>OY740786.1:47227598-48579318 GCA_963514005.1 Raja brachyura | reverse complement strand
TCCTATATACATGCCCAACTGCTAGAATATTGACAAATCAAATGTTGTCACCCAGATTCCATTTATCCAGAGGTCGTAGACAAGGATGTCCACTTTCCCCGCTCTTATTTGCCCTTGTTATAGAACCACTCGCAGAGAGTATTAGATCCCACCCAGAAATTCATGGGTATAACACTAAACATACAGTTAACAAAATAGTAAGATTAGATGAGAACTTACCAGTTCGAAGTTTGATCTGTATTTTATGAGGAGTTACGATGAGGGACTATGTGATGACCCCGTCCAGCGTGCATGTGCGACATTCTTCAAAGCAGCGGTGTGGATTCACAGAAAAAAACACAACAATTGGAATAAATAGAGTAAAGAAAAAATAAGAACTTAATTACCAGTTGATCTGTATAATAGAGGGTGGGAGCGGAGTGGAGCACACGTAGTCCCTCATCGTATCTTCAAATAAAATACAGATGAAACTTCGAACTGGTAAGTTCTCATCTAATCTTACTATTTTATTTCGGAGTCACGTGAGTGACTACGTGAAGACTTCAAAGCTCTGTGATTCCAAACCGTGTACCAGCTCATGCTTCACTCACTGTCTGAAGACCTTTGAGGGAGGAAGTATGTTATCACAATCAACAATAACCTGTTTGTGAACAAAAAAGGTTTATTAATAACAACAAAAAACAGAGACAGTCCCAGGCCCAGTAGAGGTCTTTTTAGAATCAGCTAGCCAGGAGATTGACTCTGTCATGGCACGGGTGACTAATGCCTGACACTGGGTGGATCAATAATACTTGACTGCTGGGGAATTCCAACGGTGTTTTGACAGCCATGTCGAGGGCCACTGGGAACTATGGCTGTGTAGGCCAGTTGGGTATTATCAAGATTCCTGAAGCGGAATCCAATTGAATCTTGCGTAATACCCGACTGATGAGGCAGAAGGGAGAAAAAGCATAGAAGAACATTTTCCCCTAATGCAGCATGAATGCATCAACTGCTGCTGCCTCAGGGCCTGGTTCCCAAGCGACATACGTTGGTACCTGGTGATTCAGCCTAGATGCAAATAGATCGATATCTGGTGTGCCATATTGCTTTGTAATATCAGCAAATACTTTGGAATTTAACATCCATTCGATGTTATTGTTAAATTTGCATGTCCTGGTGTCTGCCACTGTATTTTGCTTACCTGGTAGGTAAGTTGCTGATAACCGAATATGTCTTTCGACACATCATTGCCATATTAGGTAGACCAAATTGTCACATGATATCGACTTTACACCACCCACGTGGTTGATATAAGCCACCACCGTGATATTATCTAATTGCAACCGGACATGTGCATGATGCGTATAAGATGAATATGCTTTTAAACCATAAAATGCACCCAACATTTCTAAGTAGTTAATACCCCATGTCTGTAGACAAGATGATTCAAAATTAGTCCATCTGTCCCCTGTGCTGAATTGCATGTTAGTTGCTCCCCAGCCCTAAGCACTAGCATCCGTTTGAATGGTTAATACTGGATTGGTGATTATTATGGGACTGGAACTGAGCCTAATGTTCCTTGTCCACCATTGTAACTCTGGAATGGATTCAGCAAATTCATAGCTCGGTCAAAGTGACCTGAGTTTATCTTTAGTGCGTGCACTTTTGCTCTTTGTAAATTTTGATAGTGCAAAGATCTAAATTGTACAGCTGGAAAGGCTGATACCATTTTCCCAATGACACTAGCTACCTGCCATATGGTTGGCTGATGATTAACCAATTAGCCATGTTCATTGCATGATTGTGCCAACCCTGATGCTTTCCCATTCGGCAGAGTTACAATCATGTGAATAGTGTCAATCGTAAATCCAAGATAGTCCATGGTTGTGGACAGAGTCAAATTGGATTTATCTGGATGTATGACAAACCCCAAAGTTTCAAACAAACGTTTGGTGGCTGCTACTGCCAAAATGGCTGTCTCCAAGGTTTTCCCTACTATTAAAATATCGTCTAAGTATGCCATGACTATATGCTTTTGTTTCCTCAATAATGGCGAAGCAGGTTGTAAGATTTTTGTGAACAACCTTGGAGCTGAGGTTAGCCCATTTGGTAAGGCTTTAAATTGCCATAGCTGTTTCATCCAGATAAACTTTAGGTATTTACGATGCTCCTTGTGTATGGGTACTGAGTAGTAGGCATCTTTTAAATCAATGCTTGTCAAAACGTACCCTCTGGAAATCAATTGTCTGGCTGTTTCAAATGTTTCCATCTTGAAATGTGTATACTTAACAGTTTTGTTTAAAGAAGTTTTAGTCAATGATGATGGGGTGGCGCAATTTCCATGTGATCCGCTCTGGGCCCTGGCCGAAAAAAGGCTGACGGAGAATCGTTGCAGACCCCGAGCTTTCACCAGTCCCATATGGTAGTCAACGACTGGTAGATGCTGTGGGGTACTGCCACCTGGGTTTGTTAGGTCTGGTTGGTCCCAAACCTGGCCTCACGAGACCAAAGGTCTTGGACTCTTCCTCCAGGTCTTTCACCTTTTTTGGAAGGTCCTTTCCAAAGAGCAAAATTGGAGGTTCTGAACCCGGTGTTTTGCAATGTCCTGCAAACTTAGGGTTGAGGGCAGGCTTGATGATTTCCTTCCATAAATTGTTAATATCATATTGAGTGGTGCACAGCAGAGCTAATGTATCTTGCTGATTTGTGGTGATGTCCACACCATCTATCGACCGAGCATATGATGTCATTCCTGCTGTCAGGAGTTTTAGGGTTTTCTGGAGCTTCAACTCCTGGAGGTTCCTGGTGTTCTGCCCCAAATGTCCCCAAATTTGGCTGTTTACACCTGGTACATTCAATGATGTACAATTTTCTGGGGCTGTATATAATTCAAGAGCCTCATTAACCACCCATTCTTGTAAGGGTTTTGAGCACTGGTGGTCAATGCTAGCTGCAAGTTTCGGCTCTAAAGGCTGACCTGCTTGTGGAATGACCATGTAGCGGTTGACCACACCCAGCAGCTCTTCCTGATTCTGTACACCTTGCCTACTCCAGACATCTTCAGCCAATGACCCCTCTTCTTGACCAGCCCAGATCTAGTCGCCAATGCTGCCTTCAATAGTAGGTGAAGCAATGGTCAGTGCCGTAAAGGGCTCTGCGGGAGTGCCTGAGCTCCCTTGGCGAGTCTGCTGCTGCTCTCTCAGCATATCTCACTGGAGCAATTGCTACATAAGCCGTCCCATTCAGCTTAGGCGGCTGCCTTTGCTGTTCTCGAGCGGTGAGGCATCTTCATCCGAATCATCGGATACTTCCGCCCGGTTCTGGCTGCAGGTACCTCCAGCCCGCTGCTCAGGCTGCACTAGCGGTGCTGGGCTCTGCTCGGTAGTCAATCCTGCCGCCTCTTGCCCCCCCCTCCAAAGAATGCTCCTCAACGGGAGACGAACGGGGGCGAGCTACACATTTCTTTCCTCTGGTGTAGCTCATTCTTCCTGGAACACAAAGCAGACCACAGAGAAAATACTCACGGCCACAATAAAAACACTTACCTGTCGGCCCGACTTTCAAATTATAGCGGGAGCGCCTTGAACTCCCGTTCGTCGCGGGTGCACTGCATGAACGCTAATGTCGCGCATGCGTGCTGGACGGGGTCTTCAAGTAGGCACTCACATGACTCCGAAATAAAATTTCGTTATATGCAGTCAATGTATTATTATACACCACAAACCCAGAAATTAGCATTCCGAGTTTATTAAATCTCATAACTCAATTTTGTTCATTCTCAGGATATAGAATTAATTGGAATAAAAGTGAAATTATGCCAATAATGGAACAAAACTTGTTTATACTTCAACAATATCCTTTTAAAATTGCCTATGAAAAGTTTAAATACCTTGGAATCTATGTGACCAATAAGTATACTTCTTTATTCAAATCAAATTTTCCTCCTTTACTTACTAAATTACACAGAAATATCCAATATTGGAAAACACTTCCCATCTCATTAGATGGTAGAATTAATGCTATAAAGATTATTTTTCTCCCACAATTAGTATACTTATTCCAATCAATTCAGATATATCTTCCAAAAAAATTCTTCAAAAAAATGGACTCGATTGTTACAAATTTTATTTGGGATTATAAAAACCACAGAATAAATAAAATATGTTTATGCAAGTCCAAAGTTAATGGAGGATTAGCTTTACCAAACTTTCTATTTTATTACTGGCCAGATAATATTAAAAATATAACCTTCTGGCTGGATGACATTGAACGACAGCCAGACTGGCTAAAGATGGAGAAAGAGGACTGCTTACCTTTTGAAATTGGCTCGATTCTTTTAGCTCCAATAAATTTGAATTAAAAAACACACAGAGAAAACCCAATTATACATAGTGTTCTACGCATGTGGGAACAATTAAAATCCACTCTAAAATTGGGTAATTTATTGCTCTTTCTCCCTATTGCAAATAACCCTTCTTTCAAACCTTCTGTTTTAGATAGATGATATGTTCAATGGAAAGCCCATGGAATTAAAATGGTGGGAGACTTTTATCAAAAAGGCATTTTTCTCTCATTACAGGAATTACAGTAGAAATACGAGTTACATGCTAATAACTGTTTTAGATATTTGGGATATTTGGAACTTAGGGACTATGTAAAACTATACACACAATACTATAGATTTAGGGGTCCAGAAACCCTTGATAAATGCCTGAATAGACATCCCAATACAAATAAGTTAATATCTTATACTTATAATATCCTCTTAGATACTGAGGTTCCATCATCAGAATCATATAGACGAGCATGGGTGGATGAGTTGGCTCAACCCATAATGAAAGACGGGATGAAAGATTACAACATATACGCCATTGTTCGTTAAATGCTAAGCACTCCTTGATACAATTTAAAATATTATATAGAATACATTATTTTAAAACAAAATTAAACAGGATCTTTCCAAGTATTTTCCCTCTTTGTGATGAATGTCAATTTCAAGAAGCCAACTTAACCCATACTTTTGTAACGTATCAAAATTCAAAATTTTTGGACGGACATTTTAAAAATTATTTCTGAAGTTATCAATAACCAACTGGACCCAGATCCAAAATTAATAATACTAGGATTACCAGAACACAGCGTAAACTTTACGATAAGTCAGGAACACTTTCTCGATTGGAAAAATCCAACAGCCCCCACAATTAAAATGTGGATTACGGAAATGACTGAGACCTTGCATTTGGAAACAAAAAAGGTTTGTCTTAATTGACAAACCAGAATTATTTGTTAGAATATGGTCTCCATTTATTGAATTACAAAAAAATGAATTGGTTTAACACAAAATCAGGGCTGAAACTTGAGTTTGGGATTGGATGAATAATTATACTTAATATATCCTGGACCTATCTCCACAATCTTGTTATATGTAATTTATTTATTTGTCTTCTTTTTCTATTACTTTATAGTTTCTCTTATTTTTTTGCTCTCTTTATCTTTATTCTTTAAAACAAAATGTTTTAAAGTGAAGCTATGTAAAAAATTCTGTAAATGAATTGTTGCTTACTATTATTTGTATACATGCTTCCAATAAAACGTTTTTAAAACATTTTAAAAAAAATTGAAGGTTTTTTGATTTTTTTAAATTTTATCATTAATAAGTCGACAAATAAAGCATTAAATGTTCAGTGAAAGTGATCTCTGCCTTGAGAGGAAAAATGTGACTAAGAATATGTAAAAATCTTTTGAGAGTTGGCCTTTTTTAAGCTTTAATTGCGAATAACGTGTCAAATATAGGATTGAAATCTTCATTGAGGCCTGATTTTTTATAACTTTAATCAGTAATAAGTCGATAAATAAAGCATAAAATGTTCAGTGAAAGTGAGAGCCTCAAGGGGAAAAATGCGAATCAGAATATGTAAAAGTCTTGTGAAAGTTGGCATTTTCAAAGCTTTAATCGTGAATAACGTGTCAAATATAGGATTAACTCTTCATTCAGGCTAGTCTCTGCTAACTGAGCCATTGCGATGTCATCATTTGAAGGTGGTGGTTTTAATTTCAGTCTTTTTATATTTTTAAACTTTAATCAGTAATGTCGGGAAATAAAGCATGAAATGTTCAGATAAGGTGATTCCGACCTCTACGGGAAAAATGTCAACCGGAATATCTAAAAATGATATCTTCACCGCATATTTTTTCGCGAAGATGTAAAGCCAACCACATATACACACACATATACACACACTAAGAAGATCAGAGTTTTAATAAGTATATGATGATAGTGAGTTTTCATGGGAGGAGTGGGTGACACAGATAGAGAATTAAAGCTGATCTGCTGGCAGAAACCATTGAGACATGATTGGAAACACTGTGTTGAATGGGAATAAGATAGGAAAGATTAACTCCCACTCTATGGACAAGGTACTGTAAGTAAAAAAGGGGGATAGAGAAGTAATGTTGTTTATGCAATCATGGTGACAGTCTTCTTTTCAATGTTCCCATTTAATGGCAATATTGCTTTATATCAATAAGAAAATCATTGAAATCTTGACCTTTTACTCATTTGCCTTTGTTCCACATAATTACATGCCTCCAATTTGAAATGGCTTTCACTATAATTCATATGGTAATACGAATATCACTGTACCCTAATTGACAATAAAAGAGCTCTGAAACCTTTGAACCTTTGAAAATAGAAATACTCCTCAAATTACCACATAAACTCTACTCTAATACAAGCTCAACCATTTTGCAGAACAGTAGCACAGCTGTAGAGCCTCAGCTCTGGTGATTCAGGTTCAGTCAGTCTTCTGACGCTGTCTGCTGAGCTTGCTCACTCCACCAATAACATAAAGTGTTTCTGCTGGATACTTTAATATCCTACCATGTCCCAAAAATATGCTGATAGATTAATTGGCCCTGTATGCCCTTACTATGTATATGAATGGTGGAATATGAGGGGAATTGATGGAGAAAATAACACAAGTATACGATGAATGTAAATGATCTGTGTGATATGGATGGTGGGGCTACCTTGCAAATATTACTTTTTTTATAGAACAGACAAGTTGTATACTGAAAGTAGATAGCAAAAATAGTAAGATTAAATGAGAGCTTACCAGATTGAAGTTTGATCTTTATTTTATGAGGCGTTACGATGAGCGATTACGTGAAGAAGGCATCAGCCCGCTTGCGCGTCAATCTCTAAGCAGCGGTGTGAAATCATAGATAACAGTTGTTGAACAGAACATAGTAAGATTAAAGAAGACTAGAACTACCAGATTACCTTTATGATGCGAGGGTTGGGAACGGAGGGCACATAATTGCTCATCGTAACTCCTCATGAAATACATATCAAACTTCAAACTGGTAAGTTCTCGTTTAATCTTACTATTTTACTTCGGAGTCACATGAGTGACTACGTGAAGATTTTAAAGCTCTGTGATTTCATGCCGTGGATACAAGTTAATGCGTCACACACTGCATCAGTTGACCAAGGATGATTGAAAATAATGAATGCATTCAGACTTGACATAGATTTAAATATGCTGATGCTTTAATTAAAACATTAAAATAATAGTGACCCCTCTCATCTAGGGGGAAACTATAAAACAGAATCTAAGAAGGAATTTGGAAAAAACTCCGGTCTGGCAAAAGGTTTATTATAAAACCTTTGGAATGTCATTTCATTTGACCATCCTGCAGCTGCTAGGATGTGGTCGAGTGGGACATCCATTACCCTTGCTGCTGACGTAGATGCAGCCCTGGTGGAGTATGATTTAAAAGTGTCAGTGTCCACTTCTGCACAAGCCAGAACCTGTTTTAACCACCTTGAAATAGTTTGCACTGGTACCTTATTGTGAGGATTTTTTAAACTAATGAACAGAGATAATTCGGAGCCTCTGAGGTTCTTGGTGACCTTGATGTACTGTAGTATGTGTTTAACTACACCCAACCGAAGGTCCAAGGGGTATGCCATAACTAGTTTGAGCCCTGGCACTCCTGGTCTGCTCTGCTTAATTAAATCATGAACAAAAAATGTTATATTATGTACAGATGATGCCATGATGTCCAGTTGTAGTTTTTGCAACGTCTGGACCCGTTGCGATGTTCCAAGCGCCATGAGCATGGCTACCTTAAGAGTGAGTTTGGGCAAAGACAGGGATGAAGCTGGATGAACTGGCAAAGCAACGTAGCACCACGCCCACATCCCATATCTCCCTATACCGGGGCGTGGGGGGAGCAGAGTTAAAAATACCCTTCATAAACCTGGTTATCAAAGGGTGTGACCCTACAGAGTGGTCCGTTCCCACCAATAAGTATGATGATAGTGCACTCCTGGCACTGCTTATAGCACTATAACTCAATTTTTGATCAAAATACAGTGTTGAGAGGAACTCTAATATGTCCGTTATGCGTGCCGTGTCATACGACATGTTCGAGATTGAACAGAACATCTCCCATTTCTTAGTACTATCCCTCCAGGCCGCAGTGATCACATCCACCGTACGACCGGATAGTCCGAGCCCCAGGTACGGTCTCCTCAGAATCTGCAAACCAAAAAATGTAGTCGGTCATGTAGTGGATGGTTCTTTCCAATCACAGGGTGAACCAGCAGATATTTGCTATTGGGGACAGCCATAAAAGGCTGCATTATCATTCCCAGGACAAGTGGGAACCAAGGCTGAGTAGGCCAGTCAGGTACTACTAAGAGGCGGTGTCTTGCTTGATCTTAGCCAAACACCGACTGATGAGGAAAAATGGAGGAAATGCATACAAAAACATTCAACCCCAGTGTAGCGAAAATGCATCTACTGCCACTGCCCCTTGGTCTGGTTCCCATGAAATGTATTTTGGTAACTGGTGATTTAGTCTGAATGCAAACAAATCAATTTCCAGTACGCCATACTGAGCGACAATGTCGTTAAACACTTCATGATTCAACATCCATTCTGTGTTGTATTGAATATCCGTGATCTGGTGTCTGCCACCATGTTGTATCTATCTGGTAAGTAGATGGCTGAAACCCAGATGTTTCTCATAATACACCAGTGCCAGATAAGGTTAGCTAATTTATCACAAGATACAGACCTGATTCCACCCATGTGATTAACGTATGCTGTAGTGTTGTCAATCTGAAGTTGCACATGCACATGATGCATATTGCCACAATAAACCTTCAGCCCATAGAGTGCTCCCAACAACTCTAAGTAGTTAATACCATGTGACTGAACATTTAATGACTCCTGCTCATTCCACCACAGCTAGAGATGGTCTTTGTAGCTCCCCATCCTAGAGCACTTGCATTATTTTGTAAAATAACTGATGGGGTGTTGACCAGAATTTTACTGGGGCGATGCTGAATATTTGTTATCCACCATTGTAACTCAGCAATGGCTTAAGCTGGTAACCGCATAGATCTACCGAAGTGACCTGCGTGGAATTTGAGTGCCTGCTCCTTTGCATGTTGTAAATTTTGATAGTGCAAAGGTCTGAACAGTGCAGCTGGAAAAGCAGCCACTAGTTTGCCAATTATACTAGCTACATGTTTAATAGAATGCTGCTTCTTAACAATGAGATTGTTACTGGCTTCTATTAATTCGAATCACTTGCCCCAAGGCAGAGTCACACACATGTGAATTGAGGTAATGGTAAATCCCAAATAATAATTACTCTAGATGGTGTCAATTTGGACTTAACTGGATGGATAAGAAGCCCCAATCTCTCAAACATGAGTTTAGTAGCTGAAACAGGTAATTCAGCTAATTTCATAGTTTTCCCTATGATTAGAATGTCATCCAAGTATGCCATCACAATATGATTCTGAGCTCGGAGTAACCCCAGGACCGGTTTTCAAAATTTTGAAAATAATCTCGGGGCTGAAGTCAACCCATTAGGCAATGCTTTAAATTGCCACAGTTGTCCCATCCAGCTAAATTTAAAATATCTCCGATGATCCCCATGAATGGGCACTGAATAGTATGCATCTTTAAGGTCAATGCATGCCATGTAACGTCCCTTGGAAACCAGTTGCTTGGCAGTAACAAAGTTTTTCATTTTGAAATGTTTATACTGCACAAAGGAGTTGAAGTCAGTTAAGTCAAGGATGATTCGGCATCCTCCATCCTTGTTTTGATTTGTAAACATATTAGACACAAATTGGTGAGATTCCTGACATGACTTCTCAATTACCCGTTTTTTGTATAATGCTTCAATTTCAGCTTGTGCATCCAAACTTTCCTGTTGTGAAACAATATATGTGCGGTTCGGTGTATGCTGTGTGGGTGGAAGGGAATTGAGAAGGAATTCAATTTGGAAGCCTTGTATACTGTGCAGTATAAACGGATTTGATGTTATCCAATGCCATTCATTCAAGAAGAATTGTAATCTCCCCACAACTTGTAACTGATCGGTACACAATATGTTCTGTAAAGAGCCAGACTCACCTACCTCAATGGTTACCAGTGGAATGGTGTTTGTTTCCGCCCCCGAGGTTTGGGGGGTAGGACTGATAGAGGGCACCAACCGTGCATCTATGAGGTGGGCCGGCTTGGGCCTTGGCCTAAAAAAGATCTCTGTGCCAATTGTTCGGCTTTCCCACCAACTTTGGCAAACCGTCTGGTGTTGAAGGGAGCGTAGGGGTGCTGCCGCCGTAATGATGAAACCTTGGGAGTTGACGGGACTTTCATCAGCCCGACCGTTTTAGCTTCATCGTCCAGCTCCCTGGCCTGCTTCGGCAGATATTCGGCGAACAATAAATTCGGTGGCTGAATGTTGCTGGCCTCACACAGTGCTGCGAATTTGGGGTTCAGGGCGGGACGGATCGCATTTTTCCACAGCCAATTGATTTCAAAATGAAAAATTGCACATTAATGCCATGGCATCCTGCTGAACATCAGACAGGGGACCCCCATCCACTGACTTGGCAAAGGCCGTGATGCTTGAGGCAAGCAACTTTAATATTTTTTGCAGCTTCACTTCCTGGGCTCTGACGCCCCCTCCAATGTAACCCCAGATGGAGTGATTAATGGCATGCACATTCAATGAAGCACAGTTGGCTGGTGTGTAGTTCCTACTAGTAGTTTCCTCCATAGCCAGATCATGGAGCTGGTGTGAGGCCAGGTAATTAATACTTGTGGCTAAGTCGTCATCCAATGATTCTCCTGTCTGTGATGAGATAGCAAATTTTGATGCCATTGCTGGCACTTCCCCTTCGTGCCTCGTGGTATGCTCCCCGGCAATACCTCCGAATTCTGAGTCGGCCAAAAACTGACCGTGCATGCTCCCCTCCTCAGAGATGGAGACATTGTGCAGCCCTGAAACAGGGCCCGCTGCTGCGGCCCCCCGAGGAGACACACGGTGATATAACTCCATTTGTTGGAGCATATCATTATGAAGCAACCTCTTCATCAGGTGCTCTATGTGGGTTAGACGCTGCCCATTGAAGGAGGAGAACCCTCCTGGCCCGACTCATCTGAGTCAACGGGCCTAGCAGCCTTTTGTGTGGCTTTCCACCCAAGCGGGGTTGCCAAGGTGCTATCAAACGGCACCAAGTCTGAAGCCGCTAGCTCCTCCGCCAGCGACTCGGAAGGCGAAATCGAGGGCCGCCCGCTACCCGCACTCCCGCGGTCTTCTGTATTTGGTTTCCCCACAGCTCGTCTGGCCTTCACCGTGGACATTTTTCTCCCACACAGTTTGAACTTGTTCTATGAGTAAGAATATTTCGAACCAAGACAAACAACCTCAGAAAAAGTTTAAACACTTACCTGAGGATTGTAAACTTACCGCTGGAAGGAGCGACACGCCTGCCAGTCAGTCGTTGCGCAATGCATTAGATGTAATGATGTGCATGTGAGCTGACGACTTTCTTCACATAGTCACTCACGTGACTCCGAAGTCAAATAAAGATAAATTGATTATAGACATAATTAAGGACTATTTAAGAAAAAAATCTCACTTTCTTAATTTGTGAAGTAAAATAAAAATAATTGCGGCAGTGAACTACCGTTGAGTCCTATTGGTCTGGATGACATTCTGGAAAAGCTGTTTCAGGTTTCAACAGTGTGACATAAATGTGAAACGAGTTGAGGATTCATAGGAAGCTTACTGCTCACACGAGGGATTACTTAGAGTAGCGTGGTCTCTGCAACCATGTCAGCTTCTGTGGCACAACTTCAGAATATTATATTGCCTTGTCCATGTTCTGCAAGGAAGTCATCACTGAAATATCAGGACATGATCTAGAGAATCAGAGAGATTAACATTAATCAAATGATCACATTTAACCTATACGATCAACTCCAATGCATAAAGACGATTCCCTTAGTGAAGACTCATTTCAGTAATCAGTCATTATGTTCTGCATTACTCTGTGGGGGATAACACCAAAGACCTTTATTGTTCAGTGAGCCTCATTATTTGCATCTACTCTAAGAAGAGGAGATGAAGCATCTCCAATTTTGCAAAGCATCTGTTCTGCATTTGTGTTGTCTATTATGTATCAATAATCCATACCTAATATGTCAAATTAGGGGAGCAATATATCTAAAAATAAGAACAAATAGAAAAGTGTAAGTTCACAAACAATGATTTCCATCAAATTATTTTCCAATTGTTCCTTATGGAATATCATGATAGTAACTTTGAATATGTTGCTGGCTGTTTACTTTACTATTCATCGTCATTTTTTCTTTAGAGTTAGGAGTTCACATCGGCAATTATACATCAATGACTGTTGCAAACTGTTTTGAAGTCATGAAATGTATGATATAAATATGTGTTTTTATTTCTTTCCATTAACAGTACCATGCCTTACATTTAGAATCTTCTGTCAGACTTGAATCAAAAAGTACTTTAGCTTCATCACTATGTATCCATTGTCATTAGTTGTGCATATGCTATTACCACTCATAAGATCTCATGCTCCAAAATCTCATGTGTCAATGCCTTGCATTCTAATTTTGTTAATAGATCTTTGGCAATCTTAATTTTTTTTTGTTAAAAGATGAATGTGATAATATGATTGATGTGTAATTAATCTTATTTTTAATTAGTGTTCTCTTCCCATAACATTTGTCATGATACAAATTAGCATTATCAGACTGGCATTAAATTATGTTCTTTTGCCCGCGAAAGCAAAATCTTTCAGAACTGAGTTTGTTTTCCGATGTTTAATTCATTCCTTAATCTCACTTCTGCAGTTTGCAATGTCATTAAGCATTTTATATACCAACAACAAACAGGCATCTATTTCTTAACCATATTGATTACTAGATTCCCTTTCAGCTGGAATTCATCAGGGCATCAATGAAGTACAATTGTATCATAGCAAGTAGAAAAAAAAATGATATGTTTGATACATAAACAGTCACACTTGAAATAAAATGCAATTTACAAAAGATGAACATATGCTTCAAATGATGTTGAATACATTTAAGCTGTAAAAAAAAGTATATTTAAAATTAAGCATACATAATAGCCTGGGAAATTAATCAAATTAAGCTGGGTTCTTATGTGCTACGTGTTTGAAGTATAAAGTTGAACACAGCACTTCTTAGCATGCTTGATTCATAATGGGAAATTAATTTTCATGCTCCCATGCTCAGAGAGACTGTTGGCCATTTAGTAGTGACTAGACTAAGTGGGACCCATTGGGTCCCATGTTCACATGGGAGGGCTAGTCCCCCAAAGTAATATTCCACCTCTCCACCAATTCCAATATTGGTGGCTGGTGAGGGGTTTTCTGGAGCGCTAGTATGGGTATTGTGGGCTGAAGGGACTGGTTTCTAGGGGACTAATATGCTCATTGTGGGCCAAATGGATGATTGGGGTGCAGCTCAGTCACTCAAGCCTGATGTGGTGGCAGCTCATTGATGGCTGGTAGCAGTTGACTCGCGGCTATTCCTTGAAATTCCATTTCAAGCAGGGTGCAAGGCCACCAAATTCAAGTGCAGTTTCATACCACTTCAAGCAGGGGGCAGGGTCAACAAACTCAAGTGCAGTTTCCTACCACTTCAAGCAGGGTGCAGGGTCAACAAACTCAAGTGCAGTTTCCTACCACTTCAAGCAGGGTGCAGGGCCACCAAACCCAACTGCAGTTTTGTGCCACTTAAAGCAGGATGCATGCAAGGCCACCAAATTCAAGTGCATTTTCATGTCATTTCAAGCAGAGTGCAAGGTCACGAAATTCAAGTGCAGTTTCATGCCATTTCAAGCAGGGTGCAAGGCACCAAATTCAAGTGCAGTTTCATGCCACTTCAAGCAGGGTGCAAGGCCACCAAATTCAAGTGAAGTTTCATACCACTTCAAGCAGGGTGCAAGACAACCAAATTGAAGAGCAGTTTCATACCATCTCAAGCAGGGTGCAAGGCCACCAAATTCAAATGTAGTTTCATACCATTTCATACAGGGTGCGAGGCCACCAAATTCAAATGCAGTTTCATACCATTTCAAGCAGTGTGAAACCGCAATAAAACCACTATAAAACCACACAAAGCACCACATAAACACCACACTCACAATTCAGTAGACATTAAGTGTGTTCAGTGGATTCACAGCTCAGACATAGTCGTGATCTCTCCCTCCCCCATATTTCAGAGACTGAGCCACACCCACACTTCTGGGTGTTATAATCCCTCCCCCCCACCAACCGGAAGGGTCATGGCCTTCATAGCATGATTGACAGGACAGAGATTCTCAACATTGTTTTAAACACTAATAACACTTTTATTTTTCATTGATGGGAAGAATCCTCTGCACCTGATGAGCGGTGGGGGACTGATTAAGATGCCAAAAAATCACAGCCGTAATTGGTAGCGTTTTATCTAAAATCAATATACATGGCAAACGGGAAGTTGTCACGTTTCCACTAACAACCATTTTTGCAGTGCAGCATTTCAAAGCAGTTACCACTGGCTCTCTTGCTTCCTCCATCTTGCAGAGACTGAGTGAGGCACAACACTTCCGGGTTTTATCGTCCCTCCCCCTCCCACCAGCAGGGGCAGCTGAGAGAATGTCAACATTTTTAAAACATTAATAAGTCTTTTATTTTTCATCGATGGGAAAAATCCTCTTGTCCAGCACAGCAAAGGTGGACTCTGAGTAAGATGGCCAAAAATCACAGCCGTAAGTAGCAGCGTTTTTTCAAAAACATGAAACAGAACACATGAAGTGGTCAAGATCTTACTTTTAGTAATATAGATGTCAGTTTTTATGCAATGCATGATTGACATTGCTGCAACTTTGTATTTTGAATTTGACTGAGACATAATGTGGGCCATGACCAGAGAAACAGCAAGAAATGACAGGGAAAAAAGCCAGCTCAAGTATTTAGCTCAGCAGTTTATGCAAGAGGAAAAAAATTAAAGTGGATTTGTCTCTGTCGCATTATTAGTCTAGATATCACAATTATTTACTGGTGAAACTTTCAGATTCATTGGGTCAGCTTCAACTCCCTTGGTGCCTATTTTGCTAGTATGATTCTATTTAACCATCAGGGAAGCATAGAATCTTGTGTCCAAATTTAGCATTATAATCCAATCGACCATGTTACTTCCTGCACCAGTTCCCTTTGTCAGTCAACTTGCACTTCCTTCCCAGCTCTTGAAACGGTCTGTGTTTGCTGTGGTTTGTTGTGCTAAATGGAGGGAAACAAACTACCTCCACTCTGTACTCCCTGCACATCAAAAAGTGAGAAAACCCATTCCTGGAACAAGATGGTAAGGTTTACCAGGTGACATATGTTAGTGCATATTTTGCTGTAATATAATTGCTAGCTGAACATGTCAAACATAATTACATGCTGAGCATAGATTTGGGAGTAAATGTGCATAGTTGCAAGATATCCTTGAATGTAAAAAAATTCAGTCATCAATCAGAACATTCATTTTTGCATATTCATAATACATCTGGGAAGTCTTACATCTCAGTGTGGTAATTCATGAAAGTGATTAATAGTCTCACTGTGAAGCAAAGTGATAAATTACTTCCATCATGAAATTAAACCAACTTATTTTAATGAATAATCGCAATGCAAAATTGGAGAATTATTTTCCCACAATCATCTCCACTCACTAACCAAATTTTTTGTCACGTCGGATTTATATTTTGTTTTTACAAGATAATATTTAGCACTCTTCACATTAGATGATCTAGAAAGTTATACTGAAACCAGTTCATTATGAGGCTGCACTGTAGGGTCTAATCCTATTTACAGTTATTTTCTCCAGCATGATTTTCCATCCATAGGTATTTGCCAACACCATTTTCAAAAACCCACTGGTTTTCTCGATTAAATTAATTTACGACTGCATTCTGATTGTTGGCATCATGTCTTTCAAATTTGATTACAGAATTTAATTCCATTAAATTTGTATTAGGTATACCGAGATGAAATAATGGCATTTTATGAGTGACTGAACGGCATAAAGCTCAACACTAATTAAGTGCATTTTTAAATCATAATCTTTCTCCCTTCAAAAATATTACGGAATATCGCCTTGCGAAGGTTTTCATTTATTTTGGGTTTTAGACCACTTTTTTCACCATTCCAATCTGCCTTTAAAAATGTGGTGGAGTACCCTCTCTTGCATATATAGTCCTATTGATGAAGGTACATACTTCTATTGTGAAATTGGGGAAGGACATCCAGGATTTAGTCCTTTAGAAGATGAAGGACAGATCTAATATTTCCAAACTTGGATCAACATGGAGTGGGATGTGCTGGTGATTGTGTTTCCATTTATCTGCAGCACTTGCCCATCTTAGTTGTAGAGGTAGACACAAAATTCTGGAGCGGGTCAGGCAGCATCTCTGGAGAAAAGTAACAGGTGACATTTTAGGTGAAGACCCTTCTTTCAGGCGGAGGTCTGAACGTGGTAGAAGTCATAGATTTGGGAATGCTTCAGAGTATAGACGCTGTAATCCGGACAAACACAAAACAAACCACTGGAGGAAATCAGGCAGCATCTTGCTGGTCAAAGGGGTAATTGACATTTTGAGTCAAGATCTTGCATCAGGCTGTGAGTGCAGAGGGAGATAGCCAGTTTGAAGTAATTATGAAGACATGAAGCAGGAGCTGGTAGGGGATAAAAGAAACTGAGTGAGGACAGTGATAATGGACATATGGAGCCAGTTGCAGTGGAAGGGATGGAATGGGAGTTAATGACTGGTGGGTGATAGGTAAAGATCGATAGGAGTAAGCTAAAATGGGGCAGATGCAGCTAGGTGTGTAATTCTGGTTCTAATCTTACCCCCTTAGTCTGGTTCAGTCAAACACCGAATACAAGCACTGGTAATCAACTCTCTTTATTATCCAACACCAATACAATACCTAGTCCACCGCTGCGGGTCCGATCCTTGGCTCTACTCATTCAAACCCTTCAGCTTTGTGCGAATAGAACAACTCCTGCAGATCAACACAGTTCCAAGTGCTATACGAGAAGATCAGCACACTCCGATGTGATCTCCCTTCTTTTATACCTTCATGGACCCTTGGCGCAAAATACAAGGTGGGGGGGGGGCATCCCCTGCAAGCCAATCACAATAAGTGTTACAAAATACATTAATTGACAATTTCCTAACCCAATCACAAAATATCACATAACATCATTTCGATAGAAAGCACTTAGTGGGAAAGTTCCGTTAAGCAAAGAAACATTCTATCAGGTAAAGTAAACAAATTGGGCAAGGCCGCTCTCCTTGACCAATCACGAGTAATGGCACGAAGACCATGCAACATAATTATCAACATCATTATAACCCATCATCTCCCAACCAATCCTGAGCATGCATTTGAAGCAGGACCTAGCATCCTCTGCAAAACCCTCATCCCCTATTGAGTATGATTGTATCATACATGATAACAAATAATAATAATAATAATAAGATGACACGGTTCCTGTTAACAACAATGGCGATGTAATTTATCAGAACTCTAAGTAACTTCCTGAGTTTGCATGGGCATAGTTTCACGATTGCTGACTGACGGGTCTCTATCTCCCGAGTTTGCATTGGCACGAATCCTCTTTGTGAATATTGTTAGCTGAACTCTTGACTCTCGATGGGTTGGATGTTACCTAAGAAATTCCTTGATGAATACAAGTTAGCAGCCTATTCTCCCACTAATATTCTTACAATGGTGAAGATGAACCCACACATTCTTTCCTTCTACTTTAACCACTGTTGGAGTTGTCAGGAGAACCTGGTAAGGCCCTCCCACTGAACTTCTAAACCTTTTCTTACCCAATTCTTTACTAGTACATAATCACCAGGCTTGATTTTAATGGAAGAAACCAAAATAGGTAATTTACTGTATGCTGCTCGCACCCTAGAATGCAAACCCCTTAGTGCCGGAGTCAAGGCCAGAACAAAATCAGTCATCTCCGTAGTTATGTGATGGAAGCTTATGACTTCTATGGCATTTTGGTTCCAAGGGGTTTTCAATGGTCGCATATAAATATTTTCAGCTGGGCTCAGTCTCGATTCAATGTAAATAATTGATTTTGTTCTATTATTCCTAATATTATTAATTTTGAATCGGGGACAAATTTGGTATTGATGACTTCCGAAATTATCTTAAAAATCTCCATCCAAAAATTATTAATTTTTATACAGCTTACGAATGTGTGCATTAGATTAGCCTCGAAGTGTTAACATTTATCACACATAGGGAAAACCCATGGGAAAATTCTATTCAATTTGGTTTTTGAATAATGCAATCTATGTAATACTTTAAATTGTATTAAAGAATGTCTAGCATTTAATGAACAGTGATGTATATGTTGTAAGTTTTCATCCCAAATTTCTGGTCTTATTGTTTGACCTAATTCATTTTCCCATGATTGCCTATATAATTCCATCTTGGGTGCATCATTATCTAATAGAATATTATCAATATAAGATATCAATTTTTCTGTGTTTGGATGTTTATTCAAACATTCATCAAAAATTTCTATATTTCTAATTCTATAGCCATGTGTATTTGACTTAGCATAGTCTCTAATTTGTAGATATCTAAAGTAATCTTTTGATTGAAGCCCATAAATTTGTTGTAATTCCTGAAATGAGAGAAATGAACTTTTCATATAGAGATCACCCATCTTTGTAATTCCATGATTTTTCCATTGTAAAAAACCCTTATCCATCAATGAAGGTTTAAATGTAGCATTGTTTACAATGGGAAGAATGGTAAATACAATGGTAAATAATCCAATTTTAATGTCTTCTTTATTTGTTTCCAAATGTGTATTCCACTTTCTATTATAGGGTTTTCTTTATAGTTTTTTTTTGCTTAATTTAGTAATAGCAAATAGAATTGACCCAATTTCAAAAGGTAAACAATCTTCCTTTTCCATTTTTAGCCAATCTGGTTGTTTGTCCAGTTCTTCCAACCAAAAATTCATATTTTTAATATTAACTGCCCAGAAATAAAACATAACATTCGGTAATGTTAAACCTCCATTTATTTTTTGATTTACATAAGTGTTTCTTATTTGTTCTGTGGTTCTTATAATCCCAGATAAAACTGGTGACTATAGAGTCAACCTTTTAAAAAAAAAGTTTTTGGGAGATATATCGGGATTAATTGAAAGAGGTACAATAATTGCAGGAGAAAAATCATTTTTATCGCATTAATTCTACCCATCATTGAAATAGATAATGCTTTCCAATACAAAATATTCTTATGTAATTTGTTCAGTAAAGGCGCATAATTAGATTTAAATAAAGAAGTATATCTCTTAGTTGCATAAATTCCAAGATATTTGAGTTTTTCATTTCCTATTTTAAAAGGGAATTGTTGTAAAATATGTGGGTTACTTTCCATTATTGGCATGATTTCGCCTTTTTAACAATTAATTCCATATTCTGAAAATGAGCCATATTGAGTTATTAAATTTAATAAATTTGGGATACTAACTTCAAGTTTAGTAATGTAAATTAATACATCATCTGCATAAAAGGAGATTTTATTTTCAGTATCTTTGGTTTTATACCCATATATTTCAGGATGGGCCCTCATGCTTTCTGCTAATGGTTCTATTGCAAGTGCAAATAATAACGGGGATAACGGACATCCTTGTCTACAACCTCTAGATAAATTACATTTAGTTGATAACATTTGATTTGTTGATATTCTAGCTGTTGCATTAGTATATAAAAGTTTTATCCATGTACTAAACTTCTCCCCCAGTTCAAAAATGTTCATAACCGAAAATAAATAGGGCCATTCCACCTGTTCAAAAGCTTTCTCAGCATCTAACGAAATAATTGCTAGGCCTTTGATAATATTTCTTTTTGAGTATATAATATTGAATAATTGTCTCAGGTTATATGAAGAATACCTTTTTGGTATAAATCCTGTTTGATTCGGGTGTATTAATGTATTAATCACTGTACTTAATCTTTGTGCTAGGATTTTAGTTAATATTTTCTAATCAGTATTTGGAAGAGCTATAGCTCTATATGATCCTAGATCATCCAGATCCTTATCTATTTTGGTATAAGTGTTATAATGGATTC
Source organism: Raja brachyura (assembly GCA_963514005.1). The sequence continues at coordinate 48,558,822 of OY740786.1, read as the reverse complement.
ATTTAGCGTTTCTGGTAATTTCTGTTGGGTGTAGTTACATTTGTACAGTGTCTTTAAATGCGGAACAATTAGATCATGTTTTATACGCTAATGTTTTATAGAATTCAGAGCCAATACCATCTGGTCCCGGGGATTTACCATTTTTTAGAGATCTGATAGACTCCAATTTCTTTTACTGTTATTTCAGCGTCTAATAATTCTCTATCTTTCAAATCTAACCCTTTAAGGTTGCATTTTTGTAAGAATGCTTCTATTCCTGTCTGGTGATCTATAGTTTTAGCAGAATAAAGGTTTTGATAGTATTGCAGAAATCTCTCGTTAATGTCCTTAGGTTGTACTAGTGGTTCTCCTTTGCCTGATTTAATCCTATGAATTGTTTTCCCTGTCCAGTTTCCGAAATTGACGAGCCAATAATTTTTGAGGTTTATCTCCAAATTCAAAATGTAATTGTTTAGTATATTGATAAAATTTTACAACTTGGTCTGAATATATTTTATTTAATTTATATTTCAATATTATGGTATTTTGAATTATAAGTAAATGGAATAAGCTTGGAGTCCATCAAAAAATAATCTATTCTTGAATATGTTTTATGTATCGGTGAGTAAAATAAATATTCTGGTCCAGTTGGGTTTTCTATTCTCCAAACATCTTTGATATTACTAGTATCTATATATGCGTTTAATAAATCACTGGAGTGGGATTTTGTTTTCCATTGTCTTGATGACCTATCTAAATAGGGATCTAATGTACAATTTAAGTCTCCTCCGATTATTAAATTGTGTTGTGCTAATTCCGGAATTGTATTAAATATTTTCTTAAAAAACAAAGGGCTATCAAAATTTGGTCCATAAACATTAATAAAAATCAATTTTTGTGCATATAGTTCACCTCTTAATATAATATACCTACCATCACTGTCCGTTATAGTTGATATATGTTGAAAAGGTATCCCTTTATGGATTAGTATTGCAACACCTCTGGATTTATGTGTAAATGAAGAATGATACACTTTATCAATCCATTGATCTTTCAATGCTTTCAATCTATGTTCTGCATCCTTTTTTAGATGAGTTTCTTGGTGGAAAATTAATCCGGTTTAAATGTGCTAATACTTTACCTCTCTTAATTGGTTCATTAATACCCATAACGTTCCAGCTACAAAATATTATTCCTTCAACCTCGATCTTCATATTTGAGTCTTGCATCTTTTATTTAGGGAGGTCTATAAGAGAGCAGATGGTTTAGCTCGACAAGCCCTACATTACACCTGAACCTCAAATAGATGAATTTTAAATCCCATTGATCTTTCTCACGTATATTTCTCCTTTGATAAAGCTCATAACTCCATTCAAACTTAAAATTATAATAATGTATTATATGAAGAAATAATAGATTAAGAAGTTAGTAAGGTGCAAAAATAAAGAAAAAAACTAGGGTTACACAAAAAGCTGGAGAAACTCAGCGGGTGCAGCAGCATCTAAGGAGCGAAGGAGATAGGCAATGTTTCGGGTCAAGACCCTTCTTCAGACCGCTAAAAAACTGGTGTGGAACACGTCATCCTGGGAGCAAATGCGGTGTAGACGGAGGAATTGGGAATAGGGGATGGAGTCCTTACAGGAAGCAGGGTGGGAGGAAGAGTAGTCCAGGTAGCTGTGGGATTCAGTTGGTTTGTAGTGGATGTCAGTCAGGAGTGTATCACCTGCAATAGAGATGGTGAGGTCAAGGAATGGTAGGGAAATGTCGGAAATGGTCCAAGTATATTTGAGTGCTGGATGGAAGTTGGTGGTGAAATGGATGAAGTCAGTCAGTTGTGCGTGGGTGCAGGAGGTGACACCAAACGAAAAAAAACTACATCTATAAGTACTGTAGTTAGTGATAGCCATACTAGCATGGCTAACCGTTTACCGACTTCCGTCGTCGATGTAAATAAAAAAACGTGACTAGCTCCATGCTCTCTTTAAAATGACATTTCCATAGCGATATTTTACCAGGGGGTGGGAAACATTATATGTTCCAAAGTATTCAAATTCCATTAGTCAAATATATATATTTAAAAAAATGCACACAAAAAAAGGAATGAAAGAGAAGAAAAGTGAAATCAAACTTTAAATCCAACCGTTTAGCTAATTCTAAATAATTCAATTGTAAGTAATTAGTGACCATTAGTAATAATTATTAATAGTACCGTGCAGTAATGTTAATATTTATTAGTTATTATGTTAATAATATTATAATGGTAGCCATGAGTGTAACACTTCCATGGAAAAGGCCTTATTCAGCATCCATCTCCAGTTTCAATTGGCCTTAGGTATAACAGGGCCTTAGAGCCATCTGATCTTACACAGTTACAATGTTCGTTGATGTCATTTATTTTGTAGATAATGTTCAGTCATCAGGCAGGCTTGATCTTCTGCGCGAACTCCAATGCATCCGCCGGGTTGATGAAGAAGTGTTCTTTATCATTTTAAGTAACTCTTAATGTAGCTGGGTACATCAGACCATACTTCAGATCTTTCACATCCTTCAGTATCCTCTTTGCCTCTTTAAACAGCGTTCTCTTCCTGGAGACCTCCACAGGGTAATCTCGGTAGATACTGATCTTATCTCCCTCATATATAATATTCCTGGTACGGATAATTCTTTTCATCATTTCCTCCAGTACATGGTCATATTGTACCTTCACTATCATTTGTCATGGAGGGGCATCCGCCCGTGGACGACATTTCATCACCCTGTGTGCTCGGGCTAGCAGAGGCTTTTGATCCAAATTTAAGACTTTTTTAAATAAGTCTGCTGCGAATTCATGGGGGTCTCGTTTCCCCTCTCTCCCTTCTTGAATACCAACGGTTCTTAAGTTCTGACGCCTCTGACGTCCTTCCAGTTCAGTGCACTTTTCAGTTATTTTGCTCAGTAGGTCTGATAAGCGTCAGTTTTCTCTGATAAGCTGTTTTGTTTTTTCAGCACTTGTTCCAGCAATCTCCTCTAGATTGGTTATGGCTGTGGCATGTTGATTTAGTGCTTCCTCGGCAGGCTCCATTCTTGCATTAAAGCTAGACTCCACCAAGTTGCCTTTAACCTCCATCTCCGCATCCATCTCTGTAATTTGCTGGCTCAGCCTTGCTTCTGTTTCCTTCCTCCATTTTTCCGTTAATTCAAGGATGGTGGAGTTAATTTCTTCCTTCATTTCCAACTTTAACTCCTTAAACTCTTCCTTGACTTCTTGAAGTTCTTCTCTAACATTCACTCTCTTCAGTTCTTCCTTTAGCTCATCCTGAGCTAGTGTTATATTTTTAATTTCCTGAGCTAGAAAAATCCGAAGGTCTTCTATCTCAGATTTTTTAGTCTTTGGTTTCTTCGTGACATCTTCCTGGGATGATGTTGTACCTGAGGCCGAGGCTTCAGTCGGGCCTTGTTCTTCCAGTACCGTTTTTTGCCTGACAGGCCTTTTCGATAAATTGGGGGGGGGTGGGGGGGAGTGCTGCATAGACATACTGGATTCACGCGCCTGATGACGTCACTCATGCGTTGCAGGCAGCGTTGCAGGCAGCCGGTGCAGAAACAGCAGGTAGGTCCGTTTTATCAGATTTTTAGCGATTTTTGGATGGAGCAAGCTGGCGCTGGTCTCTAACCCTCCATAGTGCCACCGGAAGTCTTTAATGGGTACTGTTGTATCAAAAGCAGTATCACCCCTTTCTGGAGAGCTTCCTGGATGGGAACAATGTGAACACATCCTACCTGAGTTGCGTCTTCTGCCTACACTTGCGGGTCCACATACTCACATACCTCACTCCCCAGATGCTGGCGTAGCTGGGCAACAACTGCCCTCGGGGTCTGATAAATCTTAACAGTACAAGTTTTGTTCTTCATATACATTCGGATCTGCCAGATCAATTGCTTTCTTTACCATTGCTCCCAAGTCTTTCGCACTTGCTGGAAAATTCACGTTCCTTGTGATGTGTGGAGCAACTTCTGACACTCATTTCCATATGTCTAGGGGTCTTTTAATGTACCCTGCAGTTCCTTCTTGTCCTGTTACCAGTGTCAAAATATACACATTCCAATTATTTCCTTCATAAGGTATGAAGAATGGTTCTAAATCTTTACTTTTGCCATTTATGTCATAAGCCAATGTAATATGAGGTGGAGGTTCTTCATCTAAATCTAAGGAACACCATTGGGGTGTCACTGTTGAATAGCATTGCTTTTCGGGAGCCCAGTTTGGTCTTGGGGAAATTGGTTCTTGGGGAGGTGGCTCATCAGGGTAACCTGGATAATCTGGTTCTGGTGCCCTTGGTCATTATATCAAACTCTGCCTAGCCCTTGTCTGAGGACTCCATAAATTTCCAGAACAAGGGGTCACAGTCTAAGGATAAGGGGGAATTCCTTTAGGACCGAGATGAGGAAAACATTCTTTACACAGAGAGTGGTGAGTCTCTGGAATTCTCTGCCACAGAAGGTAGTTGAGGCCAGTTCATTGGCTATATTTAAGAGGGAGTTAGATGTGGCCCTTGTGGCTAAGGGGATCAGAGGGTATGGAGAGAAGGCAGGTACGGGATACTGAGTTGGATGATCAGCCATGATCACATTGAATGGCGGTGCAGGCTCGAAGGGCCAAATGGCCTACTCCTGCACCTATTTTTCTATGTTCTATGTTTCTATAAATCTCAATGAGATTTTGGCACCTCCTTCTTTGTCACATATTCAGTTTCTGTCTTAATCACTGACTGACACTTTTGTTTTTTGATACCCTTCCAGTGATACCCCACTGCATGAGCCATTTGACTAGAACTGTTTTCCGACCAGTCCATGTTGTTTGTTTTAATTGCTTCGGCCACATTAGTTGGCAAACAGTTTAACATTATTGCACAGTACTGAGGTGAATTTGCCCTATTCCGAAAATTTAGATCTCCGGACTGGTCTATATATATAGTTCCAAGAATCTTTCTAGAAACTCATCTGCTCCCTCTCCTTTCTTTGGTTGAACATCCGAAATCCTATCAATATCTAGGATTGCTGATCCTCTGATGTATCACCCTCTCACTGGGGGGAAGGCGATATTTCTTAAAGGCATATCTTGTCTCTCCAGCTGGTCATCTTATCCTTCTAGGTTTAGGCTCATAAAATGGTTTTGGTGCTCTCTCTCTCTGTCTCTTTTTTTTTCCTTTTCCAAAAACTTTATTCAACACAATCATATAATACAGCACATCAAACCATAATCAAAAAAAAAATAAATCACACTATAACAAACAAATCATTGTAGTACAACAGTACATTCATTGTTTACAATAGTCTCAACCCCACGCGGTGACCAGCGTTGACGGAAGGCCTCCAGAGTCCCCGTGGACACCGCGTGTTCCCTCTCCAGGGACACACGTGCACGGATGTAGGCCCAAAAGAGGGGCAGGCAGCCGACTCTAGCCTGACCATCGACCGCCCGCTGCCTGGACCCACGAATGGCCATCTTAGCCAGGCCGAGGAGCAAACTGACAGGTAAGTCCCCCCCCACACACTCGGCTCTCCCCACTCCCTGCCTTGTGTCCGAACACCAGGATTGTGGGACTAAAATGCAGCCAAAACTTGAGGAACAACCCCTTCCGATATTGGTACTGGGGCAGTAACCTCTCACACTCCATATACACATGGAACACGGTCTCCTCCTCTCCGCAGAACATACATGCGGCGGACGAGCCCGTGAACCGGCTCAAAAGTTTATTACAAACCACCGCTCCATGCAACACTCTCCACCCCAGGTCCCCAATATAAAGGGGTACGACTCCCTTATAGAAGGACCCCCACTGGGGACCTCCCATGCCTTCGGATCGTAACACCATCCGCCATGGTGAGTCGGGACGGGAGATGAAGGCAAGGAGGTTCAGAATGTGCAGGAGCATCCTATACAGTGCGCGTCTCTTCGCCTCATGAAATGGCATGCTGGTCATCTCAGAAAGGCAGCTCAGATTATGTGGAGCCGGAGGCCGAGAAATATCCCGGAGCCTAGGCCCGATGAGCAGATCTGACGGAGCCGGGGTAAGCTCTATCTGAACCACTCTAGGCTCACGCCTCTCCTCAACACCCACCATGACAGGATGAGGACCAGCCACACCCGCAGCCACAACATCCCCCTCTCCTCGTGGAACAACACTCTGGCTGAACACCACCAAATTCCTCACTCTTAACACATCCCTATAGAAAACAGGCAAGCCCCTTAGAGCGGGTCGACTGACGCCCGCCACCGGGAGCCGCGAGACCCCCCTTAGGCAACGACCCTGACGAAAAAAATACGTGGCCAGAGCGTGCCATCTGGGAGGGTTCTCTACATACATGTATCTCCGCAGAGTCCTGAGACGGAGAGCCGCCACCTGGGTGCGCACGCACACCAAGGACTGTCCGCCCTCCTCTAACGGAAGACTCAGGACCGCCGCGGAAACCCAGTGCTTCCTATTTCCCCAAAAGAAATCTACCAGCTTTTTCTGTAAAGCAGTTACAAATATAGAGGGTGGGACAAGAGTAGCCAGCCGGTACCATAACATGGAGGCCACCAGCTGGTTTATGACCAGCACCCTCCCCCGAAAGGAGAGAACTCCAAGCAGGCCTGACCAGCGCCCCAGCCGAGCAACCACCTTCGTCTCCAACTCTTGCCAGTTTGCCGGCCAAACATCCTCAGTGGGACTCAGGTACACCCCCAGATAGAGGAGGTGCGTGGTACTCCACGCATACAATGCCATCTCCTCCGGCAGGGAGTCTACCCGCCACTGACCCACCAAAGGTCCAGAGCACTTACTCCAGTTAATCCTCGCAGAAGATGCAGCCGAGAAAATCTCCTGGCAGTCACGCATCCTCCGCAGGTCACCTGGATCAGTGAACATAAGAAGTACGTCATCGGCATCAGCCAATAGAACCACCTCAACCCGCGGGCCAGGTAGGGCCAGGCCTGTCAACCTCCTCCGAAGAAGACACAGGAACGGCTCCACACAGACCGAGTACAACTGGCCCAACATAGGGCACCCCTGGCGGACCCCCCTCCCAAAATGAAAAGGAGGCAACAACGCGCCATTAACCTTCACAAGGCACTCCGCAGCAGCGTACAAAAGTCGGACCCAGGCCACGAAAAGCGGTCCAAACCCAAGCGCTTGCAACGTCCCAAATAGGTATTCATGCTCTACTCTATCAAAAGCCTTCTCCTGATCAAGAGACTGAAAAGCAGCTGACTCACCAGTACCCTGGGCTAAATGAATCAGGTCCCTAACCAGGTGGATGTTATCCTGGATGGACCGGCCAGGGACTGTATAAGATTGGTCAGGATGAATCAATTGATGCAGCACGGAGCCCAGGCGATTAGCCATTGCCCGTGCAAAAATGTTATATCCTGTGCATAGGAGAGAGACTGGACGCCAGTTCTTCAACAAACGGAGTTCGCCCTTCTTAGGCAGCAAGACAACAACTGTCCTACGCCACGAGAGAGGCATCTCACCGGTCGCCAGGCTCTCCCCCAGAACCAACATTTAGTCATCCCCTAGGATATCCCAGAAAGCTCTAACAAACTCCACCGTCAACCCATCCAGCCCGGGGGACTTACCCCTCCTGAGCTGATGCAAGGCACGAGTCAACTCCTCCAAAGGTAAGGGGCCATCAAGAAGATCAGCCACCTCCCTATCTACAGTCGGTAGACCATCCCACAGATCTTGCTGATCCTCCACGCTGAATCCTTACGCAGAGAACAGGGACCCATAAAAGGACCTAACCAAGGCATTGATCCTCTCTGGATCAGTGACAGAGGAGCCATCATCTGCAAGCAACTCCACGAGCTGTTTTCGAGCTCCCCGCCCCTTCTCCAGAGAGAAAAAGAAAGGCGAAGCTCGGTCCAGATCGTGCAGCATCTGGACCCGAGACCTCACATAAGCGCCTCGAGATCGCTCAAGCAGCAGACTCCTCAAAACCTCCTTCTTCCTCTGAAACTCTCCCCATTCGCTGGAGTCTTCACCAAACTGACCAAGGCGAGACTCAGCGTCCTGTATCTCCCTCTCAAGCTTCTCGACCGCTGAGTCCCGCCTCCCAGTCGACCCCCATGTATATTCCTTACAAAAGAGACGGATGTGAGCTTTACCCACATCCCACCACTGCCTAAGGGAAGAGAAGCACCTCTGCCTCTCTCTCCACTTCACCCAAAACCGAGTGCATGACTCCCGGAAACACCGATCCTCCAGCAGCCTGGTGTTAAAGTGCCAGTACGCGGACCCAACCCACGCTGGATTAAAATCCACACGCACCAGACAATGGTCCGAGCACGGCACCAGCCGCATTGAGGCCGCTGAGACACGGGAAACAAACGCTCGGGAAATATAAAACCGATCAATGCGGGAACCACCGCCCTCAGACCTCCGCGAAAAAGCAGTGGAATCAGGGTGAAGGTCCCTCCAAACATCAACCAACTCAAAGGAGTCAATCAAGCCTCTCAGCTTCTTCGCTACAGCAGGCGCACACTGAGTACCAGAACGGTCCCGCACCTCAAGTGTGCAATTAAAGCCCCCACCAAGGAAGACACACTCTCCCCTATCAATAGTGCCCAACAGAGCATTCACCTCCCGAAGTAGGCCAGCCTGCATCGTGCCGGAGCTAGGGGCATACACGTTAATGAAATGCAACGGCATGCCATCCAGGCTCACGGCCAGATGGAGCAAACGTCCTGGCACCACTTCCTGCACTTTTAAAATGGTTGGCAGAAAATTTGGGGCCAACAGAAAAGCCACCCCACTCGAATTTGAGCTGAGATGGCTCATATAAACCCTCCCTTCCCACTCCAGTTGCCAGGTAGGTTCATCACTAGCAACGGTATGTGTCTCTTGCAGATAACAAACTGCAAATCTCCCCTCCCTTAGGGCTGATAAGAGCTGAAATCTTCGAAAACTCGCTCTACTCCCATTTAAATTTAATGTAGCTACTGTGAATGTGTAGGCACATTAGATTGAGACCCTCACACTCCCTGTAGTCTCAGGAGCTCCTTTTCTGAGGACCTTCAACAAACCCCGAAACTGCCCCAAATCCGAGTCAGAAAGACCACTATCCTTGTTACTAAGGATAACCTCGAGACTCGCCTGCAAATCTAGACAGTCCCCCCACCGCCTTTCAGCAGCAAACCATAATGTTTTGGAAGTGCGGCTCGTTTTTAGGAACTCTCGCACCTCAACAATAAGCTTCGCCTCAGACACGGCCTTGGAGTCTGGGCTCACAGCCAACCCGCTCGCACCTGAATCAACAACCCCAGAAAGACCAGAACTCTCTGACAAATCACTCTCTGTGCCACACCCACTGGCCGCATCGCTGTCCCCCTCCTCAGCCATGACACGACCCCCCGGATCAATGCTGGGGGTGGGTCCCGACACCCCTGCCTGACACTCGCAGCCCTCTGAATGGCTGGGCTCCTGCACGCTACCATCACCCTCCTCTTCTGGGCCTGGGGAAGCAACAACAAGAGGCATCCCCAGGGCCTGTGGAACACTGACACCCTCGGAGTCTGAAAGAGGATCACGACCCATAACAGCCCTGACCTCCACATCATCCAGAGTGCCCTCTCCACAGGTATCACCCAGAGAATCACCACCTGCTATTAACCTCACCCCACACAGCTCATCCGGTGAGGCATCCCGCCCCCCAGCACCTCCACTGGCACTGATATGGAGCACAGACTTGAACGACAACACCCCCGAAACTTCCCCCTCGGCCTGACTCTGCACATCCCCCGTCACAGAGGGCACACTACCAGGGGAGCCAACCACGTCACCTAGCGTGCCAGCACCCTCAGTAGGCCTCTGAAACGAGGGGACCTCGTCCGACCCAGAGGGTACACACCCAAAAGAGCTAACCCCAACACCCGCCGAGATAACTCCCTCAGAGGGCCCCTGAGATGAAGGGACAGACTCCCGCCCATTGGACACAACTCCACCGGAATCAACTTCAGCACCCAGTCCTGTGACACCCGCTGTAGATCCATGAAGAGAAGGCCCAACCACCGACCCAGAAGACACCGGGTCAAGACCACTTTCAGCCACCTCAGTGGTGGAAAGCCCGGAGAAAGACATCCCCTTCGCTCTGAACCCACGCCCTTCCTCCTCTTCACCAGGCAGATGCCTCCTTTTAGTCCCACTCGCATGCGGAGGTGCGGTAACCTCCATAAGGGAAGGGTCATCCGCCTCCACATTACCCCCATCCACTTTGCCACCCACACGTTTAGGCTTCTTTACCCCCTTCCGAACCACCGCAGCTCCCCCCTGGGCCCCAGCAGGCGCAGTCTGCACCACACTGGAGCTAAACTCACCCGATTGCACTTTCTTCGCTCGGGCGGCCCTATCCCTCTCCTTCTTCTTGTTGTGCTTCCCCTGCTTCTCCCAAAACCCCCTCTCAACACTCCCCTCCTCCTGCGCCCCACCTCCATCCGCCGCCACAGGCGCAAGACGTGGGGGACGTGGGGGGCGTGGGCTCTCACCGCCCAGGGTCCCCAAAGCGGAACCTACGGACCCAGAAGGCTTCGCACTGCCGCCCCGGGTCACCAAGGCAGAACTGGCAACCTTAGCCGGGTCAGCAGTACCACCCCGCGCCGCTGAGGTTTGACAAGCCACCCCAGATGGGCCAGCAGCGCTTTCCTGGGCCACTGCACTAGAACCTCTAGCAGTGCCCCCGCGAAAAAGACACTCCCTACAGAGATGTCCAAATTCGCCGCACGCATGACACCGTGCCTTTCCCCAACTCCAACGCACGGTTCTGGGGACACCCTTATGCACCACCTCAAAACTCCCCTCGGCACCATCCCCCTCACCCACCTTCATGAACACCCTCCTCTTGAAACTGAAGACCCCTTTTTCCTCCGGGTCCCCCCCAGGATGCAAGAGACGAAAACATTTAGACCGCACCTCCCCGAACTTGGACAGGTGTGGAATAAGTACTGCATCCGAAAAATAAGTGGGGCAGCTCCGCAGGAGAACCGGTCTCACCCTTGATACCCACGGATCCACCTGTATGTGGACCCCCCCCACTGAGATCCCCTCCTCCAACGCTCGGGCCACACACTCCCGGGTCTTAAGTATCATCTCCACCTTTCCTCTTTCGAGCTCAGAAGAGACAATAGCCCCCCTCCCAAGAAGTTCATTCATGGCCCTCGTAATTTCCCCCCTCGACATCATAGGCCCAGTTTGAACAGAAATACCAAAACTGTCCCCATCCAAGTCAACATGAGGCTCAAGCTCAGATGGCCTCGCACCCGCCACTGATGCCATCGCTGCGTAGGTCCGGACCTTCGGCCGCGCCCCCTCCATCGCCATCCTCACAGAGGCACAAACCAGCTCCAGGCACCTCAGCAGCACAGCTCCAAGTTAAGTCCCAAAGACAGTCACAGTCAAAGACAGGCAGCAGAAAACAGAAACCTCCAGCAGAAGCAGGAAAGTCCCCAGGATCGTCCACAGCCAAGAGCAGCTTTTGGAAAGCTCTATCGCAGTCACGCCGGAAGCACAAGTACCTTCTTCACATTAAGCCAGGCAGCCGCACTGAGCAAAATGACTTTAGGGCAGAGAAACGGCGCTAAAAACAACAAAGACACCGCCAATATTCCAAACCCACGATCACAGGCACTATTGGCAATCCGCCAGCGACAACCGCACCCTCGACAATGTGGAGAAACTCAGGAATCTTCACACAGATGGAGGCTTCCCAGACCAGAGAAAAGCTTCAACAGCCCAACAATAAGTGGAACTATGAAGCCCCCCTGGGTCTGTGCCCTCTCCAACGGCAAAATCCTTGAAAGGCTGCTTCAATCCTTCTCAACTGCAGAGCTGAGAAGAAAACACGACACCTCTTTTTTTTTTTTTTTTTTTTTTTTTTTCATTTCAAAAACTTTATTCAACACAAATCATAAAATACAACACATCAAAACACAATCAAAAATCACACTATAATGAACAGATCATTGTAGTACAGCAGTACATTCATTTATAATCGCCTCAACCCCACGCGGCGACCAGCGCTGACGGAAGGCCTCCAGAGTCCCCGTGAACACCGCGTGTTCCCTCTCCAGGGACACACGTGCACGGACGTAGGCCCCAAAGAGGGGCAGGCAGCCGACTCTCGCCTGACCGTCGACAGCCCGCTGCCTGGACCCACGAATGGCCATCTTGGCCAGGCCAAGGAGCAAACCGACAGGTAAGTCCCCCCCCCACACTCGGCTCTCCCCACTCCCCGCCTTGTGTCCAAACACCAGGATTGTGGGGCTAAAATGCAGCCAGAACTTGAGGAACAGCCCCTTCAGATATTGGTACAGGGGCAGTAACCTCACACACTCCATATACACATGGAATACGGTCTCCTCCTCTCCGCAGAAAATACATGCGGCAGACGAGCCCGTGAACCGACTCAAAAGTTTATTACAAACCACCGCTCCATGCAGCACTCTCCACCCCAGGTCCCCAATATAAAGGGGTACAACTCCCTTATAGAAGGACCCCCACTGGGGCCCCCCGCCGCCTTCGGATGGTAACACCGTCCTCCATGGTGAGTCAGGACGGGAGACGAAGGCACGGTGGTTCAGAATGTGCAGGAGCATCCTGTACAGTGCGCGTCTCCTTGCATCACAAAATGGCATGCTGGTCATCTCAGAAAGGCAGCTCAGATTATGCGGAGCCGGAGGCCGAGAAATATCCCGAAGCCTAGGCCCGATGAGCAGATCTGACGGAGCAGGGGTAAGCTCTATCTGAACCACTCTAGGCTCGCGCCTCTCCTCGACAACCACCATGACAGGATGAGGACCAGCCACACCCGCAGCCACAACATCCCCCTCTCCTCGTGGAACAACACTCTGGCTGAACACCACCAAATTCCTCACTCTTAACACATCCCTATAGAAAACAGGCAAGCCCCTTAGAGCGGGTCGACTGACACCCGCCACCGGGAGCCGCGAGACCCCCCTTAGGCAACGACCCTGACGAAAAAAATACGTGGCCAGAGCGTGCCATCTGGGAGGGTTCTCTACATACATGTATCTCCGCAGAGTCCTGAGACGGAGAGCCGCCACCTGGGTGCGCACGCACACCAAGGACTGGCCGCCCTCCTCTAACGGAAGACTCAGGACCGCCGCGGAAATCCAATGCTTCCTATTTCCCCAAAAGAAATCCACCAGCTTCTTCTGTATAGCAGTTACAAATATAGAGGGCGGGACAAGAGTAGCCAGCCGGTACCATAACATAGAGGCCACCAGCTGGTTTATGACCAGCACCCTCCCCCGAAAGGAGAGAACTCCAAGCAGGCCTGACCAGCGCCCCAGCCGAGCAACCACCTTCGTCTCCAACTCTTGCCAGTTTGCCGGCCAAACATCCTCAGTGGGACTCAGGTACACCCCCAGATAGAGGAGGTGCGTGGTACTCCACGCATACAATGCCATCTCCTCCGGCAGGGAGTCTACCCGCCACTGACCCACCAAAAGTCCAGAGCACTTACTCCAGTTAATCCTAGCAGAAGATGCAGCCGAGAATATCTCCTGGCAGTCACGCATCCTCCGCAGGTCACCAGGATCAGTGAACATAAGAAGTACGTCATCAGCATACGCCGATAGAATCACCTCAACCCGCGGGCCAGGTAGGGCCAGGCCTGTCAACCTCCTCCGAAGAAGACACAGGAACGGCTCCACACAGACCGAATACAACTGGCCCGACATAGGGCACCCCTGGCGGACCCCCCTCCCAAAATGAAAAGGAGATAGCACCGCGCCATTAACCTTTACAAGACACTCCGCAGCAGCGTACAAAAACCGGACCCGGGCCACGAAGTGTGGTCCAAACCCAAACGCTTGCAACGTCCCAAATAGGTATTCATGCTCTACCCTATCAAAAGCCTTCTCCTGATCAAGAGACAGAAAAGCAGCTGACTCACCAGTACCCTGGACTAAATGAATCAGGTCCCTAACCAGGTGGATGTTATCCTGGATGGACCGGCCAGGGACTGTATAAGATTGATCAGGATGAATCACTTGATGCAGCACGGAGCCCAGGCGATTTGCCATTGCCCGTGCAAAAATTTTATATTCTGTGCAAAGGAGAGAGACTGGACGCCAGTTCTTCAACCAACGGAGTTCGCCCTTCTTAGGCAGCAAGACAACAACCGTCCTACGCCACGAGAGAGGCATCACTCCAGTCGCCAGGCTCTCCCCCAGAACCAACATATAGTCACCCCCTAGGACGTCCCAGAATGCTCTAACAAACTCCACCATCAACCCATCCAGCCCGGGGGACTTACCCCTCCTGAGCTGATGCAAGGCGCGAGTCAACTCCTCCAAAGATAAGGGGCCATCAAGAAGATCAGCCTCCCCCCTATCTACGGTCGGTAGACCCTCCCACAGATCTTGCTGAGCCTCCACACTGAATCCTTCCGCAGAGAACAGGGACCCATAAAAGGACCTAACCAAGGCATTAATCCTCTCTGGATCAGTGACAGAGGAGCCGACATCTGCAAGCAACTCCACGAGCTGTTTTCGAGCTCCCCGCCCCTTCTCCAAAGAGAAAAAGAAAGGCGACGCTCGGTCCAGCTCGTGCAGCATCTGGACCCGAGACCTCACATATGCGCCTCGAGATCGCTCAAGCAGCAGACTCCTCAAAACCTCCTTCTTCCTCTGAAACTCTCCCCATTCGCTGGAGTCTTCACCAAACTGACCCAGGCGAGACTCAGCGTCCTGTATCTCCCTCTCCAGCTTCTCGACCGCTGAGTCCCGCCTCCCAGTCGACCCCCATGTATATTCCTTACAAAAGAGACGGATGTGAGCTTTACCCACATCCCACCACTGCCTAAGGGAAGAGAAGCACCTCTGCCTCTCTCTCCACTTCACCCAAAACCGAGTGAATGACTCCCGGAAACACCGATCCTCCAGCAGCCTGTTGTTAAAGTGCCAGTACGCGGACCCAGCCCGAGCGCACGCTGGATTGAAATCCACATGCACCAGACAATGGTCCGAGCACGGCACCAGCCGCATTGAGGCCGCTGAGACACGGGAAACAAACGCTCGGGAAATATAAAACCGATCAATGCGGGAACCACCGCCCTCAGACCTCCGCGAAAAAGCAGTGGAATCAGGGTGAAGGTCCCTCCAAACATCAACCAACTCAAAGGAGTCAATCAAGCCTCTCAGCTTCTTCGCTACAGCAGGCGCACACTGAGTACCAGAACGGTCCCGCACCTCAAGTGTGCAATTAAAGTCCCCACCAAGGAAGACACACTCTCCCCTATCAATAGTGCCCAACAGAGCATTCACCTCCCGAAGCAGGCCGGCCTGCATCGTGCCGGAGCTAGGGGCATACACGTTAATGAAATGCAACGGCATGCCATCCAGGCTCACGGCCAGATGGAGCAAACGTCCTGGCACCACTTCCTGCACTTTTAAAATGCTTGGCAGAAAATTTGGGGCCAACAGAAAAGCCACCCCACTCGAATTTGAGCTGAGATGGCTCATATAAACCCTCCCTTCCCACTCCAGTTGCCAGGTAGGTTCATCACTAGCAACGGTATGTGTCTCTTGCAGATAACAAACTGCAAATCTCCCCTCCCTTAGGGCTGATAAGAGCTGAAATCTTCGAAAACTCGCTCTACTCCCATTTAAATTTAATGTAGCTACTGTGAATGTGTAGACACATTAGATTGTGACCCTCACACTCCCTGTAGTCACAGGAGCTCCTTTTCTGAGGACCTTCAACAAACCCCAAAACTGCCCCAAATCCGAGTCAGAAAGACCACTATCCTTGTTACTAAGGATAGCCTCGAGACTCTCCTGCACATCTAGACAATCCTCCCACCGCCTTGTAGCGGCAAACCATAATGTTTTGGGAGCACGACTTATTTTTAAGAACTCTCGCACCTCAACAATAAGCTTCGCCTCAGACACGGCCTTGGAGTCTGGGCTCGCAGCCAACCCGCTCGCACCTGAATCAACAACCTCAGAAGGACCAGAACTGTCTGACAAATCACTCTCTGTGCCCCCCCCACTGGCCGCATCGCTGTCCTCCTCCACAGCCATGACACGACCACCCGGATCAATGCTGGGGGTGGGTCCCAACACCCCTGCCTGAGACTCGCAGCCCTCTGAATGGCTGGGCTCCTGCACGCTACCATCACCCTCCTCCTCTGGGCCTGGGGAAGCAACAACAAGAGGCATCCCCAGGGCCTGTGGAACACTGGCACCCTCGGAGTCTGAAAGAGGATCACGTCCCATAACAGCCCTGACCTCCACATCATCCAGAGTGCCCTCTCCACAGGCATCACCCAGAGAATCACCACCTGCCATTAACCTCACCCCAGACAACTCATCCGGTGAGGCATCCCGCCCCCCAGCACCTCCACTGGCACTGATATGGAGCACAGACTTGAACGACAACACCCCCGAAACTCCCCCCTCAGCCTGACTCTGCGCATCCCCCGTCACAGAGGGCACACTACCAGAGGAGCCAACCACGTCACCTAACGTGCTAGCACCCTCAGTAGGCCTCTGAAACGAGGGGACCTCATCCGACCCAGAGGGTACACCCCCAAGGGAGCTAACCACAGCACCCGCCGAGATAACTCCCTCAGAGGGCCCCTGAGATGAAGGGACAGACTCCCGCCCAGTGGACCTACCTCCACCGGAATCAACTTCAGCACCCAGTCCGGTGACACCCGCTGTAGATCCATGAAGAGAAGGCCCAACCACCGACCCAGAAGACACCGGGTCAAGACCACTTTCAGCCACCTCAGTGGTGGAAAGCCCGGAGAAAGACATCCCCTTCGCTCTGGACCCACGCCCTTCCTCCTCTTCACCAGGCAGATGCCTCCTTTTAGTCCCACTCGCATGCGGAGGTGCGGTAACCTCCATAAGGGAAGGGTCATCCGCCTCCACATTACCCTCAACCACTTTGCCACCCACACGTTTAGGCTTCTTTACCCCCTTCCGAGCCACCACAACTCCCCCCTGGGCCCCAGCAGGTGCAGTCTGCACCACACTGGAGCTAAACTCACCCGATTGCACTTTCTTCGCTCGGGCGGCCCTATCCCTCTCCTTCTTCTTATTATGCTTCCCCTGCTTCTCCCAAAACCCCCCCTCAACACTCCCCTCCTCCTGCACCCCACCTCCATCCACCGCCACAGGCGCAAGACGTAGGGGACGTGGGGGGCTTGGGCTCTCACTGCCCAGGGTCCCCAAAGCGGAACCTCTGGACCCAGAAGGCTTAGCACTGCCGCCCCGGGTCACCAAGGCAGAACTGGCAACCTCAGCCGGGTCAGCAGTACCACCCCGCGCCACTGAGGTTTGACAAGCCACCCCAGATGGGCCAGCAGTGCTTTCCTGGGCCACTGCACTAGAACCTCTAGCAGTGCCCTCGCGAAAAAGACACTCCCTACGGAGATGTCCAAATTCGCCGCACGCATGACACCGTGCCTTGCCCCAACTCCAACGCACGGTTCTGGGTACACCCTTATGCACCACCTCAAAACTCCCCTCGGCACCATCCCCCTCACCCACCTTCATGAACACCCTCCTCTTGAAACTGAAGACCCCTTTTTCCTCCGGGTCCCCCCCGGGATGCAAGAGACGAAAACATTTAGACCGCACCTCCCCGAACTTGGACAGGTGTGGAATAAGCACTGCATCCGAAAAATAAGTGGGGCAGCTCCGCAGGAGAACCGGTCTCACCCTGGATACCCACGGATCCACCTGTACGTGGACCCCCCCCACTGAGATCCCCTCCTCCAACGCTCGGGCCACACACTCCCGGGTCTTAAGTATCATCTCCACCTTTCCCCTTTCGAGCTCAGAAGAGACAATAGCCCCCCTCCCAAGAAGTTCATTCATGGCCTTCGTAATTACCCCCCTCGACATCATAGGCCCAGTTTGAACAGAAATACCAAAACTGTCCCCATCCAAGTCAACATGAGGCTCAAGCTCAGATGGCCTCGCACCCGCCACTGATGCCGTCGCTGCGTAGGTCCGGACCTTCGGCCGCGCCCCTTCCATCGCCATCCTCACAGAGGCACAAACCAGCTCCAAGCCCCTCAGCAGCACAGCTCCAAGTTAAGTCCCAGAGACAGTCACAGTCAAAGACAGGCAGCAGAAAACAGAAACCTCCAGCTGAAGCAGGAAAGTCCCCAGGTTCGTCCACAGCCAAGAGCAGCTTACAGGAAACTCGATCCCAGTCGCGCTGGACGCAAAAGTACCTTCTTCACATTAAGCCAGGCAGCCGCACTGAGCAAAATGACTTTAGGGCAGAGAAGCGGTGCCAAAAACGACAAAGACACCGCACAACTTCAGCCCACTGAGATCACAGGCACTCTTGGCAATCCGCCAACGCCAACCGCACCCTCGACAATGTGGAGAAACTCAGGAATCTTCACACAGATGGAGGCTCCCCAGACCAGAGAAAAGCTTCAACAGCCCAACAATAAGTTGAACTATGAAGCCCCCCTGGGTCTGTGCCCTCTCCAACGGCAAAATCCTGGAAAGGCTGCTCCAATCCTTCTCAACTGCAGAGCTGAGAAGAAAACACGACCTCTCTCTCTCTCTCTCTCTTTTTTTTTTTTTTTTTTTTTTTTTCATTTCAAAAACTTTATTCAACACAAATCATAAAATACAACACATCAAAACACAATCAAAAATCACACTATAATGAACAGATCATTGTAGTACAGCAGTACATTCATTTATAATCGCCTCAACCCCACGCGGCGACCAGCGCTGACGGAAGGCCTCCAGAGTCCCCGTGAACACCGCGTGTTCCCTCTCCAGGGACACACGTGCACGGACGTAGGCCCGAAAGAGGGGCAGGCAGCCGACTCTCGCCAGACCGTCGACCGCCCGCTGCCTGGACCCACGAATGGCCATCTTGGCCAGGCCAAGGAGCAAACCGACAGGTAAGTCCCCCCCCCACACTCGGCTCTCCCCACTCCCCGCCTTGTGTCCAAACACCAGGATTGTGGGGCTAAAATGCAGCCAGAACTTGAGGAACAGCCCCTTCAGATATTGGTACAGGGGCAGTAACCTCACACACTCCATATACACATGGAATACGGTCTCCTCCTCTCCGCAGAAAATACATGCGGCAGACGAGCCCGTGAACCGACTCAAAAGTTTATTACAAACCACCGCTCCATGCAGCACTCTCCACCCCAGGTCCCCAATATAAAGGGGTACAACTCCCTTATAGAAGGACCCCCACTGGGGCCCCCCGCCGCCTTCGGATGGTAACACCGTCCTCCATGGTGAGTCAGGACGGGAGACGAAGGCACGGTGGTTCAGAATGTGCAGGAGCATCCTGTACAGTGCGCGTCTCCTTGCATCACAAAATGGCATGCTGGTCATCTCAGAAAGGCAGCTCAGATTATGCGGAGCCGGAGGCCGAGAAATATCCCGAAGCCTAGGCCCGATGAGCAGATCTGACGGAGCAGGGGTAAGCTCTATCTGAACCACTCTAGGCTCGCGCCTCTCCTCGACAACCACCATGACAGGATGAGGACCAGCCACACCCGCAGCCACAACATCCCCCTCTCCTCGTGGAACAACACTCTGGCTGAACACCACCAAATTCCTCACTCTTAACACATCCCTATAGAAAACAGGCAAGCCCCTTAGAGCGGGTCGACTGACACCCGCCACCGGGAGCCGCGAGACCCCCCTTAGGCAACGACCCTGACGAAAAAAATACGTGGCCAGAGCGTGCCATCTGGGAGGGTTCTCTACATACATGTATCTCCGCAGAGTCCTGAGACGGAGAGCCGCCACCTGGGTGCGCACGCACACCAAGGACTGGCCGCCCTCCTCTAACGGAAGACTCAGGACCGCCGCGGAAATCCAATGCTTCCTATTTCCCCAAAAGAAATCCACCAGCTTCTTCTGTATAGCAGTTACAAATATAGAGGGCGGGACAAGAGTAGCCAGCCGGTACCATAACATAGAGGCCACCAGCTGGTTTATGACCAGCACCCTCCCCCGAAAGGAGAGAACTCCAAGCAGGCCTGACCAGCGCCCCAGCCGAGCAACCACCTTCGTCTCCAACTCTTGCCAGTTTGCCGGCCAAACATCCTCAGTGGGACTCAGGTACACCCCCAGATAGAGGAGGTGCGTGGTACTCCACGCATACAATGCCATCTCCTCCGGCAGGGAGTCTACCCGCCACTGACCCACCAAAAGTCCAGAGCACTTACTCCAGTTAATCCTAGCAGAAGATGCAGCCGAGAATATCTCCTGGCAGTCACGCATCCTCCGCAGGTCACCAGGATCAGTGAACATAAGAAGTACGTCATCGGCATACGCCGATAGAATCACCTCAACCCGCGGGCCAGGTAGGGCCAGGCCTGTCAACCTCCTCCGAAGAAGACACAGGAACGGCTCCACACAGACCGAATACAACTGGCCCGACATAGGGCACCCCTGGCGGACCCCCCTCCCAAAATGAAAAGGAGATAGCACCGCGCCATTAACCTTTACAAGACACTCCGCCGCAGCGTACAAAAGCCGGACCCGGGCCACGAAGTGTGGTCCAAACCCAAACGCTTGCAACGTCCCAAATAGGTATTCATGCTCTACCCTATCAAAAGCCTTCTCCTGATCAAGAGACAGAAAAGCAGCTGACTCACCAGTACCCTGGACTAAATGAATCAGGTCCCTAACCAGGTGGATGTTATCCTGGATGGACCGGCCAGGGACTGTATAAGATTGATCAGGATGAATCACTTGATGCAGCACGGAGCCCAGGCGATTTGCCATTGCCCGTGCAAAAATTTTATATTCTGTGCAAAGGAGAGAGACTGGACGCCAGTTCTTCAACAAACGGAGTTCGCCCTTCTTAGGCAGCAAGACAACAACCGTCCTACGCCACGAGAGAGGCATCACTCCAGTCGCCAGGCTCTCCCCCAAAACCAACATATAGTCACCCCCTAGGACGTCCCAGAATGCTCTAACAAACTCCACCGTCAACCCATCCAGCCCGGGGGACTTACCCCTCCTGAGCTGATGCAAGGCGCAAGTCAACTCCTCCAAAGATAAGGGGCCATCAAGAAGATCAGCCTCCCCCCTATCTACGGTCGGTAGACCCTCCCACAGATCTTGCTGAGCCTCCACACTGAATCCTTCCGCAGAGAACAGGGTCCCATAAAAGGACCTAACCAAGGCATTAATCCTCTCTGGATCAGTGACAGAGGAGCCGTCATCTGCAAGCAACTCCACGAGCTGTTTTCGAGCTCCCCGCCCCTTCTCCAAAGAGAAAAAGAAAGGCGACGCTCGGTCCAGCTCGTGCAGCATCTGGACCCGAGACCTCACATAAGCGCCTCGAGATCGCTCAAGCAGCAGACTCCTCAAAACCTCCTTCTTCCTCTGAAACTCTCCCCATTCGCTGGAGTCTTCACCAAACTGACCCAGGCGAGACTCAGCGTCCTGTATCTCCCTCTCCAGCTTCTCGACCGCTGAGTCCCGCCTCCCAGTCGACCCCCATGTATATTCCTTACAAAAGAGACGGATGTGAGCTTTACCCACATCCCACCACTGCCTAAGGGAAGAGAAGCACCTCTGCCTCTCTCTCCACTTCACCCAAAACCGAGTGAATGACTCCCGGAAACACCGATCCTCCAGCAGCCTGTTGTTAAAGTGCCAGTACGCGGACCCAGCCCGAGCGCACGCTGGATTGAAATCCACACGCACCAGACAATGGTCCGAGCACGGCACCAGCCGCATTGAGGCCGCTGAGACACGGGAAACAAACGCTCGGGAAATATAAAACCGATCAATGCGGGAACCACCGCCCTCAGACCTCCGCGAAAAAGCAGTGGAATCAGGGTGAAGGTCCCTCCAAACATCAACCAACTCAAAGGAGTCAATCAAGCCTCTCAGCTTCTTCGCTACAGCAGGCGCACACTGAGTACCAGAACGGTCCCGCACCTCAAGTGTGCAATTAAAGTCCCCACCAAGGAAGACACACTCTCCCCTATCAATAGTGCCCAACAGAGCATTCACCTCCCGAAGCAGGCCGGCCTGCATCGTGCCGGAGCTAGGGGCATACACGTTAATGAAATGCAACGGCATGCCATCCAGGCTCACGGCCAGATGGAGCAAACGTCCTGGCACCACTTCCTGCACTTTTAAAATGCTTGGCAGAAAATTTGGGGCCAACAGAAAAGCCACCCCACTCGAATTTGAGCTGAGATGGCTCATATAAACCCTCCCTTCCCACTCCAGTTGCCAGGTAGGTTCATCACTAGCAACGGTATGTGTCTCTTGCAGATAACAAACTGCAAATCTCCCCTCCCTTAGGGCTGATAAGAGCTGAAATCTTCGAAAACTCGCTCTACTCCCATTTAAATTTAATGTAGCTACTGTGAATGTGTAGACACATTAGATTGTGACCCTCACACTCCCTGTAGTCACAGGAGCTCCTTTTCTGAGGACCTTCAACAAACCCCAAAACTGCCCCAAATCCGAGTCAGAAAGACCACTATCCTTGTTACTAAGGATAGCCTCGAGACTCTCCTGCACATCTAGACAATCCTCCCACCGCCTTGTAGCGGCAAACCATAATGTTTTGGGAGCACGACTTATTTTTAAGAACTCTCGCACCTCAACAATAAGCTTCGCCTCAGACACGGCCTTGGAGTCTGGGCTCGCAGCCAACCCGCTCGCACCTGAATCAACAACCTCAGAAAGACCAGAACTGTCTGACAAATCACTCTCTGTGCCCCCCCCACTGGCCGCATCGCTGTCCTCCTCCACAGCCATGACACGACCACCCGGATCAATGCTGGGGGTGGGTCCCAACACCCCTGCCTGAGACTCGCAGCCCTCTGAATGGCTGGGCTCCTGCACGCTACCATCACCCTCCTCCTCTGGGCCTGGGGAAGCAACAACAAGAGGCATCCCCAGGGCCTGTGGAACACTGGCACCCTCGGAGTCTGAAAGAGGATCACGTCCCATAACAGCCCTGACCTCCACATCATCCAGAGTGCCCTCTCCACAGGCATCACCCAGAGAATCACCACCTGCCATTAACCTCACCCCAGACAACTCATCCGGTGAGGCATCCCGCCCCCCAGCACCTCCACTGGCACTGATATGGAGCACAGACTTGAACGACAACACCCCCGAAACTCCCCCCTCAGCCTGACTCTGCGCATCCCCCGTCACAGAGGGCACACTACCAGAGGAGCCAACCACGTCACCTAACGTGCTAGCACCCTCAGTAGGCCTCTGAAACGAGGGGACCTCATCCGACCCAGAGGGTACACCCCCAAGGGAGCTAACCACAGCACCCGCCGAGATAACTCCCTCAGAGGGCCCCTGAGATGAAGGGACAGACTCCCGCCCAGTGGACCTACCTCCACCGGAATCAACTTCAGCACCCAGTCCGGTGACACCCGCTGTAGATCCATGAAGAGAAGGCCCAACCACCGACCCAGAAGACACCGGGTCAAGACCACTTTCAGCCACCTCAGTGGTGGAAAGCCCGGAGAAAGACATCCCCTTCGCTCTGGACCCACGCCCTTCCTCCTCTTCACCAGGCAGATGCCTCCTTTTAGTCCCACTCGCATGCGGAGGTGCGGTAACCTCCATAAGGGAAGGGTCATCCGCCTCCACATTACCCTCAACCACTTTGCCACCCACACGTTTAGGCTTCTTTACCCCCTTCCGAGCCACCACAACTCCCCCCTGGGCCCCAGCAGGTGCAGTCTGCACCACACTGGAGCTAAACTCACCCGATTGCACTTTCTTCGCTCGGGCGGCCCTATCCCTCTCCTTCTTCTTATTATGCTTCCCCTGCTTCTCCCAAAACCCCCCCTCAACACTCCCCTCCTCCTGCACCCCACCTCCATCCACCGCCACAGGCGCAAGACGTAGGGGACGTGGGGGGCTTGGGCTCTCACTGCCCAGGGTCCCCAAAGCGGAACCTCTGGACCCAGAAGGCTTAGCACTGCCGCCCCGGGTCACCAAGGCAGAACTGGCAACCTCAGCCGGGTCAGCAGTACCACCCCGCGCCACTGAGGTTTGACAAGCCACCCCAGATGGGCCAGCAGTGCTTTCCTGGGCCACTGCACTAGAACCTCTAGCAGTGCCCCCGCGAAAAAGACACTCCCTACGGAGATGTCCAAATTCGCCGCACGCATGACACCGTGCCTTGCCCCAACTCCAACGCACGGTTCTGGGTACACCCTTATGCACCACCTCAAAACTCCCCTCGGCACCATCCCCCTCACCCACCTTCATGAACACCCTCCTCTTGAAACTGAAGACCCCTTTTTCCTCCGGGTCCCCCCCGGGATGCAAGAGACGAAAACATTTAGACCGCACCTCCCCGAACTTGGACAGGTGTGGAATAAGCACTGCATCCGAAAAATAAGTGGGGCAGCTCCGCAGGAGAACCGGTCTCACCCTGGATACCCACGGATCCACCTGTACGTGGACCCCCCCCACTGAGATCCCCTCCTCCAACGCTCGGGCCACACACTCCCGGGTCTTAAGTATCATCTCCACCTTTCCCCTTTCGAGCTCAGAAGAGACAATAGCCCCCCTCCCAAGAAGTTCATTCATGGCCTTCGTAATTACCCCCCTCGACATCATAGGCCCAGTTTGAACAGAAATACCAAAACTGTCCCCATCCAAGTCAACATGAGGCTCAAGCTCAGATGGCCTCGCACCCGCCACTGATGCCGTCGCTGCGTAGGTCCGGACCTTCGGCCGCGCCCCTTCCATCGCCATCCTCACAGAGGCACAAACCAGCTCCAAGCCCCTCAGCAGCACAGCTCCAAGTTAAGTCCCAGAGACAGTCACAGTCAAAGACAGGCAGCAGAAAACAGAAACCTCCAGCTGAAGCAGGAAAGTCCCCAGGTTCGTCCACAGCCAAGAGCAGCTTACGGGAAACTCGATCCCAGTCGCGCTGGACGCAAAAGTACCTTCTTCACATTAAGCCAGGCAGCCGCACTGAGCAAAATGACTTTAGGGCAGAGAAGCGGTGCCAAAAACGACAAAGACACCGCACAACTTCAGCCCACTGAGATCACAGGCACTCTTGGCAATCCGCCAACGCCAACCGCACCCTCGACAATGTGGAGAAACTCAGGAATCTTCACACAGATGGAGGCTCCCCAGACCAGAGAAAAGCTTCAACAGCCCAACAATAAGTTGAACTATGAAGCCCCCCTGGGTCTGTGCCCTCTCCAACGGCAAAATCCTGGAAAGGCTGCTCCAATCCTTCTCAACTGCAGAGCTGAGAAGAAAACACGACCTCTCTCTCTCTCTCTCTCTCTCTCTCTCACTCTTTTTTTTTTTTTTTTTTTTTTTTTTTTTTTTTTTTTCATTTCAAAAACTTTATTCAACACAAATCATAAAATACAACACATCAAAACACAATCAAAAATCACACTATAATGAACAGATCATTGTAGTACAGCAGTACATTCATTTATAATCGCCTCAACCCCACGCGGCGACCAGCGCTGACGGAAGGCCTCCAGAGTCCCCGTGAACACCGCGTGTTCCCTCTCCAGGGACACACGTGCACGGACGTAGGCCCGAAAGAGGGGCAGGCAGCCGACTCTCGCCAGACCGTCGACCGCCCGCTGCCTGGACCCACGAATGGCCATCTTGGCCAGGCCAAGGAGCAAACCGACAGGTAAGTCCCCCCCCCACACTCGGCTCTCCCCACTCCCCGCCTTGTGTCCAAACACCAGGATTGTGGGGCTAAAATGCAGCCAGAACTTGAGGAACAGCCCCTTCAGATATTGGTACAGGGGCAGTAACCTCACACACTCCATATACACATGGAATACGGTCTCCTCCTCTCCGCAGAAAATACATGCGGCAGACGAGCCCGTGAACCGACTCAAAAGTTTATTACAAACCACCGCTCCATGCAGCACTCTCCACCCCAGGTCCCCAATATAAAGGGGTACAACTCCCTTATAGAAGGACCCCCACTGGGGCCCCCCGCCGCCTTCGGATGGTAACACCGTCCTCCATGGTGAGTCAGGACGGGAGACGAAGGCACGGTGGTTCAGAATGTGCAGGAGCATCCTGTACAGTGCGCGTCTCCTTGCATCACAAAATGGCATGCTGGTCATCTCAGAAAGGCAGCTCAGATTATGCGGAGCCGGAGGCCGAGAAATATCCCGAAGCCTAGGCCCGATGAGCAGATCTGACGGAGCAGGGGTAAGCTCTATCTGAACCACTCTAGGCTCGCGCCTCTCCTCGACAACCACCATGACAGGATGAGGACCAGCCACACCCGCAGCCACAACATCCCCCTCTCCTCGTGGAACAACACTCTGGCTGAACACCACCAAATTCCTCACTCTTAACACATCCCTATAGAAAACAGGCAAGCCCCTTAGAGCGGGTCGACTGACACCCGCCACCGGGAGCCGCGAGACCCCCCTTAGGCAACGACCCAGACGAAAAAAATACGTGGCCAGAGCGTGCCATCTGGGAGGGTTCTCTACATACATGTATCTCCGCAGAGTCCTGAGACGGAGAGCCGCCACCTGGGTGCGCACGCACACCAAGGACTGGCCGCCCTCCTCTAACGGAAGACTCAGGACCGCCGCGGAAATCCAATGCTTCCTATTTCCCCAAAAGAAATCCACCAGCTTCTTCTGTATAGCAGTTACAAATATAGAGGGCGGGACAAGAGTAGCCAGCCGGTACCATAACATAGAGGCCACCAGCTGGTTTATGACCAGCACCCTCCCCCGAAAGGAGAGAACTCCAAGCAGGCCTGACCAGCGCCCCAGCCGAGCAACCACCTTCGTCTCCAACTCTTGCCAGTTTGCCGGCCAAACATCCTCAGTGGGACTCAGGTACACCCCCAGATAGAGGAGGTGCGTGGTACTCCACGCATACAATGCCATCTCCTCCGGCAGGGAGTCTACCCGCCACTGACCCACCAAAAGTCCAGAGCACTTACTCCAGTTAATCCTAGCAGAAGATGCAGCCGAGAATATCTCCTGGCAGTCACGCATCCTCCGCAGGTCACCAGGATCAGTGAACATAAGAAGTACGTCATCGGCATACGCCGATAGAATCACCTCAACCCGCGGGCCAGGTAGGGCCAGGCCTGTCAACCTCCTCCGAAGAAGACACAGGAACGGCTCCACACAGACCGAATACAACTGGCCCGACATAGGGCACCCCTGGCGGACCCCCCTCCCAAAATGAAAAGGAGATAGCACCGCGCCATTAACCTTTACAAGACACTCCGCAGCAGCGTACAAAAGCCGGACCCGGGCCACGAAGTGTGGTCCAAACCCAAACGCTTGCAACGTCCCAAATAGGTATTCATGCTCTACCCTATCAAAAGCCTTCTCCTGATCAAGAGACAGAAAAGCAGCTGACTCACCAGTACCCTGGACTAAATGAATCAGGTCCCTAACCAGGTGGATGTTATCCTGGATGGACCGGCCAGGGACTGTATAAGATTGATCAGGATGAATCACTTGATGCAGCACGGAGCCCAGGCGATTTGCCATTGCCCGTGCAAAAATTTTATATTCTGTGCAAAGGAGAGAGACTGGACGCCAGTTCTTCAACAAACGGAGTTCGCCCTTCTTAGGCAGCAAGACAACAACCGTCCTACGCCACGAGAGAGGCATCACTCCAGTCGCCAGGCTCTCCCCCAAAACCAACATATAGTCACCCCCTAGGACGTCCCAGAATGCTCTAACAAACTCCACCGTCAACCCATCCAGCCCGGGGGACTTACCCCTCCTGAGCTGATGCAAGGCGCAAGTCAACTCCTCCAAAGATAAGGGGCCATCAAGAAGATCAGCCTCCCCCCTATCTACGGCCGGTAGACCCTCCCACAGATCTTGCTGAGCCTCCACACTGAATCCTTCCGCAGAGAACAGGGTCCCATAAAAGGACCTAACCAAGGCATTAATCCTCTCTGGATCAGTGACAGAGGAGCCGTCATCTGCAAGCAACTCCACGAGCTGTTTTCGAGCTCCCCGCCCCTTCTCCAAAGAGAAAAAGAAAGGCGACGCTCGGTCCAGCTCGTGCAGCATCTGGACCCGAGACCTCACATAAGCGCCTCGAGATCGCTCAAGCAGCAGACTCCTCAAAACCTCCTTCTTCCTCTGAAACTCTCCCCATTCGCTGGAGTCTTCACCAAACTGACCCAGGCGAGACTCAGCGTCCTGTATCTCCCTCTCCAGCTTCTCGACCGCTGAGTCCCGCCTCCCAGTCGACCCCCATGTATATTCCTTACAAAAGAGACGGATGTGAGCTTTACCCACATCCCACCACTGCCTGAGGGAAGAGAAGCACCTCTGCCTCTCTCTCCACTTCACCCAAAACCGAGTGAATGACTCCCGGAAACACCGATCCTCCAGCAGCCTGTTGTTAAAGTGCCAGTACGCGGACCCAGCCCGAGCGCACGCTGGATTGAAATCCACACGCACCAGACAATGGTCCGAGCACGGCACCAGCCGCATTGAGGCCGCTGAGACACGGGAAACAAACGCTCGGGAAATATAAAACCGATCAATGCGGGAACCACCGCCCTCAGACCTCCGCGAAAAAGCAGTGGAATCAGGGTGAAGGTCCCTCCAAACATCAACCAACTCAAAGGAGTCAATCAAGCCTCTCAGCTTCTTCGCTACAGCAGGCGCACACTGAGTACCAGAACGGTCCCGCACCTCAAGTGTGCAATTAAAGTCCCCACCAAGGAAGACACACTCTCCCCTATCAATAGTGCCCAACAGAGCATTCACCTCCCGAAGCAGGCCGGCCTGCATCGTGCCGGAGCTAGGGGCATACACGTTAATGAAATGCAACGGCATGCCATCCAGGCTCACGGCCAGATGGAGCAAACGTCCTGGCACCACTTCCTGCACTTTTAAAATGCTTGGCAGAAAATTTGGGGCCAACAAAAAAGCCACCCCACTCGAATTTGAGCTGAGATGGCTCATATAAACCCTCCCTTCCCACTCCAGTTGCCAGGTAGGTTCATCACTAGCAACGGTATGTGTCTCTTGCAGATAACAAACTGCAAATCTCCCCTCCCTTAGGGCTGATAAGAGCTGAAATCTTCGAAAACTCGCTCTACTCCCATTTAAATTTAATGTAGCTACTGTGAATGTGTAGACACATTAGATTGTGACCCTCACACTCCCTGTAGTCACAGGAGGTCCTTTTCTGAGGACCTTCAACAAACCCCAAAACTGCCCCAAATCCGAGTCAGAAAGACCACTATCCTTGTTACTAAGGATAGCCTCGAGACTCTCCCGCACTTCTGGCCAATCCTCCCATCTCCTTGTAATGGCCCACCACAATGTTTTGGGAGCACGACTTATTTTTAAGAACTCTCGCACCTCAACAATAAGCTTCGCCTCAGACACGGCCTTGGAGTCTGGGCTCTCAGCCAACCCGCTCGCACCTGAATCAACAACCTCAGAAAGACCAGAACTGTCTGACACATCACACTCTGAGCCCCCCCCACTGGCCGCATCGCTATCCTCCTCCACAGCCATGACACGACCACCCGGATCAATGCTGGGGGTGGGTCCCAACACCCCTACCTGAGACTCGCAGCCCTCTGAATGGCTGGGCTCCTGCACGCTACCATCACCCTCCTCCTCTGGGCCTGGGGAAGCAACAACAAGAGGCATCCCCAGGGCCTGTGGAACACTGGCACCCTCGGAGTCTGAAAGAGGATCACGTCCCATAACAGCCCTGACCTCCACATCATCCAGAGTGCCTTCTCCACAGGCATCACCCAGAGAATCACCACCTGCCATTAACCTCACCCCAGACAACTCATCCGGTGAGGCATCCCGCCCCCCAGCACCTCCACTGGCACTGATATGGAGCACAGACTTGAACGACAACACCCCCGAAACTCCCCCCTCAGCCTGACTCTGCCCATCCCCCGTCACAGAGGGCACACTACCAGAGGAGCCAACCACGTCATCTACCGTGCTAGCACCCTCAGTAGGCCTCTGAAACGAGGGGACCTCATCCGACCCAGAGGGTACACACCCAAGGGAGCTAACCACAGCATCCGCCGAGATAACTCCCTCAGAGGGCCCCTGAGATGAAGGGACAGACTCCCGCCCAGTGGACACAACTCCACCGGAATCAACTTCAGCACCCAGTCCGGTGACACCCGCTGTAGATCCATGAAGAGAAGGCCCAACCACCGACCCAGAAGACACCGGGTCAAGACCACTTTCAGCCACCTCAGTGGTGGAAAGCTCGGAGAAAGACATCCCCTTCGCTCTGGACCCACGCCCTTCCTCCTCTTCACCAGGCAAATGCCTCCTTTTAGTCCCACTCGCATGCGGAGGTGCGGTAACCTCCATAAGGGAAGGGTCATCCACCTCCACATTACCCCCAACCACTTTGCCACCCACACGTTTAGACTTCTTTCCCCCCTTCCGAGCCACCACAACTCCCCCCTGGGCCCCAGCAGGTGCAGTCTGCACCACACTGGAGCCAAACTCACCCGATTGCACTTTCTTCGCTCGGGCAGCCCTATCCCTCTCCTTCTTCTTATTATGCTTCCCCTGCTTCTCCCAAAACCCCCCCTCAACACTCCCCTCCTCCTGCGCCCCACCTCCATCCACCGCCACAGGCGCAAGACGTAGGGGACGTGGGGGGCTTGGGCTCTCACTGCCCAGGGTCCCCAAAGCGGAACCTCTGGACCCAGAAGGCTTAGCACTGCCGCCCCGGGTCACCAAGGCAGAACTGGCAACCTCAGCCGGGTCAGCAGTACCACCCCGCGCCGCTGAGGTTTGACCAGCCACCCCAGATGGGCCAGCAGCGCTTTCCTGGGCCACTGCACTAGAACCTCTAGCAGTGCCCCCGCGAAAAAGACACTCCCTACGGAGATGTCCAAATTCGCCGCACGCATGACACCGTGCCTTTCCCCAACTCCAACGCACGGTTCTGGGTACCCCCTTATGCACCACCTCAAAACTCCCCTCGGCACCATCCCCCTCACCCACCTTCATGAACACCCTCCTCTTGAAACTGAAGACCCCTTTTTCCTCCGGGTCCCCCCCAGGATGCAAGAGCCTAAAGCACTTAGACCGCACCTCCCCGAACTTGGACAGGTGTGGAATAAGCACTGCATCCGAAAAATAAGTGGGGCAGCTCCGCAGGAGAACCGGTCTCACCCTGGATACCCACGGATCCACCTGTACGTGGACCCCCCCCACTGAGATCCCCTCCTCCAACGCTCGGGCCACACACTCCCGGGTCTTAAGTATCATCTCCACCTTTCCCCTTTCGAGCTCAGAAGAGACAATAGCCCCCCTCCCAAGAAGTTCATTCATGGCCTTCGTAATTACCCCCCTAGACATCATAGGCCCAGTTTGAACAGAAATACCAAAACTGTCCCCATCCAAGTCAACATGAGGCTCAAGCTCAGATGGCCTCGCACCCGCCACTGATGCCGTCGCTGCGTAGGTCCGGACCTTCGGCCGCGCCCCTTCCATCGCCATCCTCACAGAGGCACAAACCAGCTCCAAGCCCCTCAGCAGCACAGCTCCAAGTTAAGTCCCAGAGACAGTCACAGTCAAAGACAGGCAGCAGAAAACAGAAACCTCCAGCTGAAGCAGGAAAGTCCCCAGGTTCGTCCACAGCCAAGAGCAGCTTACGGGAAACTCGATCCCAGTCGCGCTGGACGCAAAAGTACCTTCTTCACATTAAGCCAGGCAGCCGCACTGACAAAATGACTTTAGGGCAGAGAAGCGGAGCCAAAAACGACAAAGACACCGCACAACTTCAGCCCACTGAGATCACAGGCACTCTTGGCAATCCGCCAACGCCAACCGCACCCTCGACAATGTGGAGAAACTCAGGAATCTTCACACAGATGGAGGCTCCCCAGACCAGAGAAAAGCTTCAACAGCCCAACAATAAGTTGAACTATGAAGCCCCCCTGGGTCTGTGCCCTCTCCAACGGCAAAATCCTGGAAAGGCTGCTCCAATCCTTCTCAACTGCAGAGCTGAGAAGAAAACACGACCTCTCTCTCTCTCTCTCTCTCTCTCTCTCTCTCTCTCTCTCTCTCTCTCTCTCTCTTGCTGCAAGAGCACCATGTTTTGTTCTGATCATGGAATATTACAAAAGTTGTGAAGGTTTAAATATTGTGAAAAACCGCCCCTTCTGGCACCCGCTGTCAATCACTGGTGGCGAGGAGAATAAAGCTGAAGGAGCGGAAAGCACAATCCGCAGGCATTGCCACTTACATTTCATTACACATCTTGTATGTAATATGACAAATAAACTTGACATTTTTAGACTTGACTTGAAGGAGTGAGCAGATTGTGGAGAGTGAGCTGCGTCGGCCATCATGACGTGCCGGGAGCCGGTGAGTAAGTGCAGCAGGCAGGCAGCCAGTGAGCTAGTGAGTGCAGTCGGCAGGCAGCTGTTGAGTGAGTGAGTGAGTGCGGCTGGCAAGCAGCAGGTGAGTGACTGAGTACGGCTGGCACGCAGCCAATGGGTGAGTGCGGCCGGCAAGCTGCCAGTGAGCGAGTGCGGCCAGAAGGCAGCCGGTGAGTGTGAGTTCTGCCGGCAGGTAGCCGGTGAGCGAGTAAGTGCAGCCGGCAGGCTGCCGGCGAGTGAGTGAGTGCAGCCGGCAGGCTGCCGGTGAGTGTGTGAGTGCAACCGGTAGGCAGCCGGTGAGTGAGTGCGGCCGACAGGCAGCCAGTGAGTAAGTGTAGCCAGCAGCCAGTGAGTGAGTGCAGTTGGCAGCCGGTGAGTAAGTGCGGCCGGAAGCCGTGAAGTGATTGTGGCCGGGAGACGTGGAGTGAGTGCGGCCGGGAGCCATGGAGTGAGCGCTGCCGGGAGCCGGCAGTGAGCATGGCCGGGAGCCATGGAGTGAGTGCGGCCGGGAGCCGTAGAGTGAGTGTGGCTGGGAGCCGAGGTGTGAGTGCAGCTGGGAACCGTGGAGTGAATGTGGCTGGGAGCCGGGGATTGAGTGCGGGCGGGAGCCGTTGAATGAGTGCAGCCAGGAGCCATTGAGTGAGTGCAGCCGGGAGCCATTGAGTGAGTGTTGCCATGGCCGGGAGCCCCCTCCCACACACACAACTCCCCCCCCCCACACACACCCACTTCCCTTCCCAAACACACCTCCTCCCCTCCCCTTCCCCCACAACACTCTTACCCACATTCACCCTCTCTATCCCACATGCCTCCTGCCCACACATCCCTCCCCTCCCACCTGCCTCCCCCCACACAGCCCACCCCCATACACCCCCCACACAGCACCCCCCCTCCCACCAGATCCCTCCCCCCCCACAGCCCCATCCCCCCTCCCTGGCAGACCCCCCTCCCACACATCCCCCCTCCTCCCACATCCCCCCACACCCCCCTTCACACCACACTCCCCCTCCCCCACACCCTCCCCTCCACTTACACCTCCTCCTCCCCCCATACCCCCATCTCCCCAGACACCCCCTCACCTCCCCTCCCACCCCACACCTCCCGCCAAACCCCGACAAACACCCACCCCACCACAGCAGTAGGCTGCACCAGAGGTAGGCTGCACCAGCAATAGGCAGCGCCAGCGGTAGGCCACGGCTGGGGTAGGCCACAGCAGTGATGTAAGGAAGGTGATAAGGGTGGAATGCTAGGCAGATTAATCCATCTGGGGAAGCAAAAAGTGCATGTTACCAAAAACTGGTAAAAATCAATGTTCATACCTTTGGGTTTCAGACTACTCAGAGGGCTATGATGTGACGCTGTATAGGTTGGCCTCATTCTGGCAGTGAACAAGCCTGAAAGGAGAGTTTAAATGGCATGTAGTCAGAAGGCAGGAAGCAGGCAGAATGCGTGTGTTCTGCAAAATCTGTCTGTGCTTGGTCAGTCATTCATGAAGGTCTTAGTGCTCTCTGCTTCTTTCAGGAAGAAAGTTTGAACACTAACACTCTCATCCACTTGACAGAAGTGGTTCATACCATGGACAACTTTACTGATTCGTCTCACTTTTTACAAAGCAAAAGTGTAGCAATGAGTACTCTGATAGGCTCTGCCTACACCTGTCTTTTTATTGGCCATCTGGAGCGTTCCTTGTTCCTATTCTGGCACCCCTCCACAACACTTCCCAAAGGCATTGGTAATGGCTCCTGCATTTTTGCAGAACCATCAACTTTATCACCCTCACTATGCACTTTCTATCCATGCTCAAATTCACTTGGACCATTTGCGACACTTCCCCCTCTTTTCTGAATCTCTGTCTGCATCTCAGGAAGCAAACTGAAATTATTTTGTTTTTTTGTTCTGCACAAATATTTTTGTTCCAATTTCAGAATATTAAACTTTGTGGATCTCTTCCAATCTCACTTGTATCTACAGGCTCTCAGTTATTCTGGGTGTAAGTGCTCCAGTTATCAATGGACACGAGAACTCTATTCCTCATTTGCTTTGTCCTTATCCACATATTTCAGAGCAGTTTACTTTCAACTTATAGGAGCCTGCTGTTTTGCAGAAGACTCTTTTCCTGGTATTATATTAACCAATAGATCCTCATATTACTTCATAATGATTGCAAATTGCCCCTGGAACAGATGCAAAAAACAAATTGGTTCCGTAAAGTATGTTTGTGCTCATCCCTATTCTGTGATTAATTTGCTATCAAGTCAAGTCAAGATTATTCGTCACATACAAATACGAGATGTGCAGTGAAATGAAAAGTGGCAATGTTTGCGGATTGTGCAAAAAAACATATTTTACATATTTGTGGAAGAAAAAAAGAAGAACAGCAATTTAAAAAGACACCACACAACAGTAAATTGGTACAGTAAGTTAGTCCCTGGTGAGATAGGAGTTTACAGTCCTAATGGCCTCAGGGAAGAAACTCCGTCTCATTCTCTCTGTTTTCACAGCATGGCTATGGAGGTGTTTGCCTGACCATAGCAGCTGGAACAGTCTTTGCTGGGGTGGAAGGGGTACCCCATGATCTTGTTGGATCTGGATTTGCACCTTCTGATATACAGTTCCTGCAGGGGGGGCAAGTGTAGTTCCCATAGTGCGTTTGGCCGAACGCACTACTCTCTGCAGAGCCTTCCTGTCCTGGGCAGAGCAGTTCCCAAACCAAATTGTGATGTTTCCAGACAAGATGCTTTCCACAGCCACTGAGTAGAAGCACTGGAAGATCCTCAGAGACACTCTGAATTTCCTCAATTGCCTGAGGCATTTTTTGGTACAGGTACAATGATGGATGTTTTGAAACAGGCAGGGACCACGGACGTGGCCAGGGAGAGGTGGAATATTATAGTGAGCACCGGAGCTAGCTGCGTAGCATAAGACTTAAGTACTTGCTCCGAGATGCCATCTGGGCCTACAGCTTTCCTCGTGCTATATTATATTTACCCTGACAAAGCCATCAAACAAGGGACACAATAATGCAATCATATTAAAATCTACCTATTAAATAAATCAGAATAGAAATTCATATTTGATGATAGCTATTTGAACTGAGTGTCAACTGAAAAATACCGTTCCAACAGTTTAAAGCCTGCAGGTCTAAAAAACCTGTGTCTAAAAAATGGTAACTAATTGAAGTGATGGTACCTTACATTTCATTACAAATGATGCCATTCATTACAAATGAGACATGTGTAATTTACTTTAACAGTTTTTTCTATGATTAATTGTTGCATGATATAAGCATCTCCAGCTCCAGCTCACGCATTTGAATTAATTCTGATTAGTTCTGCCCCAGTGACATTGATCACATGCCTTGCCACAGATACCCTTACAAGATGAATTTCTATGTTCACCAAGTGAATTACCATTTGGTTTGTGGTAGATATGATGCAATTTCATTATGGCAAAGAATTTCATAGCTGTTTGGTTTAAAATAATTGAAGAAAGCCAAGCAGCATAATTTTTCAAGAAGATACAGGTTGATGTTATTTATTAATATCGGCCCAAGCTCATTGTTGATCTGGTCCCCATTGATGTAAATAAAAACAGTGCAGACCGATGCCTTCATTTTGCTGGGTTATTGCATAAAACATGGCTTTCTCTGCGTAATATCCATGTATCTGTAC
Source organism: Raja brachyura (assembly GCA_963514005.1). The sequence goes on along the minus strand of OY740786.1, from coordinate 48,522,797 downwards.
AAAATTAGACAAAATAATTGCAGACTGAAGCTTCAATTTATTTCTGCTGCCAGGACCAAAATAGACCACAGCATCAAGACTTAAAAAATGTTCTACGAAACATCCTTAATCATTAATGTGGTTTATTCTGAGACCCAATGCACATGTGCAACAAAGGAAACAAATGTCATTGATGAAGCAAAATTTATGTTGCGTAACTAATATATGAATAAACCCTATTAAATATTCAGAAATGTAAGATGAATTATTGATGTTGGGTTCATTGCACATTGCAACTATTCATCCTGTCCTTCCCACAATATAATCACAGAATTTTGTGTCACTGGTAGTACAGACTGCTGGACGTTTGAAAAATAGGGCTAGGAGCACTATATTCTGGTCTACAGATGTTTGGTGTTTCTTTTGGAGTATCATGATCCAATAACTTTATTCCATGTGGAAAACACAAGCAACTGCAGATGCTGGATTTTGGAGCTTAAAAAAACAAACTGCGAGAGGAATTCAATGTGCCAGGCAGCAGTTGTGGTAAAGGTGGACAGTGACATTTCAGGGTGGGGAGAAATGGAAAATAGATATTTCGTGACCCAAAATGTCGACTGCCCATTTCCCTTTACAGATGTTGCCAGATCTGCTGAGTCCTTCCAACAGTTTATTTTTTGCAATAACTGACTGTGCACTTTCAACTGACTTTTGATATGCAGTGTCGAATGCCTATTGCCACCCCAGAACGTAGCCCAACGTGAGATAACTGAGCCCACAGTGTGTCAATATGTCAATACATACTTGCAATAATGAAAATAGAAAAGGCTGGAGCTACTCAGCAGGTCAAATAACATCTTTGGAGAGAGATATAGTGTAAACATTACTAGTCAATTCATTTTCAGATGAAATGTTGACTCTGTTTCTCTCTTCACCAGAACCACATGCTGAATATTTCCAAATGTTTCTGTTTGTATTTAAGCAGTTGCAGGGCCATATGAGCAAGATAACAGAGATGGTCAGCCATTCTTTACCTCTACTACATAATAGGAAATGTTGAATTGATGGAATAAAAGTCTTCATTAAATTGAATTATTATGATAATAAAACATAACCTCTAGCATGCAGTGCAAATTAAATACAGGTATCAATTATAATACAAGAGCACAAAAAAACTAATGCATCTCAGTATGTAGCCCTGACTGCTTAAAGTAAACTCAGAAATGAAAGACTTTCATTCATAAGGAATCCCAATGAATGGTTCATTTTCTATGTTGAATTATGAATGACAAATATAGCCATAAATAACATTGTTGGAGTTTAACCAATTGTCCCATTTTTTAGAGTTAAGTGGCACTATCTGTTATACCACATTTTGTGTACTGCACTCTGGATTTTGAACACAACTGCTTTTCTTTATAGTTCCCTATAGTATTCATTAATATATTTTACAAGAACAATCCATAGCATGATTTTTATTTCCAACATTCTCCTTGACTGACGATATAGGTTGTCTCTTCTGAAGAATGGCGGATGACAGAATGAGCTGTATTCTGTCGATGTTGCAAAGGGACATCAAACAATTAAACTGCTGGAAGAAGTCAGCAGGTTAAGCAACATTTAGTGACGTGTGGACATTTCAAGGTGAGTCCTCGCATTGCAATAGATCTTGACAAGAATGTCCACACATCCTTTTTGTCTCGACAGATGCTGCTTGATCCGAGTTCTTCCAGCAGTTTAAATTTGCACCAGATTCTAGCTTCTGTAATGTCTTGTTTCCTTACACATACACAGCATTCTCTTTTATTTGCCAATGTATTGTTGGAAAATTCAATTATCCACGAGGTGCTGGAACACATTTTCTGTGGAGGTGGTGGAGGCAGATGCTCTCACAATATTTAAGAAGCATCTGGATAAGCAGTGAATTGCCAAGGCATTATAGAATATAATCCATTGTGCTAGTAAATGGAACTGGGTCACCTGTGGATGCCAGGCGTGTGGCATAGCAATATATAGAATTGAAGAAGGTCATTCAGTCCATCAAGTTGATGCTGGCTCCTTGTCAAGCAATTCAATTAATCTGGTCTCCTACTTGTCATAAGGGCTCTGCCAGTTATTTTTATATGAGGGCATATACTGATCTTGTTTGATCAGTCTTATACCAAGTGACTTCCTGGTTATAATAATTTGCCTCTTCAAAAAAAAGCTTATACTATATCTGCCAAGCATATGTTTTTCACACTTTGAATCCATGTCACTTGGACCCTGAGCCAACTGCTTATGGAAATCATCTCCAACCAGCTGCCCTACTAAACTTTATCCTGATCCTGCACACCTCCACTAGGTTAACTTTCTAACTTAACCTACTTCATAAAAAAAAACAATGTCAACTTCATGAAGTAAAATCTGGTGGTCAAAATTCTTCATCCCCTTAGGTGAGGTATGAGATCAATAGGTGGGGTGGGAGATTGTAACCTTCACGTGGTCCACCCTGTTTCGACAAATGCAATCAACCTGGCGTGCACAATTAATTAAATTTTCAAATAGAACAAGTTGTCCCACAACTTTAGGCTGTGCACGCCATACGCAAAAATAAAATCACTAAGACAGAGGATCTAAGGGGGTCGAGTAATTGAAATAAATTTTCATTAGGCAAGAAATAGTATTGGGTAGGCTAATGGGACTGAAGTATGATAAATCCCCTGGGCCTGATGGACTGCGTCCCAGGGTCCTCAGGGAGGTGGCTCTAGAAATAGTGGATGCATTGGTGATCATTTTCCAATGTTCAATAGATTCAGGATCAGTTCCTGTGGATTGGAGGATAGCTAATGTTATCCCACTTTTCAAGAATGGAGCGAGAGACCAGTTTCCCTGATTTCTGTGTTGGGAAAGATGCTGGAATCAATTATTAAAGAGGTAATAATGGAGCATTTGGATAGCAGTGAAAGGATTAGTCCAAGTCAGCACGGATTTATGAAAGGGAAATCATGCTTGACTAATCTTTTAGAATTTTTTGAGGATGTGACAAGTAAAATGGATGAAGGGATGCCAGTGGATGCAGTGTATCTAGACTTTCAGAAAGCCTTTGATAAGGTCCCGCACGGGAGTCTGGTGACTAAAATTAGAGCACATGGTTTTGGGGGTAGGGTGTTGACATGGATAGAAAATTGGTTGGCAGACCGGAAGCAAAGAGTATGAGTGAACGGGTTCTTTTCAGAATGGCAGGCAGTAGCGAGTGGAGTGCCGCAAGGCTCGGTGTTGGGGCCGCAACTGTTTACCATATATATTAATGATTCGGAAGAGGGAATTAGGAGCAACACTAGCATGCTTGTGGATGACGCAAAGCTGGGTGGCAGTGTGAACTGTGAAGAGGATGTTAGGAGGTTACAGGGGGACCTGGACAGGTTGAGAGAGTGGGCAGATGCGTGGCAGATGCAGTATAATATAGATAAATGTGAGGTTATCCACTTTGGCGGCAAAAACAAGGGGGCAGATTATTATCTCAATGGGGTTAGGTTAGGTAAGGGGGAGGTACAGTGAGACCTGGGTGTCCTTGTACACCAGTCACTGAAAGTTGGCGTGCAGGTACAACAGGCAGTGAAGAAAGCTAATGGAATGTTGGCCATCATAACAAGAGGATTTCAGTACAGGAGTGAAGAGGTTCTTCTGCAGTTCTATAGGGCTCTGGTGAGACCACATCTGGAGTATTGCATAGAGTTTTGGTCTCCTAATTTGAGGAAGGACATCCTTGTGATTTAGGCAGTGCAGCGTAGGTTATCGAGATTGATCCCTGGGATGGCGGGACTGCCATATGAGGAAAGATTGAAAAGACTAGGCTTGTATTCACTGGAGTTTAGAAGGATGAGGGGGAATCTTATAGAAACATGTAACATTATAAAAGGACTGGACAAGATAGATGCAGGAAAAATGTTCCCAATGTTGGGTGAGTACAGAAGCAGGGCCACAGTTTTAGAATAAAGGGGAGGTCATTTAAGACTGAGGTGAGAAAAATCTTTTTTACCCAGAGAGTTGTGAATTTATGGAATTTCCTGCCACAGAGGGCAGTGGAGGCCAAATCACTGGATGGATTTAAGAGAGAATTGGATAGAGCTCTAGCGGCTAGTGGAGTCAAAGGATATGGGGAGAAGACAGGCACGGGTTATTGATAGCGGATGATCAGCCATGATCACAATGAATGGCGGTGCTGGCTCGAAGGGCCGAATGGCCACCTCCTGCACCTATTTGCTATGTTTCTATACCAAGGAAGACCATGAAACTGCTTCAAGAGCATTTCACACATTGAACCTTCAAACTATTTTCATTGATTTGATTATTTATATGTCCAGAGTCCTCTGTGTACTGTGAGCCTAGCAGGTGAAGGAACTCAGAATTAAAATTGAGATTGCTACAGAACCTCTAATGTGTACTCATCTTATTTCTCATCAAAAAGACACAAAAAAACATCTTAGTGCCAGTTGTGTGTGACCATTACAGTGTGACTCATACATATGTGAGTTAAAATTAGGAATTTACTTTGACTATTCTACCAAATGGTAGCAAATGTATCTGCCAGGATAGAATCTAGAAAAGGAAGTTCAAGCATTTGGAGCAAAATTGTCCCCGACCAATTCCCTTCTCCCCGATTGCTCAGTTTGGCTAGGCGGCCAGCTCTATGAAGATTCCTCATTGTTCCAAAGTTCTTCCATTTAAGAATGATGGAGCCCACTGTGCTCTTTGGGACCTGCAATGCTGCATAAATTGTTTTATACTCTTCCCCAGATGTGTGTCTGGACACAATCCTGTCTCGGAGGAATCCGGCCAATTCCTTCATCTTCATGCCTTGGTTTTTGCTCTGACATGCACTCTCAACTGTGGGACCTTATATGGACAGGTGTTTGCTTTTCCAAATCATGTCCAATCAATTTAATTTACCACTGGTGGACTCCAATACATTTATAGAAACATCTCAAGGATAATCAATGAAAACAGATTGAACCTAAGCTCAATTTTGTGTGTCATAGCAAAGGGTCTGAATACTTATGTAAATGTGATATTTCAGTTATTTGTTTTTAATTACTTTGCAAAAATTTCTAAACGCCTGTTTTCGCATTTAAATTCCGGGTTATTGTGTGTAGATTCAAGATTAAAAAAAATAATTTAATCCATTTAAAAATAAGGGGGTAACGTAATAAAATGTGGAAAAAGTGAAGGGGTCTGAATACTTTCTGAATGCACTGTATAATGCTACGGAGTGTCTATGGGATGAATATTGAGAGCTGTGTTGATTTTGCTGAAGTTACGCTAATTGGATTCGACAACTATGGAGTGACTGTGGTTCATTTTCAGCTTTGCTGCCTACTAGTTACATAGCAGGCAGGGTCAATTACCTGCCTTGAAATCCACTCTGTTTTACCTCCACAAAATCAATGAAGAAAATCACAGTGAAGTTTTATGAAGGATCAATGATCCAATCTATCACTGGAGGCAAAATTAATGATAGAATTGTATTGCAAAGAAACAGACATTTTTTTTCCATCATGTAGTCCAATTCTGAAAGAGTTGGCTTGTTGGTCTCATTTGTCTACTTTTGCTGTTCTGCCATAATCTTTGAACATTCCCAACATCTGTTAAATTGCTGCACTTCAATAAGGGAGAGGTTGTGCGCAGGATTTATGGCAGGGCTTGGTATTGTTTTTCTGAAGTGCTTGCTGTGAGGTTTGTTTCAAGGAAAGTTTTAATTAGTTTTTTCAGTAATAGACCGACAGTGTTGCTATTGATAATAAAATTCTGGATCGTTGTACATGTCTGGTAATTCTTGATGCTTTGGCCTCCTGGTGTCATTTAGTTCAAGACTAACCCAGGGGTTCAATTGTTACTTGTCAGATCCTCAATTTGGGAATATTATTGGTGCACAAAATACTGCAAAAATATCAGAGTATTTTCTCCCATTATGTCTTTTTTCTTTCCACCTTTATCTATTCTCTTCCTCTCTTTTAGCTTCATCTTCCATGTTTTATCTTTCCCCTCCCATTCCCTCTTCACCCCTCCTCGCCGCTGCATATTCTCCCTCATTTGTCTCCCTTTCCACCACATTCCCTCTTCTTCATCTCCCATCACACTATTCTTCATCCTTTCCAGTCACTTCCTTCTATCCTTTCCACTATTTTCATGTCGTTCACCCTTTTCCTCTTCCCTATTTATTACTAACCCTGCATCTACATACACCCTCCAGCACCATTCTCTCTCCTTCTTTCTCATATTTTCACTCCTACTTTTCCTTTAATTTCCCTTCTTCCTGCACTATCTCTCCCCTATCCCCTCATTCCTCTCACTATCTTTATCTCTCTCCTAGCTTGATCTCTCCCCTATTCTCATATCCACCCATCGTCCCATCCTGTCACTTTCTCTTTATTCACTCCTCCCACCAATCTCCCACCATCTGTATCTTCAACCCCTTCCCTTGCCTTTCCCCTTTTTACCCCCTCCTTCTCCACTTCCACTTCGTCAATCCCATCATTGCCTTATGCATCGCATCCTTCCTTCTCTCCTCCATTCTACTCCTTTCACCTTCATTTCCTCCTTCCTAATCTCTCCTCTGCTTCAACACTCATTTCCTTCTGTTAATTCTTGCAGTTATTTTTTGTTCCTTTTCCTCTACCACCACACCTCCCTCCTTCTCTCTCATGACTTTACTCTTACATTCCCAGTGCTGCTGCTTTCTTCACCGTCCTCACTTTTCTTCCACATCCTTCTCTCATTCCCTATCTCCCTCTCCATTTCCCTATTCATCTCTCCGTTCATAGTTTACAATCTTATTTACAATCCATCTTTCCTTTCCATCTTTCACTCATTGTCTCTCTTCCCTCCCTCTTCTTCACCCTTATTTTAAATCCTTTGCTCTTCTCTCTCTTTTCTCCCTTCAGTTTCTCTCACTTTGTTTCCTCACTTTCCCTCCAATCTTCCCTTCTCTCTCCTTCCTCACATCACTATTGTTATCTCTCCTGCTGACTCTTCTTCTTCCTCTTCCCTCTCTCACTGCCCGTATCCTCTGCCCCTTCCCTTCCTCCTGCATCCTCTGTTCTTCTGCTCCCTGTCCCTTAACTTGTCCTAATTTTTCTTCTTCTTTAACCTCCCTTTCCCATTCTCTTCCTTTCCATCTCCTTTCCTCGTCCTTCTCCTCCCTCTCATCTCAGCTGTCCTCCCCTCGTGCTCCACCCATCCTATTGGCCTCCATGTCCTTCAAGTATTCAATATTGCCCTCTTCCCCTCCTTCCCACTTAACTTATGCTTAATTTTCCCTTTCATCTTCCTCCACATTTTCCATCTCTCTACACCTCTCCACCTCTTCCTCCCTCACTCCCCGTCCTTCACACCTATCCCTCGTTCCTACCCGCCTCACTTCCTCTCCATCACCACCTGCCTCTCCCTCATCTTCCCATACCCCCTTCTCTCCTGCTTCATTCCTTCCTTTGGCATCTTCTAGCTGGCACTCTTTTCTCCCTCCTCTCATCTTATCTCTCTGCTGGATGTTGCTGCTGCTGAGAATTTTGGGGTTGGGTTTTTTTCTTGACCTGTTTATTTTTTCTTTGCTCAATGGTGTGATGATGCAGAGTGAAGTGGATTTCTGGAATCATCTGCCACTGAAGACGGTGGAGGCCAAATCAATAGATACATTTAAGGCGCAGTTGGATAAATGTTTCAAAGATTGAAGTATTGATGAATCTGAGTAATTGGCATAGAAGAGGAGTTGAGGCCAACATAGATGAATGGTGGGGCAGGCTAGAGAGACCTCATGGGCTCCTATTTTCTTGAGTTCTCCTGTTAGTAATTCATTGTCACTTTGCAGTACCTTTTCAAATGTGAATGTGAGGACATTTTCTTATTCAATATTGTTATGGAAGATAAACATCTCTTTCATATAAAAAGTTGCAGGATGCATCCACTTTGTTCCTTAGTACAATCACCTTATGTTTTACGCATATTTGATTTCTGCCTTTTTTCAAATAAAGTGAGAATCTAATTAATGCTAAAGTTCAATTTACGTGTTCCTATTTTTGTCATAATGCACTCAAATTTATGGCTAGCCCAGTGTGGCAGCATAGTCGCATGCAGAGCCTGACATACCTTTAATTTACAAGGTTTTCGATTTACGTGCTGCTCTTCAAGTATGTGACCCCCCTGTAAAATGCAAGGTGCTTGTATTATATTTAAAATTATTCAGCCTTTTGTTTAATATCACTAGTTATTCCGACCCAACCGCTGGAGAGGTAACCACAAATTTATCTATTCTGTCGGCTGAAATGTTTTTGTTCATTTTGCCGCTGAATAAAGCCTGAATTGGGAGAGTATGTAAAAGGGGAGGAGAGATAGAGGGAGGGAGAGAGGGAGGGAGGGAAAATGATGGAAAAAGGAAGAGGATTTGGAAGCAAGAAAGAAAGGGGGAGGGTGAGGGATTAGGAGAGAGGGGAGGGTGAGGGGAAGTTTTACTGAAGAGAAAATGTGATTGCTTGCCTTTCCAAGAATGCTGCCTTTTCTGTTTTTGTTTCAGATTTCCAGTGCCTGCAGTTCTTTTTATTTATTTTGAAATATTCCTGCTGGAATTGTTTCACCAAATTAAACAAAGTTCAAATGTATTTTTCAAGTCAGTAGTCATTCCACTCAGCAGATGACACAAAGCTGGGTGCAGTGTGAACTGTGAGGAGGATGCTACGAGAATGCAGGGTGACTTGGACAGGTTGGGAGAGTGGGCAGATACATAGCAGATGAAGTTTAATGTGGATAAATGGAGGTTATCCACTTTGGTATCAAAAACATAAAGGCAGATTACTATCTAAATGCCATCTCGTTGGGAAAAGGGGAAGTACAACGGGATCTGGGGGTCCTTGTTCATCAGTCTATGAAAGTAAGCATGCAGATACAGTGGGCAGTGAAGAAAGTGAATGACATGTTGGCCTTTATAACAAGAGGAGTCGCGTATAGAAGCAAAGAGGTCCTTCTGCAGTTGTACAGGACCCTAGTGAGACCACACCTGGAGTATTGTGTGCAGTTTTGGTCCCCTAATTTATGGGCAGCGTAGGTTTACAAGGTTAATTCCTGGGATAGTGGGACTGACATATGCTGAGAGAATGGAGCAGCTGGGCTTGTACACTCTGGAGTTTAGAAGGATGCGAGGGAATCTTATAGAAACATATAAGATTGTTAAGGGTTTGGATATGCTAGAGGCAGGAAACATGTTTTTTTGCTGTTATTAAACCATAATTAAGAAGAGCTTCTTGGAATGTAGTTAATTTACGTCCCTCTTCCATTGATCCAAATATAATCAGTTCTGTATTGGGGTTCAATTTTGTGTTGAATAGCTTTGCAAAAGTTCCAAAGATTTAATTCCAAAATTTATGCAGTTTTGTACAAGAGACAAAGGAATGTGCTATAGTGGCATTTTGAGTTATACATTTATCACAAATGGGGGAGACATTTGGAAATATTTTATTCAATCTGGTTTTCAAGTAATATAATCTGTGTAAAATTTTAAATTGAATTAGGTTATGTCTTACATTAATCGAACATTTATGCACATATAATACATTTTTTTCCCATCTGTCGTTCGAGATTTTTATCAATAATCTTGTTCCCAGTCCCTTCTAATTGCCTTGATAATCTTTGGTGTTTCTTTATTTATAATTATATTATATAAATATGATATTAAATTGCTTGATTCTGCCTTTCTATTAATTCCTTCCTCTAATAAATCTGTGGTTAGAGTTTGATATCCTTGTATATATTTTTTCAAATAATCTTGAATTTGAAGATATTTGAAATATTGGTTATGTTTCAAGTTATATTTTAGTTGTAATTGTTGGAATGATAAAAGCTTTTGTAAAGAATTGGCACATACACAGATGAATCTTTACTACTACTTTATTAATTAAACACACACATCACTGCCCTAGCTGTACGTGGTCTGTCATGGATACTAGAGAGAGCTATGGGTGGGAAGGTCACAGTCATATGGATGATAAGGGGAGTGGTTAGCAAGGGCTACGTCACTACTGTTAAAGGTGTATACACATATCATCTACAGTTTTCCCATTTCATACATATCTCCAATCATTTTAATTCCTATTCTTTCCCAATGGATAAACGTTTTATGAATAATAGATGGTTTGAATGAGGGATTGTTAGCTATTGGGGAAAGAAGTGATAAATGTCTTAATTTTAAAGTTAATTTTATTTATTTCCAGATTCGTATTATACTGTGAATAATTGGATTATTCGTATATATTATATTGTTCAGTTTCATCGGAGAAAGAAGAATCGCTCCTATATTATAAGGGGACCAATTCTCTTCTCCATTCTTATCCAATCTACCTGTTGGGCAGAACTGTCCAACCAATAGATTATATTGTTAATATTCACTGCCCAATAGTAGTATAACAAGTTAGGGAGTGTCAGTCCCCCTGATTCTTTAGATTTACACAAATGTTTTCTTTGAATTCTGTGTGATTTATAGTCCCATATGAAGTTTATAATATCTGAGTCTATTTAAAAAAAATTTTTTTTGGTAAGTATATTGGTGTTGATTGAAGTAGGTACAGTATTTGTGGTAAAATCATTTTTATAGCATTTATTCTGCCTATTAAGGACATCAGCAGTGTTTTCCAGAATTTATTCAACCCAGTTAATTTAGTTAACAAAGGCATATAGTTTGCATTGAGTAATGATTTATATTTCCTAGTAATTTGGATACCCAAATACTTGAATTTTTCTTTTGCAATTCTAAAAGGGAATTTCAATAGATGTGTCAGCTCTTGAGGTTTTATCATCATAATTTCGCTTTTGTTCCAGTTTATGTATATCCTGAGAAAGAATCAAATTCCACTATTAAATTTTAGTATATTTGGTATGCTAATTTGCGAATTTGTAATATATAATAGTAAGATTAAACGATAACATACCAATTCAAAATTTGATCCTTATTTTATGAGGAGTTAAAATGATGGATTACGTGAAGAAGCCCTGCCATGCGCTTGCGCATCATACTTCAAAGCAGCGGTGTGAAAACACAGAAACCGATAGCCAAAGTAACATAGTAAGGCTCTGAGAAGACTAGAACTACCAGATGATCCTTTCGATTATGAGGGTCGGGCACGGAGGGCACATAATCCCTCATTGTAACTCCTCATAAAATAAGGATCAAACTTCAAACTGGTAAGTTCTCATTTAATCTTACTATTTTACTTTGGTGTCACGTGAGTAAGTACGTGAAGATTTCAAAGCTCTGTGATTTCATGCCATAGATGCACTCCATACAACACACTGCTTCAGTTGACACAGTGGTGAATAAATAATGTATTGAACATTGCTTTGAATTATCCAATAATCATTTTTTTTAAAAATAACAATACAGTAATAACCCCTCTATCCCAGGGGAAATCATAAATGAAACTTATAAAGACAAAGCAAATCAAATCAAATGGAAATCAAAACAGCCTGCCCAAACCCTGGCACTGTCCTGACAGGTTTAACATAATTTTAGAAAGACCATCCTACGGCCTTGCTGTGGATGTTGATGCCGTCCTGGTGGAGTAAGATTTAAATACATGAGTGTCTACTCCAGCAGATTCCAAAACCTGTTTTACCGTCGATAAATATTTTATACTGACACGTTTTATGAATTTTTTCTTTTGTTTTTTTTGTAACTGATGAGCATTGTTGTCTAAGAGCCTCTGAGACTAACTTACCTTGATATATTTACTCAGGTGCTCAACTAAACATAACCTTTGGTCAACAGGGTATGCTTTAAACCCTGTACAGAACCCAATAGAGCATGCCCAAACCTTGGTACTGTAAGAACAAGTTTATCATAAAACATAGAAACATCGATTCCTTAGACCATCTTGCGGTCCCGAGGATTTGGTCTACCTCCCAATATTAGGTTGTTGTTGGGCTGCACTGTGGGTAATATTTTTGCCCCATCGGCCTTCCTCTGCTTGGCCCTGCCCTGTGATCCGACCCCCTGCGCATCGAACCTAACTGTTTAGATGACATCCTGGGAGCAGGGATGAATGGTTTCATAAGCCCAATTGTCTTTGCCTCATCATCAATGTCCCTAATTTGCTTGATGAGATCATCGCCGAATAAGTAATCCGGTGCTTGAATGTTGCTTGCCCTACACAGTCCTGCAAATTTTTTTGTGCAATGTTGGCCGAATGGCGATTTTCCTCATACAATTAAGTTCGAAATAGGCATTGCAGACCAACGCAAGCATGTCCCTTTGAGTTTTGGACATTCTCGACCCTTGTATTTGTTTCCGAAATACAGTGATGCCTGCTGATATCAGCTTGAGGACATGCTGGAAACGCATTTCCTGCCCTCGCATCGTTGCACTCATGGGTGCCCAAAGTGCAGATTTTACTGTTGGCACCCTGAGCGAGGCACAATTGACGGGTGTTTTATATATTTCAGCTGTTTCAGTCATAACAGTTTTTGGAGCTGGTGAGAAACCAATTAATGTTGGCCGCCAGGTTCTCTTCCATAGCCTCACCAGTCCATTGCAGTATAGCAAAACTTATTGCTACATCGGGAACACCCGGAGTGTGGCTCTTGTGCTCTGGTGTGTACACATAAGTAGGGACACCAGCTTCAGGGCAGTCCCCTCCTGCCCTGGCACTCCTGAGTCTTGCTCTAGGGAGACCTCTTTCTGACCTAAACAAGCCACTGGAGAGTGATATTCCCATTCTTGATAGGCACCATACTCAGTGTATGGAACTCCTTCGGAGGCTGCCTGGGAAATCTTTGGGTCTTTGGACCCTTGCCTGACTAAAGGTTGGAGCATTTTCTCCATTTGTTCCAGTCTCCCCTACATTCTTTTCTGGTCTGGAGGAGAGTCTTCTTCTTTCGCAGACCCGTCAGATCAACTGGTCTGACAGACTTTTCTTTTTTTGGGGTTGTTTTTGTTTTTTTTTGTTTAATTAAATGTATTTATTTATTTATTTTTTATTTGTTGCCGTGGCCTTAGTGCCCTGCGACACTGGAGCAGCTGCAGGCTGTTCAATCACCAGGGCAACAGCCATTGGTATCAGAGCCGACATTACTGCACTTAGCTCCCGACTTGAACGCTGAGATGGAACCGCATCACTGTGCGCCCCACGCTTCCTGTGAACAGACTTTCTCCCAGCACTTTCCATAACCTCTAGCTTGCACTCCAACTGCACTACAGGGAAAACTGCCACCAATTTACTATTAACAGTAGCTACTTCCCGGATGGAGGGATATTGTTTTCCAGTAAGACTGGTACAAACCTTTCTGATCTCCACAGCCTTGGCTGTAGGCAAAGTCACTGACATATCCCAAATAAACAATTTTTTAGGATGGCTCTAACTTGGATTTAGTTGGATGGACCCGGAAGTCAAACCATTCTAATATCTATTTGATTGATGAAACCGATTCCTCAGCTGTCTCTTGAGTGTTGCTTATGATTAAAATATATTCTAGATAAGCCTTTACCAATTCTGGCCCAATGTAGCTCTAGCACTGGTTCGCGCAATTTGTTGACTAGCCTAGAACTGAGGTTAACTCATTGGTAATGCTTTAAATTGCCGCAGCTGTCCCATCGAACTAAATTTCAAGTATCTGCGATACTGATAATGAATTGGTACTGAATAATATGCATCTTTCAGGCCTATAGTTGCTATATAACAGCCTTGTGATAACAGCTGTTTCGCAGTATTGAAGGTGTCTATTTAAAAATGCATATACTGAACATAGGAATTTAACTGATTTAGGTCCAGAATACCTCTACATCCCCCATCTTTTCTCTGTCTGGGGAAAATATTGGACACAATTGTTGAGGATGGTTTATCATCCTCTCAATTCCCCTTTTTTGGCACAACCTGTAATTTATTCTTTTACCTGCTGAGTTTGTGCAAAACCCCCCAATACTCTGTTAGGCATATTGTGTACTGGTGGATCAATTGTTGACATAAACTGTATTCGAGACAGTGTGTAGTATAAACAGATGAGATGTTCTGCAGCACCATTCATCATACCCAATTGCAATGTACCCCCAACCGGAGGTCCCAGAACGTATCCTGGACAAAATGAATCACCTGTACCTCTACAGTCAGCCTATACTACTTCTGCCCATATTGGGGTTGTAGCTGGGAAACACAGGTGAGTACCACCTTCTTCCCACTGGCCCCAATCTGCATGGCCCTGCCCCTGGATCCGTCACCTTTCGCGCTGAAACGACCTGCGAGATGGCATCCTTCGCAGAAGGAATGTATGTTTTGCTGAGACAGATTGTTTTGGCATGTTCCTCCAGGTAAATATAAATAAATAATCTGGCTTGCATATAGGTGTACCTACATAGAGCTGCAACTTTGGGTTCAACATAGGCGTGGCAGAACAGGCCAGCATATCTTGTTGAATAGCAACAACTTGGGGATGCATTGAAACTGCACTTTTTGTCTCCGCATCATTGCACTCATTTGTGCCTTTGCCGAGTTCACAATGAACATTTTGAGTGAAGCACAGTTTACAGGTGTTTTATAACTTATGGCAGTCTTCATGCACATATTCTGGAACTGGTGAGAAACTATGTAATTTACATTTGGCGGCTAGAGTTTTCGTGATAGCCTCACCAGTCCCTACCGGGTTTAGCGAAGTTTAACACTACGTCCGGGACACCTGGAGCATGGTTCGTGTACGCTGGTGTGTGCACATAGTCAAAATCAAAGTCAAAAGAATTTATTGTCATGTGTCCCAGACAGGACAATGAAAATCTTTCTTTGCATAGCACAACAGAACATAGTAGGCATTGATTACAATTATATACGTAAATACACACATGAATTAATAAATTAATGAAGTGCAAATAACAGAAGGAGGGATATTGATGTTCAGAGTTCCGAGCCAAGTGTAATAGCCTGATGGCTATTATGCATAAGCAGTGACACCAGCTACAGGGTCAGATTCCTCCTGCCCTGTTTCTCCCGAGTTATGCTCCAGGGAGGTCTCTTTCAGCCCTAAACAAGGTGCTGGAGAGGATGATTCTCACTGCTATGTATAACAATGTTTTCTTTCTTTTTTTTTTGCTATATGAACCTCTGCGAGAGGCTATGCGGGAATCCTAGGGCATTTGACCCCAATTGAAAACAATTTATTTATTTATTTATTTATTTACCCCCCCCCCCCCCCCATGGCTCTTTACATTTGGAGTATTTTCCCCCCATTGGTTGAGCCATCCCCATATCTTTAAATTAAAAAAAGGAGGGAATCTTCCATATCATGAGACTCATTCAGTGTGGTATTTCTAAGTGCCTTGAAGCACTGGAAATTGATGGAAGCAGTTAATAAAATTAGTATTTTATTTCATTTTATTTTATTTCATTTTATTTTATTTCATTTAATTTTACCTGCCTTATATAACAGTAGCGGGTATTGGAGCCGGCATTTAGCCGTTATCTCCATACCCGATCTAAATAGTGGTAATAGCGGGAGCTGGTTTTAGAGCAGCCCTTATCTCCCGACCCGATCTAAAAGCAGTATCCGCGCGTTCCACTCCATTACCGCAGTTTAAAAATATATTTTTCCAACTCTAGCTGGCTGTAGCCGACTGTAGCCGTCGGCTTATAATAATTTTACCCATGAGATAAAATTATCTCCCATATTAAATGTTTTCAATACTTTGAATAAATATTGCCATGCTACTTGATCAAAAAATCCTGATGGTCTGCATCCCAGGGTACTTAAGGAAGTGGCTCTTGAAATCGTGGATGCATTGGTGATAATTTTCCAATGTTCTATAGACTCAGGATCAGCTCCTGTGGATTTGAGGGTAGCTAATGTCATCCCACTTTTTAAGAAAGGCGGGAGAGAGAAAACAGGGGATTATAGACCAGTTAGCCTGACATCGGTGGTGGGGAAGATCCTGGAGTCAATTATTAAAGATGAGATAGCCGAACATTTGGATAGCAGTAACAGGATCAGTCTGGGTCAACATGGATTTCCAAAGGGGAAATCATGTTTGACTAATCTTCTGGAATTTTTTGAAGATGTAACTAGGAAAATGGACAAGGGAAAGCCAGTGGATGTAGTGTACCTGGACTTTCAGAAAGCATTTGATAAGGTCCCACATAGGAGATTAGTGGGCAAAATTAGGTCACATGGTATTGGGGATAGAGTGCTGACATGGATAGAGAAGTGGTTGGCAGACAGGAAACAAAGAGTGCGATTAATGGGTCCCTTTCAGAATGTCAGGCAGTGACTAATGGGGTACCGCAAGGCTCTGTGCTGGGACCACAGCTATTTACAATATGCATCAATGATTTTTATGAAGGGATTCAAAGTAACATTGGCAAATTTGCAGATGACACAGCACTGGGTGGCAGTGTGAACTGTGAGGAGGATATTATGAGAATATAGGGTGATTTGGACAGGTAGGGGGAGTGGGCAGATGCATGGCAGATGAAGTTTAGTGCAGATAAATGTGAGGTTATCCACTTTGGTAGCAAAAACAGGAAGGGAGATTACTATCCAAATGGCATCAAATTGGGAAAAGAGGAAGTGCAATGGGATCTGGGGGTCCTTGTACATCAGTCTATGAAAGTAAGCATGCAGGTACAGCAGGCAGTGAACAAAGGGAATGTCATGTTGGCCTTTATAACAAGAGGAATCGAATATAGGAACAAAGAGGTCCTTCTGCAGTTGTACAGAGCCCTAGTGAGACCACACCCGGAGTATTGTGTAGTTTTGGTCCCCTAATTTGAGGACGGACATGCTTGCTATTGAGGGAGTGCAGCGTAGGTTTACAAGGTTAATTCCCGGGATGGCGGTTCTGTCATATGCTGAGAGAATGGAGCAGCTGGGCTTGTACACTCTGGAATTTAGAAGGATGAGAGGATATCTCATTGAAACATATAAGATTGTTAAGGGTTTGGACACGAAGAGGCAGGAAACATGTTCCCAATGTTGGGGGAGTCCAGTACCAGGGGCCGCAGTTTAAGAATAAGGAGTTAGCCATTTAGAACTGAGACGAGGAAACACTTTTTCTCACAGAGAGTGGTGAGTCTGTGCAATTCTCTGCCTCAGAGGACGGTGGAGGCAGGTTCTCTGGATGCTTTCAAGAGAGAGCTAGATAGGGTTCTTAAAAATAGCCAGGGGATAGGGGGAGAAGGCAGGAACGGGGTACTGGTAGGGGATGATCAGCCATGATCACATTGAATGGCGGTGCTGGTTCAAAGGGCCGAATGGCCTACTCCTGCACCTATTGTCTATTGGCTGTTGTCTATTGAAAGAACTCTGACACATTTTCGAATGCTTCTAGTAGACAAACTTTGTGAGCACAGCTCAATAGCTGTTCTCCTTCTAAAGCTCCCTTCTCCCGTATTTATTTGATATACAGGTGTATGGTCTTCATTCACACACATTGAGCCTGAGTATATAAATTAATGCAATATCGTTACAGCCTATTATATAGGGTTGAAAATCACTTTTACAATAGATAAGGATTCCAACATAGTTGTCAAGTTAGAATGGATTTGATTGTCATAAAATCGTATCCATTTCAAATGGAATTTACACTGCCCTCCATAATGTTTGGGACACAGATCCATCATTTATTTATTTGTCTCTGTTGTAGGGGTTTTCTCGTTTCCCACAAAAGGGATTCCCCTAGGTTCTATACCTCGGAATTATGGTGGGATATGATAAAAGGTTGAATTGACCAGAGTGTGCTGATGAGAGAAAACAGAAACCAAGATGGACTCAAAGCAAGTCTAAATTTACAGGCTTTATTAAACAATTAGAAATCGAATCTCACCAACACTACATAATACGTGGTTAAACTTATGCTTTAAACTAAGACTATGGAAGGAAAACTATCGGGCATGTCGTAAAGCTTACTTTAACAATATTTTACTCCCCTTTCCCCTTATTTACTCAACCTCCTATCCTATTTCGGGAATTTCACCAAATCACCGGGATACTCACAGCTAAGTCGATGCAGGCTCACGAGCGGTCCAGTAGAGCAGGAAGAGCAGGAAGAGCCGAAAAGAGCAGAGAGCACAGAGAGCGGAGTTCTGGCTGGACTCCTGTTTTATACCTGAGATTCCTTTGAACCCCCCAGGTGGTCCTCTGGATAAAAGGGCTTCTTTTGATGTTTCCGAGAAAATCTCGTTATCTCCGTCTCTGCCTTTGTTCACACCGTTGTGTGATGTCCAAGTCCACGGACCAGACGGTTTGAAACTTGAAACTGAGTCTTTCTGTGGATTGCGGGTTTTTCCGTTGCAGCCAGCAAATCTGTCTTTTTAAAAGTTCTTCCATAATTTTGGAGGATTTGCCCCAATAACTTACATGCCCCTACGATACGTCCAGGCTTGCACAGACCGTATCGATTGACAAAGTTAGTGGGCAATCCTCCAGCCTCAAGAGCTGTAAACACTCCTGGTGAGAAGGTGAAACTATGTACCCCGAAAGCCCCCTTAATCACTAAACTAGGCCCTCGAAGCACATTAACTTACACTATACACCTTTTACTTTACATCAATCCCACAAACCATACAGTACCCTCACGACCATTCCCTGAAAATGCAGGGATTACAACATATGTACAAAACTACTGCACTAGAGTACAGATATTTTACAGTGATGGGGTGTCGTTCCGGTGATGTCGTGCGGCTCGATTTACCAGCTGTTGTAATTTGGCCTTCCTCCTCCGCCTTTTAAATTTGCAATTAATGCATAGCAAATACACCACAATTATCATCTGGCAGATGATCAGAACATGGGACACGATGCGGACCCATGCTGGAACTATGATCCAGGATTCCAGGTCCCACCAACTTGGAGACTTGATCTCTTCGATCTCCCTGGCGATATCCAGAGTCTTTTGTTCCAGGGAGAAGAAGTGTTTGTGCGACAACTCGACCTTCACCAGCAACTCTTTTAATTTTTCATTCACTGGGGGAATATCATACCCAAAATGGGCAACATAGTTAAATAAGTCAGTTATATTTTCTCGTACCGAGAGGTGAACCGAAGATGGTTCCGGGATGGGTAATATTCGCTGCTGTGCCACATGGACTTCTGCCCTGGGTTTAAAGCAGAAGCTGCTGTGCGGTATCGGGCACCACAGCTGTGATCCGTACTGATACCGCTGGGCACTTGTGGTGCACAGTACGTCCCACTGCCTATATACGCCACCTGTGGAGGGACATGGTCTGCCGCCATCGCCTCCATGGTGCAGTTTACAGGCTGTGCCCCAACAGCCCTGAACCCACACTGAGGCCTAGCCTCAGCGCCCATGTGCTGGGGACACAGGATTACCTGTGCTCCCCGGCTCCGACAACCCAATAGGTCAATGCCTGTCACAGCTTGCTCCCTCACTATGACATAGGGCGGGACCTTCCCATAGCGAATATGCACCCCCCCACGAACAACTCCCACGTTCTCCACTCGGTACAGAGGAGCTGGTCGTGCCGAGGTTCCCATCACCGGGATTCTTACGACCACTCCCATTATGGTGTGATTGGATTTTCCGCAATCCACCGGTACCGGGTAGGCCTCGGAGGCCACACGAAGCTGACAAGGACTCAGTGCTTATAACAAGTGCTGTTATAAGGGTGTAGCGCTGCTAGGTGCTGGTTGCTTATCCAGGAGGGGACCCGACCTTGCCTCAGGTCTTCCAGGTTGCTCCTCCCCTCCCCCAACAACCACGCACCATACAGCCCACACACCTCATTCTGTGCAGCCTGATCGGATGCATTCCAGTCCTCTTTAATCAAAGCGTTTATAGTTTTTGCATGTGTCTCCAATTGTGCGATGATTTCCTTTAGATGTAGAGTCATTGCCACCTCTTCGTGCAGTCCCGATCCTACCACCGCATTTTCCTCCCCCAGAACCTTTCGTAACTGGCCCTTCAACTGATTGATCTGCAGGGCCAGTTCTACGTTGTCCATGTTATTAATAATGGACGTCCCCGCGTTAAATGCTGTAAAACCATCGTTAACCACCCCTCGTCTTTGCCTACCGGACCCCAAACTGAAATCCCCTCCCCCGCGGTACATCTCTTCTATGTCTATGTCCCCAAAATCCAGGTTGTGGAATTTCTGGAACATGTCTCTTAGCAGGGCCTGATATAATAATTCTGTCTCGCGGGGGCACCATGCAGGTAACCGCACTTCAGTCAAATTTAATACTACTGAGGCCACAGCGTAATGCACTCCCTGGTACAGCACCCTTTTGGTTGGGACAAGTGCTAATCCATTCTCCGGTCCTTTGGTGGTGGTTGGACAGTTGTGAGGGTCGATCGGTTGGGCTGTGGGTAGGGGCTTCTTCACCTGAACCAGCAATTCGGTGGCTTTTACTGTCATCCCAGCCCTGGGGGCCACACATGCCTGCCCACTGCGGTCCCAATCTATCCCGTTCCCGGGGTTCTGCCACCACTTGACGAAGGTGATTGATGCCCCTACCGGACACACCTTGGCAGACCCCCATAGACATAAATAAAGCCCCTGGTCATAGGCCCACCATTTGTCCCAACATACAGTGATCCCTCCCGGTGACCCCGTGATGGTCCGGTAGGTATCATTGTCCAGTCTTTCCCAGTCTGAGGATCGATCCCTCATGTCCGAGCTCAGCTTCCTGAGCCACCACCATCTCCCCAAAGGAACGTCCCCCTTACAGGTTAAACACACCTGCCTGCCCTCAGTCACCCTAACCCGGTCGGTAGCCATCTGTATCTCGGCACAGGGTATGGATGCTTCCCCGTAGGCGAAGCTCCTGTGGCTGGAGAACCTGGTCGAGTTCGACCCCAGCCATCCAGGCCATCTCCCCTCATGGGAGTATCCGGCCTGGCTATCCGCTACCAGGTTTCCTTGCCCAGTAGACACGAGGGGTGCTCTGTCCCCTGAGCACCCATATACGATGGACTCCTCCGTGTCCCCGCGACGCGCCACGCACATCCGGAGGCACATCGTTGCCATCATCCATACGGCGGGGCTACCCATCTGGAAAACAAAGCAAAACACCTCCTTGCCTCCACAAAGCTATCTGCCCAATAATGGCATTTGGGGCTTCGATTTTGTCTGTTGTGGTCCACTTTTCCACAGCAAATCCCTTCGATCCCGTACTGTCTGTCCCTGTACTCCCCTGTAGCTACACAAAACCCTATATCTAATTACGCTAACTACATCTACTTACACACAAACCAATGCTATATACACCGCCACCCGTCTCCGGGTGGCCAACTCATAACTGGTCCCCGTCACGTTGGGGCCACCCCTCTGGTGGGCCCACCCGTGCAGGCCAGAACTCCTCCTGTCGAGGGGCCTGACTGCCCCTCACCTCCCTTTGTACTACGGGGTTTTGAGTTACCCCTACGTTCCCTGTGGAGACTGGGCTCCCTCCAGCCGCACTCTGAAGTGCCCTGTTTCGGCCACTCTCCTTCCCGGCCCTCGTGTGGCCGGCCCTAGCCCTAGGTTTAATTAGGGAGGGGGACCACCTTATTGGGGGTTTAGTGACCCTGTCACTCCTATGTCTGACCGGGGGTTCCCACGCCAGAGGTGATACCTCCATCTCCTCTGTTTCTGCTTGTTCTGCCTCTCTTAGGCAGTCTACGGTACCTGCCTGTGGAGGGCTGGAGTCAGCCTCCTTCTCAGCTGCTCCCAGTTCTTGCCCTGGGACACAGCCGGCTACTTCAGGCTGACTACCTGTGGACTTGCCTGGCTCCCCTACGGTTTCCACATCAACCCGGGACTGTTCCTGATCGTGTTCCCTGACATGTACCCCTTTCTTGGTGACCCAGGGTCTCCCACATGGGCCATACTCTAATGGGCATAGGAATGTGGGCTGTTTCGCTGGTAGTCATAAAGGGGCCGGGGGTGCGGATACGGGCGCGCCCTGGCCTGTTGCCATGGCTACCTGTCCGGATCCTCCCGCCTTTGACTGCAAATAGGTAATTAGATCTCTTACATCTATTGTTACCTCCGGGGCTGGGTTAACTGTCACCGGGGTCCTATCCCCCACTGCTCTACTTGGGTTTCTGCACTCCCTCTTGTAGTGCCCGGGCTTCCCACACCCGTAGCACACCAGCCTCATCTCGGAAGAGGTCCGGCTGCCTTCCTGTTTCCACTGCCTCCCTTTGGGGGGTGCCGGTACTATTTCGTGCACCTTGCCCTTAGAGGGCGTCTCCTCACTTCTCTCCCCATTGCGGTATGCAAGGGTGAGCTTCCTGATCACCTCCGCCTCGTTAAGGTTTGGGTCAGCTGGGTCGAACCAGTGCTCGGCCTTTGCCCTAACTCGCGGGAGGCAATTCGCCACCAGAGTCTTCAGCCAGTGAGCTGTTCTCTCATCTAAATTCTGCCTATCTAAAGGCATCCCACACGCTCCCTCATACACTGCCCACAGCCTGTCTGCGAACATGTCCGGGGACTCAGCTACCTGCTGCTTCGTCTCCCCGATCCTGGTGAAAGGACTACCCTGATTCAACCCCATGGCCTCCAGAACCGCTGTCTGTGCCGCTACCCATGTTTCAGGTCTTCCCCCTTCCCTGGAGGTCACTGCCTTGCATAGGTATGAATCTAGGGTCATCAGTAGCAGCTTTACCCGTTCTACCTCATCGCAATCGTTTATGTCGGCTGCCTGCTGCACCTCCATAAAATGCAATGACGGGTCTCCCGCCCTGGTTAACTTAGGAACGTGAGCCACCATCCCCCTCAGCACATGTGCCCCATGGGGAATGATGATATCACTCTCTATGGGCCCCCTATCTGCCTGCCCTACCGGGGGACCATATTTCCTTTGCCGTACCGGGCACATCTGCCCTACCCGGGGCTGTTGCCCCTTTACCCCCGGCTCTCCCACCATGATCGGTAAACCCACCACCTCGTGGTGTGCTACACATGGCGCGGAAGCCGCTAACTGAGGGTGCTCTCCCACCCCTCCTTGGGCTTGTCCCTCCCTGGACAACCCGAACCGCACCTGCCGACCCGGACCTATCCCCGGCGCCTCAGGAGGTGGTCTATTCCCCTTTGCCCCTGAGGAATCATCTGCTGAGAGAAGCCCTCTGCCCCAGGGTGACCCCACTGGTCCTACCAGGTGAACCCGTCCCCTGGTAATGGACAGAGTCTCCTCCAGCTGCGCTATCCTTGCCTGGCAAGGCCCGTGATCACTATCGCCTAGCTCGCTACGGGCCACCCTGTATGCTGCTTGTATATCTTGGAACTTTCCCTCCAGCTCCATGCACTTCTGTGTACTCTGAGCCAGGAGTTCCTGGGAGTTCCGTTCCCTCTCCTTTGCCTCTACCACCTGGCATTGGAGGAATTCCTGGGCATTTCTGTGGGACTCCCTTGCCTGCAAGATACACTGCCTGGTTTCACTGAGTTCCTCAGATAGCCCTTCCCCTTCTCTAGCGCTTTCTTCAGCGCTGGCCCTAGCTTCTCTCAACTGCTCTTCCAGTCTATCTACCTGTCTCTCCAGTTTGGCTACCTGCTGTGATAGGCACGCTAGCCAAACTGCCTTTTCCTGCCCTTTATTATACATTTTGCTTTCCGTCCATTGAGCTGCAGCTGCTGCTGGCTGCTGTGCTGTCAGCAATGCTATCACCCATTGTTTGGTGAGATTGATCTTTTTAAACAGATAAGAGGAGATTCTCGCCTCCATCTTGCTACGTTCTCTCACCCCCTCTGGCAAATCACATATCCCAAACCACCGAGGTCCTGCCATGGTCGCCATTCTGTAGGGGTTTTCTCGTTTCCCACAAAAGGGATTCCCCTAGGTTCTATACCTCGGAATTATGGTGGGATATGATAAAAGGTTGAATTGACCAGAGTGTGCTGATGAGAGAAAACAGAAACCAAGATGGACTCAAAGCAAGTCTAAATTTACAGGCTTTATTAAACAATTAGAAATCGAATCTCACCAACACTACATAATACGTGGTTAAACTTATGCTTTAAACTAAGACTATGGAAGGAAAACTATCGGGCATGTCGTAAAGCTTACTTTAACAATATTTTACTCCCCTTTCCCCTTATTTACTCAACCTCCTATCCTATTTCGGGAATTTCACCAAATCACCGGGATACTCACAGCTAAGTCGATGCAGGCTCACGAGCGGTCCAGTAGAGCAGGAAGAGCAGGAAGAGCCGAAAAGAGCAGAGAGCACAGAGAGCGGAGTTCTGGCTGGACTCCTGTTTTATACCTGAGATTCCATTGAACCCCCCAGGTGGTCCTCTGGATAAAAGGGCTTCTTTTGATGTTTCCGAGAAAATCTCGTTATCTCCGTCTCTGCCTTTGTTCACATCGTTGTGTGATGTCCAAGTCCACGGACCAGACGGTTTGAAACTTGAAACTGAGTCTTTCTGTGGATTGCGGGTTTTTCCGTTGCAGCCAGCAAATCTGTCTTTTTAAAAGTTCTTCCATAATTTTGGAGGATTTGCCCCAATAACTTACACTGTACTCCACAATTTGAGATTTGTAATAGAAAAACAATCATGTGTGGTTAAAGTGCACATTGTCAGATTTTAATGAAGGCCATTTTTATACATTTTGTTTCACCATGTAGAAATAACAGCAGTGTTTCATTGTTCAGTTATAACTGAGACGAGGAAACACTTTTTCTCACAGAGAGTGGTGAGTCTGTGGAATTCTCTGCCTCAGAGGACAGCACCATTTGACGGCACCATAACGTTTGGGACACAGCAATCTCATGTAAATGAAAGTAGTCATGTTTAGTATTTTGTTGCATATCTTTTGCATGCAATGACTGCTTGAAGTCTGCAATTCATGGACATCACCAGTGGCTGGGTGTCTTCTTTCATTATGCTCTGTCAGGCCTGTATTGCAGCCATCTTTAGCTCATGCTTGTTTTGGGGGCTAGTCCCCTTCAGTTTTCTCTTCAGCATATAAAAGGCATGCTCAATTGGGTTAAAATCGGGTGATTGATTGGCCACTCAAGAATTGGCCATTTTTTAGTTTTGAAAAAATCCTTTATTGCTATAGCAGTATGTTTGGGATCATTGTCTTGCTGTAGAATGAACCACCAGCAATGAGTTTTGAGGCATTTCTGTGAACATAAGCAGATAGGATGTGTCTATATACTTCAGAATTCATTATGCTACTACCATCAACAGTTGCATCGTCAATGATGATAAGTGAGCAGCCATACATGCCCAGGCCAAACCACCCTCACCACCGTGTTTCACAGATGAGGTGGTATGCTTTGGATCACAGAGAGACACACGCACATGCACACACACAAGCTACAATGCGATAAATAACACAAACAAATAATACTGAAGCAAATAAAGGCAAACAGAAGTACCAATCTTGGAGGGGGAGGGGGAGAAAGAGAGAGAAAGAGAGATGGGATAAACATACTTAATAACGTGAGTGACCTGAATGAGAGACTTAAGGGCCTGTCCCACCAGCATGCGACTGCATGCGGCGAGTGCGACCAAACGTGGTGGCTTGAGGCGTACAGCCTCGCTGGGCCGGTCCCACTTATAACAGCGGAGCTGTATGGAGCTGGTCCCTGCATCATATTCACCAATCAGCTGAGCAGAAGGCAGGCCGAGTGAATTTGTACGGCGTTTTGCAGTGACGTCATCACGCAACGGCATGCCGGGTGGGGAACGTCATTACGCAACGGCACGCCGGGCGGTGATGTCATCGCGCAACGGCAGGCCGGGCGGTGATGTCATCGCGCAACAGCATGACGTCATGACGCTGCGTACGTCATCAAGACATTGCGCAAGTCCTCAATGCGGCTGCAGTGTCCAGTTTTTCGGAACCCCGCGCGATGTCGGGACCAGCCCCGCACAAATCCATACGGCTCCGGCGATCGAAGTGGGACCGGCCCCGCGAGGCCGTACGGCTCAAGTGACCATGGCAGGTCGCACTTGTCGCATGCAGTCGCATGCTGTTGGGACAGGCCCTTTGCCTGCAAGCCAGCCAGGAAACCTGTTCGACCAGATCCCTTAATGACCTGACCCATTTAAATCTGATACCCGTTTAAATCCCTCCCATCCACCAAGTCAAGTCAAGAGAGTTTATTGTGTTGTGTCCCAGATAGGACACTGACATTCTTGCTTGTTGCAGCACAACAGAATATTGTAGGCATAAATACAGAACAGATCACCATAGACCATATATATACACATTAAAAACAGATAAAGTGCAATAGGCTGTTATAGTTCAGAGTTTGTTTGAATTTGTGTTTAATAGTCTGATGACTGTGGGGAAGTAGCTGTTCCTGAACCTGGATGTTGCTGATTACGGATGTTGCTGATGTTACGGATCCTGTACCTTGTACCTGATGGCAGCAAAGAGATGAGTGTGTGACCAGGATGGTGTGGGTCCTTGATATTGTTGGCAGAGATTGCAATAGATCCCCTCGATGGTAGGGAGGCCAGAGCCGGTGATGGCCTGGGCAGTGTTTACAACTTTTTGCAGCTTTTTCCGCTCCTGGACGCTCAAGTTGCCGAACCAAGACATGATGCAACTCTCTACTGCGCACCTATAGATGTTTGAGAGAGTCCTCCTTGACATACCGACTCTCCATAATCTTCTCAGGAAGTTGAGGCGCTGATGTGCTTTCTTTATAATTGCATCTGTGTGCTGGGACCAGGAGAGATCTTTGGAAAATTGCACGCCCAGGAATGTGAAGTTCTTGACCCTTTCCACCATCGACCCATTGATATAAATGGGTTTGTGGGTCCCTATCCTATCCCTTCCTAAGTCCACAATCAGTTCCTTGGTTTTGCTAATGTTGAGAGCCAGGTTAATGTGCTGCACCATTTGGTCAATCGGTCGATCTCACTTCTATACTCTGACTCATCACCATCAGTGATATGTCCAGTGGTGTCGTCAGCAAACTTGACGATGGAGTTCGCACTATGTCCGGCTACGCAGTCATGAATATAGAGTGAGAAAAGCAGGGGGCTGAGCACGCAACCTTGAGGTGCTCCCGTGCTGATTGTTATTGAGGATGACACATTTCCACCAATAAGGGCAGACTGTGGTCTGTGAATGAGGAAATCGAGTATGCAATTGCAGAGGGATGCGCAGAGACCCAAATCTGAGAGCTTGGTAGCCAGCTTGGAGGGGATGATGGTATTAAATGCCGAGCTGTAGTTCAATTAGTTCAAATGGTAATTGTACCCGCATCAGACAGCTTTGGAAAGTCAAAACACAATTGATGACATTTCGTGTTAATACGGTGTTAATATAGACATTTAACAAGAGCTTAACAGTGACACCCCCACTGTCTCGCGGAAAGCAGAGATTTGTTTTTTTTTCACCTGATTTCAAAATCCGGATAACAAAACATGGGGGGGGGGGGGGGGGGATTGTCCCCACCTCTCAAAACATGGAGGGGACGTGCTCCCCATCCCCCGTAGGATTTATGCCCACGGATTTTGGTAAACCTAAGGTTTGGCTGATGTCTCTAACAGTTTTATTCTTGTTAGACTCATAATGAATTATTTGACTGTCATTGGCACACCTTTGGTCCTCATGTTGATAAACAGCAATAAAAGTTTCCAAAGGTGATGGAAAGACTGGAGGGAAGACTAGGTGCTGAGAGCTCTCTTAAACCAGCATTAAGGAGGCAATTAAACACATCTGAGGAATTACAAACGCCTGTGAAGCCATGTGTCCCAAACATTATGGTGTCCTGAAATAGGGGGATTATGTATAAACAGTTGTAATTTCTACATGATTAAACCAAAATGTATAAAAATTGTGTTTATTCAAATCTGACAATATGCACTTTAACCACATATGATTTTTTTCTATTACAAATCTCAAATTGTGGAGTACAGAAGCAAATAAATAAATGATGGGTCTTTGTCCCAAACATTATGGAGGGCCTGTAATTGACATCCCAGGATACTGCAATGCAGTATGTGAGAGGATTACCACACAACTCTATAAAAAAGCATGGCACTATTTCATACCAGATAAAAATAGAATCAGACATGTCTTGCATTCTTGCCATCTGTTTATTATACAGAATTTAAGTTTCTGTCAGTGTGTGGGCCAATAAATAGTGATGCCACCGACACTCCATTGACGTATAATTAATCTGTACGTTTGTTAAATAACACAGGAAATATTGGAGAAACACATATATGAAATAAAGAATATATGCAGGATGCCCACATTATTGTAAGCTTTGCTCAGAGTCAACCCAATCAAAATATAACTGTTAAAAGCATGACAATAGACAATAGGTGCAAGATTTGGCCATTCGGCCATTTGAGCCAGCACCGCCATTCAATGTGATCATGGCTGATTATCCCCAATCAGTACCCCGTTCCTGCCCTCCCCATATACGCTGACTCCACTATTTTTAAGAGCACTATCTAGCTCTCTCTTGAAAGCAACCAGAGAACCTGCCTCCACTGCCCTCTGAGGCAGAGAATTCCACAGACTCGCCACCCTCTGTGAGAAAAAGTGTTTCCTCGTCTCTGTTCTAAATAGCTTACTCCTTATTTTAAACTGTGGCCCCTGGTTCTGGACTCCTCCAACATCGGGAACATGTTTCCTGCCTCTAGTGTGTCCAAACCCTTAACAATCTTATATGTTTCAATTACATCCCCTCTCATCTTTCTAAACTCCATAGTGTACAAGCCCAGCTGCTCCATTCTCTCAGCATATGACAGTCCCACCATCCCGGGAATTAACCTTGAAAACCTACGCTGCACTCCCTCAATAGCAAGAATGTCCTTCCTCAAATTAGGGGATGAAAACTGCACACAACACTCCACGTGTGGCCTCACTAGGGCTCTGCACAACTGCAGAAGGACCTCTTTGCTCCGATATTCAATTCCTCTAGTTATAAAGGCCAACATGCCATTCGTTTTCTTCACTGCCTGCTGTACCTGCATGCTAACTTTCAAAGACTGATGAACAAGGACCCCCAGATCCCGCCGTACTTCCCATTTTCCCAACTTGATGCCAATTAGATAGTAATCTGCCTTCCTGTTTTCGCTACCAAAATGGATAACCTCACATTTATCCGCATTAAACTTCATCTGCCATGCATCTGCCCACTCCCCCAACATGTCCAAGTCACCCTGCATTCTCATAGCATACTCCTCACAGTTCACACTGCTACCCACCCATCTGCAAATTTGCTAATGAGTAACTAGTGGGGAACCACAAGGCTCGGTGCTGGGACCGCAGCTATTTACAGTATACATCAATGATTTTGATGAAGGGATTCAAAGTAACATTAGCAAATTTGCAGAGTGTCAGTAAGCCTGACATTCTGAAAGGGACCCATTAATCTCCCCCTCTTTGCCGAGAACATACAAATACTGAGGATTGGGGGGTAGCTAATGTAACCCCACTTTTTAAAAAGGGAGGGAGGGAGAAAACGGGGAATTACAGACCAATTAGTCTAACATCGCTAGTGGGGAAAATGCTGGAGTCAGTTAGTAAAGATGGGATAGCAGCACATTTGTAAAGCGGTGAAATCATTGAACAAAGTCAGCATGGATTTATGAAAGGTAAATCATGTCTGACGAATTTTATAGAATTTTTTGAGGATGTAACTAGTAGAGTGGATAAGGGAGAACCTGTGGATGTGTTATATCTGGACTTTCTGAAGGCTTTCGTCAAGGTCCCACATAAGAGATTAGCATACAAACTTAAAGCACACGGTATTGGGGGTTCAGTCTTGATGTGGATAGAGAACTGGCTGGCAGACAGGAAGCAAAGAGTAGGAGTAAACGGGTCATTTTCAGAATGGCAGGCAGTAGGATCAATGCTGGGACCCCAGCTATTTACAATATATATTAATGATCTGGATGAGGGAATTGAATGCAACATCTCCAAGTTTGCAGATCACACGAAGCTGGGGGGCAGTGTTAGCTGTGAGGATGATGCTAGGAGGCTGCAAGGTTGGGTGAGTGGGCAAATGCATGGCAGATGCAGTATAATGTGGATAAATGTGAGGTTATCCACTTTGGCCGCAAAAACAGGAGGGTAGATTATTATTTGAATGGTGGCCGATTAGGAAAAAGGGGAGATGCAACGAGACCTGGGTGTCATGGTACACCAGTCATTGAAAGTAGGCATGCAGGAGCAGCAGGCTGTGAAGAAAGCGAATGGTATGTTGGCATTCATAGCAAAAGGATTTCAGTACAAGAGCAGCGAGGTTCGACTGCAGTTGTACAGGGTCTTGGTGAGGCCACACCTGGAGTATTGTGTACAGTTTTGGTCTCCTAATCTGAGGAAAGACATTCTTGCCATAAAGGGAGTACAGAGAAGGTTCATCAGACTGATTCCTGGGATGGCAGGACTTCCGTATGAAGAAAGACTGGATAGGCTCGGCTTTTACTCGCTGGAATTTAGGAGATTGAGGGGGGATCTTACCGAGGCATACAAAATTCTTAAGGGGTTGGACAGACTAGATGCAGGAAGATTGTTCCCAATGTTGGGGAACTCCAGAACAAGGGGTCACAGTTTAAGAATAAGGGGGAAGTATTTTAGGACCGAGATGAGAAGATCTTTTTACACACATAGAGTGGTGAGTCTGTGGAATTCTCTGCCACAGAAGGTAGTTGAGGCCAGTTCATTGGCTATATTTAAGAGGGAGCTAGATTTGGCCCTTGTGGCTAAAGGGATCAGGGGGTATGGAGAGAAGGCAGGTACAGGAT
Source organism: Raja brachyura (assembly GCA_963514005.1). The sequence goes on along the minus strand of OY740786.1, from coordinate 48,492,153 downwards.
ACTGAGTTGGATGATCAGCCATGATCACATTGAATGGCGGTGCAGGCTCAAAGGGCCGAATGGCCTATTCCTGCACCTATTTTCTATGATTCTATGAAGTCCTGGAAGAAAATACATAAAGCTTGCATCACCACTTTTTGCTTGTGTTGCATAGTACAATATAGCGCAGGAACAGGTTCTTCACCCCACACTGTCTGTGCCAAGTTAAACTAATATCATTGGCCTGCACGTGCTCTTTATCACTCCATTCTCTGCATATCCACATATAGCTAGCAAAAAGCCTCTTAACCACTTCTATCATATCTGCTTCCTTCACCACCCCTGGCAGCAAAATTCCAGGCAACCACCACTTTCTGTGTTATAAACTTTCCCCGCACATATCTTTTAAACTTTACCTCTTTCATTTTAAGGCAATGTGCGAAATTTTCAATCTGGGAAAAGGTGTTTACTTTTTACAATATGTCTTCCACTCATAATTTTATATATCTCTATCATGTCTTATCCAACTCTAAGTTACCAGAGTAAACATTGCTAGTTTGTCCAACCTCTCCATATAGCTAAAATCGTCTAGGTAAACCAGCTGGTAAACCTCTGGTAAAATCCAGCTGGTAAACCTCTTTAGCATCCTCTTCAAAGCGTCCACATCCTTCTGTAATGAAGTGACCAGAACAGCACAATTTCAGTTTCATGTTCATGAGGGCATCTTATTCAATTATTTTATTTGACTCTTTCTCTTCTTTAAAACTTAAACAAAGTGGTAGAATCCATTGTCATATGCCCACTGTGTCCATGCCAACCATCAATGACAGTCCTATTTCTCTGCATTTAATCCATAGCCTCCTGTGCCTTGGTAATACACGTACTTCTTCTCACACCTTTTAAATGTTGTGACAGTACATGCCTTAATATCCTTCTCAGGCAGTGTGTTCCAGATTATAATTGCCCACTGGGTCATGGAGTCATGGAGTTATACAGCATGGAAACAGGCCCTTCAGGTCAACCTGTCCATGCTAGACAAGATGTTATTCTGGGCTAGTTTGCTGCATTTGGCCCATATTCCTTTAAACCCATATATCTATTCAAATGTCTCTTGAAAATAGTAATTGTATCCCGTTTTATAGCTTCTTCTGGCAGCTCATTTCAGATATGGTTTACCCACTGAATGAAATAGTTACTCTCCATTCTCATCTTAAATCTATGCCCTCTAGTTTTAGAATTCTCTCCCCCGGGAAAAGTGCTGTGAACATGTCCATTATGATTTTTCATCTTTCCCTCTCAACCCCATTCTCCTGCCTTCTCCCCGTAACCTTTGACACCTTCATTAATCAATAAACTATCAATCTCAGCTTTAAAAATGCCCATTGACTTGGCCACCACAGCCATCTGTGGCAATAAATTCCACAGATTCACCACAGATTAACATTAAATATTTATTCATTGTATACCACTGCATAGTTACAATAGCACAGAATCAGAATGTCCCAAGCCCAATAGCTAGTTTCAATGCCTTAAAGTTACCAGTGAACAGGTTTTATTTGGAGAATGGTTACCAGTTGTAGCAACAAGCAGCTATCCTCATCCCATTACACCTGGAAAATATCCCATGCCTACCAATCTCTAACATTGATGAATAAGGACATTATCTTAAAACACATTGCACTGTACCATTCATGATTAAGCCAGGCTCCTCCAATCATTTGGCAGATAGTGATTGAGTTGGTTGTCAGTAGAACACAGATTTGTTGCAGCTGTTTCAGATGTTTCTTCATCTAGACTTTGACGTCTCAGCCTAACTGAGCAGACCTTAAATGCTACTACTGGAAAGTGCTTTCCACCTTCATCTGCTGCAACTTGTTACCAAGATAAAGCTCAACTGCCTTCCTTAATAGTTTGAGTATCTGAGTGAGGCCATTATAAGTAAGAATCTTGTAATGGTGCAACCTCGGAGTAAGTGACCTCCTTGGTGATTTAATTTTGTTTTGTAAATACCCCTTAGACTACTGAAATTACCTGTGATTTGACAAAAATCACCCGCAAACTAAGAATGCAGTCGGAATTTAGAGGGCGTGTGACTGACTAATTTTGTTTTATGTCGACCACCGAAAACGGAATCTGGTAGATGTTATGCATAAGAAATCAACGCAACTGAACTGCAGTCTAAATTCTGACTGCATTCTTATTTTTGTGCTCCAAGTATTTTTTCTGTGAGTAAAAAAAATAAGGTTATAGATGTATCAGAGACATTCCACCATAATGTTTGCTATCAGCTGAGCAATCCCCAGTCATGCTGGGTTGAATTTCATCTAGTGGTGCTTGGGGCAATTTCCTGATGAGCGTCATATGACCTGAAAATGCTTTCTAGAACAATCTTACCTGGAGAAAGTTGCCATTATGCAAAATGTAATCGTAACATAATGTGCAAATGGGTGCATTTGCTAGGTGAAGATTCTCCATTCTCTTTGCCAAGTCCAGTAAGTGCCCTAATTGCAAAGTCACTTTAATAATTTGTGCAGTGGTTGGAAAGGCCACTGGTAAATGTGCTGCAGAAACTTCCAGATTCCTAATACACCATCAGAAACTCACCTCCCCAAACTAATTTTTCCTTAAATACAACACTGCTTTAACTATACCAGAACAGCAAAACATATACTTAGAATATATCATCCTGACTATAAGCAGAAGAAATTATGGAATTAATTACCCAAAGCATACGTATGCTGGAATTCCCTACGTAAAGAGTAATCATATAAATGTCAACACACTACAGGAATCCTCATTCTCCAAGGTCCCCAAATTGGTGAATTACTTGTATATTCAGCATGGTTTTCTAGGTTCTGAAATCATGGGGAGCATGTAATTACAATATCAGTATGCTTTCATAGCGGGGAAGATTTCCTATGAGCAGCACATTATAAAAGGAAATTGTGTTGCTAATTCAGCTCGCTGCAAATTCTAAATATGAAATATCATCTTTGATAGCTATAAATTGTACCATTGCACATAGTGCTCATACAATGCTTGTGTCATCAAATAAACAATTGTTAATGTCATCATGGCACCTGAGCTACTTTTACTGTACTCTTGATTCTGATCAAATGTATGGGGAATTGTAGATTATGAAGGTCAGCAGAGCTGCTTGAATTCCTCATTTTAACCTCTATTGAGGAAAATCCTCTGGTAATGCAGAACTCATTTTATTTGGAAGAAAATGCTTGAAATACTGTATTTCATTTTCTGCAGTGTACCAGTGCAGGTCCCTGATGGAGTTCTTTAATTGAAGTGATAATCCAGCTGAATGAACCAGTAGAGGGATTTGCGATACAATGGGAATGCAATGCAAATGAGTTGGGTCCTAGTGTAAGGCATTGATAAACATGACTCTCTGTGGAATCTGACTTTATAATGAGTTTTACAAACTAATGGTCCTTTTCTGATCCAAGCCAAAGCATTACAGCATCACACCTCAGTGTTGCATTAGCAGTCAACAAATAATTACCCTCTACTGTGGTTAAAGTAAGCTATTTTACTTCGGAGTCACGTGAGTGACTACGTGAAGAACCCCGTCCAGCCGCACGTGTGTCATTACATCAGACGCATGGCGCAGCGACAATTGCAGTAGCAGAGCTCCTCCAGCTGTAAGTTTAAAAAACCTCGAGGTAAGTCCTAAACTTAGTTTGGAGGTTGCTTTCTGTAGGTTCGCTTGGTTTCACAGCGCTAGTACTGAAATGCAGAAAGCTACGAAGGTGAAGGGGAGGCGACCCGCTAGCAAAAGTTTGGAAGACCGCGGGAATGCGGGTAGTGGGTGCCCGCCTAGCTCACCTATATCATCATTAACAGGAGGGTTAACGACTGCAGACGCGTTGCCTGTGAGCAGTGTCACCGTGCCGGTGGGGCGTAAAGCCACTTCGAAGTCTGATAGGCCCATTGACTCCGAGTCGGGCCAGGAGGAGTCAGCTCCACAACGGGAGACTGTTTCTAAACGGCTAAATGAAATCGAGGTCCTGTTGGAGAGGATACTCGCAAAGGATGCACGCCGGGCTGATGTAGAGCCTGTGCCAGCAGCACCTGCAATAGCACTGCTTGATTGCTCCCTCAAGGAGGAGGAGAGTTTGACGGGTCAGGGGTATACTGACGCCTAAACCAGTAGGTGAACAGAGCCCAGGGGGTGAAGGGCATGAGGTTACAAGACCTGATTTGGCTGCAAAATTTGCCATTCCCACAAATGCCGGATAGCCATTGGGGCAGCAGTTGTCCACAAGTATACATTATTTGCTCTTCCATCAGCTCCAAGAGCTGGCATTGGATGACACTATAAAGAAGTATGAAACCCCGGTTGACTGTGCCTTATTGAAGGTGCCAGTGGTGAACCATGTTATATGGGGACAAATGGGGATTGCAGTTCGGGCACAAGAGCTAAAACTCCAGCGGGTGCTGAAATTGCTTGCTGCAGGTATTACTGCGTTCGCCAGAATGGTGGACGAGGGGCACCTATCAGGATGCTTTGGGGCTTCTGTGCAGTGCACATTTTGAGGTGAACTGCTTAGGAAAGAGTGCCATACGCCCAAATATTCACCCATATGCCCCTGTCCCACTTAGGAAACCTGAACGGAAACCACTTGAAACTTTGCGCCCCACCCAAGGTTTCCGTGCGGTTCCCGGAGGTTTTTTGTCAGTCTCCCTAATGGTCGAAAGTCGTTTTTGTTTTAAAAATCGGTAATTTTTTAGTTGAAACCGGTTGCGATGCTAGTTGAAGGTGGTTGCCGGAGGACAAAAACCACCGGGTCTGGGTCCGGGTCATAAGCCTAGCAATGTACAGTTGCTTAATCCATCACAGCCACACGGGGAAGGATGAATTTTTGCACGAGGAACAGGGGGCAACAAGTACAGGTCAGTGGTTTTGCTCCTGATAGAATCAAATTAAGTGGGAAAGGTGTTCAAGTTGGGGGCAGGTTACACTTGTTCCTAAAAGAATGGCAGGAGATAACATTTGTTTGTGCTGTGCAGTATAGAAGGGTTTTGAATTGAATTCTATTTGTGTCCACCCACTCAGCATGTTCCAAGTCGGACACTCGTTTTCTCACATGAAGAGAATATGCAGATACAGACAGAACGTGAGGTATTGTGCAGTAAAGGGGTGATTGAGAAGTCTGTTCATCAACTCCACCAGTTTGTGTCAAATATATTTCCTACGTCTGAAAAGGATGGGGGATGTAGAATCGTTCTGGACCTGACAAGACTTAACCCTTTTGTACAGTATGAACACTTCAAAATGGAGACTTTTCTGACTGCTAAACAGCTGATTTCCAAAGGTTGTTATATGGCAAGCATAGATCTTAAAGATGCAAATTACTCAGTGTCTCTTCATTGTGATGATAGGAGATATTTGAATTTTAACTGGATGAGTCAGTTATGGCAATTCAAAGTACTGCCTAATGGATTCACCTCAGTTCCTAGATTATTTACCAAATTGTTAAAACCAGTTCTAGGGATACTCCGAGCTCAGGGTCATGTTGTAATGGCCTATTTAGACTCAGGATGCAGCTGAATCATCTGTTTCAGTTGTTAAACTCACTTTTTAGCCATTGGGGTTCACCATTCATCCTGATAAATCAAAATTAACACCAGCCAAAATTATTGATTACTTGGGCTTTGCCATTAACTCAGATCACATGTTAGTGACTCTGCCCAGTGATAAAAGGCAGCAATTAATTGAAGGTTGTATCAAGCTCCTTGGTGAACAACAACCTTCAATTAGACAGGTGGCCAGTTTGATTGATAAGTTGGTGGCTGGTTTTCCATCTGTGCAGTTTGACCTATGCATTATCAACAATTACAATGAGCAAAAGAACAGGCACTGAGGACACATGCAGGTCATTTTGACAGGCCCATGGGATTACCATCTGAAGCCATTTCAGAAATACAATGGTGGATCACAAATGTCTCAAGTGGTTCCAGGGAAGTTTTGGTTGAACCACCTTCCATAGTCTTACCAACTGATGTCAGTGCTCTAGATTGGGGTGCTACTGATATGTCTTCCAGTTGTGGAGGCAGATGGAATAGTGATGAGACATCCCTTCTGCAATTGCGAAGGATCAATTATTTAGAGTTTTTGAGAACCTTTTATAGGCTTAAAGCTTATTGCTCTACCAAGAGTCACTTGCATGTGCAGGTTCAAATTGACAACACTACAGCAGTGGCATATGTTAATCACATGGGTGGAGTTAAGTCAGAATCTTGTGACAGATTGGTTAATCATATCTGGAGCTGGTGCATTGGCAAAAACATTTGGCTTTCAGCAATCCACTTACCAGGTAGATTCAACATAGTGGCAGACACAAGGTCACGCCAATTCAATGACAACATAGACTGGATGTTGAATCAGAACATATTTAATGATGTTGTTGCTCGATATGGGATGCCAGATATTAATTTGTCTAGGCTTAATTAATCTAGACTAAACCACCAGTTGCCTAAATACATCTCATGGGAATCAGATTCTGGGGCAGCAGGGGTCAATGCATTCTCATTGCATTGGGGTGGAATGTTTTTATATGCATTTCCTCCAATCTGTCTCATCAGTCGATGCCTGCAAATAATCAAGCAGGACTCCGCTTCAGGAGTATTGGTAGTACCAGACTGGCCTACCCAGCCATGGTTCCCTCTCGTGTTGCAGATGGCTATTATGATTGTTCCCAAACATAAAAACCTACTGGTGAACCTGGTAACTGGTGATCAACATCCTTTACATGATCGTATCGATCTGTTAATTTGCAGATTCTAAGAAGCCCATACCTGGGGAGAGGACTGGCTGATTGCACCGTGGATGTTATCACATCAGCATGGAGGGATAGTACCCAGAAGCAGTACTTCTCCTCGATAAGAAAGTGGGAGGTGTTCTGCTTACGGCAGAATATTTCATATCAAACTGCAGGCATCCCAGACGTGCTGGAGTTCTTGTCACCTCTCTATTTCGATCATAAGTTAAGCTATAGTGCGATCAATATAGCAAGAAATGCTCTGTCCTCATATTTACCCATGGAATCAGAATTATATTCCGTGGGGCCACATCCTCTAGTTTCTAACTTTATGAAGGGAGTTTTAATTCCAATTCTCCTAGGCCCAGGTGTTCGGTTACCTGGAATGCAAGCGAGGTTCTTATGCTCCTTTGTAAGTGGACTCCTGTCACAGCCCTGTGTTTGCCCAAACTCACCATGAAGGTAGTCATGCTTATGGCATTGGTTTCAGCCCAATGTGTGCAGACATTACAGAAGCTGAGATATGATGGGTGTATCAGCAGCTGCCATTACTTTTTATATTTATGATTGCTCAAGCAGAGTAGAATAGGGGTAACAGGGTGTAAGATTATCTTTTCGGCATACCCCATGGATTCCCACCTGTGTGTAGTGTCATGTTTGGTATATTACATTGAGGCTATCAGAACCCTAATAAGGAGAGGAATCAGCATTAGTTATTAGCCACAGAAAAACGCATAGAAAGGTGTAGGTTCAAACTATTTCAAGGTGGCTAAAGCAGTTGCTGCTTAATGCTGAGATTGACACTGACAAATTTAAATCTCATTGCACCAGGGCAGCATCAACTTCAGTGGCCAGGGCGATGGACGTCACTATAGACCATATCCTCGCGGCCGCAGGATGGTCCAGTGAACTGATGTTCCAAAAATGTTATCATAAGCCAACTGCCATATCAGGGGTATTTGCCGATTCTGTTTTAAGTTCAGTTTTATAGTTTCCCCTGGGATAGAAGGGGTTACTATTGTTTCTTTATAAATAAACCGTTAATTCATTTCAAACAATATTATGTTTGATGCATTAGTGATTAATTTCTTATTGTGAGTCAATCAATGCAGTGAGATGCTGGGATTTGAATCTGCGGCATGAAATCACAGAGTTTTGAAATCTTCACGTAGTCACTCACGTAACTCCGAAGTAACATAGTAAGATTAAAAGGGAACTTACCAGTTTGAAGTTTGATCATTATTTTATGAGGAGTTACGATGAGGGACTACATGCGCTCCGCTCCCAGCCCTCATAAACATCTTCTGGTAGTTCTAGTCTTCTCTCATCTTACTATTATACTTCAGTCACTATTACCCATGATTTCACACCGCTGTTTTGAAGATTTAAGGCGAGTGCGGCTGGACAGGGTTCTTCACGTAGTCCCTCATCATAACTCCTCATAAAATAATGATCAAACTTCAAACTGGTAAGTTCTTGTTTAATCTTACAATTAATCATTCATAATTTGACATAATGGATATATTTCTGCTATCACACTTTTTGATGGTTTAGTGAGCCAATAGTTCATGCTATCTTGATGTTATAGAATCATAATGTCAGAGATGTACAGTAAAGAAATGGGCCCTTCAGCCTTTCATTCATGCTGACCATGATACCACTCTATACAAATCCTGTTTGCTACATTAGGCCCTTTTCCACACTGTTCCTATCAATGTACCTTTTCAAATGCCTTTTAAAAGTTCCAATTATATTTGCCTCCACCATTTTTCTGGTAGGTCATTCCATATAACTGCAACTCTCAGTGTTAAAAATTCTAATCCGATCTCCATTAAATACATCCCTTCTCATCTTACACACATGTGTTTAAGTTTTAAACCCCACTTTTAGAAAAAAAACACTATATATCTCGATCACGTAGTCCCTCATCATAACTCCTCATAAAATAATGATCAAACTTCAAACTGGTAAGTTCTTGTTTAATCTTACAATTAATCGTTCATAATTTGACATAATGGGTATATTTCAGCTATCACACTTTTTGATGGTTTTAGTGAGCCAATAGTTCATGCTATCTTGATGTTATAGAATCATAATGTCAGAGATGTACAGTAAAGAAATGGGCCCTTGGAAGCTATCCAAGGGTACTTGGAAGTTATCCGGGCTTTTGTGTCAGACAACAGCAGGTTCCAAGGTTAACCCCTTGGAGCCTGCTGTTGTCTGATACAAAAGTTTGAGACTTAATTGTAATAGATCTTGGCATAGATATGGATATATAATTAACATAATCATTGTTATATCTAAGTATATACTTAATGTTGGAAACTCTCTTTTATTTTGTTTTTCCTCTTTGAAGATACATTTCTAATCTATCTATTGGAGTACATTTTGTTATATATATATATTTTATTAACTTTGTATCACTCTCTCTTCCAATTAATAATAATTGGTCAAGGGGGCAGAGCGAAACATACAAACATCTACGGAAGTCAATAAGAATTTTTCTACCACCTGTTGGTGGTTTGTTTTTAATTATAATATCTTTATTTTTGGATATTATAATATCACTTTTTGTTTTTTAATTATCTTTTCACGACTCCACACTTTCTGATCTTTTTCAAGGTCTATTCTGAAGGGGAGATGCCAACAAAATTTAACAGCTGGGGATGATCATCCCTTACCTAGAGTAATGAGGTTCTTGGTTGCATCATATGAAGTAATGGTATTAACATGATCCATAATGCAAGACAATAAACAAAAGAAAACTGGAGGAATCACGTTCTGCAGTTGGAATATAAGGGGCGCTAAAGAACCAATTAAAAGGGGTAAGATCTTTGCCCAATTAAAAGCTTTAAACAGTGATATCTTTTTTTTACAAGAGACACATCTGAAATGTCAAACACAGATAAGACTGAAGGCAAATTGCATAGGGCAAACATACTACTCTTCATTTCCTTCTAAATCTAGAGGCACGGCCATTATCATTCGTAAAGGTATACCATTTAAATTAAAGAATACCGTAGCAGATAAAGAGGGGAGGTACGTCATAGTTACGGGAGAAATTTATTCTACTCCACTTACTTTGATAAATATTTATGCTCCTAATTTTGACAACCCTCAATTTTTTAGTAAAATTCTGGATAGTAAAACTCAAATTACAAATTTCTTAAACAATTGTAATCTTCCAAAATTAAATATGGTGGAACAAGAGGGATAAGGAGCTCAGATTACACTTCAGGAAATAGAAGAAACAATAAATTTGCTGAAGAATGGCAAAACGCCAGGACCAGATGGCTTAGTAATGAATTATATAAAAGATTCCACAAGACAATTTCTCCACGCTTGCAAGATTTATATATATATATATATATATACGCTTTTAAAGAAAATAAACTACCAGAAACACTAACTGAGTCAACTATTACACTTATGCCAAAAAAGGATAAAGATCTAGAAGACCCAGGCTCATATAAAGCTATTGCACTCCTAAATACAGACCAAAAAATATTAGCAAAGACACTAGCGAGAAGATTGAGTAAATATGTTAGCAAACTAATAAACCCGGACCAAACTGGGTTAATACCAAAGAGATACTCATTTAACAATTTGAGATGGCTGTCTAATATAATGTACTCACATTATAGTGAAGAAGACTTAGCAATTATTTCATTGGATGCAGAAAAAGCTTTCAATTAAGTAGAATGGCAATATTTATTCAAAGTATTGCAAAAAATTAACATGGGAGATAACTTTATCTCATGGGTAAAATTATTATATGATAAGCCGACGGCTAGAATACTGACTAATAATATATTATCCCCGAAATTCCAATTGGCAACGGGCAATAGGCAGGGGTGTGCACTATCGCCTCTGCTATTTGCACTAGTGATAGAGCCTTTAGCAGAAAGTATAAGAAGTCATCTGAATATTCATGGCTATAATACCAAACACTCAAATAATAAAATTTCATTATATGCAGACGACATATTATTATATATTACAAATTTGCAAATTAGCGTACCAAATATACTAAATTATTAAATTTGGTTCTTTTTCAGGATATAGAATAAACAGGAACAAAAACGAAATTATGACGATAAAACCTCAAGAGCCGACACATCTGTTGAAATTCCCCTTTAGAATTGCAACAGAAAAATTTAAGTATTTGGGCATCCAAATTACTAGGAAATATAAATCATTACTCAACGCAAACTATATGCATTTAATAAGTAAATTAAATGGGTTGGTTAAATTTTGGAAAACACTGCCGATGTCCTTAATAGGCAAAATAAACACGATAAAAATGATCTTCTTACCACAAATATTGTACCTATTTCAATCAATACCAATATATTTACCTGAAAAATTCTTAAAAAAATTAGATTCTGATATTATAAACTTCACATGGGATTATAAATCACATAGAATTAAGAAAAAACACTTGTGTAAATCTAAAGAATCAGGGGGACTGGCACTCCCTAACTTATTGCATTACTATTGGGCAGTGAATATTAAAAATATAATCTATTGGTTGGACAGTTCTGCTCAACAGGTAGATTGGATAAGAATAAACAAAGAGGATTGTTCCCCTTATAATATAGGAGCGGTCCTTCTTTCCCCGATGAAACTGAAAATATAATATATAAGAAGAATCCAATTATTCACAGTATAATACAAATTTGGAAACAAATAAAATTAACTTTAAAATCAAGAAAATTATCGCTTCTTTCTCCAATAGTTAATAATCCCTCATTCAAACCATCCATTATTGATAAAACGTTTATCCATTGGGAAAGATTAGGAATTAAAACAATGGGAGATATGTATGAAATGGGAAAACTTTTATCATTCTAACAATTACAACTAAAATATAATTTGAAAAGTAATCAATATTTCAAATATCTTCAAATTCAAGAATATTTGAAGAAATTTATTGGAGGAAGGAATGAATAGAAAGGCAGAATCAAGCAATTTAATATCTTACTTATATAATATAATTTTAAATATAGAAACACCAACGACAGAGGCAATTAGAAGGGACTGGGAACAAGAGTTATTGATAAAAATTCCTAATGAAAAAAATGTATTATATGTAAATAAATGTTCAATTAATGTAAGACATAACCTAATTCAATTTAAAATTTTACATAGATTGTATTATTCGAAAACTAGACTGAATAAAATATTCTCCCATTTGTGACAAATGTCCAACTCAAAATGTCACTATAGCACATTCCTCTGTCTCGTGTATAAAACGGTATAAATTTTGTAATTAAATTTTTGGAATTTTTACATAACTATTTAACTTAAAATTGAACCCCAATACAGAACTGATTATTTTTGGATCAATGGAAGAGGGAAGTAAACTAACTATATTCCAAGAAGCTTTTCTTAATTATGGTCTAATAACAGCAAAAAAACCTATACTCAAATTTTGGAAAAACGCAACCAAGCCAACATTGAAATTTGGATGTCAAACATGTCTGAAACGCTACATCTTGAAGAAATGAGATTTCTCCTACTTGGCAAAGTAGACCAATTCTTAAAGACTTGGTCTCCTTTTATCAACTTTTTACAAGCATATGGTGCAACATAACATAACCTTAGAAATTAATGGTTTAGAACCAGGTGACGGATGGGCAAAAATACGAAATAGATAGATCTCTCCTAATCTCTCTTTTCTTTACTTTCTCCTTCTATTTCAATCTTTTTAAAAGGAAAAAATATATATATATATATATATGTTAAAGTGCAATAAAGTGAGCCACACGTTGTGAACAATATCACAATTGTTTAGGTTGATGCCTTCAGGGAACATCTCTAACTGGCTTCAGTATAGTCTAACTATACATCCGCTACATTCAGTAATTTACATTGAAACCACCTTGATATTAATGCCTTGCTTCAAAGGCATATCACCTGGTGTTCCAGGATCCAATTACAATGTCACTGTTTTCCCTTGCAATAGCATCTTGAAGTAGATACAGGAGGTGAGTGTGCCTTCCATAGAACTGATCATGTTTGTCATGAGGTTAAAGACAAAGTGCTGAAGGAACTCAGTAGGCCATGTAGAATCGGCGATGGGAAAGGACAGATGGCATTTTGGTACAGGACTGCTTTTCAAACTGAAGAAGGATCCATACCGAAATGTCATCTGTTCATTTACATCCATAGATGCTGCCTGGCCTGCTGAATTCCTCCAGCACTTTGTTTTTTGCTCAAGATTTTAGCATATTTAGTCCTTTATTTCTCCATTGCCATAAAGTAAATTAATTTGAATCTAACCCTTTCTCTTTTCCCACACAAATCATCTATTCCATTCTATGCATTTCCAATGTCTCTAAATTTAAGCAAAACAAAAATTATGCTATTTGGAAAACATAAAACAAACCCTCAAGTCCAATTGAAAATAGATAACATAAGTATAGAAAGAGTATATGAAAATAAATTTATTGGTGTGATCTTAGACCACAAAATCTGCTGGAAACCACATATAAACCATGTCAAAGCAAAACTGGCAAAGTTTATAGCAATATTGGGAAAATCAAGACACATTCTGGACCACAAATCATTGCATACTCTGTATAATACACTCATATTGCCATACCCGAGTTATTGGGTGGAGATATGGGGTAACATCTACAAAACAAAACTACAGCGGTTATGTACATTACAAAAAAGAGCAATAAGAATTATCAATAATGTTTGATATCTTGAACATACCAACTTATTATTCTTAAAGTCACATACACGGAAGTTCACTGATCTGGTTACATTTAAGACTGCACAAATCATGTACAAAGCAAGAAATAATTTACTTCCAGGAAATATACAAAAACTGTTTATGGAAATACGGGGTGGGTATAATTTGAGAGGGGAACATAATTTTTAAAAACTCAATGTCAGAACAACTCCTAAAAGTATGTGCAATCTGTGGGGTGAATTTGTGGAATGGTCTGGAACAGGAGATAAAACTTAGCACAAACATAATCCAGTTTAAAAACATGTAAAAAAACACTTTTTTTAAAGGACATTGGGATGAGGATAGTTGATTGTGAGTGGGATATTTGTTATACTGATTGTATTGAGAAGGATGATTATAGGGTGATGGGTTGTATATATGACTAAGAGATTCTGTATAGTATATGAGGGTTTTTTTCTTTTATTTTTTTTTCTCTCTCTTTTGTATGGCTTTGTAAATATTTGATTAGTGTATAAATGTAAATAATTTGGTGCACAAATAGCTGCTGGTGTACATATGGTGTACATATAGCTGCAAAAGTTGTATAAGATAATTATAAGCAGTGAATAAGGGGTGGTAATTAATAAGCTTTGGCTTCTTCCTGCTCCTTTTCGGACACATACGAGTTAATCTATTTATAGATACTATTTATTACACTTTATAAATAGTCTTGTTCTGTTTTTTGTATGCTGTTTCACGCTTGCTGTTTATTACTTATTCTGTTCGAAATAAAGAATTAAAAAAAAATAATAATAATGTCCTTTTCATGATGCACTGAAGAAATTAGTGTCCAATCTGTTTCACTTGCAGTCTTTACACAATCAAGACAACCCTATTTCAGCCATTCATTTCATGTCCACAGCATTTTCAGCCTCTATGATATTTTAGCTTTGCTTAGCTTAGCATCAATTCTTCCTTCTTTTTGCCACCTAACATTTCCAGTCGGTCTTTGACTAGCTCTGCAATGTTGCACACCAGTATACATTTTCCAGTTTTAATTCTGTTTCATGAAGTAGCCATTCCCTCTGTCTAGACGTACACAAATAATGCAATTAACTGCCCACACAAATCTTCAAAATTCCTGCCACCAAACTCAGTTCTGACAGCAGGTTTCAAACCTTTCTCTTGGCATTTGATTGCCTGCAATGAGTGATCAACCGTTTCATTTTTATGGAGACTCAAGGGACAGCATGTGGTGGTTTACAAAAAATGACACAAAGTCGTAGGGTAACTACCACAACCCAAAATGTCATGATTCCATGTTCTCTAGAGATGCTGCCTGACCTGTTGATTTATTCCAGCAATTTGTGTCTTTTTTTTTGTTTGATGGTGGTTGCAATGCATTGTCCAGCATCTTATATAAGGGTTTTATGATATTAAATTCTCGCCTTTGCTAGAAGTAATAAAAAGGGTTAAAAGCTACTTATTGCAGTTTCATCTGCCCATTAAAGATAATGTATAGTACAAAATCTGACTAAATAGACTAATGGAAATTTAGTTTTCATTTTGAGAAAACAGAATTGAGAAGTGAGAAAGTGATACCTCAGTTATATGGAACTTGGTGAGGAGCTCAACTTGGGGGCGATTTAATGGATTTATTTTTTGTCAAATTGCAAGCATTTGTTCTTCTCTTGCTTTTCAAATGTCAAGAGATAATCTAATCAAGGTGTTTAAAATATTGATGAGATTTGGTAAAGTAAATAGTAAGTAGTTGTTTACTTCAGTGGGAGAATCCAGATCAAGATGGTCAGTTTAAAAATAGAGGTGCATCAATGTAATATGGAAACTTGTTTTTCTGTACCAAGGCTAATGAAATTCTGGAACTTCCTCATAATTAAATATTTGATGTGCAGCATACAGCATGTAAACGAAACCTGAAATGTGGGTGTGTGTGCGTGTGCGCATGCTTGCCCATGTGTGAGAATCCAGTCCATGAGTATCTCAAAATACAAGCATCTCAGACGTTTTGTTTATATTTTTGCTAATGGTGTAACCTTTAGTGAAAGAAAATAACAATTAAAGTCATACCTGGCATACCTTTGGCCAAACTCTCAAAACAATTCTCCATAAAGATGGTGGAATAAATTATCATTGTATCATTATTACCTAGAAAATAGGTGCAGTATGAGACCATTTGGCCCTTCGAGCCAGCACTGCCATTCATTGTAATCATGCCTGATCATCCACAATCAGTAATGTGTGCCTGCCTTCTCCCCATATCCCTTGATTCCGCTAGCCCCTAGAGCTCTATTTAACTCTTTTAAATTCATCCAGTGAATTGGCCTCTACTGCCGCAGAGAATTCACAACTCTGTGGATGAAAAAGTTTTTTTCTCATTTCAGTTTTAAATGGCCTTCCCTTTATTATTGGACTGTTGCCCCTGGTTCTGGACTACCCCAACATTGGGAACATTTTTCCTGCATCTTGTTTGCCCAGTCCTATTAAAATTTTATGTTTCTATAAGATTCCCTCTCATCCTTCTAAATTTCAGTGACTACAAGCCCAGTCTTTCTAATCTTTCCTAATATGACATTATTCTTATTTGAATGTAACCATTTCTGAAAGGTTTTCAAACATAAAAAAGATTTATTCTCTTCAACTCATAGAGAGTGGTACTTTTAAAACTTTATTTGCCAAGCTTAATATCATTCCAATACTGAAATTAAACATAATGGTTAGGAAGTGGATAATGGTATCGGTTTGATTTCACCCATGTTAAAGGTACATATGCATTATCAAATGCAGAAGTCCAGGACTTACTGACAAATTCTGGTGCTGAACCTACTTTTCTCATTTATTGTTGAGATCACCGGAAATATACTGTTGCCAGATATGTGACCTATTTATTTATTGGGATTGTTGGTCATCGTACTTTGTCACAAAAAAAGTAAGTTACTTAAAAAATATTTTGTTTATTTTAATTTTAATTTATAGTAAATTCTGAAATATTTTCTAAAAACTATTCAAATGTTGAGGGAAAGTTGATGACTTATACATTGGTATAGATAATGCATTTGTGGGAGTATATTGGTAAGTGTTTCCAAATCATGTACCACAATATTATCTGTGGGATTAAAGTTGTCATGTTAACTCAAATGTTAGATCCTCCCTTTATTCATTCACAGCTGGGTTATAAATTAAAATCAAGAAACTGCAGATGATGAAAATCTGAAATAAAAACAGAAAATGCTGGAAAAACTATGAAGGCAAGACAGCATCCTTGGAAAGGGAAATATTTATTATTTCAGGACCTCTGTCGGAACTGAGAAAGAGTGAAACAAGTTAACGTGGTTTATTAATTACTGATGAGATACAGTGAACAGCTATGTTACGTGCTATCCAAATAAATCAGATCATACTGTACTTTCACCAGGTTAATTCCCGTGATGGCAGGACCAACATATGATGAAAGAATGGATCGACTGGGCTTGTATTCACTGGAATTTAGAAGGAAGAGAGGGGATCTTACAGAAACATATAAAATTATTAAGGGATTGGACAGGCTAGATGCAGGAAAAATGTTCCCAATGTTGGGGTAGTCCCAAACCAGGGCTCACAGTTAAAAAATAAGGGGTAGGCAATTTAGGACTGAGATGAGGAAAAACATTTTCACCCAGAGAGTTGTGAATCTGCGGATTCCTCTGCCACACAAAGCTAGTGGAGGCCAATTCACTGGATGTATTCAAGAGAGAGCTAGATATAGCTCTTAGAGCTAACAGAATCAAGGGATATAGAGAACAGGGTACTGATTCTGGACGATCAGCCATGATCATATTGAATGGCAGTGCTGGCTAGAAGGACAGAATGGCCTAGTCCTGTACCTACTTTCTATGTTTCTTCTATTGTCAGTTTGGCCACACTTCTTACATGGTTGGATAGTCTTGTCCAGTCCGAGTGCTGGATTAATGTCCCTCTGTCAGACTGTCTTCTCACATGCGGCAGGGTAGCAGCTTCATCTCTCACTGTTGGACTGGTCTTTCTTCACCCAAAACCAATCAATCAAACCATGCTGTCGGATCACAGTGGCATTTCCATTGTCTCAACAGTGAAGACCTTTCTTATCCCTATTTCAAGCTCTACACAGCAAACTTTACAATCCTTGTAATCTGGGCAGCAAATAATCCCACACTGGCATTGCCTACTCTTGAGTATTTTTCAAGAAAACGTTTTCCTGAAGATCAAGGATATTCAAAAACTATTATCAACCGCAGGCAAACTGTGCAGCCAGCAAGTCTGAAGGTGAGGTTTTGCTCACAGGGTTCCAGGACCCTGGTCATCTGAGTATCCTCCCAGAGGCCCTTTAACGGCCCAGGACGCATTACTAGAGTCTCTGATGCTAAGAAGTAACAACATTTGCATTCCACTTCACAAGAAGTTAAATGTTAGTGTTTTTGGCAGCAATCCAGGCAGGAAAAACAGGAGAAGGGTCTTGACCCAAAACTTCATCCATTCTTTTTATCCAGAGAGGCTGCCTGTCCCGCTGAGTTACTCCAATATTTTGTGTTTATCTTAGGAAGAATAGGTCAATGAGTTCAGACACAATTATTTGGAATTACTTCAGGGTTATGTTTAGCACATTCTCAATACATTGTTACAAGGCACCAACTGCACAGCTGCAATAAAATACCATCTGATACTTGGAAAAGCAGTAAACAGGGCAGAAAAGGGCAGGAACTAAACCTGTGAGGTGAGTGTTAATGGGGAAGAAGAGATAAATTATTCTTGTATAAAATCACATCATACTGCACAGACATTGAATGCACCAATTTAGACTGAATGGGCCAAACATGAAGATATATAATTTTTTTCTTAATTGGAAATTGTTCAACTGCAACCAATTTATAAATGGAATTTGAGAGTAAAAAGTAACAAAATACAGAAGAAGGGTGGCATAATCAGTAAATTCACAGATAACATTATGACTGATGGATTTGTTGACAGTGTGGAGGGTAATTTTAGGTTGCAGAGTTACATTAACGTGTTGATGAAATGAGCTGAGAAATGGAAAATGGAATTTAATCCAGATAAGTGAGGCATTTTGGGACTACTAAATACAAGACATTCACGCTGAATGATAAAGTCATTAGGAGTAATAAGGAATAGAGGGACCTTTGTTTAAATAGGTAGGACAGTGCATAGGCAAATTACGTGGTTCGGAAGGCATTTGGATTGCTGGCCTTTATTAGTCTGGGTTTTGAATGCAAGAGCAGGGAGGTTATTCTTCAACTTTATAAAACACTGATTGGAGCTCAGCTGGAAATCTGCTTGCTGTCTGGTCACCATACTATAGGAAAGGTATGATAATGCTAGAGAGAATGTCGAGGAGATTCACTGTGATGTTGCCTGGGATGGAACAGTTTAGCTTCGAGTGGAGACTGGAGAGCTGAAGCCTGTTTCCCTGGGGCAGGAGAGGTGAAGAGGGGACATTATTGTGGTATGTTAAATTCTGACCAGGATCTGCTTGGATCATTTCCCCTTATCAGAGGTGAATAAAACTAAATTTAAGATCAAGAATAAAATAGTTAGAGGGGATATAAAGAAACCTTTTGCACCCAGAGAGAGGCGAGTACCTGGTAGACACTGCCTAAGAGAGAGGTGGAAATGGAGCTGCCAACACCATTTAAAAGATGTCCAGATGAGCATTTGGATCAGCTTGGCATTGAGGCTAGAGGCCAAGCGTTGGCAAGATGGAATTAATACAGATGGATGCCAGGAGGTCGGCCAGGATATAATGGGCTAAATGGCCTGTTTCCATCATGTAAGTGTGCATGGCTGTAAGTCTGGATATTTTTTCATACCCAGGATTTTGGAACTAGTAATTCCAAATACGAAGAACAAATTTCCATTAGAAGTGTTAATACTATTTAAAGTGAAGAATTGATGATTATTCAGTGAAAAATAAACAAGTGACTAAGTATAAGAAGGTTAAGTTGGTTAAGTAGGTTCAATCTTTGGGTGTTAATGGCGGAGTAGCAAGATGGATTCAACAGTGGCTGAATGGGAGATGCCAGAGAGTAATGGTGGATTGCTGTTTGTCAGGTTGGAAGCCGGTGACCAGTGGGGTGCCTCAGGGATCTGTGTTGGGTCCACTGTTGTTTGTCATGTACATCAATGATCTAGATGATGGGGTGGAAAACACTTTTAAAGTGCAAACACTTTTAATTTTAAACAAGGAAAAAAACATTATTGGCTTATCATTGCTTGGTAGTAAACCGAGCAGAAACAGACCTATTATTAAGCATGTGGTTTTTATGTACCGCACCTGACTGAAAATAACAGTCTTGGGTCATATATATTTAAAGCAAAATGTATTTCAACTGAATGCTCTTAAGAAATGATTCAAATTATTCATATGGTCAATTTGGCCTTCATATGTTCACGTGCATAAAGAGCTCACTCCCGTTCCCATGAATGTAAGAATATGAATGTACTGAACAAAAGGGAATCATATCATGCATCAGTCACAAATAAGATTGTCAAATTGTTGAGCAAGTGTGGTAAAACCTGGGAATAGAACACACAAATTCCCAATTACATTTGTGCATGAATAACATGCCAAGTACACATTTGGTCTGCACCCCCCTTCCCAACTTCTATTGCAATCCTATTGCAGTTCCTTCAAGGAACTTTAGATTCAGATTCAGATTCAATTTTAATTGTCATTGTCAGTGTACAGTACAGAGACAACGAAATGCATTTAGCATCTCCCTGGAAGAGCGACACAGCAAATGATTTGAATAAATAACAATAAGTGTCCGGGGGGGGGGGGGGTGATTGGCAGTCACCGAGGTACGTTGTTGGGGGGGGGGGGGGGGGTGATTGGCAGTCACCGAGATACGTTGTTGCCTTGACATTAGCACTCTAGCCTTGACATTAGCACTTATGACTATATTGGTATGAAATTATAGATAAGTGTAACGCTCAATTTTCTTAACAAATCTTAACAAAATGACCTGGGGCTCATGTTGTCGACCTCCCCGTCATGAGCCCTGGCATCTGACCTCAGTCAGCAGAATGACAACAAACAGAGACAGCAGCAGTGCCGCAGCTTAGCTTTAACCCAGAGTATACGCCCTTTTTGTGGCAGGCACCTACAGATATCGAACAGGATGGCATCACCCTGCTGCAGACTTCTGCTGCCTCATACGCAAGAAGAAGAACAAAGTGACCTGAAACACATTAACACTGAAAAATGATGAATCACAGCAATGCCAATGGAAAAGGTGGAGATTGGAGAATCAGTGTTACTTTCACAGACATCGGTTGGCTATGATTCATAAATGCATGACTCACTATATTTTCTTTTTATACTCACTCTGTTCATAAATCACCTGTAATTTTCTTGAAGTCTAAGGTTAACAACAGGAATTAAAGAACTGAGCAAGCTTTTATATAACATATAAGGCATTCATCACATGGCAAAATGTTTCAGTAATTCTCGAGGGCATGAAAGATTAACAGAATAGTCACAGAATAGTCATTAGAACCAACATAAATAGTTGTCACTATATAGACACATAGAGTCATACAGCGTGGAAACAGGCCCTTCAGCCCAACTTGCCCCAACTACATTAATCCCACCTGCCTGCATTTCACTCATATTCTTCTATACCTATCCGATCCTTGAACCTGTGTAAATGTTTCTTAAATGTTGGGTGGTACAGTGTGCAGTGGTAGATTTGCTGCCTTACAATGCCAGAGACCCAGGTTTGATCCTGACTACAGGTGCTGTCTTTACAGAATTTATACATTCTCCTGTGGCGGTGCCTGGGGGTTAGGCCACTCCCTGGATCATCCCCTTGGCTATTGAGGGACAGGGTCATTGGTCTGTCACAGGGTTTCCCGAAGTCCCTCTTGGGTGTGTGTGCGAGTGCTCTCGCTGTGTTATTAAAGACTACTGTTTGAACCTGCCTGGCGTCTGACCTCGTCCAAGCCGATAGAACTGGTGACCTCGACGTGATGAATATTGCCGGCCTCCAAAGGAACCACTGACGACCGGCCCCTATATTTCCCGGGTACGAACATCCTGGCGTCTGGCCTTTTCCTGACCTCATCCAGGCCGCTACACTCCCTATGACTGCATAGGCTTTCTCTGGGTGTTCCGGTTTCCTCCCAGATTCCAATGACGTGCAGATTTGTATGTCAATTGGCTTATGTAAATTGTACCTAGTGTGTAGGATAGAACGAGTGTACAGGTGATTGATGGTCAACGTGGACTCAGTGGGCCAAAGGGCCTGTTTCCATGCTGAATCGCTAAACAAAACTAAACCTTGCCACAATGTACTAGAATAATAATGGAAAACTACTAAAATCAGACAAATCTCTCCCTTATATAAATTCATTAATTAAACTAAAATTGAGTCAAATATTTGTATGTACTTTCTATTGTATGCATATCAGGTAAGTGATGTCATAAGCAAGTGATGTAATGCATGATCTAGCACCAAATAGAAACATCAAGAATTCGCCTGTCTGAGACAAAAATATGCCTGAATGATAAATGCATAAAAAAAAATTAAAAACTGCCTTAATATGAGATGATCCTTTCATATTTTCTATCATTAATTTTCCTTTCTGACTTTTTCTTCTTGAGATCCAGGACACTGATAGTTCTTTGCATTTCTTGCCCAACAAGAGCTGTGTGAATTGTAATGGCTGTTGACAGTCATATTGTCCAGGCTAGTTAACATCAAAATCAAGCTCTTTCTCGGTTCTTCATTGCATGAAGTTACTGAACCAGAGAAATAGCTGCCATTTTTCATGTTCAAACCATTCTGCCCCTGATAAGTCATTTTATTAATACAAAATTAATCATCCAAGAACCTGAATTTAAAACAAAAAGACACATAACACCAAAGTGTTAGATATTGCATGTGTTCTGATAACAACACTTTTATGGCAATGTTTCTGAGATGTCTTCATGTCTCCTTACCTCTGGCTTCCCCACATCCATAGTTCACAAGGCTCTAAATTCTCTCTCATTGATTGTCACCTTTGTCGTCGTGGAGAACCTGAGATCCTGAGAACGATGCCATCTGGAGCTATGCTCCTGGTAGGGCCATCCATGGGGGTAAGATTAAGGGGGAAGGTCTCTGACAAAGAGCAATCCAACCAAGACCTCAACAGTGGAACAGGTGGAGGATGATGGCTG
This sequence comes from Raja brachyura, assembly GCA_963514005.1. Next base: position 48,469,505 of record OY740786.1, on the reverse strand, counting down.
ACTTAAGTGGAGCGTCACAATGGCTGGGATGGTGGATGAAGACTGCAGCAGAAAAGGGTCCCCAGTCATCTTGGATTCCATGCCACTTGATTCTGACCACGATCTGTCAAGGACCCTGTGGTGGCTGTCTGTGCACCAGTCTCCCCACGTTAAACAAAGTCATGCACAGGCATTCTCCATGAGAGGATAGTCATACTCGTTTCAAGTGACCGCCGATGAATGTGTGAGGATCGCTGATTAGCGCAGACTCAGTGGGCCGAAGGGTCTGTTTCCGCACAGTATCTCAAAAATAAACACTGATGTCCGTGGTGATGAAGTGCTTTGAGAGTCTATTAAATAACTATAAAATTGAATGACAGGAAGAGCCAGTGATTTCCTTGCAATTTTCATTTCATATCCTGAGACCAGAGGAATAGTTACAAGCATCAGGGTTTTACTGTAATAAGTGGAGTTCAAATCATATGGCTATGTCATCATAGTCTCCTATTCTTCTGGGGGAAAAAAAAACGTTGATCCAAACCTGAAGATTTAGACAGAAAAACATTTCCGTGTGTCATGTGATTTAATTTGATATTGAAGGCTAAAGTTCTAAACTGGTGGGAGAGATAAACAGGAATATTAAGGCAAGTGCTCACAGAAAATTTAGAACATACAACAGGAACAGGTCATTCGCTCACAATATTTGTGACAACTGAACAACTGAACTCATCTGCCTGTAGTTGATCCATAATCTACTCCCAGCCCTTCCATGTACCTATCAAAATCCTCTTAATCGGCACTATCCTATCTGTCTCCACCACCACTCCTAGAAAAACATTCCACTCTGTATAAAAAAACTTGCCCCACACATTTCCGTTAAACATTCCCCCTCTCACCTAATAGTTATGCCCCCTTGTGTCTGACATTTCCACCTTGGGAGAAATTGCTGAAAGTTATATAGATAGAGTAATTGTCTACCCTATCTAGGCCTTTGATTTGGAAATTAAACATCTGCTGTTGAATCTGATGATCATGAGTCTGCAAGGAACCAAGTTACATGTGTTTATTGTATAACTGTGATTATTTCTATATTATTAGTATTAGTGTAGTTACATTTAATTTGAATTGGAAATGCAAGAAACTATTCCATTAGAAGTGAATAGCACATACCAATATATACCCTCTGTGATCCTCATGTATGAATTTTGTAAGGAAGCAAAAAGATGGTGAATAAAGTAAGATGATGGAAATATTCAATAATTTAATGTATGTCAATTATTAAGTATGATAATGTATTACAATTGTTAAATGTACAAAATGAACTCTTTAGCCATAAAACGCTGCAGGAGTAATTTCTTGGATGTTCTGTTCTAGTTTATGGTATATAGGAGTGCTGTTGCACTACTGTAGCAAGGTCCAGGAGCACTGTTAATTCCATTGAGCACAACATCAATACAGTGGTTTACTAAATAATAGAACCAGAGCACTGAAGTCCTATTATGCAAGAAGTGCTTTGATTAGCCCCACATCCCCATTTTTCTTTGTAAAACATAAAAACACACTTAGAGACTCCACATTATCAGACTGTTCAAGTTACCAGATTCATAAATATCAAATCCAATTATTGCACATGGGGATTTACGTTCAACGATTTAAACAAATTGGAATAAAAATTTTGTCTCAATAACTATAAAAGTAAAATTTGGTCATTAATGTCCCTCAGTGGGGTAAATCTGCTCTCCTTACCTATTCCGGTTAGTACCTGATTTCAGACACAGCAAATAGATTGATTCTGAACTGCCTCTACAGTGCAAGAGCAATTGGAGTTTGCTGGCATCATCAATCACATCTATAATCCTAAGAATTAAAGAAAGAACTGGAGCGTTATCGGGCCATTCATACCTTTGCTTTGCCATTCAACATGATCATAGTTAGGTTTTTCTTCAAATCCTCTTGTTTGTCTGATCCATAAATTCTCCTAACTGTCCGATGATGGTTTGAATATCAGTTTGAAATCTGCCCAATCCAGATAAATTGAAAATTTCAAAGATGTATAATTTGCTTTTAAAATAATTTTATCCTCACCTCCATTCTAAATGACAGGTATGTTGGCTCCCTATATTGAGACTATACCCATTAAATGATCCAACCTGAGTAAACAGCTTCTTCGCATATGCTTTATCATTCTCTTCAAAATCTCATATGTATCAAAGATATATAAATTTACTCCTTATTTAAGTGAGCTAGAGTGATGGGATTTAATCCCTTTTGACAGGTTAATCCCACAACTAAAAATCAACTCAATAAATCTCTGTTTCCACTTCCTCAAGACAAGTACAAAAGCCAAATTCATGCAACTGTACCATATGTGCCTTCATAAAAACAATGTACAATTGGACCAGGACTTCCTTAATCTTCCATTCTGACCTTGTTAAAAAGCCCAACATATAGTGACAGCGAACAAGGCCATTCAGCCCATGCTAGGTGCTCATAGAATAACCTCATCAGTTGTATCCACTCCTCCCCTGTGTTCCTGCAACCCCTTGTTTCTCTTATACTCATCAACTTCTGTAATCCTTTTGCCATTTGCTAGCACCACAGGTAATTTACGCTCTCTAATTAACAAACCTGCACATCTTTGGGAAGAAATTCAAGCACCTGGGGAGAAATTATACGGTCACATGGAGAATGTGCAAACCAAGGCAACCAATAATAAAATTGAACCCTGACCCCTGGAGCTATACTCATCAATTCATCAACGCTATTCTAAACGTTGCACTGCTATATTACAGTGCATCAAGGATTTTAATTTTAAAACTCTTTATGTATCCGAATATTAATTCTTTGTGTTTAACGAACTGGGAAACAACATGTCTTGCGCACCATACATATAGGTTTCTATGAGTAATGGTATGCAAGGCATATTGTTTACAAGGTCATAAGTTGCATTGCATTTTTCCACATTGTATTCTTTAATTTTCAATTAACCTGTTCAAATCTCTTTACAGACCTTGTGCTTTCTTCTCACAGCAGACATATGGAGCTGGCTTTTTATTCTGTTTTATTATTTATTTTAATGGCATGGATGTAGATAGCTGCAGGACCTGTGCTGAACCTTGTGGCACCCCACTAAAAATTGCTTAATCATTATTTTCCTGTATCAGTTCAATGACTATCTAAGATTAATTAAGATGCTCATAATCCACCATCTTTTTCAGCTCTTCAGATCCCAACAATTCTCCGAGTCTAAAAGGATATTTTCTCATCCAGCCTTGTGCTCTTCCATCAATGATTATAAAACATGTTATATATGGGTGTTATCCAAACAGCAAAGGAAGTTGATTTTTGCTATTCTTTATTATTTTATCAAAACCTTACAACATCTTGAAAACCTCAATTCCATCACCTCCTGTCTTTCGGATGTGAGCACATACAATTATTTTCCTACTCACTCAACAGCTACAAGTTCCAAATGAAGATGCTGGAGTTGGCACAATAAGCTAAAGAAACATCATATTTACGGGCTTTGTTTGTCACTAAAACCATCTGTAATCCTTTTTAGTACAGTGCGCATTTTCAAAATACGCACCTTAATATTGTTTCTGTCATCCTTTAGACGTTCGGCAACTAGCAAACTTAGGGAAGGAGCTCAAAACACTTCCTCATATCTCATTTTTAATAATTCTGTCTGGCATATGGTAATGCAGATCCAGCTGCAGCTTTTACTTTCCTCCTCTCCCTCCAAAGGTAGAATCTGCAGTCTCCTTTCATCATCTTGTCTGTGTGTGGCACACACATTTCTGGGACTTTTATGTCGTCATCTATAAAATAAATTGAAAGGATAATTTGTGCTGTATAGATACTGCAAGACAGGTGGTTAGGATTGAAATAATGGCACATATACCATTTCAAGCTGCATGGTAAAAGAGGGAAATGACAGGAATGTATTTTGATGTTTATTAAACTTTGAACTAAGAAATAGAATGATTGTGCAACATCGGACAGTTCTTTTTAAAGTAAAAGTAACAGCAATTAAAGTGCCTTGTTTTACTGAGTAAATATATTATTTAAATACCAATTACTGTTGTTTATAACTAGAAAAACAGATAAATGTATTGCAAGACCATCTTTGAGTTTATAGGTTTGACATTATATTACCAGAGTATTTGAACCAATATTTTGAAATTATGCCAGTACTTCATTGATTTTTTTTACTACTATAAGTTTATTTCTATGTAAACTGAATATTGGAGCTTGTGCACTTCCCTCAGATTGCTGTCATTTAAAATAAAAATCAGCGAGCCAGTTAAAAGAAGCACAGTTGTTAGTGTAAACTCTGTCTGGAAGCTCTATGTGTCATTTTATAGCTGTTCGTGTGAGATAGCTATTTGCTGTAAAATCTCATTTTCCCTGCCTTTCTGTTAAGTGCAGCTTCAATTTCATGTCTAATTATAAAATTACAAGCCAGCAGTCATTTTGCAATTGTATTTGATTGATTAGAATGAATACAGTAAAATTATGAACACAGGTGACCAACACATAAAATTGTATTTCAATAATGTTTACAGCCAACTAATTTTGCCTCAGTGCTCCCTTCAGATAATCCTTTTAAAACTGAGGCAATGATTTTATTCATTGTCAGTCAGCAGTAAATATCAAACTAATGAATTAATTCAGAATACATTAACTGTGGAACAAGCAACTGTGAGTAAATGCTGGCATTAATTCACTGGTCCATTGCATTTTTATGTTGCTGACTGGGCATTAGTAAATTTAAAGAATAATTCCTGCTTGGAAAACCAAATAAATAAAAATTGAAGCTCAAAATCATTGTCAGTTTTTACTGATATGGACATTTAGAATATGTGTCAATGCTCCTTTTGGTCAATTAAACTTTAGTGTCATGTGGCCAATTGATAATAACTGTTAAATGGCATCAAACTTCAGAAAACATATTCAGTCAGCCCTTTTCTCACTTACTGATGCAACACTTTAATTTAGTTTAGTTTAGTTTAGAGATACAGTGTCGAACAGGTCCTTCGGTCTGCACCAGCCAGTGATCCCCACACATTAACACTATCCTACACATATTGGGGACAATTTATAATCTTACCAAGCCAACTAACCCACATACCTGTATGTCTTTGGAGTGTGGGAGGAAACTGAAGATCTCGGAGAAAATCCACACGAGTCACGGGGAGAACGTACAACCTCCGTACAGACAGCACCCATAGTCGGTATCGAACCCGGGTCTCGGGCGCTGCAAGCACTGTAAATCAACAACTCTACTGCTGCGCCACCGTGCTGCTTAAGTGCCACTTAACCAATACATTTTACCAGTCACGAGTGTTTATAATAAGTTGCACTATCTTTATCAGTGAAGCTTTAAAAAAAAAACTGAAGTAATACAAAAAACTTGCAGAACTTTAAGTATAAATTACAATGTGAAATTCAAATTTTCATGATCTTTTGCAAATTGATGTAAACATTTTTGATATTGCTATCTCCAATATGCGGGGATCACTGGATGGTGCAGACACAGTGGGCCGAAGGTCCTGTTTCCGAGCTGTATCTCTAAATTAAACTAAAAAATATAGTCTCTGACAGAAAAAAAGTTATTTTTTTCATGCTATTTGTACCTGTTTATGATCGCATGAGGGGCCCTTAAACTTAAAATTGGACTTATGAAGATGGTTAGCAACCAAAAACTATAACTAGTACATGATTATGAATTTTAAATAGTAATTTCCAATAATTTAAAATCATATTACTCCTATGGTGGGCTAGAAAGTATATTGATAACATTGTATTTTCAAATAAACACATTTAGAGGGGTATGATTTAATATTCTTCAGGGCCTGATCAGATATAACCAAGGACATTGTGCGAAACCAGAGAGAAAATTGAGGGAGCCCTGGTCAAAATGTATGAGTTGTCTTTAAATACAGGAGAGGGGAAGTAAGTAAGTAAGTAAGTAAGTAAGTAAGTTTATTGGCCAAGTATTCACATACAAGGAATTCGCCTTGGTGCTCCACCCACAAGTAACAACATGACATACAGGAGGGTTGAAAATGTTGGGGCAAAGACTGGAGGGTTGCAAATGTTGTGCCTCTATTCTAGAAGGGCTACAGGGAAAATGCTGGGAACTATAGGCCAGTGATCTTAACAGCTGCAGTTGAAATGCTCGGAACTATAGGCCAGTGAGCTTAACATCTGTAGTTGGAAAGTTATTAGAGAGTATTCTGAGGGATAGGTTATACAGGCATTTAGATGGACAAGGGCTGATTAGGGTTAGTCAGCTTTGTTTTTAGTTTAGAGCTACAGCGTGGAAACAGGCCCTTCGGCCCACAGAGTTTGCACCAACCAATGATCACACACTAACACTATCCTACACACACACTAGAAACAATTTAGATTGATACCAAGTCTATTAACTTTCAAACCTGTACGTATTTGAAGTGTGTGATTAGTATACAAACTTAAAGAACACGGTATTGGGGGTTCTGTATTGATGTGGATAGAGAACTGGCTGGCAGACAGGAAGCAAAGGGTAAGAGTAAACGGGGCCTTTTCAGAATGGCAGGCAGTGACTAGGGGGTTCCGCAAGGCTCAGTGCTGGGACCCCAGCTATTCACAATATATATTAATGATTTGGACGAGGAAATTGAATGCAACATCTCCAAGTTTGCGGATGACACGAAGCTGGGGGGCAGTGTTAGGTGTGAGGAGGATGCTGGGTGGCTGTAAGGTGACTTGGATAGGCTGGGTGAGTGGGCAAATGCATGGCAGATGCTGTATAATGTGGAAAAATGTGAGGTTATCCACTTTGGTGGCAACAAACAGGAGGGTAGACTATTATCTTAATGGTGGCAAATTAGGAAAAGGGGAGATGCAACGAGACCTGGCCGTCATGGTACACCAATCATTGAAAGTAGGCATGCAGGTTCAGCAAGCAGTGAAAAAAGGAAATGGTATGTTAGCATTCATAACGAAAGGATTTGAGTATAGGAGCAGGGAGGTTCTACTGCAGTTGTACAGGGTTTTGGTGAGATCACACCTGGAGTATTGCTTACAGTTTTGGTCTCCAAATCTGAGAAAATACATTCTTGCCATAGAGGGGGTACAGAGAAGGTTCACCAGACTGATTCCTGGGATGTCAGGACTTTCATATGAGGAAAGACTGGATAGACTTGGCTTGTACTCGCTAGAATTTAGAAGACTGGTGGGGGATTTTATAGAAACGTACAAAATTCTTAAGGGGTTGGATAGTCTAGATGCAGGAAGATTGTTCCCGATGTTGGGGAGGTCCAGAACAAGAGGTCACAGTCTATGGATAAGGGGGAATTCCTTTAGGACCGAGATGAGGAAAGCATTTTTCACACAGGGAGTGGTGAGTCTCTGGAATTATCTGCCACAGAAGGTAGTTGAGGCCAGTTCATTAGCTATATTTAAGAGGGAGTTAGATGTGGCCCTTGTGGCTAAAGGGATCAGGGGGTATGGGGAGAAGGCAGGTACAGGATACTGAGTTGGATGATCAGCCATGATCATATTGAATGGCGGTGCAGGCTCGAAGGGCTGAATGGCCTACTCCTGCACCTATTTTCTATGTTTCTATGTGAGGAAACCGAAGAACTCGGAGAAAACCCATGAAGGTCACAGGGAAAACGTACAAACTCCATACAGACAGCACCCATAGTCAGGATCAAACCCAGGTCTCTTGCGCTGTAAGGCCGCAACTCTACTGCTGTGCCACTGTGCCGCCTATGTGTACGTTTTGTATGTGGGAAGTCATGTCGCTTGGGGCGCCTCATGAAGGCTGCCTCTGCCTACAGTCAGTCCATTTTTTTCTATTTTTTTTTATTTTTTAGTTTGTTTAAATGTATGTTGAGGAGGTTTGTTTAGCTTTGCTATGTGGGGGAGGGGGGTAGGTAAGAGGGAAACCGTTTCCCAGGTGTCCTCCTGGGGAGGACGCGACTATTCTCTGAGTCGCGCCCTCTCCCCCCTCCTCACGGCCTACCACCTGGATTGCAGCGGCCTTTCCAGCCGGGGACTGGACCGGAGCTCCAGCAGCGGCGGCGCAATGCTGGATACATCGTGGAGCGGGCGATGTGTCACCTGAGATCGCAGTTGAAGCTCCGGAGTGTTGTGCCTGCTGCAACAACATCACGGGACTGTGATTTGAAGAGCTTCCAGCGCGGTAGGAAGTGGCTGATTTGGATGTCCAAGCCGCTGAGGTTGTTCTCCCGTTCCGAATTCAGAGTTCCATCATCCCGGCAACAGTGCTTGAGCATTGGGCCACCTATAGTGGTGGCTGCGGAGGGTTCGGGAGGCCCCGACCCCGATCCAAAAACATTAAAGAGGAGGATGACTGAACTTTAGGCCTTCCCTCAAAGTGGGAAACTTCCGCTGTGCAGGGGATGTTTATGTTAAAAATACTATCGTGTTATGTTCTTTTTTTATTTGTATGACTGTATGATAACCCCAAATTTCACTGTACCAATTGGTGCATGACAATAAATGTCTCTTGAATCTTGAATGTCTCGCAAATCTGATTGATGACGTGAGCGAAAAGGTCGATGAGAGCAGAGCTGCAGATGTTATATGTATGGACGTCACCAAAGCATTTCACATGGTAGGCTGCTCTGGAATGTTGGATCGCATGGGATCCAAGGAAAGATAGCTGAATGGATAGAAAATTGGCTTAATGAAAGGAAACACAGGGTGATAGTGGAAGGTTGCTTCTCAGACTGGAGGCCTGTGACTAGTGGTGTTCCTCAGGGTTTGGTGCTTGTCGTTTATATCAATAATTTGGATGAAAACATACATGGCAAGATCAGCTAGTTTGCAGATGATACAAAAGTGCAGGAGTGAAAATGCTTGTGAAAAGTTGCAGCAGGATCTTGATCGGTGGGTTGCGGAATGGTTGATGAAATTTAATACATAGAAGTGTGAGGTGTTGTATTTTGGGAAATCTAACATGGGCAGGGAAGTAGGGCTCTCAGGGAGAGTTGTAGAGCAGAGGGATCTAGGAGTGCAGGTACATGATTGCTTGTAGGTGGAGTCACAGGTAGATAGGGTGGTTGAAAATGCTTTTGTCACATTGGCCTTCATCAGTCAGAATATTAAGTATAGAAGTTGGGAGGTCATGTTACAGTTGTATAAGATGTTGGTGAGGCCACATTGAGAGTATTGTGTTCAGTTCTGGACAGCATGTTATAGGAAAGATGATGTCAACCTGGAAGGGGTACAGGGAATATTAACGAGAATGTTGCCAGGACTCGTGGGTCTGAGCTATAGGGGGAGGTTGAGAAGACTGTGTCTCTATTCCTTGGAGAGCAGGAGGCTGAGGGGTGATCTGATAGAGATATATAAAATCAAGAAAGTAATAGATTGGTTAACTGCACAGTCTCTTGCCCAGAGTAGGCAAATTGAGGACCAGAGGACATAGGCTTAAGGTGAAGGAGAAAAGATTTGATAGGAATCTGAGGGGTAGCTTTTTCACACAAAGGGTGGTGGGGGTATGAAACAAGCAGCCATAGGAGGTACAGTGAAAGTGCACTTTGTCAGATTTTAATAAAGACCATTTTAATGCATTTTGTTTTCACCATGTAGAAATTACAGCAGTGTTTATACATAGTCCCTCCATTTCAGGGTATCACAATGTTTGGGACACAGCAATGTCCTGTAAATGGAAGTAGTTATGTTTAGTATTTTGTTGCATATCTTTCACGTGCAATGACTGCTTGAAGCCTGCGATTCATGGACATCACCAGTTGCTGGGTGTCTTCTCTGGTGATGCTCTGCTTGGCCTGAATTGCAGCCATCTTTAGCATCTGCTTGTTTTGGGGGTAGTCCCCTTCCGTTTTCTCTTCAGTATAGAAAAGGCTGTTCAATTCGGTTCAGATCGGGTGATTGATTTGGCCACTCAAGAATTGACAATTTTCTAGCTTTGAAAAACTCCTTTGTTGCTTTAGCAGTATGTTTGGGATAATTTTCTTACTGTAGAATGGTCCACCGGCCAAGGAGTTGTGAGGCATTTGTTTGAACTTGAGCAGATAGGATGTGTCTATACACTTCAGAATTCATTATGCTACTACCATCAGCAGTTGTATGATCAATGAAGATAAGTGAGCCAGTACCTTCAGCAGCCATGCATGCCCAGGCCATAACACCCTCGCCACCGTGTTTCACAGATGAGGTGGTATGCTTTGGATCTTGGGTGGTTCCTTCTCTCCTCCATATTTTCCTCATGCCATTACTCTGATATAAGTTGATCTTCGTCTCATCTGTCCAGAAGACCCTTTTCCAGAACTGCGGTTGCTCTTTGAAGTACTTCTTGGCAAACTGTAACCTGGCCATCCTATATTTGCAGCTAACCAGTGGATTGCATCTTACAGTTTAGCCTCTGTATTTCTGTTCATGAAGTCTTCAGTTGACGGTAGTCATTGACAAATCCACACCTGGCTCCTGAAGAGTGTTTCTGATCTGTTGGTCAGGTGTTTGGAGATTTTTCTTTATTATAGAGAAAATTATTCTGTCATCAGCTGTGGGGGTCTTCCTTGGCCTGCCAGTCCCTTTGTGATTAGTAAGCTCACCAGTGCTCTCTTTCTTCTTAATGATGTTCCAAACAGTTTATTTTGGCAAGCCTAAGGTTTGGCTGATATCTCTAACAGTTTTATTCTTGTTTCTCAATCTCATAATGGCTTATTTGACTTTCATTGGCACAACTTTGGTCCTCATGCTGATAAACAGCAATAAAATGTTCCAAAGGTGTTGGAAAGACTGCAGGAAACACTGGAGGAAAATCACACCTGAGCAATTACAAACACCTGTGAAGCCATGTGTCCCAAACATTATGGTGCCCTGAAATGGGGGGGACTATGTATAAACACAGCTGTAAATTCTACACGGTGAAACCAAAATGTATAAAACTGGTCTTTAATAACATCTGACAATGTACACTTTAACCACATGTGTTTTCTTTCTATTACAAATCTCCAATTGTGTAGCTACATAGCCAAACATATTTGCAGGAATCACGAAAGAAAGTTGGCTTGGCATTTTCAAAGACCCTGCAACATGGAAGTGACATCTAATACATTCTCTGACCACCTGGTCAGTTGCGACAGATTTTCATGAAAATGCGGCAGAACTCCAAAACCTACTGTCTCCGTACACTTTGAATCTAACAGAGACATGTCAAGTGATTGATGCATTGGGCAGTATGCATTTTCATCTTATTTCTTACAGAATATCTGCTTAATTACATAATGCCCACAAATACATGTCACATAAATTGTTGGGCAGTTACTTCTCAGCCATGACCATCTGCTCCCCATTTTTCTCCTTGCCTCAGTAATATCTATTTCATTATTTATTTTCAGTCCATTGAGGACCATTTGCTTTTATCGTTCCCTATTCCATGCCTCTTCTGCGATTCCAACTGGACGAGGTACATTATCATTTTGGAAATGTGTCAACAGTGGAAAATAGTAAGATTAAATGAGAACTTACCTATTCGAAGTTTGATCTTTATTTTATGAGGAGTTACGATGAGGGATTACGTGAAGAAGCCCCGCCAGGCGCATGTTCGGCATACTTCAAAGCAGCGGCGTCAAAAACACAGAACCAATTGCCGAAGTAAGATAGTAAGGCTCACAAAGATTTGAACTACCAGATGATAATTTATGGTACTCAGTGTTCCCGTGGATTTTGAAGCAACAGCAACAAAGAGAAGCAGGAGAAATCACTGATTGGCTCTAGCCCAAGTGGGAGGAGAGTTCTCAGTGAGTCAGAGGGGAAAGCAGTTGAAAACTGAGGAATTTGGTTTTTAAATTAGGCAATTGAACAGTCAATATAAGCAAGGCAGCTCTTGGGGAGCGGCAGTGAGGGAAGTGCCCTGTGAGTAAAGTGTGAGTCTTTGGCTCGAGAGTCTTCGGAGAGGAGGCTGCACAAAACACTGGATAGGGAGAGACCGAGGCAAAAGAAGATGTCAAGCAAGCTGATGCAGTGTGATGCTTGCAGTATGTGGGAGGTCAAGGACACTGCTGGTGCCTCTGGATGCTACAAATGTGAGAAGTGCATCCAGGTACAGCTCCTGAAGGACCGTGTTAGGGAACTGGAGAAACAAGTGGATGACCTCAGGTTCATCCGAGAAACTGAGTCATTCCTCGACAAGTCCTTCAGTGAGATTGTTACACCCAAGGCACTAGAAGAGAGAAGGTGGGTGACGGTGAGAAAGGGAGGAAAACATGGAATGCAAAGGTCCCCGGGTGTTGTACCTCTTGTGAACAGGTTCACCCACGTGGAAGCTGCCGGGACAGAAGACGGTATCTCACTGAGCGGCGGACTGGCTTGCAAAACAAAAAGGGCTGATGAGCCAAAACCAAAGAGGCCAAAGTCGGGCAACACCATTGGAGACTCCATTGTGAGAGGTACGGACAGGGATGGTGTGCTTCCAGGATGGTGTGCTGCCTTCCTGGTGCCAGGATCCAGGATGTTACGGACAGAGTGCAGACAATCCTCAAGGGCGAAAGTGAACAGCCAGAAGTGGTCGTGCATGTTGGCACAAATGATGTTGGAAAGAAGGGGATGAATATTTTGCAGCGGGACTTCAGAGAGCTTGGAAAAATGCTGAAAAGCAGGACTTCCAGGGTTGTTATCTCCGGTTTGCTTCCAGTTCCTTGTGCTGGCGAGAGCAGGAACAGGGAGATACGGGACCTGAATGTGTGGCTGAGGAACTGGTGCAGGGGGCAGGGATTTAGATTCTTAGATCACTGGGATCTGTTTTGGAGTAAGGGGGAACTGTACAAAAGGGATGGATTGCATCTTAACAGGTGGGGGACCAGCATTCTGGCCGGCAGGTTTGCCACTGCTACACGGATGGTTTTAAACTGAATAAGGGGGGTGGGGTGTCAAATGGGATAATTGAGAATGGAGTTAAAGGGAAAGAGAGTAAAGGGATGGTTAATGACCCCAGAATTAACGGGAAAGAAAGATCACAAAGGGATAGGAGAGTATGGCCAAGTGTAATAGGGATCGATGTGAAAGGGGCCACTTGTCAACATAATTGTATAAAGAGAAAGAGTGTTGTAAAAACAAGCCTGAAGGCTTTGTGTCTCAATGCGAGGAGCATTCGTAATAAGGTGGATGAGTTGAAGGTGCAGATAGCGATTAATGACTATGCTATAGTTGGGATCACAGAGACATGGCTCCAGGATGACCAAGGCTGGCAGCTGAACATCCAGGGATATTCAATATTCAGGAGGGATAGACGAAAAGGGGGCACAAGGGGTCACAGTCTAAGGATAAGGGGGAATTCCTTTAGGACCGAAATGAGGAAAACATTCTTTACACAGAGAGTCGTGAGTCTCTGGAATTCTCTGCCACAGAAGGTAGTTGAGGCCAGTTCATTGGCTATGTTTAAGAGGGCGTTAGATGTGGCACTTGTGGCTAAAGGGATCAGGGGGTATGGAGAGAAGGCAGGTACGGGATACTGAGTTGGATGATCAGCCATGATCACATTGAATGGCGGTGCAGGCTCGAAGGGCCGAATGGCCTACTCCTGCACCTATTTTCTATGTTTCTAAAAGGAAAAGGAGGTGGGGTAGCGTTGCTGGTGAGAGAGGAGATTAATGCAATAGAAAGGAAGGACATTAGCGTGGAGTATGTGGAATCGATATGGGTAGAGCTGCGAAACTCTAAGGGGCAGAAAACGCTAGTGGGAGCTGTGTATAGGCCACCTAACAGTAGTATTGGAGTTGGGGATGGCATCAAACAGGAAATTAGAAATGCGTGCAACAAGGGTAACACGGTTATAATGGGCAACTTCAATCTGCATGTAGATTGGGTGAATCAAATTGGCAGGGGTGCTGAGGAAGAGGATTTCCTGGAATGTATGCGGGATAGTTTTCTCAACCAACATGTGGAGGAACCAACGAGAGAGCAGGCTATTCTAGACTGGGTATTGAGTAATGAGGAAGGGTTAGTTAGCAGTCTTGTTGTGCGTGGCCCCTTGGGCAAGAGTGACCATAATATGGTTGAGTTCTTCATTAGGATGGAGAGTGACAAAATGAAGTCAGAAACAAGGGTTCTGAACTTGAACAAAGGTAACTTTGAAGGTATGAGATGTGAATTGGCCAAGATAGACTGGTAGGTGATTCTTAAAGGGTTGACAGTGGATGTGCAATGGAAGGTATTTAAAGACTGCATGGATGAAGTACAAAAGTTGATCATACCAGTTTGGCAAAAGAATAAATCGGGGAAGGTGGTGCATCCATGGATAACAAGGGAAATCAGGGATAGTATAAAAACAAAAGATGAGGCATACAAATTTGCCAGAAAAAGCAGCCTACCGGAGGACTGGGAGAAATTCAGAATCCAGCAGAGGAGGACAAAGGGCTTAATTAGGAAAGGGAAAATAGATTATGAAAGGAAACTGGCAGGGAACATAAAAACTGACTGCAAAAGTTTTTATAGATATGTGAAGAGAAAGAGACTAGTTAAAACAAATGTTGGTCCCTTGCAGTCAGAAACAGGTGAATTGATCATGGGGAACAAGGACATGGCAGACCAATTGAATAACTACTTTGGTTCTGTCTTCACTAAGGAAGACATAAATAATCTGCCGGAAATAGCAGTGGAACGGGGGTCAAATAAGATGGAGGAACTGAGTGAAATCCAGGTTAGCCGGGAGGTGGTGTTGGGTAAATTGAACGGATTGAAGGCCGATAAATCCCCAGGGCCAGATAGTCTGCATCCCAGAGTACTCAAGGAGGTAGCCACAGAAATAGTGGATGCATTAGTGATAATTTTTCAAAATTCCTTAGATTCTGGAGTAGTTCCTGAGGATTGGAGGGTAGCTAATGTAACCCCACTTTTTTAAAAAGGAGGGAGAGAGAAAGCGGGGAATTACAGACCAGTTAGTCTAACATCGGTAGTGGGGAAACTGCTAGAGTCGGTTATTAAAGATGGGATAGCAGCGCATTTGGAAAGTGGTGAAATCATTGGACAAAGTCAACATGGATTTATGAAAGGTAAATCATGTCTGACAAATCTGATAGAATTTTTTGAGGATGTAACTAGTAGAGTGGATAAGGGAGAACCAGTGGATGTGTTATATCTAGACTAGCAGACAGGAGGCAAAGGGTAGGAGTAAACGGGTCATTTTCAGAATGGCAGGCAGTGACTAGTGGGGTGCCGCAAGACTCAGTGCTGGGACCCCAGCTATTTACAATATATATTAATGATTTGGACGAGGGATTTCAATGCAACATCTCCAAATTTGCAGATGATACCAAGCTGGGGGGTATAGTTAGGTGTGAGGAGGATGCTTGGAGGCTGCAGGGTGATTTGGATAGGCTGAGTGAATGGGCAGATGCATGGCAGATGCAGTATAATGTGGATAAATGTGAGGTTATCCACTTTGGTGGCAAAAACATGAGGGTAGACTATTATCTGAATGGTGGCAGATTAGGAAAGGGGGACATGCAACGAGACCTGGGTGTCATGGTACACCAGTCATTGAAAGTAGGCATGCAGGTGCAGCAGGCAGTGAAGAAAGCAAATGGTATGTTAGCATTCATAGCAAAAGGATTGGAGTATAGGAGCAGGGAGGTTCTACTGCAGTTGTACAGGGTTTTGGTGAGGCCACATCTGGAGTATTGCGTACAGTTTTGGTCTCCAAATCTGAGGAAAGACATCCTTGCCATAGAGGGGGGTACAGAGAAGATTCACCAGACTGATTCCTGGGATGTCAGGACTTTCATATGAGGAAAGATTGGATAGACTCGGCTTGTACTCGCTGGAATTTAGAAGATTGAGGGGGGATCTTATAGAAACTTACAAAATTCTTAA
This sequence comes from Raja brachyura, assembly GCA_963514005.1. The sequence goes on along the minus strand of OY740786.1, from coordinate 48,453,671 downwards.
GGGGTTGGACAAGCTAGATGCTGGAAGATTGTTCCCGATGTTGGGGGAGTCCAGAACAAGGGGTCACAGTCTAAGGATAAGGGGGAATTCCTTTAGGACCGAAATGAGGAAAACATTCTTTACACTGAGAGTGGTGAGTCTCTGGAATTCTCTGCCACAGAAGGTAGTTGAGGCCAGTTCATTGGCTATATTTAAGAGGGCGTTAGATGTGGCACTTGTGGCTAAAGGGATCAGGGGGTATGGAGAGAAGGCAGGTACAGGATACTGAGTTGGATGATCAGCCATGATCACATTGAATGGCGGTGCAGGCTCGAAGGGCCGAATGGCCTGCTCCTGCACCTATTTTCTATGTTTCTATATTATGAGGGTTGGGAGCGGAGGGCACGTAATCCCTGATCGTAACTGCTCATTAAAATAAAGATTAAACTTCAAACAGGTAAGTTCTCGTTTAATCTTACTATTTTCCTTCAGAGTCACGCGAGTGAGTAAATAATATATATTGCTTGAAATTATGCAATAAATATTTTAATATATATATACATATTTTATTTTTATTTGTTTATTTATTTATTTATTATTATTTTTTAAATAATATTAAAACAAAAAATAATAACCCCCCTATCCCAGGGGAAAAACAACAAATGTTATGCAACAAAGCAAACAATTTTGAACAGAACCCAACACAGCATGTGCAACTCTGGCACTGGAACAACAGGTTTATCATAAAACTAGGAAAGTTTATTTTTTAGATCATCCTGCAGTCTCCAGAATTTGGTCGAGCGGCACGTCCTGTACCTTCACCATGGACATTGATACCGCCCTTGTGGAGAGAGATTTGTACACATCAGTGTCTACTCCAGTTAATCCAGAACCTGTTGATCCATCTAGAAATAGTTTGTACTGCTACTTTTATATGTTTCTTGTGGGTAATGAACATTGGTGTCTCACAATCTCAGAGACTCTTAATTCAATATATATTAATTCAGATGCTTAACCACACACAATGTTTAGTTGAACACGTATGTCTTAAAGATTACATTGGTTCCAGCCTTTTTTGGCTTGCTTTGCTTGCTTAGATCATTGACATAAAACGTTATTTTATCTACAGACAACTGTATACAATCTAACCACAACATTTGCATTGTTTGTACTCATTGTGCTGATATTAATGGTATGAACATAACCACTTTAAATATTAACTTCTGAAAAAGACAGTGTCGTAATTGGAGTCCATTGCCGAAGCAATGTGAGAACTATACTGACATCCCAGATTTCTGAATATCTGGGTTTGGTAGGATGTTATTAAAATTCCTCTCATAAATCGGGATATTAACAGATGAGACTGATAGTTGTCCATTCTGAAATAGTCCTAAATAGGAGGACAAAACACTCCGAGCTCCATTCATGGTACTATAACTCAGCTGCAACATAACAAGGAACTCCAATACATCCGATATATTTGCAGTATGATAAAATATATCTGACTGTATACAAAAAAAATTCCCATTCCTTAGATGACACATATATTGTTTCTTAGTGCTATCTCTCCGAGCTGCAGTTATGACATCCATGGTCCTATCCAACATTCCATCAGAACCTGCAGATTAACAATTAATACGGTCATGTAATGGATGACTTCTGCTGTTACTGGATGTACCAACAATTACTGCACCTGGTATTTGTCATGAATGTCTGAATCATTATTCTGAGCACCAGTGGGAACAATGGCTGTGTAGTAATGGTCCTTAGATAAGGGACGTATCAGATATTAACTGATAAGATACTACACTTGATCTTAGCCAAAAGGCCGAGAACAATACCAATTTGGAACCACCAAACGTCTGCGGCGGAGACTTGCTCTATTTTGGTGACACATTGTCTAATCAGACAAAATGGGGGAAACATAAAAGACTATACTTCCCCAATGTAGTGAGAATGCATCCACCGCTAATGCTCCTGGGTCCGACTCCCACGAGACACATTTAGACCACTGGAGATTTAATCCAGACACAACAGATCAACATTTGGTACACATACTGTCTGACAATCTTTTTGAAACTTTTTGAATTTTAATGTTCATTCTGTATTGTCATTGCACTTTCGTGATCTGTTGTCTTACCACAATATTGTCTTCTCCCACAGTTGTGGTATTGTCTTCTCGTAATTGAATGTGTAAGTTCTTTATTGTAGAACAACAGCTATCAATGCATAAAATTCCCCCAATAACTCCAAATAATTGAACCATGTATTTGGAGCATTAATAGTCTTGTACAGTCCATCGACCACCACAACTGGTGTCGCTGTCCTAAGCTCCCATCCCAGAGCACTCTCATCAGTCTGTAATAACACTGAAGACTTCTGAACAAGCACATTTTTACTTCTAGTAACTTGTGCAACATTGAGAATCCATCGTTGAATTCAACTCAACCTTTAGTTGGTAACTGCATGGACCTAATCAATAACCTGCACACATTTTACTCTTATACTCTGGTCTTTGTAGACTTTGATCATGCAGAGGTCCCAATTTGACAGCATGAATGCTGCTATCACTTTACCAGTAACCATAGCGACTTCTTGGATGGTGGGATAATGTTTTTTCCCCCAAGACAAACACAGGCATTTGTAACATCCCCAACCTTAATTTGTTGATAAAGTTACTCACATATCAACTGTATTAAAGACAAACCCCAAATAATCAATTGTTTGGGATACCTGTAACTTCCATGTTGTTTGGATGTACAGAACCTTAGTCTTTCAATAAGCTTATGGTTGCTGAACTCAGTTCTTCAGCTGCCTCCCATTTAAATTAACATATCCTCAAGATAAGTCATTACAATGTGATTCTGAGCCCTCATTAACACCAGTGCTGGTGTCAATAATTGTGTGAACAATTTGAGGGCTGAATTTAACCCATTAGGTAATTCCTTCAGCTGACCCATCCAATTAATTGAAGTACCTGAATAATAAGGCATCTTTTTTAAATCTAAAAAATAACCACATAGCAGCCTTGTGATAACAACTTCATTATAATGCTGAAGTGTACTTTTTTAAATGTTCATACTGAACTATATATTTAAGCTTGTGAGTCCTAGAATGACTCTGCAACCCCCATACTTGTGTCTGGGATATATTATCTCTACCTGATGAGTTTCTGGTACATTCAAACACCAAGCCAATCAGATTAATGCAGAATTACAAAACAATTGTAATCTTAACCAACCAGAGGTTGTTTCCCCAGAAATTCCATGTGTAATGGAATGACGTTTCTGTACTTCTGTAAATGAACCAGAAGATTTCCCTCTTCTTAATATAGGGGTTCGTTTTCATCAATCATAAATCTGGTTATAGCTTGTCCTACATAATCCTACATTTTTTGGGGATAATGTTAGCCAAATGGCAATTTGCATCATACAATTGGGTTCGAATATGCATTGCAGAGTAACGCAAGCATGTCTTAACAGTATTGGACATTATCGACCCATGTATGTCTTCCTCAAATACAATGATGCCAACTGAATATCAGTTAGACGACATACTGGAACACATTTCCTGTCCTCGCATCAATGACTCATGGGTGCCTAATTACTGAGTTACTGTTGGCACCCTGAGCAAAACACAATAGACGGGTGTTTTATATATTTTTATATATTATTTACTGTTTCAGTCATAACAATATCTTGGAGTTGGTGAAAAACCAAATAATGTTGGCCGCCAGGTTCATCCATAGCCTCACCAGTCCATACCGATATAGCAAAACTTGGTGCTACATCGGGAACACCTGGAATATTTCTATTGTGCTCTGGTGTATACACATAAGTAGGGACACCAGTTTCAGGGTCAGTTTCATCCTGCCCTGGTGCTCCCGAATCTTGCTCAAGGGAGACTTCATCCAGACCCATGCAAGGCACTGGTGAATGAGATTCTCATTCTTCATAGGCACCATACTCATTGTATGGAAACGCCTTCTGAGCCTGCCTTAGAATCTCATGGGTCTTAAAACCCTTAATTGTTTAGAGTTTTGAGCATTTTATCTTGCTCTAAAGACTTCATCCAGACCTATGCAAGGCACTGGTGAATGAGATTCTCATTCTTTATAGGCACCATACTTGGTGTATGGAAACTCCCACGGAGCCTGCCTTAGAATCTCATTGGTCTTTAAAACCCTTAACTGATTAGAATTTTGAGCATTTTATCTTGCTCTAGTGACCTCATCCAGACCTAACCAAGGTACTGGAGAATCAGAATTCCATTTTCATCGGCACCATACTCAGCGTATGGAAACTCCTTTGGAGCTTGCCTTACAGGAAGATATACATGGGTCTTAGAACCCTTGACTAAGTCAAGTGTGGAGCATTTTCTCCATTTCCAGTCTTCCCCTCATTTTCTCCATTTCCAGCCTTCTTGTCCTCCCTTGGAGGAGAGTTACTTGTTCTACTGTTTTGTATTTGTGTATAAATCATATACCTTTAAAATTATAATTCCGAGAGGCACATTCTTTTTCTTTTTTTTTTAATATTTTTTTTATTAGAAGTAACCAGTTTACAATGTTTAAAACAAATTTACAGGCATCAGCTTAATTCAATATTTATACAAATAACACATTGATAATTATTATCTTCTATTTTTTTGGAAATAAAGATAGAAAAAGAATAGAGCAGTTATAAATCAATAAAGATGTGATTAAATAATAATTTGATTATATATAAGAAAAAAGAGAAAAGGAAAAAAAAAGAGAGAGAAAAAAAACAAAAACCACAAACAAAAAGGTGAAAAAATATTATATATATATATATATATATATATATATATATATATATATATGAAAAACAACAAAATATATTGTAAATAAAACTATTACAAATAATGATATCAATAGAGACATGCATATTAATCCTAGTATGAAAATGAATTATTTTCCTCAAATCCCGTAGGGTACCCGTCGAGCCGTGATGCCAAGAACAGCTACTTCTCTAAATACTGTATATATGGAGACCATATCTGTTCGAAGGAATTATATTTGTCCAATAGGACAAATCTAATTCTTTCCAAATGTAACGTCTCCAACATCTCTGCTGCCCACATTTTAATTGTGGGGGATAATGTTCCCTTCCAAAATTTCAGCATGATTTTTTTCCCTAATATCAAACAGTAATCAAAGAAATTTCTTTGATTTACTGTAAGTACCAAATTTGAATCCGGAATTCCAAATATTATTAACTTTGGGTCAGGGTCCAATCTAACTTTAAGAACTTCAGAAATAACTTAAAAAATTTCTGTCCAGTAATAATTCAATTTGGGGCATGTAACAAAACTATGTATTAAATTTGCTTCTAAATTCTTACATTTATCACAAATAGAGGAGAGATTGGGAAAGATACTATTTAATTTAGTTTTCAAATAATGTAATCTATATAATACTTTAAATTGTATCAATGTATGTCTAGCATTTAACGAACACCGATGTATTCGTTGTAAACTTTCTTCCCAATTTTCTTTTGTTATAGATAGTCCAATTTCAATTTCCCATGCTTGACGATATGTTTCAGTTATTGGATTCTCCTTATCCAAAATAATGTTATATATATAAGCTATTAATTTTTCTGTATTTGGGTGCAAGTTAAACAGTTCATCTAATAATCCTGGTTCTTTATTTTTATAATCTTGTGTATTAGATTTAATATAATCTCTAATTTGTAAGTACCTAAACAAGTGTTGTGAAGACAATCCGTAGATATCTTGTAACTCCTGAAATAAAAGAAATTTTCCTTTTCTATAAAGGTGCTCTATCCTTTTAATTCCTAAATCGTCCCAATGTCTGAACCCCCCATCTAATGTAGAGGGTTTAAATAATGGGTTATTCATAATTGGTAATCTAAGTGAAAGATAATCTAAATGTAAAGTCTTAACTATTTGTTTCCAAATGCGTCTATTATTATAAATTATAGGGTTGTCCCTATAATTTTTTTTTTGTACTTCCTTTGGGGCAAAGAGAATCGAACCTACGTTAAAAGGTAAACAGTCTTCCTTTTCCATCTTTAACCACATTGGTTCACGATCCATATTTACCCACCAGAAATTCATATTCTTAATCTGGACTGCCCAGAAATAATATAAGAAATTTGGGAGTGCTAATCCTCCATTTATCTTGGATTTACATAAATGTTTTTTACTTATTCTATGATTTTTATAGTCCCAGATAAAACTATTAACAATATTATCAATTTTTAAAAAAAAGGTTTTCGGGAGAAAAAAAGGAATAGCCTGAAACAAATATAACAATTGTGGTAGAAAAACCATCTTTATAGCATTTATTCTACCAATCATAGATATAGGAAGTGTTTTCCAATATAAAATATTTTTTCTAAGTTTATCTAGTAGTTGAGGATAGTTAGATTTAATTAATGAGTTATGGGATTTAGATACATTAATTCCTAAATATTTAAGTTTGTCTGTAACTATTTTTAGTGGATATTGTTGTAGTATATTTAAATTTATTCCAGTTATAGGCACATTCTGCTTGCAGAATATTAGTATTAACCTCAGTATCACACAGGGGTATATACATTTCCATAAAGGAAAACTGCATCTGGTGACATATACACAGAGCAGACTTTATTTTATTTGGAGCCGGCATTTAGCGTAGCCGTTATCTCCTAACCCGATCTAAATAGCGGTAAATAGCGGGGACCGGCTTTTAAATCAGCCTTATCTCCCGATCTGATCTAAATCGGAAACTGCGGTTTCAGCACGTTCCATTCAATTACTGCAGTTTAAATAGTTATATGCCAGCTGGCTCCGTATTTTCAAGAATATTATAGAATTTTTAAAAATGTTTCCACAATACATATACACTCAAGCTGGCTCTGCAGACTTACAGAGCTTAAAAAACACTCGCAAGAAGTTCAACACTGACTTACCTGGGGGTTAAACTTACTGCTGGTGGGAGCAGCGCTCTCCACCCTGTCGGTGCCACATGCGTCGACGTAATGCCGAACATGCGCCTGGCGGGGCTTCTTCACGTAGTTACTCACGTGACTCCAAAGTAAAATAGAAAACACTTGGCAGAAACAGTAAACAGAACACAGCTCTCAGCTATTTCTACTTCTGAATCAGAAAGCTATTTGTAGTTGTTCATTCTCTCCACTAATAGAAATGGTGTTGATTGGAAGCATAAAGGATAAAAGCAGTATGATCAAAACTAGAAAAGCAGAGGGAAGAAGATAAATCATAAGGTGAGAAATCAAAATGCTGGGAAGGGGTTGTCAGAGAAAACATGTGATGTCAAAAATGACTACAGTGTGACCAGTCAAAAAACAGGCTCAAATTGAGATTATAAAGCGAGTAACTCAGCAGGACAGGAAGCATCTCTGGAGAGAAGGAATGGGTAATGTTTCCAGTCGAGACCCTTCTTCAGACCAGGTGTCGACCCAAAACGTCACCCATTCCTTCAATCCATAGATACTGCCTGTCCCGCTGAGTTTCTCCAGCTTTTTGTGTCTATCTTCGGTTTAAACCAGCATCTCCAGTTCCTTCTTACACATTATAAAGTAAGTGCTCATTGGATGATATATTTCCCGATGCTGATATTTCCATATCGTCCATAGTGTATGAAACTGTTCATTGAGAGAAAGAAGTAACTTTCTTACATTCTTTTACACTAAATGTTTAGTTTAGCTTAGTTTATAATTTAATCTAGTTTAGTTTAAATTAATTTAGTTTATTTTGGTTTAGTTTAGTTTAGTTTCATTTAATTTAGTTTTGTTTTGTGATACAGCGTGAAAACAGGCCCATTGGCCCACCAAGCCCGCGCCGACCAGCAATCAACTGCACACTAGTTCTATCCTACACAGTAGGAACAATTTTACAGTAGCCAATAAACCTACAAACCTTCATGTCTTTGGAATGTGGGAGGAAACTGGGAAGATATGCTACTCCAAGGATAGCATACCTTTACGTTGAGAGGGCAAAGTTTAAAGCAGTGGTACTGTGGTACAGATGCTGAAATATTGATCAAAACACAAAGTGCTGGTGGAACTCAACAGATCTACTAGCATCTGGGGAGGAATAAGACAGGTGATATTTTGGGTAAGAAATCTTCCCGACTCGAAATGTTACCAACTCATGCCCTCTCCTGATACTGCCTCACCTGCTGAGTTCCTCCGATACTTTGTGTTTTGACATTAATATATTGACCTATTCCCAGAGAGTTTTGATCCTGTTCAAATGAATGGGTTGGTCTTTTTACTCCAGGCCTTCCTGGCATTAAGTAATGGATAAACCTGCTTGTGGAATGTATTGTGAGTTCAGCAGTGAGCAGACAATGTGCTTTGCCTGCTCCCATGTTCAGTACATCCTGTAATTTGCTTTTTACCATGAATGGAACTAATTCCTAAACAAGCTGAGTTGCAAACAGCTAGCACAATTTGTTACTGCACAGCTTAAATATGTCATGGTCTAGTTGATTTTTACTTTCAAATTTATTAAACAAATAATTGAGATGAAAATATTAAGTGTAAATTGATTTAACAATATGTAAATGTAAGAATATGTTAATGTTTTTTTCCAGTTCAAAGATTGGACCAGGCTTAGTTATGTTTGCCTAATCCTTTGTACTTTCATATCCAAATGCACTGATAATCATATTTCTGATACCAACAAAGTAAGCTTATTACAACTGAAACAGATTGACTTAACTGCTTTGGCTTCAGCTCAATACAGAACCACAACACAAGGCACATTACAAAATCAGAACATGCTTGTACTACAAATTATCTGAAAACTTCAATGTAAAATTGTAAATCAAAACTACCTTTTCTATGAACAGAGGAGTATTGAAAGCCTTTTCAAAACTGTGCCTCTGCTTTGATAGCTTTTTAAATTGCTGTATATAACTGGTGGCACAATTTGGTTTATAGTAAATGATTGAGATATACATTTTCATTGACCTCTGGCAATACTATAAATTTTGTTTTTGAAAATGCCACTGCAACAATATGTTGATGGAAAACCAAGTTATGAAAAATGGTTTGAGGAAAATGATGTGCCGCTATGTTATTTCTTTGAAAAGTAATCACATATTCAAGGTGCAGTTGTTCTTTGTTGGATCTGCTGAGCCTAGGAGCGGCTTTCTTGGCAGTGGATACAATGTGCATTTTAAAAAATGTCTTTTCTCAACAAGTTGTCACATTTAAACTTTATCGAACACTCTAGTGTTCACAGCTTCAAATAAAACATGTTCAGGTTATTATGTGGATTATAGGGATCACAGCAAGGTGCTGGGACAATGATTTATCCGATCATTGTTCATTGTACCAGATTTAGTACAGATTGCACAATGCTTGTTCTGATAAAACACCATAGAAACAGATCATATCTCGCAGATTTCAGAATTCAGATTAGACTACAGTGTCTGAAAGAAATAAGGACAGAAACAATTAAAAAAAGAAATGGAAATGACTAATTCAATACCTAACCAGCACATTAAACTGTTCACTGAGATAAATCTATTAAGCTGGAAGATTTCTGATTGATTTTCAATGGAATTTAAATAAGATTTGATTAATAAAATGGTTCAAGATACCATGGGGCCCCCATCCTGTGTAGTGATTTCTGCTTACATTTTTCACAGATCTCAAGGTCATAAGGAATAGTAGAATTAGACCATTTGGCACATCAAGTGTACACCACTATTCAATCAAGGCTGATCTATCTATCCCTCCTAACCCCATTCTCCTACCTTCTCCCCATAACCTTTGACACCAATACTAATAAAGAATCTATCTATCTCTGCCTTAAAAATATCCACTGACAGCCTCCACAGTGTTCTGTGACAAAGAATTCCACAGATTTACCATTCACCAAACTAAATAACTCCTCATCTCCTTCCTAAAAGAACATCCTTTAATTCCGAGGCTATGACCTCTAGTCCTAGACCCTCCCACTAGTGGAAACATCCTCTCCGCATCCACTCTATCCAAGGTCATCAAGCTCCTTGGTTCCCGTTCCCTCCGCAACTCCCTGGTTAACTCATCCCTTCCCACCCAAACCACCCCCTCCCCAGGTACCTGCCCCAGCAACCGAAGAAGATGCAACACCTGTCGCTATACCTCCTCCCTCGACTCAGACAGTCCTTTCAGGTTAGGCAGAGGTTCACTTGCACCTCCTCCAATGTCATCTACTGGATCCGTTGTTCAAGATGTGAACTCTTATACATCGGCGAGACCAAATGCAGACTGGGCGATCGTGTCGTGGAACACCTTCACTCAGCCCACGTGAACCAACCTGATCTCCCAGTTGCTGGACACTTTAGTTTTCCTTCCCATCCCTACACAAACCACTCTGTCCTTTGTCTCCTCCAATATCAGAGTAAGACTAAACACAAATTGGTGGAACAGCATCTTATATTTTGTTTGGGCAGCTCATAGCCCAGTGGTATGAATATTGATTTCTCTCACTTCAGGTACCCCCAGCATTTCCTCTCTATCTATCCCTCCCCCACCAAAGTTGCATAATCTACTAATTTTCACTCTACAAACACTTACAATGACCCATTTCCTTTCTCATCATCACTTTTTTCAATATCTTTCATTCATTCTTCTTTATCTCTCCACATCACCATCTATATCTCTCATTTCCTTATCCCTAACCAGTCTGAAGAAGGGTCTTGGCCGAAACACCACCCATTCAGAGATGCTGCCTGCCCCGCTGAGTTACTCCAGCTTTTTGTGTCTATATTCAGTTTAAACCAGTTATTTTTTACACATTTCATCAATCTATAGCAGCTTGCAGTGTAGCTGCTGCTGCTGCTTGCTGCTGCTGGCGCCGACGATGGCGGCCACGGTGTACTGCTCCTTGCTGTTCTGTATTTGTTAGTTAGTCTGTGTCGTATGTGAAAACCCTACAAAGATTACTTTCACGAGAGAGGTACTCATAAACACCGGATGTACAGTACGTCCAAACATCTTTCCGGATTTCTTTCACTCGCTGGATTATTTGGACATACTCGTCAGCGGGGCTGTGGCTGTGTTCAAGGTCTTGAGATGGAGGAGGACCTGTGGGAAGTGCTCTGGAGCACTCACCAGACTCTGGTGATGAGGATCATGCACACCACTCCCAAGCATATTCCTGGCAAATGTACATTCTCTCAAGAACAAAGTGGACAAACTGCAACTCCTGCATCAGACAAACAAGGACTTCTCTTGAGCTGCTGCCCTGTGTTTCACCGAGACTTGGCTTTGTGAGTCGACCCCGGACAGAGTGCTGCAACTGGCTGGCTTCCAACTTCACAGAGCAGACCGCAAAGCGGAAGCAGCAGGGAAATCAAGAGGCGGTGGAATATGCTTCTATACCAACCAGGACTGGTGCAGCGACATCAGAGTGTTGTCAAATTTCTGCTACCCCAACCTTGAATCCCTTTTTATAAACTGTAAACCCTTCTACTCTCTAGGAGGGAATTTAACTCCTTTATTCTCGCTGGAGTTTACATTCCCCCCAAAGCCTGCGTACGTGAGGCGCAAACACAACTCGCTGACCAGGTAATGAGGGTAGAGAGTGACTTCTCGGACTCGATGGTCATTGTTTTTTGGGACTTTAACAAAGCTAACCTCAGCTGTAACCTTCTAAAATACAGACTTCATATTACAATAGTTTTATTTGTCACATTGCACATAAAGTGCAAGTGAAATGAAATTGCCAGCAGCGGTACAATGATAAAGAACACACAATACACAATGAAAATGCAACACAAACATCCACCACAGCATTCATCACTATGGTGGAAGGCACAAAATTTGGCCAGTCCTCCTCCATTTTCCCCCGTGGTTGGGACCTCAACCCTCCTCAGCTGTCGCTGCAGGTGTCCAGATGTGCAGACATGTAAAAGTCCAGGTAAGTTGAGAGTCGGCTCTTCCCCACCGGAGACCGCGGCTTCAGGTTGGGGTAGGCCGCAGGCCGGCAGTCGAAGATTTCAAGTTCCCGCCGTACCGCAGCCAGAAGCCCCGCAGACCGCAGTGCTGGCGGTGGAAGCTCCCCTCCAGGGGTGATGTAAGTCCAGGTAAGTCCACGGTAGAAGTAGTCCGCGGGCCGGCGATGGAAGCTTCTTCTTCTCCCGGGTCCACCACGAAGGATCCCGGGCTGCGGACGCCACGCCAGCTGGAGCTCTGCAGACCGTGGCTTCAGGCTGCTGGCTGCTGCGGGACAGCAAAACGGAGTGCTTCCCTCCGACGAGCCCCAGTGAGGGCTCGCCCACTCCACGCCGAGAGTCCATGCTGCGCCTGCAGCTGAAGCCCTGGGAGCATCTCCGGGAAAGGCCGCCTGATCCTCGATGTTAGGCCACGGGGGAGGCGACCTGGAAAAAGTCGCCTCTCCGTGGAGGAAGCAACCAAAACAGTTTCCCGCTTGCCCCCCCACACCACCCCCCACACAAAACACACAAATAAAGTAGAAAAAAACAGACACGCTGCTGACCCCACCTGCCCCACCAGAGGGGAGAGAACATTCGATCACTGTTAAATGGCAATCAAAAATAAATATCGCTCTATTCCCTGGGTGGGTCTGGTTCTCTCTGATCATTGTCTAGTTTACCTTATTCCGACCTACAGGCAGAAACTACAAGGGAAGCAACCACAAGCTTTGATGACTATACTGACACTGTATCATCATATGTCAGCTTTTGCGCGGACGGTTGCATTCCAACTAAGACCCGGACATGGTTCAACAACAACAAGCCCTGGTTCACTGCGGAACTCAGACAGCTCTGACGGTCTAAAGACGAGGAGTGGGGATGCAGACCTCTACAGGCAGGCCAAGTATAAGCTGAGAAGAGAAATCAGAGCTGACAAGGAAAGGTACTCTGAGAAGTTGAGGAGCAAGTTCTCAGTTAGTGACTCTTCTTCAGTTTGGAAGGAGTTGCAAAAAATTACCAGCTATAAGAAGAAAGCCCCCGCTCTTTGGACAATTGTCAGCTGACCAATGACCTGAATTAGTTTTACTGCAGGTTTGAAAATCAGAAACGTAACCCTGGTACCCCTTCCCCTCCTTCCCCAACCAATATAGCCGGACCCCAGTCTACAAAGAATTGACCCTGCACCCTGCCCTTCCCATTCACCACTTCACACCTACTTAAGGCAAAACTCCAGTATGAAAAGACTGGACCATTTCCCACCCCAACCAATGCTTCACACCCACTCACAGCCTGACCTCAGTCTGCAAAAACTGGGCCCTTCTACAACCACCCACCCCCCCTCCCAATCATCACTTCACATCCAATCACCTACACCCTCTGTGCTGCATAGTGTCACATATCCAATATCAACAATAAAAATAGAAGAGGTGGAGAGGCTTTTCAGAAGACAAAAAAGATGGAAATCTCCAGGACCTAACAATGTTTCCCCCTCAACTCTTAAGCTCTGTGCCAAACAGCTGGCACCGGTCTATACATACGGTTAACCAGTCCCTGCAAACATGTACTGTCCCTGCCTGCTTCAAAGTCTCCACTATTGTCCCTGTACCCAAAAGGCAAGGATTACTTGTCTTAATGACTACAGGCCTGTCGCACTGACCTCTGTAGTAATGTAGACACTTGAAAGGCTTGTGCTGGCCAAGCTGAGAATTATCATGATCCCCCTGCTGGATCATATGCAGTTTGAATATTGGGCCAATAGATCTGTGGATGATGCAGTCAACCTGGGCCTGCACTTCATCCTACAGCACTTAGACCGCCAGGGGACCTATGCGAGGATCATGTTTGTTGACTTTAGCTCTGCATTCAACACCATTGTGCCAGAGCTACTACACACCAAACTTTCCGAGTTGATTGTGCCTGAACCCCTCTGTCGGTGGATCACCAGCTTCCTGACAGACAGGAAGCAGCATGTGAGGCTTTGAAAGCATATCTCGGATCCTCTGGAGAGCGACTCTAGACTGTCAAAGCTGCCACAGCCAGACATAAAAACAGTTTTTATCCATGAGTAATTGCTCTACTCAACAGCCAAAAATCTGTAGCCTCCCTATGATCTGGTTCACATGTTTAATCAATGGTGTTTTATCATTAATGTTTTATTATTATTAATGTTTAGTGTTTTCTGAGTCATCCGTAACTGTCACTGTATGTCATGTTGTTACATGTGGGCGGAGCACAAAGGCAAATTCTTTGTATGTGAATACTTGGCCAATAAACTTACTTACTTAGATATAAATGTTTTTTTAAATAGAGCTTTCAAAGCAAAACTCCCAAATTTGCTCACTAAACCTGACATTTGACTTCCAGTCCGAAGTTAGCTCAATTAGCTCTATTCATTGTATTACAGAGGTATAGTTGCTCAATTTAAGGATATGTGGAAACACAAGTCACCAAGAGGATGTGCGGAGGCTACTAAGAGATGAGCACAATTTAAGTGGGCAAAGGTCTGTCAAATTAAGAATATTGTGGGGAAATAAAAGTCAATTTTGGCAAGAAAAATAAAGGGGCATATTATCTCATTGGTGAGTGATTGGAGAGTTCGGAATATAGAATAATTCAGATGCCCTAATGCAGATTTCACAAAAGACCAGAATACATAATCAGCAACTAATTAGAAAAGGTAATATAATGTTATTATGTATTGCTTGGGGACTATTGTTTATTGCTGGGAAAGCAGGGAAGATTATGGTTCAGATATACAGGGCATTGGCGAGACAACTTTTGGATACAGTGTTCAGTTTTGTCGCCTTAATGAAGGAAATAAGCTAAACATTTCAGAGAAGATATAACACAAGGAACAAAGATGCAAGAGCAAGAGAAGTTAACCCTGCTCTTCGAATCAATGGTGCATTATTGTAACATCCACAAAAAATGATTTGTTAACTCTGATTTTGTTTAAAACAATGTGTGGTATCTGTGACCACTCGAGTTCCTACTTGCTAAATATTCTGTTGTTAACTTTTTGTCACTGATTTGAGCATTATTCCCTGATGATAAGCTTGCCGGTCTGAAATTACCTGTCATTTTCCCTTCTCCCTTCTAGGAAATGGTGAGGAATAAACAATCCATGATATTCTGACCGCTTATATTCCACAGTAACTCCGGCTGCTCCTCAAGCTCAGAAATTCCTGATTTTGATTTCATAATGGAATGTCTTTCCATGTTGCAAGAAACATCCATTTGAAATTAGAGCTGAGGTTGTTATTTTGTTTGTTTCATATAATTCACCCTCCTAGTTTAAACTGGAGGGGTAAGTTACGGAACTTAGTTCCACTCTAAACAAATATGCAACTTAAGCACAATTCAAATCTGTGTTCAAAAAATACTGCACAGATCTGGTTCAATAACTCTACAGCCTTGAACAGAAATCAGTTCTTGTGTGTACAGATGTAAGAAAGAAATTTGTCCTATGAAATAGAAACACCACTTTGGAGAATGTTTGTTTTAATCTAAACAATACAAGAAACTATTTATTTTATTTCAGAATATTCTGGAAGCATTTTTTCACCATAACAAACCACGGGGGATCATTACTTATCTTCATTATGAACAGAAAGCTTTATTTATTTCAGAGATAAGTTATTCTGATAATGCCATTGGTGTGAAACCAGTCTTGATGAAATGCTGGTATCTGATTGCAGGCTCTTAAACGTTTTATATTACTGTGAGTTGCATTTCTTCTCTCTATCCGGCTGCAATTTATAATATTCTTGGTTTCCAAGAAGCTTTGAACAGTGAAATAAATGTGCTTTCATTGAGGTCCAACATGGAATAATACAAATTGTTTCAACGTCTTGTATCAATATGTTTAATGCAATAACACAGTCGTGAATACTAATATGAGCTCTGTACACAAGTCTCTGTTCTGTAACTGATAACAATGGATTGAAATAAATACAGCTTTCCTATCAATTGGCAGAGGAATTGTAAGTTTTGCTCCTTGCTTCCAAAATCCTATCAGCTGATTATTAAGTTGTTTTGTAATGGCATAAAGATATTACAGTTTGTATGGAATACTGATTTTCTAATGAGTGGGGGGGAGGGGAGGGGAGGGGAGTGCAGGTAAAAAATACTTAAAATTAGAGAATTCAAAGTTCAGATCATTGGGTTGTAAGCTACCTAAACAAAATATGAGGCGTAGATCCTCCAATTTGCATATCGGCCTCACTATGACAATGGAGGAGGCCCTGGACAGAAAGGTAAGTATGGGAATGGGAAGGGGAGTAGAAATGGTTGACAACCAGGAGATCCAGTAGTCCTTGGCAGACCGAGCTTAGGTGTTCAGCATAATGGTCGCTGAGCCTATGTTTGGTCTCGCCTACAGGAACCCACATCGGGAACAGCGGATGCAATAGATGATATTAGAGGAAGTACATATGACCCTCTGTCTCACATGAAAGGACTGTCCGGGTCCTTGGATGGAGTTGAGGGAGGAGGTATAGATCAAATGACAAACTTGCTTGCTGCAGCATCACAGGCACACATGCTGAGAAAAACACACAAATACATAAATTAACAATATTATACATTAAATCACACATAAAATTCTGCAAGACAGTAAAAAGACTGTACTAAAGATCAAAGTAATAGTGAAAAACACAATTTAAATTAAAAACAAACAAGTTTGTGGTTATTCTTCCCAATTAACATCCAAGGAAGGAGTAAGGTTATGTCAACTAGTTCAAAAACCTGATATCTGTTATAGAACATGGTGGTGTAGGACTTCAGGTTGTTATATATTCTGCTTTGTCATGTGTACCAATTAAGGTACAGTGATATGCAAATTACCATACAGCCATACTAAAAAAAAGCAACAAGACACACAACTACATAAAAGTTAACATAAACATCCACCACAGCAGATTCCCCACATTCCTCACTGTGATGGAAGGCAATAAAGTCTAATATTTTCCCCTCATTTTTCACCCGCGGTCGGGGCAGTTGAACCATCCGTCGGGGTAATCGAAGCTCCCGCAGCCAGTGGTTGAAGCTCCCGCATTGGGCCGATCGAATCTTCCACGTCGAAGCGGTCGAGGCTCCTGCGGCTTGGAGTTCCCGAGGTCAGTCTCTGACCAGAGGCCACGAGCTCCATGATATTAAAGTCTGCAGGCACCCTTGGTGGAGCTCAGAGGTCGATCCCTGGCAAAGAGATTGCGAGCTCCGTGATGTTAAAGTCCACCCAGCCCCCGAATTCGGTATCCAATAATGGCCACCAACTCCTTGATGTAAGGTCGCAGTGCGGACGGAGATAAGATATGGAAAAAAATCGTATCTCCATCGAGGTAAGAAATTAGAAAAAGTTTCTCCCAACCCCACAAAAAAAGCTAAAGAACATTAAAAACATGCATTTAACACACACTAAAAACACAACAAAGAAGCAAGGGACAGACAGACTGTTGGCAAGTCAGCCATTGCTGGCACCACCCAGTGGATCCTCATGTAGTATTTCATATAGAGTATTTTAATGATTTGGAAGGCTATGCTTGTGATTAACTGGATGAGCACATTACTTTCCGCAGCCTCGCGTACCTGTATATTGGAATTGCCATATGGGGCCACGTTGCAACCAGTCATGAATATTTGAATGAAAAGTGGGAGAAATGTTCCTCAAAGATATATTAGAGGTATATAAGAGGCATGTAGCCCAACAGATTAACAATACGGATGGAAGAAGATTCTCCACTTAAGAATGGTGGAGCTTGATGAATTAGCTGGTGTTTTTACGAATATTTTCAACCTCTCACTTCTGAGGTCTGAGGTTCCCACCTGCTTCAAAAGGGCATCAATCATACCACTGCCCAAGAAGAGCAAGGTGATGTGCCTCAATGATTATCGACCTGTGGCACTAACGCATATGGTGATGAAGTGCTTTGAGAGGTTGATCATGGCGCAAATCAACTCCTACCTCAACAAAAACATCGACCCACTGCAGTTCGCTTACCGCCACAACAGATCAACAGTGGATGCGATCTCGCTGGCCCTCCACTCCATTCTGGACAACTTGGACAACAAAAACTCAAATGTCAGGTTGTTATTCATTGATTACAGCTCGGCATTTAATACAATCATCCCCTCCAAGCTGGTTACCAAACTCGCAGAACTGGGTATCTGAGCATCCCTCTGCAATTGGATCCTCGACTTCTTAATTCTCAGACCACAGTCTGTTCGTATTGGTTGAAATGTGTCAGACTCAATAACAATCAGCACGGGAGCACCTCAACGCTGCGTGCTCAGCCCCCTGCTGTACTCACTCTATACTCATGACTGCGTAGCCGGTCATAGCGCAAACTCCATCATCAAGTTCGCTGACGATGCCACTGTTGTGGGACGTATCACTGATGGGGATGAGTCAGAAGAGAGATTCAGCGACTGTCCATATGGTGCCAGCACAATAACCTGGCCCTCAACACCAGCAAAACCAAGGAACTGATTGTGGACTTTGGAAGGAGTAGGATGGGGACCCACAGTCCCGTTTATATCAATGGGTCGATGGTTGAAAGGGTCAAGAGCTTTAAATCCCTGGGCGTGCACATCTCTGAAGATCTTTCCTGGTCCAAGAACACTGATGCTACTATTAAGAAAGCACATCAGCGCCTTTACTTCCTGAGAAGATTACGGAGAGTCGGTTTGTCAAGGAGGAATCTCTCTAACTTCTACAAGTGCACAGTAGAGAACATGCTGACTGGTTGCATCGTGGCTTGGTTCGGTAACTTGAGCGCCCTGGAGGGGAAAAGACTACAAAGAGTAGTAAACACTGCCCGGTCCATCATCGGCTCTGACCTCCCTTCCATCGAGGGGATCTATCGCAGTCACTGCCTCGTGAAGGCTGTCAGTATCATCAATTGACCCACACCATCCTGGCCACACACTCATTTCCCTGCTACTTTTAGGTAGAAGGTACAGGAGCATGAAGACTGCAACGACCAGGTTCAGGAATACCTACTTCCCAACAGCCATCAGGCTATTAAACTTGGCTCGGACAGAACTATGAACATTAATAGCCCATTATCTGTTATTTGCAAGTGATCAGTTTATTTATTCATGTGTGTATATATTTATATAAAAATATATGAACACACTGATCTGTTTTGTAGTCAATGCCTACTATGTTCTGTCGTGCTGAAGCAAAGCATTGGCCTATCAGGGCCAGTGTTGAGAGAGAATAATCTTGGGTTGGAATGATTATTAAGTTAGTAATGTTTTTATCTTTAACCTCTTGCATGGTAAATTACAAATGTCGCTTTCATTCATTCAGAATCGGGTCAATAATGTGGAATGAAAAATAAAGCCTATTTTTAACTTTTGTATATAATTTCTTCCTTTTTTCTCATACAGTTTACTTTTATCATTTTATTCTTGGTTAACAACTTTGAATCGAATTTACACTTATTACCTTATAATTCTTGGTTAAGGTTTTATAGAAAGCAAACACATATAACTAGTTTTATGCGTGGATATGGGACTGAACTGGAGCATAAAATCAATTGTTAAATTGAATTATTGCATTGTAAGCTGCACAATGCATCACATTGCTTTCTACTGCCTTGTCCATGTAGGATTGTGCACATGCACAAAGCATATAAAGCACAAAACAGTGAAATAAATTCACACAAAATCTTTGGTTTAATGATCACATGTAAGTAATGCATAATGTGGCCATGCACAAATCTTGAAAGTCAGAACAAGACAAATATTCTTCATTCCATACAATTTAACAAATTCAATCAAAATATTGTAATTCTAAACAATGTGACTTTGTGTTCCCTTCTGCATGTCTTTCACATTTTGTGTGCACCACAACTTTTACACAGTGTCTTATGAGCAAGCTGGTTGATTGTTTCTCCGTTGGGTGAGTGAAAACTGTGAGTGGACATGGTCAATGGTGAAAACTATTGGACAGATGACACAGCTATGGTTTATCATGGCTTAACATAAGTGGCAGTATTCAGGGGTGACAAGCAAATGCAAGGGAAGTGTTAATGGCCAGAATAGGAATGAACATCATGGGGGGAAAAAAAGTAAGATTAAATGAGAACTTACCAGTTTGAAGTTTGATCTTTATTTTATGAAGAGTTACGTTGAGGGATTACGTGAAGACCCCGCCAGCACGCATGCGGGGCATTCTTCAAAGCAGCAGCGTGAAATCACAGATAACAGAAGTCAAACTAAACAAAGTAAGATAAGAGAACTGGAATACCAGTTGACCTCTATGATAGAGGGTTGGGCGTGGAGGGCACGTAATCCCTCAATGTAACTCCTCATAAAATAAAGAGTGACTACGTGAAGATTTTAAAGCTCTGTGGTTTCATGCCATGGAAAACGAGTCCATGCCCGCACACTGCCATAACTGACCAATGGAGGGAATATGTTAACATATTCAGACATGAATCGGTTATTGAAACACCATGATACATTGATTAACAAATAATAATCACCCCTAAAATTCGGGGTCAATCATATCACAGAACTTAAAATTGAGTCTGCAAATATCCCAGGTCTGGCAAAGGGTTTATTATAAAATTGTTGCAAAGTCCTTTCGCTAGACCATCCTGCCATTGCAAAGATGTGGTCCATGGGAACTTTCAACATTCTCGCTGCCGATGTTGCTGCAACCCTGGTGGAACGAGATTTAAAAACATCAGTGTCCACTCCTGCCGCACCCAAAACCTGTCTAAGCCATTTCGAAATGGTCTGTACGGACACCCTTTTATGAGGACATTTATGACTGATTTATAATGCCATTTCTGTGCCTCTTAGGCTTTTGGTGACCTCTAAATAATGCAATAGATGTGCCACTATGCACAGACGGAGGTATGCTAGGAACTTCAATTTGAGGCCAGACGACCCAGGCCTGTTCTGTTTAACTAATTCAAACATATAGAAAGTTATTTTGTTCGTGGATATTGCCATAGTGTTCAGTCCAAATTAGTGCAGTGACTGGACCCATTGCGCCGATACTAGTGCCATCAGCATCACCATTTTATATGTTAGTCTTGCCAGAGTCAGGGACATTGCTGGTGCCCAACCCCTGAGCAGCATTAAGACAACACCAATATCCCAGGTCTGGAAGTACCTAGCCCAGGGGGGCTTAGTGTTGAAAATACCCTTCATTAGTTTTGATACTAGAGGGTGAGATCCAACAGTGTGGTGTCCTAACCCCCGTCCCAAGTAAGATGATAGGGCACTTGCACAGTTAGCCCAAGTAAGATGATAGGGCACTGTAGCTCAAGCCTTCATCAAAGTGAAGGCTGGCTAAGAATTCTAGCACATTCATCACAGTAGTCGTTTTGTATGTGATGTTCGC
This sequence comes from Raja brachyura, assembly GCA_963514005.1. The sequence continues at coordinate 48,432,408 of OY740786.1, read as the reverse complement.
CCTGGTACTGAATAGAAACATAGAAACATAGAAAATAGGTGCAGGAGTAGGCCATTCGGCCCTTCGAGCCTGCACCGCCGTTCAATATGATCATGGCTGATCATCCAACTCAGTATCCTGTACCTGCCTTCTCTCCATACCCCCTGATCCATTTAGCCACAAGGGCGACATCTCTTAAATATAGCCAATGAAGTGGCCACAACTGCCTTCTGTGGCAGATAATTCCAGAGATTCACCACTCTGTGTGAAAAATGTTTTTCTCTTCTTGGTCCTAAAAGATTTCTCCCTTATCCTTAAACTGTGACCCCTTGTTTTGTACTTCCCCAACATTGGGAACAATCTATCTGCATCTAGCCTGTCCAACCCCTTAAGAATCTTGTAAGTTTCTATAAGATCCCCCCTCAATCTTCTAAATTCTAGTGAGTACTAGCAGATTGTATATCTCCCATTTCCTTATATATGAAAGGTATTGTTTTCTGGTGTAATCGCTGCAAGCTGCCGTGATAATGTTCATGGTTCGATCCAACAGTCCAAATTCAAGGAGTGGTCTTTTTAGATCCTGCAACTCAACTGATTTATCCTGTCATAGCACGGGTAACTCTCGCCTGTCACAGGATGAACCAATAAATTTGGGTGCTTGGAGATGGGCATACATGATTCTGAGACCATGTCGAGAACCACAGGAAACCATGGCTGATTAGGCCCGTCGGGTACTACCAAAATACCCGACACGGAGTCTTGTTGTATTTTCCGCAAGACACGACTGATGAAGCAGAAGGGGGGAAATGCACAGAAAAACAATTCCCCCAGTGCAGCGAGAATGGATCCATCGCCACTGCCCCAGGGTCTGGTTCCCATGGTTCCCAGAGAGGCCCAGGGAGCCGTTGGTGAGAGAGGGTGGAGTTACCTGTGCTGTGATATAAATCTAGCGCGGGGCTTGCTTTTCACAGAGGCCCGGGGAGCCGTTAGTGAGAGCGGGTAGAGTTACCTGCGCTGTGAGTATAAATCTAGCACGGGGCTTGCTTTTCACAGAGGCCCGGGGAGCCGGTGGTGAGAGCGGGTGGAGTTACCTGCGCTGTGAGTATAAACAACATCTGCAACGTTCCATCTCACTTCCAGAGAGGGAATCTGGTGAAGCCTCTGATTGGTTGAAGAGGACCAGAGGAAGCAGCTGATTGGCTGCAACCCGGGGTTCACATTTTTACATTTCTGCCTTCAGGTTTAAGGATTCTGGGAGCTAAGGATTCTGGGAGTTAGGGATTCAGTATTTATTAGTATTTATTAGTTAAGTTTAAAGGATAAAGTTTTGTGTTTAATAAACAAATAAATAAAAAAAATATATATATTTAATAGAGTAATTTGGGAGTAAGATATGTCAGTGGAGATTGGCCCCATGGTTTGCTCAGCCTGCAACATGTGGGAGATCAGGGATATGGACGGGGTCCCTGATGACTACATTTGCAGGAAGTGTGTCCAGCTGCAGCTCCTGGCAGACCGCATTGAATGTTTGGAGCTGCGGCTGGATTCATACTGGAGCATCCACGATGCAGAGAAAGTCGTGGATAGCATGTACAGCGAGTTGGTCACACCACAGGTAAAAGGTAAGAGGACAGAAAGGGAGTGAGTGGCCAATAGCCAGCAAAGCAGTAGGTAGGTAGTGCAGGAGTCCCCTGCAGTCATCTCCCTCCTAAACAGGTTTACCATTTTGGATACTGTTGAGGGAGATGGCTCATCAGGGGAATGCATCAGCAGCCAAGTTCATGGCACCATGGGTGGCTCTGCAGCACATGATGGGGGAAAAAAGAGGGGAATAGTAATAGGGGATTCAATTGTCAGGGGAATAGATAGGCATTTCTGCGGCTGCAAATGAGACTCCAGGATGGTGTGTTGCCTCCCTGGTGCAAAGGTCAGGGATGTCACTGAACGGCTGCAGAACATTCTGGAGGGGGAGGGTGAACAGCCAATTGTCGTGGTGCATATTGGCACCAACGAGATAGGTAAAAAAAGGGAAGAAGTCCTACAAGGTGAATTTAGGGAGCTAGGAGATAAACTTAAAAGTAGGACCTCAAAGGTAATAATCTCTGGATTATTACCAGTACCACGGGCCAGTCAGAGTAGAAATAGGAGGATATTGCAGATGAATACGTGGCTTGAAAAATGGTGCAAGGGGGAGGGATTCAAATTTTGAGGGCACTGGAACCATTTCTGGGGGAGGTGGGACCAGTACAAACAGGACAGTCTGCACCTGGGCTGGAATGGAACCAATGTCCTTGGGGGTTGTTTGCTAGTGCTGTCGGGGAGGATTTAAACTAATGTGGCAGGGGGATGGGTACAAGAGCAGAGAGGCAGGTGGGTGTAAAACGAGGGTAGAAGCATTAGGGAGCAAGGTGAAAAGTACAAGTGGCAGGCAGCCAAAACCAGGGCAAAAATCAAAAAGGGCCACTTCTCAACAAAATTGTATACGGGGTAAGAGCGTTGTAAAAACAATCCTGAAGGCTTTGTGATTCAATGCAAGGAGTATTTGTAATAAGGTGGATGAGTTGAACGTGCAGATTGCTATTAATGAGTATGATATAGTTGGGATCACGGAGACATGGCTCCAGGGTGACCAAGGCTGGGAGCTGAACATCCAGGGATATTCAATATTAAGGAGGGATAGAGAGAAAGGAAAAGGAGGTGGGGAAGCATTGCTGGTTAGAGATGAAATTAATGCAATGGAAAGGACGGACATTAGCTTGGAACATGTGGAATCGGTATGGGTAGAGCTGCGAAACACTAAGGGGCAGAAAACACTAGTGGGAGTTGTGTACAAGCCACCTAACAGTAGTAGTGTAGTTAGGGATGGTATCAAACAGGAAATTAGAAATGCGTGTGACAAAGGCAAAACAGTTATAATGGGTGACTTCAATCTACATGTAGATTGGGTGAATCAAATTGGCAGGGGCGCTAAGGAAGAGGATTTTTTGGAAAGTATGCGGGATAGTTATCTAAATCAACATGTAGAGGAACCAACGAGAGAGCAGGCTATTTTAGACTGGGTATTGAGTAATGAGGAAGGGTTAGTTAGCAGTCTTGTTGTGCGTGCCCTCTTGGGCAAGAGTGACCATAATATGGTTGAGTTCTTCATTAGGAAGGAGAGTGACATTGTTAATTCAGAAACAATGGTTCTGAACTTAAAGAAAGGTAACTTTGAGGGTATGAGACGTGAATTGGCCAAGTTGACTGGCAATCAATTCTAAAAGGGTTGACGGTGGATGCGCAATGGAAGACATTTAAAGACTTTTTAAAAAAGGAGGGAGAGAGAAAGCGGGGAATTACAGACCAGTTAGTCTAACGTCGGTAGTGGGGAAACTGCTAGAGTCAGTTATTAAAGATGGGATAGCAGCGCATTTGGAAAGTGGTGAAATCATTGGACAAAGTCAGCATGGATTTACGAAAGGTAAATCATGTCTGACAAATCTGATAGAATTTTTTGAGGATGTAACTAGTAGAATGGATAAGGGAGAACCAGTGGATGTGTTATATCTAGACTTTCAGAAGGTTTTCGACAAGGTCCCGCATAAGAGATTAGCATACAAACTTAAAGCACACGGTATTGGGGGTTCAGTATTGATGTGGATAGAGAACTGGCTAGCAGACAGGAAACAAAGGGTAGGAGTAAACGGGTCCTTTTCAGAATGGCAGGCAATGACGAGTGGGGTACCGCAAGGCTAAGTGCTGGGACCCCAGCTATTTACAATATATATTAATGATTTGGACGAGGGAATTCAATGCAACATCTCCAAATTTGCAGATGACACGAAGCTGGGGGGTAGTGCTAGGTGTGAGGAGGATGCTAGGAGGCTGCAGGGTGATTTGGATAGGCTGAGTGAATGGGCAGATGCATGGCAGATGCAATATAATGTGGATAAATGAGAGGTTATCCACTTTGGTGGCAAAACATGAGGGTAGACTATTATCTGAATGGTGGCAGATTAGGAAAAGGGGAGATGCAACGAGACCTGGGTGTCATGGTACACCAGTCATTGAAAGTAGGCATGCAGGTGCAGCAGGCAGTGAAGAAAGCAAATGGTATGTTAGCATTCATAGCAAAAGGATTTGAGTATAGGAGCAGGGAGGTTCTACTGCAGTTGTACAGGGTTTTGGTGAGGCCACACCTGGAGTATTGCGTACAGTTTTGTTCTCCAAATCTGAGGAAAGACATCCTTGCCATAGAGGGGGTACAGAGAAGATTCACCAGACTGATTCCTGGGATGTCAGGACTTTCATATGAGGAAAGATTGGATAGACTCGGCTTGCACTCGCTGGAATTTCGAAGATTGAGGGGGGATCTTATAGAAACTTACAAAATTCTTAAGGGGTTGGACAAGCTAGATGCTGGAAGATTGTTCCCGATGTTGGGGGAGTCCAGAACAAGGGGTCACAGTCTAAGGATAAGGGGGAATTCCTTTAGGACCAAGATGAGGAAAACATTCTTTACACAGAGAGTGGTGAGTCTCTGGAATTCTCTGCCACAGAAGGTAGTTGAGGCCAGTTCATTGGCTATATTTAAGAGGGCGTTAGATGTGGCACTTGTGGCTAAAGGGATCAGGGGGAATGGAGAGAAGGCAGGTACGGGATACTGAGTTGGATGATCAGCCATGATCACATTGAATGGCGGTGCAGGCTCGAAGGGCCGAATGGCCTACTCCTGCACCTATTTTTCTATGTTTCTATTTTTCTATGACTGCATGGATGAACTACAAAAATTGTTCATCCCAGTTTGGCAAAAGGATAAATCAGGGAAGGTAGTGCATCCGTGGAGAACAAAGGAAATCAGGGATAGTATCAAAGCAAAGGATGATGCGTACAAAGTAGCCAGAAAAAGCAGCATACCAGAGGACTGGGAGAAATTCAGAGACCAGCAGAGGAGGACAAAGGGCTTGATTAGGAAAGGAAAAATAGATTATGAAAGAAAACTGGCAGGGAACATAAAAACTGACTGCAAAGGTTTTTATAGATAAGTGAAGAGAAAGAGATTAGTTAAAACAAATGTAGGTCCCTTGCAGTCAGAAACAGGTGAGTTGATCATGGGGAACAAGGATATGGCAGACCAATTGAATAACTACTTTGGTTCCGTCTTCACTAAGGAAGACATAAATAATCTGCCGGAAATAGCAGGGGACCGTGGGTCAAAGGAGGACTTGAGTGAAATCCAGGTTAGTTGAGAAGTGGTGTTGGGTAAATTGAATGGATTAAAGGGCAATAAATCCCCAGGGTCAGATAGGCTGCATCCCAGAGTACTTAAGGAAGTAGCTCCGGAAATAGTGGATGCATTAGTGATAATCTTTCAGAACTCTGTAGATTCTGGAGTAGTTCCTGAGGATTGGCGGGTAGCAAATGTAACCCCTCTTTTTTAAGAATGGGGGGAGAGAGAAAACGGCGAATTACAGACCAGTTAGTATAACATCGATAGTGGGGAAACTGCTAGAGTCAGTTATTAAAGAAGGGATAGCAGCACATTTGGAAAGTGGTGAAATCATTGGACAAAGTCAGCATGGATTTACGAAAGGTAAATCATGTCAGATGAATCTTGTGGAATTCTTCGAGGAAGTAACTAGTAGCATGGATAGGGGAGAACCAGTGGATGTGGTGTATCTGGACTTCCAGAAGGCTTTCGACAAGGTCCCACATAAGAGATTAGTATATAAACTTAAAGCATACGGCATTGGGGGTTCAGTATTGATGTGGATAGAAAACTGGCTGGCAAACAGGAAGCAAAGAGTAGGAGTAAAAGGGTCATTTTCTCAATGGCAGGCAGTGACTAGTGGGGTACCGCAAGGCTCAGTGCTGGGACCCCAGCTATTTACAATATACATAAATGATCTGGATGAGGGAATTGAAGGCAATATCTCCAAATTTGCGGATGACACTAAGCTGGGGGGCAGTGTTAGCTGTGAGGAGGATGCTAGGAGACTGCAAGGTGACTTGGAAAGGCTGGGTGAGTGGGCAAATGTTTGGCAGATGCAGTATAATGTGGATAAATGTGAGGTTATCCACTTTGGTGGCAAAAATAGGAAAGCAGACTATTATCTAAATCGTGGCCGATTTGGAAAAGGGGAGATGCAGCGCAACCTGGGTGTCATGGTACACCAGGCATTGAAAGTAGGCATGCAGGTGCAGCAGGCAGTGAAGAATGCGAATGGTATGTTAGCTTTCATAGCGAAAGGATTTGACTGTAGGAGCAGGGAGGCTCTACTTCAGTTGTATAGGGTCTTGGTGAGACCACACCTGGAGTATTGCGTACAGTTCTGGTCCCCAAATCTGAGGAAGGACATTATTGCCATAGAGGGAGAGCAGAGAAGGTTCACCAGACTGATTCCTGGGATGTCAGGACTGTCTTATGAACAAAGACTGCATATACTCGGTTTATGTCCTCTAGAATTTAGGAGATTGAGAGGGGATCTTATAGAAACTTACAAAATTCTTAAGGGGTTGTACAGGCTAGTTGCAGGAAGATTGTTCCTGATGTTGGGGAGGTCCAGGACAAGGGGTCACAGCTTAAGGATAAGGGGGAAATCCTTTAGGACCGAGATGAGAAGGACTTTTTTCACACAGAGAGTGGTGGGTCTCTGGAACTCTCTGCCACAGAGGGTAGTTGAGGCCAGTTCATTGGCTATATTTAAGAGGGAGTTAGATGTGGCCCTTGTGGCTAAGGGGATCAGAGGGTATGGAGAGAAGGCAGGTACGGGATACTGAGTTGGATGATCAGCCATGATCATATTGAATGTTGGTGCAGGCTCGAAGGGCCGAATGGCCTACTCCTGCACCTAATTTCTATGTTTCTATGTTTCTAACATACGTTAGCAACTGGTGATTAAGCCTAGATGCGAATAGATCGATATCTGGTGTTCCATACCGAGCTACAATATCAGTAAATACTTGGTGTTCCAACATCCATTTGGTGTTGTCATTGAATTTGCCTGATCTGGTGTCCGCCACTGTATTGAGCTTACCTGGAAGATAAGTAGCTGATATCCAAATATTTCTATCGATGCAGCAGTGCAATTGTGTTACCCAGATTATCACAAGATATCGACTTAATTCCACCCATATGATTAATATGTGCCACCACAGTGGTATTATCAATTTGCAGGCAAACATGCAGGTGGTGCATGTCCGAACAGTAAGCCCCAAAGTCCGTGGAATGCACCCAACATATCTAGATGATTAATACCAAGTGCTTGAACTAAAGTTAACTCATATGCATCCCATATACCACCATAACTAGTGATGGTATTAGTTGCACCCCAGCTGTAAGCACTGGAAGTTGTTTGTAACACAAATGAAGATTTGCTGATTATAATGGGATTAGAGCAATGCCGAATGTTCTTTTTCCACCATTGCAACTCCAAAACTGCTTTGGCTGGTAACTACATTGGCCTGTCAAAATGGCCAGCATGATGTTAGGACTATTTGGACATTTGCCCTCTGTAAATTTTGGTAGTGCAAAGGTCCAAATTGTGTGGCTGGAAAAGCAGCCACGAGCTTACCAATCACCCTGGCTACTTGTCGACTAGATGGTTGACTGACGATAACAAGGCTGTTACAGGCCTCTATTAAGTCTGTTGCTTTGTCCTTTGGCAAAGTCATGGACATGTGAACAGAGCCAATTGTGAACCCCAAGTAGTCCATTGCCATAGAAGGTGTTAACTTAGATTTATTAGGATGGATGATGAACCCCAGCTTTTCAAATAAGAGCTTGGTAGCTGAAACAGCCGATTTGGCTAATTCCAGATTTTTTCCCACAATTAAGATATCATCCAGATATGCCATGACAATGTGTTTCTGTTTTCGGAGAAACGCCAAGGCTGGTTTTAATATTTTAATAAATAGTCTAGGGGGCTGATGTTAATCCATTAAGCAGCATTTTGTACTGCCAGAGCTGCCCCATCCAGTTAAAATTCGGATATCTGCGGTGACCCTTCTCTATAGATACCGAATAGTATGCATCTTTTAGATCGATGCAAGCCATGAAGTATCTTTTGGAAATTAATTGTTTGGCAGTACCAAAAGTTTCCATTTTGAAATGTGTATACTGTACAAATGGATTCAGCTGTGTCAAATCAATGGTGATGCGACATTCACCATCTTTTTTGTTTTTTGTGAAAATATTAGACACAAACTCAAGAGATTCGTGTTTGGATTTCTCAATTACTCCTTTTGTATGTAACCTCAAAAGTTCTGCATGACCTTCCAATCTTTCCTGTTGTGAAAGCACAAACGTTCGGCTAGGTACATGCTGAACCCGAGGAAGGAGTTTGTAAATGAATTTAATTTTATATCCCTGGATACTATGCAGTATAAAAGGATCATAAGTTATGGAACTCCATGCACTCCAAACAAGTGTAACCTTCCCCCAACCTGTGAAGAACTTACACACCCTGTGTTCCGGAAGAAACCAGACCCACCTACCTCCATAGTTACAGGTGGAGCTGTGTTCATTTCTTCTGTCCTTGTCTCCTGGGGGGTAGAGGAGCTGGAGTGTGGGGTTGGCGCTTTTTCCACGAAGGTCGTTTTGGGCCTTGGTCTAAAAAAGACCTTTGTCCTGAATGTACTGCCTTCAAGCTTTCACCAGCTGCTGGGTATCATAGTTTGCTGGTGGATGCGTAGGGGTGCTGCCGCCGAAGATGTGAGGTCTTGGCAGTTGATGGTGCTTTTATTAGTCTGACGGCTTTTGCCTCCTCATCGAGGTCTTTGACCTGCTTCGGCAGGTTATCCCCGAATAGTAGACTAGGCGGCTGTGTGCTGGTAGTCTTACACAACCCTGCAAATTTGGAGTTTAAGGCAGGTCGGATCACACTCTTTCTGAAGTAATTTATCTCGAATTGCACATTGCAGAAGAGTGCCAGTGCATCTTGCTGTTCATCCGACATGTCCTTTGCATCAACCGATCTGGCAAATGCCGTTATACTGGAGGCCAGTAGTTTAAGGATTTTTTGCATCTTAATTTCCTGGGCTGTGATGCCACCACCGATGTGTCCCAGATTGTGTTGTTCACTGCAGGAACATTCAGGGAAACACAGTTTTCTGGTGCTAAATACCTAGCAGCTGTGTCATTCATTACCTGTTCCAGCAGCTAGTTAGTGGTGAGGTAATTGATGCTTGCTGCCAGCTGTGGCTGTAAAGGCTGTCCTTTTTGCGAGGGCATCGCAAATTTGGAGACCATGCCGAGCAGCTTCTGTTCTTCCTGCACCCCTAGCACACTAGAAGTGTCTTCAGCCGAACCTCCATCTTCAGAGCCAGACCAGTAGTGACGCCCTATGCTCCCCTCATGGGAGAGGGAGACATGCTGTAGGTGCCCGAGGAGACCCAGGGTGACAAGGCTCCGTTTGTTGGAGCATGTCACATTGGAGCATTTGCTCCATCAACCACTCCATGCGGGATATACGGCCACGGTCGCTATCCGCAGGCGGTGAATCTTCCTGCCCTGACCCGTCCGAGTCTACAGGCTTATCCGACTTTCGAGTGGCCTTCCGAGGTACCCCTACGGGCTGTGCCAGTGCTAAGTCGGGGGCTGCTAACTGCACTGTTAGCGTCCCAGGTGAAGTCGGCCGCTGCTGACTGTCCGCATTCCCGCAGTCCTCCGCAGTCAGCTTTGTTGCGGTCCGTTTTGACTTTGTCTTTGACTTGGCCATGTGTACTTCATTCTGTAAAAAATAAGTCGTACAGAACGGAAAATGACCTCAGAGTAGTAGAAACTTACCTGCTGGCCCATTTTAAATGTACCGCTTGGAGGAGCCATGCTTCTCCCGCCTGTCGCTGCGCAATGCATTAGGCGATATGTTGTACATGCATGCTGGCGGGGTCTTCACGTAGTCACTCACGTAACTCCGAAGTAAAATCAAAATCCACAAAACTTTTGCTGCTGCTGCTCATTCTGAGCACTTTGTCCAATATTCAGGCAGGACAATGAGGGTCCATTCAGTCTGTATCACTTTTGTTTCTCTTTCCCTGGAATAACACATATGTTGAATGTTCTACCACAGATCATTGGGCCTACATGTAGTCAGTAAGATCTAGTCCTCCATAGTATCATTGACAACCTTGTGAAAAGCAGAGAACATGAGGAAACTTCGCAAGAAGAAAGAACACACAAGAACACGGTTCTACAAAGTTCATCAAAGACCTCTTCGCAAAGGAAAAAAGTGGAACTTTGAAAACATCTAAACAAGAATTGGAGGAACACCTGGAAAAGGCCCACCAATACACGAAAAGGCATGAGCAGTTAGTCATCCCACATGACATCCCGCCTATTCAACCACCTTAATTCATCCTGGACACCAGCCCTCTGGAAATAGAAGGAGGCAGAGAACACTGTCCGGCGAGCAAGAGCAGCATCAGCTCCGGGGCCAAACGGAGTACCATACAAGCTCTACAAGAACGCACCGGATGTGTTACTCTTTCTATGGAAGCTCATGAGGGTGGTGTGGAAGAAGCAAACAATACCTAAGGGATGGCGAAGGGCCGGCGGCGTACTAATACCTAAAGAAAAGGATGCGTCAGACATCAGCCAATTCCGGCCAATCTGTCTCCTCAACGTCGAGGGAAAAATCTTTTTCAGCATTGTATCACAAAGACTATCCACCTATCTGGTAACAAACAAGCACATTGATACATCTGTACAGAAAGCAGGAATTCCAGGATTTTCAGGCTGCTTGGAGCATACAAGCACGATCTGGCACCAGATCCAAGCAGCTAAGAAGGACAAGAGAGACCTACATGTGATCTTCCTCGATCTGGCCAATGCATTTGGTTCAGTTCCCCATGAACTCCTTTGGGAATCTTTTGCCTTTTTCCATGTACCAGAGCTCATCACCACACTGGTCAAGAACTATTTCCAAGACCTGCAGCTGTGCTTCACAACAGCTGAATTCAGTACAACATGGCAGCGCTTGGAAGTAGGCATCATGGCAGGCTGCACAGTCTCACCCTTGGCCTTTACAATGGCCATGGAAGTCATCATCAGGGCCTCAAAATGGGTGGTGGGTGGTGAACGAATCAGGGTTGGGCTCCATCTGCCACCCATCAGGGCATACATGGACGATATGACAGCACTAACCACTACTGCAGCATGCACCAAGCGGCTACTTGGAAAGCTGCAGGAGAACATCAAGTGGGCCCGAATGAAAATCAAACCAAGTAAATCTCGAAGCAGCTCCATAGTTAAGGGGGTGCTTAGAGACACAAAGTTCTGCATCGGTGACGACCCAATACCAACAGTGTCTGAGCAGCCAGTAAAAAGCCTGGGCAGATGGTACAACGCAGGTCTCAAGAACAAAGAGCAGGTGCAACAACTAAGGCAAGAAATTGTCAACGGCCTGGAGAACATCAATCAGACCCTACTGCCCGGGAAACAGAAGCTCTGGTGCCTATAGTTTGGACTCCTGCCTTGGACAATGTGGCCACTGGCCGTTTATGAAGCCCCAATATCAACTGCGGAGAAGATGAAGCGAACCATAACTTCATACGCGAAAAAATGGCTCTGTTGTCCATGATGTCTAACTAACATCGGCCTCTATGGAAAAGGGGTCCTGGAACTACCTCTCACTAGTCTAGCAGAGGAATACAAGTGTTCTAAGGTAGGACTTCAGATGACACTGAGGGACTCTAAAGACAAGCCTATCAGTGCTGTTGCGCCGCCCCTTGTAACTGGCCAGAAGTGGTCACCATCTGATGCAGTACAGCAAGCTTCATCAGCCCTGAGGCACAAAGACATCGTGGGGCAAGTGCAGCAGGGAAGAGGAGGCTTTGGCCTTACGACAAGTAAACCAACTTGGCGAAAGGCCACAACGTCAGAGCGGAGGATATTGGTGGATGAGGAGGTGCGGCGACAGGAGGAGGCCGCAAGAAGCGCAAAGGCGGTCTCTCTTGCCAAACAGGGGCAATGGATGCAGTGGGAAGGTGTGGAGCGGAGGAAGATCAGCTGGAAAGAACTATGGGAAATGGAATCAAGCAAGATCAGCTTCTGCCCAACTCCAGCGACCCTCAAGCACATCATGGTGGGCTGCAAGACCAGCCTCACGCAAGGAAGATACACGTGGCGGCATAGTCGGGTATTAAAAAGCCTGGCAACAGCCCTTGAGAACAGGCGGCGTGCGACCAACTCCTTGCCTCCGAGAGCAAGCAACCCCCCCCCCCCCCCCCCACCCCTTAAGGGCAACAACCTTTGTCCGAGAAGGACAGAAAATGCCTAAATATCCTTCCACCAGATCAGAAGAAGGAAACCTATGCAGGCCCCGTGACTGGAGGATGCTGGCAGACATCGGCCGACAACTAATCTTTCCACCTGAAATTGCTTTAACCAACCTCAGGCCAGACTTGGTGTTCTGGTCCCCTTCACAGAAGACTGCTTACATCATAGAGCTCACAGTTCCATGGGAGAGCTCTGTTGAGGAGGCCTATGAGCGTAAGAAGCTGCGCTATGCAGAGCTTGCAGCAGAGGCAACGCAGCGTGGCTGGAACATCAAAGTCTATCTAGTTGAAGTGGGATGCAGAGGATTTGTTGCATCATCTACCAACAGACTGCTGAAGGAGCTTGGAATCCACGGTCAGGCTCTGCAGAAGACCATAAGATCACTATCAGACACGGCTGAAAGAAGCAGCCGTTGGATTTGGCTCAAGCGGAAAGGCCCATGCTGGGCCCCAATTACGTCATGGTGAATCTTTGGGACAGTTTGACACAGGACACGCGCTGAGGGCTGATCATCCTGCAGCGGGCCGCCCTTGTGGAGGGTGTATAGTGTTAAAAGGCCGAAACACTCAGTGATGCAACGGTACACTACTGATGATGTGTCCTGTGCCCAACTGTCCTGAAGGTTATCCAGAACAAGATATACGTATACATATCTCCCCCCCCCCCCCCCCCCCCCGGTCTACCACTCTCAACAATCAACGAATGTTGTGAAATGCTCCCCACCTACTGGCACAAGGGACTTCTTAACATCTTGTCCTGTGTATTTAATTCTGATTAAGCTACAAGCTCAGACAGAATGTCTGATCAATGGTCTGAACATTGCATTCTCTAATTTTAGGTAGCTTAATTGCAAACAACCCTTCCTTCCCCACCTCCCCTTCCCCATCTTGCATGTGTCACACCAGGACTTCACCCCTTCACTCCCCACATATATTTCCCCTCTGGCTTCACAATTTCACCTCTTCTTCACATCTCACATTTGTTGTATTTTTATTTCTTGCCTTTGTCCAACCATCTACCTATCAAACCCGCACTCTCACCTGTATCTGCCTATCACTCACAAAGCCTACCCATCCTCTCTTCCAGCTTTCTCCCCCCCCCTAACACAATCAGTCTGAAGAAAAGTCCTAAACCGAAACATCACCCATCCATATTCTCCAGAGATGCTCCCTGACCTGCTGAGTCACTCCAGCACATTGTGCCATTTTTTTTGTAAACCAGTATCTGCAGCTCCTTATATCTGCATATGAATATCTGATAATCTTGTTTAGATGTAGATTGGATATTCCCCTTGTACTATATTAGTTTCCCATGATTCCTAGCTTCCCTGTTCTGAGAGCTGCATGGAAGCACTTTATGAACTCTTTGGGCTGAACATCTATAGGCAAGGAAGTATTCTGGAGGAGACATCACTGGAGCACTATTTATGGACTTGAACCCAGAATTTTTCAGTGCAATATCCATAAGCAGTATAGTTTCCGCATGAGGTACAATGCCAATGATGTCCACCATTAGATGAAGGCTAAATTATGGGAAGTGTTATCGTAGAGTCATACTGCACAGAAACTGACATTTTGACCCAGTATGCACATGCCAACCTATATAATGTCGTCACAGTACTGAAATTATTCACCTTCATCTCATTGAAGTCCTGAAAACATAAGAAAGACAAAATCATTATAATTCTTGTTTTGATCCAAATTCAATTCTCTCAGATGATCTTTCATGCTACACATTTCTAAGAGGATTTCTGTCATTAAAAAAAAAACATTAAAACCCAATTTAAATAGTTTCAAATTCTGTTTCAAGCTTCTGTTTCATAGTGTTCATGGTGTTAATTGTCTGATGTTTCCACTCCAGTATAAGGAATGCACTGCGACTTGTAGAACAATTACTATAGAAAGACAATGACAATGACTCTCCATACAAAGGAATAATTTGGCTTAATGCCAATCCAAAACAAAATAATGTCTCTCGCGGCTCAATCTTGTTTTGACTACCTTTAACAAAAGTAGTTCATGGTACTCAATTCATGGTAAGGCCTTTCTCTGATGGTCCCATTTACTCCTATTCTCTAAAGAAAACAAATGGGAACATGCCGAGTTCATGACAGAACCCATCACCGCTGTGTCTTCACAGTAAATCAAGCGCAAACTGGTCGATTGTTTTGCTGAACACCTCTGCTCCGTTTTGGCCTACACAATCTCCCCATTGTCAAACACTTTAACTCCCCTTCCCATTCTGACCTTTCTGTCCTGGGCCTCCTCCACTGTCAGAGTGAGGCCAAACACAATTTGGAGGAACAGCACCTCATATTTCTCTAGCAGCTTACACCCCAGCGGTATGAATTTTTGATTTCTCAAATTTTAGGTAACCCCTGCCTTTCCTCTCTCTCCGTCCCTCCCGCACCTTAGTTATCCTGCAAATTCCACTACTCGCATCCATATATCCTTTCATTATCACTTCTTCCACAGCCAACAATGAACCATTGTGGGCTGCACGTTTCCTTGGTCATCAGTGCCGGCTCTGATTTGTTCTGAACTTTTTCATACTAGTTTCCCTCCTCCCTGACTAATTCTGAAGAAGAGTTTCAACCTAAAACACCACCTATTCTTTTTCTCCAGGGTTGCTGTCCCGCTGAGTTGCTCCAGTGTTTTGTGTCTATCTTCGGTGTAAACCAGCATCTGCAAACCTTTCCCACACCAATTATATTAATGATTTGTAGTGAACTAATAAGTCACAGTTGTTATAGTGATGTTATCATAACATTAAGAATATTCACATTTCTCAATGACTGGGCCATTGAACTGCTGTTTCTGATTTTTGCCGTTTTATCTTTAATGCTCTTTATGGTCTACTTTTCCTCTCTGTTGTTGAATTCTATCCATTTACCCCATATCTGCACCTAAAATATTGTCAAATTACTGAATTCTCCATATGGTCTGTATCACTAGTGAATGCATGATTGAGAGGAGGAATTAATTAATTATACCTTATTGCCACATATGCCAAGGGAAATTAGGAAATATATTAGGACGTTATTTATTGTTACACAAGATGAGGTTGAAGGAGGAGCACAAAGGGGTGGAGATGGGAAGATGTGACATTGGAAGTGGCAAAAATGTCGGAGGATTATGTGCAGTATACGACGGCTGATGGAGTGAAACGTGCAGACTAGGGGGACCCACTGAGTGACTCCAGCATTTTGTGTCCATCAGTATAATTGGACTGTTTAAAAATAATGGAGATAACCAATATTCTAATTTGTGCAATAATTGTCAAATAACTGGAAGTTTAATTATGTCTTCTATTCAAATTATGTTTAAAAATAAATGGTGCAGGTATAATGCAGATATTAAACATCAGTGCCTGACTAATGTGTATCATTATCACATCGAAACTTCTGACTGCAAACTTGGTGAACTACCTTGCCTCAAGTAATCATGTCTAATAGTTGAAAAAAATAACATGTTCTTGTCTCGGTATTTCCAATATTCCCTCTCTAAAACAATGGAAAGATGATCTAATTGAAACATCTAAGCTTTTATCTAGCTTGGCGGGGTAGATGACGGAATGGTGTTTCAGCCGGTTGGTAGACACAAAAAGCTGGAGTAACTCAGGCAGCATCTCTGGAGAGAAGGAATGGGTGACGTTTTGGGTCAAGACTCTTCTTCAGACCTTTGGGATATCTATAGGCAGGGACACACTCAAACTCAGGAGCCGATCATTCTGACAGAGATGCAAATAAATTAATTCAGAGGCTGGTGAATTTTCAGACTTCTCTGCTTAGGAAGGTAATTGAGCATGTTCAAGACTAACTGTTTTTTTTTTAATATTAAGGCAAATAAGTTATGAGGTAAAATAGATGCATTGGTCTAAAATAATGGCAGAGCAAGCTAGGGGCAAAATAGCAAACATTTGCTTATTTTTTGTATCACATAAACATTGTATTTTGCACTCTGGGGAGATGAGTGACAGAGGAATGAGTTGTCTGCTGAAAGTACAAAGCTGTATTTACACTGATTATTTCTTTGTATTGAGTTGTTCTTACAGTTGCTGACTCACAATGATGGAACTAAGAATGTCTGCTAGAAGGTGGTGGTCTTGTGAAATTAGTGAAGAAAATACCTTGGTGACTTAGCTGGAAATACAGCAATTGGAAGTCCCAGTCAAATCCATGTCGTGACCTGAAATTTCACCTATTCCTTGTCTCAACAGATGCTGTTTGAACCACTGAATTACTCCAGTTATTTGTGTCCATCTTCCATTAAATTCTTTTCAGGATCTGAACGTTTATGTTACATCTTACACACATAAATGTAGAGAACTGAATTTTGCCCTTTGGGTAATACTTTATAAATCTTCCTTAAGCCTGCTAAGAGCACATGACTGCAAACAACATGGAGATCAGCCAAAATGGCATCTGCCAAAGATCAAGACAGTAATGTAAGATAAGCCCCCAAAAGCACCATTATCCCTCCTGGCTTGGAAAAGAATAATTAACAATTATAAAAGTTCAATAATTTATACAAATACATTACTACATTTTATGGTGCATGAATAAATCCAGTCATGCATTCTAGCCTGTGAACGACACCAGCCATTTGTGCAGAGTCGCATTCATTGCAAGTGTGATGTGATGATATTGAAGGGGTGAGCTGCATGCTGTTCTGTCCAGCACTTGGAATCATCTATATGTAAGTACTATTAAGTTTACTTGCTTTTATATTCCCTCAGTTACTCCACCCTCTATCACCCTAGCCTTTCACCAGCAATGTCCCGATCTACAAATTTTATTTTGGTTCTGAAACCCCTCCTCCGCCAATCCAATAAAACTCTGAATTCTGCTCGCAGCACAATGTCAGAAGAATGGTCTGTACGTATGTTAATTGTACAAAGCCTTTTGATTATGCAAATTGGCATGGGCCTTCTGAACAAGATAAATTTGCCCAAACAGGCTCTTCCACTCAAGGTGTATGGGCCCACCATAATGCCAGTTTATTGTACCTTTCTTGGCACAGAAAATTCTCTGATATAATTTTGGTCTGAAGTAGGATCCTGACCCAAAACATCACCTGTTCCTGTTCTCCAATGATGCTACATAACCCACTGAGTTACTTATGCACTCTATGCCTTTTTTTGTAAACCAGTATCTGCGGTTCACTGTTTCTACAATTAAGGACCAACTGGAAGGCATGATTGATACATGCTGCAAACTCTGCTTCACATGCCGCCTCTAGTTACACAGCATCAGTTTGTCCAGCCCTTCATAACCATATCAGGTTAATGGAGTAGATGGATACCCTAGCCGGCAAGCTTAGACAGCGAGCTGGATTGAGTATAATGTAGCTGATCATTTTCACATCTAAATGATATCCAACACAAATGTTATGCCTGAAGGGCAGATAAGATCTTTCGGCCCTGAAAATTTTAATTTAAAATTCAAAAGGCAGATTTCATTTCCTGTCTCAGCTCATGATATGATCATCTGAACCAATGAGACTAGTCCTCCTGTAGTGGTTACAATTCACTAATCACTCATGAATTAGGGATTATGTGACCAATAACCATCAACATTCCCTGCTCAAAATATTAATCTGTCTTTGAAGACATCTCAGACTATAAGTGTCTGAGACGGTATGAACTTTGAAGTGTCCAATATTAAGTAACCTCTAACAGCCTCACTCCCCCATTCCTTTCCCACCTACACCCCCCCCCACCTTTCCTCTCCCCCACCCTGTCTCCCATGTGGACTCTCATTTATTTCTCCCCACCCCCTACCCCTATGCCTATATTCCTTCCTCTAGCTTCACAATTCACAACTCCTCAATCTGTACTAGCAGAACTATATGCTCTATACTAACATTCAGCCTTGTTTCCATCATCTGCCTATCACACCCCCCTCCCCCCCCCTTCTTCTGTGTCCACCTATTACTCTGTCTTGCCTCTCCTCTTTTTAGCTTTCTTTCCTCCTACAATATATGAAGAAAGATCCTAACCTGAAAAATGTCCTATTTATGTTAGACACAGAAACATAAACAGAGAAAATAGGTGCAGGAGTAGGCCATTTGAGCCAGCATCACCATTCAATATGATCATGGCTGATCATCCAAAATCAGTACCCCATTCTGTCTTTTTCCCCATATCCTTTGATTCCCTTAGCCCTAAGAGCTAAATCTCAAAACATAGAAAATAGGTGCAGAGG
Organism: Raja brachyura; assembly: GCA_963514005.1. The sequence continues at coordinate 48,413,968 of OY740786.1, read as the reverse complement.
AGGCATTCAGCCCTTCGAGCCAGCTGATGGCTGCTCATCCCCAATCAATAACCTGTGCCTGCCTTCTCCCCATATCCCTTGATTCCACTAGCCCCGAGAGCTCTACCTAACTCTCTCTTGAAAACGTCCAATGAATTTGCCTCCACTGCCTTCTGTGGCAGAGAATTCCACAGATTCACAACTATCCGGGTGAAAACGTTTTTCCTGTTCTCCAGAGGTGCTGCTTAACTGCTGAGTTACTCAAATGCTTTGCGTCCTTTTCTGTAAACCAGAATCTGAAGTTTCTTGTTTCTACTAGACTGTGGTATTTTTTGTTCAGTACAACTTTTTTCAGTGCCTTTGTTAACTAAATGTGATCAAGTCTGTTGCGTGGCAGTCACTGAATTCCAAATGTGTTCAAGGTCCTTAGTGTGTGTGTGGAACGCATCTGATTGGAGACCATCATGTTTGCATGATATCAAACAACATGTTTTGACATTGGATAAAACAAAAAAATACTAGACACTGCGTAGTTCATCACAGGAACTGCCCTCCCCACATTTAAAAGGATCTATCAAAAAGGCAGCAAATATTGTTGGAGACCTACACCACACCAGCATGCTCTCATTCCCCACCTGTCAGTGGGTAGAAGGTACAGGAGTCATAAACAATGACAACCAAAGTCAAGAATAACTTCTTCCCAGCAACCATCAGGCTCATGAACACTACACAACACTAATCTCAGAAACTATAAACTTCTTTGGTGCATCACCAAACATGATTCTTTTTTTTGCACAAATGTTACCATTATTAATTCATTAAATTGTTTTATTATTATCTTTTGTTGTGTCTATTACATTAATACGCCTATTAAGCTGTAAGCAAGTAAGAATGTATTTGTTCAATTGACAGTACGCAAACCAATTAAACACTTTTGACTCTTTGACAGTATTTATTTATCTTGATTCTTTTCTATTGATATTGATGCCAGGTGCATAAAACTAAATCTGGCACCTGTGAAGTATCACTTGAACACAACATTTTCAGCATTCTCCACAACCTGGTTGCATTCTTCACACATCCAACCTTTTCAGGCATAATAGGAAATGACTGTCTAATTACAATCCAAACATTTTCAATGTTGGCTTTCTTTTACACAAATACACTACTGTTAATATTAATTTCCAAGTTTCATTTGCATGCTGGCTTGGGAAGCCTGCCAGCATCGTGTGGCATCTCATGGACAAGACTTAAACTGATGGATGCATGGAGGGGGGGGGGGGATGTTTGAATGGTGGAGGTAGGCTGACCTGTGAATTCATTTATGCTGACCCTTATCATTATAAGTATTGATTAAACAGCTCGAGTGGTGTGTTCATTAATGTATATTTCAAGAGTGAATCAGTAGGGATAATGCCTGGAGCACACTAAGTGAAATATAAAATTACAGACCTGGGATTCCTGTGACCTGATTCTTTACTGTCATTAGCTTTTGCTTGTGAGTTTGAGAGCAGACAGTCTGTTGTAGGGCATGCAATTAAAATGCCATCTGCATTTTGATGATGCCATCTGGTCACCCTGCTCCCTTGAACAGGTAGCTTTCAGTGGTTGAATTTGGGCAACAGTGACCGAAAAAAAAGTGTCCTATGTGGTACTCAGCTGTGAAAGCTGCTCTGAAAATGACTGGATTTATTTATTCTAGTGAATGGGATGATATTAAAATATTAAGAATAAGTACAGCCTCCCTTACTATCTTACATCTCACTATTAACCCATTCTCGCTGGATAATGTGCTTGGTTTACCTTTCACTGTCACACCTTCAACATACATTTGCAGGCATATTCAGCTACCAATACCAAATATTGTGGATTTAATTTATTCCACTTACTTAACAGAACACTTAAGGAAGCCATTCAGTCGATTTAGTTCATGCCAGTTCCCACGAAATATATTGTTCCTCATCTTGTTCCTTTACAACATTCTCTCTCATACTCTCATGGAATTGTGGAAACTTTATTGTCATTCAGACCTTTCGGTCTGAACAAAATTTTGTTGCCTTGCAGTCATACATATAATCATATAACAAAACACACAATAAACACAAATTTAACATCCACCACAGTGCGTTCACCAGACACCTCCTCACTGTGATGGAAGACAAAAGTCTTAAGTCTTTGTCTCTTCCCTTCTTGTTCTTCCTCTGCGCTGAGGCGATCCAGGCCTCCAATGTTGTGACCCCACTGGGTGATGGTAAGTCCTGCGGCTGAACCATGCTCCACGAGCACACCGGTTCAACTCCGCGGCCCGGGGAGGTCGAAGCTGCCGCCCTCCAGTTCAGCGGACGAAGCTGTTGCCGCGGGAGCTCCGGAAAAACAGGTCACCAACCTGTGACCTGCGAGCTCCCGATGATGTCTTTCACTGGGCCCGCGGCCGAACCTCCGAAGTCGCTGCCACCGCCACCAGAAAGCAGCGACAGCTCCGAGCCGGGCCGCCGGAACGCCTGAACCCGCCATAGCCCCGAAGTCTGCCATCCTCGTGCTGGTAAGTCCTGGCTGGCTCTGCCTCCGGAGTCTCGAGGTCGGTCGCAGTTGGAGGCCGCCAGCTCCGCCATTAGGCCTCAGTGCAGACAGGGAAGAGATGGGGGATATGACAAGAAAAGTTGCGTCCCCCTGAAGGAAGATACTAAAACACGTTTCTCCTATCATCACCACACCCCCCTCTCAACACACATACACAAACTAATAACTCAAATAATTCTCAACAATGTCCTTTACTTTGTTTTACTTTAGAGATACATCAAGGAAAGAGGCCCTCTGGCCCACTGAGTCCACGCTGAGCAATGATCACCATATACATTAGTACTATCCTACACACAAGGGGCAAATTACATATTTTACTGAACCCAATTAACCCATAAATGTGCATATTTTGAGTGTGGGAGGAAACCAGATCACCTGAAGAAAATCCACGGAGAATCACACGTGCGATCACAGGGAGAATGTACAAACTCCATGCAGACAACACCTATAATAGTAAGATTAAACGAGAACTTACCTGTTCGAAGTTTGATCTTTATTTTATGAGGAGTTACGATGAGGGATTATGTCACGAAGCCCCGCCTGGCACTTGATCGGCATACTTCAAAACAGCAGCATGAAAAACACAGAACCAATAGCCAGAGTAAGATAGTAAGGCTCAACATAGACTAGAACTACCAGATGATCATTTATATTATGAGGGCTGGTAGCAGAGGGCACGTAATCCCTCAGCGTAACTCCTCATAAAATAAAGATCAAACTTCGAACAGTAAGTTCTCGTTTAATCTTACTATTTACTTCAGAGTCACGTGAGTGACTCCGTGAAGATTTTAAAGATCTGTGTTTTTTATGTCATAGATTCATTCCATACGACACTCTGTTTAGTCAATACAGTAGTGAGTAAATAATATTTTTAAAAACATTGTTTCAATTTATGTAATGTCTTTTAATCATAAAAAGAACATTTTTTAAATAATAACCCCTCTTTCCCAGGGGAAAAATGTTACAATAAAAGTGATAATGATATCAAATGATAACATAAATCGATAATATAAAACAAAGGAAGCATTTAAAGCGAACCTAACACTGCGTGTCCAAATCCTGGCACCATGACAACAGGTTTATCGTAGAACTTTGAAAAAGTTTCGTCTTTACACCACCCTGTGGCCTCTAAAATTTGATCGAGTGGTACATCCTATACCTTCGCCGCGGATGCAGCTGCAGCCCTAGTGGAGTGAAACTTAAACACATCAGTGTCCACTCCCACTAAATCCAAAACCTGTTCTAACCATCTAGAAATGGTTTGAACTGCAACTTTTGTATGTTGTTTTTTGTGCGTTATCAGTAACGCTGTCTCAGCACCTCTGAGATTTTTGGTTACTTCAATATATTTAGTTAAATGCTTAACTACACACAATGTTTCATTGACAGGATATGCTTTAAACATTACCTTGGTTCCAGTTTTTCCTGGTCTGCTTTGTTTGATCAGATCATAAACATAAAACACAATGTTATCTGAAGCCACATTCATGCAATCTAACCGTAACAATTGCAAAGTTTGTACTCTTTGAGCTGACACTAATGCCATTACATTTCTACCTTGAATGTTAACCTTTGCGAAGACATTGAAGTAATTGGAGTCCATTGCCTAAGCAAAGTGAGAACAATGCTAACATCCCAAATTTCTGTATCTCTGGGCATGGGAGGATTTTTATTAGAAAATTCCTTTCATAAACCGGGATATTAATGGGTGAGACCAATTGAATCTCGATTAGAAATTTGTCCTAAATAGGACGACAAAGCACTACGAGCACTATTAATGGCACTATAACTTAAGTGCTCATCAAAATGCAACCCAGCAAGGAACTCTAATACATTTGATATGTTCACAGTATGATAGGATATCTTTGACTGTCTACAGAAGACTTCCCATTTCTTTATATGCAACATATATTGGTTTTTTTTTGTGTTATTTCTCCAAGCTGCAGCTATAACATCCATGGTCCTATCCGACAGTCCAAGCTCTTGCAATGGTCTGGTCAGAACCTGCAGATTAACAAATTCATATGATCATGCAATGGATGAATTTTTTTTGTTACTGATTGTATCAACAATTGTTGCAACTAGGAATCGTCATACCTGGTTCAATAATCATTTTAAGCACAACAGGAACCATGACTGTGTAGGCCAATTTGGCCCCACCAAAATGCCCTTGGCAGCATCTTGCGCTATTTTCTTGAGACATTGCCCAATCAGACAGAATGGGGGCAAGGCATAAAAGAACGTATTCCCCCAGTGTAGCGAGAAAGCATCCACCGCTACTGCCCCTGGATTGTGTTCCCAAGACACGTATTTGGGCAATTGGTGATTTAAGCTAGATGCAAACAGATCAATGTCCGGTGCTCCAACCGACTGACAATATTTTTGAAAAATTGTGGATTTAACATCCATTCTGTACTGTCTTTAAATTTTTGTGATCTTTTGTCTGCCACAATATTGTCTCTCCCTGGGAGATAAATAGCTGAAAACCAAATATTCTTATCAATACACCAATGCCACATCTGGTTAACCAGATGATCACATGATAATGATGTCACTGCACCAATGTGATTGATATATGCCACAGCTGTGGTATTGTCTACTTGTAATTGGACATGTAAATCCTTCATAGTAGAACAATAAGCTTTTAATCCATAAAATGCTCCCAGCAATTCCAAATAATTTATACCATATGTTTGGAGAAATAAATCCTCTTGGACAGTCCATCTGCCCCCACAGCTGGTATCATTATCCGTAGCACCCCATCCGAGAGAACTTGCATCAGTTTGCAAAATCACTGCTGGCTGCTGAACCAAAATGTTTTTAACAGCTTGTGGAACATTCTCAATCCACCAATGCAATTCTCATAAAGCTTCCTTTGGCAATTGCATGGGCCTATCAAAATGGCCTGCTCACTGTATAAACGCTTGAGTTTTTGCCCTTTTGAGATTTTGGTAATGCAGTGGACCAAGTTCTACTGCAGGAATGCTGCTACTAACTTACCAATAACCTTAGCAACTTCTCGGATGGAGGGATAAGGTTTGTCAATAAGGCACCAACATACATTTGTAATATCAAGAATCCTGTCTATTGGTAAAGTTACTAACATGGTAACTGAATTAATCACAAACCCCAAATATTCAATAGTTTGGGATGGCTGTAACTTACATTTTGTTGGATGAATCAGGAAACCTAGCCTTTCAAACAGGCTTGTAGTTGCCGAGACTGATTTTTCAGCTGACTCCTGATTAGCATTGACAATTAAAATGTTATCTAGATAAGCCATAACAATGTGTTTCTGTGCACTTAGCAGTGCAAGTGTTGGTTTCAACAATTAGTGAACAACCTAAGAGCTGAGCTTAATCCATAAGGTAATGCCTGCGAAAGTGACGATGAATTGGTACTGAATAATATGCATCCTTCAAATCTTATTGTAGCCATGTAACAATCTGTTGATACCAGCTGCATTGCAGTGTTGAAGGTATCCATTTTAAAATGTGTATACTGGACAAATGTATTAAAATGTGTTAGGTCTAAAATGATTCTACAACCCCCATCTTTCTTTGGTCTGGGGAAATATTTGATACAAATTGTTGTGGATCCTCACTTGATTTCTTGATAACTCCTTTTTTTTACACCAATTCTTAACTTCATTATCAATTTGAATTTTTTCAAATACAGAAAACACCAATTACGATTAGGCTTATTCTGTCCTGGTGGATCAATACCTTCTACAAAATTAATGGTAGATCCTAAGACAGTATCTAATATAACACGGTCAGATGTTATACAGTCCCATTTCTCATAAAACATTTGTAGACTATCACCAATCTGAGGTTCATCCAAAGATTCTTCTGTAATAGAAAAGTTTTTGTACCTCTCCAACCGGACGTGGTGGTCTCCTTCTCCCAACATATGGGTGAACATTCGGCTGTGCTGGTTGGTAATATTTCCTTACCATACTCCTGCCTCGGCTTGTTCCAGCTCCAAATCAAAATCCCCTTCTCGTTTGACCGGCCCTTCTTTGGCCAAAACGAAGGGTTTCATGAGGTCAATAGTCTTTGCCTCTTTATCAATCTCTTTATTTATTTAAACAGATTTTCTCTGAACAAATAACCAGGAGCTTGAACATTGCTTGATCTGCACAAACCTGCAAATCTTGGATGTAAAATAGGCCGAATGGCAATCTTCCTCATAGAATTAATGTCAAATATTGAGTTGCAGAACAATGCCATCATATCCTTCTGAACTTTGGTAATTCCACAATCTTCCACTTGCCTTCCAAAAGCAGTGATCCCAGCCAAAATCATATTTCCTGCGTCCACATCATTGATGACATTGGCGCCCAAATAGCCGAATTTACCGTAGGTACCTTCAGTGAGGTTTAATAATTCTGCTGTATCAACCATAACAGCTTCTTGAAGCTGGTGAGGGACCAAGTAATTTATGTTGGCCTCCAGGTTTTCTTCCATGGCCTCACTGCCTCCTCCAGGTATAGAAAACTTTATGCCACGTCAGACACACCTGGAGCAATATTTTTGTATTGTGATGGGTACTCATGCCCAAAATCACCACCCTCAGGATCAGTCTCATGCAGCCCTGGTACTCCTGAGACTTTGCTCAAGGAGACTTCCTCCAGCCCAATCCCGGGCTCTGGAGTTTCAAATTCCCAATTCAAACTGGCACCATATTCATGATATGGAACCCCCTCAGGGTCTGCCTAGGAATATTCTGGGTTTTTTAGACCCTTGGTTGATTTTTGTCTGGATCATTTTCCATTTGATCCATTCTAAGCCATAAGGCTTTTCTTTCTGGAGGACCTTCATTGTCAGATTCATCAGAAACCACGGGCCTCTCAGATTTTCTTTACATTTTTTAGGCACTGGATTTTCCTCCGTGGCTTCTGCTTGTGGAGCAACCAAAGGCTCACTAACGGGTATTTCAACGGCCACCGGTATTGGAACCGGCTCCGTAATAATCTGCTGTCCCGCCTGTTTTTCTTCTCCTCCCCAGCGACGCACGTTTTACCTGCGATTTTTTTTAGGAGCTTTTTCCATTTTTACTTTTAAACTCCTCCTGGCCTTTACTCACCAGCCTCATGGAGTTTGAAATGCCCTGGAAGTAAAAATAATTTACTTACCTGCAGACCTGTTCCTTACCGTTGGTGGAGCTGCGCTCTGCAGCACTTTTCCTACCGACAGCGTCGATGTAATGCCGATCAAGCGCCAGGCGGGGCTTCTTCACGTAGTCACTCACGTGACTCCGAAGTAAAATCAAATTGAACCCAGGTCTCTGGCACTGTAAGGCAGCTACTCTACCTCTGTGCCACTGTGCTGCCCTTTTGGTTTCATTGCCAATTACCTACATGCATGTAAATGTTACTGTAGCCAATTAAATTATCAGGCCATTTTGGGGGTGTAGGAAGAAACTAAAGCACCAGGCTGAAACTCAGATAGTCACAGGTAGAATCTGAATTCAGGATTGAACCCAGGAACTCTGAAACTGCAGCACCAACTGCTTTTGTAAGTTTTGTAAGTTTTAAGATGGTTAATGATGATTAATGAAACTACAGACCCCAGTGGGACATGTAATAGCTGTATAGCAGGAGGCAGGTATACAGGTAGTTTCTGAGGGCGCCATTAGCGTGGAGGGGTTAACAGCATTCAGGTTGGGCAGAAGCTACGCTCTCAGTGGGAAATCCCGGGGTGGTGGTGTGTGCATTTACACTAATAACAGCTGGTGTAATAATGCCACAGTGGTGTCAAATTATTGCTCCCCAGACATTGAGTTTTTGACAATAAAATGCAGACCCTTCTATATGCCCAGGGAATTCACCATTATAACCATCACAGCTGTGTACATCCCACCCAGTGCAAACACTAAGGAGGCCCTGAATGCTCTTTATTGTTCCATTAGTGACCTACAATCTACACATCCAGATGGTGTCTTCATTGTTGCTGGGGATTTTAACCAGGCCAACATGAAGACTGTTCTGCCACATTACTACCAGCATGTAGACTTTGCAACCAGGGGAATGAATACACTGGACCTAGCCTATACTAACATCAAGAAGGCATTCAAGGCAGTCCCCTGCCCCCACCTTGGCTCCTCAGACCATATCTCTGTGATGCTAATTCCTGCATACAGGCCCATGCTTACCAGAGAAAAAACCTACTGTGAAGCAGGTTAGGGTCTGGCCAGAGGGAGCTATGACAACACTACAGGACTGTTTTGAATGCACGGACTGCGACATGTTCAAGAAGGCTGCAACTGTCAGCCAACACATCAACCTGGAGGAGTATGCTGCGTCTGTGTCTGCTTACATGGAGAAGTGCATAGAGGATGTCTCCCGATGTTGGGGGAGTCCAGAACAAGGGGTCACAGTCTAAGGATAAGGGGGAATCCCTTTAGGACCGAAATGAGGAAAACATTCTTTACACAGAGAGTGGTGAGTCTCTGGAATTCTCTGCCACAGAAGGTAGTTGAGGCCAGTTCATTGGCTATATTTAAGAGGGCGTTAGATGTGGCACTTGTGGCTAAAGGGATCAGGTGGTATGGAGAGAAGGCAGGTACGGGATACTGAGTTGGATGATCAGCCATGATCACATTGAATGGCGGTGCAGGCTCGAAGGGCCGAATGGCCTACTCCTGTACCTATTTTCTATGTTTCTATGTTTCTATGTCTGTGTCACCAAGACCATCACTGTACGGGCCAACCAGAAACTCTGGATGACCACAGAGGTACGTGGAATGCTGAGAGCACGTAATGCCGTGTTTAAATCCGGCGACGTGGCGGCACTCAGATCCGCAAGAGCCAACCTGAACCGAGTCATCAGGTTGGCCAAGCGTGCCCATGGCCAGAAAATCCAGAGTTTCTTCCATGACCCCAAGAACACCAGGCGCATGGGACAGGGAATCAAATCAATCACGGACTATAAGACTGCTTCTCCACCCTGTGATGACAACATTGAGTTCCTCAATGAACTCAACAACTGTTTTGGTCGGTTCGAGGCATTAAATAACACACCTGCAAGCAAAGGTATTCTTCATTGTGAGAAAAAGGCACTCAGTCTCGACATAATGGATGTTCGGAGGACCTTAAAAGGAGTGAACGCACGAAAGGCGGCAGGCCCTGATAACATACCAGGGCGGGTGCTCAGGGAATGTGCTGATCAGCTGGCACATGTCCGTACGGACATATTTAACACCTCGCTGAACCAGGCTGTCGTCCCATTATGCTTCAAGACTGCCACCATCATACCAGTGCCAAAAAAATCCAACATACAATGTCTCAATGACTACCGCCCTGTAGCACTCACCCCCATAATGATGAAGTGCTTCGAGAGGCTGGTCAGGGACCACATTACCTCCAGACTCCCCTCCACACTTGACCCATACCAGTTTGCTTACAGGCCAAACCGCTCCACAGAGGACACTATATCCTCCGTACTCCATCTGAGCCTGGAACATTTAGAGGAGAAAAACACCTATGTGCGAATGCTGTTCGTGGATTTCAGTTCAGCATTCAACACCATTATCCCCCAGCACCTGATAAGCAAACTGGTTCCATTGGGCCTCGGCACCCCCATGTGTAACTGGGTACTGGACTTCCTCACTGACAGACCCCAGTCTGTAAGGGTTGGAAATAACACCTCCAACACCATCTCTCTGAGCACCGGCTCCCCTCAGGGCTGTGTCCTGAGTCCACTACTGTTCACCCTGATGACTCACGACTGTTGTGCCAGGTTTAGTACAAACCACATCATGAATTATGCAGATGACACAACAGTGGTGGGCCTCATCAGGGATGACAATGAGCTGGCTTACAGGGAATAAGTGAAACAACTGGTGGACTGGTGCAATACGAACAACCTGATCCTGAATGTCGAAAATACAAAGGAGGTTATCGTCGACTTCAGGAAAACCCGGCACAGTCCCACACCACTTCACATCAATGAGAGCGATGTGGAGGTGGTCAGTAGCACAAAGTTCCTGGGGATGCAGATCACTAACAATCTGACCTGGTCGAATAACATCTCATCAACAGTTAAGAGATCGCAGCAGCGGTTGCACTTTCTACGCCGGATGAGAAGAGCTCACCTCCCCCATCCCATCCTCACTACTTTCTACAGGGGCACCATAGAGAGTATTCTGACCAGCTGTATCTCTGTCTGGTTTGGGGACTGTAGAGCCTCCGACTGGAAGTCTGTGCAGAGAGTGGTGAGGACAGCGGAAAAAATCATCGGGACCTCTCTCCCCTCAATCGAGGATATTGCGACCAAACGTTGCGTGTCTAAGGCCAGCAGTATCATAAAAGACCCCACACATCTCCATCACGGTCTGTTCACTCTGCTGCCCTCGGAAAAAAGATATTGCAGCATAAGGAGCAGAACATCAAGGTTCTGCAACAGCTTCTTCCCACGAGCCATCAGACTCCTGAATGCCATGTAATGGGCTGCCACCATTGTCTATTTATCCTTTTATCCTTTTTATCCATTTTATCCATGTTTATCCTTCTGTTAATTTATCGTGTTGCATAGGGAGCCAAATGCAACAAAATTTCGTTTGGAACTGCATATATCAATGTATTTCTAAATGATAATAAAGTTTGTTTGACTTTGACTTTGACTTTGAAAGTGAAATGTTTTTGAATATGCCTCTGCTTCTTAAACTACCATTTTAATTACATTGTGTTATGAAACTGGGCTAAACTCTCAAATTTACTGTTGCATAGAAAAAACATTCAAAATCAGAATAACGATAAATACATCGGGCAATAGTGGAGTAGATTATTTTATCTTTAGACTGTAATACAAAATATCATCCTATTTACTTTCTTGTTTTTATACACCTTGGACTATCAGAACTCCATTACAGTCAATATCTAAATTCAATAACAATTGATCTATTGTTATTATTTAATAGTAAGATTAAATGAGAACTTACCAGTTTGAAGTTTGATCTTTATTTTATGAGGAGTTACGATGAGGGATTACGTGAAGAAGCCCTGCCAGGCGCATGCGTGTCATACGTCAAAGCAGTATGCGTGCAAACACAGAAACTATAGTCGAAGTGTTATTGTAAGACTCAGAAGACTAGAACTACCTAATGATCTTTTCGATGATGAGGGCCAGGAGCGGAGGGCTGCGTGAAAATTTCAAAAGCTCTGTGATTTCATGCCGTAGATCCATTTCATACGACACACTGCTTCAGTTGACACATTAGCGAATAAACAATGTATTGAACATTGCTTTGGATTATTCAATAATCATTTTTAATAATAATAACAAACAAAACAGTAATAACCCCTCTGTCCCAGGGGGAAATTACAAATGAAATTTAGAAAGAAAATCAAATCAAACCAAACCCAAAACAGCATGCTCAAAACATTGCACTGTCAGGACAGGTTTATCATAAAATGTGGAGAAGGTCGCCTCCTTAGACCATCCTGCGGCCCCGAGGATTTGGTCTAGAGGCACGTCCTGTGCCTTCACTGCGGATGTTGATGCCGCCCTGGTGGAGTGAGATTTAAAAACATGAGTGTCTACTCCAGCACCATCCAAAACCTGCTTTAACCATCTAGAAATTGTTTGTACTGACACATTTTTATGAGTTTTTTTTGTGGCTGATGAGCATTGCTGTCTCAGAGCCTCTGAGACTCTTAGTTACCTCGATATATTGACTCAGGTGCTTGACTACACATAACGTTTGGTCAACGGGGTATGCTTTAAAGCTTACTTTGGTCATTCCTGACCTGCTTTATTTGATTAAATCATACACATTAAACATAATGTTATCTTCAGAAGAGTACATGCTATCTAGTAGATTTTGCAATGTTTGAACTCGTTGCGCTGATACTAGCACCATGAGCATAACCACTTTAAGTGTTAATTTCTGAAAAGACAGTGACGTAATTGGAGCCCATTGCCGAAGCAGTGTGAGAACTATACTGACATCACAGATTTTGGTATATCTAGGCTTAGGAGGGTTCTTATTAAAGATTCCTCTCATGAATCAGGATACTAACGGATGAGAACTGATAGATTGTTGTTCTGAAAACTGCCCTAAATAGGAGGACAAAGCATTCCGAGCACTATTAATGGCACTATAGCTCAAGTGTTCATCACAATGCAATGTAGCAAGGAACTCCAATACATCTGGTATGCTTGCAGTATGATAAGATATATCTGACTGCAAGCAAAACATCTCCCATTTGTTAATATGAGACATATTTTTTTTAGTGCTATCTCTCCAAGCTGTAATTATCACATCCATGGTCCTACTTGACAGTCCAAGCCCTTGGAATGGTCTGGTCAGAACCTGCAGATTAACAAATTAATACGATCATGTAATGGATGACTTTCTCCTGTTACAGGATGCACCAACAAATTACTGCACTTAGGGACAGTCATGAATGGCTGTCATCATTCTCAGCACCAATGGGAACCATGGTTGTGTAGGCCAGTCCGGAACCACCAAAACGTCTGAGGCGGAGTCCTGCTCTAATTTGGTGAGGCAAAATGGGGGTGGGAAGCGTAAAACGTACTTCCCCAATGTAGCGAGAATGCATCCACCACTACTGCTCCTGGATCTGATTCCCACGAAACGTATTTAGGCAACTGGTGATTTAGCCTGGATGCAAACAGATCAATATCTGGCAAACCAGAGCGGCTGACAACCATTTTAAAACATCAGAATTTAGCATCCATTCTATGTTGTCATTAAATTTCCGTGGCCGGTTATCTGCCACCACATTATCTCTACCTGGTAGGTAGATAGCTGAGACCCAGATATTTCTGGAAATACACCAGTCCCAAATGAGGTTAGCAGATTATCACATGATACTGACCTTATTCCTCCCATGTGATTGATAGAGGCAACAGCCGTGGTATTGACATTCTGGAGCTGAACATGTAAATTATTCATTGCTGAACAATAAGCTTTTAATCCATAGAATGCACCCAGCAATTCTAAGTAATTTATACCGTGCCTGTGCAGGATTAAATCCTCCTGCACACTCCATCTACCACCACTTCCATGGGATCCCCATCCCAAAGCGCTCACATCTGTTTGTAAAACCACTGAAGTTTGTTGAACCAAAATGTTTTTGGTAGTTTGTGCAATATTGATGATCCACCATTGTAATTCGGTGATGGCTTTGGCTGGCAACTGCATAGGCCTATCAAAATGACCTGCATGTTCTTTAAGTGCTTGTTCTCCAGGTCGTGGCAGACTTTGATAGTGCAGGGGTCCAAACTACACTGCAGGGAAAGCCGCCACCGATTTACCAATAACAGTGGCTACTTCCCGGATAGAGGGTTGTTGTTTTTCAGCAAGACTGGTACACACCTCCCTGATTTCAACAGCCTTGGCTGTAGGCAAAGTCACTGACATGTAAACTGAATCAATTACAAACCCCAAATAATCAATTTTTGGGGATGGCTCTAACTTGGATTTGAAACCCTAACCTCTCAAACAGGTGTTTGGTTGCTGTAACCGACTCCGCAGCTCTTTCCTGAAGTTGTTTATAATTAAGATTTCATCCAGATAAGCCATCACAATGTGATTCTGGGCATGAAGGAGCACCAGCACTAGTTTTAACAATTTCGTGAACAACCTAGGAGCTGAGGTTAACACATTGGGTAATGCTTTAAATTGCCACAGCTGTCCCATCCAACTCAATTTCAAGTATCTTCGGTACTGATGATAAATTGGTACTGAATAATATGCATCTTTCAGATCTATGGTTGCCATATAACAACCTGCTGATAACAGGTGTTTAGCAGTATGAGGGTGTCCATTTTAAAATGCCTATATTGGACATAGGAATTCAACTGGGTTAGATCCAGAATGACTCGACATCCACTATCTTTTTTCTGTCTGGGCAACATATTGGAATAAAATGGTTGAGAATGGTATGTATTACCCCTTTTTGGAACAAAACCACAATTTATTCATTTACCTGTTTCTGGTCCAGAAAAAAACAATACCTGACTAGGCATATTTTGTGCAGGTGGATGAACTCCTGACATAAACTCTATTCGAGACCCTGAGACAGTGTCCAGTGTAAACAGTTCAGATGTTATGCAGCACCATTCATCATAAAATAACTGTAACCTACCCCCAACCGGAGATTGTTCCCCAGAAGATTTATCCTGGACTGAATGAATCACCCATACCTCCATAGTCCAACTTTGCGTTCTCATCCTTCTCGCCATACTGGGGTTGTAGTTGGCATATACAGGTGGGTAATACCGTCGTCCCACTGGCCCCACTCTGCTTGGCCCTGCCCCTGGATCTGACCCCCTTCCTGGCGGAAGGGACGTAAGTCTTCATGTATCCATATAACCATATAACAATTGCAGTACGGAAACAGGCCTTCTCGGCCCTTCCAGTCCATGCCGACCATTTATTTTCCCCTAGTCCCATCTACCTGCACTCCCTCCATTCCCTTCCCGTCCATATACCTATCCACTTTACTTTTAAGTGTTAAAATCGATCCTGCCTCCACCACTTCTGCTGGAAGATCATTCCACACAGCCACCACTCTCTGAGTAAAGATGTTCCCCCTCATGTTACCCCTAAACTTCTGTCCCTTAATTCTCATGTCATTCCCTCTTGTTTGAATCTTCCCTACCCTCAATGGGAAAAGCTTATCCACGTCAACTCTGTCTATCCCTTTCATCATTTTAAAGACCTCAATCAAGTTCCCCCTTAACCTTCTGCGCTCCAAAGAATAAAGACCTAACTTGTTCAACCTTTCTCTGTAACTTAGTTGCTGGAACCCAGGCAACATTCTAATAAATCTCCTCTGTACTCTCTCTATTTTGTTGACATCCTTCCTATAATTAGGCGACCAAAATTGTACACCATACTCCAGAATTGGCCTCACCAATGCCTTGTACAATTTTAACATTACTTCCCTGCTCCTATATTCAATGCTCTGATTTATAAAGGCCAGTACACCAAAGGCTTTCTTTACCACCCTATCAACATGCAACACCTTCAGGGAACTATGCACAGTTATTCCTAGATCTCTCTGTTCCACAGCAATCCTCAATTCCCTACCATTTACCATGTACGTCCTATTTTGATTTGTCCTGCCAAGATGTAGCACCTCACACTTATCAGCATTGAACTCCATCTGCCATCTTTCAGCCCCCTCTTTCAAATGGCCCAAATCTCTCTGTAGACTTTGGAAATCTACTTCATTATCCACAGCACCACCTATCTTAGTATCATCTGCATACTTACTTATATAATTTTCCACCCCATCATCTAGATCATTGATGTACATGACAAACAACAGTGGACGCAACACAGATCCCTGAGGCACCCCACTGGTCACCGGCTTCCAACCTGACAAACAGCCATCCACCATTACTCTCTGGCATCTCCCATTCAGCCACTGTTGAATCCATCTTACTACTCCGCCATTAACACCCAAAGATTGCACTTTCTTAACCAACCTTCCACGGGGAACCTTGTCAAAGGCCTTACTGAAATCCATATAGACAACATCCACTGCTTTACCCTCATGAATTTCCCTTGTAACCTCTTCAAAAAATTCAAGGTTTGTCAAACATGACCTTCCAGGCACAAATCCATGTTGACTGTTCTTGATCAGACCCTGTTGATCCAGATGCTTATATATATTATCTCTAAGTATCCTTTCCATTAATTTGCCCACCACTGATGTCAAACTAACAGGTCTATAATTGCTAGGTTTATTCTTTGAACCCTTTTTAAACAATGGAACAACATGCGCAGTACGCCAATCCTCCGGCACTATTCCCGTTTCTAATGACATTTGAAATATTTCTGTCATAGCCCCTGCTATTTCTACACTAACTTCCCTCAATGTCTTAGGGAATATCCTATCAGGACATGGAGACTTATCCGCTTTTATATTTTTGCAAAAATATCAGTACTTCCTCCTCTTTGAATCTCATAGTTTGCATAGCTACTCTACTTTTTTTCGCTTACCTCACAGAGTTCACTATCCTTCTCCTTGGTCAATACCGAAGAAAATAAATTGTTCAATATCTCCCCCATCTCTTTTGGCTCTGCAGATAGCTGTCCATTCTGGCTATCTGATGGTCCAATTTTATCCCTTGTTATCCTTTTCCTATTAATATAGCTGTAGAAACCCTTTGGATTTATTTTCACCTTTCTTGCCAAAGCAACCTCATATCTTCTTTTAGCTTTTCTTATTTCTTTCTTAAGATTCTTTTTACATTCTTTATACTCATCTAGCACCTCATTTACTCCATGCCTCCTATAATTATTGTAGATATCTCTCTTTTTTCGAACCAAGTGTCCAATTTCCCTTGAAAACCATGGCTCTTTCCGATTTTTACTATTTCCTTTCAACTGAACAGGGTCATAAAGATTCTGTACTCTTACAATTTCCCCTTTAAATGTCCTCCATTTCTCTTCTACATCCTTCCCATCAAACAAAATGTCCCAATTCACTCCTTTTAAATCATTACGCATTCCCTCAAAATGAGCCTTTCTCCAATCAAAAATCTCAACCCTCGGTCCAGTTCTGACTCTCTCCATAATTATATTGAAACTAATGGTATTCTGATCACTGGTCCCGAAGCGCTCACCAACGCATACCTCCATCACCTGAACTGCCTCATTTCCTAACAGGAGTTCCAGCACTGCCCCTTCTCTGGTCGACACCTCTATGTATGGCTGCAAAAAACTATCCTGCACACATTTAACAAACTCAAAACCATCCAGCCCATTTACAGAATGTGTTTCCCAGTCTATTTTTGGAAAATGGAAATCTCCCACAATCACTACCTTGTGCTTACTACTAATATCTGCTATCTCCTTACATATTAGCTCTTCCAATTCTTGCTCCCCATTTGGCAGTCTATAATACACCCCTAAAAGTGTTGCTACACCTTTCCCACTTCTCAGTTCCACCCAAATAGCCTCCCCATATGAGCCCTCTAATCTATCCTGCCAAAGCACTGCTGTAATATCTTCTCTGACAAGCAATGCAACACCTCCACCTCTGGTCCCTCCAATTCTACCACACCTGAAGCATCCTGGAATATTTAGTTTCCAATCACAACCCTCCCGCAACCATGTTTCACTGATTGCCACAACATCATATTTCCAGGTGTCAATCCAGGCTCTAAGCTCATCCAAACAATGGCCTGTTTCCTTTATCATCAATACTTTTTTGCATATCTTTCATTCATTGTTCTTTACCTCTCCACATCACTGTCTATATCTCTCCTTTCCCTATTCCCTGACCAGTCTGAAGAAGGGTCTCGACCCAAAACGTCGCCTATCTCCTTCGCTCCTTAGATGCTGCTGCACCCGCTGAGTTTCTCCAGCTTTTTGTGTAACCCACCTTTCTTACAATGCTCCTAGCATTAAAATATACACATTTTAGAAACCCACCATCCCTTATTCTCTGTTTATTATCTTTTTCCTCTTTCTCGCCTACATTTTGGGTCCGAGTGCTTCCCTTCTCTGCCTCTTGCCCCTCACCCTGGCCCCTAGCCCCCTCTACCCGAGTCCCTCCCCCCAGCCTTTCTAGTTTAAAGCCTCCTTTGCAAATCTCCCCGCCAGGATATTGGTTCCCCTCGGGTTCAAGTGCAACCCGTCCTTTTTATACAGATCATGAAAAGAGGTCCCAGTGAAACCAATCATGAGACCTATCGTCTTGGCCTCTTCCTCCTAGTCTTTGACTTGTTTGAGCAGGTCCTCCCCAAATAAATAATTTGGTGCTTGAATATTGGTTTACCTGCATAGAGCTGCAAATCGCGTGTTTAGTGTAGGCTTTATAGCTATCTTCCGGATGCAATTCACTTCAAAATATGCATTGCACACATATCCCGCTGTGTGCCGGACATCGGTGCCCCTCGGACCATTTTGCCAAAAGCCGTGATGCCTGCTCCCACCAATTTGAGGACCCGCTGGAATAGAATTTCTTGTCCACGCATCGTTGCACTCATTTGTGCCCAGATAGCAGAGTTCACAGTGGGCAATTTGAGCGACGCACAATTCACAGGTGTTATATATTGGGTGTTCCATTATAGAATCTTGTAGCTGGTGAGAGGCCATGTAATTGATGTTGGCCGACAGGTTTTCCTCCATGGCCTCACCAGTACCTTCCGGAATAGCAAAGTTCCTTGCTACATCCGGGACACCTGGAGCATGGCTCATGTGCTTTGGTGTGTGCCCAAAAGCAGTGACACCATCTTCAGGGTCAGACTCCTCCTGCCCTGTCTCTTCTGAATCTTGCTCCAGGGAGGTCTCTTCCAGCCCTAAACAAGGTACTGGAGAGGGTGATTCCCACTGATATTCATAAGCGGTATAATCTTCTTCGCTGTATGGGCCTCTATGTGAGGCTGTCTGGGGAATGCTAGGGGGCATTCGACCCTGAATGAAAAATTTAATGGCTCATTAAAGTTTGGAGCATTTTCTCCAACTGGTCGAGCCGTCCTCATACCTTTTTATTGGAAGAAGAGGAGTCTTCCTCTTCATCAGACCCGCCGGATAAGACGGGCCTGAGAGATTTTCTTTTTGGCTTCCTCCCTGGTGGAGTGGCCTCAGTGCCCTGAAGGACTGGAACTAATGAAGGCAGTTGAGCTGCTTGTAGAACAGCAGCCGGTATCGGAGCCGGCATTACTGCAGCCAGTATCTCCCGACCCGATCTGCGAGCGGTAACCGCGGGCACGCGCGTTATGCTCCTATTCCGGACAGATCTCTTCTCAACACGCTCCATTATCAAAAAATCCCACTGGCTCCCAAGCCAGGCTCACGGAGTTTAAATACTCGCAGAAAAAGTTTTAAATTCACTTACCTGCGGGTTTACTACTTACCGCTGGTGGAGCTGCACTCCCCAGCCCGTCGGTGCGCCATGTGTCGGACGTAATGATGCGCATGAGCCTGGCAGGGCTTCTTCATGTAGTCATTCAAGTGACTCCGAAGTAAAATTAAGCATCATCTTCAGCACAAATATTGTGGCCCAATGAACAAGTTCCTGTGCTGTACTGTTCTGAGCTCGATGGTTAAAACTCTCTGGTTAATACTATACAATTTCAATGCTCAGAATGGCCATAAGTATCACGGTCTATCATATTCATGTTTACTTCCCTCATTGAGTGATCCAACCTACAAACAGATCCTTAGAATAGGCATAAAAAGTTTAGATCTCAATGATCCCTAACCTCGTTACATCCTCCCTGATGTAGATAATCTTGAAAGGGGACAGACAAAGTTCCGATGTTGAAAAAAGCCAATAGAAATGTTTTCATAGGAGGGAATTCATGATATTTCAGCATCAGTCTAATTCCAAGCCTTCTCATTGCAGTGTCATTGGACTTGATGACGAGGGTGCATTGGTGAGGTTATAGGTTTTCAGCTGTCAGGCCTGCTACACGCAGACAGGCAATGGCAGGCCACACTTTTTCTCTCTGAATGACTATCCAGTCATTTCTTTCTTCCAGACTGCAAGCTTAGAGGTGTTGAGACACACAGCACAGTATGAGCACGTACAAAGAGCCCTTTGGCTCACTGTATCTATGCTGGCTATTATATTTCCAGTGTTTTGTCAACTTCAATATATATTTTTTAAAAAGGGTCAATAACATAGTGACAGAAAACATGTTATTGCTTCCATTTTATTTCACATCATAAAAGCATGCAGGTAGGCTAAATAGCTCCTGCAAATAAGCTCATAATGTAGGTTAACTGCAAAAATGAGTCTTTGGGACAAATGACCGGCATGTGTCACAAACAACATTGCAAGATCTCAGGAAACTAAAGAGACGAGACAAATGATGTTCTACCTCTGAGAACCGGAATGGAACCAATGGATCCAATTGGCAAATTTGCAGATGACACAAAGCTAGGTGGCAGTGTGAACTGTGAGGAGGATGCTATGAGAATGCAGGGCGACTTGGACAGGTTGGGGGAGTGGGCAGATGCAGGGCAGATGAAGTTTAATGCGGTTAAATTGAGGTTATCCACTTTGGTAAAAAACCCAGGAAGGCAGATTACTATCTAAATGGCGTCAAGTTGAGAAAAGGGGAAGTACAATGGGATCTGGGGGTCCTTGTACATCAGTCTATGAAAGTAAGCATGCAGGTACAGCAGGCAGTGAAGAAAGCGAATGACATGTTGGCCTTTATAACAAGAGGAATCGAATACAAGAGCAACGAGGTCCTTCTGCAGTTGTACAGAGCCATAGTGAGACCACACCTGGAGTATTGTGTGCAGTTTTGTTCCCCTAATTTGAGGAAGAACATTCTTGCTATTGAGGGAGTGCAGCATAGATTTACAAGGTTAATTCCCGGGATGGCAGGACTGTCATATGCTGAGAGAATGGAGCAGCTGGGCTTGTACACTCTGAAGTTTAGAAGGATGAGAGGAGATCTCATTGAAACATATAAGATTGTTAAGGGTTTGGACACACTAGAGGCATGAAACATGTTCCCAATGTTGGGGGAGTCCAGAACCAAGGGCCACAGTTTAAGAATAAGGAGTAAGCCATTTAGAACGTAGATGAGGAAACAGTTTTTCTCACAGAGAGTGGCGAGTCTGTGGAATTCTCTGTCTCGGGGGCGGTGGCGGCAGTTTCTCTGGATGCTTTCAAGAGAGCTAGATAGGGCTTTTAAAAATAGCGGAGTCAGGGGATATGGGGAGAAGGCAGGAACGGGGTACTGATTGGGGATGATCAGCCATGATCACATTGAATGGCGGTGCTGGCTCGAAGGGCTAAATGGCCTACTCCTGCACCTATTGTCTATTGTCGATTGACTGATTGAGTCCATTCTTGTTCATTAGATAGCTCTTCGTCCGTAAATGCATTTTGAAAATCTGCAAGCAGATCTACCCACTGCTGTAATAGACAGGACATTGAAGATCTGAATAGGTGTAATTGTGAGTAGAAACTTGATGTTGGACATGAATACACAATAATGAATCAAATTTCTGAAATGCAGCCAAACAGGAAATGCTCTCTTATCAGAGATTGCCTCTAAAATATGCCGAAGGGAACTATTAAATATAATTACAATTGGACAAACTTCTTGCCAGGAAAATTTCATGAATTTTCTGCAACAATTCTGAGAAACAGTAGGCATGGATTTCAAAGGCTTTTTAACTTATTTTCCCTTTTGGTGGTGCCCAGCATTCTAAACATATTTAATTAAAAATCTTACATCATTAGAGCCAAAGATTCCACAAACATTCTTTTCCGCTTGGTATTCCATTGATATATCACCATCTGTTCTCTTATTCTAAAATCTTTCCTTTAACGTACAGTGCATTCAGAAAGGGATGATCAGCCATGGCTCGAAGGGCTGAATGGCCTATTCCTGCACCTATTGTCTATTCAGACCCCTTCACTTTTTCCACATTTTGTTGCATTACAGCCTTAATCTAAAATGGATAAAATTATTTTTTTTTTATTAATCTACACACAATACCGCATAATAAAAAAGTGAAAACGGGTGTTTAGAAATGTTTGCAATGTAATTAGAAATAAATAACTGAAATATCACATTTACATAAGCATTCAAGACCCTTTACTAAGTACTTTGTTGAGGCATCTTTGGCAGCGATTACAGCATCAGGTCTTCCCGGGTATGACGCTACAAGCTTGGCACACCTGAATTTGGGTAATTTCTCCCATTCTTCTCTGCAGATCCTCTCAAGCTCTGTCAGGTTGGATGGGGAGCGTCAATGCACAGCTATTTTCAGCTCCTTCCAGAGATGTTCGATCGGGTTCAAGTCCGGGCTCTGGCTGGGCCACTCAAGGACATTCACAGACTTGTCACGAAGTCACTCCTGCGTTGTCTTGGCTGTCTGCTTGGGTCATTGTCCTGTTGGAAGATGAACCTCCGCCCCAGGTCTCCTCCAGACGTGATGCTTGGTATTCAGGCCAAACTGTTCAATCTTGGTTTCATCAGTACAGAGAATCTTGTTTCTCATACCTTTTGGCAAGCTCCAAGTGGGCTGTCATGTGTCTTTTACTAAGGAGTGCCTTCTGTCTGGCCACTCTACCATAAAGGCCTGATTGGTTGAGTGCTGCAGATATAGTTGCCCTTCTGGAAGGTTCTTACATAGCCACAGAGGAACTCTGGAGCACTGTCAGAGTGTCCATCGGATTCTCAGTCACCTCCCTAATCAAGGCCCTTCTCTTCCGATTGCTCAGTTTGGCCGGGAGGCCAGCTCTATGAAGTGTCCTGGTGGTTCCAAAGTTCTTCCATTTAAAAATGATGGAGGCCACTGTGCTCTTTGGGACCTCCAATGCTGCAGAAATTGTTTTATACCCTTCCCTGTGTCTCGACACAAGCCTGTCTCCGAGGTCTACGGACAATTCCTTTGTATTCATGGCTTGGCTTTTGCTCTGACATGCACTGTCAATTGTGGGACCTTATGTAGACAGGTGTGTGCCTTTCAATTGAATTTACCACTGGTGGGCTCCAATTAAGTTGTAGAAACATATCAAGGATAATCAATGGAAAACATGATGAACCGCATCTCAATTTTTGTTGGTGATTACATGAAGAAGGCCCACCAGGCCGCATGCACACCAAACTTCAAAGCAGCGGTATGAAATCACAAATAAACAACACCGAAGTACATAGTAAGATCAGTGACTCGAGAACTACCATATGATGCTTTATGAGAGAGGGTTGGGCGTGGCAGGCACATAATCACCAACGTAACTCCTTTTAAAATCAAGATCAAACTTCAAACTGGTAAGTTCTCGTTTAATCTTACTATTTTACTTCGGAGTCACGTGAGTGATTCCGTGAAGAGTTCAAAGCTTTGTGATTTCACGCCGCAGATTACAAATCTCGGCATCCCACTGCATTGATTAACTTGAAAGAGAAATAAATGCATTAGTCGTAACTTTGCATTCAATGTAGAAATGGGGTTTATTTAACAATGTAAACAAATGACAGTACCCCTTAAATTTAGTTACTTAAAATGGCATAGGCAAACAGTCCTGGATTGACAATCGGCCGATGATAAAAAGTCTGAAACATCATCTCATTTGCCCATCCGGCGGCCGGCAAAATATGGTCAAAGGGCACGTCCCTCGCCTTGGCCGCCAATGTAGCTGCTGCCCTAGTGTAATGAGATGTAAACACACTATCTAAATGATACGCTGACGTTGATACTGACCTGGTGGAATGAGATATACAATCATCAGTGTTAATATCTGTATAACCCAGAACCTGCTGCAGCCACCATAAAACAAGTCTGAACCGACCTTCCTTTGTGTAGTTGTTTGTTAACTAATAACAATGCCGATTCCATACTTCTTAGGATTCTGGTGGCCTAGATAACATAGATGTGAGAACGTGGGGTGTTCAAATGATCTTCAATCATGCTACCCCTAGTCTACTCTGGTTGTGTAGACCAAATGCAAATGTAATGGCACCTGTAGCCAATTCCAACCTATCTAGCCACAACGTTTGCAATGTTTGCCGTCGTTGTGCTGATATAAGTGTCATAACTAAGGATGTAGCTGGAACCCTTTGGTGAAGTAATGTTCACATATTTTCAATAACCAACTGCATAATCTTGTAGTGGGAGAACTTGTGTCAATGTCCGGGATGAAACCCAAGAGCGTTGTTACTTCATCATTGTGGCTGAATTAGCCTCAGCTGACAATAGCACAAGGTTGTTAACAACAATCTAGTTGCTACTTACACAATATCAGTTGCTTTATTTGCTCAGCTGCAACACAGCTGTTATATTGCCAATTACTGTTAATGTAAATAACTCCGTTTTGTAACAGATTGTTATAACCCCAATCTCTTGCCACAAGGCGGAGACAAAGCTAATAATAATTAAAGGTAAATCCCAATGACCAACAAACAGTTCATCCCATACTGCAAAGCTTTACTGTTATAGTACAGTTATATTGTCTTTGATAACCTTTGTAATGGGATCTGTATAACATGTATCTGTTACCTTATGGATCTGTTGTAGTCAGGAATACGTTTTTACACCGGAACATTCATATGCCCGATGCTCTCCATTCTTCATAATAACATGCCAATCCTGCCTCATAGCATGAGTGATTTGCATGAGAACTTTTGCCCAATTTCCAAACCCTGGCCATAATCAAAACTTACTTGGAATGCTCCGGCTGTGCCTCAACCAAATATTTTTACCCTTTGTGTGTTGTACAAACAAATGAAAATATTACAACTTGTGAACAGTGCACTACCCAAATTTTGGAAGTGCTAGACCCATTAAATTGAGCATGATTGCAAGGCACATGGAATTTCTGAGCTATCATGCTGCCCCCAGCTCCAGTGAACTGCTACTGTCGATGAGCACCTGGGGTGCATTCTGATCGATGACTTTTGCAAGTCGTTGGCCGAATTAATTCGTCTGCCAGGCTTCTTCCCCTGTCGAATAGACCTACCTGAATAACTGATTCAGCAGCTGGCTCTCACATCCCCCTGTTGGCGTTGTTCACTGCCGGCACATATGTGCTTGATTATCTTCTATTGACATTTTTAGAGCCCGGAGTCATCTTGACCTTTTGCTCTTCCCTCCTCGGAGAGGGTGATTCGTAGGCATCCCTAACAGGTGCTGCCACAGGCCGCAGGATACAAATACTGATACGAACCCATTGGCCTTAACCCAATAGAATATGCTACTGGGATGGCAACTTTATTGTCAGGAAAGATACCTCTGCCACGTGCCCTTCATCCCTTTGGGTATGCCCCACAGCCACACCCTGAGACTCAGTGTCAGCAGGATACTGACCCATCTTGGTCTCTGCCTCCGAGAGGGAGACCTTTGTTGCACTATATACAACAGTTGCTGTATTTAGGATAGTCGTTTCAATGCACTATCCAGCCCAGTGAGGAATTCATCCCCCGACTCCGTGGGCCTTGCTCTCTAGCCCTCATCGCCCGACTCCGTGGGCGAGCAGATATGTGTGAATTTGAGAAACCCTGGCCCAGGCGTTCCTGTTGCCACCTTTCATAAAGGCCAGCACTTTTTGACATGAAAAAGCCCTGCATCAGGCGCTGCTGGCACGGCTTTCCCATAGGCCGACACTTCACACATGAAGCAGCCCTGTCAGGCGTTGCTGGCACGGCTCTCCCATAGGCCGGTAGTGTCACAATGAAAGATCCCTGTATCAGGTGCTGCTGGCATGGCTCTCCCATAGGCCGGCACTTTCATATATGAAGCAGCCCTGTCAGGCGCTGCTGGCGCAGCCTGTCCCATAGGCCCACACATTTTACACATGAAGCAGCCCTGTCAGGCACTGCTGGCGCGGCCAGTCCCATAGGCCCACGCTATTGCTGTGTAAGCTAACTAAATCAACATTTAGTGTACAGTTTTACCTGTGAAGGGTAAAAATAATTCATGTGACCAGAACATATAACAAGAACTTTTTACTTTGCTTTAGCTTTTACTTAAAGAAAAAACACTATAAAATACATACTTTTATTATAAGGAGAAACCCTTTATAGTCTGACTCACCTGAGTCCAAATAGGGCTGAATAGTCCCAGTCATTTCAACTCTGCTTAAATTTCTTGCCGTTTTTATGGCATTTGCGGTTGGACTGGAATTTCCACACAGTCCATAACCGGCAACTTGTCGGGCTGCGAAACTGGCAGGAAAAACCTCTGTATAAAGAGGCTCCTGCCTAAAAAACCCTGGTAAGTAAAAAACCAAAATTACCTTTTAAGTTTAACTTACCACCGGCAGCAGCTGTGCCCTGTGCCAATGCGGCTGGCATACTGGTGTGCATGCGGCCTGGCGGGCCTTCTTCACGGAATCACTCACGGGTCTCCAAAGTAAAATAAAGAGAATGCCTGGTGTGTGTGGAGTTTGCCCTTGTTTATGTTGGCTGCTTTCCCAAGGCAGCTTGAAGTGTAACTCTAATCAATAGAGTAAAGCTGGTATTACGCAATGGACTGAGCCACATTCACAACTCTCTGGAATTGCTTGTGTACTTGGGCAATGCTTTTGCCATACCAGCTGTAATATATGCCGATAAGATTCTCTCTGCGATGCATCTGAATAAATTGGTGAAAATCATTGGAGGTATGGCAAATTTCCTTAGCTTTCTCAGTAAGTAGATGCGTAGGTGTGCTGTCTTGGATTTAATAGCAATGCAGTTGAACTAGGGCAAATTGTTAGTCATATTTGAAGCTCTTAACCATCTTCACATTAGCACCATTAAAATAGAGAGGGGTGTTTACTCTACTTAATTACCTGAAGACAATAACCAACTCCCTTGTTTTGCATACATTGAGGAAGACATTGTTGTTTTGAGACAATGCTGCTTAGCTCTCCATCTTATTCCTGCATTCTGGCTTGTCATTGTTTGGGATACAGCCCACCATGGAAATGCATCAGCAAACTTGAAAGTGGATCCAGTTGCCTGGAGGCGGAGGAAGAAAAGTAGTGGGGAGGTGCTGAGTCATACATCCAGAAGTTTGGAGGTGACTTTGATTGGAATTATGGTGTTGAAGTTCAAGGTATAATCAATAAATAAGTGCCTAATGTAGGTGTTCTTGTTACCCAGATATTCCAGAAATGAGTTTTGGACCAAGGAGATAGCATCTGTCATAAACCTGTTTTGGCAGTAGATGAATTGCCATGGAACTAGGCTGTCGGGAGGTTGGATGTGGATCATGAATAGCCTGTTGAATCATTTCATGATGATGAACATCAGAGGCACCAGATGGTAGTCATTAAGGCACATTACCTTATTTTTTTGTTTTGTTATTTGGATGATAGTGGTCTTTCTAAAATAATGGGGTTCTGGGACCACTAGGAATTGGTAGCGAGGGAGTGGTAAGAGAATAATAGTTGTAATAATAGTCCGAGAGCTGACTTAGTCGGGATGTGTCACATAGCTTTTTCTATGTCATAAAGAAAATATAAAAATATACCTGACTGATGGTACTACAAAAAACATGAGTTATCTGCCACTTCCATTTCATCACAACTCTAAATCCCATATCAGAACATCTGAGGTCTCTTCACATCAGAGCTCACTTTTAAGTATGTGTCCACAAACATGGTGAAGAAAAAAAACAGATGGACTTCTCATCTGGCTCCTCTGGTTTACACTCAGCATTGCTACTAAGAAATCCTGACTCCATTCATTTCAATATGTTCTCTGACCCCAAGTTAATAAGGTAGTAGCAACTACATATTTAACTAACTTTACCTTGTTCACGGTCACATAATTATTTAATTAACTTCTATCAATGGGTCTTTCATTACAATTATTTTTCAGTCTCTGTTTAAAACAGTTTTTATTATTTAATTACACAAATACATTGGAGCAATTTTAAATGACTTTATCAGGGTCATTGAAAGCCCATTGACATACAATCATTCAGCTTAATCAACCTGCTACATCTAAAATAAGTTAATGTGACAATTGACATGAGTTTTAGTAATGTGCATGATGCAAGAGATTTGCACATTTTCTATCAACACAATAACTATAGTAATGAGAAACCCAAAGGGGGAATATTTTTTCTTCTTTTACTGAATCTCATTCTCACCTAACATAATGATTAAATCACCAGTAATTGATGTTTTAAATAATGACAGAAATAGGTAAAATTTGGGTATTTTAAACACTTCAAATAACCAAATAATACTGTGGAATATACCTCTGATAAACTATAATGATGATGATTATGTGACTGTGTAAAAAGGAGTTGACTAGGTGATGAGCTACTCTGAAGTGTTTTGTTAAATTCTGTACTGGTCATGTGTGGTGGAATTTACTGGAGAAAATCTGCAACTCTGCACAATTAACATGAACATGTTGAAATGCTAAACATTGGATGATACCATATCATTTTCTGCTTCAAGTTACTTGTTATAATTATCATTAATTATCAGCAATCATTCTGTCTTCAAGTGTGCCAAAATCTCTCAATATACATTAGAAAAAAACAGGAATTAATCATATAATTATTAAATTCAGTCTTGAAATGTAAATCTTACTAAATATTTAAAGGGCACAAATGCTACAAAATGATATTAATATGCCCATATTTTTATTTTTGTTAATAAATAAATTGATCTATTTTTTCAATAAGCAGAAGCATGTTTTGTAATTAAACTGATATCAAAACCCATGCATCCATACCTCTGCAAACTACTGAATAAAGAATTCTTCCTTTTTCTTCTGATAGTTTGCATAACAACTGGACATATACATGAGAAAATAGTGACTGACGATTTAATGAAATAGAATAAAAAAGCAGCCCTGCCAATGCACTCAAGAGATATAACGCAGAAATTTCAAAAAATGATATATGCACTACCCAAGATGATATATGCACTAACCCAACAGATAGTTCATTTCAGATGACTGCTTGACTGACATCTATTTAATTACAGCTAAGCATGTATGGTAACTGAATTTCATAAGAACTACTCATCAGTACAAATGCGACCCAGAGTTGTCAGGCTCCCAACGGAAAGATTTGCATATATATAGAACCATACACTATCTCTCATAAAGTTCTAAAAGCACTTTAAATATATTAAATTACTCCAAAGTACAGTAATTGTTGTTATACGGATAAAACTGACAGCTATTTTGTGTGCCTCAAAGTTTCTACAAATAGTTTTTTTTTATTAATGTTGAAGTAGAATGTTGCTTGGAATACCAGATAAATCACTCTTTGGCAGTTTTATTAGTAACTGAAATTTTTGAACGCCCAACTAAAATAGATATGTTTGGTTTTGGTGTCATATCACATCTGAAGGTCAACATTAGCAACAATATATCACTCCCTCAGTACTTTCCTCAATAAATTCAGGATAAATTTTGTGCTCAATCATGGATAATGGAGGGGAAGGGTGACTGGGAAAGGTGAACAAAGAGAGAAAGAGAATGAGACAGATGGACAGACGGATGGCAAAATGGCAAATAAAGGGGAGGGGGGGTTAGTGGTTGTGAGAAAGGAACATAAGGGATGTGAGTTTCAATCTGAAATTAGAAAATCATGATTTCTTGCCTTGGTTGGCAGACTACCCCAGTAGAATGCAAGATGTTCTTCTCCTTGAGGTTTGGCCTCAATGGATCAATGGAGGATGAGCACAAAACATATTGATGTCATAATGGGGAGGTGAAATGCCATGCAGATAGAAGCTCAAGATTGCTTTTGCAGACAAAACACAGGTGCTCTGCAATGCAGTCACATTGTCTACGCTGATGTTCCAGCACTGAATGATCCAGTGATCACAACAGCATTAGTTTCAATATAATTATGGAGAAGGACAGAACTGGGCCTAGGGTTGAGATTTTTGATTGGAGAAAGGCTAACTTTAACGAGATGCGAGATGATTTAAAAGGAGTGAACTGGGACATTTTGTTTTATGGGAAAGATGTAGAGGAGAAATGGAGGACATTTAAAGGGGAAATTTTAAGAGTACAGAATCTTTATGTTCCTGTTCGGTTGAAAGGAACTAGTAAAAATTGGAAAGAGCCCTGGTTTTCAAGGGAAATTGGACATCTTCTTCGGAAAAAGAGGGAGATCTGCAATAATTATAGGCAGCATGAAGTAAATGAGGTGCTTGAGGAGTATAAGGAATGTAGAAAGAATCTTAAGAAAGAAATTAGAAAAGCTAAAAGAAGATATGAGGTTGCTTTGGCAAGTAAGGTGAAAGTAAATCCAAAGGGTTTCTACAGCTATATTAATAGCAAAAGGATAACAAGGGATAAAATTGGTGCATTGGAGAGACCGAGTGGACAGCTATCTGCAGAGCCATAAGAGATGGGGGAGATATAGAACAATTTCTTTTCTTCGGTATTCACCAAGGAGAAGGATATTGAATTATGTGAGGTAAGGGAAACTAGTAGAGTAGCTATGGATACTATGAGTTTCAAAGTAAAAGAAGTACTGACACTTTTGAACAATATAAAAGTGGATAAATCTCCAGGTCCTGACAGGATATTCCCTAGGACATTGAGGGAAGTTAGTGTAGAAATAGCCGGGGCTATGACAGAAATATTTCAAATGTCATTAGAAACAGGAATAGTCCCCGAGGATTGGCGTACTGCGCATGTTGTTCCATTGTTTAAAAAGGGTTCTAAAAGTAAACCTAGCAATTATAGACCGATTAGTTTGACTTCAGTGGTGGGCAAATTAATGGAAAAGATACTTAGAGATAATATAAGTATCTGGATAAACAGGGTCTAATTAGGAACAGTCAACATGGATTTATGCTTGGAAGGTCATGTTTGACTAATCTTCTTGAATTTTTTGAAGAGGTTACTCGGGAAATTGACGAGGGTAAAGCAGTGGATGTTGTCTATATGGACTTCAGTAAGGCCTTTGACAAGGTTCCTCATGGAAGGTTGGTTAAGAAGGTTCAACTGTTGGGTATAAATGCAGGAATAGCAAGATGGATTCAACAGTGGCTGAATGGGAGAAGCCAGAGGGTAATTGTGGATGGCTGTTTGTCAGGTTGGAGGCAGGTGACTAGTGGGGTGCCTCAGGGATCTGTGTTGGGTCCTTTGTTGTTTGTCATGTACATCAATGATCTGGATGAAGGGGTGGTAAATTGGATTAGTAAGTATGCAGATGATACCAAGATAGGGGGTGTTGTGGATAATGAAGAGGATTTCCAAAGCTACAGAGTGATTTAGGCCAGTTGGAAAAATGGGCTGAAAGATGGCAGATGGAGTTTAATGCTGATAAATGTGAGATGCTACACCTTGGTAGGACAAATCAAAATAGGACGTACATGGTAAACGGTGGGGAATTGAAGAATACAGTTGAACAGAGGGATCTGGGAATAACCGTGCATAGTTCCTTGAAGGTGGAATCTCATATAGATAGGGTGGTAAAGAAAGCTTTTGGTATGCTAGCCTTTATAAATCAGAGCATTGAGTATAGAAGCTGGGATGTAATGTTAAAATTGTACAAGGCATTGGTGAGACCAAATCTGGAGTATGGTGTACAATTTTGGTCACACAATTATAGGAAGGATGTCAACAAAATAGAGAGGGTACAGAGGCGATTTACTAGAATGTTGCATGGGTTTCAACAGCTAAGTTACAGAGATAGGTTGAATAAGTTAGGTCTTTATTCTCTGGAGCACAGAAGGTTAAGGGGGGACTTGATAGAGGTCTTTAAAATGATGAGAGGGGTAGACAGAGTTGATGTGGACAAGCTTTTCCCTTTGAGAATAGGGAAGATTCAAACAAGAGGACATGACTTTAGAATTAAGGGACAGAGGTTTAGGGGTAACATGAGGGGGAACTTCTTTACTCAGAGAGTGGTAGCGGTGTGGAATGAGCTTCCAGTGGAAGTGGTGGCGGCAGGTTCGTTGGTATCATTTAAAAATAAATTGGATAGGCATATGGATGAGAAGGGTATGGAGGGTTATGGTATGAATGCAGGCAGGTGGGACTAAGTGAAAAAAGTTGTTCGGCACGGACTTGAATGGCCGAGATGGCCTGTTTCCGTGCTGTAATTGTTATATGGGTATATGGTTATGAATGCAATAGATCAGGTTGGAGGAGGCATTGGAAAACCTAGAGGAAATTCTCATGGTCATGAGGAGAATGGGCAACTTTGCACATAAGTCACCCAAGGTCAAGATGAAACCTAAGCATATAGCACTCCCCAGCGCTCAATGAGACAGTGACATGAAAATTTAAACCAGTATGCCATTGATAAATGACAATATAAATGTTTATTAGCAAATTTTGGTAAAATAGATCAACCACTCAGTCAACAATGTTTTCATCAATCTGATAATTATTAGTTATTTCCCCCAACAGTCCATGTGTTTAGAGGTAAGTGAATAGCCCTTTGAATAATTTTTCAAACAGTAATTTTGGCCTGCATTAGTTCTATCTCTGTGCATTCCTTCTAGAATTTATTTTAAAATCTTTTTATTCGTTATTTTCAAAAGCAAAAACAAGACAACAAAAAAATAATGATAAAGATAACAATTATATTGTTACATAGGGCTCAGGGTTACATTAATGGCAGGTATAACCTAAATATTAGTCCAGTGTCAAATACACATTGAATATAGACCTCACGGTCGCTATGTAAATATAGTTAAGTGTTTAAAAGAGAACTTATATGTATAAAAACAAAAAGATAAAAAGAAAAAAAAAGAAAAAGAAGAGAAAAAAATGAAAAAAACAAAACCCCCCTAAACTAAAAAAAAGCAAAACAGAATCTGGGCTGCAAAGAATTTCAACAATTTGATTCCCTGTTTGTCATCAAGTCCGTTCCACCGTACAAAGGTAAAATAATTATTCTAACAGTTGGAGAGGGGACAATTTATGTCATATGAAAATGTTGAACCCCAAGTCCTATCAAATTTAACCAAGGGTTCAACAATGTCACTCCTAATTTTTTCTAAATTTAAACATGATATTGTTTCAGAGTACCAATGTAGTGTGGTCGGAGGATTAGCGTCTTTCCATTTAAATAAAATAGATCTTCTGGCAATTAATGTGGTAAAAGCAATCAGCCGATGGGCGGAATGGGACAGATGAATAGAATATTCATGAATCTAATATTGCTAGCCCAAAAATTGCAGTAATAGGATGATGTTGTAAGTCAATACCAGAAATAGTATCAAAAATGTATTTCCAATATTTTTCCAAAAGTGGGCAGGACCAAAACATATGAGTCAATGAGGCCACTTCAGAATTACATCTGTCACAGGTAGGATTTATATGACCATAAAAACCAGCTAACTTATCTTTTGACGTCTTTATTAAGCCCTTCTGATAAGGATTCAAGTGTCAATTTTTTTCCAAGATATCGGTTTGATGTGGGAATGAAAAAAAGGGTAGTGTAGCCCTAAAAATATGTCTGATTTGTAAGTATCTAAAGAAATGTGAGTTAGATAAATTATATTTATTGGAGAGTTGTTCAAAAGACATCAAACAACCATCCGAAAACAAATCACGAAAAGCTACTAATCCCTTCCTCTTCCATAACCATATTCGAAGTGTATGTTTTATTATTGGGTTAGTCGTATATTTATTCAATCTCGTAATTGTAAAAGGTAACGAGGCCCCAAGAATAGAAGCCAATGATAGCCCTTGCCTAGAATCACGTTCAAGATTTATCCATCCTGGACATTGGGTATCTTCCAAATCTTTTGTCCAAAACATTAGAAAGCGAGTATTAACTGCCCAATAGTAGAATCTAAGGTTCGGCAGTGCCAAACCACCATCTTTTTTTTATTTCTACAAGTATTTTTTACTTAGTCTAGAATTTTTATTCTGCCATATATATAAGGAAATTTTGGAGTCAATATCAAAAAAAGATTTAGCAATAAAAATAGTAAAATTAAATGAGAACTTACGAGTTTGAAGTTTGATCTTTATTTTGTGAGGAGTTACGATGAGCGATTACGTGAAGACCCCGCCAGTCCGCATGTGCGTCAATCTTCAAAGCAGCAGTGTGAAATCACAGATAACAGTAACTGAAGTAAAATAGTAAGATTATAAACCAGACCTTCCAGTTCACCTTTATGATATTGAGGGCCGGGAGCGGTGGGCACGTAATCGATCTTCGTAACTCCTCATAAAATAACAATCAAATTTCAAACTGGTAAGTTCTCGTTTAATCTTACCGTTTTACTTCAGTCACGTGAGTGATTCCGTGAAGATTTCAAAGCTCTGATTTCATGCCGTAGATGCGAATCCAGGCGTCTCGCACTGCATCAGTTGACTCACAAGGAGTGAATAATGAGCAATACATTGAAACATGGTACAGATTAACATGTTGATGCTTTAATTCACAAAAATCAAACAAAAGAAAACACAATAGCGACTCCTCTCTCCCTGGGGAAGCTATAAAACAAAACCTAAAATGGAATGAGCGAACACCCCGTGTTCAATAAGTGGTTTATCATAAAACCTCTAAAAAGTCAATTCATTTGACCATCCTGCGACCGCGAGGATATGGTCTAGAGGGACGTCCATTGCCCTCGCTGCTGACGTTGATGCCGCCTTGGTGGAGTGAGATTTTAAATTGTCAGCATTAACTCCTGCACAACCCAGCACTCGTTTCAGCCATCTTGAAATGGTCTGAACTGACACTTTCATATGTGGCTTTTTGTAGCTAATAAACAATGCTACTTCGGAGGCTCTGAGGCTCTTGGTGACCACAAGTGCGCCACTACATACAGCCATAAATCCATGGGATATGCTCAAAGTCAAGTCAAAAGTCAAAAGAGTTTATTGTCATGTGTCCCTCACAGGACAATGAAAATCTTTCTTTGCATAGCACAACAGAACATAGAAGGCATTGACTACAATTATATACGTGAATACACACATGAATTAATAAATTAATAAAGTGCAAATAACAGATGGGATATTAATGTTCAGAGTTCCGAACTAAGTTTAATAGCCTGATGGCTGTGGGGAAGTAGCTATTCCTAAACTGGGTTGTTGCAGTCTTCAGGCTCCTGCTACCTTCCACCCGAAGGTAGCAGGGAGATGAGTGTGTGGCCAGGGTGGTGTGGGTCCTTGATGATGCTGCCAGCTTTTTTGAGGCAGCGACTGTGATAAATCCCCTCGATGGAAGGAAGGTCAGAGCCGATGATGGACTGGGCAGTGTTTACTACTTTTTGTAGTCTTTTCCTCTCCAGGGCACTCAAATTGCCAAAACAAGCCACGATGCAGCCGGTCAGCAAGCTCTCTACTGTGCACCTGTAGAAGTTAGAGAGAATCCTCCTTGACAGCCCAACTCTCCGTAATCTTCTCAGGAAGTAGAGGCGCTGATGAGCTTTCTTAATAATTGCATCTGTGTTCTCGGACCAGGAAAGATCTTCACAGATGTGCACGCCCAAGAATTTGAAGCTCTTGACACTTTCAACCATCGACCCGTTGATATAAACAGGACTGTGGGTCCCCATCCTACTCCTTCCAAAGTCCACAATCAGTTCCTTGGTTTTGTTGGTCAGGTGAGGGCCAGCTTGTTGAGGGCCAGGTTGTTGTGCTGGCACCATATGGACAGTTGCTCGATCTCTCTTCTATACTCTGACTCATCCCCATCAGTGATATGTCCCACAACAGTGGTGTCGTCAGTGAACTTGATGATGGATTTCGCGCTATGATCGGCTACACAGTCATGAGTATAGAGTGAGTACAGCAGGGGGCTGAGCATGCAACCCTGAGGTTCTCCCGTGCTGATTGTTATCGAGTCTGACACATTTCCACCAATACGAACAGACTGTGGTCTGTGAATGAGGAAGTCGCGGATCCAATTGGAGAGGGATGCGCAGAGACCCAGTTCTGCGAGTTTGGTAACCAGCTTGGAGGGGATGATTGTGTTAAATGCCGAGCTGTAGTCAATGAATAACAGCCTGACATATGAGTTTTTGTTGTCCAAGTGGTCCAGAGCGGAATGGAGGGCCAGCAAGATCATGTCCACCGTTGATCTGTTGTGGCGGTAAACGAACTGCAGTGGGTCCAGGTTTTTGTCGAGGTAGGAGTTGATTTGCGCTATGATCAACCTCTCGAAGCACTTCCTCACCACAGGAGTTAGTGCCACAGGTTGATAGTCATTGAGGCACGTCACCTTGCTTCTTGTAGACCATTGTGTCATCAGACATGAATGCCCGGTGTCTGGTTTTCAGAAGAGTGCAGATCTCACAGTTCATCCAAGGTTTCTGATTGGGATACACTTGGAAGGTTTTTGTAGGGATGCAATCCTCCACACATTTCTTTATGAAGTCTGTAACAACTGTGGCATATTCATTCAAATCCATTGCCAAGTCCTTGAACATTGCCCAGTCTACAGACTCCAAACAGTCCTGTAGTTGTTCCTCTGCCCCCGCCGACCAGCTCTGTACTGTCCTCACCTCTGGGGGTGCGCTCTTTAATTGCTGCCTGTAGGCAGGAAGAAGCAGCACCACGGTATGGTCGGATTTACCGAAGTGAGGGCGAGGGAGTGAGCGGTAGGCATTCTTAATGGTGGTGTAGCAGTGGTCGAGGGTGTTTGGTCCTCTAGTGCAGCAGGAGACATGTTGGTGGAAGTTGGGTAGTGATTTCTTTATGTTTGCCTTATTAACATCCCCAGCAATGGTGGTAAATGCCTTGGACTAAGACGTCTGGTGTTTGTTGACCACGGCGTGCAGCTCCTCCAGTGCCAGACGGATATCTGCCTGAGGTGGGATGTAGACCGCGGTCAGGATGATGGAGGTGAATTCCCTCGGTAGGTAGAAGGGACGGCACTTCACCGCCAGATGTTCGAAGTGTGGAGAGCAGGAGTTGGACAAGACTGCCATGTCTGAGCACCATGCATGGTCACCACCTCATGCCTTGACCATGAGTCAGACACCCCCTCCACTCCCTTTCCCCGATGCCAGTGTACTGTCCATGCGGTGGATGGAGAACCCTTCAGGCTGGACTGCTGAGTCTGGGGAGTTGGGGGTGAGCCATGTCTCTGTGAAACAGAACACAGAGCATTCCCTCAGCTCCCTTTGATAAAGCAGCCTTGCCCTTAAGTCCTCCACTTTATTTTCAAGGGAATGTACATTGGCCAGTAGGATAGTAGGGAGAGGGGGCCGAAGTTCCCTGCGCTTCATTCTGACCTGAAGTCCTGCCCGCCGGTCATGTTTCCGGGCACAATGGAGGCTTCCCCTTTGTTCCCAGGTACTGTGTTTCCTGTACCTGTTGTTTCTGCGAACCAGCGCTGGAACGGGAATTCCCTCACTGACGGCAGCTCCAGCTCCGTAACGAACGGGGGTTCCCTCAGAATCAGCAGCTCCTGCTTCATTTCTTCTGGGATATCCAGCCCGTCGACTCCCGGGGTTTCCAGGTGCCGTACCTGGGTTCCTCAGTCGGGTCGGGAGTTTCACAGCCAGCGTGGGAAAGTTTAAAGTCCGGTGCTCCCGCAGCTGCGGGAGATCGCAAAATTGCCAGCGTTTTCAGCTGCACAAGCAGCCTGTCAGAAATGGCACCGATTACTGCCGTTTTCCTGATGCAGGTAAGTTGATAGAAGTTGTAGGTAATTCTTTTCAGTTCTGGTGCTCCGCAAAAGTCGCCGCAGGCAGGCGCCATCTTGACCATAGCTAAGTCGATGCAGGCTCACGAGCTGTCCAGTAGAGCAGAAACGGAGCGGGAAGAGCAGGAAGAGCCGAAAAGAGCAGTGCTGACAGTACAAGCTTGAATCCTGACATCCCTGGTCTGCTTTGTTTAATTAGATCATAGATGTAAAACATAACGTCATTCCCTGATGACACCATCCTGTCCAGTTTGTGCAAAGTCTGAACCCTTTATGCTGACACCCGCGCCATGAACATGACCAAATTTAGGGTAATCTTTGGCAATGACAAGGATGTGGCTGGACCCCACTGA
The DNA here is from genome assembly GCA_963514005.1 of Raja brachyura. The sequence goes on along the minus strand of OY740786.1, from coordinate 48,376,064 downwards.
CGAAGCAGCATGAGTACCACACACACATCCCAGATTTCAGAGTACCTAGGACTGGGGGGATTGGAATTAAAAACACCCTTCATAAATCGGGATATTAATGGATGAGATCCTACAGATTGAAGTTCCGACACCAGGCATAGGTACGACGACAGGGCACTCCTGGCACTATTGATGGCACTATAGCTCAACCCTTCATCAAAATATAACTTGGACAGAAATTCAAGCACATCTGGGATGGAAGCTGTGTGGTATGCAATGTTCCCTTGTAAGCAAAGCTCCTCCCATTTCCTGACATGAGAGATGTACTGCTTTTTTGTACCATCCCTCCAGGACGATGTGATGACATCCGCGGTATGATTGGATAGTCCCAGACCCAGGTAATGCCTTCTTAGAATCTGCAAATTAACAGATGAATACGATCATACAATGGGTGTTGATCTCCAGTCACAGGGTGCACCAAGAGATCATGACGTTTTGGGACCACCATAATTGGCTGTGTAATAATGTCCAAAATGAGAGGGAACCATGGCTGTGTAGGCCAGTCGGGTACCACCAAAACTGCTGAAGCGGAGTCCTGCTTGATCTTGGTCAAGCACCGACTGATTAGACAGAATGGGGAAATCCATATAAAATCATTCCGCCCAGTGTAGCGAGAGCGCATCTACTGCTAATACCCCTGGATCTGGCTCCCATGAAACATACTTTGATACCCAGTGATTGAGTCTGGATGCAAACAAATCGATATCTGGCATCCCATACCGAACAACAATATCATTAAATACATCAGGATTCAACATCCATTCTGAATCCTGAATGGATGTTGTCATTGAATTTGCATGACCTGGTGTCTGCCACCATATTGAATCTGCCTGGCAAGTAGACAGCTGAAACCCAAATATTTTTTTTAATGCACCAGTGCCAAATAAGGTTAGCCAATCTGTCACAGGATTCCGACTTGATTCCACCCATGTGATTAACATACACCACTGCCGTGGTGTTGTCAATCTGAAGCTTATCATGTAAGTGATGCTTGGTGATACAATAAGCCTTGAGCCCATAAACTGCTCCCAAAAGCTCTAAATAATTAATTCCATGTGATTGGAAAATAAATGCCTCATGCATATTCCATCTGCTTCCACAGCTAGAAATAGTATCAGTAGCACCCCAACCTAGGGCACAAACATCAGTCTGCAAAACAACTGAAGGTGCTTCCATCAGTATTTTGCTCGAAAAATTTGAAATGTTTCTTATCCACCACTGTACTTCAGCAATGGCTTCAGATGGTAATTGAATGGGCCTGTTGAAATGACCTGCATGTACCCTGAGTGCTTGTACCTTTGCCCTCTGTAGATTTAGGTAATACAAATGTCCATACTGCACAGCTGGAAAGGCAGCTACCAATTTGCCAATCAAGCTGGCCACCTGTCAAATTGAAGGTGATTGCTCCCCCAAGAGCTTGAAACAGCCTTCAAATAAATATAATCTCTTGCCCTTGGGCAGAGTCACGGACATGTGAGTTGAATTAACTGTGAATCCCAAATAGTTAATTACTTTAACTGGTACCAATTTAGCTGGATGGATGAGAAACCCCAATCTCTCACCCGTGAGTTTAACAGATGAAACCGATAACTCAGCTGCCTCCCGGGTTTTTCCGATTATTAAAATGTCATCTAAATAAGCCATTACAATATGACCCTGAGCCCGAGTAACTCCAGTACTGGTTTTAGCAGCTTTGTAAATAATCTAAGGGCTTAGGTTAACCCATTAGGCATTGCTTTAAATTGCCATAATTGCCCCATCCAGCTAAATTTCAAATATCTACGATACTCTTTATGAACAGACACTGTGTAATTAGCATCCTTAAGATCTATTCATGCCATATAACAAGGGAAACCAATTGCTTGGCAGTAGCAAATGTTTCCATTTAAACATGTTTATACTGCACAAACAGATTAAGTCCTGTCAGGTCCAAAATAATCCGACTCCCATCATCTTTCTTTGGTCTAGGAAAAATATTAGATACGAATTGGTGAGTTTGATAAACTGTCTTCTCAATTACACCTTTTAAATATAATTTTCCAATTTCAGCTTGAACCTCCAAATTCTCCTTTTGTGAGAAAATGAGTGCCCGCTCTGGTATATGCTGTTTGGGTGGACACAAATTTGGAATAAATTCAATTTGAAACCCTTGTATACTTTGCAGTATAAACAAGTTTGATGTAATTTCATACCATTCTTTCAGAAACCAGTGTAACCTCCCCCAAACTGGTAGGTAATTCTCACACAATATGTTTCAACAAGAAATAGACCCACCTGCCTCCATGGTTACTGGTAGAGTTCTTTGTCCCCGGGTTCTGGTGGGAAAAGACATGTTTGCCCGTACTCCTGCTGGAGTGTGCCAGCTGCGCACATTGAATGGCCGGCTTGGTCCTTGACCAGACCCGCTTTCAGCAAACCGCTTGTGTGGAGTACTGCCTCTGAAGGGTTCTGCTGGTCACTGGTGCCTTGATGAGCCTGACGGTTTTTGCCTCATTGTCCAGCTCCATCACTCACTTAGCAAGGTCTTCCCCGAACAGCAGATTTGGTGGCTGGATGTTACTAGGCTTACACAGGGCAGCAAACTTCGGGATAATGGTAGGGCAGATGGTGCTCTTCCTAAGGCAGTTTATCTCAAAGTGCACATTGCACATGAGAGCCAGGGCATCCTGCTGAATCTCAGTCAGGTGTCCACCATCCTCCGACCTACCGAAAGCCATAATGCCCAATGCAAGCAGCTTCAGCACCCTTTACAGCTTTATCTCCTGTGCCCTGATGCCTATGCCCATATGGCCCCAGATGGCATGGTTTACGGCCGGCACTTTAATCAGGATACAATTAGCTGGGGTTTCATACTTCTTGGCCGTTGCGTCCATGGTCAGCTCCTGAAGCTGGTGTGAGGCCAAGTAATATATACTCGCAGCCAGTTCTTTACCCAGTGGCTCTCTGGTGTCTGTTGGGATGGCAAATCTTGCCACCAGGAATGGGACCTCTGGCTCGTGCCCTTCATCCCTAGGGGCAGCCTCCACTGCTAAACCCACAGATTCGGCACCAGAATCATACTGACCCGTTATGCTCTCCTCCTACACTAGGCAGCCCTGTAGGTACCGATGGCATGGGTTCTTGGGGAAGCTGGTGCTCTTGATGGAATAGATTTCTCAGGGTTAGAGATGAATAATAACAGATCATCTGCATAAAGAGATAGTTTATGTGTCTTATTCTCATGGACAATACCAGAAATATTAGGGGATTCCCTAATAGCGGTAACCAAAGGTTCCAAAGCAATATCAAACAGTAAAGGACTTAAAGGACAGCCCTGTCTAGTACCTCAAAAGAGCCTGAAAAAAGGGGATCTCTGATTATTGGGAAGTACAGAAGCCTGAGGTATATGATATATCAGCTTGATCTAAAAAATAAATTTTGAACCAATCTTAAAATGTTCAAGTGTATTAAATAAGTATTCCCATACTACTCAATCAAACGCCTTCTCAGCATTGTGAAATTACACAATCTGAACTTTTATTTGATGTGTATATACAATATTCATTAATCTCATAACGTTAAAGTTTGTAACGATTTTTAATTAAACCTGTCTGATCTTCAGAAATAATTTGCGGTAAAATATTTTCAAATCTCATAGATAATATTTTGGAAAGAAATTTGGAATCTTTTTTTTAACAGTGATATAGATCTATATGATGTCACTTCAATAAGATCTTCATCAAAAGCATTGCTTTCTGTATTTCTTCCTCCGTGATGGGTTCATCTAACAACAGAGACTCATTATGTGGTAAATTTGGCAAGTTCAGTTTTTTTTTAACTCATGCATTATATTGGAATCCGTAGGAAATTCTGATTGGTATAGGGACGTATAAATATTCTGAAAGGATTTATTAATTTCATCATGGTCTACAGTCAGTGTACCACCCCATTTACTCACTTTGGTAATCTGACGTTTGGCTGACACAGCTTTCAACTGATTGGCGAGTAATTTACCAGATTTATCACCATGTATATAAAATTGACTTCTGGTTTTAAGTAACTGATTCTCAATCGGTGATACTAATAACAAATCATGTCTCAATTGAAGTTCAACTCTTATAAAGTTCCAGACTAGAAGATTTGAATTTTTTTTTAATCAGTTTCTTTAATCTCATTAGCCAATATATGTATTTCATTTTGATTTTGTTTTTTTTTTAATCCCACATAGTATGAAATACTTTGTTCATGAATATGTGCATTAAAAGCTTCCCAGAATACACCATTGGATATTTATTCAGTAGAATTTGTTAAGATGGAAGCAATCTGATCTTTAATAAAATTAACAAAATTTAGATCTTGAAGCAAAGTAGTATAAATCGACATTGTTTAGCACTAAACTTGGGATCAGGTAGTGTAATTGATAGTTTCAATAGTGCATGATCAGAAATAACAATTGTATCATACTCACACACAGTGACCGATGAAACTAGCCAAGAATTTATTATAATGTAGTCAATCCTAGAGTAACTATGATATACATGAGAGAAAAAATAAAATTATTTGTCATTTGGGTGTAAGAATCTCCAGACTTCTAACATTCCAGAGTCAAGTAATAAGAATTGATAAAACTAGCTTATTTATTTGGAAGCACATGATCAGATGCAGATCTGTCATAGAAACAAAAACATAGAAACATAGAAAATAGGTGCAGGAGTAGGCCATTCGGCCTTTCGAGCCTGCATCACCATTCAATAGGATCATGATTGATTATTCAACTCAGTATCCTGTACTGCCTTCTCTCCATACCCCCTGATACCTTTAGCCACAAGGGCCACATCTAACTCCCTCTTAAATATAGCCAATGAACTGGCCTCAACTACCTTCTGTGGCAGAGAATCCCAGAGACTCACCATTCTCTGTGTAAAAAATGTTTTCCTCATCTTGGTCCAAAAGGAATTCCCCCTTATCCTTAAACTGTGACCCCTTGTTCTGGACCTCCCCAACATGGTTGGGATCTCAGGACCTCAGGGATCTGTGTTGGGTCCTTTGTTGTTTGTCATGTACATCAATGATCTGGATGAAGGGGTGGTAAATTGGATTAGTAAGTATGCAGATCATACCAAGATAGGGGGTGTTGTGGATAATGAAGAGGATAATGTGGATAATGAAGAGGATTTCCAAAGTCTACAGAGTGATTTAGGCCAGTTGGAAAAATGGGCTGAAAGATGGCAGATGGAGTTTAATGCTGATAAATGTGAGGTGCTACACCTTGGCAGGACAAATCAAAATAGGACGTACATGGTAAACGGTAGGGAATTGAAGAATACAGTTGAACAGAGGGATCTGGGAATAACCGTGCATAGTTCCTTGAAGGTGGAATCTCATATAGATAGGGTGGTAAAGAAAGCTTTTGGTATGCTAGCCTTTATAAATCAGAGCATTGAGTATAGAAGCTGGGATGTAATGTTAAAATTGTACAAGGCATTGGTGAGACCAAATCTGGAGTATGGTGTACAATTTTGGTCGCCCAATTATAGGAAGGATGTCAACAAAATAGAGAGGGTACAGAGGAGATTTACTAGAATGTTGCCTGGGTTTCAACAGCTAAGTTACTGAGATAGGTTGAATAAGTTAGGTCTTTATTCTCTGGAGCGCAGAAGGTTAAGGGGGGACTTGATAGAGGTCTTTAAAATGATGAGAGGGATGGACAGAGTTGATGTGGACAAGCTTTTCCCTATGAGAATAGGGAAGATTCAAACAAGAGGACATGACTTTAGAATTAAGGGACAGAGGTTTAGGGGTAACATGAGGGGGAACTTCTTTACTCAGAGAGTGGTAGCGGTGTGGAATGAGCTTCCAGTGGAAGTGGTGGCGGCAGGTTCGTTGGTATCATTTAAAAATGAATTGGATAGGCATATGGATGAGAAGGGTATGGAGGGTTATGGTATGAGTGCAGGCAGGTGGGATTAAGGGAAAAAGGTTGTTCGGCATGGACTTGAAGGGCCGAGATGGCCTGTTTCCGTGCTGTAATTGTTATATGGTTATATGGTTATAACATCAGGAACAATCTTACTGCATTTAGCCTGTCCAAACCCTTAAGAATTTTGTACATTTCTATAAGATTCCCCCCTCAATCTTATAAATTCTAGTGAGTACAAGCTGAGGCTATCCAGTCTTTCCTCATATGCAAGTCCTGACATCCCAAGTATCAGTCTGGTGAACCTTCTCTGTACCCCCTCTATGGCAAGAATGTCTTTCCTCAGATTTGGAGACCAAAACTGTACGCAATACTCCAGGTGCTGTCTCAACAAAACCCTGTACAATGGCAGTAGAACCTCCCTGCTCCTATACTCAAATCCTTTTGCTATGAATGCTAAAATACCATTCGCTTTCTTCACTGCCTGCTGCAACTGCATGCCTACTTTCAATGACAGGTGTACCATGACACCCAGGTCTCATTGCATCTCCCCTTTTCCTTATCGGCCACCATTAAGATAATAGTCTACCCTCATGTTTTTGCCACCAAAGTGGATAACCTCACATTTATCCAAATTATACTGCATCTGCCATGCATTTTCCCACTCACCCAGCCTATCCAAGTCACCTTCCAGCCTCCTAGCATCGTCATCACTCCTAACACTGCCCCCCAGCTTTGTGTCATCCGCAAACCTGGAGATGTTGCATTGAATTCCCTCGTCCAATTCATTAATATATATTGTAAATGGCTGGGATCCCAGCACTGAACCTTGCGGTACCCCACTAGTCACTGCCTGCCATTCTGAAAAGGACCCGTTTACTCCTACCCTTTGTTTCCTGTCTGCCAGCCAGTTCTCTATCCATATCAATACTGAACCCCCAATACCATGTGCTTTAGGTTTGTGTACTAACCTCTTATGTGGGACCTTGTCAAAAGCCTTCTGAAAGTCCAGATATAACACATCCACTGTTTCGCCCTTATCCACTCTACTAGTTACATCTTCGAAAAATTCTATAAGATTCGTCAGACATGATTTACCTTTCATAAATCCATGCTGACTTTGTCCAATGATTTCACCACTTTCCAAATGTGCTGCTATCCCATCTTTAATAACTGACTCTAGCAGTTTTCCCACTACCGATGTTAGACTAACTGGTCTGTTATTCCCCGTTTTCTCTCTCCCTCCTTTTTTTAAAAAGTGGGGTTACATTAACTACGCTCCAATCCTCAGGAACTACTCCAGAATCTAAAGAGTTTTGAAAAATTATCACTAATGCATTCACTATTTCTGTGGCTAATTCCTTGAGTACTCTGGGATGGAGCCTATCTGGCCCTGGTGATTTATCGGCTAATAATCCATTCAATTTACCCAACATCTCTTCCTGGCTAACCTGGATTTCACTCAGTTCCTCCATCTTATTTGACCCCCGGTCCCCTGCTATTTCCGGCAGATTATTTATGTCTTCCTTAGTGAAGACAGAATCAAAGTAGTTATTTATTTGGTCTGCCATGACCTTGTTCCCCATTATCAATTTACCTGTTTCTGTCTGCAAGGGACCACCATTAGTTTTAACTAATCTTTTTCTCTTCACATATCTATAAAAACTTTTGCAGTCAGGTTTTATGTTCCCTGGCAGATTTCTTTCATAATCCATTTTCCTGTTCCTAATTAAGCCCTTTGTCCTCCTCTGCTGGACTGAAGTTCTCCCAGTCCTCTGGTAGGTTTGCTTTTTCGGGCTAATTTGTATTCTTCATCTTTTATTTTGATACTATCCCTGATTTCACTTGTAATCCACGGATGCACTACCTTCCCTGATTTATTCTTTTGCCAAACTGGGATGAACAATTGTTGTAGTTCACCCATGCAGTCTTTAAATGCCTTCCATTGCACATCCACTGTCAACCGTTAAGAATCAATAACCAGTCTATCTTGGCCAATTCACATCTCATACCTTCAAAGTTACCTTTCTTTAACTTCAGAACCTGTGTTTCTGAATTAAATATGTCACTCTCCATCCTAATGAAGAACTCAACCATGTTATGGTCACTCTTGCCCAAGGGGCCATGCACAACGAGACTGCTAACTAACCCTTCCTCATTACTCAATGCCTATTCTAGAATAGCCTGCTCTCTCGTTGGTTCCTCTACATGTTGGTTTAGAAAACAACCCCGCATACATCCCAAGAAATCCTCTTCCTTAGCACCCCTGCCAATTTGATTCACCCTATCTATATGTAGATTGAATTCACCCATTATAACTGTTTTACCTGTCCATTGAGGGGTTCAAACAGCAGTTAAAATCTCCACCCATTATTAAATCTCCCCCCATTATTAAAAGATGTTCATTTAAATTCGGAAAGGATGCGATTAACTGTTTAAAAAACTCAGGGTGATCAATATTAGGTGTATTAACATTCACCAACTTTTTGGTTATGAAGAACACCAGTATTCACCAAAAAACTACCATATGGATCAGAAATGGTTTCATAATGAACACACGAAATTGAGGAGTCAATAAAAATAGAGACTCCTTTCACTTTAGCCTGTGAATTTGAATGAAATCAAAACTCTCCAAAACTTAAAAAATTGTTGATAGTTGTTTTGCCTTACATGAGTTTCTTGAACAAAGATAATCGGAGCATTTAGTCTACGAAGAACTTTAAAACATTTTTTCCTCTTAATGGGAGGTTCAAACCATTCATATTCCATGAAGAGAAGTTAACAGCTTTATCCTTATTGTCAGTAAAAATCATGTGGAATGTACAGGGTTAATTTCTTAAAGCGTAACAGTTCATGATACTGGAAGGAGAAAAATCTAAGCCTGGGCCAGAAGTGATGACATTTCAGACATTTTTGTAATTCAAATTCTGTCCAGATAGAAAGAAACTAAGCTAGAAGCGAAAGACCACCCATGCAAAGCCAGAAACTGACCAGTAGACAATCAGTATGCTACCTAATCCCTTCCCTACCTCCATCTCTCCTAATGTCAGCACCCAACATCAAAAGAAGGCATTTTTACCACTCAATAGCCAAAACAAAATTAATGTTATAGTTAAGAAGTGCATGTTAACTGTGGAACACAAGAGCTACTTCATATTAATTATCCAAGGTCAAAATATGAAAAAAAAGAACTGCTTCACTTTGTCTAAAGACAGGGGGAAAAAATCCTTCAATTTTTAAAATATAAAAGCTAACAAAGAAGATCTTAAAAATTAATATATAATGCCATTACATTAAATTAACAGTATCTTAGAAAAGGTAAACGTTGTTGTTTGATACCATCATACTAAAATTCTAAAAAGTAATTAAAGAACAACTCATCCAATTAAATTCTTAATCATTTACAAAACGATATATTGTCAAAATAGGAACAATAAATCTCTAATTGTAACTTAATCCGCTATCAGTAGCTCCCTGGCGCGGCTTCACCCCCATAAACCTCCAGAAAGCTGGAAGTATCTTGACGATTGTTAAAAAATCGGTTGTTACCATTAAAGAGTTATATACACAGTCTAGCTGGATAAAGTAAGGCGGGGCGCAACTTTTTCTTAAACAACTCAGACATTATATTATGGAAACATTTTCTCAATTCCAAAAGCTCACGGCTGTAATCAGGAACAAACCGAAAACTTGTATCCTTCATATTCAACCATGCCCAACTTTTTTGCTGCCTGGAGGATATTCTACTTCATCTGCAAGAAGTGAAATGATCAAATATCTCAGTTTATCTTGGGGACCAGATTCTTTCCGATCCTGTGTGCGTTATGCAAAATTGGAAGATTTTCATTGTGCTCCGTGTTGAAAGTCTCCTTTATCATTTTAGAGGCATGTTTTATAACATTATCTCCTTCTTGACCTTCCGGCAAAACAACAATTTGCAAATTCAGTCGACAGCTTCTGTTTTCCAGATCCATATTTTTAATCTTGTATTGCTGGAGTGCCCGAGTATTTTCATTCATTTTCCATTCCAGTTTTTCAATATTCAAATCTCTTTCCTGGCCCAAGGTTCGCAAGTTATCAATTTGTTCCATAAAGCAGTCCTGAGCTACCATCTACTGCATTGGAGACCCTTGTACTATCTTTAATTGTACTTTACTGGACTTCATCTTGCACTATCTTCCCTTTTAATCCTGTATCTGTACACTGTGGACGTTGATTTGAATCATGTATAGTCTTTCCACTGATTGGATAGCACACAACAAAAAGCTTGCGTACGTGTGGCAATAATTAAAATAAACAAAAAGCTTGCATACGTGTGACTATTACCTTGGTATGTGTGACAATAAACTAAACTAAATTTGTAATCAAACATTGGAAGAGGACGGAAAAGGACTACAAAATTTTTATATAAATGGATTGAAGTTACAAAAGGTGTCATGTTATATTTATATATTTGTGTAAAATATAAGGAAATGTGGAATTATCCATTCTGCCAGGAGAAAAAGCAGATTATCAAAATAGTGAGACATTGCCAGAATGACAGTCCACTACTAAACGCTAAAAACTACTAAAACTACTAAAAGCTAAAAATATTTTAGAATTATTACTAATTAGTATTTCTCAAAGATTCTCAAAGAACTATTTAGTATTTCTCAAAGATGAAAACAAGCTTCTGAAAGACAGCAGAGAATGGGAAAATGACAATCCCCAAATTGCAATATCCATCCTTTAGACACCAGGCCCCCACCTGAGCTTCAGCACCTATGCAGGAACATTAGTAGCTGCCAATGAAGGTTGTTTTCAGGCAACAGCCTGGGTCTTGGTGAGGTGACAGTGCTTAATTAAAAAATGTTGTCAGAGAAAGTTGATGGTCTGTGGTGGTATACAATACAATACAGTTTTATTCATCACATTGCACATGAAGTGCAAATGATATATTATGCTACCTAATCCTGCTACAGAGAAAGAGGTTGCAAGTGATTGTCTCCAAATGTGTGTGAGGGATGTGTCTGTCATCATTCAATTACTGCCAATATGTATCATTTGGAGTATGTGGACATTTGGCACATAATAAAGTGTCATTGACCAGAGTCGATTAGGTGTAAATCCAAATTTATCGAGATTGTTGGAAACTATGTAATGGAGTGACTGTTTTGAGACATTTGTGAGGCCGGTGGTACACATAGGATTTACATTAGAATATTGCCCATTCCAGGTAACTCTTCACTGAACCAAAACTCCAGTGTAGCACAACATACAATATCTTTCTTACTTGACCACTAATGACTGTCTATCATGTTAGATTTGGTTGAAGAATGCCTACTAACTGCTTTTGTGACTTCAATCCTTTGATGACTTCGCATCAGATAATTTTCTGGTGAGAGAGACAAAGTTTCTCTCTACACAATTACTGAGATTGTTGATCATTTTTCTTTTTGCTTTGGACTTGGAAGAACTACAATATTTTATTTTGATGTCTCCTTTAGTGGCTCAGGCTTCCTCTAAATAGAACAGTCTCACTTTAATTGGTGCTCACCACTCGTAAAATTTGGATTTCTGCTCAATTGGCCAATTAACACTACTATAGGGAGCAGGTACCAAACATGGAGATAGGCAGATAGGCAGATAGGAATTCTTAGAGTAAAAGCAATAGACATGCATTCATATGCAATAAGATCCCCATACATATGTTTGAAGGTTATCCGATTTTACCTGATTTGATTCCAGTGGGATACAGAGAGCCTTCTACACTTGTATTCCACTTTCAGAAATAATTTTGATTTCTGAACTAACCTTTTCTGAAACACTCAATTTGACAGCACATATTTATTTAAATGTATTTTTGTTTATTACAATAAACAAGTGTTTGGAGAGGGAGGGTGAGGGAAGGAGTGGAGGAGGGGAGGAGGAGAGGGGAGAGAAGAGGGAGGGTGAAGAGGAGGGGGAGTGAGTGCATGAGCTGCACCTGCACAGTTTGGGGCTATGGGTGAGTGGTGGAATATTGTGTTGGGGAAACGGGTTGCGTTGGGGGAATGGGTGAGTGATGGAAATGGGTTGCATTGGGGAAAGGGGTGAATGGTGGAATATTGCATTGTGGGAACAGGGCACCACGGGTCAGGGGGGTAGAGAGGAGAGAGGGGTTATGGAGGGTGGGATGGAGTGACTGATGGTATGGAGTGACTGAGGTTACTTTGTGGGAACAGGTGAGTGATGGAAACGGGTTACGTTGGGGGAATGTGTGAGTGGTGCAATATTGTGTTGAGGAAACAGGGCCCAACAGGTCCCACTTGGTCTAGTATATTACTAAAACTCTCACCTTGTTTGTTAGTGTGTCTGTCTGTCTGTCTGTGAGTCATACACCAAAATGGTATACGATAGCTCTACAGATTTTGGACCACCTTACTCACAATTGTGCTGTGTTTTTATCAAGTTTCATTCAGATTGATGTTATATTTTACAAGTTATTCACATCTTTAACTTTGCAAAATCTAGTTTGAGAAAGAATCACTTGAACACTGCAGTGGCAGTTACATCTATGATGTCACAATGGGATCTTTTTTACATTAAAAAAAACCTCGCTGTCCCCTATAAAAGCAAGCTGGACACAAACATGTACACAGACATGGATTGTACCCGGAGCTGCTCCTCCGTCCCCCTCCTGTGGCTCCAGAGCTCGAACCACAGCCCAGGGCCCTGAGTGCGGCAGGACAAAGATGGACACAGACAGGGACTGGGCTCAAAGCCGCACTCCTCTTTCCCCATCCCACGGCTCCAGACTGGAATATTGTTTTGGGGAACAAAGCCCAACGGGTCCCACTTGGGGCAGGGAGAGGAGTTATGGACAATGTTAACAAAGACAGGACTCCCTGTCCAATGAGAAATTTGTAACATTGACCCTTCTAAAGAGTTAAGTAATAAAATTGCAATAGTAAAATATAGACTAAATAAAATATATTCTAACCAAGTCATTAAACTTTTTCAACAAACCAAACAAGTGCACTTTGAATTTGGAGACAAACCACAAAAATTGCTAGCACGACAACTTAGAAAATTAGAAGATGAAAAAATGATACATAGAATTAGATCTGCGCATGGAAATATATTGACGATACCAAAAGATATTAATGACAGATTTCTACAATATTATCAAAATCTTTATTCATCTCAATTAACAGGACAAACAGATGGTATGGAAACATTCCTACAAGAATGTCAAATTAATAGTCTAGATCAGGAAGGTAGACATTTGCTAAATGCTGAAATAACAGTAAAAGATATTGAAGAATCAATTAGTTTGTTAAAGAATGGAAAAGCAGCGGGCCCTGATGGCCTGAGTGCAGAATTTTATAAAAAATGTCAAGATCTGATTTCCCCAAGATTACATACAGTGTACAGATATGCATATGAACAAGGCAAATTACCAGAATCTTTAAATGAATCCACAATTACACTCATTCCTAAGGCAGATAAGGATTTGGAAGATCCAGGATCATATAGAGCGATTGCCCTTCTAAATACAGACCAAAAAATATTAACTAAAGTTTTATCTCGGAGATTAAGTCTGGTGATTTCTAAATTAATACATTATGATCAAACAGGTTTTATTCCAAAACGCTATTCATCCCATAATCTTAGACGCTTGTTTAATATTATATATTCAAAAAGAGTACGGGACAGGGAATTAGCGGTTGTATCGCTAGGTGCAGAAAAGGCATTCGATCAGGTGGAATGGTTATATTTATTTAATATAATGGAAAAGTTTCAATTGGGGGATAGATTCTGTAAATGGATAAGAATTCCATATTTGAATCCTACGGCAAGAATCTTAACTAATCAAATATTATCAGCTAAATTTAAGCTCTCTAGGGGATGTAGACAGGGATGTCCGTTATCGCCTTTACTATTTGCTTTGATGATAGAACCTTTGGCGGAAAGAATTAGATCTGAACCTGAAATATACGGCTATAATACTGACACAACAACTAACAAAATATCTTTATATGCAGATGATGTTTTGATTTATATTACAAAACTGGAAATCAGTATACCTAAGCTGTTTAATGTTATAACTAAATTTGGCACATTTTCAGGATTTAGGATTAATTGGAACAAAAGTGATATTATGCCTATAACTGGAATAAATTTAAATATATTACAACAATACCCACTAAAAATAGTTACAGACAAATTTAAATATTTAGGAATTAATGTAACTAAATCTTATAATTCACTAATTAAATCGAATTACCCTCTATTACTAGATAAACTTAAAAAAAATATTTTGTATTGGAAAACACTTCCTATATCTATGATTGGTAGAATAAATGCTATAAAGATGGTGTTTTTACCACAATTATTATATTTGTTTCAGGCTATTCCTTTTTTTCTCCCCAAGACTTTAAAAAAAAAAAAGATAATATTATTAATAGTTTTATTTGGGATTATAAAAATCATAGAATAAGTAAAAAACATTTATGTAAATCTAAGATAAATGGAGGATTAGCACTTCCAAATTTTTTATATTATTTTTGGGCAGTCCAGATTAAGAATATGAATATCTGGTGGGTAAATATGGATCATGAACTAACGTGGTTAAAGATGGAAAAGGAAGACTGTTTACCTTATAATGTAGGCTCGATTCTCTTTGCCCCAAAGGAAGTACAAAAAAAAATTTATAGGGACAACTCTATAATTTATAATAATAGACGTATTTGGAAACAAATAGTTAAGACTTTACATCTAGATAATCTTTCACTTAGACTACCAATTACGAATAACCCATTATTTAAACCCTCTATATTGGATGGGGGGTTTAGACATTGGGATGATTTAGGAATTAAAAGAATAGAGCACCTTTATAGAAAAGGAAAATTTCTTTTATTCCAAGAGTTACAAGATATCTACGGATTGTCTCCGCAACACTTGTTTAGGTACTTACAAATTAGAGATTATATTAAATCCAATACACAAGATTATAAAAATAAAGAACCAGGATTATTAGATGAATTGTTTAATTTGCACCCAAATACAGAAAAACTAATAGCCTATATATATAACATAATTTTGGATAAGGAGAACCCAACAACTGAAACATATCGTCAAGCATGGGAAAATGAAATTGGTTTATCTATAACAAAAGAAAATTGGGAAGAAAGTTTACAGCGAATACACTGGTGTTCGTTAAATGCCAGACATACATTGATACAATTCAAAGTACTATATAGATTACATTATTCAAAAACTAAATTAAATAGTATCTTTCCCAATCTCTCTTCAATTTGTGATAAATGTAAGAATTTAGAAGCAAATTTAATACACAGTTTTGCTACATGTCCCAAATTGAATTACTACTGGACAGAAATTTTTAAAGTTATTTCTGAAGTTCTTAAAATTAGATTGGACCCTGACCCAAAGTTAATAATACTTGGAATTTTGGATTCAAATTCGGTACTTACAGTAAATCAAAGAAATTTCTTTGATTACTGTTTGATAATAGGGAAAAAAATCATATTGAAATTTTGGAAGGGAACATTATCCCCCACAATTAAAATGTGGGCAGCAGAAATGTTGGAGACGTTACATTTAGAAAGAATTAGATTTGTCCTATTGGACAAATATAATTCCTTCGAACAAATATGGTCTCCATATATACAGTATTTAGAGAAGTAGCTGTTCTTGACATCACAACTCGGCGGGTACCCTACGGGATTTGATGAGAATAATTTATTTTTATACTAGGATTAATATGCATGTCTTTATTGATATTATCATTTGTAATAGTTTTAGTTACAATATATTTTGTGGTTTTTCATTTATATATATATATAATATCTTTTTACTTTTTGTTAACCTTCTTTCCTTTCTCTTTTTTCTTTTTCTCTTATATATAATCAAATTATTATTTAATCACTCCCTTATTGATTTAAAACTGCTCTACTCTATCCTTATCTTTATCTCCAAAAAAATAGAAGATAATAACTTTCAACGGGTTATTTGAAAAAATATGGAATTAAGTTGATGTTTGTAAATCTGTTTACACTATTGTAAATTGATTACTTCTAATAAAAGAAATTAAACAATAAATTTGTAACATTGTTGTAAGGAGAGGGAGGGAGTGGGGGGGGGGGGTTGAGGAGAGTATTGTTGTTTAATGTTATTTAAACAGATAGAGGGAGTGGAGGGGGTAGGGAGGGGAGAGGGGTAATGGAGGGAGGTTCGGAGTAACTGAAGGTAGTGGAAAGGAGATGAAGGGAAGGGTGAGGGGAGGAGTGGGGGAAGGGAGGAGGATGGGGAAAGAAGAGGGAGGGTAAAGAGGGGGAGGGAGTGCTGGGGATGAGGGGAAATGGACCATTCCTGTGCAGTTGGGGTTATTGGTGAATGGTGGAATATTTTGTTGGTGGAATGGGTTGCCTTGCGGGAAAAGGCGAGTGGTGGAATATTGCATTGGTGGAAGGGGGCCCAATGGGTCCTACTTGATCTGGTATCTAACCATATCTATATAATTAAAAGCCTAATCTTGCCCACTTCCTGTTTGTGCTTTATACTGATTTTAGAAAAAAACACTACCACTTACGGCTGTGATTTTTGGTCATCTTACTCAGAGTCCCCCTCCGCTCATCAGGTGCCAAGAATTTTTCCCATCGATGGAAAATAAAAGAATTGTTAGTGTTTTAAAAATATTGAAATTCTCTCTCCTGTCATTCACCGCCATGAAGGCCACACACTTTCCGGGCGGTGGAGGTAGAGGCTATAAAACCCGGAAGTGTAGACATAGCTCTGTCGCTGCAAGATGGCGAGGGAGACATCATGACTCTCAGTCTGAGCTGGAAATCTACAGAACACATAGTGTCTACTGACCTGTGAGTGCTCACTGAGTGGTTATTAATGTGGCTTTAAAATGTGTCTTGTTAAATGTGTTATTAAACTGTGGCTTTTGAAATGTGGCTTTTTAAATAAATGTGACTTTTAAAATGTGGCTTTTGAAATAAGTCAAAGTCAAGTCAAACCAAGTCAAACAAACTTTATTGTCATTTAGAAATACATCGATATATGCAATTCCAAACGAAATTGTGTTGCATTTGGCTCCCTGTGCAACACGATAATTAACAGAAGGATAAACATGAATAAAATGGATAAAAAGGATAAAAGGATAAATAGACAATGGTGGCAGCCCATTACATGGCATTCAGGAGTCTGATGGCTCGTGGGAAGAAGCTGTTGCAGAACCTTGATGTTCTGCTCCTTATGCTACGATATCTTTTGCCCGAGGGTAGCAGAGTGAACATCCGTGATGGAGATGTGTGGGGTCTTTTATAATACTGCTCGCCTTAGACACGCAACGTTTGGTTGCAATATCACCGATTGAGAGGAGAGAGGTCCCGATGAATTTTTCCGCTGTCCTCACCACTCTCTGCACGGGCTTCCAGTCAGAGGCTTTACAGTCCCCAAACCAGACAGAGATACAGCTGGTCAAAATACTCTCTATGGTGCCCCTGTAGAAAGTGGTGAGGATGGGATGGAGGAGGTGAGCTCTTCTCATCCGGCGCAGAAAGTGCAACCGCTGCTGCGCTCTCTTAACTGTTGATGAGATGTTATTTGACCAGGTCAGACTGTTAGTGATCTGCACCCCCAGGAACTTTGTGCTACTGACCACCTCCACATCGCTGTCATTGATGTATGGGACTGTGTCAGTTTTTCCTGAAGTTGACGATGACCTCCTTTGTTTTTTCGACATTCAGGATCAGGTTGTTCGTAATGCACCAGTCCACCAGTTGTTTCACCTCCTCCCTGTAAGCCAGCTCATTGTCGTCCCTGATGAGGCCCACCACTGTTGTGTCATCTGCGTACTTCATGATGTGGTTTGTATTAAACCTGGCACAACAGTCGTGGGTCATCAGGGTAAACAGCAATGGACTCAGGACACAGCCCTGAGGGGAGCCGGTGCTCAGAGAGATGATGTTAGATGTGTTATTTCCAACCCTCACAGACTGGGGTCTGACAGTGAGGAAGGCCAGTAGCCAGTTACACACGGGGGTGCTGAGGTCCAATGGAACCAGTTTGCTTATCAAGTGCTGAGGGATAATTGTGTTGAATGCTGAACTAAAATCCACGAACAGCATTCGCACATAGGTGCTCTTCTCCTCTAAATGTTCCAGGCTCAGATGTAGTATGGAGGATATAGCATCCTCTGTGGAGAGGTTTGGCCTGTAAGCAAACTGGTATGGGTCAAGTGTGGAGGGGAGTCTGGAGGTAATATGGTCCCTGACCAGCCTCTTGAAGCACTTCATCATTATGGGGGTGAGTGCTACAGGGTGGTAGTCGTTGAGACATTGTGTGTTGGATTTTTTTTGGCAACGGTATGATGGTGGCAGTCTTGAAACATGATGGGACGACAGCCTGGTTCAGCGAGGTGTTAAATATGTCCGTAAGGACATGTGCCAGCTGATCAGCACATTCCCTAAGCACTTGCCCTGGTATGTTATCAGGGCCTGCCGCCTGTAGTGCGTTCACTCCTTTTAGGGTCCTCCATACATCCACTATGTCAAGACTGAGTGCCTGTTCATCACAATGAGGAATACCTTTACTTGCAGGTGTGTTATTTAATGCCTCAAACCGTCCAAAATAGTTGTTGAGTTCATTGAGGAACTCAATGTTGTCATCACAGGGTGGAGGAGCAGTCTTATAGTCCGTGATTGTTTTGATTCCCTGCCACATGCACCTGGTGTTCTTGGGGTCATGAAAGAAGCTCTGGATCCACGTCACCGGATTTAAAAGCGGCATTACGTGCTCTCAGCATTCCACGTACCTCTGTGGTCATCCACGGTTTCTGGTTGGCCCGTACAGTGATGGTCTTGGTGACACAGACATAAATGTGACTTTTGAAATAAATGTGGCACTTGAAATAAACGCGGCTGTCAAAATGTGGCGGCTTTTGAAATAACTGGGGCCTTTGCAACTGGGGCCTTTGCAACTGGGGCCTTTGCAACCGGGGCCTTTGCAACCGGGGCCTTTGCAACTGGTGCCAGAAGGAATCAACGCTTTATTAGGTCCGACCATGTTTACTACAAAAGTTCCACTCATTTTGAGATTTCCACTTAGTGGACAGGTTACAATGATTGCATCATTTCCGTTGAGTGCACAGGTCATGCAGAATGCGGAAGTGTTGCTGACTGTGGAAGGCCCAAAGTGGACACACACTCAAACAGATGTTTGAGTGTGTGTGTGTGTGTCTGTCTGTCCGCGCGTGTGTCTGTCCGCGCGTGTGTCTGTGTGAGTGTGTTTGTGTGTCTTTGTGTGTTTGTGTGTCTTTGTGTGTGTGTGCATGTGTTTATGAAAGATAAATCATGTCTGACGAATCTTATGGAATTTTTCGAGGATGTGACTAGTAGAGTGGATAACGGAGAACCAGTGGAAGTGTTATATCTGGACTTTCAGAAAGCTTTCGACGAGATCCCACATAAGAGATTAGTATGCAAACGTAAAGCATACGGTATTGGGGGTTCAGTATTGATGTAGATAGAGAACTGGCTGGCAGACAGGAAGCAAAGAGTAGGAGTAAATGGGTCCTTTTCAGAATGGCATGCAGTGACTAGTGGGGTACCGCAAGGCTCAGTACTGGGACCCCAGCTATTTACAATATATATTAATGATTTGGACGAGGGAATAGAAAGCAACATCTCCAAGTTTTTGGATGACACAAAACTGGGGGGGGGGGGGGGGGGGGGGGCAGTGTTAGCTACGAGGAGGATGCTAGGAGGATGCAAGGTGACTTGGATAGGTTGGGTGAGTGGGCAAATGCATGGCAGATGCTGTATGATGTGGATAAAATTTGAGGTTATCCACTTTGGTGGCAAAAATAGGAAAGTAGACTATTATCTGAATGGTGGCCGATTAGGAAAAAGGGAGATGCAACGAGACCTGGGTGGCATGGTACACCACTCATTAAAAATAGGCATGCAGGTGCAGCAGGCAGTGAAGAAAGCGAATGGTATTTTAGCATTCATAGCAAAAGGATTTGAGTATAGGAGCAGGGAGGTTCTACTGCAGTTGTACAGGGTCTTGGTGAGACCACACCTGGAGTATTGTGTACAGTTTTGGTCTCCTAAGCTGAGGAAAGACATTCTTCCCATAGAGGGAGTACAGAGAAGGTTCACCGGACTGATTCCTGGGATGGCAGGACTTTCATATGAAGAAAGACTGGATAGACTCGGCTTGTACTCGCTAGAATTTAGAAGATTGAGGGGGGATCTATAGAAAATTACAAACATCTTAAGGGGTTGGACAGGCTAGGTGCAGGAAGATTCTTCCCGATGTTGGGGAAGTCCAGAACAAGGGGTCACAGTTTAAGGATAAAGGGAAAGTCTTTTAGATGCGAGATGAGAAAAACAATTTTTCACACAGAGAGTGGTGAATCTGTGGAATTCTCCGCCACCGAAGGTAGGATAGGCCAGTTCATTGGCTATGTTTAAGAGGGAGTTAGATGTGGCCCTTGTGGCTAAAGGGATTAGGGGGTATAGAGAGAAGGCAGGTACAGGATACTGAGTTGGATGATCAGCCATGATCATATTGAATGGTGGTGCAGGCTCGAAGGGCTGAATGGCCTACTCCTGCAACTATTTTCTATGTTTCTATGTTTGTATGTGTTTGTCTGTGTGTGTCTGTGTGTGTGTGTGTCTGTGTCTGTCTGTGTGAGTGCGAGTGTCTGCGCGTGTGAGTGTCTGTGTTAGTGTATGTGCGTGACCTCTGCTTGAAATTGGATTTGCTGGCCTGCGCTCCGCTTAGAGTGCTGTGAGGTTGGACTTGCTGCCTGCACTCTGCTTGGAGTGCTGTGTGGTTGGACCTGCTGCCTGCACTCTGCTCTGAGTGCTGCGAGGTTGGAGTTGCTGCCTGAACTCTGCTTTGAGTGCTGTGAGGTTGGACTTGCGGTCTGCAGTCTGCTTGGAGTGGTGTGATGTTGGACTTGGGGCCTGCACTCCACTTCAAGTGCTGTGAGATTGGATATGCAGGCCTGCACTGAATGATGACGAGGTAAATTCTCAGATTTTCTTTGTTACAATTTGACCGCTCAATCTCTCTACATTAAAATTATGGGGTTTTTTTAAATATCAACAGCAAAGAGGCATCTTTGCAGTTGTACAGGGTCTTGGTGAGACCAAACCTGGAGTATTGCATACAGTTTTGGTCTCCAAATCCGAGGAAAGACATTCTTGCAATAGAGGGAATACAGAGAAGGTTCACCAGACTTATTCCTGGGATGTCAGAACTTTCACATGCGGAAAGACTGGATAGACTCAGCTTGTACTCACTAGAATTTAGAAGATTGAGGGGGGATCTTATAGAAACTTTAAAAATCCTTAAGGGGTTGGACAGGCTAGATGCAGGAAGATTCTTCCCGATGTTGTGGAAGTCCAGGACAAGGGGTCACAGTTTAAGGATAAGGGGGAAATTTTTTAGGATCGAGATGAGAAAAATATTTTTCACACAGAGAGTGGTGAATCTCAGGAATTCTCTGCCACAGAAGGTAGTTGAGGCCAGTTCGTTGGCTATATTTAAGAGGGAATTAGATGTGGCCCTCGTGGCTGAAGGGATCAGGGGGTATGGAAAGAAGGCAGGTAAGGGGTACACAGTTGGATGATCAGTCATAATCATATTGAATGGCGGTGCAGGCTCGAAGGGCCGAATGGCCTACTCCTGCACCTATTTTCTATGTTTCTATGTTTCTATCAAGAAGCAGTGAGCAGCAGAACACAACAAGAGATACAACAAGAAATAACTTAATAAATCTCATCTTTAATATTTTAATTGTTGTTACATTTTAAGGGTCATTCACATTTTAATCTTTCATAAATCCTTTTTCCACTTGCCATGGGGGGGGGGGGGTGAAGGGAGGAGGGGTTGTCTGAGTGAACTGCCAACACACCAGCCATGAGTGACTGGACTGCCAGCCAACCAGCTGTAAGTAACTGAAGTGCCAGCCCACCAGCCATGACTCACTGAATTGCAAGTCCAAGTATCCATTCAATCCACAATGTCCATACTAGTCCCCTTAAAACCAGTCCCTTCAGCACACAACACCCATACTAGCACTCCAGAGATCCACACAAGGATAGACTTTCCTCCTTCATTGCTGTGATCTGTAAAAAAAAGTCTAAAATTGATTGTCCATCCTCTCCCCCTTCTCTCTCTCTCTCACAGCGTCTGTCACGTCTGTTTTCGGCAGAATTTCAGGCAGTTTCTCAGCTGCCAGCCCACCAGGCCTGATTTACTGAGCTGTCAGCCTGCCATGCCTGATTGACTGAGCTGCCAGGCCTAAGTGACTGAGTTGTCTGGCCTGATTGACTGAGCTGCCTGACTGAGCTACCAGGCCTCAGTGACTGAGCTGCCACACCTTAGTGACTGAGCTACCAGCCCAAGAATCAATTTGGCCCACAATGTCCATACTAGCCCTCTGGAAACCAGTCCCTTTGACCCACAACATACATACTAGCGCTCCAGGAAGCCCTCTCCCCCCCATTGGCCAGAAATATTGGAATTGGTGGAGAGGTGGAATATTACATTGTGGGACCAGCCCTCCTGTGTGAAGCTGGGACCCAACAGGTCCCACTGTAGTAAAGCTAATAGGACTTGATGTTTCAATCCCTGTAATAAGTTGGCACTCTTGCTATTTGCAGTGGGATTGCAGTGGTGAAAGGTAGGTCATCAGGTTGGCACCCTCCTTCTTTCACTTCAGTGAAGCCTTTGTAGTCTAGTATGACTATAAAACCGTGATCTTGGATGTGTGTCTGTGTGCGTGTTTAATCACTTCTTCGTGAAAAAACAATGTGGTAACATTTTTACATATTTTTACTCCCCTCTCTCCCACCCTCCCCTCTCACCCCTCCACTCTATCCCCTCGTTCCTCCCCTGTGCGCTACCCCCTCATGTCCCCCCCTCTCCCACTCTTTCCCCCCTCTCCCTCCCTCCCCTTTCCCCCCTCTCTCTCCCCCCTCCTCTCCCCGCCTCCATCCCCCTTTTCACCCGACTCTCCACACTCTCCCCCTCTCCCACTCCCTCTCTCCTACTCTCTTGCCATCTGCCCCTCTGTATGCCCCCCTCTCTCTCTGCCCATCTCTCTCTGCCGCTGCCCCTCTTTCTCTGCCCCTGCCCCTTTTTCTCTGCCCCTGCTCCTCTTTTTCTGCCCATGCCCCTCTTTCTCTGCCCCTGCCCCCTCTGTCTCTGCCCTCTCTCTCTAACCCCCCTCCCATCTTCCTCTCCAGATGCACCTGCGAATTCGGGGGTTATACATGAGTGGATAGGGCGGGGATTGGGTCAAAGGATCGAATTAATAATATTGATATAATATCAAGGGAGGTGGTGTGTGTGTGTGTGTGTGTGTGTGTGTGTGTGTGTGTGTGTGTGTGTGTGTGTGTGTGTGTGTGTGTGTGTGTGTGTGTGTGTGTGTGGGGGGGGGGGGGGGGGAGGGGGTGGTTAGTGACTGTGTAATGCCGCAGGCCCCCCCCCCCTCAAATGTTTTTACAAGTTATTTACATTTTTAACTTTACAAAATCCCACTGTGGTAAAGATTTCTTCCTATTTGCACTGGCATTTACCAGCTATGACATCACAATAATATTGTAGCACTACCTGCCACAATGTTGCTATTCAAGGACTCAGTGTCCTTGGCAGCAAATGTCCTTCAGGGGAAGAATCTGCCAGCCTAACCCAGTACATATGTGATTGCAAAGCCACAGCAACATTGTGGATTTTTAATTGCTCTCTAAATTGAAAGTTTAATGATTAGATTTGGATAACAAAAGATGGCCTTGTCAGTGGCACCTACATCACATTAAAGAATAAAGAAAATGTTAGACCAATTAAAATGAGGGAAGGTGAAAAAATGAACCTATCTGCAATGTTGGGGGCTATGGGTAAGTGGTGGAATCTTTAATTGGGAATGGCTTTCATTGGGGGACCAGGCGTCCCATGTGACAGGAACCCAATGGGGCCCACTTGGTCTAGTAATCTCATATTACATCTCTTATTAGTTATATTCCTGTGAATTGTATGATGTTAGTTCATTAGCACATTGATAAGCAACTAAATTAATCAAAGTCTCCTATTGTCATTGCATAAAAAAAGAACTGCAGATGCTGGTTTAATAATGACATGGTAATTAATTATGACATAGTCATTATTAGCCATACAACACTTTTAATAACATGACAATGGTTAATGAGTGCCCAACAACCTCTTGCACAAGATTATGTAATCATTCCAGCGGTCTTTAACTGATTGCACCCTCGTGACTAACATATGCCATAATCGCAATGCATCAACCTGAACATGAGCATGACAATATGCTTATTTGTCCAATCAATCTATAACCCATACAATGCCTGTAGAGTCTATAGATAGTTGATACTAATAACAGAAATTTTTGGCAAGTCATGCAAATCTGTTCCATCTCCAAACTCGAGATGATATTTGAGCTACTTGGTAACTACCTTAAACAGCAACTGTGGCCCGTTTTCCGAGCCAGTCTTGCAAGACAATCTTGGTCCTTATACTGAACCTACCCAATTCTAACCTGCTTGAAAAGCTAATATTGGACATTTTGCATTTACCGTTCAAAGTATCTGAAAATGTCACAATAATTTGTAATGTATAACTAAGTATACACCTTGCCAAACTGCAAGTGGTCCCTTAATTGTAGAGCGGCACAGCTACAGTGCGTGGAACTTCTGGCCAGCTTTCATGCTGCCAGCAACTTTAGTGAACCGCTAAAGACATGGGATGTATTGTCGCCGAAACTATGAAACCTTGCTCGTTCCAATAGCTTGTGCTTTGCCCTCCAGGTTTCACCTATGGAAAAGTCTTACCTGAATAGAATATTCAGCAGCCAACTGTAATGTCCCCCTGAGAGCGGTGTTCACTGCATATGTGTTTGGGATGGTAACTTTCTTGCCAGGCATAGACCTCTGGCACATGCCCTGATCTCTTGGGTATGCTCTAAGGCTATACCCTCAGACTTGGAGTTAAACTATACCAATCCCACATGCTCTCCTCTTACATGAGAGAACCATAAATCAGGCCTGCTACAAAGCCCTGCTGACACAATTTCCCATTTAGCACCAATTTGCAATATAATAGTAAGATTAAACGAGAACTTCCCTGTTCGAAGTTTGATCTTTATTTTATGAGGAGTTACGATGAGGGATTACGTGCCCTCCGCTACCAGCCCTCATAATATAAATGATCATCTGGTAGTTCTAGTCTATGTTGAGCCTTACTATCTTACTCCGGCTAATCCCTCATCGTAACTCCTCATAAAATAAAGATCAAACTTCGAACAAGTAAGTTCTTGTTTAATCTTACTATTATATTGCAAATTGGTGCTAAATGGGAAATTGTGTCAGCAGGGCTTTGTAGCAGGCCTGATACATTTTACTTCGGAGTCACGTGAGTGACTACGTGAAGATTTTAAAGCTCTGTGTTTTTTATGTCGTAGTTTCATTCCATACGACACTCTGTTTAGTCAATACAGCAGGGAGTAACTGGTATTTTAAAACATTGTTTCAATTTATGTAATAAGTGTTTTAATCAAAAAAAGAACAATTTTTTAATAATAACCCCTGTATCGTAGGGAAAAATTTTACAAAAGAAAAATGATAATGATACCAAATGATAACATAAATCGATAATATAAATCAATAATATAAAACAAAGCAAGCGTTTAAAGAGAACCCAGCACTACGTGTCCAAAACGTGGCACCGTGACTAGGTATGTTACAAAACTTACCTTTAGCGGCGCTGCACTTCTGCCGCTCCCCGTGTGCGCGACTTTAGCGCCTGTCAGAGGGGGGCGGGCTCAAAGTGCCGATTTTCACCAGACCAGGATAATCGATGAATGTCGGGCGATTTAATTGCGGAAGAAAAATCGCTCCGACATTTCATCCATTAAGGTATTTTTAAATTACTCTAAGTTATTTGTTAACTAGAGTAATTTAAAAATCACCTTCAAAAGCCGTGACCGCAGACCACCGGAAGCATTTTCCGTAGGGGAGAAAAAAAGGTAAATACTTTATTTTTTTATTAAAAGTTGGTTTTTTGGGAGGCATAAATACTATTTTAACGTTGCGAAATGGGTTCCCCAAAAAATGTATGAACCCCCAGTATTTTCCCCCCCGACTTCACCGCTAACCGCAACGTTCCAATCCACCGCATTCCACTAAAACCCACTCGCTAGTTGATTTAAATGGCCATTTATTTACAGGCATTAAACACTAAATTCCTTCCATTTGGCCCAGAAATTCATGAAAATGAGATTTAAAAATTATGTTATATTGTGGATTATTGT
This sequence comes from Raja brachyura, assembly GCA_963514005.1. The sequence continues at coordinate 48,349,794 of OY740786.1, read as the reverse complement.
GTGAATGTTATTTGGACACTTAGGCAATTAAAAAAAAGTTTATCTTTTCTTAAGAAATTGATAGATGTTTAGATCTACTCATTGAATTTTGTAATTAGCTACAATTAGATAACTAACTAATTATATACTTTAATTTCAGGTAATCCAAGTAAGATTGTTTAATATTTGTTTCAGAATGCTTCAATCTATAATGACTGAAAATTTCATTGAGTTCTCTTAATTTTTAATAAAGTTATGGGCTTTTAATTTTTCCAGATCACAGCTTTTGAGTTAAGTCAATTGAAAGGCAATGGGAAGCAAGATACTCATTTCCGAGCATGAAAATGGCCATAACATTCTTAATACTGAAGATATGAAAGTAAATTAGGTGTCAAATTAAACTTCTTGTTATGCTTTATCTGATGGGATAAATTGCAGACTTGATTTTTAAAATCTCAAAATTTTGTAACATTGCTACCGTGACAACAGGTTTATCATAGAACTTTGAAAAAGTTTCTTCTTCACACCACCCTGCGGCCTCTAAAATTTGATCGAGTGGTACGTCCTGTACCTTCGCCGCGGATGTAGCTGCCGCCCTAGTGGAGTGAGATTTAAACACATCAGTGTCTATTCCTGCTAAATCCAAAACCTGTTTTAACCATCTAGAAATGGATTGAACTGAAACTTTTGTATGTGTTTTTTGTGTGTTATCAGTAACGCTGTCTCAGCACACCTGAGATTTTTGCTTACTTCAACGTATTGAGTTAAATGCTTAACCACACACAATGTTTCATCGATAGGATATGCTTTGAACATTACCTTAGCTCCAGTTCTCCCCGGTCTGCTTTGTTTGATCAGATCATAAACATAAAACACAATGTTATCTGTAGCCACATGCATGCAATCTAACCGTAACAATTGCAAAGTTTGCACTCTTTGAGCTGATACTAATGCCATTAACATTATTACGTTGAATGTTAACCTCTGCAAAGACATTGAAGTAATTGGAGTCCATTGCCTAAGCAAAGTGAGAACAATGCTAACATCATGTGTATAGTGACAATAAAAGGCATTCTGATTCTGATTCTGATCCCAAATTTCTGTATATCTGGGCTTCGCAGGATTTTTCATTAAAAATTCCTTTCATGGATCGGGATACTAATGGGTGAGACCCAACTGGGTCTCAATCAGAAATTTGTCCTAAGTAGGACGACAAAGCACTACGAGCACTATTAATGGCACGATAACTCAAGTGCTCATCAAAATGTAACCCAGCAAGGAACTCCAATACATTTGATATGTTCGCAGTATGATAACATATCTTTGACTGTCTACAAAAGGCTTCCCATTTCTTTATATGCGACATATATATTTTTTTTGTGCTATTTCTCCAAGCTGCACCTATAACATCCATGGTCCTGTCCGACAATCCAAACTCTTGCAATGGTCTGGTCAGAACCTGCAGATTAACAAATTCTTATGATCATGCAATGGATGAATTTCTTTTGTTACTGGTTGTGTCAACAAATTGTCGCAACTAGGAATCCTCATACATGGTTCAATAACCATTTTTAGCATCAATGGGAACCATGACTGTGTAGGCCAATGACTGTGTGGCACCACCAACATGACTGTGTGGCACCACCAACATGCCTTTGGCTGCATCTTGCACTATTTTCTTGAGACATTGCCCAATCAGACAGAAGTCAAAGTCAAAAGTCAAACAAACTTTATTGTCATTTAGAAATACATTGATATATGCAGTTTCAAATGAAATTACGTTGCATTTGGCTCCCTGTGCAACACAATAAATAAATTAACCGAAGGATAGGCATGGATGAAAAGGATAAATAGACAATGGTGGCAGCCCATTACATGGCATTCAGGAGTCTGATGGCTCGTGGGAAGAAGCTGTTGCAGAACGTTGATGTTCTGCTCCTTATGCTGCGATATCTTTTTCCCGAGGGCAGCAGAGTGAACAGTCCGTGATGGAGATGTGTGGGGTCTTTTATAATACTGCTGGCCTTAGACACGCAGCGTTTGGTCGCAATATCCCCGATTGAGGGGAGAGAGGTCCCGATGATTTTTTCCGCTGTCCTCACCACTCTCTGCACAGACTTCCAGTCGGAGGCTTTACAGTCCCCAAACCAGACAGAGATACAGCTGGAATGGGGGAAAAGCATAAAAGAACGTATTCCCCCAGTGTAGCGAGAAAGCATCCACCGCTACTGCCCCTGGATCGTGTTCCCAAGACGTATTTGGGCAATTGGTGATTCAATCTAGATGCAAACAGATCAATGTGCGGCACGCCATACCGACTGACAACATTTTTGAAAATTTGTGGATTTAACATCCATTCTGTACTGTCTTTAAATATTGTCTCTTCTGTCTTCTGTCTGCCACAATATTGTCTCTCCCTGGGAGATAAATAGCTGAAAGCCAAATATTTTTACCAATACACCAATGCCACATCTGGTTTACCAGATGATCACATGATAATGATCTTACTCCACCCATGTGATTGATATATGCCATAGCTGTGGTATTGTCTATTTGTATTTGGACATGCAAGTCCTTCATAGTAGAACAATAAGCTTTTAATCCATAAAATGCTCCCAGTAACTCCAAATAATTTATACCATATGTTTGGAGCAATAAATCCTCTTGGACAGTCTATCTGCCCCCACTGCTGGTGTCATTATCCGTAGCACCCCATCCGAGAGAACTTGCATCAGTTTACAAAAACACTACTGGCTGCTGAACTAATATGTTCTTAACAGCTTGTGGAACATTCTCAATCCACCAATGCAATTCTGATAAGGCTCCCTTTGGCAATTGCATGGGCCTATCAAAATGGCCTGCTCGCTGTATAAGCGCTTGCGTTTTTGCCCTTTGGGGATTTTGGTAATGAAGTGGACCAAATTCTACTGCTGGGAATGCTGCTACTAACTTCCCAATAACCTTAGCAACTTCTCGGATGGAGGGATAAGCTTTGTTAATCAGGCACTGACACACATTTGTCATATCAATAACCTTATCTATTGGTAAAGTTACTAACATGGTAACTGAATTAATCACAAATTAACATGTGAGTCAACCCCATTTCCTGGGGACAACTGCAGTCTAGAACCACATATACTTGGGTTTCCATTCCACCGGGAACCCAGGCTGACCGTTCAGGCCCATTACGCCCCATCCCCTAGGGACTCACCGGGAACCCAGGCTGACCGTTCAGGCCCATTACGCCCCATCCCCTAGGGACTACTGCTGTCTAAACCACACTATTCACGGGTTTCCCCTCCCGGAACCAAATGTGTGGAGTCACTGACCGTGTTATCAGTGACCCCGATCGCGAATCCGACTTTCGCCAGCTCTTCGCTTCCGCGGTCGGACCAGGGTTTTCCCCCAAAGCTCTAGGCTGGTTCCCTCGTCGGCTATCGTGAACATCCCGCAAAAACCCCGGAGGTTCCTGCAGGTGACCTAGAACAGGTAAGAAAATAGCACTTAACTGAAACATTTTTAGACTTACCGTTGGAGGAACTGCACTGCTCCACAGTCGTCTGCCCGAAAGCGTCTGACGCAATGACACATGAATGGCTGTACGGGGTTCTTAACGTAGTCACTCACGTGACTCCGAAGTAAAATATATCCATCCTGCTCTATACTTTTCTGTTTGGACCTAATTTGACATTGAATTCACCAATCTCAATTCACCTTCCTTCTCAATCAGTTCACTGTTATTTCTCAATCTTTAAATCTCATAAATTGACGAGGGTTACTGTTAACTATCGCCCAGGTTCTGGGATGTCCTGTTTGCCACTTCCAGCAGCTTTATGAACTCACTTATTTAATACTAAAAAACGCAGAAAATATTTCAGGTGCAGATCAGGCCGCAACTCTGAAAAAAAACCCGGAGTTAATGTTTAGGTCTATGACATAAAAGTGCGTGGTATTGTGGATAATGCAGATGGTTGTCAAAAATTGCAGCAGGATCTTGATCAGTTGGGCAGGTGGGCTAAGGAATGGTTGATGGAATTTGAAACAGAGAAATGTGAGGTGTTGCATATTAGGAAGTCAACATGGGCAGGACCTACATGGTGAATGTTAGGGCTCTTGGGAATGTTGTAGAGCAGAGGAATCTAGGAGTTCAAGCACAGTACATTGTTCCTTGAAAGTGGTGTTGTAGGCAGATTGGGTGGTCAAAAAAACATTGGGCATTTTGGACATCATCTGTCAGAGTATTATAAAAGTCAGGGGGACTTGTTGCAGCTATATAAAATGTTGTTGAGGCCATATTTAGAGTACTGTTTTGAGTTTCGGGTTCCATGTTATAGGAAAGATGTTGTCAATCTGGAAATGATGCAGAGAATATTTACAAAGATGTTGCCAGGACTCAAGGACCTGAGTTATAGGGAACAGTTGAGCAGGCTAGTACTCTATTCCTGGCAGCATTGGAGGGTGATGGTGATGGGTGATTTTATAGAAGTGTACAAAATCATGAAAGGAATAGATCGGACAAACGCACATACTTTCTTACCCAAACTAGAGGAATTGAGAACCAGAGGACATAGGTTTAGGGTGAGGGGGGGAAAGATTTAATAGGATCTGGAGGGGTAACCTGTTTACACCAATGGTGGTGGGTGCATGGAATCAACTCCCGGGGAGGTAGTTGAAGCAGAAACTATCGCCACCTATAAGAAATATTTAGACAGGTACATGGATAGGGTAGGTTTAAAGGTAGGGTTACACAAAAAGCTGGAGAAACTCAGCGGGTGCAGCAGCATCTAAGGAGCGAAGGAGGTAGGCAACGTTTCGGGTCGAGACCATATGGGTCAAACATAGGCAGGTGGGACTAATAGCGATGTGGGCAAGTTAGGCCAATGGGCCTGTTTCCACACTGTATGGCTGTATGACTATATGACTATAACTTAATCAAAATTTGCTATTTTCTAAACAATGTGTTAGTGATAGCAGGGGGGGAAGGGAAACTAGCAGAAACAGTGATAACATCATCGAGTTCATTATGAGTATGGGAAGCAGCACCAACACAGTCATTGAGCAACAGAGTGCTTGAATGACAATACAAAAAAGATTGGTCCATGTATGCCAAAATATACCAACATAGATTGGGCACATGAGAATGCTCATTTTTGAAATCAATGTCCATGACATTGCCAATACTACCTTAATCCTCCATCCCACTCCCTAGCTAAACTATCTGTCTGTGTCCTCCTCCACTGTTATGGTGAGACCCAATGTAAACGGGACCTCATATTCCATTTGAATATGTTATGGCCTTTCAGATTCAGTATTGAATTCCACATCTTCAGGTAATTTACTTTGGTTATTTGCCAGTTGTGTTGTGGCCTAGTCACCTATAATATTGACACACTGGTTTTCTCTTTTCACCAGCTCACTGCAACTTGCTGGACAATTCCTACAACTCCACATTTCATAGCTTTTACACGTCCCTTTGTTTGTGTTTTCTACCTCCCTCACTGATCTCTCAACATCTGAGAAATATCTCTTTGTACTATCCATCCCATTCCCATCGTCGCTTTGCTCAAATCATCTTGTTTTCTTTCATTCCTGGGTATGGCCACGTCTTTAATATCAAATTATGTTTGTCTTTCTACATATGCTGCTGGACTTGATAAGTGTTGCCAGATGTTCTGTTTATTGTTTTTTTTTAAATCCAAACCTTATTTTAAGAATAGTCATCTCCATGAAAAATGAGATTGTACCACAAATTAAACCTACTGTAGGTTCACCCTTTTTTGACTATTTGTTGGTTAGCTACCCCTTAGGAATTTCTCTTTAGAAAGTTTGCTATGAGCAAAATAATTGTAAATCTTAAGGTCAGTCAAATGTGCAATCATCCACATATCTTAATATGTTACTGCATCACGCTTCTGAATCTGCTCATTAAATTGTCACTGCCATAATTAGAGGTACTCCTGGAAAATGGTTTGTTAAGAATGAATTATAAAATATTCAGCGCTTACATTAAATCAGAAACTGTTCAGTAGACTACAGAATGTGGGAATTAGTTACCATTCAGTAATGCATCTGTTCCATTCTTATTGCTGGCAGGAGTTTTGATGAACAACATCAATATGCTTTCTCAAACAATATAATTTTTTTTCTAAGGAGGTTAATTTGTATTTAAAAATACTCTATTTTCAATGTAAAGGCCTGTTACCATTTGTTCATGTGAGACTGCATATTCTGCATTTATTGGACAGTTTCCTTTTTAATTTTTTTTTTTTTTTTTAAGTTTTTTTTATTAGAAGTACATAATAAGAACATTTCATGTATATCAGTCATACATTGCTAATATTATCAATATTATCAATTATTTAATGGCTGCTATATTCTTTTTTAATAGATTGAAAATAATAAAGAAAGAGAAAAAAAACATGATAAAGAAGAATGGAATAATTTACTAACAATGCAACATTGGAGATAGGCTCGAAAATTATTAAGTATAACTTTTCATCTAATCCCGAGTTCGAGCTTCAGTCAGTTTTCCGTGCCAAACCATTCTACCCCTTCAAGTAGTCAATAAATTGAGACCATATTCTGACAAAGAGTTCTTGTTTGTCCATTAAGACAAATCTAATTCTTTCAAAATGTAAGGTCTCCGACATTTCCATAATCCACATTTTAATTGTGGGGTTTATAGGGCCTTTCCAAAATTTTAATATTAATTTTTTCCCATTATTATACTATAGTCGAGAAAGCTTATTTGGCTTGTAGTAAGTGTTAGACTTTGTTCTGATATTCCTAATTTTATTAGTTTTGAGTAGGGATCCAATTGACAACTTCCGAAATTATCTTAAAAATTTCCGTCCAAAACTTTTCAATTGTTATACAATTTACAAATATGTGAGTTAAGTTAGCCTCCAAATAACCATATAACCATATAACAATTACAGAACGGAAACAGGCCTTCTCGGCCCTTCCAGTCCGTGTCGACCATTCATTTTCCCCTAGTCCCATCTACCTGCACTCAGACCATTACCCCTCCATTCCCTTCCCGTCCATATACCTATCCACTTTCCTTTTAAATGTTAAAATCGATCCTGCTTTCACCACTTCTGCAGGAAGATCATTCCACACAGCCACCACTCTCTGAGTAAAGAAGTTCCCCCTCATGTTACCCCTAAACTTCTGTCCCTTAATTCTCATGTCATGCCCTCTTGTTTGAATCTTCCCTACCCTCAATGGGAAAAGCTTATCCACGTCAACTCTGTCTATCCCTTTCATCATTTTAAATACCTCAATCAAGTCCCGCCTTAACCTTCTGCCCTCCAAAGAATAAAGACCTTACTTGTTCAACCTTTCTCTGTAACTTAGTTGCTGGAACCCAGGCAACATTCTAGTAAATCTCCTCTGTACTCTCTCTATTTTGTTGACATCCTTCCTATAATTAGGCAACCAAAATAGTATACCATACTCCAGAATTGGTCTTACCAATGCCTTGTACAATTTTAACATTACTTCCCTACTCCTATATTCAATGCTCTGATTTATAAAGGCCAGCACACCAAAGGCTTTCTTTACCACCCTATCTACATGTGATTCCACCTCCAGGGAACTATGCACAGTTATTACTAGATCCCTCTGTTCCACAGCATTCCTCGATTCCCTACCATTTACCATGTACGTCCTATTTTGATTTGTCCTGCCAAGATGTAGCACTTTACACTTATCAGCATTAAACTCCATCTGCCATCTTTTTCAACCACTGTTGAATCCATCTTGCTACTCCGCCATTATCACCCAAAGATTGAACCTTCTTAACCAACCTTTCATGGGGAAACTTGTCAAAGGCCTTACTGAAATCCATATAGACAACATCCACTGCTAAACCCTCATCAATTTCCCTTGTAACCTCTTCAAAAAATTCAAGAAGGTTTGTCAAACATGACCTTCCAGGCACAAATCCATGTTGACTGTTCTTGATCAGACCCTGTTGATCCAGATGCTTATATATATTATCTCTAAGTATCCTTTCCATTAATTTGCCCACCACTTACGTCAAACTAACAGGTCTATAATTGCTAGGTTTATTCTTTGAACCCTTTTAAACAATGGAACAACATGCGCAGTACGCCAATCCTCTGGCACTATTCCCGTTTCTAATGACATTTGAAATATTTCTGTCATAGCCCCTGCTATTTCTACACTAACTTCCCTCAATGTCTTAGGGAATATCCTGTCAGGACCTGGAAACTCATCCACTTTTATATTTTTCAAAAGTGTCAGTACTTCCTCCTCTTTGAATCTCATAGTTTCCATAGCTACTCTACTTGTTTCCCTTACCTCACAGAGTTCAAATATCCTTCTCCTTGATGAATACCGAAGAAAAGAAATTGTTCAATATCTCCCCCATCTCTTTTGGCTCTGCAGATAGCTGTCCATTCTGGCTCTCTAATCGTCCAATTGTATCCTTTTGCTATTAATATAGCTGTAGAAACCCTTTGGATTTACTTTCACCTTTCTTGCCAAAGCAACCTCATATCTTCTTTTAGCTTTTCTTATTTCTTTCTTAAGATTCTTTTTACATTCTTTATACTCATTTAGCACCTCATTTACTCCATGCCTCCTATAATTATTGTAGACATCTCTCTTTTTTCGAACCAAGTGTCCAATTTCCCTTGAAAACCATGGCTCTTTCTGATTTTTACTATTTCCTTTCAACCGAACAGGGACATAAAGATTCTGTACTCTTACAATTTCCCCTTTAAATGTCCTCCATTTCTCTTCTATATCCTTGCCATAAAACAAAATGCCCCAATTCACTCCTTTTAAATCATTACGCATTTCCTCAAAGTTAGCCTTTCTCCAATCAAAAATTTCAACCCGAGGTCCAGTTCTGACTCTCTCCATAATTATATTGAAACTAATGGTATTGTGATCACTGGTCCCGAAGTGCTCACCAACGCATACCTCCGTCACCTGAACTGCCTCATTTCCTAACAGGAGGTCCAGCACTGCCCCTTCTCTGGTTGATACCTCTATGTATTGCTGCAAAAAAATATCCTGCACACATTTAACAAACTCAAAACCATCCAGCCCAATTTACAGAATGTATTTCCCAGTCTATTTTTGGAAAATTAAAATCTCCCACAATCACTACCTTATGCTTACTACTAATATCTGCTATCTCCTTACAAATTAGCTCTTCCAATTCTCGCTCCCCTGCTGACATTTTTTGCAGGTAGGAGATATATGTGGGAAGATTCTATTTAATTTTGTTTTGAGTAATGTAACCTATGTAATACTTTAAATTGTATTAAAGAATGTCTGGCATTTAACGAGCATTGATGTATATGTTGTAAACTTTCGTCCCAAATATATTTCATTATTGGTTGGCCTAGTTCATTTTCCCAAGTTTGCCTATATAATTCCGTCAGTGGTGCCTCACTATCTAATAGGATATTGTAGATATGAGATTAATTTTTCTGTATTAGGATGTTTATTCAAACATTTATCAAGAGTTTCTGGATCTCTAGTTCTGTAGTCCTGTGTATTTGATTTAGCATAATCTTTAAGCTGTATATATCTGAAATAATCATTTGAGTGGAGTCCGTAAGTTTGTCATAACTCCTGAAATGCAAGAAATGTACTTTTCCTATAGAGATGACCCATCTTTTTAATTCCGTGATTTTTCCATTGTAAAAACCTTTATCCAACATTGAAGGTTTAAATGCAGGGATGTTTACAATGGGAAGAAAGAGTGATAGATTATAGAATTTTAAAGTCTTTTTTAATTGTTTCCAAATTCGTATTCCACAGTATATTATAGGGTTTTCACTACAGGTTTTTTTGTTCAGTTTAGTGGTAGCAAACAGAATCGAGCCAATTTCAAAGGGTAAGCAATCTTTCTTTTCTATCTTTAACCAGCCTGGTTGCTGGCCAATTTCTTGGACAGTTTCCATCTGTGATTTCCCATTTCTCAAATGGGGAGATCAAAAAAGCAACTTCCATTTGACAATTTGAAAGAAAAATTGTACAACCTTTTAAAATTATTCTACAACACATTTTTTTTTTCTAAAATCTCGATGCCTTGCTCATTTCATGTTACAGAAGTATATTCAATGACATTTTGAAAGCTAGTCAGAATTCAAAAATATTGCTGTCTCAGGAAAACATTTTCCACGGTTAACTATCTTCAGGGAAAACCTATTTACGGACTCCACTTTCACTTCTATCCTCCTGATTTGAAATGTATATGATTTCCAGTTTCACCCTATCCTTTCACATTAATATCTAAAACCTTTTAAAAATGCATTGGATGCTTGGATTAGAGTCTCCTTTCCAGCAAATGTTAGCTCAAGGAGATCAAGAAAGTCACAACTCAGTTCTCTCTCACTGGGTATCACAAATTATTGCCTTTGCAAGCACCTTTCCCATAAAAATGCCATTTTTTAAAAATTAAATCCAAAATTGGACTTTGGCCTTCAAATAAGGTATTTTCTAACCCGCAAGTTTACATAGTCTGCCTGAACCTTCAAGGGACTCAAAATCAGTTCTGAAAAAACCCTATTTAAAAGAGGCCTATTGCTATAAATAGGGAACGTCATTGTACACGTAGAAATGGGATCCTTTTATATGATTCCACCAATAACATTGTGTTAATCGTGCATAACTAACAGTAACAGCCTATTAAACTGAAAATTAAATTATATGTATTATAATGAATCTTGCTGGAAAAATTTGGTATTGTAAAAGGAAAGCACTGATATTGTTCAAAGTGTTTTTGTGCAATAGAAGTGAGACAGATACTAAAATATGGGATCATTATAACCAGTAAAGGCTGTGATAATAATGTGTTTCCCTCAAAAATGTCTAGGCCTGGTGAAACTTGCAGCAGGCCAGAAATTGAATAACTGTCTGCCAAAATAAGAATAATTCCTTATTCAATGGTGAAATACATTTTTGGTGAAATGCTTTTACACACATTGAAAGAGTGCAAATAACCTAAATGCAACAGCTGACACCATGATATTGTTCATTTTCTCCCTACCCTCAATGCTGTAAAGTGAACTTTGCATAGATTTATGAATGCATAAGGAGTCAATCTATTGATGATTTATTGACACATAAATTCTAACTGACCAGATCATCATTCCCTAACTGCAGATTCTGGTGGGAAACAAACTCTGCTTCTACATTTCACAGTGCTTTAATTCCCACAGGAACTATTGGAGCACTGTACATGGCCCCATTGCAGAAGCATCCACATCACGGGGCAGGAAACTGAAAGTATCCCAAGCTAATTCTGCTACCACCATCATCTATTGCCACAAGTGATGGCCACACTGATTGTCGCCGGAAGCTTGCGTTCTTTTCATGACGGACGATGACAGGTGGTCAACATTTGTCACAAGATGGACACGAAAAGAAGAAGAAGCACTGTACATTTGGCCAATATTTACAGAGTAATGGGAGGTGTTGCATAATGGGAAATCTAACATGGGCAGGTCCTACACCGTGAATAGTAGGACTCTGCGGAGTGTTGGAGAGCAGAGGGATCTAGGAGTGCTGGTGCATGCTTCCTTGAAGGTGGAATTGCAGGTAGTTAAAAAGGCTTTTGGCACATTGGTCTTCATCGGCCAGTATTGAGTATAGAAATTGGGAGGTCAATTTGCAAATGTATTAGGCACATTGGTGAGGCCGCCTTTGGAGTGTTGTGTTTAGTTCACAAGATGTTGTCAAGCTGTAAAGGGTACAGTGAAGATATATGAGGATGTTGCCAGGACCAGAGGGAGAGGTTGATTAGGCTGGTACTCTATTCCTTGGAGTGCTTGAGGATGAGGAGTGATCTTATAGAGGTGTATAAAATCATAAGTGGAATAGATTGGGTAGATGCACAGAGTCTCTTGCCCAAAGTAGGTGAATCGTGGACTGGAGGACAAAGGTTTAAGGTGAAGGGGAAAATATTTAATAGGAATCTGAGGGGTAACTTTTTCACACAAAGGGTGGTGGGTGTATAGAACAAGCTGCCAGAGGAGTTAGTTGAGGCAGGGACTATCACAATATTTAAGAAACAGACAGGTACATGGATAGGACAGATTTGGAGGGATATGGACCAAACATGGGCAGGTGGGATTATTGCAGCTGGGACATGGTGACCAGTGTTTGGCCGAAGGGCCTATTCCATGCTGAATCAGTCTGTGACCCTCTGACTCTATCTTTAGTTGTAGACCACAAACCGATTACTGTACAACTCCCAAGCATTGTTAATGTAGGTACAGTTAAAACTCTTAGATGAATTCCACATGCTTCAAGATGGAGTATCCATGATGCAGGCAAGGTTAAATCATATTGTTGAACTTTTAGGATGTTTAATTTGTCGAACCATTTCTCTAATTTCAGAGTTTTTTATTTGAAGATGATTAGCACTCTACATAAACCTCTCCAATTCAGAATCTTTAACACACTTGACCTTTTATGTTGAATCAATGAGGTGAATTTGCATCCTTATATTATCTTACTCTCTTCAAAATTAGGACAATAGTGAGGCCAGAATTATGTGACAGGTTGAACTGCCAATATACTGGTAGCTACCGTGCCAAATTTACCAGACATCTATTCAGGCAGAGAACAGTCTTATGGTTTGTTTAGTGCCGGTCTCATGAGTGTAGGACAATTTGGAGGCAAATGATGTTGTCAAAAACTCTTAATACTTTTTCATCTCAGCCTGGGTTGCCATTACATTCTGGCTTAGAAAATGTAGGATGAGAAGCAAGCTCTTGGCAATTTAAATTTAAAGTGATTGTTGGGTTGCTCACAAGTGAAATATTGGAAAGTTGCCCCAGATGTTTTATTCGTTATATAATCTTTTTTCAGTATTTCATCTATTTCAGTGTGATTGTAGTCACAGTACAGCAACCTGAAATCATAAGTAATTCTGTCAATATACATTTATCTTTAAACACATATTTAAACACATTCTGGCTGAAGAAGCCTCAGTGGTGGTGGCGATGGGAGCATCGGTGGTTGCAGCGGGTGACTCGGCGGTGGCAGCATGAGACTTGGTGGCAGCAGCAGCGGGAGAATTGGTGGCAGCAGTGGAGACTCAACGGCAGTGAGGCTTCAGCGGTGGCGGGAGCCTCAGCGGCAATGGGAGCCTCGACGGCAACATGGCCTCGGTGGCAGCAGGAGCCTCGGCGGTGGCGGATGCTTTCGGTGGTGGTGGGGCCTCACAGCCAATGAAAGGGAATGGGGAGTGGTAGACAATGGGGATCTAGCTTGGGCGGCACGCCGTGAAGAACAATGGGGATCCAGCATGCCGTTTGGAGAACAAAGAGGAACCCGGTGTGGGGGGGTGGGGGGTGGGGGGGGGGGGGGGGGCACTCTAGTTTTGAATCCTCTGCCCAGGGAATAAGCCTGTGTTTGTTTGTCGGTTTGTTCATTTGTTCCGGAGAAGGCGTTATGCACATGGCAGCCAGCCAACAGTCGCTTGTCTTTTAATTTTGGTTTCACTTTTAATTTCAAGTTTTTTGTATACCTTGAGTGTTGTGACTGTCGGCAGAACAATCTCCCTGCAGGGATGAAAAAGGTTTTACTGTATCGTTTTGTAAAGTACGTCACACATGCATGAGGACAAGGAGAAAGTGAAACAGCAAAGGAAAGAATGAACAGAGATTTCAGATCTCTGGGAAACAGCCAACAACAAATTGCATCAAGCAAGGACAATGTGCCAGTTCCTGCCAGGGTCACCATACTCCTGGAGTTCTTGGGTCTCTCCAGTTGGCATATGGGAATGTCAGTCACATCAGTCCTTAATCTGTCATGCTTGTGGTAAACAGGTGGTGGATTATATTTTTGCTGGAGAAGTAGAAACCATGGATAGTACTCGGGAAGGGCAAGGGGTGGGGGAGTTGGAAAGACAGATTGTAGATTGTAGAAAGCGAATGGCATGTTGGCCTTCATAACAAGAGGAGTTGAGTATAGGAGCAAAGAGGTCCTCCTGCAGTTGTACAGGACACTAGTGAGACTACACCTAAAGTATTGTGTGCAGTTTTGGTCCCCAAATTAGAGGAAGGACATCCTTTCTAATGAGGGAGTGCAGCATAGGTTCACAAAGTTAGTCGCCGGGATGGCGGGACTGTCATATGCTGAGAGAATGGAGCGGCTGGGCTTGTACACTCTGGAATTTAGATGGATGAGAGGGGATCTTATTGAAACATATAAGATTATTAAGGGTTTGGACAAAATAGAGGCAGGAAACATGTCCCCGAAGTTGGGCCAGTCCAGAATCAGGGGTCACTGTTTAAGAATAATGGGTAAGCCATTTAGAACTAGGATGAGGAAGCTCTTTTTCTCACAGAGAGTTGTGAGTCTGTGGAATTCTCTACCTCATGGGGTACAGGAGGACGGTTCTCTGGATACTTTAAAGAAAGAGCTAGATAGGGCTGTTAAAGATAGCAGAGACAGGGGATATGAGGAGAAGGCAGGAACGAGGTACTGATTGTTGATGATGGGCCATGATCACATTGAATGGCGGTGCTGGCTCGAAGAGCCGAATGGCCTACTCCTGCACCTATTGTCTATTGTCTATTGCATCGGGCGGCCCCAGCGACCATTGCACTGGGCGACCACTATACAACTAGTTATCAGGATACTTATGACTCAACTTCAATTTGATCTCTTAAGGGAAATCCTGCACTTTGGAAGTGCACTTTTGCTGATTTGCAATGCAATCATCCATAACATGTGATAATGTACTGTGCCCTTCACAGCAACAGTATGAGGGCCTGTCCCAATTACGCAATTTTTATGGTGATTGCCAGCACCCGTCATAATTGCAGCAGGTGGCCGAAAATTTTCAACATGTTGAAAATCCAGCGGCGACCAGAAAAAGATACGACTCTTTGGGCAACTATTCACGACCATACAGGCATCACCCCGCGACATGTCATAGGGTGACGCCTGTATGGTCATGAGTAGTCACTAAAAGAGTCGTACCTTTTTTTTGTCACCGCTGGATTTTCAACATGTTTAAAATTTTCGGCCACCTGCTGCGACTAGCCGGGTGCCAGCAGTCCCTGAAAAAATCGTATAAGTGGGACATAAAAGGTTTCAGCTTTGCATGGCTTTGATGAATTCACTTGAGGTAAATCAGCAACCCACTCACAGGAGTCCGCACTGACAAAGGCAATGGGCATAGTTTCTTGTAAGGCCACAAAGTGCTGGTAACTTAGTACATCTGGCAGCATCTCTGGAGAACATGGTTAGGTTACATTTTGGGCTGAGACCCGGCCAAATCAGGGTCAGTCTGAAGTGTCCGTGAGATTGTCAGTGACAGTCTGAAGAATGCTCTCAACCCGAAAAGTTGCCTATGCCTGTTCCCCAGAGATGTTACTTGACTTGCTTTGTTAGTCCAGTACTTTGTGTCCTTTGTGTATTAACCTGCATCTGCAGTTCCTGGTTTCTATATTTTCTATATGTTTACAAAACTCACTGGTAGTCTCTCCTGATCACCATAATCTCTTGCAGTTGCAGTTCACATGAATCTAAATATAAATTCCCATAATTTATTATGTATCTAATCAGCATCTTCTTCCTTTGCCCAAAGAGGATTATTGGCTGAGTGAGGACTGATCAAGTATTTCTTTCCTACTAGACATATAAATGAATAACAAAATGCCATGTGTAGATAATTTAAACTGCAAACCTCTATTTCCTATCATAATGTTTTACATAATCACCAACACAACTTTTCCTGCTGTTTTTTGAGATCGTTGGTCACAGAAGATAGTTGATTTCTCCAACTGGGCAGCAAAATCATGGGAGTGAAGTAACACCCATCAAACAGATGAACCAGGAGATCTGCAATCTTGAAGGACCAGATCTCACCCATTCAAGACTGGTGACACAGATTTATATGAGGTCCAAATATGACCTTCAGGAAGCCATTAAAAAGTCTAAAAGGGACATTTGCTCTACACTTGAGGATGAGACAGATGTTCGACGGCTGTGGCAGAATTGCACGCCATCACTTACTTTAAAACAAAAGCTAGTACCACCAATGACTACATCTATGGTATCAATATGCAGCTAGTCATATGATGCTTATAACTCAACATAAATTTGATGTCTTCATGGAAATCCAACAGAGGTTGGAAGTGCATTTTTGCAAACGGTACAAGAGGGGCTGGGATCAGCAAAATGCTGCAATGCAATTACAGCATTGACCAAGGCATTACTCCCAGAGGAGCTCAAAGTGTTTTGATGTGTCTTCTTGGGGCCTGATAGCCCCCAATTGGTATTGCAATCTCAGTCACCAAGGCTGACATTGGAAGATCCTTCAACAGTGATACCTCAGGAACCATCTGAACCTGATGAATTACTTCGTTGCGTTCTCAAATTCTGCTTGACCAACCGGCTGGCTGGACATCTTCAACCTCTTATTAATGAGGTTTGAGGATCTCACATGTTTTAAAGGGGCATCAATAAGAGTGCCCAAGAAGAGTAAGGTGACATGCTTCAATGACCACCGACCAGCACTAACATCCATGGTGAAGAAGTGCTATGAAAGGTTGATTATGGCTCATATCTATAGAGCAAAGGAAATAGGTAACATTTCAGGCCGAAACCCTTCTTCAGACTGATGTAGGGTGGGGCTGAAACCCATCTTCAGACTGATGTAGGGTGGGAATGAAACCCTTCTTCAGCTGCAGTCTGAAGAAGGGTTTTGGCCCGAAACATTACCTATTTCCTTCGCTCCATAAATGCTGTTGCACCCGCTGAGTTTCTCCAGCACTTTTGTCTACCATCAAATAGAACAAGTTGACCTACAACTTTAGGCTGTGCACGCCATATGCAAGAAGAAGTCTATGCCCTGTATTTAAGTCAAAGTCAAAGTCAAAAGAGTTTATTGTCATGTGTCCCTGACAGGACAATGAAAATCTTTCTTTGCATAGCACAACAGAACATAGTAGGCATTGACTACAATTATATACATAAATACACACATGAATTAATAACTTAATAAAGTGCAAATAACAGATGGAGGGATATTAATGTTCAGTTCCGAGCCAAGTTTAATAGCCTGATGGCTGTGGGGAAGTAGCTATTCCTAAACCGGGTTGTTGCAGTCTTCAGGCTCCTGTACGTTCTACCCGAAGGTAGCAGGGAGATGAGTGTGTGGCCAGGGTGGTGTGGGTCCTTGATGATGCTGCCAGCCTTTTTGAGGCAGCGACTGCGATAAATCCCCTCGATGGAAGGAAGGTCAGAGCCAATGATGGACTGGGCAGTGTTTACTACTTTTTGTAGTCTTTTCCTCTCCAGGGTACTTAAATTGCCGAACCAAACCACGATGCAACCGGTCAGCAAGCTCTCCACTGTGCACCTGTAGAAGTTAGAGAGAGTCCTCCTTGACAGACCAACTCTCTGTAATCTCCTCAGGAAGTAGAGGCGCTGATGAGCTTTCTTAATAATTGCATCTGTGTTCTTGGACCAGTAAAGATCTTCACAGATGTGCATGCCCAGGAATTTGAAGCTCTTGACCCTTTCAACCATCGACCCGTTGATATAAACAGGACTGTGGGTCCTACTCCTTCCAAAGTCCACAATCAGTTCCTTGGTTTTGCTGGTGTTGAGGGCCAGGTTGTTGTGCTGGCACCATATGTACAGTTGCTCGATCTCTCTTCTATACTCTGACTCAACCCCATCAGTGATACGTCCCACAACAGTGGTGTCGGCAGTGAACTTGATGATGGAGTTCGCGCTATGACCGGCTATGCAGTCATTAGTATAGAGTGAGTACAGCAGGGGGCTGAGCACGCAACCCTGAGGTGCTTCCATGCTGATTTTTATCGAGTCTGACACCTTTCCACCAATACGAACAGACTGTGATCTGTGGATGAGGAAGTCGATTATCCAATTGCAGAGGGATGTGCAGAGACCCAGTTCTGCGAGTTTGGTAACCAGCTTGAGGGGATGATTGTGTTAAATGCCGAGCTGTAGTCAATGAATAACAGCCTGACATATGAGTTTTTGTGGTCCAGAGCGGAGTGAATGGCCAGCGAGATCGCGTCCACCATTGATCTGTTGTGGCGGTAGGCGAACAGCAGTGGGTCCAGGTTTTTGTTGAGGTAGGAGTTGATTTGCGCCATGTTCAACCTCTCAAAGCACTTCATCACCACAGGCGTTAGTGCCACAGGTCGATAGTCATTGAGACACGTCACCTTGCTCTTCTTGGGCACCGGTATTATTGATGCCCTTTTGAAGCAGGTGGGAACCTCAGACCTCAGAAGTGAAAGGTTGAAAATGTCCGTACAAACTCCAGCCAGTTGGTCCGCACAGGTTTTTAGGACACAAACAGGTATGCCATCAGGTCCAGACGCTTTTCGAGGGTTCACCCCTCTGAAGGATTTCCTGACGTTGGCCTCTGTGACTGAGACTGAAATACCATCACAGCGAATAGGGCCTCGGGAAGGCACATCGGTGTTCTCCCTATCAAAGCGTGTGTAAAATGCATTGAGCTCTTCAGGGAGTGATGTATTGCCGACATCCGAGCTGCCTCCTGGTTTCGCCTTGTAGGAGGTGATTGCATTCAGTCCCCGCCACAGCTGCTGAACATCTGACTCATCCTCCAGCTTGGAGCAGAACTCCCTTTTGGCCTTTTTGATGGCCTTACCAAGGTCGTATCTGGACTTCCTGTAGACTTCTTAATCATCAGTGGCAAGATTTGAGCCTTTGGGTTCAATTCACACAGAAAGTTAAATTAAAAAATTAGTCTACTCTATTAATGGCAAATTAATTAGGGCAGGTATGACAGGTATTCAGGCATGTAAAATGTTTGTCTGAAGTTGTAGGCCCATGTGAGTATGTTATCTTCCAAGCTGTTGCCTATCATTAAAATGTTACTTCCTTGACCAAACTTTTATTTTTGTATTCAATTAATTTTAACTTGACACTCCTTGACCTAAGATACTTAGCTATTCAACCACTTATTGATCAGCTTAGCTTGAGTCACTAATTCTGTATGACAAGAGGCACTGTGCCTGTGGACCAGTCATGCCACTGATGATTAATTGCAGGGCATAGACTTCTTCTTGCATATGGCGTGCACAGCCTAAAGTTGTAGGTCAACTTGTTCTATTTGATGGTAGACAAAAGTGCTGGGGGAACTCAGCAGGTGCAACAGCATCCATGGCTTAGTTTGTAATAAGAGCATTTGAATTCTGTGAATGAATTCTTAAAAACAATTATGGTGTGATTTCATTATTAAAGTTTCACATACATCAATGATTTTGTATTCATTTAAATGGCAACACCAGTCCTACAGAAGCAGATATCACCATGTCCCACATTGTAAGCTGGTCTAGAGGGTTAGATCAAATGTGATTCAGGGTGAACTAGTCAATTGAATATAAAATTGGCTTGAAGGTAGAAGTAGAAGTTCAGACTTTATCTGGCACAAAATGTTATAGCCTTTTTCCTGTATCTGTACAATGTGGATGGCTTGATAGTAATTATGTATAGTCTTTTTGACTGGAGAACACACCACAAAAAGCTTTTCACTGTACATCGGTATACGTGGCAATAATAAACTAAACTCAACTAAATTGATCTAAACTAAACTAAACTAAACTAATGTTAGAGAGTGATCCCAGGGATGATTATGTTAAAATACGATGATTGTTTGATGCACTGGGCCTGTGCTTGCTGGAGTTTAGAAGGATGAAACCAAATAATGAAAGGCCTCGATAGAGTCAATGTGGAAAGGATGTTTCCACTAATGGGAGAGTCTAGGACCAGAGGCCACAGCCTCAGAATAAAAGGACGTACCTTTAGAAAGAAGATGAGGAGGAATTTATTGAGTTAGGTGATGGCACAGTGGCACAGCGGTAGAGTTGATGCCAAGTCAAGTCAAGCTTATTCGTCACATACACATACGAGATGTGCAGTGAAATGAAAAGTGGCAGTGCTCATGGACTTTGTGCAAAAAAACAAACAAACAACCAAACAACCTACAAACAGAATGGAACAGAATCACATGATCTTTTACATATTAAATATTGTGGGCGGAAGGAAAAAGGGAAGAAAAAAACAGCAATTTTTTTAAAAAGCAGTAGAATGCTACAGTAAAGTTAGTCCCTGGTGAGATAGGAGTTTACAGTCCTAATGGCCTCTGGGAAGAAACTCCTTCTCAACCTCTCCATTGTCACAGCATGGCAATGGAGACATTTGCCTGACTGTAGCAGCTGGAACAGTCCGTTGCAGTGGTGGAAGAGGTCTCCCCTGATCTTATTGGCTCTGGAGTTGCACCTCCTGATGTATAGTTCCTGCGGAGAGGCTAGTGAAGTTCCCATAGTGTGTTCGGCCAAACGCACTACTCTCTGCAGAGCCTTCTTGTCTTGGGCAGAGCAATTCCCAAACCAGATTGTAATATTTCCAGACATGATGCTTTTCACAGCTGCTGAGGAGAAGCACTGGAGGATCCTCGGAGCCATTCTGAATTTCCTCAATTGCCTGAGGTGGTAAAGGCGCTGCCTTGCCTTACTCACGAGTGCTGCAGCGTGTGATGTCCATGCCATATCCTCAGAGATGTGGCTTATAGTGCTGGCAGACACAAAGACTTGGGTTCGATCCCAAAGGCTCGGATGCTGTCTCTACGGAGTTTTTACATACTCCCCATGATCACTTGGGGTTTCTCTGAGTTTTTTGGTTTCCTCTCACACTCTGAAGACGTACAGGTTTGTAGGTTATTTGGAAACTTATGAACTTGTGAAGAGTGGTGGTGAAGGATATTAAACATTTGACAAACACGGTCCTATTCCTGTAACTGAAATCAGCTTACAGTAGTTTAGCACCCTCTACAGTCCTAACATTTACACCTTGGCTTTGTTTTGTTAGTAAATGTACAGAGTATTCTCACAATGCCCTTTTAATGAGGTTATTTGCAGTTGACAAAAAAGTTCAGTGGTCCAAACAATGATCCCTGCTGGACACAACTGTAATTGGTCATCTATCACCATTCAGATAATTTCCTAATTGAAGATAATCAATGATTATTGATGGTTAAATCTAAGTAGGAAAAATCATTTCAGAATTCCCGTCCCTGCAAAAGGCTTTTGATGTATCTTATCAAAGGAATTCTAAAAAACAATTTGAATGAGATATAAATGCCAAGTCACCTCTTCCACTGATTTAGTTATTTTTCAACATTATTTGTTTGCAGAAGATTCATTCATGAAATCGTTGATCAGTGTTCAAAATGTCCACATCATGCAACCATAAGGTACTGGGATGAGGAGGGGAAGGGAAATGAACGCAGTAAAGGTTTTCTAGAGATACTGTAGATTATTCAGTGGGTGCATCTGTTTAGATAGAACTCACTGCAAATATTTTAAAAGCAGTACCTCAATAATCACAAATCATAACACCAACAATGCTATTTGTTCCATCACCTTTGCTCCAGAAATCCAAAATTAGTCCTCCTATCCTGATAGCTTCTAATTGAAGACCTGGTTGGACAAAGAAACTCTAAGTTATAGCACATGCTGAATGAGCACACAGACACCTATTATGATGGCAATTTGGCAATGATCTGGTAACAAACCTAATGACCTATAAACTGGTAGTCCCTAAAAATGTTGGAGGGTATTTCTGTGAGAAATTAATATGTATGCCCGGAATGGAATGAAAATAATATGTCAACTTCATGCTGCCTGATCATTAAAATGATTTTGGATTAGAGCAAATATTTTCTTCACGGTTCATGAGTTATGTATAGTCAAGACATGTACAGTTTGTCTTAAAGCTATCCTACACTACTTAAAATCACCCTGAACATCTTATGGTGAAGTTATATTGTGGTTATTCATGTGGAAATTGCTTGTCTCTTAAATTTTGAATGATGTATTTATGCAGTAGGTGTACAGGATGTGACATGCTTTATATTAATGAAGAAAGGTAACCCTCGATATATATGATGTTAACAGACAGGGAAGAAAGTGTAATCAATGTCAAAGGAAGAAGCATGGGTCAAACGACCAGAGTGTAATGCTGCAAAATTTTGATGACCTAGAAAATGATCTAGGTCTTTACTGCATCTTCAAATTCCATATGCTAGAAACTGTACCACCAACTTTATCCACCAACCTATTATGCCCCAAACAGTATGATTACTATTTGAAAGGGCAATGGTGTAGACTTGCATGGTTCCACATGGTGGGCTGGTCTAAAAAGTTGGATCACATGGATCATCCATTTTAAAGAGGTCTGTAAAAATGAGGGTTTACTGCAATTGAACGTGCTTCAATATAAAGTGGGAAAGACACAAATAGAAATGTTATTATATCTGACATATGATAAAATTATGGATCAATTGGGCTTATATTCACTGGAATTTAGAAGGATCGGAGGGGATCTTATAAAAACATTAAAATTCTTAAGGGATTAGACAGGCTAGATGGAGGAACAATGTTCCCCTTGTTTGGGGAGTTTAGAACCAGGGGTCACAGTTTAAGAATAAGGGGTAGGCCAATTAAGACTGAGATGAGGAAAAACTTTTTCAGCCACAGAAGGCAGTGGAGGCCAATTCATTGGAAGTATTCAAGAGAGAGTTAGATATTGCTCTTCGGGCTAAAGGAACCAAGGGATATGGGGTGAAAGCAGGAACAGGGTACAGATTCTGGATGATCAGCCATGATCATAATGAATGGTGGTGCTGGCTCAAAGGGCCGAGTGCCCTACACCTGCACCTATTTTCTATGTTTCTATGTTTCTATATCATTGACCTCCAAGGGAGGACAATTGCACCCTATCATGAAGCTTTCAAATTAGATCTTAAACAATACAGTAGTTACATTACATGCACATTATAATTTAATTTGAAACTGTTGAACATTATCAGTATGTTTTACTCATAATCTGTAGCTGTCACCATGCATAGAATCCACACTGTGATTCGGGGAGAGGCTTTATAGCCACTGGAAGGTGGCTGCTAAGGAAGATCTGGCAATGCTTTTTCCTGCGACAGACAGCAGTGAGTTACCTCCATAGTTACGCTAGTTGGCCGTGTCTCTTTAAGGTGGTCACGATTATAGCATCTCTGAGGACCCCTGGAATATACACCACTTCCTACACAGGGGCTACAAAACTGTGGATTGTAACATTAGGATTTCAGCAGGGATACCATTTTATATATGTGTGGGGATATGAGTTTTATTTTTATTTTTTGATCAGAACTGATGGCAGGGCTGGCCTGAGTAGATTGGCGTGGGATGGTGTCAAGGATGTTCATGTCAAGGCCAACAACACTCTAGAACTAAGCTCTGGCAGGTGTTTCATTATTTCATCACAATAATGCCTCACAAATGCCAGGAGCTATTTTGAAATTGCAATTTGTCACAGAGAAGATCAGCATTTTATCCTGCATCCTTTCTTGAATGTCTTTGCCTTGAATAAATACTAGGAGAAGATGTTTTGCCAGTCTCTCCCAAAGCTGTTAAAAAGTGAACAATGTTCTTTGTTCTTCCAGGCTGCCACTTTAATAAATTATCAAAATGTTATTAGTGGTGTTACATTTATGAATTAAACTCCCTCCTACAAGTACATATTCCCATTCAAATGTTCAATGTAATACTTTTCATGCATTGCAGGATATCTACTCAATATAAATATACTTAAAAATAACCGACCAACCACAGGAATGCATCTATTCCTTTGAAATTTCGATGAAGTCATATTTCCATTTGGCATACTTCTCACATCACCGATGGAGGTGGTTATGCCCAAGGAGTCTGTGCTGACTCTCATAGAAACTTGATCAACCTCAATACTTCTGGTTAAAATCGTACTTTTAAGGATCTCCCAATCTACTTAGATGTAGCCATTGTACCTATTTTGAAATCTGCACTTTCTCTTGGACACTCTATTTTGCAGTCCTTTTTTCAATTTATTTGCACTATAGTCATAAATGGTATAATTTTACTTCGGAGTCACGTGAGTGACTCCATGAAGAAGATCCGCCTGGCCGCATGCGCATCAGTACTTCAGCCGCATTTGACGCACGGAGGCTGCGAGGAACGGAAGCTCCTCCAGCGGTAAGTATGCAGACTCCAGGTAAGTTTAAAACTTTCCACTGGAGCTTGAAATCCATGCTGGCTGGTACGCTATACTGAGTGCTAGCATGGAAAAAACAGGGAAGGGAAAGTGGCATGCTTCAACCGGCCGCAGCAGTTCAGGCTTGGAAGCCCTGCCTCATACCCCTGTTCAGTTGCTAAGTACAGAAACAGCGATTGCAGACTTAGTGCTACACAGCACAGAGCCGTTGCCATTAGGGCACAAGACAACATATAAGTCTGCTACGCCCACGGAGCCGGGAGATTATTCCTCACCGGGGCTGGCTAGAGTGTGTACACGCCTATCCCAAGTGGAGGATCTGTTGCATACAGTCCTCCAAAGAACTTCACTCCAAGAAAAGGAGTGTCAGTGCTTAGAAGAAGAAGCGCCAACAGCAACAATGCTGCCAGAGATTCCTTATCAATTTTATGAGAGTACTATGGGCCAGATTAGTCCGGAACCCGATTCTGATGGAGAAGTGCAGCCAGGAGAAACAGAACTACCAAATGTTCCACCACATTTGTAGTTATTAAGAGTTCCAACAGTGAATCAAGTCATTGGGGGTCAGATGGGACCTGGTATGCGAAGCCAAGAAATAAAAATGCAAATTTTTAAATTAAATTTTTAAATTACTGGCTGCTGGTATTACAGCTTTCGCAAGAACAATGGATGGTGGTTATATGACCAGAACACACCAAGAGGCTCTAGGGTTGTTAGGTAACACCCATTTTGAGATCAATGGTCTCAGGAAAAGTGCTATTAGGCCCACCATTAATCATAGTTATGCTGCGCTTTGCGCAGATCTAACCAAACAGGTCAAATAAATAAATGAAGATGCTAAAACAATGATTCTGATGAGACCAATGATGCCGGGCAGACAGCTGAAAAGAAAATATCCCTACAAAACCATCTCAGCATCCGGGGCTGTTCCAGGGACAAGCCGGTCCTCATCACAAGGACGTGGATGGTATCCCTTGGTGGGAGCACGAGCAACTATGGGAGCTCCTGCCAGAGACTGGACTCAGCAGGGTGTACCAGTCACCAGGGAGGTAAGTGGACCTGGTTCTCATAAAAACATATTTAATGTAACTCAAGGAAAAATTGGTGGTAGATTACGGCTTTTTTTATAACGAATGGAAGAGCTTACTTCAGATCTATTTATCAGGACTGTAATTCGAGGGTTTCGGATTGAATTTATTCCAAATGGTGCTTTACCTTTCCAACGTGTTCCAGTTAGAACACTTTATTTTTCACAAACAGAGGTTATAGAGGTTCAAGCTGAACTCACAAAATTATACAACAAAGGTTTTCAATTAACTCTATCAAAATGGTAATTACTTTGCCAATAGAAAAAAGTACAGATCTAATTGAGGATTGTGTAACACTTTTAAACAAGCATAAACCTTCAATTAGGCAAGTGGAAAGACTTCTTGGGAAAATGGTTGCAGCCTTTCCAGCAGTCCAATTTGGGCCTTTGCATTATCAGCAAATACAAAGAGCAAAGGAACAGGCACATAAGGTACAAATTTGGCATTATGATAGGCCCATGCAATTATCAGCTGAATCAATTACTGATATCTTATAGTGGATTCAACATGTCTCCAATAGTTTTAGCACAATAGAGCTGGAACAACCTTCCATGGTTTTGCAGACTCATGTAAGTGCACTTGGATGGGGTGCCACAGACACAAGTACAAGTTGTGGAGGAAGATGGAGTTTAGAAGAAGCTGTGCTTCTGCAGACATGGGAATTAACCATTTAGAGGTTTTAGCAGCATTTCATGGGCTGAAAGCTTATTGTTCTAACAAAAACAGTCTGCATGTTCAGCTCCAGATTAATAACACGACGGCAGTGGCATATGTCAATCACATGGGTGGTATCAAGTCAGTATCTTGTGACAGACTGGTAAACCAAATCTGGATCTGGTGTATTGATAAACACACTTGGCTCTCAGCTATTTATCTGCCAGGAAAACTTAATACAGTGGCAGACAACAGGTCATGGAAATTCCATAACAACATAGAATGGATGTTGAATTACGATGTGTTCAAAGACATCATTGCCAAATATGGAATACCAGATGTCGACTTGTTCGCATCTAGACAAAACCACCAGGTTCCCAAAAATGTGTCATGGGAACCAGATCCTGGGGCAGTAGCGATTGACGCTTTCTCGCTGAATTGGGGTGGTATGTTTATTTATGCATTTCCACCTTTCTGTCTCATAAATCGATGCCTGCTCAAAATCAAGCAGGGCAATGCTTCAGGGGTACTGGTTATACCTGACTGGCCTACTCAGCCATGGTATCCTTTGATCCGACAGCTGACGACACAACCTTTGATGGCTGTTCCCAAATGAAGGAATTTATTGGTGAATCCAGTGACTGGAAAATGTCATCTGTTGTATGACCGTATTGATTTGTTAATTTGCAGATTCTAAGAAGGCTATATCTGGGGCATGGATTGTCGAGTCGAACTGTCGACATGCTTACTGCATCTTGGAGATCGAGTACTCAAAAGCAGTATTTTTGTTCTGTAAAGAAATGGGAAGTTTACTGTATTGCAAAATGATATTGATTATTGTACAGCACGTATTTCACATGTTTTGGAATTTTTGTCAACTCTCCACAATGATGAAGGACTAAGTTATAGTGCAATCAATACAGCAAGAAGTGCTTTATCGTCATATTTAGTGATGAAGTCAGACAATCATGCAATTGGATCTCACCCTCTTGTGGTTCGATTTATGAAAGGCATTTTTAATTCCAGACCTCCCAAACCTAGATATATGGCTATTTGGGATGTAAGTATAGTCCTTAGGAAAGTACAAGGGTGGTTTACTATATTGACATTGACCAAAATTACCATAAAATTGGCAATGCTTATGGCATTGGTTTCAGCACAAAGAGTGCAGACATTACAAAAAGTACAGTTAGCCAGAATGGAAACTGCTGTGGACAATGTTACATTTTACATTTACGACCTCCTCAAACAGAGCAGGCCAGGTGTCACAGGATTTAAAATAATATTTGCAGCATATCCTACTGATCCATCTTTTTGCGTAAAAACACATTTGATGCAATACATTGCACTTACAGAGAATTTACGTAATATGGAGGCAGGATTGTTTATCAGTTGTAAAAAAACACATAAAAGAGTGTCAGTTAATACTATTTCCAGGTGGCTGAAATGAGCATTGATTGATGTAGGTATTAACACAGATGTGTTTGCATCTTATTCCACTAGGGCAGCAGCTACTTTGGCGGCCAAAGCGAAGGACGTGCCCGTCGACCATATTATGGCAGCTGCCAGATGGGCAAATGAGCTGATGTTTCAGAATTTTTATCATCACCAGATTCCAGGGCTGTTTGCTAATGCCATTTTAAGTTCTAAATGCCCTGGTATTAAAGAATACTGTAGTTTGTTTATGTTATTAAATAAACCCTATTACTACATTGAATGCAATGCAATGTTACTACTATTGCATTATTTCTCATTTGAGTCAATCAATGCAGTGGGATGCCGAGTTTGTAATCTGCGGCAGGAAATCACAAAACCTTGAACTCTTCATGGAATCACTCGTGTGACTCCGAAGTAAAATGGTAAGGTTAAATGAGAACTTACCAGTTTGAAGTTTGATCTTGATTTTATGAAGAGTTACGTTGGTGATTACGTGCCCACCACGCCCAACCCTCTCTCATAAAAGATCATATGGTAGTTCTTGAGTCACTGATCTTACTGTTTATTTCAGTGTTGTTTATTTGTGATTTCATACCGCTGCTTTGAAGATTGATGCGCATGCGGCCTGGCGGGTCTTCTTCACATAATCACCAACATAACTCCTCATAAAATCAAGATCAAACTTCAAACTGGTAAATTCTCGTTTAATCTTACTATTGTACTCATGTATAATTTGCCTTGATAGTATGCAAAACAATGATTTTCAATGTATCTTAGTATGTGTAACAAAAATAATCTAGATACCAATACCAAGACTCTATTTTGAGGAAACTATCGGTTATCTAAATGCAATGGATGCAGAGACCCTTTAACTAATGTGTTGATCTCAATGTTCTTCTTTTGCTATCAAGGTATTTAAATTGGCCGATCACTTCTTCAAAAACAAAATTTGGCTTGTATTTATCTTTGGGTTGAGAAAGAAATGCTAAGTGATTAAATAATTCACACATTTTGTTTTTGGAAAGAGACCTCATCTGCATTTGCACAGATCTGACCATGACAAAAAAAATATGACAGTTACCAGATTGTCAAGGCTTGAGATGAATTGCCAGCAACATCAGAGAAGTGTACTCATTTTTGCCAAATTTTAATCTGTGACTCTGGTAACTTCAACAACAGATATCAATTATACAACATAAACAAGCAAAGCAAGGTAACTATATGACAAACTCCACCACACAAATGTGTTCCAAGAAAATGAATCTTATTTGTACATGATCTTGCAGAAGGAGATTTTTATCTGGCACCAATGAGTTATATCCTTATCAACAAATGTTCTTATCTATGAAAAGCCAGCTCTGTACTTCTGCACTAATAAATGATGATTTGTCATCAAGACCACTTTTGCTAGGTAGAAGATCAGTCATGACCTTGATGAATGGCAGAGACGGTTCAAAGGGCCAGATGACCTTTTCCTCTTCCTATTTCTAATGTTTCTATATTATTTTGTTTTCAATATGGTTCAATACTTTGTGATCTCATCATTCAGTGATTGACACTTTATGCTGACTGAAAGCTTTCTTTTACTGAATAATCTTTAACAAAATATACAATCCTGGAAAATCTCAGCTGGTCAGGCAGCATCTGTAGAGGGAAATGGACAGATAGCATTCAAGTTGGGATCTTTCTTCAGAATGATGAAGTAGAGAGGAGAGAACTGAAGGAAATGGATAGGGGTAGGGCAAAGACTGGGAAATGACTCGTAGTCTGAAGAAGGCTCCTGTCCTATGTCTCCAGAGAGGGGAACCAGTGAAATGGTATTTGTTGACTTGTTGTGGCTGCTAAGCAGAATCCCTGGATGATCCAGGAAACTCATGGTCTGCTGAGGGCTGGAACTATGGTGTTTATGACTGGTGATCCAGTATCATACAAGAAATCAAGATAAACTTCATGACAGTCACAAGGAGGACAAGAGACTTTGAGCTCACCTGGACAATAGGCAATAGACAATAGACAATAGGTGCAGGAGCAGGCCATTTGGCCCTTCGAGCCAGCACCGCCATTCAATGTAATCATGGCTGATTATCCCCAATCAGTACCCGGTTCCTGCCTCCTCCCCATATCCCCTGACTCCGCTACCTTTAAGAGCCCTATCTAGCTCACTCTTGAAAGTATCCAGAGAACTGGCCTCCACCGCCCTCTGATGCAGAGAATTCCCCAGACTCACCACTCTCTGTGAGAAAAAGTGTTGCCTCGTCTCCATTCTAAATGGCTTACATCTTATTCATAAACTGTGGCCCCTTGTTCTGGACTCCCCCAACATCGGGAACATGTTTCCTGCCTCTAGCGTGTGTCCAAACCCTTAATAATCTTATAAGTTTCAATATGATCCCCTCTTATCCTTCTAAACTCCAGAGTATACATGCCAGCTGCATCATTCTCTCAGCATATGACAGGCCCGCCAACCCGGGAATTAACTTTGTAAACCTATGCTGCACTCCCTCAAAGGCAAGAATGTCCTTCCTCAAATTAGGGGACCAAAACAGCACACAATACTCCAGATGTGCTCTCACCAGGGCCCTATATAACTACAGAAGGACCACTTTGCTCCTATACTCATCTCCTCTTGTTATAAAGGCCAACATGCCATTCGCTTTCTTCACTGCCTGCTGTACCTGCATGCTTACTTTCATTGACTGATGAACAAGGACCCCCAGATCCCGTTGTACTTCCCCTTTTCCCAACAACACCATTTAGATAGTAATCTGCCTTCCTGTTTTTGTTACCAAAGTGGATAACCTCACATTTATCCACATTAAACAGCATCTGCCCACTTCACCAACCTGTCCAAGTCACACTGCATTCTCATAGCATCCTCCTCACAGTTCACAATGCCACCCAGCTTTGTGTCATCTGCAACTTTGCTAATGTTACTTTGAATCCCTTCATCTAAATCATTAATATATAGTAAATAGCTGCGGTCCCAGCACTAAGCCTTACGGTACCCCACTAGTCACTACCTGCCATTCTGAAATGGACCCGTTAATCCCTACTCTTTGTTTCCTGTCTACCAACCAATTTTCTATCCATGTCAGCACTCAACCGCCAATACCATGTGCCCTAATTTTGCCCACTAATCTCCTATGTGGGACCTTATCAAATGCTTTCTTAAAGTACAGGTACACTACATCCACTGGCCCTCCCTTGTCCATTTTCCTAGTTACATCCTCAAAAAATTCCAGAAGATTAGTCAAGCATGATTTCCCCTTCGTAATTCCATGCTGACTCGGACTGATCCTATTACTGTTATCCAAATGCGTTAATATTTCATCTTTTATAATTGACTCCAGCATCTTCCCCACCACTGAAGTCAGGCTAACTGGTCTCTAATTCACTGTTTTCTCTTTCCCGCCTTTCTTAAAAAGTGGGATAACTTTAGCTACCCTCCAATCCACATGAACTGATCCTGAATCTATAGAACATTGGAAAATTTCCAGTGTGCCCACAATTTCTAGAGCCACTTCCTTAAGTACCCTGGGATGCAGACCATCAGGCCCTGGGGATTTATCAGGCTTCAGCCCCATCAGTCTACCCAGCACCATTTCCTGCCTAATGTGGATTTCCTTCAGTTCCTCCGTCACCTCAGATCCTCTGGCCACTAATATATCAGGAAGATTGTTTGTGTCCTCCTTAGTGAAGACGGATCCAAAGTGTGGGTTGGCGTTTGGAGGTGGATGATCCACAGTTGTGGCAGACCTTCCCCCACCACCCACAAGGTGAAACCGGGTAGCATGGTTTGCAATGGTGTATCACTTTACATGTTAGCTCAAATATTTTATGCAGAGGGAGATTAATGACACACCTACATAAACTTTCTCAGGCCTCCAACAACCCTGAAATCTCACTCTGAGGCTGATGTCAGGACATTGTTCAAGAGGGTGAATCTATTAAAGGTGTCTTGCCCAGATGGTGTGCCTCAATGAGCACTGTGGTCCTTTGCAGTCTAACTAGCCGGAGAATGCAAGGACATTTACAAGCTCTCTCTTCTGAGTTCTGAAGTTTCACCTGGGATAAAAGGGTATCCATTGTACACGTAACCAGGAAGAACATAGAGACATGCCTCAATGGCTACCATCACTTACATCCACCACAATAAAGTACTTTACAAAGGTAATGTCTGATATCAGAGGCAAAAAAGTATGTGAAGGACAATGAACATATGACACTTTAAATTAAAAGAAATCTAATGATTATGTAATTATTGATATTAAACCTTGAACGTGTGATTGAGTGTATCCGATCAGTTTCATGGAAACAGGACACACAAGTACATTTCGATGAAATGTTGTTGGTTAATAATAACAGGGAAACTAAGTTTACAGTTAAAGAGATCAAAGATAAACCAAAGCTAGACAAAGAAGCTGGAGAAACTCAGCGGGTGAGGCAGCATCTATGGAGTGAAGGAATATGCGACGTTTCGGGTCGAGACCCTTCTTCAGACTGAGGCCAAAAGCCTTTGGGATACTAGGGGGTAACTTATATTTTGATCTCATGGCAAGAAGTGAATGCTAGGTGGACACTAATACCATAAACTTCCAAGAATATTGATCATTATTGCTGATGCGTTCGCTCCCTGCCTAGTGTGGAATATCCATGCAGTCATGCAACCCACAGTGCAAAAACCTGCCGAGGTTAGAACTCGAAAGCAAAGAACAGAAAACAAAATCAGCAGGTCAGGCAGCACCTTTAGACATCAAAGATGCAGCACAGAAATAAGCCCTTCGGCCCACCAAGCCCGCACCGACGTGAGATCACCCCGTACACTAACACTATCCTACACAAAAGGGACAATTTTACAACTTAGTGAAGCCAATTAACCCATAAAACTGTATGCTTTTCAAATATAGGAAGAAACCGGTGCAAAGAACGTGCAAACTCCGTACAGACAGCGCCCTTAGTCAGGATTGAACTCGGGTCTCTGACGCTGTTAGGCAGCAACTGTGCCACTGTGCCGATCTATGGAGAGAGAATATGACTGACAAGAAACATCTCTAGAGATACCACCTGACCTTCTGAATTGCTGCAATATATTCTGATGTTATTACAATATTGTAACCTGTTACTCTATGCTTCTTGTGTGGACAAATAAATTGAATCCTTCTTACAAATAGGAACGAGTTCAATTACTGATTCCCCTCCAACAACCCTGCTCCTCTTTGTATGAAATCTTATAACCCTCTGATATTTCTGGCTGCAGTAACCAATAGGTGCAGATGCAAACTCTGGTACTGGGTTCATTCTGACGATGCCCGCAATTTCCCGGAATGGGATCTCTTGATGAGTGCAGACCTATGAGGCCACATATGCAATTATCATTTTAGAGGAGGAATGGCTTGAATTTATATCCAATCTCTCACAGCCTTAGGATATCATGAAGTGCTATACCACCGATGAAATACTTTCTTGAAGTGTAGTTACTGTTTTAATATAGGAAATAAGCAATGTTTACTCAATCCAGCTCCCGGGCTGCAATGATAAGATGATTTATTTAAATGACATTGGTTGAGAGATGAATGTTAGCCAATGCACCAGGGATAACTCTTCTGCCTTAAAAAAAAATATATATATATATCTCAGAGGTTTTTTTGACCACCTGTGAGAGTAAATATAGATAAGGGCAGCATGGTGGCACAGTTGGTAGAGCTTGAGTCTCACACCACCGGAGTCCAAGGTTCGATCCTGACTTCAGGTACGTGTCTATTTGGAGGTTGCATGTTCTGCCTATGATCACATGAGTTTCCTCCGGTTTCCTCCTATATCCCAAAGATGTATGGGTTTGTAGGTTAATTGGCCTCTGTAAGTGTAAATTAGTGTGTAGGGAGTAAATGAGCAAGTGGGATAACATGGAACTAGTATGATTGGATGATCGATGGTAGGTGGGCCGAAGGATCTGTGTCCATGCTGTATCTTTTAATGAATGTATATGTACAAAGGTACCCAGATCTGTCACAGCTTCACTTTTCAAATATTGTTTTTTAAATAAAAATTATGGCCTGTTTCATATTGTATCTATTAAACTAAACTCATTGCAGATGACCCAAAGTTTTGTCCTAATTAATGTAGGTCCAGAACTATGAGGAAAGATGATGGTAGATGAGTAGAAACTGCAGGAAGTACTTCCTGAAATTAGTCATGACTGCTGAAACACTAAAGGGGTAAATGATCAGAAAGATAACAGGGAAACTCAGATTTTCAATTCCAATTAGATAAAGTCCTCTGGATTCTATTTCTCAAGTACTCAAGTAAAATTGGAGATTTTAAATTAATTATATTTCCATCTGCAGTCGAACAATTTTAAAAGTTTTGACATGTCAGTGTTATTTTATCCTTATTAGTTACACAATTTTAATGGAGTATTTAATCTTCTCCATCAATACCATGTAGTTTTCCACCCAAATCCTAAACAGATGTTGGTTCAAATTCTTTGCTTTTGAAATGAAGATATAGTTATCATATTGACTGCTTTAGTTTAAAGTTCAATTCAGAAATTAATTCCTTGTGTGGTACAAAAAATCTTGAAAGTCTCTTGAAGCATTAAACTTGAAATTTGCAACCCATTATACAAAATAAATACCTTATTGATTTTGAATTTAAAATTCTCTTCAGTAATCTAAAGAGATGGATCATCTATTTTACATTTACCACTAGAAATATATTTTCATTGTTCCTAAACCTTTGAATCATCAATATTCCCATCTCTTAAATTATTCCCAATGTATTTGCATCTTTTTCAAGGTAAAGCAAATCCAATTAAAATGTGTTAAATATGACCCTCCCACATGTATATTACATATGATTTGAATAAAAGGTTTTAGTATTTATATTAAGATACCCACCAGATTAAATTATTTGCCAATTGAAACTTTACGCTGAAAAAAACCAAGGCAACTGTCTGGCGAAGCAATTAAGGGCCTGTACCACTTAAGCTATTTTTTAGGCGACTACAGGCGACTAGGCTGTTGTCACATGGTCACCGGGGTGTCACCTGTATGGTCGTGAGTAGTCTCCTCAGTCGCCCAAAGATGTTGTGGTGATTTTCTGGTCTCCGCTGGATTTTGAAATTTACGGCGACAGTGGGTTTGACGCCAATGAGCGTAGCTTGACTTCTCCTGACGTAGGTGCTGGTGTACGTTAACACCAGGATGATTTAGGTTGTAGCCAGGATGATGTAGATTGTCACCAGGTGACGTAGGTTGTTGCCGATGCTGACTTTGGTGAATTCTATTGGCGACTACCTACGTCAACCTACGTCAACCAGCGACAGGTACTGGTGACTGAATTGTCTTACGTTGTCTTCAGTTGTCGCTGATAGGTGGACATAGGTTGTCGTAGGTGTGGTCGTAGGTGGATGTCCTAATGGGTCTCCAGTTGTCGGTAGCTTGCCGTAGTTTGACGTCGACTAGATGGTAGGTTGTTGGTTTGTCGCCGGTTTGTCAGCAACCTGCTACGACTATGATGGTCACAGGCAGTCGCCGAATAAAGTGCCTAAGTGGGATAGGCTCTTTACCTCTGTCTTCAAAGACCATCGTGAACTACTAGTTGCATATCATTTTAATTCTCATTCCCAATCACACACTGACCTGTTTGTTTTTGACATTCTCCATTGTTCAGGTGCTGTGGAATCTCATATTCCATTGAGTAGTTTACAACACAATGGCACAAACAATTAATTTTCTAATTTCAAGTAAACTAGTTATAACTCACCTGTCTATCAGTGATTTTATTTTTCTCTCATTTTGTTCACCTTCCATCATTTTTCCCTTTTCTCATCTGGCACCACCTACCATTCACTACCTGTCTCTGTCCAACTTCTCCCTCATATGTACTTCTCCCTCATATGTTATGTACTAGCAATCTTTCCTCTTCCTTCTAAGTCCTGATGACATGTCTTGACCTGAAATATCACATACATCTTTTGCCTCCACAAATACTGCTCGACCTACTGAGTTCTTCCTCTTTTCTGTTTATCCTTGTTCAAAAAGACCACTATTAGTCAGAGGTGTTGCTCAAATCTATATCCCAGAGCTCTGCCCAATTCGTTTTAAATTGACTAAATAGGCACAAATTACATCCAGCCCAAATTCAGTTTCCAAGTGTTCAATGCACTAGAAGTTAGTCAGCTTCCACTGATGGTGGCCATGTGTGAGCTATTGTTTTATTGGCGCAAGTTCATCATTATGCATGCTTTAACAGCTTTTAAACATTTTGTTTAATTCTCCTAAAAACTGTGAAGTGTTTGCAAATACAATTAGGCAATGCATTATATTTTGATGTTATTTTCATAAAGTGCAAATCAGTTGCTTTTGTCTGCTGAACCCATTTGTTGTTAGGAATTGTTTTCTTGACTATGTTGTGGAATATGTTTTCATTCACTCTGACAAAAATATTCTATAATTCTGCTTGATTGCCTTTGTTACATTAGGGGATAATTTAGATGTGGAAACTGGACCAAAATAAGACTAATGTAATTTTAGCTTCAATTTGCGCCCAGATTGCCAATTGTATCTAAGGCATAATGCTTAATGTTCATATTTAAATCTCTTTATAAGCAATGCTCAACTGGCATTGAAGATCACTGAGTTGCAAGTTTAGTGGTATTCTACTCCAAGATAATTTCTAAATCATTACCTATTAATGTAAATGTGTTCAATTTTCCAATGTAATTGATAAGTGAACACAAATGAGGATTACATTTCTAAATCTTCGCATACCTTAAAGCATTTGAATGCCACTTGCTTTCATTAAAAATAAGTGAACAATGAGCCACGATATTCCATTGCACGTTCCTGCCTTGATATTAAGAAGGAAGAAAAATAATTATTAGAAATAGCAAACAAAGAGAGAAAGACCAGATTAGGAACATTTTAATGCCTCATTAAGAGGCAAGCCATGATAAAATTTATCCTAGGCTCTTAAAAGATTCAAAAGACGATGTAGAACAGACTCTAGCTACAATTCTCCAATGTACTCTGGCTACAGGGATGCTGCAGAGAATTACTGTTTTCTAAGAAAGATATGGAATAGACCAAGAAGGTACAGGGCAGTCAATCATATATCGGTACAGGGTATAAACAGCATTCAGAGAGGCACTGGCTAACTAAAGACAGTCAGCGTGAATTTGTTAAAGAAAGGTCATGTCTGATTACCTTAACTAACATTTTTAAGGCAGTGAGCAGAAAGATTCTGCAAGCATGCTATTTGAAGTTGTATGCATGAATTTTGTACCGTACTTAATAAATACTCTCATGCAAATAATTGAAGAAACCAAAAGTCCAGCAGAAAGTAGCAAAGTTAGATTAAAACGTCTTATTGGCATAAAGCAAAGAACAAGGAAATTGCCAGTTGTGTGAACATTTCAAGTATGGTTGATAGTGAGGAACCAAGCTTTAGACCAGAGGGAACTGTCACTGGACTGGTTAGCCGGACATAAAAACAGCCGAACATAGTTCAGCCTGGTGTAGAAACAGATGCTGGTTTACAAAAAAAGACACAAAGTGCTGAGTAAATCAGTGGGTCAGGCAACATCTCTGGAGACCATGGATAAGTGACATTTTGGATCGGGACCGTTCTTCACGTTGCTTGTAGGGGAAACAGACAAAGAAAGCTGGTTAAAAGAAGGGGCAGAAGAGAGAAGAGGCAGAAGAAAGCTGTGGTGGGTAATAGGTTGTCAGGTGTGAAACATTTTTTTAATATATAGACAGATGGTTGAACAAAGACTAGAGATGAAAAGACAGATGTGATAGAAAAGGATGGAAGAGTTGTTAATTGTGAAGGCAGAGGAAGGATTGTAGGTGGAAGGAGAAAAAAGTGCAAGTCGATGTGGAACATAGGGGAGAGGGTGAAGGGGTGAACAAGGATGGGTATATGGGGAAGAATGGCCTGGGAGGGGCCAGGGATGGGGTAAAGGTCGGAGATGATAGGCCTGACCCATGAGAGTCTGGGAATGTGGTGAGGGTCGAACGTGGTGGCAGATTTGGTCACCTCAGCCTATGAACGGCCGGAGGAGGTGGTTAAGTTCGGAGTCAAAGGACCCAGCCGACGAAGAGCCATGGAGGTGACAAGTGTTGGAGCCACACCTTCCAGCGGCAATAACATAGGGGGTCTTAGTCTCATGGCGGTCAGATGCATGGCGCAATCTGGCGGTGTAACCTTGAGCCTGCAGGAAATTATGAGCGTGGTTGAGTCGAGTAGTCAGTGGAGGGACTGGTCTGGGGGCCGGTAAGCTTATGATCCTTGGTGGAGGTCAGGTAAATCAGGAAGTGTCCATTGAAGGTGTGGATGCAGTGGAGAAAAAATTGAAGTTGGGGTCCATTGCAACTTGGGTGAGTGAGGCCTGGAGCTGCAGCAGAGACAGAGCGAAGGTCTGCTGGTGCCAGCGCATGGTGGAGAGTGTAGAATGCAGGGCACGGAAAGAGAACAATTGTGGGAAGCAATTGATTGAGTATACGTACCTGAAATCGTAGTTGACCCTGAACCAATATAAAGGGGGGTGATAGCAGAGAGATCAGTAAGCAAGAGCCACAGAGTTAAGAATATTCGTATTGGTGTTAAGTGACATTGAGAGAACAAAGATATAATTTAATGAGCTTTTGTAGTATGTAACTCATTATCTGAAAGTTGATAATGGTTGATAATCACCCTTGAGAAGCCTACAGAACAAAGGCTGGGAAGTAGGTTAAACTTTAATGCCATATTTGGTTGTAGCAATGGGCAAAATAGCCTCCTTCTGTGCAATGAATTTCTATGTTTCTTTGCAAAGCATTCCATAAAGCTGAAGTTTAAAATGTAGTTGATGATTGGGATTTAGCCGCCTTCAGGTCCTCCTTGAGCTGCTCCATCCTACTCTTAGTGTAGGCCTCTTGGCATTCAACAACTACTTTCCGTGCTGCAACAACTTTCAGGTGCTCAGAGTTGACGCTTCTCTTCACACGCTTCACTTTGGATAGACTCTTCATCGCTTCAGAGTTGACCTCTATGAGCGGTTCGTAGCGTGCCATAGCATGTATGACAAACTGAAGGAGGAGGTGATTGCGAGAGTGATAGAGGGAGTAGAGTCAGCCAACGATGGAAAGTGGTATAGCGAGGCATGGAGAATCGTGAACGTGATTAGTGGCAGGAAGAAGGCCAAGTCAGGTCAAGTCAACAAGAACTCTCCAAAGGACATAATCAACATGTGGTTCACCCACTTCAAGAACCTGCTTCGGTCACCTCCGACTGTCACTGAGGAAGATGAGGAGATCGAGACTGTCCTCATGGATGTACAGATTCATGACGGCCCCTTCAACATACAGGAGTTGCGAAAAGTGAAGACCTCGCTGAAGCATGGAAGAGTCCAGGCCTTAATAACGTCCCTCCAGAGGTGTTGAAAGACTGTGAGCTCGACGATATCATACTCAAGTTCTACAACACAGCGCTAATGATGAATGACAAGCCAACACAGTGGTCACAATCCAACATCATCCCCGTTCCTAAATCTGGGAGCCTGAACAAGACTGACAACTATCGTGGCATCAGTCTGACTAGTGTCTTGGCCAAGGTCTACGATGGCTTGATTCTCAACTGGGTTAGGGCTGCTATAGATTCAAAGCTACGTTATATTCAGAACAGCTTCAGACAGAAGAGGAACACGGTCACACAGGTCCTTGCCCTCCGAAGAATCATTGAGGAGGTGAAGAATAACAACCTGCCAGTCGTCCTAACCTTCATAGATGTCAAGAAAGCGTTTGAGTCGATTCATTGATGCAAAATGATGAGGATTTTGAAGGCATATGGTATCCCTCCCCGTCTCCTGAGAGACATTGAGGATATGCACTTGGGCACCACGGCAAGAGCAAAGTGTTCGAGATCCTCGCGGGGGTCTTACAGGGAGACACGCTGGCACCCTTTCTCTTCGTTGGTGTTCTTGATTATGCCATGAGGCAGGCGCTCAAGGAACATGAGCACCTCAGCTTCACAATCACCCCAAGGTGTTCAAGAAGAATCGGGCCAGTCAACTTGTCAGACCTCGACTTCATTGATGATATCATCCTGCTGTCAGACGAGATTAGGGAGGTACAGGAGCTGCTCGGCAGAGTTGAGATGGAGTGCGAGAATGTGGGCCTCTACCTCAATACCAAGAAGACAGAGTACATGGCATTCAACGTTGGTGATCATGAGCCACTCAAGACCAGTAGCAGTGTATCTCTCAAGAAAGTGGAGTTCAAGTACCTGGGAGCAAGGATGCAGAGCTCGGAGGTCCACAAAGCGCTCGCATGGATAGCCCCTAATAACATGGGGAAAATCTGGACGTCTCAGATGTCTAAGGGTCTCGAACTAAGATTTTTCCAGGCAACTGTAGATACCATATTATTGTATGGGTGTGAGGCATGCACTTGAGCACTCTCTGGATGGTACCTACACCCGAATGCTCAGAAACGTTCAAAAAGTCAGTTGGAGGGACCACATCACCAACGCCCGGCTCTGTGGGGAGATTCCACCTCTGACCAAGAAGATCAGGTTGAGAAGGATGAGGCTCGCTGGTCACTGCCATTGCCACCCAGAAATGCCATCAAACAAGGTTGTGCTGTGGGAACCCACCCATGGAAGACATAACCCGGGACGGCCAATCAAGACGATGCTGAAGATGTTGATGGAAGGCGCATGGGTAGAGACAAAAGAGGAGCTTGCCATCTGCATGGAGGACAGAGATGTGTGATGCGTCCGTCATCGTGCCCATTGAAAACCAGCACCATTGCATTGCTAAAGGTAAGGTGATGACTCATGGAAATTTTGAAAATATCAAACGTTAGCTCATTGTCGGCTTCTTTAACAGGATTTACTATTGATAAAATCACCAAGTTTATCAATAACAATATTGCAAATTGTCCTGTGCATTCTTAGCTAACTGATATATTTAACTTACTATTTTCACTGTTTGGCTTACTTTGATCCCTGTCAACTCAAGTGTAATCTGTGCTCTCTCCATACCAACTCCTTCATTTCCATATTATTGCAAGTACTGAAGCCAGCCATGGTCAGAATCCTCATTATTATGGAAAGTGTGCAATATAAGTGATTTCATTGGACCAAATTTTGATTTTCATGGACTATATTGCCCTAAATTTTCAGCTATATCCCTGGGAAGAATGCCAGGAAAGATACAGTAGCTGCCTTTCTTAGGATGCCCTAACACTTTTTATTCATTTTAACATATATATTTAAATTATATTTCTCTGCTATTATACTTCACAGCCAGTAATATTAATGTTTATTGGCACCAAATGAGCCTCAAACATAAGGATCATTTCAGTCCCAAATTATATTTAAATTTAATATCTGAATTTAACTTATCTGAGCTGCCGTGATCCTTGTAGGTAATCTATGTTGAAAATTTATGAGTTTTATTTTAAATGTATTTGTTTTGAAGAACTCCCTTCCTTTTCTAAGAGCTGTCTTCTATCAATAGCCCGCAAGCCTTCTTCATGCTTCAATTTGAAAGTTTAATTTTAAATATATTTGTTTCATCGGCTTTTT
The DNA here is from genome assembly GCA_963514005.1 of Raja brachyura. The sequence continues at coordinate 48,308,971 of OY740786.1, read as the reverse complement.
ATAAGTTTTATTGAAGTTTCCGTGTGCCCCCAGCTGCTTACTAATTTCTGAGCCATCACCATGTGCCACATTTTGCACTGTCACCAAAGGAATTCTGGCTCCTCACTCATCTACACCACCTGCCTCTTCCTAGCCTCCCATAACTTCAGTATTAAATGATCCTTCTGTTGATCTGGAGCCAACCATCCATGTAACTGCACTAACGATCCAAGCATTTAGCATTTGAGACATTATAAATGAAACCATGTAATGTGTTTTTCCTTTTGGTTGCTGCTGGTGTTCTAGTTGTCTGACAATTGGTATAATTTCTGTACACCCAAATAATTCCATATAAAGGAATGTTACATACATATAAATCAATGTTTCTGTTTCAAGCTATGTTCTAAGCATGTTTGAAGTACCAATCACATTTCATGATTGAGTTCTGTCGTTTTTCTACTATTGTTTGCATATATTATTCCTAATCAACCAATTAACTTTTTTTTGCATTACAATAACCTTCTAATTTTGTTTTATTTTTGATAATATCCTTTCATTCTCTTGCTATCTTTTACTTTCCCTGTCACTCATCTACTTCTTATTCCAGTCCCCTCCTATTACCTTTCCTATTTGCCATATCCATTGATTTTACTTTCAACACTTGACACCACTAAAGTCAAGACGTGCCAATCCCCCATTCGCCAAAGTACCTTGCTTACTTAACAATTGTGCCCTGATATCAGTTTGTCACACTGCACTGAACTTCAGTTATCCAAGGCCTTACAGAGTCCAGTGTAGCTAATTTTAGAATTGTGTACTTCTTATTATCCTTCAGAGGTGGCTTCTCAATAAATTGCTGCTGCAATGCCCACTTTTTGCTGTACATTAATTTTAAGTTGTAGAAAATCATTAGAAATATTCTTCATGAATAATGGCACTTTCTAATGCTCCATGCATGATATCAACTAATTCTGGAATTAACCAAGCCAATTCAGGGAACATTATGACAATTTAAAAGATTAACCCAGAAAGAGCAAAGGAGAAAAATAGAATTGAAAGAGAAAAATAAAGGAAGAGGAGTAAATTACAGCATAAGGTTGTGGAAAATGAAATTGAGACCATCATGTTGAAGAATAAAGTGAATGGACAAGGCAAAGTCTAGAGATGATAAGAGATAGTCGACAGAGAGGGATTGGAAGAAGTACTACAAGACTGAAATGGAAAAACAGTAATTGGGAGAAGAATGCCACAAAAAAGAAGGGTAGCACCAACAAGAAAGCAAATGCCAGTGGAAGGATACAAATGTCAAAATGATACAAATGTAACAAATGCCCAGGGTTAAGATGGAACAATACAGGCATGTATGTGGTGGTGGAAAATAGCTTTTTAATTGTACCTTGGTACACGTGACAATAAACTAAATTAAAATAAAAGAGCCTAGAAATATGATTGGTAATTTATACCATGCATAGAACACAACATGAAATTGTATAATTGATTTCCATGCTTATGGAACTGGCTGGGTGCACAGCAGTGTTATCAATTAGCAAGCAAGTACCAGCAGCAATCAAAAAGGATAGACAGATTATGTACACTGATCGACATCAGCAGAACAACTATACCACAAAATCCCTTCCTTAGCAAGGAGCCTTAGCTGCAAGAAGTATTTCCAATTGCTGCAGGAAGCTTAAATCACTGTTTTTTAGCCCTATGAAACTGCTATGACTAATTATATGCAGAACAAATATCAAAATCAAAAGTATCTTCCAGGGTTAAACATAGGGAGAGAGTGGAATAAATTAATCTATACATCTTGACCTCCAGTATCGGTTGTCCTCGGGATGCCTTTGGTTGTGGCTTTGGCCAGATAGAAACTAAACAGATGATCCAGCTCAGCTTCCTCCTGAGATCCCTATCATTATTGGAACCAGATGCCAACCAATTTGATTAATTCCACGTGAAATCAAGAAATAGCTGAGAAGACTGCATACAGCAAAGACTACAGTCCGTCTGTTTTTTTCTTTTTTTATTGTTTTCTTGTCCTGTTTTAGCATGTTAATTTGAGTTATTATGTTGTGTATGTGTGTGGGAGGGGTGGGAGAAACGTTTTAGTCTCTTCTTTCGGGGGGACGCGACTTTTCTGTGCTGAGGCCTAATGGCAGAGCTGGCAGCCTCCAACTGCAACCGACCTTGAGGCTCCGGAGGCAGAGGCAGCCAGAACTTACCAGCGTGAGGCTGGCCGACTTCGGGGCTGTGGTGGGTTCAGGCATTCCTGCGTGACGGCGGCCCAACTCGGAGCTGTGGCGGTTCTCCGGTGGTGGTGGCGGCGGCAGCGACTTCGGAGGCCCGGCCGCGGGCCCAGTGGACGACATCATCAGGAGCTCACAGGTCACTGTTTTTCTGGAGCTCCCGCGGCAACAGCTGCGTCCGCTGGACTGGAGGGCGGCAGGTTCGGCAGCTTCGACCGCCCCGGGTCGCGGAGTTGAACCGGCCCGTTCGCGGAGCACGGTACAGCCGCGGGACTTACTTACTTACATCACCCAGTGGGGTCACAACATTGGAGGCCTGGATTGCCTCAGCGCAGAGGGAAGAACAAGAAGGGAAGAACAAGATTTTGCCTTCCATTACAGTGAGGAGGTGTCTGGTGAACTCACTGTGGTGGATGTTAACTTTGTGTTTATTGTGTGATTTGTTATTTTATTATATGTATGACTGCAAGGCAACAACATTTCGTTCAGACCACAAGGCCTGAATGACAATAAAGTTTCCATGATTCCATGATTATTCTTCACTTATTTTAATGAGACAGCATTAATAACTCTCAAGATGCTCAACACCATCCAGAACAAACATTCCACTTTAATGGCACCCACCAAATATCCTCACATTTATACTCTTCATCTATGGCCTGGAGTGGCTGCAAAGTATGGCATCTATAAAATGTTTCATTTCGCAACACAGTCTATGCCAACAATACCTCCTGAACCCAAGACCTCTTATTTACGATGAAAAGGTTAGTATTTGCAAAGAAAGATATCAACACCTGTAGGTTTCTCTCCAAGTCGCAAACCATTCTGATTTGAAAATATCTCATCACTGGCATTAAATCCTGAAAATCCCTACCCAGTAGGACTGTGTGGGTACGTTCACAAGAAGCACAGTAGCAGTTCAAGAAGGTTGGCCATAACAAATATTTCAAAGTCAATTAATGATTACCAATAACTACAAATCTTACACAAATTCCCGAAGGTATATATATATTTTTTAATTCAGATCCACTTTGAAATAAGCACTAGCATGCTTGTTAAAGAAGGAACTGCAGGTGCTGGAAAATCGAAGGTAGACAACAATGCTGGAGAAACTCAGCGGGTGAGGTAGCATCTATGGAGCGAAGGAAATAGGCAACGTTTTTGGATGAAACCCTTCTTCAGATTGATGTGAGGGTGGGGGAGGGAAGAAGACCCCTCCCTCATATCAGTCTGAAGAAGGGTTTTGACCTGAAACGTTGCCTATTTCCTTCGCTCCATTGATGCTGCCTCACTAACATGCTTCTTTATTTGTATGCTCAATACTCACTGCCATTTTATCCTTTGCGTCACTCTGAACATGCAGCTGTTATTGTAGCCGGTGGCATATTTCAATAAGAAAGTACTTAGAAAATACAAGCAGTTCAAGAATTGTTCCTCACTGATGATGTGGTAGTGGAATTGCTCCATGAACACATGATGTATTTGGCCTCTTGCTGAGGGTCTTCTACACATCCTTATTCTCCTTATCCATACAGCTTATTGTGATTATTGTGAATGCACCTATATCTGAGAGGTACTGTTTTATGTACAACTTTATGTTTGCCTCAGCAAAGGTCCCTCAAAATATGTTGCACCAACCCTTTAGTCTTGCTCAGCTTCAAATCTATCTATCTATCTATCTATCTATCTATCTATCTATCTATCTATCTATCTATCTATCTATCTATCTATCTATCTATCTATCTATCTATCTATCTATCTATCTATCTATCTATCTATCTATCTATCTAATCTTGTACTCTTTCGGTTTGCATTGTTTTTAAATTCGTGCAAAAACGATAAACGATAGCGCTAAGTTTTTTCGCCACCTTACTCGCCATTCTCCTGTGCTGCATTTTGTTCCGATCAGTGGTATAATACAAAAGTTATTAATGCACAGATTGGTCATTCAGCACTATGCAGATTGGGAGGGCAGCCAGGCGGGGACGAGCTGAGTGGCAGCAGCGGGTGGTCGGGCAAAACGGGGATGGGCTGAGCGGCACCAGCTGGCAGGCGGGCAGGGCGGGGATGGGTCGAGCGGCGGCTGAGCCAGCGTGGGCTGAGGGAGGGAGGGAGAGTGGGGTTTCAGGTTGGCCGGGCAGTTTGCGCGGAGTTTGAGTAACATGCACACACACACACACACACACACACACACACACACACACACACACACACACACACACACACACACACACACACACACACACACACACACACACACACACACACACACACACACACACACACACACAATGCAAACAGGTCCAATCGTCAAGTCAACGGGATCTAAACCACAACTAACAATGAATGGCTTGTGGAAAAAGGAAATGCAGATGCTGCTTTTTATGGAGGGAAGGTGGAAGTGACTGAGGGTAAGTGAAGGAGAGGAGAGGAGAGGAGGGGATTAGGGGAGGGGAGGTGGAGAGGGGAAAGATCCTGGGGAGTGGAGGGGGAAGGGGTAAAGGGGCAGGAAAGGAGGGGGGAAGGGGAGGAGGGTAAGGGAAGGAGAGGGGAGGGAAGTGGGGAAGTGCGAGGGGAGGAGAGGTGGGCGGGGGGAAGGTGGGAGGGCAGGGTGGTAGTGGGGGGGTGAGGGCAAGAGGGGGGATCAGTGACGTTACAACGGGAACCCGTCAGCCACGTCAGGAGGGTGAGAGTGGGAAGGAGGTGGGGGGAAAAGGGGTAAGGGGAAGGAGAGGGGGAGAGGGGGGAAGGAGTGGGGGAAGGGGGGGAAAGAGAGGGGGAAGGGGGAGGAGGGGTGAAGGAGAGGGGAGGGGGTATGGGGAAGGAGAGGTGGGAAGGGGGGGTGGAGGGGGGAGCAGAGAGAGGGGAACGTGGGAAGGAGAGGTGGGAAGGGGGGTGGAGGGGGGAGCAGAGAGAGGGGAAGGTGGGAAGGAGAGGGGGGGAAGGGGGAAGGGGGAAAGGGGGAAGGAGGAGTGATGGGGAGAGGGGGGAATGAAGGGGGAGGGGGAAGGGGTGGACAAAGTGGGAGGCAGGGAGGGGGGAAGGAGGAGGGGAGGTGGGGGGTGAAGGGCAGTGAGGTGGGGAAGTGCGGGGGGAGGAAGGGCAAGGGGGGAAGTGGGGGGGAGAAGAGGGGGGATCAGTGGCATCACAATGGGAACCCATCAGCTGTGTCAGGAGGGGGGAGGAGAGGAGTGGGGGAGGGGGTGTGGGAGTGGAGGAGGGGGAAGGAGAGTGGGGGGATGGGGAAATGGGGGAGAGGGGTTGGGTAGGGGGAGAAGGAGGGGGTAAGTGGGACCGGGGAAGGGCAAGGGGGGGAGGGGAGGGGAGGGGAGGGGAGGGAAGGGAAGGGGGGGAAAAGGGGTGAGTGAGGGGAAGAAGGGGGGATCAGTGGCATCACAATGGGAACCCGTCAGCCGCACCTGCGCAATTGGAGGTTATAGGTAAGTAGTTAAGGTAAGTAGGAATATTGCGTTGGGGGAACGGATCCCAACGGGTCCCACTTAGTCTAGTAACTGTTAAGAATTACCAAGTTAATTGTGAAATTAAGTAATATTCTGATCAATTTGCCTGTAAGGCTTGATACTGATTTAGTCCCTCGTGGGACTGAGTGTGTTTAAGAAAGGGTGCTACCAGAACTCTGAACAGGATTGGTATCACAATCTGCCACCTCTGGTTTGATCTGATGGACATTCAATCCACATGTTGCTAATGCTCTGCGATTTATGCTGTCCACTAGGCAAACACACTCCATAGATACTATATTTGGTGCCCAAACTACCTCTGTTTAAAAAAGATACAAAGTGCTGGAGCAACTCAAAGTGTCAGGCAGTATCTCTGGAGAACATGAATGGATGATGTTGCAAGTCAGGGCTCTTCTTTAGACTCCGTTACCCAAACTATGAGCATTGTCAATCTGAATATTGTTCTAAATAGCACATCTAAATAAAATTATTTTGTTCTATACAATTCAGATGTGTTACAATTAAGTAAATTATAGGAAGCATAAAATATATTTAAATTGTGGATTACTTTAATTCAGGAAAGCTATTGAGCAAATAATTAAACTGCAATAGAAAATCTATCCTGCATTCTGGCTTTGTAACACAGAGAGTGTTACAAATTGAATTGCCTTTGTGAATTGTTCTAGCCTACAATTTATATGGTGGCAGGATGTGGACGGTGTGATTTACAAGCTGTAAACAAGGACCTGTTTTTGGCCACTCTTATCTAAGCAGTGACTGTCATTGCATTTGTATTGGTAAATTAACAATTGTTTTTTTGTGGCAAAATTCATGGAATACGCTGTTCCAAGTGCACAATAGATGGAGATCAGTATGGACTCACGGACAGGTAATCATTCTTTGTGACAGGTTTATGAAATAGTGGGCCCAAAAGAGCCTAATTACACCTTGTTATCTTTGAAGTGAAAGAAGGAAACAGATTACCTGTTTTTATTTTGCAGAGGTACTTCTTTTGTTCACATTGGTTGGGAAATTGGTATAATACGAGCACGATAGATTGTGACAAATGTGCAAAATTGGTTCAGAGTAGTTTCACAACTTATTCTTTTGCCTGCATCTTTCAACATGTTGGAGTTGAAATTTGTATTAAAAAATATTGCACTTTAGAGCAGTTGCAGATGTAAGCAGCAGAATGCATGCCAACATTTGAAGGAGAAATCATTATCAATTAATCAACTGAGCTCTGCTCGTACAATCAGTTAGAATAGAACAGGAGACAAGATTCCCCTTACATCATTTTAACAATCTAACTCAGATTCAATCAACCCATCCAGATAGATGAGTTAAAATGATTAGGTTGAAAATGCTCCTGTTGATTAATTACTTGGATTAATAGCTGTCCAAAGAAGTGGTTGAAAGTACAAACCAGATGTAGAATTCTGATGAAAGGTCATTGACTTATTTTGTCACCACATATATTATCTGACATGCTAAGTATTTCCTCTTAATTTCCTAAGTATTTCCTCTGTCTTTCTCATTGATGTTTGGTCTCTATTTTCTTCTAAGGGAATGCTTGAGGATTGAGCATGATTTTTTTCCACTCTGATTTTGGAGGTTCTCAGTCAGCTAATGAGGCCACTGTAAAATTCACAGATGGGATGGAAAGGGAGTTTGTGATGTATTGCTGCCTTTCTACTACTTACGCCTGACTTCTCTGTACTCCCGGTTCTTTTGTTTGCATGAACCTTGAGGTTCTCAATAACGTCTTGACTGCTATGCTCCTAAGTGCAAGCTGACGCTACTGTTATTTATCAGTTTTACTCATCTGAAAGGTACTGGAACAATACAAATTGAACACCATGAATACCTTGACAGTTATTGCAGCATCATCTATAACCTTGACAGTTTTTTATAGGTCTTCAATAGCACATGTACACTGTAAGAATTTATCTCTGCAAAGGTTCACGATGCATTACTAGTAGTGAATGATACAACATAAAATGTAAAAATATCAATCAATCAATCAATCAAGTTTTATTCGTCACTTGCACATAAGTGCAAGTGACGAATAAAACTTGATTGATTGATTGATATTTAAGTGCAAGTGAAATGAATTTGCCAGCAGTGGTACAATAAAAAAGAACACGCAATACACAACAAAAAAATTAACACAAACATCCACGACAGCATTCATCACTGAGGTGGAAGGCACAAAATTTTGCCAGTCCTCCTCCATTTTTCTCCGTGGTTGGGACCTCAACCCTCCGCAGTCGCTGCTGCGGGTGTCCAGACGTGCAGGCAGGGTAAGTCCAGGTAAGTCTTGAATCGGTGCCTCCCCACCAGAGACCGCGGCTTCAAGATGGTGCAGGACGCAGGCTGGCGGTCGAAGATCTAAAGTCCCCGCCGCACCGCAGCGAGAAGCACCGCAGAATGCCGGTGGTTGGAGCTTCTCTCCAGGGATCCCTGGCGAGGGACCCCGCTCAGAGAGTCTGCGCTGAGCAGCCGAAGCTCCAGGAAAGGCCGCACCGATCTTCAACGTTAGGCCACGGGGGAGGCGACATGGAAAAAGTTGCCTCTCTATGGAGGAGGCGACCAAAACAGTTTCCCCCTTACCCCCCCACACCACCCCCCACACAAGACACACAGAGAAACATTAAAAACATACATTAAGACACATTAAAAAAATAGAAAAAGTCGAAAAAATAAACACTCTGCTGGCAGGGCTGCTGGCTTGCAGCGCCCCTACCGACCAAGTAGGAGGCAGCCATGCAACTAATTGTACTTGAAGATTCATTGTAACAGATGGGAAATTTGTGCTAATTATATTCTGTTCAAATTAGTAGCACATCCTTCCTGTCTGATAAAAAAAATATTAGGAACTTCAATAAGACTCTTAAGTATATCAACATAAATGGTGCTCTTTATTTTCAGACATTTGTGAGGCATTTATTAATTTATACTTTGCAAAGAATGTTTCTGAATGAGAGAAGCAGTAAATGTTTGTATTCATCCGCACCATTCCATCACTTTCTTACACTTCCTGATCCTGACTTCCATCTTGCAACTGTACTTAAGAGGATTTCTTTATTGAAGTTCCACTTCATTAGAATTATTTCACTGGAGACAAGTTCATGGAAATTATTTTTGATCCAACAAACTGGGAGGCGCAAAATGACGGAGGGAAAATAGAAAGCAGCATGATAAAAGTTGACTGAAATAGCTATACATTCCAATTTGACCTAAATCTTTTTAATTGATATCAGTAGAGAGTGTAATGTTAGTAATGGTATATCAATCACCAAAGTGGTGATGTTTTGTCTATTTTAACAGATGTCCTTTTAACATCAAACGATTGATGCAAGTCAACTAATTCATCATTAATATGCATAATAAATAGTTCAGAAGATGGCACAAAAGATCAAACAACAATAGAACCATCATAAGACAATATGATTTCCACTGAAACTGTCAACTCACAATAATTCCCCATAAACCTCACAGAAGATGATAGTTGATACAAAGTTGAACGCCATAATAATGAGCATGATGTTAATTACAGGGGAACAATCCTAAATCAAACTATACAGTGAAAAGCTTTTTAAGGTATTTTTCTCACTGGCAATCTATGTATTTGTCACTTGTTGAAATCTCTGACCTTTAAGTGGCATCTTCAGGCATGGTCACAACTTGACAAAGATTTCAATAATGTTTTTTGCAGATGTGTCAAAGTTACCTCTAATAATATCTTGTATTCTTGCAGTCTCCTTTGCACTTCATTCATGTAGCTTAAAATCTGTATTTCACTGTCAATGAATGGGTAAGTGAAATGATCCTTCCAGGATTTCCCTGAGTGTCGACCTACAAAAGGATGCAGCTCCATGAACACTTAGTCCTGTATATAATGGGTCTTAGGTTACTGGGGTAAAACATCTACTGGCATCTCACATCAGTTAGACACACTGTGTTCTTGAACTTTTAAGCTTATAAATTTTTGATGTTGTAAGTTTTTGAAACTGAAAACTAATGGTGTTGCGGCAAGGGGGAAAGGGCAATCGACAAAACAAGACAATAGTGTCAATGTTCTGCTCTCTGCACAGCATCTCGCTGTCCTCTTATGACAGCACTTTTCATCTACAGCAATGGTGTTTGACAAACAAACTACTTTGCATTTAAATGGCTAGCCACTATAATGAAGAATATTTTCCATAATATCAATCATGGAATTAAGAAAATATCAGTTGAAAAATTGTGCCTTGTACTGGATATTGTCTGTTTAACCCTGTGCGAATTACAACAACATTTAGTTTGGAAATTCAATGCAGAAACAGTGCCTTCGGCCCAATGAGTCCGCACCGACCAGCGATCCCCACATATTAACACTATCGTACACACATTAGGGACAATTTACATTTATATCCAAACCAATTTACCTACAAACCTGTGTATCTTTGGAGTGTGGGAGAAACCAAAGATCTTGGAGAAAACCCATGCGGTCACAGGGAGAACATACAAACTCCGTATAGACAACACCCGTAGCCGGGATTGAACGCGGGTCTACTGGGCTGCAAATACTGCAAGGCAGTAACTCTACCGCTGTGCCACCATGCCGCTGTGCCACTTGCACCAGGCACAGTTGTAACTGTGAGGTTAAAGATCACCATTCTTCTTCCCACTGTTGTGCTTCTTCAACTTCCCACCATTGATGTTCACACAATGTGAAATTTCCCTTTCCTTGACAAAGTCAAGTCAAGTCAAATTTATTCGTCACATACACATACGAGATGTGCAGTGAAATGAAAAGTGGCAATGCTCGCGAATTGTGCAAAAAAACAAACTACAAAGTAATGTGACCTGAGACCAATCCATTTAAGTTTTTCTAAAATCAAACCCTGTTCATTGCCAAAATACGTCTGAAGCTTAAAAAATATGGAAGATGGACAAGTCATTTAGTGCACAGATTTATTGGTTCTTCATGTTTCCTTGGTCTTGTACCAACAATTGTTGTTTAATGCACTGTTTATATGATTTATATACCAAGTTGGTTTATTCTTTTTGTGACATCATTATGACAGTCTCAATTTGATTTAAGTTTTACTCAGTTAAAGATAGGCCAAGTGATTTCATTTGATCTGGGTTTGTTTGCAATGTGCAGAAAACAATTGTGTAAATGGTATAGTGTATTAGCTGCTGTACGTCATGGTTGCCATGGCTGCACTCATTTCCTTTCCCTAAAAGTCTGTGCTGGGAAACCCTGTCAATAGCACCAAATGAATGACACAGCAGCTGCATGTTGCAGACAGGATTTTAAAACTACATAAACAACATGGCAGACTGAACATTTAAAACCTATAGAAATTGCAGGCTCAATTACACTGAAGAATTGTACTTATACATTCAATTAAACTGCATCTCAGTGCAATGTTGCATGGCACACATCAGTACGGACTTAAAACATGAATTGTGTTCAGTGCATATCATAGGCACTTCAACGCTTTGAGCAAAGTTATGCTGTTGGAAAATGGTCACTACTGCAACTCAATGATAAAATTCAAACGGCACATCTAATCACATTCCACTCAAGTGCACAGGAGTTGTTTGCCATAAAGGACATATGCGGAAGAACATTATCTATTATATGACAAGCAACAGAAGGATGTCACATGTTTTTGAGTTTGGAAGACTTTGAGCTGTCCACAGAGAACCATGTTCACATTGGATTCCATTCATTGCATCCACATCATTTAAAGGTCTTCTCTCCTGCTTAACTTTCTCTTCTGCATTACTTTGCAGTCGGCTGGAGATTCAGAAAACTGCTGCAAGGTCACACACTGTTGAGTAAGTTACACTGTCATTTTGATGTTTTGGCTTAGTCATGTTTGTTCCTTTGGGGATTGTGCCAGCCATTGTACACGGGAGCCGCAGGATTGAGATTGAAGGTTTGGGGAGCATGAGGGATGAATGGAAGAAGGATTATGTTCCATAGACCCTGGACCCAGTGTATGCAGGATGCAGTGCTCCTGTTTTCTGCTTTCCAAAGAGTAATGTCTCCCGAGATTGAAATATGCAAAGTAACTGGTAGTGCTCTCTGATCTTTCATGGACTGTGACTGTGAGGTTAAAGATCATTGTTAACCTCAACTTCCCACCATTGATGTCATTCAAAGAACCATTAGCAACATCTCAAAGTAACATTAGCAAATTTCAAAGTAACATTAGCAAATTTGCAGATGAGACAAAGCTGGGTGGCAGTGTGAACTGTGAGGAGGATGCTATGAGAATGCTGGGTGACTTGGACAGGTTGGGGGAGTGGGCAGATGCATGGCAGATGAAGTTTAATGCGGATAAATGTGAAGTTATCCACTTTGGTAGCAAAAACAGGAAGGCAGATTACTATCTAAATGGCGTCAAGTTGGGAAAAGGGGAAGTATAATGGGATCTGGGGGTCCATGTACATCAAAGGACAAAAGGACAAAGGACATTTATTGTCACATACACCAAATGGTGTAGTGAAATTTGTCTTGCCATGCAGCACATAGATAAAGATAAGACATAACATTAAATAATTTAACATAAAACACAAAAAACATCCCCCCACAATGGTTCCCATTATGAGGGAAGGCACAACGTCCAGACCCCATCCCCAGTTCACCCATAGTCGGGCCTATTGAGGTCTCTACAGTTGGCGCTATGGGGGCCGATGTTCCAGGCTCTTCTTCACCGGGTGATGGTACTCCGGCGACGGGCGAACCCTCTCAGCGGCTCGGGGTGCCTGTAACGGCTGCTTTCTTGCAGGAGACCGCGGCTTCCGACGCCAATAGGCCGCGTTGGATGGAGCTCCACAACTGGCGATTTCGCCGAGAGATCCCAGGCTCCCGATGTTAAAGTTCAGCGCTGCCGCCCGCGGTCGGCCGCTGCACAGTCCTGCAGCTCCGCGATGTTCTCCTGCGGTCTTCAGCTCACCGGAGCTCCGGCGCGGTGACCCAGGCAAGGCATCGCCCGCTCCCCTCCGCGATAGCGCTCCAGCACTGCGCCGATGCCGAAGCCGAGGTTCTGGGCGGTCCCGCCAGGAAATGCCGTTCCAGGCCCGCTGGTAGGCCGCGAGGACGGGTCGACGGTGCAGCCTGGAGAAAGCTGCCTCTCCGACCAGGTAGGGACCCTAGAAAGCAGTTTCCCCCTTCCCCGCCCCCACCCCTCCACATAAAAAGGGCTAGGACTCCGAAAAACAAAAAACTCAACTAACTAAAAATTTTAAAAAGAGAGAAAAAATGGACAGCTGCAGGCTGGGCAGCCATGCCTGTACAGGACGGCACCCTTTTTAGGCAGTTTATGAAAGTAAGCATGCAGGTACAGCAGGCAGTGAAGAAAGCGAATGGAATGTTGGCCTTTATAACAAGAGGAATCGAATATAGGAGCAAAGTGGCCCTTCTGCAGTTCTACAGAGCCCTAGTGAGACCACACCTGGAGAATTGTGTGCAGTTTTGGACCCCTAATTTGAGGAAGGACATTCTTGCTATTGAGGGAGAGCAACGTAGGTTTACAAGGTTAATTCCCGGGATGGCGGGACTGTCATATGCTGAGAGAATGGAGCAGCTGGGCTTGTACACTCTGGAGTTTAGAAGGATGAGAGGCTATCTCATTGAAACATATAATATTGTTAAGGGCTTGGACACACTAGAGGCAGGAAACATGTTCCCGATGTTGGGGGAGTCCAGAACCAGGGGCCACAGTTTAAGAATAAGGAGTAAGCCATTTAGAACGGAGACGAGGAAACAGTTTTTCTTACGGAGAGTGGTGAGTCTGTGGAATTCTCTGCCTCAGAAAGCAGTGGCGGCAGGTTCTCTGGATGCTTTCAAGAGAGAGCTAGATAGGGCTCTTAAAAATAGCGGAGTCAGGGGATATGGGGAGAAGGCAGGAACGGAGTACTGATTGGGGATGATCAGCCATGATCACATTGAATGGTGGTGCTGGCTCGTAGGGTCAAATGGTTTACTCCTGCACCTATTGTCTATTGTCAATTGTCATTCCAGTTAGAGGTGATTTATTGCACTGCAATACTGGGAAGCTCACTGTTGTTTAGCATTCAATGAAATGGACTTTGTCCTATGGTTGAGCAAAGATTGCCAGGCTCTCCGAGTGATAAACTATACTCATGACATTTTGGATTCCCCCTCCGAACAAGCACACAAGCACCTCCAACTGATAATCCATTTCAAGAATAAATCTCACTTGGTCAATGCCAGGCCCGACTATGGGTGGACATGGGGATGGGGACTGGACTTGGTGCCTTTCTTCATAATGGGAACCATTTTGGGGGGATGTTTTTATGTTTATTGTTAAATTCTTAGTGTGGTGTCTTATCTTTATCTGTGTGCTGCAGGGCAAGTCAAATTACACTACACCAATTGGTGTATGTAACAATAAATGTCCTTTGTCCTTTGTCCTTTGTCCTTTGTCCTTTGTATCTAGAGAATTGATATGAGTCTGCAACTTGACATGAATCTATAATTCTTACAAAGTCTGTATGCCTGTCATCTTTCAGTCACCAATCCACACAAAGGCTGGAGCTTGAAGGTAAGGGACTCACCCCCTCCCCACCTCCTCCCTACTTTACCCTCTTCCTTGGTTTTCAATTTCTGACTGTGTCCTGGGGGATGAAGCTGATTAGGATTATAATGATAGGCTCCAGGATACCAGTGGCCTATTGGGAACATAGCTGGGTTTCTTAAGATGTAACTATTCTCTACCCTATTTCAACAACCAATTGTTCTTAAAAATTATGATTAGTACTTTTGTAGTCATCTGCTGCCTTCGCCACCATTTTGCCATCAAGAGAGTTCAGCATTTGCCTGCGCCCCTCCAGAATGAGGAGAAGGAAGTAGAGGTGACGAGGTCTCTTCTACCTCTTCACTCCTCATGGACACAGTGGATGGAAGGGAATTAGGGTTTCAACAAATTGCATTGAAGGGAGCAGATGAGTTCAAATTGCTGGATTGTCGTGATTATTGCAGGTCAATTGTTTACAGAAAATATTTGTAGCTCTTTTTTTGTTTTTGTTAATCTATACTGTTCCGTATTGTGTTTTCAAATTATCACTGCAATTTATAACTAGAGGGCTGGAATATGTTAGTAATTTATTTTACATCACTTAAAATAACTATCCTTAGGGAATAAAAGGCAAGTGACTTTCTAATTTATTTTATCTATATTTAAAAGATTTTTGTATAATTCTGTTTTGATAAATCATGCTGGCTATTTTCACACTAACATAGAAGCAACAAAAGTGTAGTTGGTCTTTCAACGGATTAAATATCATTTAATTTGAGACTGTGGCCAAGAAGGTAATTATATATCTGATGCACTTTTTTTTAACATGATTTGAACTCGATAAGCTGTAAAGTATTTCTTGGGCCAATACATTTTGTGTGTTTTGTATTTATGCTGCACCATTCATTCTTTGAATTCATCAGAGACATTGAAACTAAATTGTGATATGGTCAGCAACATAATTGCAAAATAAATTGCATGCATCCAATTTCTCCTCTGAGCATGAATTCATCATGCCCCCATCTCAGCTAATACTAAATGTACAGTGTAAAACTGTCATATTATCCATTTCCATGTGGTGAAGACTATTAAATCTATTTGCCTGCAGTTACCCAAAGAATTGTTATGGGTTTAAGAACACTTCTCCTAGGCCTTCAATGGAATAAAATCTTCAAAGGTCAGGATCCCCTTTTCATAATTCATGTGTTTAAAATCACACTTTTTAAGAAGGAAAAGTATCTTCTTTAATCTTTTTCAAGCACACTTATTCTGATTAGAATTACTTTGTTCTATTAATACATGTGGTGTAATTTTGTACAGTGAGTTGGAACATTCAGCAAGTAAATCATATTATTTGAGACCCACATCATGTAGCTTCATTTCAGCACATTATCAAAACACCATTAATGCAGAGAAACTGTTTATGCAGCATAATTCTGAATTTGCAAGCAAAATGCTCCAGGCCTATCAGCCACTTTTCAATTTCCTGGAGTGCTTAATTTTTTGCTGTTCTATGAATACTCTGAAATACATTTATGTAAAATACAAACTTGTTTAGAGTGTGATAATGAGTTTTGAAAAAAAGATGCTGGTGAATAATTGCATTGCGCTGAGTGCCTGGGATGAGCCAATTGAAATTAAATCTTGACATGGTTCCTTCTGCAGTTGTACAGGGCCCTGGTGTGACCACATCTGGAGTATTTTGTGCAATTTTGGTCTCCTAATTTGAGGAAAGATATCCTTGCTATTGAGGCAGTGTAGCGTAGGTTCACAAGGTTAATCCCTGGGATGGCGGCTGCCATATGAGGAATGATTGGAAAGACTGGGCTTGTTTTCACTGGAATTTAGAAGGATGAGAGGGGATCTTATAGAAACGTATAAAATTATAAAAAGGACTGGACAAGCTCGATGCAGGAAAAATGTTCCCAATGTTTGGGGAGTACATAACCAGGGACCACAATCTAAGAATAAAAGGGAGGCCATCAAAAATTGAAATGAGAAAAACGTTTTCACCCAGAGAGTTGTGAATTTATGAAATTCTCTGCCAAAGAAGGCAGCAGAGGCCAATTCACTGGATGAAATTAATAGAGAGTTACATAGGGGCCAGTGGAATCAAGGGATATCGGGAGAAGGCAGGCACGGGTTACTGATTGTGGATGATCAGCCATGATGACAATGAATGGCGGTGCAGGCTCAAAGGGCCAAATGCCCTCCTGCACCTATTTTCTATGTTTCTATGGTCAACAATATAATTATAAAACAAATCACGGGTAATGATAAGCACACATATTTCCAATGAGGCCACACAGACAGAAAAAAATGGAATATAAAAATGATATAAAATCTAGTCACTTGGTCACTGCTGGTGAGATTGAATCACAATTAAATGAAGATAGAGATTATTTACTTCCACTGTGACTCAAATAAATATACTATACACGCGATCATAGAACAGTACACCAAAAAAAAACAGGTCCTGAGGCCCACATGTCTGTGCTGAATATAATGCTAAGACCAACTCTTATCTGACTGCACATAATGCATATCCCATCAGTATTGTCACCCTGTATATCCATGTGCCTATCCAAACATTTCTCAAATGCCACTATCATTTCTGCCTCCACCATCACCATCACCATTCAAGATCATGAATATACGTTTTACTGTGATCAAAATACTAATGAAATCATATATTTCTAAATTAGTTGTGATGAATTCAAAATAAAATTTATATAGCTCAGGTGTTTCTACCAAAGATAACATGACAAGCTGAACGGCCACTCCAGCACTTTCCTTACAGGTTCTCCAAACTGTCAGCATAAAGTTAATGCACACTAAGCAGAAGAAAAATGGACACATATGCAGCTGGGTTATCCGTTAAGCTTCTGACAAATCAGTCAAATATCAGAGAAATAACGGATTTTGGTCAGTTATGTAATTTCTCTGTATATGTATATATATATATATAGTTTTTGCGTTGTATCTCTAAAATAAACTAAACTAAAATTAAACTAAACCTTGGTGGCAATGGTGAGCTACACTTCCTTAACCTTGATAATCTTGGTGATGAATGCATTTATATAACACTATTTGATAGAGATATCTAGGATTTTGTCCCAATGACCATGTTTCTCAGTCACAGTGTATGACTTTGAGGGGGATATGTAAGTGATCGAATGGAATACTGGGGAAGCTGAGAGGCTGGAAGTTGTTATTGAAGGTGATGAAAGTAAGTTTAATGGGCAGAGTAGCAGGAACACAGCAGGGAATGATGAAGGACTGTTGGATTGAATTGCATTTATTTTACATTAGAGATCTAATGGTTAAAGCGGATGATTGGTATATGCAACGAGGATATTGTAGTGGCTGGGTGGCTAATTGTGTGTGTCGAATTATCAAGGGCTGCAAGGAAAAGCCTGGGATCCATAGACCAGGGGGAGAGACGTGCATGGTAGGGGGGAGAGGTGTGTGTGGTAGGGGGGAGTGTGGTAGAATGTGGGGGAGGGATGTGTATGATGTATGGTGTAGGGGAGGGGGGTGTAAGGGAGGGGGTTATAGGGGAGGGGGTGTAGGGGAGGGGGGTTACAGGGGAGGGGGGGTGTAAGGGTGGCGTGGTGTAGGGGAGGGGGTGTAGGGGATGGGGGTGTAGGGGAGGGGGGGTGTGTAGCAGAGGGGGTGTGTGGGAGAGGGTATAGGGAAGGGGGGCTGTAGGGGCGGGGGTGTGGGGGAGGGGTGGGTGTAGGGGATGGGCGGGTTGGAGGAAGGGGTGTGTGGGGGAGGGGGGTGGGGGAGGAGGGTAAAGTGGGGGGAGGGGGTGGTGGTGGTGGTGGTGGGGCGGCTGGTGAGGGGAGAGGGTGTTGTGGGGGGGAGGGGGTTTTGTTGGGAGAGGTGTGGGTGTGGGAAGAGGTGGTGTAGTGGTAAGGGGGTGTTGTGGGGGGTGGTGTGGGGGGGGAGGGGGAGGGGGAATGTGGGAAGGGGAGGGGGGTGAGGGGGAGGGGGGGTTAGGGGGAGGCTCTAACTCTGATCGTACTTCCCAGCTCCAGGACCTGGCTGCACACATCGGCTTCCGGTTCGTCGTGGTGGCCCCCACAGCCCCCGCTCGCAGAACACAGACCTCGCTCGCAGAACACAGCCCCCGCACGCAGAACACAGACCTCGCTCGCAGAACACAAGCACAGACCCTGCTCGCAGAACACAGACCTCGATCGCAGAACACAGCCCCCGCACGCAGAACACAGACCTCGCTCGCAGAACACAGACCCAGCTTGCAGATCACAGAGCACAGGCCCCGCTCGCAGAACACAGACCTCGCTCGCAGAACACAGCCCCCGCACACAGAACACAGACCTCGCTCGCAGAACACAAGCACAGACCTCGCTCGCAGAACACAGACCTCGCAGATCGCAGAACACAGCCCCCGCTCGCAGAACACAGACCCAGCTCACAGATCACAGAGCACAGGCCCCGCTCGCAGAACACAGACCTCGCTCGCAGAACACAGCCCCCGCACGCAGAACACAGACCTCGCTCGCAGAACACAAGCACAGACCTCGCTCGCAGAACACAGACCTCGCAGATCGCAGAACACAGCCCCCGCTCGCAGAACACAGACCCAGCTCGCAGATCACAGAGCACAGGCCCCGCTCGCAGAAAACAGACCCAGCTCGCAGAACACAGACCCCGCTTGCACAACACAGAGCACAGCCCCTGCTCACAGAACACAAGCACAGACCCCGCTCGCAGAACACAGCCCCTGCTCGCAGAACACAAGCACAGACCCCGCTCGCAGAACACAAGCACAGCCCCCGCTCGCAGAGCACAGTCACTGCTCGCAGAACGCAGACCCCGCTCGCAGAACACGGAGCACACTCAGCTCGCAGAGCACAGACCCCGTTGCTCGCAGAACACAGCCCCTGCTCGCAGAACATGGAGCACAGACTCAGCTTGCAGAGCACAGACCCCGTTCACACTCTGCTCACTATGCTGCTTCAGCTTTATTCTCGCGGCCGGTGATTGATAGCAGGTGCCGGAAGGGGCGTCGCTATCCTAGCGAATAAAAGACCAATAACTTTTTTAATATTTCACCGGTCTGAACAAAACTTCGTGCAATTGGAGCAGAGGAAAACCGTGAGTAAGTTGGCTTAAAAATCTTAGCGATATAGGGTACCGTTTTTGCGCAAGTTTAAAAACAACGCAGACCGGAAGTGGTCAAGATGAGAATCTTAGTAATAGGATAGATAGATAGATAGATAGATAGATAGATAGATAGATAGATAGATAGATAGATAGATAGATAGATAGATAGATAGATAGATAGATAGATAGATAGATAGATAGATAGATAGATAGATAGATGAGATAGAAGATAGAATATTGAAGAAGATAGATAGATAGATAGAAGATATGCATTTGGATAGACAGCTGATTAAGGATAGTTAGCCTGATTGTGCACATGGGAAATTGTGTCTTACAAATATGAATAAGCTTTTTGAAGAAGTAATCAAGAGGGTTGATGAGGGCAAGACCCTAGACATTGTCTATATAGGGGAAAGGGGGGGGGGTTCAACAAAACATTTGATAAGGTTCCACATGGTAAGCTGCTCTGGAAGGTTAGATGGCATGTGATCCAGGGAGATCAAACCAACTGGATAGAAAATTGGCTTCATGGAAGGAAGCAGAGGGTAATGAAGCAAAGTTATTTTTCAGAATAGACACCTGTGACTAGTGGTGTGCATCAGGGATCAATACTGCATATTGCTGTTTGTGGCTTATATAAACAATTGGATGAAAATGTGGTATGTTTGCTGATGATAGTTATCATAGAAACATAGAAACATAGAAAATAGGTGCAGGAGGAGGCCATTCGGCCCTTCAAGCCAGCATTGCCATTCGTGACCATGGCTGATCGTCCCCAATCAATAACCCGTGCCTGCCTTCTCTCCATATCCCTTGACTCCACTAGCCCTTAGAGCTCTATCTAATTCTCTCTTAAATCCATCCAGTGATTTGGCCTCCACTGCCTTCTGTGGCAGGGAATTCCATAAATTCACAACTCTCTGGGTGAAAAAGTTTTTTCTCACCACAGTCTTAAATGACCTCCCCTTTATTCTAGGACTGTGACCCCGGGTTCTGGACTCGGCCAACATTGGGAACATTTTTACTACATCTAGCTTGTCCAGTCCTTTTATAATTTTATATGTTTCTATAAGATCACCCCTCATCCTTCTAAACTCCAGTGAATACAAGCCTAGTCTTTTCAATCTTTCCTCATATGACAGTCTCGTCATCCCAGGGATCAATCTCGTAAACCTATGCTGCATTGCCTCAATCACAAGGATGTCCTTCCTCAACTTAGGAGACCAAAACTGTACATAATCCTCCAGATGTGGTCTCACCAAAGCCCTTATCAAAAATATCAGCAAGATCTTGCTTAGTTGGACAAATGCATTGGGGGATGGTTAAGGCTATGGTTAATGCAGCTACGTGTGAGGTGTTGCATTTTTGGATGTCAACCAGGGCAGGATTTTCACAGTAAATGGCAGAGCCCTGGGGTGTATTGTAGAGCAGAGGGATCTAGAAGTGCAGGTACATAGTTCCTTGAAAGTGGCATCACTGTTAGACAGGGTGGGCAACAAGCTTTCCTGTACATTGCACATCATCAGCCAGGGAATTGAGTATAGACATTGGGATGTTATGTTACAGTTGTACACAACATTGGTGAGGTCGAATTTGAAGTATTGTGTCCAGTTTTGGTTAACCTGCTATAGGAAGGATGTTGTTAAGCTATTAAGAGTGCAGAGAAGATTTACAAGGATGTTGCCAGCACTGAGGGCCTGAGATATTAGGAGAGGTTGGGTAGGTTAAAACTTTATTTCTTGGAGCGTAGATGCCTGAGGGGTGATCTTATAGAGGTGTATAAGATCATAAGGGGAATAGATTGGGTGAACGCAATCTTTAAACCAGAATAGGGGAATCAAGAACAAGAGGATATAGTTTAAGGTGAGGGGGGACAAATTTAATAGCATGTTGGTAGACCATGTGAGGTCCTCTGAGATGTGAGTGCCAAGAAACTTAAAGCTGGACACTCTCTCCACACTGTCCCCATAGATGGAGCTTGGGGCGTATTCCCCAATCTGTGACCTCCTGAAGTCGATAATCAGCTCCTTGTTCTTGGAGGTGTTTCGGGATAGTGGAGGACAGGTGCAGGGTGATAGTGGAGGACAGGTGCAGCCCCAGTCTCACTGCATGCGGTCGCTCCGTCAGAAAATTCAGGATGCAATCGCATAGCAGTGAGCTGAAGCCTAGCTGGTGGAGTTTGGTGGTGAGCATGGTGGGTATAGCTATAGTCAATGAAGAGCATCCTCACGTAGGTGCCCTGTCTTTCCAGGTGTGTCAGGACAGTGTGAAGAGCCACAGAGATGGCACCCTCTGTGGATCTATTTGCCCTGTATGCAAATTGATGGGAGTCCAGTGATGCAGGGCTGCTGGATTTGATGTGGGAGAGGACCAGCCTTTCAAAGCACTTCATTGATATTGGAGTTAGGGCAACCGAGCGGTAGTCATTCAGGTTGGTGACTTAAGACTTTTTCGGCACCGGCACTATGGTAGCAGTCTTCAGGCACTTGGGGACCGTTGCCAGAGATAGAGAAAGGTTAAAGATCCTCGTAAATACCTCCGCCAGCTGTACAGCAACGGTCCTTTAGTACCCTACCCTGGACTCCATTCGGGCCTGCAGCCTTGCATGGATTGATCGTACGCAGAGCGCACTGTACCTCCTGGGTGCTCCTGGGCCTGTCCCTCCACCATGGCCGGGGTTATTCCTCTCCTGGTGGGGCTGCTCTTGTAGTCAGTGATGTCCCTGACACACTGCCACATGCTTCTGGTGTCCACGGTGTTCAAGTGGTCTTCCACCCTTTGCCTGTGGATGTCTTTGGCCTTTTTTATGCCTGTTCAGGTTCGACCTGGCAGCACTGCAGGCATCCTCATATTGAGGATGGTGGCTATATGGAATGTGCTGCAGAGAAGGTAGTTGATGCAGGTACAATAACAACATTTAAAATACATTTGGACATGTACATGGATAGGAAAGATTTAGAAAGGCATAGGCCAAATGTGGGTAGAAGGGGTTCGTTTAGATGGTGTATCTTTGTTGGCATGAGCAAGTTGGACCAAGGGGCTTGTTTCCATGCTGCATGACTTTATGATGCTATGATGATCACAAAGTGCGGGTGTAATTTAATGGGTCAGCCAGCATCTCTGGAAGACATGAATAGGACAAAAGGTGTCATTCTGCTCATACAGCTTATGAACTTATACCATCTCAGGTAAGAATGTAGAACATACCATTATGAAGTATTATGAACATACCATCCCAGGTACAGTTAGATTAACAAGCTCTTCAGGAAGGGTGGCTCTGTCCTGGAGGCAGAGTTGGATTCATGGCAGGTGGTCTTGGAGGGGAGGATGCTCCTGATGATATGACTCAGACCGTAGGTGAACCCCTCTCGTACATGAACACATCAGATTTATTAGCAAGAGGGAGAACAAAAAGAATACTTGTCTTGGTATGTGTGGGATCCGTTTTACAGCAGCACACCTCTCTCTCTCTCTCTGCCTCCATCCATGGCGCTGATCGTGACTCAGCCGGTTGGTGAACCCCTCTCATACATAAACTAACTTATGGCTTCCAGATAAGAAATCAAACTGTAAACTCCTCACTCTTCCTGATTCAGCTTTATTCTTCCCTTCCGGGGTTAATAAAGTTCTATCGTGTCATATGGTATCGTATCATATAATTTTGTACTGTACCATATCGCATCAAATTGCATCGTATCGTATCGTATCAAACCATATGCAGGACAGAACCAAACTGAGATGGTGCTGGAGGAATCAGCAACATAGTTTGGAAGGTTCAATTCTGTGAACAGGAATATACACTTTCTAGTTATCGATCTTCAATATTTCCCAACTCAGACAACCTACCTTACTTCCAGTACCACAATAGTTCAAAACTATATGACATTTAAGGGATGCAGGACTATTTTACTTCAGAGTCACGTGAGTGATTCCGTGAAGAAGCCACGCCAGGCACATGCGCGTCTTTACGTCAGACGCATGACACACCGACGGGCTGGAGAGCGCAGCTCCACCAGCGGTAAGTAATAAACCAGCAGGTAAGTGGTTTTAAACAACTCTCTACGGTTACTTAAACTCCATAAGGCTGGTTACAGGAGCCAGCGGGAGAAAATTCAAAATGGAAAAAATAACAAAAAAGGCTGCTGCCGTTAGGAGCAAAATACTTACCTGCGGGACCACGGTTAGTGAGCGAAGGTCGGCTGGGGAAACACCGGCTTCAGTAATGCCGGTTCCAAAGACATCGACTACAGAACCGCCGGCAGTTCAGCTGATTCCAACAACTCCGGTGCCTCAGGACGCTGTGGCCACTCCTATCGGGAGGAAGGCCAAAAGAAAATTGGTCAGGCCTATCGACTCAGATGAGTCTGACCAGGAAGACTCCCCTCCTTCAAATAAGAAGGTTTGGGGATGTCTTGAAAAGATGGAACACTTAATAGAGCAAATGCTAAACCATGAAGTGTTCCAGTCGGGGTCGCATACCCCCAGGGTTCCCCAACAGCTCTCTGGAGCAGCCTCAGGCACAGGTCTGTATGGCAAGGAGGAGTATCAGCAACACGCCTATGAGTATCAATGGGAACCCACATCACCAGCACCTTGTTTAGGCTGGGTGATACCTCCCTGGAGGAAGGCTCGGGAGAGCCAGGGCAGGATGAATCTGACCCTGAAGTTGGTGTCACTGCTCTTGTGCATACACCAAAGCACATGAGCCATGCTCCAGGTGTCCCGGATGTGGCCAGAAATGTTGCCATACTGATGACTGGTGAAGCCATGGAGGACAATCTGGCCAGCACCATTAATTATATGGCCTCTCACCAGCTCCAGGACTCCATAATGGAGGAGACGTTGATGCGTTCCCAGACACCTGTTAACTGTGCATCTCTCAAGGTGCCCACCATGAACTCGGCATAAGCCAACACTCAATCCACGCTTTGCGGCACTATGCAAGTCCTCAAATGTCCAGGCACCCAACTTTCTATTTGGTGAAGCAAGTCAAAGATCTGGAAGAGGAGGCAAAAACAATTGGCCTCATAAAATCTTATACATCCTCGGCCAGAATACCGCCTCGCAAGCCCTTCCCATTCAGGCGAACTACAGACACTGGAGCAGGTCAAGGACCAAGCAGGGGGTTTCCAGCTACACGCTGTTTGCACGCACCTCTGCACATCCCCAACATGGCCAGGAGGTTGATAAATCGAAGATCAACCATGGAGGTACAAGTAACTGGTTCAGTCCAGGATATATCCTCTGGGGAGCAGTCTCCGGTCGGGGGTAGGTTGCAATTATATAATGATGAATGGTGCTGCGTAACATCAGATCCATTTTTACTGGACAGTATCCGGGGGTCTCGAATTGAATTTATGTTAGGAATACATCCACCCACACAAAATACACCTAGTCGGGTATTGTTTTTTTTCAAGACCAGAAACTCTACAGATAAATGGGGTTTTATTCCAAAAAGGGGTAATTGAAAGGACAGCATATCAGCCTCAAGAATTTGTGTCCAATACAGAAGAAGGATGGTGGGTTTCGAGTCATTCTGGACCTAACCCGACTAAATTCTTATGTCCAGTATAGACATTTTAAAATGGAAACTTTCAGTACTGATCAGCAACTGATATCAAAAGGTTGTTATATGGCAACCATAGATCTGAAAGATGCATATTATTCAGTACCTATTCATCACCAGTACCATAGATACATGAAATTTAGTTGGATGGGACAGATGTGGCAATTTAAAGTGTTGCCCAATGGGTTAACCTCAGCCCCTAGGTTATTTACAAAGTTGTTGAAACCAGTATTGGTACTACTCTGTGCACAGAATCACATTGTGATGGCTTATCTGGATGATATTTTGATTATAAGCAAAACTCAGGCAGCAGCTGAGGAGTCGGTTTCAGTGACCAAACACCTGTTTGAGAGGTTAGGTTTCATCATCCATCCAACTAACTCCAAGTTAGTACCATCCCAAATAATTGACTATTTGGGGTTCATCATTGATTCAATTGATATGTCAGCGACTTTGCCTACGGTCAAATCTGTTGAAATTCTGGAGGCCTGTAGCAATCTGGTAGAGAAACAGCAAACCTCCATCCGGCAAGTAGCCAGTGTCATTGGTGAATTAGTGGCGGCTTTCCCTGGAGTGCAGTTCGGACCTCTGCACTATCAGAGTCAGCAACGAGCTAAAGAACAAGCACTTAAAGAACATGCAGGTCATTTCGACAGACCAATGCATTTGCCAGCCAAAGCTATTGCCGAGTTGCAATGATGGATAATTAATGTCTAACAAAGTACTAGAAACATTTTGACTCAACAACCCTTAGTTAATTTACAAACAGATGTCAGTGCCTCGGGATGGGGACCCACTCATACCGAGTCTAGCTGTGGCGGCAGATGGAGTGTGAAAGAGGCATTAATTCTGCAGAGGCATGGGATAAATTACTTAGAATTGCTGGGTGCATTCATTGGCCTAAAAGCATATTGTTCAACAATGAATGAGTTACATGTTCAGCTCCAGATTGACAATACCACAGCTGTTGCATATATCAATCACATGGGAGGAATTAGGTCAGTATCATGTGATAATCTGGCTAACCTAATTTGGGACTGGTGCATTATGAGAAATATCTGGGTCTTAGCTATCTACCTACCAGGTAGAGATACTGTGGTGGCAGACACCAGGCCATGAAAATTTAATGACAACACAGATGCTGAATCCAAAAGTTTTCAAAATGTTTGTCAGCCGGCATGGATTGCCAGACATAGATCTGTTTGCATCCAGGCTAAATCACCAGTTACCTAAATACGCCGCATGGGAGCCGGATCCAGGGGTAGTAGCGGTGGATGCATTCTCGCTACATTGGGGACATACATTCTTTTACGCTTTTTCCCCATTCTGCCTTATCAGTCAATGTCTCACCAAACTGGAGCAGGACTCAGCCTCAGGCGTTTTGGTGGTTCCTGACTGGCCTACACAGCCATGGTTTCCATTGGTCCTGAGACTGATGACACAGCCATTCATTACTATCTCCAAATGCAGCAACTTGTTGCTTCATCCAGTGACAGGGGAAAGTCATCCTTTACATGATCATATTAATCTGTTGATCTGTAGATTCTGACCAGACCGTTCTCAGACTATCGAGTAGGACCGTGGATGTGATTACTGCGGCCTGGAGAGATAGTATTAAAAAACAATATGTATACCATATTAAGAAATGGGAGATGTTTTGTTTACAGTCAGCTATATCTTATACTGCAGGCATACCGGATGTATTGGAGTTCCTTGCTACATTGCATTTTGACGAACAATTGAGCTGTTGTGCCATTAATAGTGCTCGGAGTGTTTTGTCCTCCTATTGAGGGCAAGTGTCGGGACAACAATCTATCGGGTCTCACCCGTTAGCGTCCTGATTCATGAGAGGTATTTTAAACAAAAACTCTCCTGAGCCTACATATACGGAAATCTGGGATGTGAGCATAGTTCTCACACTGCTTCGGCAATAGGCTTCAATCACATTTCTATCTTTTCAGAAGTTAACACTTAAAGTGGTTATGCTCATAGCGCTAGTTGCGAAAGCTATTGTTGGATAGCATGCATTCTTCTGTAGATAATATTACGTTTTATGTATATGATTTAATCAAACAAGGCAGGCCAGGGATGGTTGGAACCAAAATAAGCTTTAAAGCATACCCCATTGACCTAAGGGTATGCGTAGTTACACACCTGAGTCAATATACTGAGATAACCAAGTCTCAGACGTTCTGAAACAGCGATGCTCATCAGCCACAAAAAAACTCATAGAAAGGTGTCAGTACAAACTATTTCTAGGTGGTTGAAACAGGTTTTGGATTGCGCTGGAGTAGACGCAGATGTGTTTAAATCTCGCTCCACCAGGGCGGCGACAACATCCGCAGCGAAGGCACAGGACGTGCCTCTAGATCAAATCCTCAGGGCCGCAGGATGGTCTAGTGAATCAACTTTTTCAAGATTCTATGACAAACCTGTCCTAGCAGTGCAAGGTTTTGGGCATGCTGTTTTGGGTTCTATTTGATTTCATTTGTAATTTCATTTGTAATTTCCCCCTGGGATAGAGGGGTTATTACTCTTCTTTTTATTATTAAAATGTTCATTGTATAATTTAAGCAATGTTCAATACGTTATTTGTTCAATCCTGTGTCAACTGAAGCTGTGTTGTTGTATGGAACTGGATCTACGGCATGAAATCACAGTGCTTGGAAATCTTCACGGAATCACTCACGTGACTCTGAAGTAAAATAGTAAGATTAAACGAGAATTTAGCAGTTGGAAGTTTGATCTTTATTTTATGAAGAGTTGCGATGAGGGATTACGTGCCCTCCGTTCCCGACCCTGATGATCGCAAAGATCATCTGGTAGTTCTAGTCTTCTTACTATATCACTTCGACTGTAGTTACTGTGATTTCACGCTGCTGCTTTGAAGTATGACGCGCATGCGCCTGGTGGGGCTTCTTCTTGTAATCCCGCATCTAATTCCTCATAAAATAAAGATCAAACTTCAAACTGGTAAGTTCTCGCTTAATCTTACTATTTTAACCTCAAGCAGCTCTCTCATAACCCCTACCCCATTACCTCAGTGCATGACCCAAAATTTTCTCTGTGTATCTGATGCTATTGCATCAGTGGACTGATGATCAAAATAGTTATTGTTATTGACTCTACATCACACTTATTAGCTGCAAACTATTTCTCAGCCTATATATTACTTGTGAGTTTTGTATTACATTTGGAGTTTAAAATTTAATACAGCTTATGCATAACTTAATCAGCATAAAATTATGTATCCCTCAAGATATTAATACTCATTTTAAATGACATTCACTACCTTATTTTTCCTAATTAAC
The DNA here is from genome assembly GCA_963514005.1 of Raja brachyura. Next base: position 48,280,726 of record OY740786.1, on the reverse strand, counting down.
TACATCTGTATAACTGACTTTGGATTTATCTGAATGTCCCTGTAATTGCTATTCCATATAATTTTATTTTAGAGATTGCTCTGCTCAAAGCATATCCAATTCCACCTGTCAATTTATCATGTTAATGTCTTGGCAAAGCCTTCAAAGAATGATAATGTTCCCTTCCATATTCTTCTGATACAGCATCAGGGACATTTACATAATGAATAGTGGTTTATGAGCCCAATGTACATGGATTAATGTTACAAAACATTGGTCAAGGAAGACTTGCCACATTTGACATTGTTCCTTTCCCTTTTGCTTTCTCTATTTTTGCTTTATTTCTGCCTAAGAGTTGTGGTTCTTTGGAATGAAAATATCCTTTGTATAGATGCGATGGCCGAAATGGTTTCTTCATCTTTTCATATTCAAAATCTGAACATTTTCAGAGATGTTTTCCTTGTTATATTACTTTGAAATCTGGCCTTCATTAATTTGAGAATGGAGAATATATTTGGATAGACCTCATCAGGCATGCAAACATGTCGACCAGACCTGCCAGACGGATGTTTAGCAATCATTATCCTGGTAGTTTTTTATTTCATTAGGATCTGGGCATTTGAGGAGTGGTCTTCCCATTTGGGTACAGAAATTAAAAATTGATACTATCTTAAGGCCTTGTCATTTCAACATGTGATGGCATGGTGGTGCAATGTTTAGCACTATTCCATCACAGCTCCAATGACCCGAGTTTAATCACGATCTTGGGTGCTATTCGTGTGGAGGTTATATGTTCTTCCTGTGACTGTGTGTTTTTCTTTCCATGTCCCAAAGGTGTGTTGGTTGGTAGATTAATGGACCACTGTTAATTTCCCCTTGTTTCACATTTTTCTGTAACCTATTCTCTCTCTTTTTCCAATTAACGACTCCACTCCCCCTATTCTACTCAACTCAGGGGAAGTGGGGTCATTAATTGGCAAAAGAGAGGATAGGTTACAGAAAAATGTGATTGTTCTGAGAGCTGGCATAGAGTTGAAAGGCCACCTATGTTGTGGAAAATCACTGCAATCTAGGGACTCTGATGTTAGGTTAACAGAACTGGTGGATATTGTGTCGAGTAATATTGCAACACAATTTTATTTCACTTTTTTCTTAACATGTTATACAGTAGTACAATTGTTTTTTCTATCAACTGGATGAGTTGAAAGTGAGTATGAAACTGTGCCTAGGTGAGTCCTGGCCCCAGCTGCACCGCCTGCCCACAATCTACATCCCAGTTCTGCCATGCACCCTTATCACATTCTGGGCCTCTGGCTCACTCTCTGATGTGATTCAGATGCAGGATTCCTGAACAATCTGATGGTGGTTTATTGGTGTTACTATAATATGTCAATAACTTGTATTCAAAATGATCATTGGAAATTTGAAAATAAAATTTGTGCTGGGAAAAATGAAATTCTCACTAAGTTATTTGAAAACTGGTGATTAGGTTTATTTTGTGATATCTACATAATTAAAAATCTAAATGACCACTTCCTGTTTGTACTCTATATTGATTTTAGAAAAAAACACTACCACTTGGCTCTGATTTTTGGCCATCTTACTCTGAGTTCCCCTCCACTGCACAGGGCCAGAGGATTTTTCCCATCCATGAACAATAAAATTTATTAATGCTTAAAAAATGTTGAGATTCTCTCTCCTGTCAATCACGCCATGAAGGCCACGCCCCTTACCGGTGGGATGGGGAGGGACTATAAAACCCAGACGTATGGACGTGTCTCAGTCGCTGCAAGATGGGGAGGGAGAGGCCACGACTCTCAGAGCTGTGAATAACACTGAATGCATGTCTACTAAACTGTGATTGAGCTTTTAAGTGGTTTCATGTGGTTTATTTGGAACTGTGTTTGGAAGGAATAAATTATTTTATGTGCCTCTTAACTGTGCCTCTTAAACTGTCCCTCTTAAACTGTCCCTCTTAAACTGTCCCTCTTAAACTGTGCGGCTATTAGAAATGTGTGGCTAATTGAAAATGTGTGGCTAATTGAAAATATGTGGTTAATTGAAAAGTGGTGTGCCCATTGAAAAGTGGTGTGCCCATTGAAAAGTGGTGTGCCCATTGAAAATGGTGCAACAGTTTTTGGAAGGAAAAACCATGTATAAATGTTTTATTAGAGCAGGACTGTGTTTAATGCAAAATTGCTGTTCATTCCGTGACTTCAGCTTAGTGGAGAGGTGGTGCTGATTTTGTCATTTCCAGTGAGTGCAGAGGTGTTGCTGATTGTGTCATTTCCAGTGAGTTCAGAGGTCGCACTGAGTGTTTGAGTAATTCAAGAAGCTTACTGCCATATATATGGTGAGTGTGTGTGTTTGTTGAAAGTTATTTAAAGCACCTTTTTGCAGTAGCAGCAGCTCTAGAGGAGTGTTTCAGATAAAAAGACTTGAATTGCCACCCCACCAGCTGTAAAAAAAAAGTTTGAATAATTTGGTTTAGACACATGTGTGTTCTTATTTTCAAACTACTTACATAGAGTATATGGTTAGTAACAGGATTCAGTATGCTTACCACGTTCTGAAGTTACTTGGCATGTTAGTGTTGGTGCTGTGTGTGAGTGTGTGTATAGGTGTGTGTCTGTTTATGCGTGTGTGAGTGTCTGTGTGTGTCTGTGTGAGTGTTTGTGAATGTCTTTGTATGTATGTGTGTTTTTGTGTGCGTGTATGTGTGCGTGTGTGAATGTTTTTGTGTGTGTATGTATGTGTGTGAGCATGTGTGTATAGGTGTGTGTGAGTGTCTGTCTCTGTGTGTGTGTGTGTGTGTGTGTCTCTGTGTGTGTGTGTCTCTGTGTGTGTGTGTCTCTGTGTGTGTGTGTGTCTCTGTGTGTGTGTCTCTGTGTCTGTTGGAGTGCTTGGAGTGCTGTGAGGTTGGATTTGCTGCCTGCACGTTGCTTGCTGTTAGGTTGGACTTGCAGCCTGCACTCTGCTTGCTGTGAGGTCGGACTTGCTGCCTGCACTCTGCTTGGAGTGCTGTGAGGTTGGAATTCCTGCCTGCACTCTGCTTGGAGTGCTGTGAGGTTGGATTTGCTGCCTGCACTCTGCTTGCTGTGAGGTTGGACTTGCTGCCTGCACTCTGCTTGCTGTCTGCACTCTGCTTGCTGTGAGGTTAGACTTGCTGCCTGTACTCTGCTTGGAATGCTGTGAGGTTGGACCTGCTGTCTGCACACTGCTTAGAGGGCTGTGAGGTTGTACTTGCTTCCTCCACTCTGCTTGGAGTGCTGTGAGGTTAGACTTGTGGCCTCCACTCCACTTCGAGTGCTGTGAGATTGCATTTGCGGCCTGCGCTCCGCTTCGAGGGCTGTGAGATTGGATTTGCAGGCCTGCGCTGAATGATGACTTTTGAGGTAAATTCTCAGATTTTCTTTGTTAAAATTTGACCACTCAATCTATATTAAAATTGTCTTTTTCTTAATCAACAGCAAAGAGTCATCAAAAGACAGTGAGCAGCTGAACACAACTAGAGACACAACAAAAATAACTTAATAAATCTCATCTTTAAAATTTGAATTGTCATATTTTAAGTCATTCACATTTTAAACTGTAATATCCCTGCATGTTCTTCATCACAATGGGAACCTAAGAGGCAGGAATGGCTGCGCTGTTGGAGAGCCACTGAGACTGCATGGGGAGAGGTTGACGGGAGATGGACTGAATGCGTGGGGGGAGAGGAATGGCAAGGAGAAAAGTGGGGGGGGTGAAGGGAGTAGGGGTGACTAAGTGAACTGCCACCACATCAGCTGTGAGTGACTGGACTGCCTGCCCACCAGCCATGAGTAAGTGAATTGCCACCCCACCAGCTGTAAGTGACTGAAATGCAAGCACACCGGCCATGAATTAGTGAACTGCCAGCCCACCAGCCATGACTCACTGAACTGCAAGTCCAAGAATCCATTCAGTCCACAATGTCCATACTAGCCTTATGGAAACCAGTCCCTTCAACACATAACACCCATACTAGCGCTCCAGAGATCCACGCAAGGATAGACTTTCCTCCTTCATTGCTGTGATCTGTAAAATAAGAAGAAAATGTCTAAAATTGATTGTCCACCCTCTCCCCCTTCTCTCTCACAGAGTCTGTCACTTGTTTTCGGCAGAATTTCTGTCAGTTTGAGCTGCCAGCCCACCAGGCCCGAGTTACTGAGCTGCCAGTCTGCCAGGCCTGAGTGACTGAGCTGCCTGGCCTCAGTGACTGAACAGCCAGCCCAAGAATCCATTTGGCCCACAATGTCCATACTAGCCATCTGAAAGGCCGATAAATCCCCAGGGCCAGATAGTCTGCATCCCAGAGTACTCAAGGAGGTAGCCACAGAAATAGTGGATGCATTAGTGATAATTTTTCAAAATTCCTTAGATTCTGGAGTAGTTCCTGAGGATTGGAGGATAGCTAATGTAACCCCACTTTTTAAAAAAGGAGGGAGAGAGAAAGCGGGGAATTACAGACCAGTTAGTCTAACATCGGTAGTGGGGAAACTGCTAGAGTCAGTTATTAAAGATGGGATAGCAGCGCATTTGGAAAGTGGTGAAATCATTGGACAAAGTCAGCATGGATTTACGAAAGGTAAATCATGTCTGACAAATCTGATAGAATTTTTCGAGGATGTAACTAGTAGAGTGGATAAGGGAGAACCAGTGGATGTGTTATATCTAGACTTTCAGAAGGCTTTCGACAAGGCCCCGCATAAGAGATTAGCATACAAACTTAAAGCACACGGTATTGGGGGTTCAGTATTGATGTGGATAGAGAACTGGCTAGCAGACAGGAGGCAAAGGGTAGGAGTAAACGGGTCCTTTTCAGAATGGCAGGCAGTGACTAGTGGGGTACCGCAAGGCTCAGTGCTGGGACCCCAGCTATTTACAATATATATTAATGATTTGGACAAGGGAATTCAATGCAACATCTCCAAGTTTGCAGATGACACCAAGCTGGGGGGTATAGTTAGGTGTGAGGAGGATGCTTGGAGGCTGCAGGGTAATTTGGATAGGCTGAGTGAATGGGCAGATACTGTATAATGTGGATAAATGTGAGGTTATCCACTTTGGTGGCAAAAACATGAGGGTAGACTATTATCTGAATGGTGGCAGATTAGGAAAAGGGGAGATGCAACGAGACCTGGGTGTCATGGTACACCAGTCATTGAAAGTAGGCATGCAAGTGCAGCAGGCAGTGAAGAAAGCAAATGGTATGTTAGCATTCATAGCGAAAGGATTTGAGTATAGGAGCAGGGAGGTTCTACTGCAGTTGTACAGGGTTTTGGTGAGGCCACACCTGGAGTATTGCGTACAGTTTTGGTCTCCAAATCTGAGGAAAGACATCCTTGCCATAGAGTGGGTACAGAGAAGATTCACCAGACTGATTCCTGGGATGTCAGGACTTTCATATGAGGAAAGATTGGATAGACTCGGCTTGTACTCGCTGGAATTTAGAAGATTGAGGGGGGATCTTATAGAAACTTACAAAATTCTTAAGGGGTTGGACAAGCTAGATGCTGGAAGATTGTTTCCGATGTTGGGGGAGTCCAGAACAAGGGGTAACAGTCTAAGGATAAAGGGAAATTCCTTTAGGACCGAGATGAGGAAAACATTCTTTACACAGAGAGTGGTGAGTCTCTGGAATTCTCTGCCACAGAAGGTAGTTGAGGCCAGTTCATTGGGTATATTTAAGAGGGCGTTAGATGTGGCACTTGTGGCTAAAGGGATCAGGGGGTATGGAGAGAAGGCAGGTACGGGATACTGAGTTGGATGATCAGCCATGATCATATTGAATGGCGGTGCAGGCTCGAAGGGCCGAATGGCCTACTCCTGCACCTATTTTTCTATGTTTCTATGTTTCTAAAGCCAGTCCCTTCAGCCCACAACACCCATGCTTGCACTCCAGAAAGCCCCCCCCCCCCCCCCCCCCTCGCCCCACCCCGCCGCCATAGGAGGGATCTGGACCAAACGTGGGCAGGGACATGCGTAGCTAGCTGGGACATGTTAGCTTGAGTGGGAAAGTTGGGCCGAAGGGCCTGTTTGCACACTGTATGACTATGACTCACCTGAAACTGATTCTCATTTGAGAGTAGGGACCAGTTGAATGCCTTCCCTTTTTGTTTCAAGATGTTAGTACTAACTAGTCGATATAAATAACTATACCCCTTTGAGGTATTATCAATTGTATTCTCTGGAGTTAATACAATTTTACACATTTCCTGGTGTAATCCTTTGTTCTGAATCTTGAACATCTTAAATTGCCAGGATATTACTTTCAAAGTGGATGTATAATTATAGGCATGAATGACTCCTCTGTAGCCAGCTCAGCGGAGGTGTCAGGGTAATGAGAGCATTGGCCTGCACTAGTAACCTTACAAATTGTTGTCTCTGTTCTTCATTTAAAAATATTCCAATTGGCTGTAGGCTGCAGCATTTCCTATTATCCTCTTTGTTTTTGATAAGCCAAGCATTTCCAGTGCACTATTCAGGCACAGTCAACCAAGCACAATAACATTTTGAATATCCAAAAGGTTTCAAGCATATGTCAAGAAATTTTAATTTTATCTGTTTATCTATGTTAATGCAATAATTAATGTAAGCTGTCACATGCCAGTGCAGACAATTTCATTGGAGTTGTTAAAACCTTATGGGCAGAAATTTGAAATGTAAACTTGTTTAAATTGGTCACAGAGGAATAAGATATACAGTTCTGTAGACTTTAATAGAGAGAATCTAACTAGTCAAATAGCCAGATTAAATTTAAATCCTCATAATTAATTAAAATTGTTGCAAAATATTTAGACAACATTAGGAATGGGCAGGTACGTGGCAAATATTATTCAAGTCCCAGGTGATAATTGCATCCAGCAAGAAAATATCTAGCCGCAAACATGTTTAGTAGCTCTACAAATTAGATAAACAGAAACTCCAACAGAAGAGACGTATAAATATGATGCTTAAATGACTCTCTTCCAAAGGCCCAAATGACTTTTCAGCTATCTGAAAGGCACATAGAACAGCCTCCAATGCCCATGCCAAATATGATTTATAGTTAAACTAATCTTTACATCTTTAAATGCCACTGTGGTTCTGCCTCCACTTCCACCCTGACAAGTACCCAACACACACTTTCCAAAAATATTTGTCCCACACGTCACCTTCAAACTTTGTCCCACTCACCATAAATCTACACCCTCTAGTATTGAACATTTCAAAATGGGCAAAATATTCTGACAATCCATGCTATATATGGTTTTCAGAACTTTAAATACTTTCATCACATCTGCCCTCAACATGTGACATACTAGACAAAACAACCTAAGTTTGTCTAGCCTCGCTGAATAGATGATATCCCCTAGTCCAGGCAGCATACTGGTAAACCTCTTCAAAACCCTGCACACAGAACTGCACACAATATTCCAAATGTGGTCTAACCAAAATCTTATAAAGTTGCAACATGACTTCCTGACCCTTATATGCAATCCATGAAGCATACCATATGCCATTTTTAACACTATCTATTTGTGTGGCCACTTTCCGGGAGCTGTGGACTTTGACCTAAAGATCCATCTGTACATCAGTGCTGTTAAGGGTCTTGCCATTGGCAGGATTCTTTCCTGTTACATTTGACCTAAAGTGCAAACACCTCCATCATTCATTTCTTTGCACATTTCTGTAACTGATCTATATCCCTCCATATACTTTGACAGCTTTCCTCACTGTCTGCCATCCACCAATTTGGTGACATCTAGAAATTTACCAATCAATCCATCTACATTTGTGACTAAGTAATTTATTTATATACTAGAATAAGTGTGACCCATTGGATCCCAGCTTCACACGGGAGGGCTGGTCCCCCAACGCAATATTCCACCTCTCCACCAATCCCAATATTGCTGGCCAGTGGGCGGGGGGCTTTCTGAAGCGCTAGCATGAGTGTTGTGGGCTGAAGGGACTGGTTTCCAGAGGGCTAGTATGGACATTGTGGGCTGAATGGATTCTTGGGCTGGCGGATCAGTCACTGAGGCCTGGCAGCTCAGTCACTGAGGCCAGGCAGTTCAGTCACTCAGGCCAGGCAGCTCAGTCACTCAGGCCAGGCAGCTCAGTCACTCGGGCCTGGCAGCTCAGTCACTCGGGCCTGGCAGCTCAGTCACTCGGGCCTGGCAGCTCAGTCACTCGGGCCTGGCAGCTCAGTCACTCGGGCCTGGCAGCTCAGTCACTCGGGCCTGGCAGCTCAGTCACTCGGGCCTGGCAGCTCAGTCACTCGGGCCTGGCAGCTCAGTCACTCGGGCCTGGCAGCTCAGTCATTTGGGCCTGGCAGCTCAGTCACTCAGGCCTGGCAGCTGTCACTCAGGCCTGGCAGCTGTCACTCAGGCCTGGCAGCTGTCACTCAGGCCTGGCAGCTGTCACTCAGGCCTGGTGGGCTGGCAGCTCAGTAACTCAGGCCTGGTGGGCTGGCAGCTGAGAAACTGCCAGAGGTTCTGCTGAAAACAGGTGACAGACTGTGAGAGAGAAGGGGAGAGGGTGGAAAATCAATTTTAGACGTTTTCATCTTTTTTTGCAGACAGCAACGAGGGAGAAAAGTATATCCTTCCGTGGATCTCTGGAGCGCTAGTATCGATGTTGTGCGCTGAAGGGACTGGTGCCCAGAGGGCTAGTATGGACTGTGGACTGAATGGATTCTTGAATTTGCAGTTCAGTGAGTCATGGCTGGTGGGCTGGCAGTTCACCAAGTCATGGCGGGTGGGCTGGCACTCAATCACTTACAGCTTGTGGGTTGGCAGTTCACTTACTCATGGCTGGTGGGCTGGCAGTGCAGTCAATCATGGCTGGCATGGTGGCAGTTCATTCAGTCACCCCTCCTCCCTTCGCCCCCCCCCCCACTCTGTTCCTTGCCATTCCCTTCCCCACCACGAATTCAGCCCATCTGCTCTCAACCTTCCCCCATGCACTCTTAGTGGCTCTCCGACAGTGGAGACATTCCTGCTTATTAGGTTCCCATTGTGATGAACATGCAGGCATGGCAAGTGTAAAAAATGATTTATTAAAGTTTGAAATGCGAATGACTTAAAAAATAACAACAATTTAAATGTTAAAGATTTGATTTATTACATTATTTCTTGTTGTGTTTCTTGTCTTGTTGTGTTCTGCTGCTCACTGCCTCATCAAGACTCTTTGCTGTTGATTACAAAAATATACATTTTCAATATCGAGAGATTGAACGGTCAAATTTTAACAAAGAAAATCTGAGAATTTACCTCAAAAGTTATCATTCAGTGCAGGCCAGCAAATCCAATCTCACAACACTCAAAGCATAGTGCAGGCCGCAAATCTAATCTCACAGCACTCCAAGCAGAGAGCCGGCAGCAAGTCCAACCTCACAGCAATCCAAGCAGAGGCCAGGCAGCAAGTCCAATCCCACAGCACTCCAAGCAGATTGCAGGCGGCAAGTCCAAACTCACAGCACACCAAGCAGGATGCAGGTAGCAAGTCCAACCTCACAGCACTCCAAGCAGAGAGCAGACAGCAATTCCAACCTCACAGTACTCCAAACAGAGAGCAGTCAGCAAGTCCAATCTCACAGCACTCCCAGCAGAGTGCAGGCAGCGTCCAATCTCACAGCACTCCAAGCAGAGTGCAGACAGCAAGTCCAACCTCACAGCGCGCCAAGCAGAGTGCAGGCAGCAAGTGCAAACTCACAGTACTCCAAGCAGAGTGCAGGCCAGCAAATCCAATTACACAGCATTTCAAGCAGAGTGGACACACATGCACTCACACACACATGTACTCACATACACATGCTCTCACACACTCATTCAGGAACAGCTTCTTCCTGATAGCCATCAGGCTATTAAACATAGCGAATAAGCTCTGAACTACAAAATATGATATTATTTGTACTATTTGTTGAACACTCACACACACACCCTCCACCTCACAGACTAACACACACACACTCCACCTAACACTCACACACACACACTCCACCTCACACAGACACACTCACACACCACACACCACAATGACACACACACACACACCACAATCACACTCACACACACCATGACACACATACAGACACACTCACCACAACACACATAGACACACACACACTCAAACACACACACCATATATATGGCAGTAATCTTTTTGAATACTCAAACGGCTCAGCGCAGCTTCTCCACTTTTGGCCTTCCGCAGTCAGCAACACTTCCGCATTCAGCATGACGTCTGCACTCACCGGAAATTAGTGTTGTGCAGCTCATTTTCAAACCACATTTTCATTTTCAAACCAACCACGTTTTCAAACCACATTTTCATTTTCAAACCAACCACATTCTCAAACCAACCACATTTTCAAACTACCCACGTATTCAAACCACCCACATTTTCAAACCAAACCACATTTTCAAACTACCCACATTTTCATTTTCAAACTTCATTTTCATACCACATTTTCATTTTCAAACCACATTTTTATTTTCAATCAACTAACATTTTCAAAGCGCATTAAGGGCACTCACAGTTGAGTAGACACTGTAGGCACATAAAACCACACTCACAGTTTAGTAGACATTCAGTGTTTAGTTGATTCACAGCTCAGACTGAATCGTGACCTCTCATTCACCATCTTGCAGCAACAGAGCCACATCGAGACTTCCGGGTTGTATAGCTCCTCCCCACCCCACCAGAAGGGGTGTGGCCTTCATTGTGGTGATTGACAGGAGAGAGAAGCTCAACAATTTTTAAACACTAATAACTATTTTTTTTCATCAATGGGAAAAAAGTCCTCTGCACCTGATGAGCGGAGGGGGACTCTGAGTATGATAGCCAAAAATCACAGCCGTAAGTGGTAGCGTTTTTTTCTAAAATCATTATACAGCGCAAACATGAAGTGGTCAAGATTAGATTATAGAAACACAGAAAAAATAGGTGCAGGAGTAGGCCATTCGGCCCTTCGAGCCTGCACCGCAATTCTATATGATCATGGCTGATCATCCACCTTGGTATCCCATACCTGCCTTCTCTCCATACCCCCTCTCCATACCCCCTGATCCCTTTAGCCACATGAGCCACATCCAACTCCCTCTTGAATATAGCCAATGAACTGGCCTCAACGACCTTCTGTGGCAGAGAATTCCAGAGACTTACCTATATAGATAGAATAATGTGTTAAAGGGAAATAACATATTAGTATGTGGTTAGATTGTATAAAGATAATATACTATTACAAGGAGATTGTTTTGTGCTGCATTGTGAGCCTAGATTCAGGTTTACTCTGAAGAGATTTAGGTTGAATTCAGAAATGTTATTGTCAGAGGTAAGGTGAATGGCTTGTATCTCCTTTGGATGGGATGAAAGAAGCCTTTTGTATGTTTACGCTACAGTTTTGGGATGTGGTTTATGATAAATCATCTTTGAGAGATTTAATCTGTTACATTACCAAGAGCTGATATAGAGTGACGTCACAATGTACATGTTTTACTGATTTTGAGTCACTGTTATATTTTGAAGATTCAGAAGCAACCTCATCTATTCAACCAGTCATCTGTATTATGTTAGTTTTCTAAAGTAACTATATTTACAGCTTTTACAAATATTTTTCAACCTATTTACATTTGAGGTAGAACACTTGGGTAGCTTACAACTCAATGGTATGAACATTGAATTCTCCAATTTCATGTAAAATATCTGCCCACCAACAACCTTTACTCTTTCCCTCACTGCTGTCACTACTCCGATGTGCACACATTCCCCCAACCATCACCACCCGAGTCACTCTACACTTTCCCCCTCCTCTCTATACTCACTTTACAAGCACAAATGATGTATTTCCCTTTTAACCCATTCTGTCCCATTCCATCCACATCCATCCTCTGGCTTCACATTTCACCACTCCTTTTCTTTTCATATCTGACACCCTTTTGTCTCCATTTCACCTCTGGCCTCTGTCACTTACTCAACCAATCACCCCTCTCACCTGTACCACCTATCATTTCCCTGGCTTTGCCCCACCCCTACCACTTATTTGAAACTTTCTCCTCTTATTCCATCATTCTGAAGAAGGGTCAAACCCCAAATGTGGTCTTTCCACCCCCTTCCCAGATGCTGCCTGATCCCCTGAGATCTTCAAGCACTTTATTTTTTTCTCAATATTTCAGGATCTGCAGCTTCATGTGTCACCATCTTACATTAGAAATAAACTGTACACTACAAATATGACGCCCAGGTATGGATTGTGAACCACATATTAATAAACACCAATAGAAAACTAAAATAAATTGAATTCATCGATTTGGAATGCCATTTGCCATATTTTATGTAAAAACATATCAATATTGAAAGAAGATTTGCTAATGCAATAACATTTAAATGAAAATGAGAGAAATGAATAATTTGTGTTTACTTCCTCATAGTTGGTGAAACTAATTGTCAGAAATCTCAATTGTTGATAAAAAAAATCTTGATTAGCTTTTTTAAAAAAATGTTGGTACTTTTATCCATTCTGTCACATTTTCAGTCAAATTGGAGGATTTTTCTTTTGTTGAGAAAACTCAGATTTTGTCTTGTGCTTAAATATCGGCAATCCATTGTGTTTCCCTTTTGCTTTCTCCACTTGGTCATAAATCACAGAAGATATACTGTAAGCTACGTGAGTTTTCCATTATAGTAATGGGGTAATGCCTGAGTACCTCAGGCTCTTCCTTAATAAGTGCACAGGGACTGCAGTCATGCAGTTGTGAAGCCATAATTTTCTGCTGAATATCATAACTATAACAACCATTATTGAGTGTTGGAATAGCTATGTTGCAATGCTAGAATGTATACCCGGTATCCTGTAACAGAACAAACAGCTGTATTCAGAAAAATCTGCAAATGCTGCCCAATACAAATTGGAATTAATTTTGAGCATTATGCTCTTGTCTGAAATGATTGGTGAACTATAGTTTTCCCCTACAGTGTTTACAAGCATGAAAATTGAAAGAGTGGGGATGGCCCAGGACACATAGGCAATCATCAGCTTAGAGGCAATCAATTGAGGTGAGAAAACAGTCAGTGTAAACCAGAAATGTATGTTTTAGTGCATTGAATTGTACATGCATGGTAGAAAAGGCAAAATAAAACTTGAGATGCCCTAGAGAAAAATGTTTTCAACTGCAGGATGCAAAAAAAAGCAATATTTGATATTTTGGTGTAACATAACAGATACCAGTTGAATATAACATGAACATGAAGATCCTAATCAGTTACTTCTATAATATACTCACGATGATTGACATAGAAACAACAGACTATTCTGTCTCTATCCTATTTAATTTAATAATTGTTTCTAAGAATAGAATATATTGCATTGTCACACTATGCCCAAAATATTCTTAGTGTAAATATTAAAGAACTGACAGCTGCTGGACAATCTGCATATCTTCTCAGTTAATCAGTTAATTCATTTGGAAGCATCGAGTGTTGGGTTGCTCCGGGTTAGGCTATGGTTTGTAAATGTACTTGCAAACCAATTGTAAATTACACAAGCTAACATATTGACATGACTGTAGGATTTTTGATGAACTGTTTTCCAAGTAATTAAGGATCTTAATGGCCTCATGGCATTGTTTGTTTAACTGATCCCAAACAGCAGGGAAACAGCCAGTGGATATACAGGTACATCCGTTTTTTTTTCAGACAGTCCATTAGCAGAAATTTTCAACATAACGGGACAAACTAAGTGCAAAGAGACTTCTAATTTTACACTAGTGGAATGTATAGATTGTAATGTTTGAATTATGAAAAGTCCCTATTTCATCTGGCAATCCACGCGCAGAGAGTAAAACAAGTGTCTGACAGCACATCTGTTTCGGGCTCAAGTACTTGAGGGTTCAAAGTCACAGACATGAGTCACAGACACTTTTCCTGTCATGCTTCCCCAGTATGTAGGATCTTCATAAAATCATAAGACTTAGGAGCTGAATTAGGCCATTTGGCCCATTGTCTGATCCGCCATTTGATCATGGCTGATCTACTTTTCCCTCTCGAGGGCTGAGGGAGAGCTGGGAAGGGTAGGAGACAGCAAGGGCTAACGTAATTGGGAGAATTCAATGTTTATGCCACTAGGGTGCAGATTGCCCAAGCGGAATATGAGGTGCTGTTCCTCCAATTTCCGGTGGTGCTCACTCTGGCCATGGATGAGGCCCAGGACAGAGAGGTCGGATTCGGAATGGGACGGGGAGTTGAAGTGCTGAGCCACTGGGAGATCAGATTGGTTAATGCCGACCGAGCGGAGGTGTTCGGCGAAACGATCGCCAGATGGAGCTAGAGTGTTAGGCACAGGGTGAGAGTAGGTCATTTTTGTTGGCTGTACAGAGGTACTTCTGGCACCGCAAAAACATAATTCACTAGTTTTTGCATGTTACTTCAGTTCCATTGTTGACAGAACTCATTGAAATGAACAACAGAGAGGCTGCAAAAAATGTCAACAGAATACGGCACTCAGAATGTGACCTCTGTAATAAACCCCCTAATTATTAGATGAGTTCTCTGTTCTGAAACATATAAGATATTTAGACATCTATGGGTAAGTTTAGAAATACTTTTCAAAAGTTTTCCTTTTGAAATAGGATTAGGAGAGCAACACAGCTGAAGACCACATTTTGAGACCATTGAAGGTGCATAAAGACAGGTAAAAATTAATTATAGTCAGGATATCCTATTTCTATTTTTGTACCTTGCACAGGAAGAGGTCAAATACAACTCAGCACAGTGGCGCAGTGGTAAAGTTGCTGCCTTATTGTGCCAGAGACCCAGGTTTGATCCTGACTATGGGTGCTACTAAGACCACTAGAGGTGCCGCATTGAAGGCAGCATCTGCCTACAGTCTGTCCGTTGTTTTCTATCTTTTTTAAATTTTAGTTTGTCTCAAAAGTGTGCGTTTGGAGTTTCTTTACTTTTTTTTATGAGGAGGAGGGAGGTAGTGTAAGGGGGAAAACTGCTTCTCAGTCGCTTCCTGGCGAGGACGCAACTATTCTCCGAGTTGCGTCGTCACCCCCCTCTTCACGACCTACCAACTGGATCAGAGTGGCCTTTCCTGCTGGGGACCCAGACCAGAGCTTCAGCAGCGGAGTCGTAGTGCTGGACTCACTGTGGAGCGTAGCGATGCCTACCTGGATCGCCATTTGAAGCTCCGGAGTGCTGGGCCTGCTGTTCCAACATCGTGGAGCTGAGGTTTGAAGAGCTCCCAACACGGGCGGCGCTGACCTCAACATTGTGGAGTCCCTGGAGCCCTTTGCCGAGGGCCGCCAGTTTGCACTCCACCCAGCACGGCATGTGGACTATGGGAGCCGCGGACTCTGGTAGGAAGCGCCTGATTCGGAGGTCCAAGCCGCGGAGGTTGTTCTCCCGGTCTGACATCGGAGTTCCATCCCGGCGAGCAGGCCTGAAAATATCGGGCCACCCGTAGCAGCGACTGTGGAGGGCTCGGGAGGCCCCGGCCACGGTTGAACATTAAGAATAACAGAGGAAGAGGACTGACTTTGGTGCCTTACCTCACAGTGGGAAACTTTGATTCTGCTGTGTGGGGATGTTTTATGTTGGACTCTATCGTGTGTTGCATACTTTATTTTAATTGTATGGCTGTATGGTGAACACACATTTCACTGTGCCAACTGACACATGTGACAAATACATGTATCTTGTATCTTGACTATGGGTGCTGTCTGTACAGAGCTTGATCTAAACACCCCCTAAATCTATTTATTGTCTCTCCTAACATGACCTTTAAGTTACCTTCACTATGCTGGCCACTTTTCCTGTCATGCTTCCCCAGTATGTAGGATCTTCATAAAATCATAAGACTTAGGAGCTGAATTAGGCCATTTGGCCCATTGTCTGATCCGCCATTTGATCATGGCTGATCTACTTTTCCCTCTCGAGGGCTGAGGGAGAGCTGGGAAGGGTAGGAGACAGCAAGGGCTAACGTAATTGGGAGAATTCAATGTTTATGCCACTAGGGTGCAGATTGCCCAAGCGGAATATGAGGTGCTGTTCCTCCAATTTCCGGTGGTGCTCACTCTGGCCATGGATGAGGCCCAGGACAGAGAGGTCGGATTCGGAATGGGACGGGGAGTTGAAGTGCTGAGCCACTGGGAGATCAGATTGGTTAATGCCGACCGAGCGGAGGTGTTCGGCGAAACGATCGCCAAGCCTACTCTTGGTCTCACCGATGTAGATCAACTGACATCTAGAGCAGCGGATGCAATAGATGAGGTTGGAGGAGATGCAGGTGAATCTCTGTTGCACCTGGAATGACTGCTTGAGTCCTTGAATGGAGTTGAGGGGGGAGGTAAAGCGACAAGTGTAGCATCTCTTGCAGTTGCAAGGGAAAGTGCCCGGGGAGGGGGTGGTTCGGAATGGAAGAATGGACAAGAGAGTTACGGAGGGAGCGGTCTTTGTGGAAAGCAGATGGGGGGGGGGGGGGGGATATGGGAAGATGTGGTGAGTGGTGGGGTCAATTTGGAGGTGGCAAAACTGACTGGACTATTTGCTGTATATGACGGCTGGTGGGGTGAAAGGTGAGGACTAGTGGGACTCTGCCCTTGTTACGAGTGGAGGGGATGGGGAGAGAGAGCAGTGTTACGGGGTATGGAAGAGACCCTGATGCGAGCCTCACCTATAATAGGGGAGGGGAACCCACATTCCCTGAGGAATGAGGACATTTCCGATGTTCTGGTGTGGAATACCTCATCCTGAAAGCAGATGCGGCATAGACGGAGGAATTGGGAGTAGGGGATAGAGTCCTTATAGGAAGCAGGGTGGGAAGAAGAGTAGTCCAGATAGCCATGGGAGTCAGTGGGTTTGTAGTGGATGTCGGTCAGAAGTCTATCACCTGCGATGGGGATAGTTAGGTCATGAAATAGTAGGGAAGTGTCGGAAATGGTCCAGGTGTATTTGAGTGCCAGATGTAAGTTAGTGGTGAAGCGGATTAAGTCGGTCAGTTGTGTGTGGATGCAGGAGGTAGAACCAAAGCAATTGTTGATGTAGCAGAGGTAGAGGTCGGGGATGGGGCCCTGGTATGCCTCGAACAAGGATTGTTCGACGTACCTGACAAAGAGGCAGGCATAGCTGGGGCCCATGCACGTGTCCATAGCTACGCCTTGTATTTGGAGGAAATGGGAGGAGTCTAACAAGGTTATTGAGGGTAAGTGCCAACTCCGCTAGGCGGAGGAGAGTATCAGTGGACGGGTATAGGTTACTTCTTCGGTCGAGGAAGAACCGGAGGGCTTTGAGACCATCTTGGTGGGGGATGGAGGTGTAGAGTGACTGGACGTTCATGATGAAGATGAGGGGATGGGGGCCTAGAGAATGGAATTAGATAACGGGGACTGTCTGAGGTGTCATGAACATAGGTAGGGAGGGATTTGACCAAGGGGGATAGGATGGAGTCAAGGTATGTTGTTGTTGTTGTTGTTGTTGTTCAACCTTCGTAGTCGAAGAAGACCATGACTTCAGACACTGTTCTGCTGATTTGGAGTACCTGATAGTTAGATGCAGGCCTTTCTACCTTCCACGCGAGTTTACTGTTGTCGTAGTTACAGCTGTGTATATCCCATCGGATGCTAATGCTAGCATAGCTCTAGGCTACCTCCATAGCGCTATCAGCAAACAAGAGAATACCTGCCCCAAAGCAGCCGATATCATAGCCGGTGATTTCAATCACGCACTTAAAATCAGTTCTCCCCAAGTTTGAACAAATGTGCAAGTAGGGGAGAGAATACATTAGACAAGGCCTACTCAAACATCAAGAAGGGGCTCAGAGCCACACCACTATCACACTTAGGCCAGTCGGATCACCTATCCATTCACTTAGCACCAGCATACACCCCCCTCAGGAGAAAAGCTCAACCCACCACCAGGACTGTTAAAACTTGGCCTGAAAGTGCTTCCTCACAGCTACAGGACTGCTTTGAAAGGAGAAACTGACATTTTTGAAAATTAGGACTTGGAGGAGTACACATCCACTGTACTTTTTTACATCCAGAACTGTGTTGACAATGTCACCGTCGACAAACTCATCCGGGTGTACCCCAACCGGAAGCCGTAGATGACAAAAGAGGTCCAAACTCTCCTCAAGGACCGCAACACTGCCTTGAGGAGAGTTTGGCGTCAGAGCCCTGTACAGCGCTGCTAGAGCCAACCTGAAGAAAGGCATCAGGGATGCCAAAGCGGCCCACAAGAGGAAGATAGAGGACTACTTTAACAACAATGATCCACGGTGGGTGTGGCAGGGCATCCAGCACATCATGAACTACAAGCCCAGTAACAGTACGACGGCCGACGGCGACGCCACACTGGCAGAGGAGCTGAACTTCTTCTTTGCTCGCTTTGAGGCAGAACCAGAAGAGCTCGTCACCATTCTCCCACCAGCCCCCAACAACAACAACTACACCCTCACTGTGCAGGAGCATTAAGTGAGGTTGGTGCTCAGGGCGGTGAACCCGAGGAAGGCTGCCGGACCGGATGGTGTGACAGGAAGGGTTCTGAAGGAATGTGCAGACCAGCTCTCAGAGGTCTTCACGAAAATTTTCAACCTGTCCCTGTCCAAATCCATTATCCCACCATGCCTGAAGTCTGCCGCAATCATCCCACTACCAAAAAAGCCTGTTATCAGCGGCCTCAATGACTACCGACCGGTCGCTCTCACACCAGTCATCATGAAGTGTTTCGAGAGGCTGGTTCAGCAGCACATCAAAGCCAGCCTACAGTCCACCTTCGACCCACACCAGTTTGCCTACAGAGCAAATAGGTCCACTGAGGATGGCATCGCCACTGCCCTTCACACTGCACTGACCCACCTCGAACACCAGGGGAGCTATATGAGGATGCTCTTCATTGACTTTAGCTCTGCCTTCAATACCATCATCCCCAGCAGACTGGTCACCAAACTCATGGACTTAGGACTTTCCCCTCCCACCTGCCTTTGGATCAAGGACTTTCTGTCTAACCGTCCCCAGACGGTCAGACTGGGCCATCACCTCTCCACCCCCATCACACTCAGCACCGGCTCCCCACAAGGCTATGTGTTGAGCCCCCTCCTCTACACACTCTACACCCACGATTGTGCCCCCGCCCACTCCACCAACACCATCGTCAAGTTTGTGGACGACACGACTGTGGTTGGACGTATCTCAGGAGGAGATGAGAGGGCCTACAGGGAGGAAGTCCAAAGACTGGCAGCGTGATGTTCAGAGAACAACCTCATCCTAAACACCACAAAAACAAATGAAATTATCATAGACATCCGTAAGAACAATGCAGCCCTCCAACCCCTATTCATCAATGGGGACTGTGTGGAAAGGGTCTCAGACTTCAGATTCCTGAGCACACAAATTGCGGAGGATCTCTCCTGGACCACAAACACCACCACAGTAGTCAAGAAGGCCCAGCAGCAACTCTATTTTCTGAGGATCCTCAGGAAAAACAACCTGGAAGAGAAGATGCTGGTGTCCTTCTACCGCTGCTCAATCGAGAGTGTGCTGGCGTACTGTATAACCACATGGTACGCCAGCTGCTCTGCAGCGGACATGACAGCCCTTCAAAATGTCATCAAGACTGCCCAAAAAATCACTGGCTGCCCACTGCCCTCCCTGAAGGACATCTTCAGCGAGAGCTAACATATTCAGCAGGGCAGCCAACATCCTGAAGGACCCTTCCCACCCTGGACACAACCTGTTCCACCTGCTGCCCTCTGGCAGACGGTACAGGTCTTTCAAAACTTGCACGAACAGACTCAGAGACAGCTTCTACCCCATAGCCATACGTGAGCTTAACAATGCAAAATAAGAAATAACACTCACATTTAACTGAATTGTTTTTTTATATGTATACACTTTTACCCTTACTTATATATTTAAGAATGTTCTTGTGAATCGCACTGTTGGATTGACATTTTAAATTTTGTTGCACCATGTGCAATGACAATAAAGAGATTCTTCTTCTTCTTCTTTTGTTTGAGGGTCCGAAGGTGACTGGTGAGACTGATCTGGGCCCAGAAGGCTCGCCCGCATAAGGCACACAGTTGGGTGGGCGCTGTAGTAGAAGTTGAAGTGGCTCGAGCCTTGCGCGCGGCACGTTTCCTCTGAGCTTCTGCGGTGCGCTTCTGCTCAGCTGCATGCACTCCTGTGGTGATCTTGCTTCGCCCAGTTGGGCGGTACGGATCCTGTAGTCATGACTTGCGTTTGACTTGGATTAAAGTGACGGAGAGTTGTGCAAATCGTCAGCCTCACTCTCTCGTCCTACCTGGATCCAGTGGCAAGACATAGCAAAGATGGTTGGCGATAGGATGCAGTGGATGGTCACCAGTGTTCTGCATGAACATTGTGCCCTAATTGCACTCCACGACTCTTTGCTGCGTCCACCTTCCTAGCCGTTGGACCGCCAAATGGTGGTCTCCTCCGCATGTTCCACCGGATCAAGTCTTCACCTTTCCTGAATAAGGTAATAGCCACGAGGCAGTGGAGGTTTGCATTTGGTGTTTTCCTTCACCCCTCCAGGGTGCTACATAGAGGCCTGTGCGTGACTTTGTTTAATGTGGGGAGACTGGTCCACAGGCAGCCACCCCATGGTCCTTGGCAGATCTGGGTCAGGATCCAGTGGCATGGTCTAAAATGGCTGGAGAGCCTTTTCTGCTGCAGCCTTCATCTGCCTTCCCGTGCTCCACTAAAGTCCGCCCGTTCCACCGTTGAGGCCTTGGTTGGATTGTTCTTTATCAGAGACCTCCCCTTCGACCTTACCGCCATGGGTGACCCTACCAGGTTCATAGCTCCAGACGGCATCACTCTCAGGATCTCAGGTGCACAGAAGCTTCTCCACCACGACAAGGGACAATCCTCGGAGAAGCCTGTTCAATGGTTTAATGGTTCAATCGTGCTTTATTGTCACATGTGCAAAGTGCAAATATACAGTGAAATTATTTTCTTACAGTCTAGTAGAGTATTGTCATACCATCCATGATTAGCAATTGTACAGAAATATTCTACTGAGCTGCATGCAAGAGGTGCCATGTTTTGGCACAATTTTCCAAGTCCAGTCCATGCTCTAGTTGTAATAAGTGGTGCCCAATTCACGCAAGCCCAGGCTACTGTGTGCCACCAGCCATCACCTTCCTTGGTTATGTGGATTAACCAGCAAATGGACATCCTCTCCTCACCTGTCCACCTTTGTTTCCCGGGAGAGCCTCCCACAGCTGACCTTGAGGACGCAGTAGGCCAGACCCCAGTTCCCTCTTCTGTCTTTCCAGCCTCACTCCTCTTCCATTGTGTTCATTGTCATCATTGACTCCAGACTCCCGGTCTCTGGGCAACAGGGATGAGCAGCGACAGATCAGCGGGCTCCCCCTTCCAGCCTGCCACTGTAAGCCACAGTCCGCGCTGGGCCTTGCATTCAGCTGCAGTCTGCTGGCTTAGCGGCTTCCCCTGCAGGTAAAGTAAACATCCTCTCCACAGCTGTAGATTTACCATATTTATCGATGCCTATATAAACTCCACTACACATTATGCATTCCATGCATTCTACCTAGCAATCCAGTCCGGGTTTTGGGCATCATGAGTGCTGTGCCCTTGGCAGCCTGTCGTTTTGTTACTGTGGTTTAGAATGTAAACTGATCCAATATGCACAGCTATGTATGATGCTCTCACTTTGAAATCTTACTAAAAGACTGATGGTTCACTCTAGACTTTGTAATGGATCTTTTACAAACATGGTGTCAGAAGTGGGATATGAACCCACGCCTCCAACTGGAGGCCTGATCATCTTCGGCAAAGCTGTGCACAAGCTGTACACCAACCAGAGTCCTACTCAAAAACTACTCTCACAGTCCAAGGATCTTTTTCACAATAAACTGGGCAAGCCCCATACCAAGTACACTATTATAAATGACCCGAAGTCGCATCAGTTGTTTGTTCCCCCCACCGAATCCTGCAAGCAATGAGGGACCGCATCAAAAACAAACTGGACAGAATGAAAGCTTTGGGCATGATTGTCCCTGTCTATGACCCACCTGCCTCGGTTTCCACCATGGTTGCAGCCACCAAGAAGAATAAAGACAAAATAAGCATATGTATAAACCCCAAGGACTTAAACACTGCCATCAAACGTCCACACCACCCAATGCGGACGGTGGAAGAAGTTGCGGCACACCTGGGAAAAGCCATGGTATTCTCAGTCTTAGATGCAAAAAGCTCATAGTGGCAGATTCCGCTAGACCACGCATCCTCCACGCTAACCACATTTGGTACACCTTTCGGACGCTATCTTTTTTTAGGCATGCCATTTGGCATCAATTCGGCTAGTGAGGTTTTCCAGCGCACCATGGAACAGCTCTTTGCCGGGTACCCATGCGCTATAATTGTGGACGTCATCCTGGTCGCCAGGCGTGATGTCCAGGAACACGACTCTAATCTAAAACTAGTCCTAGATCTAATGCCGGTGAGGTAAACCTCAAACTCAACCCGATCAAGTGTAGGTTTCGAGTCAATGAAGTGAAGTATGTGGGTCACGTATTCATCAGCAATGGCCTCAAGCCAGACCCGTCCAAGACCATTGCCATCAGCGAGATGCCAGCATCCACAGACGTAACTGCTCTGCAATGATTTCTAGGCATGGTAAACTATCTTGGAAAGTTCAATCCCAAACTTCAATGAACTCTCAGCACCTGCTGTGGCAGCTATCTCACAAGGACACACACTGGTCCTGGCACGAGCACCACAGAGGGTGTTCGACACCCTCAAACAACAAATGTCTTGCGCTCCCACCCTCACATACTTTGATGTCGAGCAGCTCCAGCAACTCTAACTTGCGATGCCTCCCAGTACGGGCTGGGTGCTGCCTGCCTACAAGACAACGGTAAGAGTTTCCGGCCTGTCGCCTATGCCTCCTGCACCATGTCTGACACAGAAGAGCACTACGCTCAAATAGGAAAGGAACTGCTAGCCATAACTGTCACCTGCAAGAAATTCAATGACTTTATCTTTGGCAACCCGGTCACAATGGAAACCGACCACCAGCCCCTGGTCAGCATCCTGAGTAAACCAATACGCGCGGCCCCAGTGTGCTTACAACACATGATGATGGAACTACAAAGGTATGACATAAAACTGATTCACAAACACGGAAAGGACATGTATTTAGCCGACACCCTGTCAAGGGGATCGCGCAGCACCTGCAAGAAGCACCTGTCAGACGACGATGGGTATGTGGTTATGATGGCCTCTTACCTTCTATCCGCGCGTTTAGATGACCTTGCAGCACAAACGGCTGTGGACGAAATGCTACAGTCGCTCTCCACTGTCATCCCTCACGTTGGCCAGACAAACAATACCAGTTGCCTCGCCAATTCTACCCAGTTTGCGACAAACTAGTTCTCCAAGACAACATTGTGGTGAAGGGACATAAGGCAGTCATTCCGGAATCTCTGCGCACCAAATATTTTGAGGCAGTCCACAGGGGCCATCCCCGGGCGGAAGCAATTATCCAACAGGCAAAGAGTACGTTCTTCTGGTATGGAATGGCCGATTTTGTGCATGAGAAAGTCAAAGCCTGCGCAGTTTGCAACAGCCTAGCTCCGTACCAGCCCAAACAACTGCTTCTCTCACACCCTAAAGCAGACTTAAGGGCCTGTCCTACAAGCATGCAACTCTATGCGATGAACGCGATCAAACTAGAAGCGGGAGCCGCGCGGAGGTCACGTGATCCCCGTACAGGGCCGTTCCCACCAGCATGCGCCTCCAAACCGGCAGCAGGGGCCGCGCGGAGGTCGGGTGAGTGGCGCAACGCGGCGCAAAGTGAGGCGAACTTGGAGCGAAGTCTAAGGTAAGTTCGTCAGGTCAGAGAGGGGCAGACAGAGGGGGGCAGACAGAGGGGGGCACACAGAGGGGGGCACACAGAGGGGGGCACACAGAGGGGGTTACGGAGGCACGTACAGATAATGTCACGGAGGCATGATGTTGGGGCAGTGTGTAATGCGTCGAGGCGACTGCGAGCCGACAAGCCGTTTCCGCGTGTAATTTTTGAAAATAGTCAGTTTTTCGGAAGCCCCGCGCGATGTCGGGACGAACTCCGCACAATTCCGCACGGCTCCGGCAATCAAAGTGGGACCGGTCCCGCGACGCCGGACGGCTCAAGCGACCACGTTAGGTCGCGCTAATCGCATAGAGTTGCATGCTTGTAGGACAGGCCCTCTACCCTGGTCCACAGTTGCAACTGACATTTCAAGTGACATGGCAATCAATACCTGGTCCTAGTCGATTCATACTCGGGGTGGTTTGTGATCGATTTGCTCAATAGTCCAACCTCCGCCATGGTCATCCAGAAACTTACGCGCAACTTTGCTGTCCACGGGCCACCGATCCAGCTGCTTTCTGACAATGGCAGTCAATTCTCCAGTGAACTCTTCAGGGGTTTGGCTAAGTGCTGGGAATTCTGCCACATTTCCAGCCGCCCCAAACACCCGCAGTCCAACAGTCTGGCTGAACGCGCGTTAAGAAGCACCAAACAATTAATGGAACGATCACACAGGGCCAGCTCCAATGTCCATCTTGAACTATGGATCATCTCCCACGACCCAATTCTGGGATCCCCTAGCCAGCGCCTCATGTCAAGGGAGACTTGCACTACTCTACCTATGGCTAAGCAGATGCTACAGCACAAGTTAGCACGCCGGTAGCAGTTGAATTCCAGCTCCAGCAACGCCGAGATGCTCAGAAGAAACATTACGACAAGATCAGCACTCCACTCCTGCCGCTTACCAAAGGGCAAGTCATCCATTTACAGTCGCCCAAAGGCTAAGACCACCTGAGTGTCATTCAGGGGTCCACCGCGAAGCCATGCCCCTATCTGGTCAGTGTTGACAACGTCATCTATAGACATACCCACCCGCACCTCCGCTTGGTTAATGAGCCAGCACCTCCATGTCAATACCCTGACCAACCGGCCGTGACCCTTTCACGGTCCAATGGGATGCTCCTGTGGTTCCACGGTTGCCGGCTGACCCGAGTCCGATTGCCTCACCGGCCGCCTCACCAGTCCAGCTGCTGCCATTACAATCCCCGCTTTTGCCCGCAACGCTGGCAAGACCAATACCTTCTCCTGTTCAATCTCCAGTGAAGGAAGATGAGGGGTACTACCGTACACGTGCAGGATGTGTTTGCAAGCCGAACCTGAGAATTGAAAAATTCACCAGGTATATCTGAACTGTGTACGACCCGCTTTATTTTACGCGCTTGCACAACGGATAAGTAAAGTGCACTCACCCTATACTGGTGTTTTACAATATATTCCGCCGTGTTTTTTTATTTTACTTCGGAGTCACGCATGTGAATCCGTGAAGAACCCTGCCAGTCGGCATTCGCGCATTTCATCTGACGCATGGTGCAGTGACCGGCTGGGAGTAGCAGCACTTCTCCAGCGGTAAGTTTAAAAAGCGTCAGGTAAGTGTTAAACTTGTTGGAGGTCTCTGCGTTTGGTAATTCAGTTATGGCTAGCAGAAGGGCAAGTCCAAACATGAAGAAATCAGGAGCAGCAAGGCGAGCCATGCCAAAAATATCACAAACCCGCAGGAGTTCGGGTAACGGGCGGCCACCTAGCTCATCCAAGGAGTCGCCAGTTGTAAAACCGGCGACTACAGACGTAGTGTCGGAGCACACTTTGCCTGCGCCTGAGGGGTGTAAGGACACCCGAAAGTCTGTTCGGCCGATAGACACGGACGAGTCCAGTCGAGAGAGTTCGCCTTTTAAATGGATACCGCAGAACGGGTATCCAGGATGAAGCTGCTTTTGGAGAGGATGGTCCATCAAGAGCGCCGGCCTCTCCATGAGCCAGCACCAGCAGCACCTACGGGGCTGCCTAGTATCTCAATCCTGGACGAGGAGAGTATACCGGGTCAGAGTGAATCTGACGCAGATTCAGAGGGCTTAGCGTTGGAGCTTGCCCCACGGGACGAGGGGCAAGCGCAAGAGGCCCCATTCCTGGTGGCCAGATTTGCCATCCCTACCAACTCTGGCAAGCCACTTGGAGAAAAGCTGGCTGCCAGCATAAATTATTGGGTCTCGCACCAGCTTCAGGAGCTGGCCATGGACACAATGGCCAAAATTTATGATACCCCAGAGAACTGTATCCTGCTGAAAGTGCCGACAGTCAACCATGCCATTTGGGGCCATGGGTGCTGAAGCTGCTGGGATCAGGAATAATGGCTTTTGGTAGGTTGGTGCATGATGGGACCCTGACTGAAAGTCAGCAGGATGCCCTGGCTCCCATGTGCAATGTGCACTTTGAGATTAACTGCCTGCAAAAGAGCGGCATCCGCCCCACCATTAACCCCAGGTTTGCTGCCCTATGTAAGCCTGGCAACATCCAGCCGCCGAACCTGTTATTTGGGGAAGGCCTGGCTAAAAGAGTGAAGCAGCTGGACGATGAGGCCAAAACCATTGGGCTCATCAAGGCACCAGTGACCAGCAGAACCCTTCGACGGGGCTGGGCAAGGACCAAGCCGACCATTTAATGTGCGCAGCTGGCACACTCCAGTAGCAGCATGGGGAAACATGCCTTTACCACCCAAAACCAGGCAAAGAGCTCTACCGATAACCATGGAGGTAGGTGGGTCTGGCTCTTGTCGAAACATATTGAGAGAGAATTACCTACCAGTTGGGGGGAGGTTACACAGGTTTCTGGATGAATGGTATAAAATAACATCAAATATGTTTATACTGCAGAGTATTCAAGGGTTTAAAATTGAATGTATTTCGAACCTGTGTCCACCCACCCAACACAAGCCAAAATGGGCACTCATCTTCTCACAGAGAATTTGATGATCCAAGCTCAAATAGCAAAATTATGCCTCAAGGGAGTAATTGAGAAGACAATTTATCAAACTCATCAATTCGTGTCTAATGTGTTTCCTAAAAAGGATGGTAGGTGTCAGATTATTTTAGACCTAACAGGACTTAATCCATTTGTGCAGTATCAATATTTAAAAATGGAAACGTTTGCTACTGCCAAGCAATTGCTTTCCAGGGGGTGTTATATGGCATGTATAGATCTCCAGGATGCGTATTATTCAGTGCCTGTCCATAAAGACTATCACAGGTATTTAGCTGGATGGGACAATTGTGGCAATTTCGAGCTCTACCTAATGGATTAACCTCAGCCCCTTGCCTATTTACATAGCTGCTAAAACCAGTACTTGGGTTATTACAGTCACAAGGCCATATTATCATGGCCTATTTGAATGACATTCTAATCATTGGAAACACCTTTGATGCAGCCAAGTTATCAGCTTCAGCTGTTCAACTCATGGTGCAGAGGCTAGAATTCATTGTCCACCCAGTTAAATAAAAATTTGGTGCCGGTTAACCTAATTGACTATCTGGGATTCACAGTAAATTCCAATCACATGTCTGTGACTCTGCCCCAGAGTAGATTTAATTGAAGGCGGTATCAAGCTCTTGCGGGAGCAATCACCCCCAATAAACAGGTCACCAGCCTAATTAGTAAATTGGTAGCTGCCTTTCCAGCAGCCCAATATGGACCTTTCCACTACCAACATTTACAGAGGGCAAAGGTACAGGCACTGAGAATACATGCAAGTCATTACAATCGACCCATGCACTTACCATCTGAGGCCATTGCAGAAGTACAGTGGTGGATTAGAAACATTTTAAATTGTTATGGCACAATTTTGACTGAAGCACCTTCACTTATTTTACAGACTGATGTTAGTGCCCTAGGTTGGGATGCTACTGATATCAGGTCTAGCTGAAGAGGCAGATTGGATATGGATGAGGCACAATTGATGTGATCTCCAATCACATGGAATAAATTATTTAGAACTTTTAGGAGCATTTTATGGGCTCAAAGCTTATTGCACCACTAAGCAGCACTTACATGTTCAGCTGCAGATTGACAACACCACGGCAGTGGCATATGTCAATTACATGGGTGGAATCAAATTTAAATTTTGTGATGGATTAACCAACAATATTTGGCACTGGTACATTAAAAATAATATTTGGATTTCTGCTATTTACTTGCCAGGCAGACTCAACATGGTGGCAGACACCAGGTCACGTAAATTCAATGACCACACCGAGTGGATGTTGAATCAGGATGTATTTCAAGAAATTGTCCTTTGGTATGGAATGCCAGATATCGATTTGTTTGCATCCAGACTTAATCACCAGGTACCGAAGTATGTTTCATGGAAACCAGACCCAGGGGCAGTGGCAGTGAATGCGTTCTCACTGCACTGGGGCGGAATGTTTTCATATGCTTTTCCCCCCTTCTGCCTCATCAGCGGTGCCTGACTAAGATCAAGCATGACTCCGCTACAGGGGTTTTGGTGGTACCCAACTGGCCTACACAGCCATGGTTCCCGCTCATTGCGGACATAATAACGCATGCTATTATAGGGGTTCCAAAACACAAAAATGTATTGGTGCACCCTGTCACTGGGGATCCACACCTATTGAATGATCGGGTAAATTTGTTGATTTGCAGATTTTAAGAAGGCCGTACCTGGGTCTGGGACTACCCAATAAGACTGTGGATATCATCACATCATCCTGGAAGGATAGTACAAAAAGACAGTACATCTCCCATATCAGGAAATGGGAGGACCTTTGCTTCCATAGGAACATTACTTACCACACAGCTTCCATCGCAGATGTGCTAGAATGTCTATCCCACTTACATTTCAATGACGGGTTGAGTAACAGTGCTATCAACAGTGCCAGGAGTTTCCTGTCATTGTACCTATGCCAAGGGTCAGGACTCCAGCCGCTAGGATCTCACCTGTTAATTTCAAGATTCTTGAAGTGTGTGTTTAATTCTAATCCTCCTAGGCCTAGCTACTCTCAAATCTGGGATGTGAACATGGTACCCACAGCCACATCTTTGTCCTTACCAAAGATCACCCTCAAGTTGGTTATGCTCATGGTGCTTACATCAGTGCAAAGGGTTCAGACTCTTCACAAACTGCATCTGGACAGGATGGTGTCATCACAGAATTACGTTACATATCATATCTATGACTTACTCAAACAGTGCAGACCACGGGTGTCCGGATACAAGCTTGTATTGTCAGCTTATCCCACAGATTCACGGCTGTGTGTAGTGGCGCACTGGAAGTGTTATGTTGACGTCACAAAGAGCCTCAGATGCTCCGAGGT
The DNA here is from genome assembly GCA_963514005.1 of Raja brachyura. The sequence goes on along the minus strand of OY740786.1, from coordinate 48,251,519 downwards.
AGCCCTATTTATAAGCCACAAAAAGCCACATATGCAAGTGTCATCTCAGACCATCTCATGATGGCTGAAGCAAGTCCTGGGGTGTGCAGGAGTTAATACTAAAAACTTTAAATATCACTCCACCAGGGCGACATCAACACGACACGGCGACAAGCGGCGAGGGCAATGGATGTCCCTCTAGACCATATCCTCGCGGCCGCAGGATGGTCAAATGAATCAACTTTTCAGAGGTTCTACAATAAACTGCTGGTTTAATCCGGGGTGTTCGCCCACTCTGTTAAATTTTGCTTCATAGCTTGTCCCTGAGAGAGAGGAGTCTCTATTGTATTATTTTTTGTTATCAGAGATTCATGGTCTTCTGAGGAAATATAACTTTGATGCACCTCAGTTTTAAGTGACAAGCCCCTTCTTTTTTTTTGTTCACTTTGTCTCTTGTGCCATTTATTCATGAGTACCCCAGCAGTAAACGTTTTCTTTCTTCGTCACAAGCATCCTTTGGATTATCTGACAAAATTTCCACCTTCAATAAGAAGCCACATCTTCTTCGCTCCTTCCCTTTCATCATTCTACTGGGACCATTCCTTCCATGATATCCTTTGTATAATAACAACAAAATAAAATGATATAATATTATTATCCATATGGCTGCATCAAAGTCATTATGCAGCTTTATAAGCCTTTAGAAATATTATGAAAGGGTGCAGGGGAGGTTTGCCAGAATAATGCCTGGATTTGAGAGCATTAGAATTTGATTGTTTTTTTTCTGGAATGCCATTGCGGGAAGACCTGATAGACGTATGCAAAATTATGACAATGGTGACCAATCTGTGCAAGATTTTTGTTTTAGGTAGGCACCTCCAGATCATCCCATCCTCCTGAAGCTTGATCAGATATCTGGTCGCCATTTGTCATTCAATATAATATAAGGGTTAATATAATATAATAAAGCTGGAGAAACTCAGTGGGTGCAGCAGCATCTAAGGAGCGAAGGAGATAGGCGACGTTTCGGGTTGAGACCCTTCTTCAGACTATCCTTCGCTCCTTAGATGCTGCTGCACCCGCTGAGTTTCTCCAGCTTTTTGTGTAACCCTCAATTCTCCAGCATCTGCAGTTCCATCTTTAACAATACAAAATAAGATTGTGTTTCTAATGATTATCAGCAGCCAGGTTTGAATCATTATCCAACAATCATCTCTTGTATTTGCACCCTTGCACAAAGGCAATGAAGACAGCATCATGGAACATCAATTAAACTCTTGCTCACATTGACAGTGATAAATTGTGATTGATGAACATTTTGGGTTATTCTGTGAGTGTTCAGATTGCAGTGAGTGTCTACATTTGCTGATTTCTGCATCTCTAAATGCCAAGCCTGCAATTCAAACCTGAGTGGCTGTTTACTCTGACTGGTGTCATTGCAGACAAAATCATTTAATTGCCGACTTAGGAAAACAAGTTATTTTTATCATCCACCCACACCCATGATCCTGACCTTCACCAGGTCAAAACTCTCCCTTGCATGTTTTGGATAACCCGACCAATTACACAGTCACTTTGTTTGTGTGCCCCAATCAGCACGATCTCACACCTCCGCCAGAACACATTGTGCCGTATCAAGCTCATCAAGTTGTGCAAATGTTCATAAATCTTCTAAGCGAAACTGTGAATTTTGTATAAACAATGGTGAACCTGTGGATGGCTGCTGGGGTCCAATGAGTGATCTAATTTCAGCTTGACTTCAGATCAAACATCATATCTCCAGGTGCATGTTCATATTTAAGGGGAAATGTTCCAAAGCTTTTTTTTTTAAATACTGGGTTTCACATATCAACTTATTAATAAATGCAAAACTTGCTATTTCAAAATTTGACAAGAAAGTGAGTATACTGTATATCAAGATAAAATCTCAAGGATGGACATTTTCTGATTGTACTGACATAAATAACAAATGTATGAGGTAGGGTTACACAAAAGCTGGATAAACTCAGCAGGTGCAGCAGCATCTAAGGAGCGAAGGAGATAGGCAACGTTTCGGGTCAAGACCCTTCTTCGTATTACTGTTGTATTAAACATGAACAAATTATAAATTAATTTTAGTTTTGAATAAATTTGTTGTGCAAATGTAACCCGACATGTAAATCACAGTGTTGGGTCACAGATGGGGAACCCTGGGCTTCAATGCAGTGGTGTAATTAAGGGTCTAGCACAGTTATCTGCTGCTGTCTGTTCTGAAGACAGAAATAGGATTAATGACTTGAAATCTTGTGTCTTTTTCATTTGAACAGTAGGGATAAAGGGTTGGTTTGATAAAGGATCTTAAAATGAGATAGGATAGATGCAAACACACAAGGGGCATTTTATCATTTTGGTAGACAGCTAGCATATTGTGTGGGTGCTTACCCGAGAAATTACACTGGGAGACTTGGATTTATCATTTTAATAGAATCATCAACGTTTTGAATATCACAAGCTGGAAGATGGCAGGGCTCAATAGAGGTAAATTCTAGGAGATAAGATCCTCAGAGAGGTGGAGGTTGGGAAGTCAGAACTGCGCAGAGCTACAGTTTCTTGCTTGAGTATCCTGAAAAGAGTATCCGCTGGTTGGATGACTGATCTGACTGAGTGAGGCACCCTTTGTCTTTGCTCCTTCAAACAGACAGACAAAGTAGCTTTGGGGTCCTGTAGAAAATAATCGAATCTGGTTTCAGCTGATGGTTTCACTCATACAAAGAAGAGCATTTGGGAGAAAGAGCCTTAGAGGATTTGTCTGTCACTTACTGTAGTTAGGGACCCCTAAATTTGACAAAATATCATTGTGCCTGAGATAAATTAACATTGCATTGACCTAATACTCATCTGTGTTAATCAATAGACAATAGAAAATAGGTTCAGGAGTGCGCCATTCGGCCCTTCGAGCCAGCACTGCCATTCAATATGATCATGGCTGATCATCCCCAATCAGTACCCCATTCCTGACTTCTCCCCATATCTCCTGACTCTGCTATTTTTAAGAGCCCTATCTAGCTCTTTCTTGAAAGCATCCAGAGAACCTGCCTCCACTGCCCTCTGAGGCAGAGAATTCCACAGACTCACCACTTTCTGTGAGAAAAAGTGTTTCCTCGTCTCTCCGTTCTAAATGGCTTATTCTTAAACTGTGGGCCCTGGTTCTGGACCAACATCGGGAACATGTTTCCTGCCTCTAGCGTTCTGATTTCCAAGCCCAATCAACATCATCTTGAGCAGAATTTTTACAGACTGATCTCTTAGAGCTACTCATTAATAGTAGATATGATGTACAGACAATAATAAAATAGGGAAACTGAAATGGTATTTAGAACAGAGGAAATTAAGCAAATATTTAATGGTATCGAAAATTAGGTGGGTTTATTGAAGTACTAATGGGTTTTAAAATGAGGGGTATGGATTTAAAAGCATTCACTAAAGAACCAATAGATTTTTTTTTAAGAATTTATTTCATATATGACTTGTATAGGTGAGAAATCTTTTAATTGAAACAAAAAATATTAGCGGATTTCCAAGTAATTTACCTGCATAAATGAAAAAGGGAAAAATCATGGCTGTCAGGGAAATCAATGGGCATGAAAGGAAACATTTGAAATGGTGAAGTTGTACCTATTATCAACATCTGCAGCGAGAGTGACTGACTGCATTACAGTGTTTGGCAGCTGTACAATGGACCACTTACAGTCCACAATGTTAAAATTGATTAAATCCATAGTATTCTAGATGTCCCAGAGAGATCCAAAGTTTGGTGGACAATCCTTGGGAACAGAATGACAGAGAGGGAGAGAGAATTGTGATTTGCTGGTTTAACTGTGGGTTTTTTATTCTTCTCCAACTCACTTTGGATTTTGTAATGTAATGATCAAAACCTATCAAGTGAGGAGCTGTTGGAAAAAAACCCATTACAAAAAGCATTTGATGTAAGCAAACGAACAAAACTGCTAATTTTAAAACTGTGTTTATGAGGTGAGAAGCGCAAATTGTGAATGCAGTGGAATTTATGTCCTATTGCACTGATCCTTCAGTATACCTGAATCAAATTGCAAAGTTAAGGACCATGAACTATGGATCATACTCCTGATTATCCGTATAAACTGATGGGGCTAGAATCAAAGGATGTTGTAAAATTATCTGAAAGGTGACAATTATTTTTTTTTTAAATTATTGAAGGAAAGCTCCTGCAAAACATACTGTAGGTTTTCTGTCTGTTGGAGACAGTAAGGAAGTGTTCACAATTGGGCTGTTTATTGTTCATGTTAGCAGTAATAGTTAGTGCTACTCCCTCACTATTCCTGGTGTTCACCAGATTCAGATGTTAAGTAAACATAGAAAATAGCTGCAGGAGTAGGCCATTCGGCCCTTCGAGCCTGCACCGTCATTCAATATGATCATGGCTGATCATTGAACTAAGTATCCTGTACCTGCCTTCTCTCCATACCCCCTGATCCCTTTAGCCACAAGGGCCACATCTACCCCCCTCTTAAATATAGCCAATTAATTGGCCTCAACTACCTTCTGTGGCAGAGAATTCCAGAGGCTCACCACTCTCTGTGTGAAAAATATTTTCCTCATCTCGGTCCTAAAGGAATTCCCCCTTATCCTTAAGCTGTGAACCCTTGTCCTGGACCTCCCCAACATCGGGAACAATCTTCCTGCATCTAGCCTGTCCAACCCCTTAAGAATTTTGTAAGTTTCTATAAGATCCCCCCTCAATCTTCTAAATTCTAGTGAGTACAAGCCAACACTTGCAAGTAAAGCTACACTTGTCGACTCCTTGTTTCATTTAAATACATCTGGGAGATTAAGAATGGGTATCCTAGTTTCTCATTCAGTAAGGACAATTTCAAATACATCTGCCAGAGCTGATTTTCCTAACAAATGTCCCTTCATATATGACTGCTGCATAGTCTCATATCAATTATGTTTGCAAAGAAAATTTGAAAATATGGAAGAAGCAATCAGATTTTTTCATTACTTATCTATCTATAATTTATCTATCCGTCTCTCTGTCTCTTCCTCTCCGTCTCTCCGTCTCTCATCTTGTCCTCTTCCAATTTGCTTTGTTTTTAAATTTGCACAAAAATGGTACGCGATAGCACTACGATTTTTCGCCACCCTACTAACCATTCTCCTATGCTGCAAGTACACTTGGCTTGGCTATTCCGGTGGAACAATACAACATCGGTGGAATATTACAAAAATTATGATGGTTTAAATATCGTAAAAACCGCCCCTTCCGGCACCCGCTGTCAATCATTGGAGGCGAGGAGAATAAAATTGAAGGAGCATAGTGAGCAGAGTGTGGAGAGTGTGGAGAGCAAGCTGCGTCGACCATCACGATGAGCTGGGAGTCATTGAGTGAGTGCAGCTGGCAGGCAGCTGGCTAGTGAGAGAGTGTGGCCAGCAGGCATCCAGTGATTGAGTATGGCCATCAGGCAACCAGAGAGTGAATGCAGCTGGGAGCCGTTGAGTGAGTGTGGCCGGGAGCCGTGGAGTGAGTGTGGCCGGGAGCCTTTTAGTGAGTGCGGCACTGTGCTGTTCAGTGAGTGCGGCCGGGAGCCAGTGAGTGAGCCGGAGACCCTGAGTGAGCCTGTACCCCCTCCACCCCTGCTGACACACACCCTTCCCCCCCACACAAACCCCTCCCCGCACCCACATGCACCCCCTTCCCCTCCAACACACGCCCCCTCCTCTCCCCAACAACCCCACTCCTCCCCACATGCCTGCTGCTCACACATCCCTCTCCTCCCCCCACATCCCCCTCCCCAATACACTGCTCCCCCATACACTCCTCCCCCCACACACAAACCTCCACCCACACACCACTCCACCCACACACTCATCGCCCCACACATCCATCCGCCCACACACCCCTCCCACCACACACCCCTCCCACCACACACCCCTCCCACCACACACCCCTCACCCCTCACCGTCACAGCACCCCTGCCCACAAACCACCCCTCCCCCACAAATGTCCCGCTCCCCTGGCTACAGGACGTTCCCCGTCCAAAGCAGTCCCCACCCCTGGCTACAGAATGCTCCCGCTGGCCCCTGCCTAAAGCTGTCCCCATCCCCAGGTGCAGGATGCTCCCCACCGGTTCCCGCCTGATGGTGGTGGGGAGCGGAGGCGGTCGACCACGGCAGCGACAGGCCATGGCCATGGCAGCGGTAGGCCACGACAGCGATAGGCCATGGCAACGGCAGACAGTAGGCCATGGCAGTGGTAGGCCACAGCAGCGCTCCCCCCTCCCCCACCTGCACCCGACAGGCCCCGCCTGAAGCCATCCCTGTCCCCAGGCTACAGCACACTCTCACCGGCTTCTGCCTGAAGCCTTCCACATCTCCGGTTGCAGGGCGCATTCCTTCCCACTCCCACCGGCCCCCACCTAAAGCCGTCCCCATCTGCCGGCTACAGAACGCTCCCGCCATCTCCGCCTGCAGCCACCCCCCTCCCCCAGATACAGAACAGCCCTGCCTGGAGCCGTACCCGTCCCCCAACTGCAGAACGCAACAAGAGACGCTACAAGAAAGAATGAACTGAATAACTCATTATTAACATTTAAATTGATGCTATATTTTGTTATTCACATTTTACGATTTAATTAATCCGTGTTCCACTTGCCGTGCCTGTCAGCTGCACCTGCGCAGAAATACCTGCATGTTCTACGTCCCAATGGGAACCCAATGGGCTGTAATGGCTGTGCCATTGGAGAGCCGCTCAGATTGGATGGGAGGGGAATTGAGGGGCGATGCACTGAGTGCAGGATGCTCCACCCCACCCCCACTGGCCACTGACAGCCCCCGACTGAAGCTGCCCCCCTCCCGCAGCTGCAGGACGCACACCACCACCGGCCCCCACCTGAAGCTGTCCTGCCCTCAGCTGCAGGAAGCCACCCACCCCCACCAGTCCCCGCCTGAAGCCGTCCCCGTCCCGAGCTGTAGGATTCTCCCCACCGGTCCCTGCCTGAAACTGGTGGGTTAGGCAGCGTTAGGCCATGGCAGTGGCAGGGGTAGGCAGCATCAGCAGTAGGCCATGGCAGCGGCAGGGGTATGCAGCGGCAGGGTTAGCCAGCGGATGGGGTAGGCCATAGCAGCGCTCCCCCCTCCCCACCGGCCCTCATCAGGCCCGACCTGAAGCCGTCCCCCTCCCCCAGCTGCAGTACTTTCCCCCCTCTCCCACCGTCCCCGACAGCCCCTGCCTGAAGCCATCCCCCTCCCCCGGCTGCAGAATGCAACAAGAGACACAACAAGAAATGACTGATTGTTTAAATTGATGTTTTATTGCAAGAGTTATTCACATTTTAAGCCATAACATATACTTTTTCCACTTGCCGAGCCCGTCAGCTGCGCTTGCGCAGTAATGCCTGCATGTTCTACGTCACAATGGGAACTCAATGTGCGGGAATGGCTGCGCCGCTGGAGAGCCGCTAAGAATGGATGGGGGGGGGGGGGGTTGGGGGGGGGTCGGGGGTGGAATTAGTGTGTGGGGGGAATGGCAAGGGACAGTGGGGGGGTCCGGGGAGGGGAGGAGGGGGGATCAGTAGCGTCACAATGTTACTGATATCAACGGGGAGCTAGTGTGTGTATGTGGGGGTGGATAGTGTGTGTGTTTGACACCGCAGGACACAACCCCAGGCAACTGTGTGTTGAGGGGATGGGACCCACTGGGTCCCGCTTGGTCTAGTATCATATACTTATTAAAAGTCTGATCTTGTAGGTGTGTATATGTTGTTGTCTTTACATCTTCACAAAAACACTATGCGGTAACGATTACATTTTTACATATTCCGATTTACATTTTTCCCGTCAATGCCGGCATCACCTTATCTGAACATTTCATGCTTTATTTATCAATTTATTCTCGACTCATTTCTTAAACTTCTAAAAAAGTCAAAAGCCTTTGAAATTAAAACCACCAGTTTCAACTGATGTCGTCACAATGGCTCAGCAAGCAGTGTGAATCCTCAATGAAGATTTCATCCTATATTTGACATGTTCTTCGTGATTAAAGCTTTAAAAGTGCCAACTTTCACAAGGTTTTTACATATTCTGATTCACATTGTTCCCCTCCAGGCAGAGGTCACTTTCACTGAACATGTTATGCTTTATTTCTAGACATTACTGATTAAAGTTTAAAAGAAAATCAAAATACCTTCAATTTCTAACTGACCAGCTTCAACTGATGACATAACAATGGTAACTTCAACTGATGACATCACAATGGGTAGACTACCAGGGCGAGGGTGAATTGCTGTTGCAACAGCAGGGCAAGTGCAATTGGAATTTTTTTTAAAGATCACTGCTGAGGGAGGCAAGTGAAGTGCTGGAATCGTACATTCGGGAACTGCTTGAGTTGGAGGACCACGCCTCCCATAGGGGTTACGGGTAGAGGACGGATTCATTGGGGGGAGCAGGCACAACAGGTCTGCACTTGGTCTAGTATAACTCTAAAACTCTCATCTTGTACGTGGGTATATGTGTTTGTATTTACATCTTCGCAAAAACACTATGCGGTAACGATAAAGTTTTTACATATTCTGATTCACATTTTTCCCCTCTAGGCAGAGATATTTTATTTTTTTTGAATATATTTTTATTAGAGGCCATACATATAACAAATAATATAGCATTTTTTTCCCAAATATAGTTGATACATCTTTCCAAAATTATATAAATGTTAACAAAATATATATATATTGGCCTCACTTTTTTTTATATAGTGAAAAAAGTATAAAGAAAGAATAGTGAATAATTATAAGAGTATGATTATAGTTGATTAATATAAAGAAGAGAGAGAAGAAAAAAATAAATAAAAATAAAATAAAATAAACAAAAACAAAAAACAAAAAAATAAAAAATAAAAAATAAAAATACTTGTGGAAAAGAAAACGGTATACAACTTATCAATGAGTGGAACAATTTCTAATTATAATATATAGAGACAAGTATATAAATCTGATCTTAAACATTTTTGTTTGTTCTTTCCACCGGGTACTCATTGAGTTTCTATGCTGAGCCCAGCTACCCCTTCATATAATCAGTGAATGGAGACCATATTTGTTCAAAAATCTCAGGTTTATCCATTAGGATAAATCTAATTCTCTCCAATTGTAATGTCGCCAACATTTCCACTGTCCACATTTTAATTGTCGGGGATAATGGTCCCTTCCAAAATTGTAATATTAATTTTTTTCCAATTATTAAACAGTAATCCAGAAAATTTCTTTGATTTACCGTTAAAATTTGATTTGAATCTAAAACCCCAAATATAATTAATTTTGAGTCAGGGCTTAATGTGATCTTTAAAACTGTGGAAATAATTTTAAAAATCTCAGTCCAATAACTTTTAAGTTTTGTACATATTACAAAACTATGATTTAAATCGGCTTCTATATGCTGACATTTATCACATAATGGTGATATAGTAGGAAAAATTCTATTTAATTTCTTTTTTGAGTAGTGTAATCTATGTATTACTTTGAATTGTATCAAAGTATGTCTGGCATTTAACGAACAGCGATGAATTCGTTGTAAGCTTTCTTCCCATAAATCTTCTGTTATAGGTAAACCAATTTCATTTTCCCATTTTTGTCGGAATAGTTCCGTTTTTGGCATTTCCCTGTCCAAAAAAAAATTATATATATATGCTATTAATTTTTCTGTTGTTGGATGATTGTTAAGTACTTCATCCAGTATACCTGGCTCTCTATTTCTGTAATTTAGCGTATTTAATTTGACATAATCTCTAATTTGTAAATATCTAAATAGATTATTTGCTTGCAGTCCATAAATCTCTTTCAACTCCTGGAATGAGAGGAATTTCCCATTCCTGTAAAGATGTTCTATCATTATTATTCCTAAGTTTTTCCAATGTCTAAACCCCACATCCAATGTCGAAGGTTTAAACATAGGATTATTCATAATTGGTAAACAAAGTGGTATAGTTTCTAAATGTAAAGTCTTAATGATTTGTTTCCAGGTACGTATATTATTTAAAATTATTGGGTTTTCCTTATATAATTTTTTTTGTACCACCCCAGGGGCAAGGAGTATTGTGCTTATGTCGAAAGGGAAACAATCTTCCTTTTCAATTCTTAACCAAGCTGGGTCTTGTTCCATCTGTATCAACCAATAATTAAAGTTCTTAATCTGAACCGCCCAAAAATAATATAAAAAATTAGGTAAAGCTAATCCACCATTTATCTTAGATTTACATAAGTTAGGCAGAGATATTTTATGCTCTAGGCAGAGAACATTTTATGCTTTTTCTATCGTCTTATTACTGAAAAAGTTTAAACACATCAAAAGACTTTAAGTATAAAATGACCAGCTTTCACTGATGACGTCACCATGGCTTTACTCGGAACCGACTCACACACAGAATCTTCCACGTGCTTTAAGTGATGTCAATCCCCTGACCCCCCCGACCCCCCCCCCCCCCCACCTTGGGCTATTCACACTCCTCCCCCCCCCCTGGATTATTCATACTCCCCCCCTCCCCCCAGATTATTCACACTCCCCCCCCAGCTAATTCACACCCCATGCACCAACAAAAAAGACGCCGTCGGTGTAACAAAGGATGTGCCTGGAGATGATGTCAGGGCTATTGGAATGTTTTTTTCCAGGCTTACGTTTCAGAGAAAATGAGTGAGACCAAGCAACGAAGCAATGTTTCCGAGGATCTATGATGGCACAACAATCTAATAGGTCGCGACTTGAGTTTCTCTCCGCACAGTCAGAGCGGAACCCCAGCTTAAAAAGGCAGCAAACACCCCCCGGGTTATTCACATCCCCCCGACCCCCCCCCCCCCACTGGGTTATTCACCCCCTCCCCCCACTGGGTTATTCACACACCCCCTCCCCCAGGTTATTCACACACCCACTCCCTCGGGTTATTCACACTCCCCCCCAGGTTATTCACACCACCCACAGTCTCCGCTCCCCTCCCCTCCCGGGTTATTCACAACCCCAACACTCTCCCCCCCGAGTTATTCACACCTCCCTCCCCCCCCGGGTTATTCAGACTCCCCCAGATTATTCACACTCCCCCCTGGTTTATTCACACTCCCCCCTGGTTATTCAGAATCCCTCCCCGTGATACTCACACTCCTTCTAGGTTATTCACATCCCCCGCACCCTCCCCCTGCCTCAAAAAGGCAGTCAACATACCCCCTCCCTCTCTACCCCCTCCCTCTCTACCCCTCCCCCTCCCTCTATACACCCTCCCTCTCTACCCCCCCTCCCTCCTCCCCCTCCCTCTGTACCCCACCTCCTTCTCTACCCCATCCTCTCTGTCCCTCTCCCTCTCTGCCCCCCCCCTAGTAAATGCTACATACTTACCTTTTCTGTTTCTCTCCTGAGTGGCTGGGAGTCAGGAATCAAGGGGTTAAGGGCTCCTGTACCCAATTGGCCAAGCTGCATCAGGTGACGGGTGACTCATCGGAAGCTTAAATACCATGAGTTCCCAGAATTCTCTCTCTTCTTCGTTGACCCTGACAAGTGAACAAGCGTGAGCTGCAAGAGGCCTGGCCACATGGCATAGAACTTTGTGTATTGTTACCTATATTTGTCATTTAGTGTTGTATTGGGACGGATAGGGGCTGACCTGAGGGTTTTTGTGGATTTCGTTTCAGGGTTATCTCCATTTAGGCAGGTTAGAGACTCTGGTTCAACAGTCCATTGCGAGGCTGGCTGGAGCACTGTTATATTTCTTTGTTAGTCGATTCTTGTCCCTGGCGGTGTTGTTTAAATCAGGTTCGGGTTTTTGTCTTCTCTTAACTGAATTAAAGACTATTTTCTTAAACTTGAACCTTTTTGATTATGTTACGCGGCTCTGAGTTTCCTGCCTTCGGGAGTCGTAACAAAATGGGGGCTCGTCCTAAGCTTTGAGGACCCTAGACAGCTTTGGGGTTTTTTTGATAGGCTTCTGGTGACTGGGGAAGACTGTGTTGTGAGGGGATTTTTTTTCTCTTCCGTTTGTGGTAACATTTGGGCCCAGGGTTTGGCTGGTGGTTTGGTCCTAACATTTGATATGGAGTTTAAAGTGGAGGACTTTACTGAGGCTCCTAGTTGGGAGTTGTTTGACAAATGTACGAAGGAGCATTTGTTATGCTGGCAGAGAGCTATAAGGTGCCTATTGATAAGCATTCAAAGAAAGAGGCTATAAAGTCGGTGTTATGGTCTGCGTTGAAGAGGAGTGAGGTATTGCCTGCTGAGGCAGACAGTCCTCTAGCTTCTACACAGCCTGGTCAGGAAATGGGGGAACTCATTTGATTGAAGGAGTTAGAGCTTGAAATGAAAAAGGAGGAGAGGGCCTTAAGAGAGAAAGAGCTCATGCTTGAGATGAAACACCTCGAGCTGCGGGAGAAGGAATTGAATGCCTCCCGAATTTCTTCTGGGGAAAGGGAGTTTGAGATGAGCAAGAACATCTGCCTGGTTCCCCCGTTTAATGAGAAGGATGTGGACAAGTATTTCACAGTGTTTGAATGGGTGGCTTCGTCCTTGAAGTGGCCTAGGGACATGTGCTCCTTGTTATTACAGTGTGTCCTTGTGGGTAAAGCACGGGAGGTGTACTCATCTTTATCTGTTGACAGCAGTCGGGACTATGAGTGTGCGAAGTCTACAGTATTAAGGCCTTAAGAATTAGTTCCAGAGGCGTACCAGCAGAAGTTCCGGCGCTTTAGGAAATTTGATAGTCAGACTTATGTGGAGTTCGCTTGGGAGTAGGAGGCACTTTTAGACAGGTGGTGCGCTTCTCAAGGAGTGAAGGATTTTAAGCTGCTGCGGGTCTTGATGATTATGGAAGACTTTAAGAACTGTCTCCCTGAGAGGGTTGCTACTTACCTTTTATGAGCAGAAGGTGACGGAGGTGTCTCAGGCCGAGGTGTTAGCAGATGAGTATGTATTGACTCATAAAACTGAGTTCGTTGGGCGATCCTATAGTTTTGGTGCACAGGCGTTTAATCACGGTGGCAGTGTCAAAGCTGTTTTTGTGCCTCATTGATACAGGGGGAGGTCCGAGCTGATAAGGTTGACGGAGATCGCAGGACTAAGGAAGGTCCTGTGTGCTACTATTGTAAAGGGAACGGACACATCTTAAAGTCCTGTCCCGTCCTGCGAAAGAAAAATGCAAAGCCTGTGGCTTTGGTTGGTACACAAAAAGCACCTGTGGTTCCTGGGATGCCTGCGTCTGATGAGTGTAGTAATTATTCTGCGTTCATCACGAATGGTTTTGTTTCTCTAGAAGATGGGGTTCATAGAGTTCCAGTGTCCATCTTGCGTGATACTGGTGCTACTCAGTCCTTTATATTGAATAGTGTACTGCCGTTTTCTGGGGAGTCATCGGTTGGGTCCAGTGTCCCTGTGGTAGGATTCGGGTTGGATGACATGGTAGTGCCTTTGCATACCGTGAGTCTCGAGTCCGAGTTGGTTTCAGGCCGGGTAATTGTTGGGTTACGGCCGTGTTTTCCCGTTGCGGTTATTTCTGTGCTTTTGGGGAATGACTTGGCAGGAGGTGAAGTTTTCATTACTCCTGAGGTGACGGCTGTTCCGGTGGTGCAGAGTCCTGATAGATTGGCTATGCAGCATCCAACGGTCTTCACAGCTTGTGCTGTCATGAGGGCTATGGCTAAGAGCCAAGCAAAGTTTGAAGATGTAGCGGATCTGAGTGAGAGCATTTTTGGGGATCAGGATGATGGATCCTGTGTTGTGAAGGATGTTTCTACATCTCAAGATGGGGTCTTGTCTGAAAATGTGCCAGTGTCGCTGTCACGTGACCGGCTGCTTGAGGAGCAAAGGAGTGATCCAGGTTTATTGGATCTGTTCGACTGTGCGGTGCCTGAGGGGGATATGGATTCCACAGCAAAGGGGTATTTTCTGAAGAATATCTTACTGATGCGAAAGTGGTCTCCCTTGGATATGTCAGGGCATGATGATTGGAGCGTGGTTGATCAGATTGTGATACCTCGTCAGTATAGGGACGAGATACTCAATTTGGCTCATGATGGACCTCTGGGTGGACATTTGGGGGTCAATAAGACGTATGACCGTATCTTACAGAATTTTTTTTGGCCAGGGTTGAAAAAGGACATGAAGCAGCACTGCAGGTGTTGTCACATTTGCCAGGTGGCAGGAAAGCCGAACCAATCAATTGTTCCTGCGCTTTTATATCCAATCCCTGTGGTCGGGGAGCTGTTTGAACGGATTCTAGTTGATTGTGTGGGTCCTCCACCTCGGACAAGGGTGGGCACAAGTTTTTATTGACAATTATGTGTGTGTCTACCCGCTTTCCGGAGGTGGTCCCTTTGCGTAACATTACTGCCCCTGCCATTGTGAAGTCTCTCACTAAGTTTTTTTCGTTGTTCGGTTTGCCCAAGGTTGTGCAGAGTGACCAAGGTTCCAACTTCATGTCAAAGGATTTTGGTCAGGTAATGAAGTTGTTGGATTTTGAGCATTGTTACTCCAGTGCGTATCATCCTGAGAGCCAGGGAGCTCTCGAGCGGTTTCACCAGACTTTGAAATCTATGTTGAGGACTTATTGCCTGGAGTTTGAAAAAGACTGGGATGAGGGGGTTCATCTAGTTATGTTTGCGGTGCGTGAGGTCGTGCAGGAGTCTTTAGGGTTCAGTCCTGCTGACCTGGTGTTCGCGCATACTGTTTGTGGTCCATTGAGGGTCCTGAAGGAGAAATGGTTGCAGGAGAATTCAAAACGTAGTATTTTAGACCACGTCTGTACTTTTAGGTCTAGACTGCGGAGGGCATGCAAACTGGCAATGGGTAATCTTGCTTCTGCTCAGTCTAGGATGAAGGGCTGGTTCAACAGGAAGGCTTCTAGTAGGAATTTTTCTCCAGGTGACAAGGTCCTGGTGTTGTTGCCTATTCCTGGTTCCAGTCTGCAGGCTCGGTATAGTGGTCCCTATCAGGCGGTTAAGAAGGTTGGTGCAAGGGATTACGTTATTGGTACCCATGATCGGAGGCGTAAGACTTGGCTCTGTCATGTCAACATGCTGAATCAGTACCATGAGCAAGAGCATGTACAGGTTGATGGGGAGGAGCTGTGTCCTTCGGTTTTGTCGAAGAAAGTTTTGGCTGTAGAAGTGCTGTCCCCTGACACGGGTGGTGATGTGGGTGAGGCATGGTTGTCTGTGGCAGTGACTTCCCTTGCGGTTGTCTCATTTGTCTGGAAGTCAGCGGGATGATCTACTTGGTTTGGAGGGGTCAAATGGGTCACTGTTCTCGGATGTGCCTTCTCAGACATCTGTGCTGCAGCATGACATTGATGTGGCTGGTGCTGCGCCAATTAAACAGCATCCGTATCGGGTCAACCCTGACAAGCATCATCGCCTAAGGGGCCAGGTTGACTATATGCTACAGCATGCAATTGGTGAACCTAGTTGTAGTCCGTGGAGTTCTCCGTGCCTACTGGCTATGAAGGCTAATGGGGAGGACAGGTTTTGCACGGACTTTCGGAAGGTGAATGGTGTAACTAAGCCAGAATGCTATCCTCTTCCACAGATGGAGGATTGCGTGGATCATGTGGGAAGTGCATCTTTTGTGTCTAAGTTGGACTTGCTAAAAGGGTATTGGCAAGTTCCTTTGACTAGGCGGGCGAGGGAGATCTCAGCGTTCGTTATGCCTGATAACTTTCTTCAGTACACGGTAATGGCATTTGTGATGCGCAATGCGCCGGCAACCTTCCAACCATTAGTGAACATGGTATTGTCTGGTTTGTCCTTCTTGAAGCATACCTTGATGATTTAGTTGTGTGCTCCAGGTCTTGGATCGAACACATTGGTCACCTGAAGGAGGTGTTTTGTCGTCTAGCGGAGGCAAACCTAATGATCAATCTGGGGAAGTGTGAGTTTTGCCAGGCCACGGTGACGTATCTGGGTAAGATGGTGGGCCGGGGTCAGGTTCGCACTCTCGAGGACAAGGTGGGACATATTGTCACATTTCCTGTTCCAACATCTAGGACTGAACTCCGTAGGTACCTGGCTATGGTTAGCTACTATATGGGGTTCTGTCCAAACTTCTCTGTAGTGGCTGCTCCTTTGAAGGATTTGCTGAGTCCGAAGGTAGCTCTTGTGTGGTCCGCTGAGCTTCAACAAGCCTTTGATCATACTAAAGGTCTTCTGGTGCGTGCACCTGTGCTTGCGGCGCCTGATTTTGAGCATCCATTTAATCTAGCAGTGGATGCTAGTGATCGTGGGGTTCTTATACAGGATGATTCAGATGGGGTGGGGCATCCAGTTTGTACTTCTCTAAGAAGTTTAATCCCCATCAGAGGTGGTACTCCACCATTGAGAAAGAAACCCTTGCTGTCTTAAGGTCTCTGAGTCATTTCGAGGTTTATGTGGGCTCCTCGAATCTCCCTGTCATCGTATTCACGAATCATAACCCTTTGGTTTTTTTGCAGAACATGAAGAATAAGAACCGGCGGTTAATGAGCTGGGGTTGGCAGCTGCAAAAATACAACCTGGAGTTCAGGCACATCAGGGGCAAGGATAATATCTTGGCTGACACATTGTCGCGCCAGTAGTGTTTTAGTACTGAATAGTTTCTCCCGAACCTTATTCAGTATCTTTGGGTGGGGGTGTTTGGCGTTTTTATGAACTCCTGGTATTTAAGCTTCCGATGAGTGATGGGTGACGGAAGCTTAAATACCAGGAGTTCCCAAAATTCTCTCTCTTCTTCGTCGACCCTGACAAGTGAACAGGCTGTCGGTGTGAGCTGCAGGAGGCCTGGCCACATGGCATAGAACTTTGTGTATTGGTATCTGTATTAGTCATTTAATGTTGTATTGGGACAGATAAGGGTTGACCTGAGGGTTTTCGTGTATTTTGTTTCAGGGTTATCTCCATTTAGGCTGGTTAGAGACTCTGGTTCGATGGTCCATTGTGAGGCTGGCAGGAACACTGTTATATTTGTTTGTTAGTCGATTCTTGTCCCTGGCGGTGTTGTATAAATCAGGTTTGGGTTTTTGTCTTCTCTTAACTAAATTAAAAACTATTTTCTTAAACTTGAACCTGGTTTTTGATTATGTTATGCCGCACTGAGCTACCTGCCTTCGGGAGTCGTAACAACCCTCCCCCTCTGCCCCCCTCCCCCTCTGCCCCCCTCCCCCTCTGCCCCCCCTCCCCCTCTGCCCCCCTCCCCCTCTGCCCCCCTCCCCCTCTGCCCCCCTCCCCCTCTGCCCCCCTCCCCCTCTGCCCCCCTCCCCCTCTGCCCCCCTCCCCCTCTGCCCCCCTCCCCCTCTGCCCCCCTCCCCCTCTGCCCCCCTCCCCCTCTGCCCCCCTCCCCCTCTGCCCCCCTCCCCCTCTGCCCCCCTCCCCCTCTGCCCCCCTCCCCCTCTGCCCCCCTCCCCCTCTGCCCCCCTCCCCCTCTGCCCCCCTCCCCCTCTGCCCCCCTCCCCCTCTGCCCCCCTCCCCCTCTGCCCCCCTCCCCCTCTGCCCCCCTCCCCCTCTGCCCCCCTCCCCCTCTGCCCCCCTCCCCCTCTGCCCCCCTCCCCCTCTGCCCCCTCCCCCTCTGCCCCCCTCCCCCTCTGCCCCCCTCCCCCTCTGCCCCCCTCCCCCCTCTGCCCCCCTCTGCCCCCCTCTGCCCCCCTCTGCCCCCCTCTGCCCCCCTCTGCCCCCCTCTGCCCCCCTCTGCCCCCCTCTGCCCCCCCCTGCCCCCCCCTGCCCCCCCCTGCCCCCCCCTGCCCCCCCCTGCCCCCCTCTGCCCCCCCCTCACCCTCACCCTCTCTACCCCTTCCCTCTCTAGCCGGGCCTGTGCAATTGGGAGTTATGCATGAGTGGATAGGGCGGGGGATGAGGGAACAGGAGTGAATGCATAATATTAATATAATATCAAGGGGGGGGGGGTTAATGTGTGTATGTGGGGGTGGTTAGTGTGTGTGTGTGATGCTGCAGGCTGACCCCCCCCCCCCCCCCCACAATGGCGCATTGAGGGGATGGGACCTAAAGGGTCCCCCTTACTATATTTTACTCTAATATTGGCAGATCTTAGAAAAATTGTCTGCTTATCATTTGGATGAGAAGGTAATTCAAAGATTTCAAAACTTTCTGAAATTGCTATGATGCATGTTACAATCATTTTGGTAGCAAATTGGTGATAAATCTGTTAATGTCATATTGTCACAAAGTGAGCATTTCATCAATAAAATAATAAATTTACAATATGCATTAATATATTCCAGACCTTTGGCACTACTACATTGATCAAGCATTGTGCTTGGATAGTTCTGCGTTTGTCTGTTATTGCTGAAAATACTCTAATTCTGCTTCTTTGTCTGAGTGCATAAAAAATAAGAAAGGTTATTGAGTTCCACACATGAATGACCTATTTCATGGATGATGCTTTAGGGACATTGCTTAAGTCACCTGCCAGATTCTCAAAGAAAATATTTCTGGAAAGGTTAAAGACCATAGTTTCTTTCACAGCCGTAGGTACTGATGTTCTTATTCTCTTAGGAGATTCCCTACAGATTTTGTAATGAAGATGTATTCTTGATATCAAAGTATAGTAGCAACTGCACATTGCCATTCCTTTCAAAATTTAAAACCTTTTTTTAATTGATTTAACTTTCCTTTGTTTATTGTGTTATTTATGAGTACTGTGTTTACAGGCCTTTTATGGTGCTGCAAGTAACAGTTTCATTGTTTCATTTTTGGTTAAAAACACAAACAATCACTTAACCAATGTGGAGTAGATTCACCTGTAAAGGAACATGGGAATTGGTTCAGCTGCTCAATTTGAGCATACTGTAGCTGATCTGTACCTTAACTCTGTTTATTTGCCTTGCTACTCTTTCCAAACACAAACCTACCAATCCATGCTTCTCTTGCAGTCCTAATCTCATCAGCCTTTGCAGAGAGAGCTCTAGACTTCACTTCTTTTGTATGGTGTTTCCTGAAATCACTCTCTAAAGGGTACTCCTGCTCCAATGTAGTTGCCGCTGATAGTTAATATCAGCTGAATGAGTTTATCACTTGGCGAGTCAAACTAGGATTGCCAACAGGCAAATTGAAGGGCATGGCTTTCAGGTTCTCAATACCACACCAATTGTACCTTTCCCACTTTAAATAGTCATGGACCACAGATTCCAAAGAGTCAGTTAGGATGTCGTATTTCTTCAAAGGCCAATCAGCACATCCCCATCTCATTTATTCTGCTGGTAATCTCGTTCCATGACAAAGTTTAGGCTGGGAATGTAGCTTAGTTCTTCTTCCCCCACATGGACATCTTTAAATAGGAATCTTATCACTTTATATTCCATTAATATCCATTTTCAATTTGTAGCATCTTAATTTTGTTAAGAATTCACCTACCGACCACTCTATTTTCAACCTTCCATTCTGTTTTTATGTTCTCCTTTCCACTTTCGATTTGTTGAAATTTGCTCACCTCTAATTGTTCTAGTTCTGATGAGAGTTCATCAGTCTAAAATATCAACTTTGATTTTCCACTATTTTACCTTTGACATCTCTGGCATTTACTGTTTTTCAGATTTTCAGCATCCATATAATTTTTTTTTGTAGATTTGTTCTGATAAGGTTTACTAATAATTAGCCAACAGCAAAAGGAAAGAATGTAGTGTCATTTGCACTCCCTGAATGTGACATATTTATTGATTATATTTACTGTCGTTTTATATATTCTTCAGTTTTATTTTGGAAAACTGTCCCATGGAGCGATTTAAAATCAATAAAACGGCCACTAGCCATTGTGAGGAGGCAGTTGTGGAGAATCTTGGCAATGGCGCTTCCTGCGATGGATAGTGCAGAGGACTTTCTGTAGTTACCGTGCCACAGTTATGGAATTATGGACTAGTCATTTAAATCTCTCTCCCCCCTTACCCCAGATGTCTCCTGTGATCTTCCTTTTTTAGCAGGACCATTAATAAACTGTCAGCTCAGTTTCACTTGAGAATACAAATATGTTAGATCAGTAAACATCAGATCCAGAACTAAATGTAAATGCACAAACAAGAGCAATTTTAAATAAAAACTTCAAAAATATATATTTTACTTCCGAATTCTTTATAGCGTGTACTCTATAATAAATATTCACTGCAAGGTCAAAGGGGAATACGTAATTGAACTTGAGACTGCTGGTGCAGGATTTCCAAAAGGTTAATATGTAGCTTGAGTTGGTGGTAAGGAAGGCCAATGCAATGTTAGCATTTATTTCAAGAGGACTAGAATAGAAAAGCAAGGATATAATGCTGAGGCTTTATAAGGCATAGGTCAGGCCACATTTGAAATATCGTGAGCTGTGTTGGGCCCCATATCTGTGGAGGCACCATCTCTGGCATTGGAGAGCGTCCAGAGAAAATTTACTTGAATGATCCCTGGGATTATTGGTTAACGTATGAGGAGAGTTTGATGGTTTTGGGCCTGTACTCACTGAAGGTTAGAAGGATGAGGGGGATCTCCTCAAACAAATTTGTTCCTTAAACAAATAAGGAAAGGCCTTGACAGAATGGATGCGGGGAGGATTTTTCCATTAGTGAAAACATTTAGGACCAGAGGCCACAGCCACAGAATAAAAGGACATATCTTTAGGGGAGATGAGGAGTCATTTCTTGAGCCAGAGTGTGGTGAATCTGTGGACCTCATTGCCACAGCAGACACAAAATGCTGGAGTAACTCAGTGGGACAGGCAGCATCTCTGGAGAGAACAAATGGGTGATGTTTCGGGTCAAGACACTTCCTACTCATTGCCACAGACAGCTATGGAAGCCTATTCATTGGTTATTTTTAAAGCGGAGATTGATAGATTCTTGATTACTAAGGGCATCGATGGTTGCAGTGAGAAGGCAGGATAATATGGTTCAGAGGGAAAAATAGATTTGCCACGATCAAATGGTGGAGCAGCTTTTCGATGAGCCAAATTACCTAATCCTGCTCTCATGTCTTATGAACCACTTGAACCAGGTTAACCTGGCGCAGGTGCAGAAGACACATTCAACAGCCTAAAAGCTGAGAAGCTGTGAAGAACACGTTATTGCGTAGGGACGGCAACCATCACAAAGGCTGATGCTCATTATCGATGCTTTCTTCCATTTTCAAGTTGACGAGTTGTCAGGTATTGGGTGGAATGAGCAACAGTAAGAAGCATGAGCCAGGGAAACAGGAGGACGGATCATCAAGTCACAGGAATGGTTGTAAATTAAGGTTTGTTTGATGAGACGAGGAAGGGGTGGAAAGAAGAAAAGATCAAATGAATTTGAAGCTAGAGCCTGCAACAGATTAAAATTCATAAAAATATTCCAAATATTGTCCATTTGTATTGTTAATGTTGAATTCATACATTCCATCTCCATTAAATGACTTGAATGGGTCATGGTTTTTAATTACTTCCCTCTGGAAGGCGACTCTGGACTGTCAAAGCTGCCACTGCCAGACATAAAAACAGCTTTTTTCCACAAGTAGTAGCTCTACTCAATAACCAAAACTCTGGAGCCTCCTTTTGCTCTGGTATTTTATATAATTCACATGTTTAATTGATATTTTTTTATTATTAATGTTTTATTTGTTATTTCTAACTGTCACTATGTCATGTTGTCACTTGCAGGCGGAGCACCAAGGCAAATTCCTTGTAGGTGAATACTTGCCCAATAAACGTATTAATTCATCCATTCATACATTCATTCATACATTCAGGGTCCAGGAACACTGAGTCGCCATACAAGAAGGGACAGAGCAGGCTGTACAAAGGAAATTAGGAGATCATTTGCAGAAAATACTGGCAGAGGGACAGAGCTGCGGACGCCAACAGGATTAACAACCTCATCAGGAAGCCTGACTCGGGAAGTGCTGGGGGCAGAGTTCGATACATGGGAGCTGGTCTTGGAGGGGAGGATCTTGGACAATACAGCTCACCTTCTCCATGAAACACTGGTCAACCTGAGGAGTTCCTTCTGCAACAGACGGGTTCCACCAAGATGCAGTACAGAATGTCGCAGGAGATCATTTTTCCCTGTGGCTTTGAAACTGTACAACTCCTTCCGTCGTGGGGTAGACTGACTCCCATCCACCTCCCCCCCCCCCCCCCCCCCCACCCCTCCCAATCACAACCTTTGCACATCCCCAATCCTTTCCACTTGTTACTTTAATTTAATGTTTCATGTATCGTATTGTGTTTTATGACTGTTGGCAGACTATTTTCCCTCCTGGGATAAATAAAGTTCTATTGTATCATATCTTCTACTGTACTGAGGTCATCTGTCACATGGACTTGGACTATTATTTTTCTTCAGCACACCCCAATACATCTATCTGCTCTGAAGACAGTACACAGGATAATATAATTGTGCAGCTCAGTTTCCTCGTGTGACGAAAATGTGAGGCCCCCAACCTCGGAGCACCGATTGTCAAAGCTGTTAACAAATATTCAGAAGCATCATGTAGCAAAAAATGTAAAGACAATTAAAAAAAAATGTTTTTAATGTTCCTTCCTCTCATAAGTGAGCTGCCACATCTAGCTATCAGCTTACAGTTCAGGGGCAGGACATTTCAGATCATGTCTAGCAGCACCTACTCCTGGAAATATTATGAGAGGAGGGTAAGGCCTGCCCCCAGATTTAGCAGCCGTCAAAGCTCTCAAGGATATTGTGTATTTGTGAATATATTTGACATCCTAAAACACTCAAAATTAAAATTTAAAAAATTCATTTTTTAAATTCTTACTAATATGAAGATACAGAAAAATTATGCAAGGAGACAAAGAAACAAATAACAACAATGAAATGCATTTCACTAACCCCAGTAAATAACTAAAATAAAATTAACTTGCATGTACCTTTTTCACTCTGGTCCATTTCTTGCCCATTGGCTGTGCCAAATTAAACGGTGACATTTAGCAATCAGACATACAGTCCTAAATGCTGTGAAATCAGTTGATAGTTGATACCTTCACTGGACAATGAGGCATCCGATGGCAAAACACAGTTTTACACATCAATTGTACAAGGATGGGACTTGCATCTTTGATTAAGAGGCTCAAATATCAGCACAATTTTATTGGGAATGCTGTTTTTATTAAACAGACGATTTTGCACTTTATTTTCATTATATCTGCTTTCTCTCTTGGAACAATTGTATTTTCTTTATGCAAATAAAACTTTCATTAAAAATAATTTTGCAAGCCTTGAAATCAAGAAAATATCTTGGACTAGTCTTAACCAGTGAAGTACATTGCTGTTGAATAATTTCCACGAGACAGTTTATTGTCAGGTTTCAGTGACTTTCTTATAATGTAAATGCAAGTGTATTATCCCTGTGGGGTATGCAAGGTATTGTGGCGGTCCCTGGGGGGTAGGCCACTCCTTGGATCATCCCCCTCGCCGATTGAGGGACAGGAGCATTTGTCTTCCACGGGGTTTGCTGTCTACACTCCCTAGGGGTAGAGATAAGAGTGTCGTTGTGTGTACTTGAGCTGTGACAATTAAAAAGCTTCTTTTGAATCTGCCTGGCGTCTGGTCTTTTCCTGACCTCGACCAGGCCACTACACTGGTGACCCCGCGTCGTTCATCATGCATCGTGATGGATAATAACGCTGTTGCGCTGAAGCTCCCAACTCTGTGGACCGAAGAACCCGAAACATGGTTCCAGCAGGCAGAGGCACAGTTTGCTGTGTGAGGTATCACGCAGGTTGGGACTAAATATTATTAAGTGGTTGGCTCGCTTGACCAACTAACTGCTAGGCGAGTTAAGCCTTTCCTCAGCCCCCCCCCCGGAAACAAACAAATATACTGGCCTTAAAGCATTTCTCATCAGGAGGTTTGGCCTGGGTGACGCCGAGCGGGCAGCTCGCTATTTCAGAATTGACGGTCTGGGCGACCTCCGGCTGTCTGCCCTCCTGGAAGACATGCTCACCCTGATGGGGGACCATGAGCCGTGCTTTCTGTTTAAATATGCCTACCTGCAGCAGCTGCCTCCCAACATTCGCATGCAGCTCGCCAGGGATCCGTTTTCCGACATACTGGCGCTAGGTGAACAAGCCGACATGCTGTGGAATTCTTACCATCACAACCTGGAAGCAGTGGACGTCCTTCCTGAGGCGTTTGGAGACTCAGAGCAGGTTGGGACCGCTATCCACCGTGTCTTCACTGCTCCCAGTCAGCCCCCGCGGCAATCCTGTAGTACGCCCTGATGGGCCCCTGTCATCCGTGGATGTGACTTTTGCGTGCATCCTGGCAGATTTTCCCGGCATTTTCGCTCCTTCACCCCAAAGCACAGGGTGGAGCACCATATGCCGACTACTGGCCTGCCTGCGCGTGCCCGGGCATGTCGTCTTGCCCCAGACAAGCTCCGTCTAGCTCGGGAGGAGTTCCGCCAGATGGAGGCGATGGGCATCGTGCGTCCCTCCGATAGCCCATGGGCCTCACTGCTCCACATAGTCCCTAAGAAGAACGGGGGCTGGCGCCCATGTGGGGATTACCGTCGCTTGAATGATGCAACCGTCGCCGAAAAATATCCGGTCCTGAACATTCAGGACTTAAATGCCCATCTGGCTGGAGCATCCGTATTTTCCAAGGTGGACCTCGTGCGAGGGTACAATCAAATTCCAGTCCACCCTGACAATATCCCGAAGACAACCATTATTACACCATTTGGTCTATTCGAATTTGCGCGTATGCTGTTTGGGTTGAAGAACGCCGAGCAGGCCTTTCAGCGGCTTATGGACTGCGTGTGCCGCAGATTGGACTTTGTCTTTGTGTACCTGGATGACATACTCGTGGCCAGTCACTCGCGGCAGGAGCATTGCACCCACCTCCGTCAACTGTGTCAGCGCCTCAGCGATTTCGGTTTGGCTATTAATGTGTCCAAGTGCTGTTTCGGTGTGACGGCTATTGACTTCCACAGCCACCGCATGACTCAACAAGGGGTGGTGCCTCTGCCGACCAGGGTGGACAATATCCGCAGGTTCCCCCGTCTGACCACAGTTAGGGGCCTGCAGGAATTTGTGGGGATGGTCACTTTCTATCACCGCTTCCTGCCGTCAGCACCTGCAGTCATGCGTCCGCTTTTCAACCTGATTGCTAGTCATCGCAGGGAGGTTGATTGGTTCGTGGAAGCAACAGCGGCATTTGAGAGGGCTAAGCAGGCACTGGCCAAGGCCACAATGCTCGTCCACCCACGAGAGGACGCCACGACCGCCTTGAAGGTGGATGCTTATGAGGTTGTGGTTGGGGCAGTGTTAGAGCAGCTCGTTGAGGGTTGCTGGTGGCCACTTGCCTTCTTCAGCAGGCATCTCAGTGGTCCTCAGCGCCATTACAGCGCCTTCGACCGTGAGCTCCTTGCCCTGTATCTCGCCATACGTCATTTCCGCTATTTTCTGGAGGGGAGACCATTTACTGCATTCACGGATGACAAGCCACTAACTTTCACATTCGTCAAGGTATCAGACCCATGGTCTGCCCAGCAGCAGAGGCAGTTGGCGTATGTGTCTGAGTACACCACCTCCATCCGGTTTGTTGAGGGCAAATTTAACAGGGTGGCCGATGCCTTATCGCGACCTGCAGTCCATGCGGTTCTCCACGTCGGTGAGGGGATCAACTATTCCGCCCTGGCAGCCGCTCAGCTTGTCGACGAGGAGATGGCCGCCTATCATACAGCAGTTTCGGGCCTCCAGTTGGAGGACGTTGTCTGTGGTCCTGGGGGTACCACGCTGCTGTGCGATGTCTCCTCTGCAGTTCCCATCTGCAGATAGGAATCTAGGGTGTTTGAGGTGCTCCATGGACTTGCGCATCCCTCCATCAGGCAACACAGCCCTGGTAGCCTCCCACTTCATGTGGCATGGCCTGCGGAAGGAGGTTGGACATTGGGCGCGCACTTGCATCCCGCGCCAGACCGCCAAGGTGCAACGACATGTGCAGGCGCCATTGCAGGAGTTCCCCATTCCGCATAAACGTTTTGACCACATTCACGTGGACATCGTGGGGCCGCTGCCATCGTCCCAGGGCATGACGTACCTATTCACCATTGTGGACCACTTCATGTGGTGGCCTGAAGCCAATCCGCTACAGAATTCCACAACAACCACCTGTGCTTGAGCATTGTTGGCACACTGGATTCGGTGTATTCACTGCATTGTTGAACGCCCTGTTCAGTGTTCCACTGGACATGACTTCCGACCGGGGACCTCAGTTCGCATCAGAGCTGTGGTCAGCCATGGCACGCCTCCTGGGTGTTTGTCTGCACCACACGACAGCGTACCACCCGCAGTCGAACAGACTAGTGGAGCGGTTTCACTGCTCCACTAGTCTTAAGGGTGCCCTAAGGGCGCGGCTCACTGGCCCAGACTGGGTAGACGCTCTACCATGGGTTTTGCTGGGGATACACACCGCACCCAAGGAGGACTTGGCCTCCTCCTCTGCCGAGTTGGTGTATGGGTCTACGTTAATGGTGCCTGGGGAGTTCATCCCGCTGGCACGTGGCCAGGTGGAGCAGCCTTCGGACGCTCTGCAACGTCTTCGGTGCCCACTTCTCGTCATGGGTCCTTCTGTCCACACGTTCCCTCTGCTCTGGAAGACTGCCCGTTTGCTTTTCTGCGCAGGAATGCACATCGGACACCTCTACAGCGGCCGTACGAAGGTCCATTCTGGGTCTTGGAACAGGGCTCGTCGACATTCGTCCTGGACATGGGGGGTCGGCGTGAGACTGTTTCAGTTGCGCGGTTGAAGCCGGCACATATTGATATTGATTGGCCGGCGCTAGTAGCACTGCCCCATAAGCGAGGGTGGCCTCTGTCTAGGGTACCTCCTCCTTTGGCTACTTCGTCCCCCGCACTTGTTGATCAGGCGCCTGTTCTGGTCCCGAGCATTGTGCGCACCCGGGCTGGCCGCCGTGTATGCCCTCCTGTCCGTTTCGTACCTCGGGTACTTGGGGGGGGTCCTGTGGCGGTCCCCGGGGGTAGGCCACTCCTTGGCTCATCCCCCTCGCTGATTGTGGGAAAGGGGTGTTGGCCTGCCACTGGTTTGCTGTCGACACTCCCTAGGGTTAGAGATAAGAGTGTCGTTGTGTGTACTCGAGCTGTGACAATTAAAAAGCTTCTTTCGAATCCGCCTGGCATCTGGTCTTTTCCTGACCTTGACCAGGCCACCACAGTATCAGTTTATGTGCATGCATATTTTTGAACAATGATAGCATTCACACATCTATCCACGTTAATACATTCTAGACAGTAATGAACTTAGGATACAATGCAATAACACCAATTTTTTTTTCTCCCTGCTGAAATGTCATATTAACTCTTCTGACGGAGTTACTTACTTGTATTGTTACCCTGGAGGTGATGTGCTCACTCCAGTATACAATTTTGCTGGCTCATATTCATGTCTGATTCTTCATGAAAACAATGTTAATTATTAACTGTTAGCAGCAAGAGTACAACTTTTTACTTGTTTTCATAATTCAAAATTGCCTTGGGAAATTGTTTGCCCTTCCTCCTGGCTGGGTTGAAAAGCAGTTTTTTTTCATAATTTGCATTGTTTTCAGAGTGTAATAGGGGAAATGTATAGCCAGATTTAACGAAGAATCCAGCCTTTAGCTGCAAATAAATTTAAACTGTCACGAAGAGAAGGAAAACAAATGTTATTAACTGGAGCAAGAAACAAACTGTTTGAGGAACTCAATGGTTCAGGTGGCATCTGTGGAGGAAAATAAATTGTTTGGGGTCAGATCCCTGCATTGGGACTGAAAGAGGAGAGGAAGGCAGCTGATATAAAGATGAGAAAAGGAGAGGTGGGCATGGGCCTGTAGATGGTAGGTGGATCAAAGAAAGGTAGGACATCGTAGGCAGTTGGAGCTGTGTGGGGTGAGCATTGATTGGAGGGGGAGGAGGGAGGAGGGAGGAGGGGGATGGAGGGGGAGGGAGGGGGGAGGGGGGGAGGGAGGGAGGAGGGGGGAAGGAGGGAGGAGGGGGGAGGGGGGATGGAGGGAGGAGGGACGGAGGAGGGGGGGAGGAGGGGGGAGGGAGGGGGAGGAGGGGGGAGGAGGGGGAGGAGGAGGAGGAGGAGGGAGGAAGGAGGAGGGAGGAGGAAGGAGGAGGAGGGGGCTCCTAGTGTCTCAACGTGACCTGTCAGTAGCAGTGGCCTGAAGAAAAGGCATCATGTCATGTGCTACAATGTGAGCCACAACAACAGCCCTGTCAAACAGTGAAGAAGGGCTTGCTGGTGCACCTTAGTTTTAAGGTGGAACAACAGTTTTAAGGTGAAAAGTGTTGGAGTAATTCAGCAGACTGAATCAATCTTAAGAAGGGTCCCAGCATCACGTTCATGTTCTCAAGAGATGCTGCCTGACCCACTGAGATATACCAGCATGTTATGTCCTTTTGTTTGTTAGCCATCATCGGCAGTGCTTTGTTTCAACTACATATAGAAACATAGAAACATAGAAATTAGGTGCAGGAGTAGGCCATTCGGCCCTTCGAGCCTGCACCGCCATTCAATATGATCATGGCTGATCATCCAACTCAGTACCCCGTACCTGCCTTCTCTCCATACCCTCTGATCCCCTTAGCCATAAGGGCCACATCTAACTCCCTCTTAAATATAGCCAATGAACTGGCCTCAACTACCCTCTGTGGCAGAGAGTTCCAGAGACCCACCACTCTCTGTGTGAAAAAAGTCCTTCTCATCTCGGTCCTAAAGGATTTCCCCCTTATCCTTAAGCTGTGACCCCTTGTCCTGGACCTCCCCAACATTGGGAACAATCTTCCTGCATCTAGCCTGTCCAACCCCTTAAGAATTTTGTAAGTTTCTACAAGATCCCCTCTTAATCTCCTAAATTCTAGAGAGTATAAACCTAGTCTATGCAGTCTTTGTTCATAAGACAGTCCTGACATCCCAGGAATCAGTCTGGTGAACCTTCTCTACACTCCCTCTATGGCGATAATGTCCTTCCTCAGATTTGGAGACCAGAACTGTACGCAATACTCCAGGTGTGGTCTCACCAAGACCCTATACAACTGAAGTAGAACCTCCCTACTCCTATACTCAAATCCTTTTGCTATGAAAGCTAACATACCATTCGCTTTCTTCATTGCCTGCTGCACCTACATGCCTACTTTCAATGACTGGTGTACCATGACACCCAGGCCGCGCTGCATCTCCCCTTTTCCCAATCGGCCACCATTTAGATAATAGTCTGCTTTCCTATTTTTGCCACCAAAGTGGATAACCTCACATTTATCCACATTATACTGCATCTGCCAAACATTTGCCCACTCACCCAGCCTATCCAATTCACCTTGCAGTCTCCTAGCATCCTCCTCACAGCTAACACTGCCCCCCAGCTTAGTGTCATCCGCAAACTTGGAGATATTGCCTTCAATTCCCTCATCCAGATCATGAATGTATATTGTAAATAGCTGGGGTCCCAGCACTGAGCCTTGCGGTACCCCACTAGTCCCTGCCTGCCATTGTGAAAACGACCCGTTTACTCATACCCTTTGCTTCCTGTTTGCCAGCCAGTTCTCTATCCACATCAATTCTGAACCCCCAATGCCGTATGCTTTAAGTTTATATACTAATCTCTTCTGTGGGACCTTGTCGAAAGCCTTCTGGAAGTCCAGATACAACACATCCACTGGTTCTCCCCTATCCATGCTACTAGTTACATCCTCGAAAAATTCCACAAGATTCGTCAGACATAATTTACCTTTCATATATCCATGCTGATTTTGTCCAATGATTTCACCACTTTCCAAATGTGGTGCTATCCCATCTTTAATAACTGACTCTAGCAGTTTCCCCACTACCGATGTTAGACTAACTGGTCTGTAATTCCCCGTTTTCTCTCTCCCCCCCTTCTTAAAAAGAGGGGTTACATTTGCTACCCGCCAATCCTCAGGAACTACTCCAGAATCTAAAGAGTTTTGAAAGATTATCACTAATGCATCCACTATTTCCGGAGCTACTTCCTTAAGTACTCTGGGATGCAGCCTATCTGGCCCTGGGGATTTATCGGCCTTTAATCCATTCAATTTACCCAACACCACTTCGTGACTAACCTGGATTTTACTCAAGTCCTCCTTTGATACGCGGTCCCCTGCTATTTCCGGCAGACTATTTATGTCTTCCTTAGTGAAGACAGAACCAAAGTAGTTATTCAATTGGTCCGCCATATCCTTGTTCCCCATGATCAACTCACCTGTTTCTGACTGCAAGGGACCTACATTTGTTTTAACTAATCTATTTCTCTTCACATATCTATAAAAACTTTTGCAGTCAGTTTTTATGTTCCCTGCCAGTTTTCTTTCATAATCTATTTTTCCTTTCCTAATCAAGCCCTTTGTCCTTCTCTGCTGGTCTCTGAATTTCTCCCAGTCCTTTGGTATGCTGCTTTTTCTGGCTACTTTGTACGCATCATCCTTTGCTTTGAAACTATTGTTTCCCTTGTTATCCACGGATGCACTACCTTCCCTGATCTATTCTTTTGCCAAACTGGGATGAACAATTTTTGTAGTTCATCCATGCAGTCTTTAAATGTCTTCCATTGTGTATCCACCGTCAACCCTTTTAGAATTGTTTGCCAGGCAATCTTGGCCAATTCACGTCAAAGTTATACCCTCAAAGTTACCTTTCCTTAAGTTCAGAACCATTGTTTCTGAATTAACAATGTCACTCTCCATCCTAATGAAGAACTCGACCATATTATGGTCACTCTTGCCCAAGGGGGCACGCACAATAAGACTGCTAACTAACCCTTCCTCATTGCTCAATACCCAGTCTAAAATAGCCTGCTCTCTCATTGGTTCCTCTACATGTTGATTTAGGTAACTATCCTGCATACTTTCCAAAAAATCCTCTTCCTCAGTGCCCCTGCCAATTTGATTCACCCAATCTATATGTAGATTGAAGTCACCCATTATAACTGTTTTGTCTTTTTCGCACGCATTTCTAATTTCCTGTTTGATACCATTCCCAACTTCACTACTACTGTTAGGTGGCCTGTACACAACTCCCACTAGCGTTTTATGCCCCTTAGTATTTCGCAGCTCTACCTATACCGATTCCACATGTTCCAAGCTAATGTCCTTCCTTTCCATTGCGTTAATTTCATCTCTAACCAGCAATGTTACCCCACCTCCTTTTCCTTTCTCTCTATCCCTCCTGAATATTGAATATCCCTGGATGTTCAGCTCCCAGCCTTGGTCACCCTGGAGCCATGTCTCCGTGATCCCAACTATATCATATTCATTAATAGCTATCTGCACGTTCAACTCATCCACCTTATTACGAATACTCCTTGCATTGAGACACAAAGCCTTCAGGCTTGTTTTTACAACACTCTTACCCCTTATACAATTTTGTTGAGAAGTGGCCCTTTTTGATTTTGGCCCTGGTTTTGTCTGCCTGGCACTTTTACTTTTCACCTTGCTCCCTATTGCTTCTACCCTCGTTTTACACCCACCTGCCTCTCTGCTCTTGTACCCATCCCCCTGCCACATTAGTTTAAATCCTCCCCGACAGCACTAACAAACACTCCCCCAAGGACATTGGTTCCATTCCAGCCCAGGTGCAGACCGTCCTGTTTGTACTGGTCCCACCTCCCCCAGAAATGGTTCCAGTGCCCTAACAATTTGAATCCCTCCCCCTTGCACCATTTTTCAAGCCACGTATTCATCTGCAATATCCTCCTATTTCTACTCTGACTGGCCCGTGGTACTGGTAATAATCCAGAGATTATTACCTTTGAGGTGCTACTTTTAAGTTTATCTCCTAGCTCCCTAAATTCACCTTGTAGGACCTCATCCCTTTTTTTACCTATATCGTTGGTGCCTTACCCGGTTATAACATACCTTACCCAGTTATAACAGACAATCGGCAATAAGAGATACCATCTTCCCCCCCCACCCCACCCCCACCCCCATGGTCCGTTATAACAAGGGTTTACTTTATTTCTTTGTTCACCATGTCGGTTGATGCCCTATAAAGGCAAAAGCTCTAACATATCAATATCACCGATAAGACAACAAGTTTACTTAACTACATCTGATTATACTTATTTTTGTTTATTCCTTATTTATTTAGTTTATTTTGTCTCTATT
Source organism: Raja brachyura (assembly GCA_963514005.1). Next base: position 48,219,437 of record OY740786.1, on the reverse strand, counting down.
ATTTTGAATCTAGGTTAATTCCCAAAGCTGCATGCGGTAGTAACTTTTATATTCAAGTCAGTCTCGATGAATTTATCTCATATTCCCCATTGGATTGATCAGTTATTAACTATTTATTACCCCCCGTATCATATTCAAATTACACATGAATCAAAATCTACATCCTTCTCATTTACAATTTTGACAATTGTTGAAAATGCGAGCATTTTTACCAGTCTCCAACTACCATGAACAAGTTGTGATGAATGCTTTATTGAGATACTACAACACAAGCTCCCACAGTGCCCTTCTCCTGGCAGTCTAAACATCTTGACTACATTCAGCTTCTTCCCCATTGTTATCTTGAAAACAAGACTCTTGAAATGACCTCTTGTCAGTTAAGGATGTATTATTTTATCTATACTTTCTCTGCAGCTGTAACACTATATTCTGCATGATTAGACTTGTTTTACCCGAATAATATGCAAACAGAGTTTTTCAGTGTGTATCCATCCACATGACAATAAAAGACAAATACCGATATCAATACATCTCCTCACACCCTGCCATGATGTTAATGATATCTGTTAAGTCATCCCTTCTGAAGAAAATAATCATAAGGGCTAATTTGAAGAAATGCACAGAGGATTCAAGCAAACATTGCAGTTCAGAATGTTCAGTAAGTACTTACTCAAAGTAAGTGTAATCAGTTAATGATAGCAATTAATCTTAGGTGAGATGTTACTAGTAGTCACTTTCAGTTTGTAAGTGAATAATTGAGTTTTTCCCTCTAATTAAAAAAAGGATTATTTTGCATCAGCAGCAAGTGTTATGTGATTTGTGTTTTGTGATATCAACTCTGAAGGTGCGAGAAGTTTAGATAAAAATAGGAGATCACCTTTAGTAACTCTCAGATTCAGATGATACATGAATTAAAATCACAGGTTTAATAGTGGTCCTTGTAGTTGTCCTTTCTCAAAAATTAGTCAGTCACAGTTCATCCCCTTCTAAGGTAAATGACTCAATGGTGAGGCAAAGCTCCAGACACCAAGATTCAATTCTGGCTTATGATGCTCTCTGTGGAGTCTGATGGTTATTTTCATAACTGTATAAATTTCCTCTGGGTACTCCGGTTTTCTTCCATGGTAGGTTATTTGCTGACTGTAAATTTTTCTTATTGTTCATGAAAGTAGGTTACAGAGAAATGAGTGATGGAATGAGATTGATGGTACTGCTTTGGTGTCAGAGGTATGGGGAGAAGGCAGGAGAATGGGGTTAGGAGGGAGAGATACTATAAATCAGCCGTGATTGAATGGTGGGGCAGACTTGATGGGCTGAATGGCCTAATTCTACTCCTATTCCTTATTTTATGATCTTGACAGACAACACGGAGTTCATGGTCTGAATGGTTTATTTCTGAGTTGTAAATAAATATAAAAATATACATTTATGAAATGACAAAGATTCTGATACAATGGGGGAAATAGACAATGGAAATGTACACACCACTACAGGCACCAGCCAGTCCAATTACATTAGAGATCCTTGAAATAACTTGCATTAACAAACAAATTTACTATTGAAACAAACCTTTCACTTTTCCTGGTTTTGAGTCTATTGATTATAAGCATTAAGTTTAACCGAACAATATATTATCAATGTTATTGAGAAAAGAGTTAAAGATGTTGACTTTTTTCCACATGATTTTTTAAAATGCCAACACTTAGTTATTCATAGGGATTTGCAAATTGTGACAACCAGCTATTGACTGGATCAATCTTGATTTAGTTTAGACATACAGCATGGAAATAGGCCCCACGGCACACTGAGTCCTTGTCGACCAGCTATCCCTGCACATTAATACTATACTTCACATACTAGGGACAATTTACAATTATATCAAGCAAGTTAACCTACAAACCTGTACATCTTTGAGGGTGGGGGAAAACCCACACAGGTCAATGGTAGAATGTACAATCTCCGTACCTGGTGTCAAGACAACAACCTTTCTCTCAGTGTCAGCAAGACAAAGGAGATAGTGATCGGCTTTAGGAAGCAAAGCGATAGACATACCCTGGTTTGCATTGATGGCACTGAAGTAGAGATGGTTGAAAGCTTCAAATTCCTAGGAATAAATACCACCAGTAACATGTCCTGGACCACCCATATTGAAGCAATGGTCAAGAAAGCACACCAATGTCTCAACTTCCAAAAAGGCTTAGGAAGTTTGGCATGTCCCCAACAACTCTCACCATCTTCTACAGATGCACCATAGAAAGCAATTTATCAGGATGCATCACAGCACGGTTTGGGAACAGCTCCATGGAAAGAAGGAGGGACTCGACCCGAAACTTCACCCATTCCTTCTCACGAGAGAAGCTGCCTGTCCTGCTGAGTTACTCCAGCATTTTGTGTTTATCTTTGACACAAACCAACCTCCCTTCCAATGACTCCATTTACACCTCATGCTGCCTCGGCAAGGCAGCCAGAATATTCAAGGACTCGTCTCATCTTGGCCAATCCTTCATCTCCCATCTTCCATCAGGCAAGAAGTATAGAAGTGCGAAAACACATACCTCTAGATTCATGGACAGTTCATTCCCAGCTGTCAACCTGCAACTGAACCATCCTACCAACATCTAGAGAGCAGTCTTGAGCTACTATCTGCCTCAGTGGAGACCCACAGACTATCTTTAATTGGAGTTTATTGGACTTTATCTTGCATTAAACATTATTCCCTTTATCAGGTATCTGTAGACTGTGGATGGCTCAAATGTAATCATGTATTGCCTTTCCACTAACTGGTTAGCAAGCGACATAAGCTTTTCACTGTACCTCGGTACAAGAGACAATACTCTAAACAAAACTAAACTAAACTAAACCTTTCATCATTCATCAACTTTTACCTCCCATGAATTAACAAAATAGACATTCTCCTCATTGGTTTTAATAAAAGCACAACCTTCCCAGGCATAGTCCAAAACTGCCTGGCGTGTTCCAAGGGCAGCCACCAGTGTCTTGTAAAGTTGCTTTAAGATGTTCCTACCTTTATAATTGTACTTAAACTCATGCTGAACCTTTGTTCTTATTTCCATATACTCGAATATCCTTTATCCCAAGGTGGAAATATCAAAAAGAGTGCATAAGCTATGTCAGAATATAAAAGTTGAAACAAGATGTGCAGGGCAGGTTTTCTTATGAAGAGAGCAGCAGGTAGCTGGAGTGGTGGTGGAAACATGTGCAGGATATAATTGTGGCATTTGGCAGCTTTTAGTTATTCACATAAATGTGCAGGGAATTGGTAGGTTGTGGAACATGTGTAGGCAGAAGGGAGTAGTTTAAGCAGGCATCACTTTTGGCATAAACAATGTGGGCTGGAGGGCCTGTTCCTGTGCTCTGCTGTTCTTTGTTCTATGCTTACACACAGATCCTTTTGTAGCTTCACTCCATTTAAATAATAATTTGTGTTTCATTGCTCATTCCAAAAAGTGGATAACTTCACATTTTCCAACATTATAGTAATTTGCCAATTCTTTGCTCATCTGCTATGTTACCAAAATGTCATTGTAGGCTGTTTGTGTCTTTCTGAAATTGGCAGATGACCAATATTTGCACTGGCTTCACTTCACTAGGGAAGGTTGTACTACCTCCAGTAGATTGCTGTGTGACTAATTTCACCCATTGGCATAGTTCTGTTGGTAGTAATAATCATAACATAGAAACATAGAAACATAGAAAATAGGTGCAGGAGTAGGCCATTCGGCCCTTCGAGCCTGCACCGCCATTCAATGTGATCATGGCTGATCATCCAACTCAGTATCCCGTACCTGCCTTCTCTCCATACCCCCTGATCCCTTTAGCCACAAGTGCCACATCTAACGCCCTCTTAAATATAGCCAATGAACTGGCCTCAACTACCTTCTGTGGCAGAGAATTCCAGAGACTCACCACTCTCTGTGTAAAGAATGTTTTCCTCATTTCGGTCCTAAAGGAATTCCCCCTTATCCTTAGACTGTGACCCCTTGTTCTGGACTCCCCCAACATCGGGAACAATCTTCCAGCATCTAGCTTGTCCAACCCCTTAAGAATTTTGTAGGTTTCTATAAGATCCCCCCTCAATCTTCTAAATTCCATCGAGTACAAACCGAGTCTATCCAATCTTTCCTCATATGAAAGTCCTGACATCCCAGGAATCAGTCTGGTGAATCTTCTCTGTACCCCCTCTATGGCAAGGATGTCTTTCCTCAGATTTGGAGACCAAAACTGTACGCAGTACTCCAGGTGTGGCCTCACCAAAACCCTGTACAACTGCAGTAGAACCTCCCTGCTCCTATACTCAAATCCTTTCGCTATGAACATCCTTTCGCTAACAACATCCTTTCGCTATAATGGACAGGGATATTTCTGGGTTCTCTTTGGAGATATCACAGGGAGTCTATAACATTATTATTAGTTTATAGGATGTAATCCAGAGGCTAAAACATAAGATCCAAAACCATGATATCAAATTACACCTTGACAGATGGGAAATTTAAATATTCACTTAACAAAACAAATTGAAAAGTAAAGGCTATTATCAGTAATTTGACAGCATAATATGATCTATCCTTCAGTGAAAAAAGTTTGCTTCCTTTAACTAGTTTAGCCCATATATGACTCAAGTTTGACTTTAATCAGGTGGCATTGAAATGACAAATGCATTATTGTAACACAAACGAACCTTCATTAGATGTGATAAAGATGAACTGCAGATGCTGGTTTATAACAGATAGATATAAATTGCTGGAGTAACTCAGCGGGTCAGGCAGCAACTCGGGAGAAAATGGATAGGTGATGTTTCAGATCATGACTCTTCTTCAGAATGATTGCAGGGGGGGAGGAACTGGTCATAAGAAAAGTCCAGGACAATCAGGGCCGTCAACAGATGACATCAGGCAGGGTGGTTCTGATAGGCCGATTGCTGGCTAGGGATGGTGTGATCCCAAGAGGGATACATCTTGTAAAATGTGTAACTGCTTAACCACCATTTAATTGACAGAGGGGAGAGCAGAATGTTTATATAATTGACCTAAAATTAGAGAATTCAATGTTTTTAATGCTGGGTTGTAATCTACCCAAGTGTGCCAACTATGGGGTGCTGTTCCTCCAATTTGTGTGTGCCCTCACTCTAGCAATGGACGAGGCCCAGGACAGAAATATCAGTGTGGCAATGGAAGGGGGAGTAAAAATGGATCGCAACTGGGAGATCCAGTAGGTCTTGGCGAACTGAGTGCAAGTGTTCAGCAAAACTGGCACCGAGTCTAAGCCTGGTGTTGCCGATGTACAGGTGGACAACTGGATATCATAGATGTTCAAAGAAGATGCATATGTCTCACCTGGAATGACTGTCGGGGTCAGAGAGGAGGTATAAAGTCAGGTGTTGCATCTCCTGCGGTTGCACTGGAAAATACCTTGGGAGGGAATGGTTTGGGTGGGAAGGGATGAGTGAACCAAAGAGTTGCAGAGAGATCAGTCTCTGAAGAAGGGGGAGAGGGGTGGAGATGGGAAGATGTGATTAATAGTGGGGTCACATCTGTGGTGGCAGAAATGTTGGAGGATGACGTATTTGATGCGAAGGCTGGTGGGGTGATAGGTGAGGACCAGAGGGAATTTCTCCTTGTTGGTCTGGGGTGAGAGGAAATTAAAGCAGAACTACAGCACACAGAGGAAGCATGTGTGAGGGACCGATCTGTGACAGAAGTGGGGAACACACATTCACTAAAGAATGATTCAAGATTCAAGAGAGTTTATTGTCATGTGTCCCTGATAGGACAATGACATTCTTGCTTTGCTTCAGCACAACAGAACATAGTAGGCATAACTACAGAACAGATCATTGTGTCCGTATACCATTATATAAATATATAAACACACATGAATAAATAGACTGATAAAGTGCAAATAAACAGATAATGGGCTATTAATTATCAGAATTTTGTCTGAGCCAGGTTTAATAGCCTGATGGCACTGGGGAAGTAGTTATTCCTGAACCTGGTTGTTGCAGTCTTCAGGCTCCTATACCTTCTACCTGAAGGTGGCAGGGAGATGAGTGTGTAGCCAGGATGGTGCGGGTCCTTGATGATACTGCCAACCTTTTTGAGGCAGCGACTGCGATAGATCCCCTCGATTGGAAGGGAGGTCAGAGCCTTTGATGGACTGGGCAGTGTTTACTACTTTTTGTAGTCTTTTCCAGTCCAGTTGATGAACCACGCCACGATGCAACTGGTCAGTATGCACTCTGCTGTGCACCTGTAGAAGTTAGAGAGAGTCCTCCTTGACAAACCGACTCTCCGTAATCTTCCCAGGAATTAAAGGCGCTGATGTGCTTTCTTAATAATTGCATCAGTGTTCTCGGACCACGAAAGGTCTTCAGAGATATGAACACCCAGGAATTTGAAGCTCTTGACCCTTTCAACCATCGACCCGTTGATATAAACGGGACTGTGGGTTCCCATCATACTCCATCCAAAGTCCACAATCAGTTCCTTAGTTTTGCTGGTGCTGAGGGCCAGGTTATTATGCTGGCACTATATAGACAGTAGCTCGATCTCTCTTCTATACTCTGACTTATCCCCATCAGTGATACGTCCCACAACAGTGGTGTCATCTGCAAACTTGATGATGGAGTTCGCACTATGACCGGCTACGCAGTCATGAGTATAGAGTGAGTAAAGCAGGGGGCTGAGCACGCAGCCTTGAGGTGCTCCCATGCTGATTGTTAATGAGGCTGACACATTTTCACCAATATGAACAGACCTGTGTATGAAGAAGTCGAGGATCCAGTTGCAGAGGGATGCGCAGAGACACAATTCTGTGAGTTTGTTAACCAGCTTGGAGGGGATGATTGTATTAAATGCCGAGCTGTAATCAATGAATAACAGCCTGACATATGAGTTTTTGTTGTCCAAGTTGTCCAGAACGGAGTGGAGAGCCAGCGAGATCGCATCCACCGTTGATCTGTTGTGGCGGCAAGCGAACTGCAGTGGGTCCAGGTTTTTGTCGTGGTAGGAGTTGATTTTACTTCGGAGTCACGTGACCGGCTGGGAGGGGTAGCACTTCTGCAGCGGTAAGTTTGAAAAGCCTCAGGTAAGTGTTAAACGTCTTTGCATTTGGTAATTCTTGTTGCAGGAGGGCAAATGCAAACATGAAAAAATCAGGAACAGCAAGGTGAGCCGTGGCAAAAATATCTCAGGCCCGTGGAATTTTGGGTAGCGGGCGGCCGCCTAGCTCATCACGGAGTCGATGGTTGTCAAACCAACAACCACAGACTTAGTGCCTGAGGACACTGTGCCTACGCCAGAGGTGTGTAAGGCCACCCGAAAGTCTGTCCGGCCGACAGACTCAGACGAGTCCGGTCGAGAGGGTTCGCCCCCAAGAATGGATAATGTGGAATGGGTATCCAGGATGGAGCTCCTGTTGGAGATGATGCTCCATCAAGAGTGCCGGCCTCTCCAAGAGCCCGCACCAGCAGCACCTACAGGGCTGCCAAGTATCTCCCTCCTGGACGAGGAGAGTATACCGGGTCAGATTGAATCTGACGCCGATTCAGAGGGCTCAGCGATGGAGGCTGCCCCACGGGACAAGTGGCAAGCGCCAGAGGTCCCATTCCTGGCGGCCAGGTTGCCATTCCTATAAACCCTGGCGAGCCGCTTGGAGAGGAGCTGGCTGCCAGCATTAATTATAGGTATGTTAAAATACCTAACTTTAGCAGTGCTGCAGTTCTGCCACTCCCCTTGTGCGTGACTTTGGCGCCTTTCTGAGCGGGGCGGGTTTAAAATGCCATTTTTCCCTAGACAGTCCAAATCGATCCATGTTGGGCAATTTCGTCGCTAAAGAGAAATTGCTCCAACATTTCATTTATGAAGCTATTTTTAAACTACACTAGATTATTTATTAACTAGAGTAGTTTAAAAATCATCTTCTAAAGCTCTGAACGCCGACAGCGGAACGGACCTAACGTAGGGGAGAAAATAAAGTGCACAGTTTATTTTTACATTAAAACTTGGTTCTTAGGAAGGCTTTAAGCACATTTTCATGTTGCGAAAAGGGGACAAAAAAAATGTATGAACCGGCTGTACTTTTCCTGCCGACTTCACTGCAAACCGCAATGTTCCAACCCACTCGCAAGTTGATTTAAATGGCCATTAATTTACAGGCATTAAACACTAAATTCCTTCCATTTGGCCTATAAATTAATGAAAATGAGATTTAAAAATCATGTTATATTGTGGATTATTGTGTGAATGTTATTTGGACACTTAGCAATTTAAAAAAGTTTATCTTTTCTTACGAAATTGATAAATGTTTAGATCTAGTAATTGAATTTTGTAATTAGCTACAATTAGATAACTAACTAATTATATGCTTTAATTTCAGGTCATCCAAGTAAGATTGTTTCATATTTGTTTCAGAATGCTTCAATCTATAATAACTGAAATGTCATTGAGTTCTCTTAATTTTTAAGAAAGTTATGGGGTTTTGACTGTTCTAGATCACAGCTTTTGAGTTAAGTCAATGGAAAGGCAATGGGGAACAAGATGCTAATTTCTGAGTATGAAAATGGCTATAACTTTTTTAATACCTAAGATATGAAAGTGAATTAGGTGTCAAATTAAACTTATTTTTATGCTTTATCTGATGGGATAAATTGCAGACTTGATTTTTAAAATCTAAAAATTTTGTAACATTGCTATTAATTACCTGGCCTCCCACCAGCTCCAGGAGCTGGCCATGGACACCACTGCCAAGAAATATGATACCCCAGAGAACTGTATTCTACTGAAGGTGCCTACCGTAAACCATGCCATTTGGGGCCATATGGGAGCAGACGTCCGAGCACAGGAGATTAAACTGCAAATTGGTGCTGAAGCTGCTGGCATCTGGAATAACGGCTTTTGGTAGGTCAGTGGGTGGGCCCCTGACTCAACCGGTAACCATGGCGGTAGGTTGGTCTGGCTCTGGTCAAAACATATTGAGAGAGAATTGCCTACCAGTTGGAGGGAGGTTACGCAGGTTTCTGGGAGAAGGGTTCAGACTCTCCACAAACTGCGTCTGGACAGGATGGTGTCATCACAGAATGACGTTACATTTCATATCTATGACTTACTCAAACAGAGCAGACCAGGGGTGTCCGGATACAAGCTTGTATTGTCAGCTTATCCCACAGATTCACGGCTGTGTGTAGTGGCGCATTTGAATCGTTATATTGACGTCACGAAGAGCCTCAGAATCTCCGAGGTAGCACTATTTATAAGCCGCAAAAAACCACATAAGCAAGTGTCATCTCAGACCATCTCACGATGGCTGAAGCAAGTCCTGCAGTGTGCTGGAGTTAATACTGAAAATGTTAAATCTCGCTCCACCAAGGTAGCATCAACATCAGTGGCGACGGCAATGGACGCCCCTCTAGACCATATCCTCGCTGCCGCAGGATGGTCAAATTAATTGACTTTTCAGAGGTTCTACAACAAGCCGCTTGTTGAATCCGGGGTGTTCGCCCACTCTGTGTTAAACTTTCATAGTTTCTCCCTGGGAGAGAGGAGTCGCTATTGTATATATTTTGATATTTGTGAATTAAAGCATTAACATGTTAATCAGTATCACAAATCAATGTTGTTACTAATTCACTCCTCCTGAGTCAACTGCTTGCGGTGTGAAACGCCTGGATTTGGATCGGTGTGAAATCACAGACCTTTAAAATCTTCACGGAATCACACACATGACTCCGAAGTAAAATAGTAAGATTAAATGAGAATTTACCAGTTTGAAGTTTGATCTTTATTTTATGAGGAGTTATGATGAGCTATTACGTGCCCACTGCTCCCAACCCTCATATCACGAAGCTCATCTGGTAGTTCTAGAGTTATAATCTTACCATAATACTTCAATTGTTGTTCTTCTGTGGTTTCACACCGCTGCTTTGAAGATTGATGCGCATGTCGACTGGCGGGGTTCTTCACGTTATCGCTCATCAACACGAAAACCTTTATTGGATGTTCCAGAAGGTGACTATTCATAATTTTCTGTTACTTTTAGAAAACAAGCAAAAAATCCCAATCTTGCTTTTGACCCCCTCTTCGCAAAAGAGACTATTTTGAAGCATCACACAGTTTAATTAACATAACCTACAAGGACTCTGGAATTAAAATCAATGTTGTGGACTTCAGAATTTTTGACCTGAAATTTCAGTAAAAATATCCCAGCTGATCTTAGTCCTAAGTAATGCAAGGCCTGACCAATGGTTAATCTTACTGAAAGACCAGTAAAGAAATGCCGAACCAGTCCTTAAAATGAATAGAGAGCTTAAATGGTTCATTGACAAACTATTAAAAACTGAACAATGTATAAACTTAAAGAAACACAAGAAATATGTAAATTAAAGGAATATTACCTTTAACATCTCTCTCCCTCTCCATTCAGTTGAGTATGTGTATATACAGTGTATTGGTTTAGATTTAGGTTTGTTATTGTCACGTGTTCCAAGGTTTCGAGGCAGGTTCTCTGGATGCGCTCAGGGCTCTTAAAAATAGCGGAGTCAGGGAATATGGGGAGAAGGCAGGAATGGGGTACTGATTGGGGATGATCAGCCATGATCACATTGAATGGAGGTGCTGGCTCGAAGGGCCAAATGGCCTACTCCTGCACCTATTGTCTATTGTCTATTGTACAGTGAAAATATTTGCTACCCAATCAGATTAGATAATACTATGCATAAATAGAATCAAGTTAAACTCAAGTACAATCGATAAAGCAAAAGGGAAATGATGCTTATAGGTAAGAAAGATTTTAAAGTGTGGCCAGGATGTATTGGATGATAAGTCTAACCTTCTCTGGGAAGAGCACACAGAGAGTTGCCATGCCCTCGTGTCATTTTGCTTAGTAGATCTAACCTGGTCCAAATAGACCTCCCCAGTGTAACCACAAAGAGGCAATGAAGGGATCCACTGGTGGATTTCATGACAAGTCCAATGTCATAGTCTTGAGGTATTGACTGCATTTTAATTTGCTTTTAATTGGAAATGTTGGGAACCTGTGACAATATGCAATATGCACTGAAATCAGTCTGATGAAGGGTCTCGACCCGAAACGTCACCCATTCCTTCTCTCCAGAGATGTTGCCTGTCCCGCTAAGCTACTCCACCATTTTGTGCCTACCTTCAATTTAAACCAGCATCTGCAGTTCTTTCCTACACATAGTAATCCAATTCCTATGATTTTAGTTCATATATGCATAAACCTTTGGAAATAAAGCATAGACAAAGAGAAACATAAGAAAGACAAACATAACAAAGACAAACATCTCCTTAACTCCTTAACCCTGTGACCACATAATGTGTATTTTCCCATCTGCTATTTTGTCCTGCTCCCACTAACGTGACAGGTGAATGTGAACCTGGAGGCAATATTATCTCTAAGCAGCAATGTGAGAATAAATAAATCCTAGATAAATCCGTTCCAGAAATTACTTGCTTAATACTCTATCATTTCACCACTGCCCATGTGTACTTCCAGAAAACATCTGAGGGAGTTGCTGATGATGTCTGGATGTGTTTGACACTGAATGTCAGCATCAGAGTCAACTACTAATCCAGCTGTGTCACTGCGCTTGGACCCTTTCCTCAATATTTGATATATGAATTAAAGGCTTTGAAGGGATTTGTGAAGCCTTATAGTTGTTTTTTTCTCACCCACCCTTAACCTTAAGAGGTGACAGAAATAGGTTGATTAATATTAACATTTTAAGATCCCTTGGAGCAGTCTCTAAAATATAGCCGGCTCATTAATTGGTGTTAAGACTTGTGCATTGTTTTTTTTCACTCTGAATATTCTTGCTGTCTCCATAGTCTCCTCAATGAATTGAAATTTTGCAGCACTGGCATGCAATACAATATAGTTAGAAGACCCAATTAATTTTATTTTGTCAAACCACTTTGATATCACTCCAGTAAAACACCAAAGGGCTGTTTTATTCTTTTCTGAACACTATAGAATTGTAATTTATTGGTTGAAAGCTCTATAACCATACAAAACCTCATGGCCAAACTTTTGTGCTCTGCGGTGAGATTAGGATATGAAGTCACATTCCTGCAAAAAAAAAAATATGCTGCACATATTTATGCTTGGTGACTATTTATTTCCAAATATTACTATTTTAATCCACAACTTTCCCATTGCTAATCTTTGGGTTGGTGCTTAGGTTAACATAATGATGCATAGTGCCACAGAACAGGTTCAATCCCGATGTCTGCCCTTTTCTGTGTGGTGTTTGCAAGGTCTTCCTTTGACCGCTTGGTTTACTCCTGGTGCACCAGCTTCCTCGCATATCTCAAAGACAGTAGGTTTGTAGGATAATTGGACTCTGTAAATTGCCCCTAATGTGTAAGAAGTGGATTGAAAATGGGATAACATGGAACTAGTGTGAACGATGGTTGGCATGGCTCAGCAGCGGGAGGGCCTGTTTACATGCTGTATCTCCAAACTAAACTAAATTTCATCCTCCATTCTTGTTAAACCCTCTACTTTTATGAGAACTTTTATCAGAAAGGGCTAAGAGATCACAGTAATGGCCAAAGGTAAACTCAGATTGAAGAGCAGAAGGCAGAAAACCATTGTCAGGCACAGCATGTGAGGGTGGTATTTGAATACCAAATGAATAAGGTTAGGTAGCCACAAACACCAATGTTGCTTCCTTCAGTTCTTGAAGACCAGGTTGCTGATGTAAATCTATCCTATTTTCTGCTGATTGTTCAATGGCAATCTTTTCTTGTGAACAAGATAGGATCCTAGTGAGGAAATTAGGACAGGATGTACCTGGAGGATCAGCCTCCTCCAATTGCTACCTAAATTTATGTGCCTGTGAACTTATTCCTATTTACAGAAAGTGAAGAGCATGAGTTTTAGCCAAGTGCGATATTTTGATGGGGTCATCAGCTCACCAGTTTCCAATAGTTTGAACGGTCCTTCACTGAACGGTCCTTGACTGAAACTTTGTTTGTCTTTGTTCGGATGCTGCTCGTCTTGCTGAGAGTTCCTAGCATGTGCTGTTTTAATTTTATGTTAAAATATTGTCACTGATGTCTGAAAGATGATGCAAATGTGAAGAGATAGGATTTGCAGGTGTGGAATGTTGCCGCTGCAATGGAAAGATGTGATATGAAAGGAACTGCAGTGATGAAAGAGAATTATAAACAACACAATATTGAATCATTGTGAATACCGGAGGGTGCAGTTACTTCAGGGCGAATCAGGGAACATTTGGGTCTGGGGTCTTACCTCTACCCTATCAGGTTCCTAAATATTTTTCTTTCTGCGTTCAAACCACGTGGTTTGCTTCACACTTTGGGACTTACTCTATTACATTAGTCAATTGCTGTTGGTCTATTCTCTTGCTGCTGCCAACCATTTTGCCCACATATTAAATTTATTGAATCAACCCTCTTTGTATCCACTAATTATGTATCAGCAATTTTACATAGCTCTTAAATGATAATGAATGTCTCCAATTTCATGGATCAATGGGCCACTGTACTGTAGAGGCTGTTGCTAAAGGGCCTGTCCTACAAGCATGCAACTCTATGCGATTAGCGTGACCTAACGTGGTCGCTTGAGCCGTCCGGCGTCGCGGGGCCGGTCCCACTTTGATCGCCGGAGCCATGAGGAATTGTGCGGAGTTCGGCCCGACAAATGTGCGGGGCTCCGAAAAACTGACTATGTTCAAAAATTCCGCGCGGTAACGACTTGTCGGCTCGCAGTCACCTCAACGCATTACACACCGCCCCGACATCATGCCTCCGTGAACCTATCTGTAGGTGCCTCCGTGACCCTCTATGTGTGTGGCTCCGTGGCCCTCTGTGTGTGTGTGTGCCTCTGTGCCCCTCTCTGTCCTGGCGAACTTACCTTAGACTTCGCTCCAAGTTCGCCTCACTTTGCGTCGCGTTGCGCCTCTCACCCGACCTCCGCGCAGCCCTCGCTGTCAGTTTGGTTGCGCTTGCCACATGCAGGCGCATGCTGGTGGGAACGGCACTGTACAGGGGATCACCTGGCCTCCGCGCAGCCCCCGCTTCTAGTTTGATCGCGTTCATCGCATAGAGTTGCATGCTTGTAGGACAGGCCCTTAACAGTTAAAGTCCTTGAACAAGATGTTTTAAACCGTAAGCAAATTGATCAAACAAAACTGATTCTTCTGAATCATCCTCTGGAGAAAGGACATAGAGTTAATTCAGAAAGTATTCAGACCCCTTCACTTTTTCCACATTTTGTTACGTTACAGCCTTATTCATTTTTTAAATCATGAATCTAGACACAATACCCCATGATAAAAAAGCAAACACAGGTGTTTAGACATCTTTGCAAAGTAAATAAAAAGAAATAAGTGAAATATCACATTTACATAAGTATTCAGACCCTTTACTCAGTACTTTATTGAGGCACTTTTGCAGCGATTACAGCCTCAAGTCTTCTTGGGTGTGACGCTACAAACTTGGCACACCTGTATTTGGGTAATTTCTCCCATTCTTCTCTGCAGATCCTCTCAAGCTCTGTCTGGTTGGATTGGGAGCATTGATGCACAGCTATGTTCAGCTCCCGCCAGAGATGTTTGATCGGGTTCAAGTCTGGGCTCTGGCTGGGCTACTCAAGGACATTCACAGACATGTTACAAAGCCACTCCTGCATTGTCTTGGCTGTGTGCTTAGGATTCTGTTGGAAGGTGAACCTTCACCCCAGTCTGAGGTCCAGAACGCTCTGGAGCAGGTTTTCATAAAGGATCTCTCTTTGCTCCATTCATCTTTCCCTCGATCCTGACTAGTCTACCCTCACCCCACTCACCACCAACAACACCACAATCACATCTGTGGAGTATTTACGTTCCTGGGAACCATCATCTCCAAGGACCTTAAATGGGGAGGCCACCATCAACTCCTCAGTCAAAAAGGCACAACAGAGGATGTACTTCCTGCGGCAGCTGAGGAAACACAATCTGCAACAGGCAATGATGGTCCAATTCTATACAGCCATCGTACAGCATGTCCTCACTTTCTCCATTATGGTCAGGTGTGGCTCAGCCACCAAGCATGACGTCCGGAGGCTGCAGCAAATCGTTCAATCAGCTGAGAAGATTATTGGCTGCAACCTTCCCTCTATTGACAAACACTACACTGCAAGGACCAGGAAGCGAGCAGGTAAGATCAACTCTGACCTCTCTCACCCTGGCCACAAACTCTTTGAATCACTTTCCTCTGGAAGGCGACTCGGGACTGTCAAAGCTGCCACAGCCAGACATGAAAACAGCCTTTTTCCATGAGTAGTAGCTCTACTCATTAACCAAAAATCTGTAGCATCCTTTTGCTCTGGTATTTTATTTAATTCACATGTTTAATCGATAATGTTTTGTTATTAATGTTTAATATTTTATGTCATTCCAAACTGTCACTGTATGCCATGTTGTCACTTGCGGGTGGAGCACCAAGGCAAATTCATTGTATGTGAATACTTGGCCAATAAACTTATTCATTCATTCAGTTCCTGCCACTGAAAAACATCCCCACAGCATGATGCTGCCACCATCATGCTTCACCATAGGTAAGGTATTTGCCAGGTGATGAGCAGTGCCTGGTTTTCTCCAGACGTGACGACATTCAGACCAAAGAGTTCAATCTTGGGTTCATCAGATTAGAGAATCGTGTTTCTCATATCTTTTGGCAAAAAAACAAGCGGGCTGTCATGTGCTTTTTACTGAGGAGTGGCTTGCTTAGGTTTGTCCTGTTTCCATTGATTATCCTTGAGTTGTTTCAACAACTTGATTGAAGTCCACTAGTGGTAAATTAAATTGATTGAACCTGATTTGGAAAGGCACACACCTGTCTATATAAAGTCTCACAGTTGACAGTGCATGTCAGAGCAAAAATCAAGCCATGAATACAAAGGAATTGTCCGTAGACCTCCGAGCAGGATTGTGTCGAGACACAGATCTGGGGAATGGTATAAAACAATTTCTGCAGCGTTGCAGGTTCCGAAGAGCACAGTGGCCTCCATTATTCTTAAATAGAAGAACTTTGGAACCACCAGGACTCTTCATAGAGCTGGCCACCCGGCCAAACTGAGCAATCGGGGGAGAAGGGCCTTGGTCAGGGAGGTGAACAAGAACCCGTAGGTCACTCCAACAGAGATCGAGAGTTCCTCTGTGGACATGGGAGAATCTTCCAGAAGGACAACTATATCTGCAGCACTCCACCAATCAGGCTGTTATGGTAGAGTGGCCAGACGCAAGCCACTCCTCAGTTAAAGGCACATGACAGCCCACTTGGTGTTTGCCAAAATACATGAGAAACAAGATTCTCCGATCTGATGAAATCAAGATTGAACTCTGTGGTTCACACCACTACGCAGCTTTGTGTCATCTGCAAATATGCTAATGTTACTTTGAATCCCTTCATCTAAATCATTGATGTGTATTGTAAATAGCATTGCTGTACCCCACTAGTCACTGCGTGCTATTCTGAAAGGGACCCGATAATCCCTACTATTTGTTTCCTGTCAGCCAACCAACTACCCCCAATACCATGTTCCCCTAATTTTGCCCACTAATCTCCAATGTGGGACCTTATCAAATGCTTTCAGAAACTGCAGGTACACTACATCCACTGGCTTCCTCTTGTTCATTTTCCTGGTTACATGCTCAAAAAATTCCAGAAGATTAGTCAAGCATGATTTTCCCATCGTAAATCCATGCTGACTCGGACCCGTCCTTTCCAAATGTGCCGCTATTTCAACTTTTATGATTGATTCCAGCATCTTCCCCACCACCAATATCAGGCAAACTGGTCTATGATTCACAGATTTCTCTCTCCCGCCTTTCTTAAAAAGTGGGATAACATCTACCCTCAAATCCACAGGAACTGATCCTGAATCTATAGAACACTAGACTAAGTGGGACCCATTGGGTGCCATCATCACACGGGAGGGCTGGTCACTAATGCAATAGTCTACCAATTCCAATATTGCTCACCAGTAGTGGGGGGGGGGGGGGTGGGGGCTATCTGCTGCGCTAGTATGGGTGTTGCGGGCCGAAGGTACTGGTTTCCAGAGGGCTAGTATAGAAATTGTGGGCCAATGGACTCTTGGGCAGGAATCCAACTGTTGCAACAATTTTAAAAACCATGCCAAGGCAACCAATTGGGCCGCAGCCACCTGACAATCAAAATCCACTTTGTGAACATAAACTCTTTAAAAAAGGTGAGGCAAATAATTGGGCTGCAGCCACCTCGCAACCAAAATCCATTTAGTGAACACAAACTCTTGAAAAAGGCAAGGCAAACAATTGGGCCACAGCCACCTGACAACCTAAATCCATTTTGTGAACACAAACTTTTTTGAAAGGCGAAGCAAACAATTGGGCAGCATGCAGCCACCTGACAACCACAATATCAATTTGTGAATACAAATTTTTTTTTAAAAAGGCGAGGCAAACAATTTGGCAGCAAGCAGCCAAATAACAACCCAAATTCATTTTGTGAACATAAACTTTTGAAAATTGCGAGGCAAACAATTGGGCTGCAGCCACCTGACAACCAAAATCCATTTTGCAAACACAAACTTTTTAAAATGGCAAGGCAAACAATATGGCTGCAGCCACCTGACAACCAACATCTATTTTGTGAACACAAACTCTTTAAAAAGGGGAGGCAACCAATTGGGCCGCAGCCACCTGACAATCAAAATCCACTTTGTGAACATAAACTCTTTAAAAAAAGGTGAGGCAAACAATTGGGCTGCAACCACCTCACAACCAAAATCCATTTAGTGAACACAAACTCTTGAAAACGGCAACGCGAACAATTGGCCCGCAGTTACCTGACAACCAAAATCCATTTTGTGAACACAAACGTTTGAAAAATGCGAGGCATACAATTGGGCCACAGCTACCTGACAACCAAAATTCATTTTGGGAACAGAAAGTCTTGAAAAAGGCGAGGCAAACAATTGGGATGCAGCCACCTGACAACCAACATCCATTCTGTGAAGATAAACTCTTGAATAAGGTGAGTCGAACAATTGGGCCGCAGCCACCTGACAAACAAAATCCATTTTAACCATATAACCATATAACCGTATAACAATTACAGCACAGAAACAGGCCATCTCGGCCCTTCAAATCCATGCCGAACAACTTTTTTCCCTTGTTCGGCACGGGAAAATTTTGTGAACACAAACATTTAAAAAATGCGAGGCAAACAATTGGCCCGCAGCTACCTGACAACCAAAATCCATTTTGTGAACACAAACTCTTTAAAAAGGCAAGGGAAACAATTGGGTCGCAGCCACCTGACAACCAAAAAACATTTTGTGCACACAAACCCTTTAAAACAGAGAGGCAAACAATTTGGCCGCAGCCACCTGACAAAAAACATCCATTTTTGAACACAATCTCTTTAAAAAGGCGAGGCAAGCAATTGGGCCGCAGCCACCTGACAAAGTCAATCCATTTTGTGAACACAAACTCTTGAAAATGGCGAGGAAACCAATTGGGCCGCCACCACCGAACAACCAAAATCCATTCTGTGAACACAAACTCTTGAAAAAGGCGAGGCAATCAATTGGGCCACAGCCACCTGACAACCTAAATCCATTTTATGAACACAAACTTTTAAAAAAGGCGAGGCAAACAATTGGCCCGCAGCTACCTGACAACCAAAATCCATTTCGTGAACACAAACTCTTTAAAATGGCGAGGCAAACAATTGGGTCGCAGCCACCTGACAATCAAATTCCATTTTGTGATCACAAACTCTTTAAAACGGCGAGGCAATCAATTTGGCCGCATCCACCTGACAATCTACATCCATTTTGTGAACCCAAACTCTTTAAAAAGGCGAGGCAGGCAATTGAGCTGCAGCCACCTGACAAACTCAATCCATTTTGTGAACACAAACTCTTGAAAAAGGCGAGGCAACCAATTGGGCTGCCGCCACCTGACAAACAAAATCCATTTTGTGAACACAAACTCTTGAAAAAGGTGAAGCAAACAATTGGGCCGCAGCCACCTGACAAACTCAATCCATTTTGTGAACACAAACTCTTGAAAAAGGCGAGGCAAAAAATTGGGCCGCAACCACCTGACAAACAAAATCCATTTTGTGAACACAAGCTTTTTAAAAAGGCGAGGCAAACAATTGCACTGCAGTCACATGACAACCAAAATCCATTTTGTGAACACAAACTTTATTAAAAGGCGAGGCAAACAGTTACGCCGCAGCCACCTGACAACCAAAATCCATTTTGTGAACACAAACTTTTTAAAAAGGCGAGGCAAACAAGTGCACTGCAGCCACCTGACAACCAAAATCCCTTTAGTGAACACAAACTCTTGAAAAAGGCAAGGCAAACAATTGGGCCACAGCCACCTGACAATCTAAATCTATTTTGTGAACACAAACTGTTGAAAAAGGTGAGGCAAACAATTGGGCCGCAGGCACCTAACAAACAAATTCCATTTTGTGATCACAAACTCTTTAAAAAGGCGAGGTAAACAATTGGCCCGCAGTCACCTGACAACCAAAATATGTTTTGTGAACAGAAACTCTTTAAAAAGGCGAGGCAAACAATTGGGCCACAGCCACCTGACAACCAAAATCCATTTTGTGAACACATACTCTTTAAAAAGGTGAGGCAAACAATTGGCCCGCAGCCACCTGACAACGAAAATCCATTTTGGGAACACAAACTCTTCAAAAGGTTGTGGCAAACTATTGGGCCACAGCCACCTGACAACCAAAATCCATTTTGTGAATACAAAGCTTTTGAAAAAATGGTGAGGAAAACTATTGTTCGGCAAGCAGGCGACTGGCTACCAAAATTCATTGTGTTTACACAAACTTAAAAAAAAAAGTAAACAATTTGGCAGCAGCCACATCAAGGTGACTCACCGTGAAGTTGACGTCCATTCAGTGTTATTCACAGCTCAGAGAGCCGTGACCCTCTTGCTTCCTGTGTCTGGCAGAGACTGAGAGAGGCACGACACCTCCGCGTTTTATAGTCCCTCCCCCCTCCCCCCTGCCGCCAGCGGGGTCAGGAGAGAGAACAGAGAGAATGGGGATTTCTTAAAAACATTAATATCTCTCTCATTTTTCATCGATGGGAAACATGCTCTGGTCCCGCAAGGAAGAGGGGGGCTCTGAACGAGGTGGCCAAAGTTGATGGCCATTGGTGGCGGCGTCTCTCAGAAATCGCAGCATAGTGGGCCAAAAGCAGTCAAGATCAGACTTTTCATAATATAGATTGGAAAATGAACACCAATGCATCCACGATTTCTAGAGCTAATTCCTTAAGTACCCTGTAATGCAGACCATCAGGCTCTGGGCATTTATCAGCCTTTAGTCCCATCAGTCCATCCAACACTATTTCCTGCCTAATGTGGATTTGCTTCAGTTCCTCCGTCACCCCAGATCCTCTGGCCACTAGCACATCAGGAAGATTGTTTGTATCTTCCTTAGTGAAGACGGATGCAAAGTACCTGTCCAACCCATCTGCCATTTCCTTGTTCCCCATAATAAATTCACCTTTTTCAGTCTTCAAGTGTCCAACTTTGGTCTTAACTAATTTTTTCCTCTTCACATACCTAAAGAAACTTTTACTACCTTCCTTTATATTCTTGGATAGCTTTTTTAGTTATCTTCTGTTGCTCTTTAAACATTACCCAATCCTCTGGCTTCCTACTCATCTTTGCTATGTTGTACTTCCTTTTTATTTTTTATAATGTCCCTGACTTCCCTTGTCAGCCATGGTCGCCCCTTACTCCCCTTGGAATCTTTCTTCCTCTTTCGAATTAACTGATCCTACACCTTCATGGCTCCATAGTCCCCTTTGTTCAACTGAATGCTTTCTGAATGTGCTGTACATGCTTAAACTGACAATAGACACAAAATGCTGGAGTAACTCAGCGGGATAGTCTGGAGAGAAAGAATGAGTAACCTTTCAGGTCGAGACCCTGCTTCAGTTCTATTGCAATTCTTTGAAGAAAAACAAAAGTTTGCACTTCACTAAATTCTCTGAAGAAAAATAAAGTTTACACATCACTGAGAAAATATAACTACCCGTATTTCCCGCCAATGAAGACACAATTTTTTTACCCAAAAATAAGGCGCAAAAATGAACCTTAGTCTTGGAAGCCGAAGGTTATGTTGTTAGCCAAGAAAGATATACTTGGCTATCCCTCAGTACCGTAACATCAAGAACAATGTTGCTGTGCTGAGGGATAGCCAAGTCTATCCCTCATTGCTGGCAGCTGATGGGAACCGGCTGTGAAGTGGGAAGCGGCTTTAAATTGACAGTGCCGCTGGGGGGAGGGGGGCGGAGTTCCTTTCATTATGGGTGGGGGTCTGGCCCGGGTAAACACGGCCTGGGCTGCATAAATTGGCTGGACCGCCAGGAGGAAAGTTGTTGGGAGGGGAGGGGAGGGGAGGGGAGGGGCGGGGCGGGGCGGGGCAGGGCGGGGCAAGGAGGAGCAAGGATCATGCCAGCAACTCACTCACTCACTCACTCACTCACCGCTGCCATGGCACTCCAGGCGTGGCCAACCGCATTGTGGCCAGGCAGGGAAGTAGCTTGGGTGGATGCGAGTGGCCGCCGGGACTGGACAGTGGAATCGGCCTCCACCTCAGGCCTTCTGCCAACCCACCTGCCAGCCAGCCAAGGTGTCCTTCGGCACAGGCTCAACCGGTGGAGCTGGTGGTTGGTGGGTAGCTACTTGGCGGAAGGCTGGCTGCTCCGACCCAGGCTCACACTCTCTCTCTCTCTTTCTCTCTCTATTAGTCCTGGGGCAGGTGACCTGGGCACTACAGCCAGTCCCGTGGCAGGCGACCTGAGAACTGTGTCCCAGGGCTCCCAGGCCACCTGTCCCAGGGCTCCCAGGCCACCTGGGAACTGCAGCTAGTCCCGGGGTCCGTAGGTGTCTTGGGCGCTATACAGGGCAGGCGACCTGGACGCTACAGCCAGTGCAGGGCAGGCAACCTGGACGCTATGGCCAATCCCGGAGCTCGCAGGTGACCAGGGAACTGCAGCTAGTTCTGGTGACGCGAGGGATCTGGGAACTGATACCAGTCTGGAGGACGTGAGGGATCTAGGCATGCAGGCAATGTTGCCGACCCTTGGACTAAACCAAACCCTTGATCCTGTCCCACCATCCTTTTTTCAAAATTTAGCAACTTAAATTGGGGGTGCATCTTCATTGTTGGGAAATACGGTAAATACAACAGCAAAACCCCAATTTTTTTTTTTGAATAGCATAATTGCGGAAGACAGGAAACTGAAGCAAGGAGAGTAGACAATATATTTTGACAAAGAATAATATTAAGAAAAGAAGAAGGAAAAGGAGTGAGCTTGCAGTGGAGAAAGAAAGGTTTAATAGAGATGATTACAGTTGGAGAAACAATATCCTGGAATAAATATTCAAGTGGGTTATGCCAAATTATCTGTCCCACTCCCTTATCTCCCTTATCAAAGTTTCTTTTATTCACAAGAGATGGATGAATGCAGTTGCATTAAATCATCATTTTGTTTCCTCATCTCTGCAGCAGTGTGCCTTACCTTTGTTCTAAATGTTTTGTTAAAGTACAAATTCGCTATTGTAAGAATTTACAACTGTACACATCTTCTCCATTATTCTGCCAGTCCTTAGTTTAACTATAATTTTACTTCGGAGTCACGTGAATGACTACGTGAAGACCCCGCCAGCACGCATGCGCGACATATCGTCGTACGCATGCGGAAGCAACGGTCGGGAGGAGCGGGGCTCCTCCAGCGCAAGTTTAAATAGCTTACGCCAGGTAAGTCTCACCGGAGGTAGTGAGTCGACGACTAGCGAAATGGAAAGAAAATCGAAGAGAACAGCGGCCAAAGCAGCTGCCAAGGAGAGCAGCCAGCAGAGAGCCGCCTCTCCAGAGTTACAGGTTTTACCTGCAGCTCCCGACTTTTCGCCCTTTGGGACCGTTGGTACGCACAGTCGGGCGGGAAAACCACCCGGAAGTCGGCCGGGGCCGACAGCGGAGTCCGGTCCCGAGGACACCCCGTTCGCAGATGGCGACGGAGGTCGTCTAAACCGCATAGAGCGGATGATGGAGCAAATGCTCCAACGTGACCTGCTAATGCAGGGGCAGGGTCACAGTGGGACTCCTAGCAGGCCCACGGCAAGTTCCTATCGAGGACTGCCCAATGTCTCCCCCTCTATACAGGGGAGCGTTGAGGGTCAGAACTGGGCTGACCCAGAAGAAGGGGAGCTGGTTGAACTGCCGAAGGTGTCAGGGGTGTGTGAAGACTACATGGATATGGTAAGCAAGCATGCTATGCCTAACAAAAAAGGCTTACCTATCCACCCTAAGCTGGCTGCCAGCATCAACTATATGGCAACAAACCAGTTGCAGGAACAGGCCATTAATGCTACAGCAGACAAATATATGGCACCTGAGAACTGCAACTCATTGAATGTACCTGCAGTAAATAACCCTATTTGGGGAAACATGAGCCCCTCTAGTAGAGGCCAGGAGATTAAACTTCAGAGGATTCTGAAGCTCCTAACCGCAGGGATTACGGCAGTAGCAAGAACTGCAGTGGGTGTGGATATGCCGGAAGAATTACAGGATGCTTTGGCTCTACTCTGTAATACTCAATTTGAGATTAACAGTTTTAGAAAGAACATCATAAAGCCGGCGCTTAACCCCAAGTTTGCGGGGTTGTGTAAGCCTGGGAAGACTCAGCCTCCTAGCCTGCTGTTCGGGGAAGATCTCCCAAAGCAGGTTAAAGACCTTGACGAGGAGGCCAAGGCTTTGGGCCTTATAAATCCTGGCTACACTAAGCCGCAACACCCACACAGACAGCACCCCTACACATCCACCGGGCAGAATTACCATAACAGGTCTGCCGGTGGTGAAAGCTCGAAGGCCGGCATTCCTGCACAGCGGTCTTTTTTAGGCCAAGGCCCAGGCCGGCCTTCTTGGAAGATGCGCCACTCCCAGAACACCCACAACCAACCAAGGAAGCAAGGACAGAAACCTCCACACCAGCAGTAACCATGGAGGTAGGTGGGTCTGGGGTCCCCAGGAACACATCTGGTCTAAATTCACTTTGTGTAGGGGGCAGGTTGCACATGTTCTTCGAGAATTGGCTCACTTTTACCTCTGATCCTTATATACTCAGAAGTATCCAGGGCTATAAAATTGAATTTGTTCATGAACTCCCTACCCCGGTACAGCATGCACCTAGCCGGAAATTTGTCCTTTCCCTAAAAGAAAGGGCAGCAGGGCATGCTGAACTACAAAGATTAATAGAAAAAGGGATAGTTGAGAAAGCCATCAAAGAACCTCAGGAGTTCGTGTCTAATATATTCACCAAAAATAAAAAAGACGGCGGGTGCCGCATCATTATAGATTTGACCGATCTGAATACTTCTGTCCAGTATATTCATTTTAAAATGGACACCTTTAATACTGCAATACAGTTAATAGCCAATGGGTACTACATGGCATGCATTGACCTCAAGGATGCATATTATTCAGTACCCATACACAAGGATCATAGGAAATACCTAAAATTTGTCTGGATGGGACAATTATGGCAATACAAAGCTTTGCCCAATGGGTTGTCGTCAGCACCCAGATTATTTACCAAGATATTAAAACCAGCTTTGGCCTATTTAAGGAAACAGAAACATACTGTTATGGCCTATCTTGATGACATCCTCATAGTGGGGGAGAATTTGGAAATGGCTACTTTGGCAGTTACAGCCACGAAACGTCTTTTTCAGAAGCTGGGGTTTATGATACATCCAGACAAATCAATATTGGAACCTTCTACCACCATGAGATATCTGGGGTTCATTATTGACTCAGTGCAAATGTCTGTCACGTTGCCACCAAGCAAGGTGGAAGACCTGATAGAGGCTTGCAGGAGCCTCATTGGCATTAAGGTCCCATCCATTCGGCAGGTGGCCAGAGTGATTGGGAAGATAGTAGCTGCATTTCCTGCAGCACAATTCGGGCCCTTACATTACCAAAACTTACAAAGAGCCAAAATTACAGCGCTCAAAAATCATGCTGGCCATTTCGACAGGCACATGAAAATTTCGGGAAAGGCAAAAGCCGAATTATATTGGTGGATGGGTAATGCCCAAAATTGTTCTAAACCTATCAATATCATCAATCCCTCGATCATCTTACAAACGGATGTCAGTGCCAAAGGGTGGGGAGCTACTAACACTACCTCTAGTTGTGGAGGTAGATGGAGAGCACCAGAGTTAACCCTATTCAAAAACTTGGGGATTAACTCTTCAGAAATGCTGGCAGCATTTCACGGCCTTAAAGCATACTGCACTAATATGCACAAAGTTCATATAAGAATACAAATTGACAACACCACGGTGGTAGCATATATTAACCATATGGGCGGTATAAAGTCGATATCGTGTGATGAATTGGCTAACAATATCTGGCACTGGTGTCTGCAAAGAGAAATTTGGATGTCAGCTACTTACCTTCCAGGTAAGCTAAATACAGTGGCAGACACCAGATCACGTAAATTCAACGACAACATAGAATGGATGTTGGATCGGAATGTGTTTTCAGATATTGTAGAACGTTATGGAACACCAGATATCGACCTTTTTGCGTCCAGGCTAAATCACCAACTACCAACATATGTTGCTTGGGAGCCAGACCCGGGGGCAGTAGCGATGGATGCCTTCTCGCTACATTGGGGGGATCTATTTTGCTACGCATTTCCTCCTTTCTGCCTCATCAGTCGGGTCTTGCAGAAAATAAAGCAAGACTCAGCATCGGGTATTTTGGTGGTGCCCGACTGGCCTACCCAACCATGGTTCCCTATGGTACAGAAGATGGCCACAGAACCCTGTATCAGGGTGAACAAAAGACCAAGCCTGCTCGTTCATCCTGTTACACGAGAATGTCATCCATGTCATGACCGCATGGACTTGTTAATTTGCAGATTTTAAAACGGCCACTTCACGGATTCGGGCTCTCCAACAGGACCATTGATACCATCACAGCAGCCTGCAGAGAGTCCACAAGAAAGCAGTACCTGACCTACATCAGGAAATGGGAAGGATACTGTGTCACAGCCAACACAACATATGAAACCGCCACCATAACGGAAGTGCTGGAATTTTTGGCTACCCTTCATTTCGATGAGGGTTTGAGTTACAGTGCCATTAACTGTGCCAGGAGTGCCCTATCGTCCTACTTGGGCAAGGGGAGTGACCAATTGGGAATTGGGTCACATCCTCTAGTATCCAAATTTATGAGGGGAATATTCAATTCTAATCCCCCCAGGGCTAGATATAGCCATATTTGGGATATCAGCACAGTCTTGACTATGCTGCGAGGATGGACACCTAACACGGGACTCCCTTTGGCGAACCTCACCTATAAGATGGTCATGATTATGGCACTTATCACGGCACAACGGGTCCAGTCCCTGCACAAACTTAACCTGGATGATATGGCAATCACCAGTGACAAAATCACTTTCTATGTGCAGGGACTGCTGAAACAAGATCGACCAGGAGTGTCTGGACATACTTTGGAGTTTCTGGCTTACCCAGCAGATCCTCGTCTTTGTATCGTCTCTATGATATCACGATACATTACAGTCACTAAAAATCTTAGGGGCTCGGAAACAGCTTTGCTTATTAGTCACAAGAAGCCCCATCACAGAGTCACGGTGCAAACCATTTCCAGATGGTTAAGGGTGGTACTGGATGCAGCGGGGGTGGATACTAACAAATTTAAATCTCACTCCACCAGGGCAGCATCCACCTCGGCGGCTAGAAGGATGGAGGTACCATTCGATCACATCCTGGCTACAGCGGGTTGGAGTAACGAAAAGACCTTCCACCGCTTTTACTATAAACCCGTGACCTCCCCTGACACTTATGCAGGGAGGATTTTAAAGTGCTGCCAGATAGTTACCCTTAGGGGACACTATTTTTGTTTGGTATGAATAAATACCTGATTTTGTTTTTCAGCCAGTGTCTTGTCTGAATTACGTCCATCCTCTTATCCCAACTTTAGCGGTGTGTGAGCATGGAGCTTCCAGGGCATGAAATCACAGAGCTTTGAAATCTTCACGTAGTCACTCACGTGACTCCGAAGTAAAATAGTAAGATTGAACGAGAACTTACCAGTTTGAAGTTTGATCTTTATTTTATGAGGAGTTACGATGAGGGATTACGTGCCCTCCGCTCCCAACCCTCTATTATAAAGATCACCTGGTATGGAAGTTCTCTTGTTTATCTTACTATATTAGTCATTGTGACTGTATTTCTGTGATTTCACACCACTGCTTTGAAGAAATGTCGCGCATGCGTGCTGGCGGGGTCTTCACGTAATCCCTCATCGTAACTCCTCATAAAATAAAGATCAAACTTCAAACTGGTAAGTTCTCGTTCAATCTTACTATTCTTTGCCTCACCTTAATCATGAGATGATTTATCAGTTTACAAGTTCAATTATCAAGGAGTGTAATTAAGGACTCAGCAGTGCTATAAATCCATTTGAATCTTGAAAGTGAAGGTATTATCTTATAGAAACAGATTGTTTGGAACAAGTACGAAGCACATGCAGACTGTTGCTATGTGATTATTTTCTTCATTCGCAGTAAGAATCCTTTATAGGTTTTCAATTCTTGTTTGTTTTTCATTTTAGATCATGTTTTTGGATTAAAAAAACAATTGAAATATACTATACAAAGAAAATTTGCATTCCTATTAAAAAAGTGGAACATTCGTAAATTGTATTCATATTTGTCTAGCACAGGCTTTTCCTCAATCTTTGTGACACTGTAGAATTGTGGCAAATTATGCCGTGTATTTTATCTTGGTTTGACACTATGTATCAGCAAAAAAAGAATGTCGAAAGTGTTGGATGTTATTTTCTCCCACTAAAATGAAGTCTCAAATCTTCCTTCATCCTTCAAATTATCAAACAGAAATCAGAAATGCACAGACCAAGGTTTTTCAGTTAACTTTCAATACTAATCATTACTTTGTTGACATCTAGTGATTTAGTTTAAAGTCAGCTTTCTTTACACAAAGTACAGTATGTGAGGATTTGGCAATAAATATTTTTAAATTTTATTTAACTTGTTAATCTTGGGGCTTTAATAATTAAAATATCTAAGAAATGCTGGCAGTTTACATTATAAGAAACTGAGAAAAAAAGACAAATATCTGGAGTAACTCAGCAGCACAGGCAACATTCCTGGAGAATATGGATAGATGACGTTTTGGGTTGGGACCATTTTTCAGACCGATGGTTTGAGGGAGAGGGGGTTAAGGAAGCTAAACGAGGGGAGGGGCAGCGCAAAGTGTGCCAGGTAATAGGTGAGCACAGGAAACGGTGGGGGGGGGGGGTGATATGCAGATGGTTAAACAAAGGCCAGAGATGAAATAAAAGCTGAAGAATTGTGAATTATGAAACCAGAGGAAGGAAAGTCGGGGGAGGGGGTGGTTGAGAGGAGAAATAGGTGTGATTCTAGGGGAGGAAGGGGAGAAAGGGGAGGGGGGTTCTTAGAGGTTACCTAAAATTGGAGAATTCAATGTTCATATTATGGGGTTGTAAGCTACCCAAGTGCTGTTCCTACAGTTTACGTGTGACCTCACTCTGGCAATGAAGGAGGCCCAGGACAGAAATGTCAATATGGGAATGGGTACGGGAGTTTCAATAGTGAGTAACCAGGAGATTCAGTAGGCTTTTCACAAAGTACTGGAATAACATTCAGAACTCATTAATTAATCTCTCTTTTAAGACTGAGTAAAATCTACCATTGATCAAGTTTGTGATCAGAATTTCTAATTATTGTTTCTTACTTCAGTTGACTTTTTCCTCTTGCCACTGTAAAATATTTCAAGATGTGTGTTTTTTTTCCTATTCAACATATGTTTTACAGATGGAAATTTGGTATTCAATGTTTGTTGCTGTTACTTTTGGGCAAATGATGCACAATAATCACAAATTATGTGCTTTGGTGTTGATGTGGAGTCAGGTCCACATGACCTTTGTTTGACAGCTTATTGTAAATGTGGGTAGGGTGCCACGTACAGATGGCTGGAGTAAAGCTCTAGTACATAAGATCACTCCATATTGCTACTCATATACTTCCTCTGCATTGTATTAGTAATTAGTCTAGATCACACCAGTAATTAGTTATTACCTTCATAAAGAACCACCACCTTACTTGCATATTCATCAAAGCATTTAGATCTTCCAAAACTGTGCATTATGATACAGAACAGCTGAATACATTGTAGGAAAGATGAAGGAACATCTGACCACCTACTTTACTCCTTGACTTACCTCTGAATCCAGGGGCATTTAGTAATTTACTGAGTCGTGGGGCTAGATGCAATTTGAATTTGGCTCTCAAACTTTATGTTGTCCTTCATTAAAAAAGGTAATTGAAGGAGCACAGCTTGTCATTTTTAATTTTTTTTTCAATAATATTGATGATTTTAATTACTTTAAATCAATTACCTGTTCATTTAAATTATTTTATTAATTTGAAGTTCTCATTAATAAGTTCATTTTTCCAAATGACCCTCTCCCTGAGCTTTGCCACACTTTCATATTTCTTGATGACAAGTTAGGAAGCAATTTGGACCATGGACTTTATTCTGGCTCACAAAGCAATCTTACACCTCTAATTCTGACTTTAAAATGTTATTTCCACTTTCTCATCAACTCCCCACACATCATACCACTGATCTATATGCTGGTGGTAATTTACAATGGGCATTTTAACTCCCAATCCCCGTATTTGTGAGTGGTAGGAAGAAACCGAAGATTACAAGCTGCATACAGACATCATTGGATGTCAGGATTGAACCTAAGATTCTGGCACTGTGAGATAGCAGCTGTTATAATGAGATTTTATACTGAATACTTTCTAAAGGGCCCTACAGTAAATTTCTAGCATCATTAGGAATCTATTGCTTTCATTACTGTTTCTTATTTTCTCCAATCTGTTGCTCACAATACAAGTACATTGCTGATGTGATCGTTTTTAAAATAATTGGGAGGATTGAGCTGAATCAGAGCAACGCTCTGCAGATGTCCTGCCCAACTTAACCATGCCATGCTACTGACAGGGTCACAAATGGAATCAAATGACTGTGATTTCAAGCAGCTCCACCAGCTTTGCCTGCATGCCCCACTGAAGGCTGAAAAATCCCCAGGGCCTGTTGGCCTGCATCCCAGGGTAGTCAAGGAGGTGGCTCTAGAAATTGTGGATGCATTGGTGATCATTTTCCAATGTTCTATAGATTCTAGATCAGTTCCTGTGAATTGGAGGGTAGCTAATGTTACCCACTTTTTAAGAAAGGAGGGAGAGAGAAAGCAGGGAATTATAGACCATTTAGCCTGACATGGGTGTTGGGGATGATGCTGGAGTTGATTATTAAACATGTAATAGCGGCGCATTTTCAGAAGGCTTTCGACAAGGTCCCGCATAAGAGATTAGCATACAAACTTAAAGCACACGGTATTGGGGGTTCAGTATTGATGTGGATAGAGAACTGGCTAGCAGACAGAGGCAAAGGGTAGGAGTAAACGGGTCCTTTTCAGAATGGCAGGCAGTGACTAGTGGGGTGCCACAAGGCTCAGTGCTGGGACCCCAGCTATTTACAATATATATTAATGATTTGGTCGAGGGAATTCAATGCAACATCTCCAAATTTGCAGATGATACCAAGCTGGGGGGTATAGTTAGGTGTGAGGAGGATGCTTGGAGGCTGCAGGGTGATAGGCTGA
The DNA here is from genome assembly GCA_963514005.1 of Raja brachyura. Next base: position 48,188,610 of record OY740786.1, on the reverse strand, counting down.
GTGAATGGGCAGATGCATGGCAGATGCAGTATAATGTGGATAAATGTGAGGTTATCCACTTTGGTGGCAAAAACATGAGGGTAGACTATTATCTGAATGGTGGCAGATTAGGACAGGGGGAGATGCAACGAGACCTGGGTGTCATGGTACACCAGTCATTGAAAGTAGGCATGCAGGTGCAGCAGGCAGTGAAGAAAGCAAATGGTATGTTAGCATTCATAGCGAAAGGATTTGAGTATAGGAGCAGAGAGGTTCTACTGCAGTTGTACAGGGTTTTGGTGAGGCCACACCTGGAGTATTACGTACAGTTTTGGTCTCCAAATCTGAGGAAAGACATCCTTGCCATAGAGGGGTACAGAGAAGATTCACCAGACTGATTCCTGGGATGTCAGGACTTTCATATGAGGAAAGATTGGATAGACTCGGCTTGTACTCGCTGGAATTTAGAAGATTGAGGGGGGATCTTATAGAAACTTACAAAATTCTTAAGGGGTTGGACAAGCTAGATGCTGGAAGATTGTTCCCGATGTTGGGGGAGTCCAGAACAAGGGGTCACAGTCTAAGGATAAGGGGGAATTCCTTTAGGACCGAAATGAGGAAAACATTCTTTACACAGAGAGTGGTGAGTCTCTGGAATTCTCTGCCACAGAAAGTAGTTGAGGCCAGTTCATTGGCTATATTTAAGAGGGCGTTAGATGTGGCACTTGTGGCTAAAGGGATCAGGGGGTATGGAGAGAAGGCAGGTACGGGATACTGAGTTGGATGATCAGCCATGATCACATTGAATGGCGGTGCATGCTCGAAGGGCCGAATGGCCTACTCCTGCACCTATTTTCTATGTTTCTATGTTTCTATTTGTATAGCAGTAACAGGATTGGTCAGTGACTAGTGGGGTGCCGCAAGGCTCGGTGCTGGAACTGCACCTATTTACAATATACATTAATGATTTAGATGAAAGAATTAAAACTAACATTAGCAAATTTGCAGATGACACAAAGCTGGATGGTAGTGTGAGCTGTGATGAGGATGCTATGAGGCTGCAGGGTGACTTGGATAGGTTGGGTGAGTGGCCAGATGCATGGCAGATGCAATATAATGTGGATAAATGTGAGGTTATCCACTTTGGTGGCAAGAACAAGAAGGCAGATTATTATCTGAATGGTGTCAGGTTAGGAAAATGGAAAGTACAACGAAACCTGGGTGTCCTTGTACATCAGCCTATGAAAGTAAACATGCAGGTACAGCAGGCAGTGAAGAAAGCTAATGGCATGTTGGCCTTCAGAATTAGACGAGTTGACTATAGGAGCAAAGAGGTCCTTCTGCAGTTATACAGGGCCCTGATGAGACCACACTTGGATTATTATGTGCAGTTTTGGTCTCCTAATTTGAGAAACAACATTCTTGCTATTGAGGGAGTGCCACATAGGTTAATTCCCGGAATGGCGGGACTGTCATATGATGAAAGAATGGAGCGACTGGGCTTGTATTCACTGGAATTTAGGAGGATGAGAGGATATCTTATAGAAACATATACAATTATTAAAGGATTGGACATGCTACATGCAGGAAACATGTTCTCGATTTTGGGGGAGTCCAGAGCAAGGGGCCACATTTTAAGAAAAGGGGTAGGCCATTTAGAACTGAGATGAGGAAAGCCTTTTTCACACAAAGAGTTGTGAATTTGTGGAATTCTCTGCCACAGAAGGCAATGGAGGCCGATTCACTGGATGCTTTCAAAAGAGAGTTAAATAGAGCTCTTAGCGCTAGCAGAATCAAGGGATTTGGTGAAAAAGCAGGAACGTGGTACTGATTGCAGTGATCAGCCATGATCACATTGAATGGCAGTGTTGGATCAAGGGCCTACTCCTGCACCCATTGTCTATGTATCTATGTATGATATGCATCTATGTAACAGTGTAAAAGCCTTTTATAATCAAAAGGCCTTTGATAGCATTCGCTGTCAGAAGGCCATCTAGGGGCTATGTTTGTGAGGCAGCTGCTTAGCCATCACTTGTAGTCCATGGTCCCCACCAAAAACAACCAGAGTACTGCCAATGAGAGTAAGTTCAGAGCTGTGCATCCACAAAAGTTAAACGTGACCCTGTCAGTAGCATGCATGGTTAAGTTGGGCTGGACATCTGCAGAGTGTTGCTCCGATTCAGCACAATCCTCCCAATTATTTTAACAACGATCACATCAGCAATGTACTTGTATTGTGAGCAACAGATTGGAGAAAATAAGAAACAGTAATGAAAGCAATAGATTCCTAATGATGCTAGAAATTTACTGTAGGGCCCTTTAGAAAGTATTCAGTATAAAATCACATTATAACAGCAGCGGTTGCCCTGGGCAAGTGGAGTGCTAAATGTGTGTAAGTAGTTGAAAAATTATATGAACATCTAACTAAAATTGTAATCAAGTAATATGAATATAATTAACTGCAACCTCATGAGTGCCTCAGCATCAATACGAAACCAGATTTTAAATATTGACCACTCATTGAAAAGTGTTTGGTATAATGGATTAGTGTGCAATTTCTCAATCAGTTTTTCCAATTTTTGACATTAATCTTGTGTTAATGATAGAATGGAAGAACTTTAAAAACACAGAAAACATGTGGAAAGCATTTGCATCATCCAGTACCAGATTAGTGGGGCGGAGTAGGATTCAATTTATTGTCTGATTATGAAATTAGAGTTTTGACTACCTGTGAATTACAGAAAACCTGTTAATTTCCATATATATTTGACCAATCCATTTCACTCACCAGAGCAAGCAGAATAGCATAACCCCAGTATGCAAATGCATTACATTGGTGGTCTCTCTTTGAAAACATAATATGGTGAATCCCAGTGGGTGAGGCAGCATCTATGGAGTGAAGGAAATAGGCAAAGTTTTGGGTCGAACCCCTTCTTCAGACTGATGTGAGGGTGGGGTTGGGGGGAGGGAAGATGAAAGGGAGAGGTAGAGCCAGAGGGCTGAGGGAGAGCTGAGAAGGGGAGAAGATAGTAAGGACTCCCAAAACTAGAGGTCAATGTTCATACCGCTGGGGTGCAAACAGCCCAAGCGAAATGTGAGGTGCTGCTCCTCCAATTTACGGTGGTCCTCACTCTGGCCATGGAGGATGCTGAGGACAGAAAGGTCAGATTTGGAATGGGAGGGGGAGTTGAAGTGCTGATCCACCAGGAGATCAGGTTGGTTATTGCGAACCAAGTGGAAGTGTTCGGCAAAGTGATCGCCAAGCCTACGCTTGGTCTCACCGATGTAGAGCAACTGACATCTAGAGCAGCGGATGCAATAGATGAGGTTGTAAGAGGTGCAGGTGAACCTCTGCCACACCTGGAAGGACTGCTTGGGTCCTTGAATGGAGTCAGGGGGGGAGGTAATGCGACAAATGTGGCATTTCTAGCGGTTGCAAGGGAAAGTGCCAGGAGAGGGGGTGGTACGGGTGGGATGGGGCGAATTGGCTAGGCAGTTACGGAGGGAGCGGTCTCTGCAGAAAGCAGACAGGGGAGGAGATGGGAAAATGTGGCAAGTGGTGGGGTCACGTTGGAGGTGGCGAAAATGAAGGAGGATTATTTATTGTACGTGACGGCTGGTAGGGTGGAAGGTGAGATCAAGGGGGACTCTGCCCTTGTTACTAGTGGAGGGGTGGGGAGAGAGAGCAGAGTCATGAGGTATAGAAGAGACACTGGTGAGACCCTCTATGGTGGAAGAGGGGAACCCCCGTTCCCTGAAGGATGAGGACATCTCCAATGCCGTGGTGTGGAACACCCTATCCTGGGAGCAGATGCGGCGGAGGTGGAGGAATTGGGATTGGGGATGGAGTCTTTACAGGAAGCAGGGTGGGAAGAAGTGTAGTCCAGATAGTCATGGGATTTAGTGGGTTTATAGTGGATGTTGGTCAGTAGTCTATCACCTGTGATGGAGATAGATAGTGAGATCAAGAAATGGTAGGGAAATGTCGGTAATGGTACAGGTGTATTTGAGTGCCTCAAGAAATGGTACCTTCGATTTTCCAGCATCTGCAGTTCCTTCTTAAACATAATATGGTAAATGTTGCTCTGCATTATACTTGCAATGTAAATAATCAACCCCTGAAAATACTCATTCTGAGTGTGAATTATTTTTATTGGTAAATAAACATTCTGCACAAAGAAAAAAAACATCATCATTTTTCAGACATGTCACACGCAACTGATGATGCTACAGGCTAGCCAGAGAATTGGCAAATTAATTTTGTTGGAAAAAATGTTTGCTAAGAGTGAGAGAGAGAGAAAGAAAGCATGCATGGAAAACAAATTGAAAAGAAGAGAAGAAGCTGTTCTACGGTGAATTTGATGGAAAGTGAACAGCAAATGGCAAAATAAAACAATGCAATATTGGACATGAGGATAAGTGAATGTAAAGATAGAGGAACATGCAGAGAAGTAAAATGGAGAAGAAGTTACACAGGGCAGACATTCCCATGTACAATCAAGGCCCACAATTAGCATGAATTGTTTACCTGTTTTCGGAAGAAACATTAACATCCATCCATCTGATGGTGCGGCTTTGATATTGCCATGTTTGGAGAGAGAATGTGAGAGAACTGGAACAGCATTTGGATGACCTCATGGCCATCTGGGAAAATTAGAGTTTCCTGGACAAGGATACAGGATGAGCGGAGGTGGGTGACTGTGAGTAAGAGGAGTAAACGTGGAGTGCAGCAGACCCCGGTGGGTGTACTGTACCTACTGAAAACAGGTACACCCTCTTGGGAGCGGATGACACAACAAGATTGCGTGGTAGCAAGGGCTGTGATTTCAACCCTGGTGCCAAGGCTCAACAGGGAAGAGTAATGTCAGGCAGAGCCATGGCGGTGGAAGACTCCATCATCAGAGGTGTGGATCATCAGATTATGCGGCAGCAGGTGAGACTATGGATGGTGTGTTGCCTCCTTGGTGCCAAGACGTCTCAGAGTGGCTGCACAGCATCCTCAAGAGTGAACGGGAGCAGCCGGAGAATGTTGAGCATGTTGGCACAAATGATATAGGTCAGAAGAGGAAGGAGGTTCTACAACAATAATTTAGAAAATTGGGTAGAAGACTGAAAAGCAGGACCAACAAGGTAGTGATCTCAGGATTGCTTCCAATACCTCAGGCTCGTGAAGCTAAGAATAGGAAGATAGGAAAAATGAATGTGTAGGTAAGGAGTTGACGCAGGGGGCAAGAGTTCAGATTTCTGGATAAATGGGATCTCTCCCGGGGCAGGGGAGACCTGTATAAAAGGGATGGGTTGCACCTAAACTGGAGGGGGACCAACATCTTAACGCAAATATTTGCGAATTCTACACGGGAAGGTTTAAACTAGATTGGCAGAGGGGTGGGATCTCGTGCAGGACAGAGGCACATGAGAGGCTAGAAGTTGGTATGGAGGGTGGTGTGGGAAAGGATAGTGGACAGAATAGGCAGGTGAAAGGCAAAGAGCGAGGAATGATGGTTGGTTTAAACTGCACGTATTTTAAAGCAAAGGGCCTAACGGGTAAGGCAGTTGAGCTTAGAGAATGGATAGGTATGAGCGAATGGGACTTTGTAGCTATGACTGAAACCTGGTTAAGGGAGGGGCAGGACTGGCAGCTCAATGTTCTGTGGTACAGGAGCTTCAGGAGAGACAGGGGTGAGGGAAAAAGAGAAGGGTAGGTTGCATTGTTTGTTCAAGAGGATGTCACGGCTGTGTTCAGAAGTGACATTATGGACTGTTCATCTCGTAAGGGTATCTAGGTGGAGCTGAGGAACAAGAGAGGGATGATCACCATTTTGGGGATGTACTACAGGCCCCCGAATAGTCAACGGGAATTAAAAGGACAAATGTGCCGGGTATAGTGGCAGATTATTACATCATTCAACAAATTGCTCCCTCTAGCCACTAGGAGAAAACACCTGGTAGGGAGATAGTATATGCATGGGAGCTCTCCCCAAGACTTTCAAAGCCATCAAAACATAAACCTTCAAACTCTGTCTCTTGAATAATAGTTTATTTATTGTCGAAGTAAAACAGTAAGATATTCATCCACACTGACCAATGTTAGAAGAATCCGCATGTGGCTCTGACCCTTCTCTCGAAAGCACCGTATGGTCGAAAGATATGCCTTCCCGCCATGTTTCCTCCGAACTAAACTAAAATACTCGGTACACAAAAGGCTGGAGAAACTCAGCGGGTGCAGCAGCATCTAAGGAGCGAAGGAGATAGGCGACGTTTTGGGTCGAGACCCTTCTTCAGTCTGCAGCAAGGGTTAACAGTCCCTAACCAGTCTGAAGAAGGGTCTCGACCCGAAACGTCGCTTATCTCCTTCGCTCCTTAGATGCTGCTGCACCAGCTGAGTTTCTCCAGCCTTTTGTGTACCCTCGATTCTCCAGCATCTGCAGTTCCTTCTTTAAACTAAAATACTATAAGTCTCAACCCCTAACTCCTCCCCCTCTGTGATACCCCCTTCCCTCCAACTCTTAACCCTTGCTGTCTCCTCCTCTTCCCACCTCTCCCTCAGCCCTCGGGCCCTGGCATTCCTTCTCTCTCTATCTCTCCCCCACCCAAGTCACACTAGCTTCTCATTTTCACACTACAAACAGCTTACAATGGCCTGTTTCCTTTATCATCAATACTTTTTTTTGCATAACTTTCATTCATTGTTCTTTATCTCTCCACATCACCGTCTATATTTCTCGTTTCCCTGATCCCTAACCAGTCTGAAGAAGGGTCTCGACCCAAAACGTCACCTGTCTCCTTCACTCCTTAGATGCCGCTGCACCCGCTGAGTTTCTCCAGCCTTTTGTATACCCTCGATTCTCCTGCATCTGCAGTTCTTTCTTTAAACTAAAATACTATAAGTTTCAAGCTAAGAATCCCAGCAGCAAACATGCCCCCTGACTACATAATAAATCCTACTCACATAATTACAGGCAGAGAACATTTAAAGGTAAATGCCATAATTTATGACACCCAAAATTAAGCCAAATGGCCATGACATAACAGCCCCTAATTGCTCTGAGTATATAATGAGGCAATTACTAATAAACATCAAAAAAGTAGCTATGAAGGCTTAACATATTTCAAATACAAAAAATATCATGCATGATATATCCGCATTCAGACTTCTTCAGCAATTCCTCCATGTTCACCTTTGCCTTCTAGAAGCAAGCATAACTTGGTTATTGGTCTTATTAAAACATTGTTTTTAGTTTGAAGTCATTCTATGCACACCAAACCCTTAACATCAGGCATGATACCCAGTATATAATCCAAAACACAAAAGCCAAAAGTTTTGATAGCATAAAACTTCTTCCTCCATGCCCGATCAACTCATGGATGTGTTGTAACAATAATGTTGAAGTGTGAAAATCCTTCGAGAGATGAATATGATTTTTAGCGATCACGTTCACTGTGATGTTTTGTATAATTTCCAGATTATTAGCAGAGATTTCAAATCCCAGCTCAAGTTTTGGCCATTCTCTGTCTGGCTTACAGAGAAACTCTGGTCCATTAATCCATCTCTTATTGCTTAAGAAGAGATCTGCTGTCAGTCCTCTGGAAGCTTCATCGACAGGATTTTCTTTTGGGTTAACATATTTCCATTGTGAAACATTAGTAACTCCCAATGCTCTTTCCATTGGCAAATTGTCTTTGTCCAAATCCAACTCTCTGGTCTCTTTGGCTCTATCATCTGGTGGAATGCTTTCCAATACAACATAACTGTTGCTGATCCACTTGGAAAGCATGAATCCTCTCTTATTACAGATGTTTTACCATTTGAATTGCTTCCTGTTCAGTAGACATGGATTTTAAGCAATCATCCACATAGAAATTATTATTCAAAGTGGTTATTACTTCCTCCGGAAAGTGAGCTTTATTGTCCTCTGCGGTCTTCTTTAATGCAAAGTGCGCAAAACTTGGTGATGACACTGCTCCAAAGAGATGTACCTTCATCCGGTATTCAACAAGATCTTGTTGTACATCCCCTTCAGGCGACCATTAGAATCACAGGTAGTCAATGTGTTTTTCTGATACTTTGACTTGATGAAACATCGCTCTGACATTAAGCATCAAAGCAATTGGTTCTTGTCTGAATTTAATGAGAACTCCAATGAGTGACGTTTGGACCGTGCAGTTAAGTGATGTTCCTTTGAAGACTGCAGCACAGTCAAAGACCACCCTCAAGGTCCCTTTCTTTGAGTGATACACGCCATGGTGCGGAATGTACCAAAGATCTCCATCACTTCGATTCAGTTGGTTTGTTGGTACCATTTTGGCATAATCATTATCAATCATATCCTTTAGGAAGGACGTATATTCCTCATGAAATTTTGTATTCTTGCCAAACTTGCGTTTCAAATTCTGGGTGTGTTGCTCTGCCATACGATGATTATTCAGCAGACTAACACTTTCTTGTTTGAAAGGTAAGTCCAGACAATAGTGTCCGTCTACCATCTTTATTGAGTAGTTCATAATATCCAAAAACTTTAACTCTTCCTTGGACATTTCTTCAGATTCCTTACTGGTACTTTCATTGTCATGATTGTATTGCTTGATCAATAGCTTTTCTAATTTACCAGTAGATAACAGCAGCGGCAGGGTAGTTCTCCTGTTTTCCGCTTTCGTTGTTCATTCTCAAGGAGCCATAGATAACCCATCCAAGTAGGGTTTTCACAGCAAATGGTCCATCACCTTGGGTCCTCACAATCTGTATAGGTTCCAATGCCTTGAAAGCATTTGTTCTGATAAATTATCCAAAATTAAGCCAAATGGTTACCACACCGGGAGAATGCAGACAGCTTCAGGTCAAATAAGGTTTTTGTAGTAGGGGATTTTATCCTTCCCAATATAGACTGGGAAAATCATAGCATGAAGGGTTCAGATGGGGTGCAAATCTTCAAAAGTGTTCACGATTATTTTCTTAAGCAGTATGTGGAGGCCCCCACATGTGAGAGGGCAACACTGAATCTAGTATTGGGAAATTGAGAAGGGTAAGTAAATGAAATGTGTGTGGAGGAGCCTTTTGGGACCAGTGACCACAATTTGATTAGGTTTAAGATAGTTATGGACAGGGACGGAGAGGTTCCACATGTTAAAATGGTCAACTTGGGTAAGGCCAATTTTTCGGGTAGAGAGAAGGTCTCAATCAAGTTGACTGGAGCAGGTTATTAGAGGGGGAAGGAACTTTGGCCAAGTGGGATGTATTTAAAAGCTCAGGATGAATACGACCCCATTAGAGTGAAGGGCAAAGCAGGCAAACATGAAGCTTCACAGATGAGGGAAATTGAGGCATTAGTTAAAAACAAGAAGGATGCATGGGACAGATATAGGCAGCTGGGATCAAGTGCATCGCTGGAGGAGTTTTGGGAACTAAAGAGTAAACTAAAAAAGGAAATCAGAAGCACAAAAAGGTGCCAGGAGATAGCTCTGGCATGTAACATTAAGGACAATTCCAAAAGATTTTATAAATACATAAGGGAGAAAAGGGTAACTAGAGAGAGAGCGAGACTTCTCAGGAATCAAAGCGATCACCTCTGTGTGGAGCCACAGGAGATGGGCAAGTTCCTAAATGAGTATTTCTCCTTTGCATTTACCAAGGAGAAAGACAGTAGGATTAAGCAAATTGGAGCAGTCACTGGAAGTGCCTTGAGAGCAGTCAGGGTCATTGCCGAAGAAATACTGAAGCTACTGCTGTGTTTGAAGGTAGAAATCTCCAGGGCCTGATATGATATACCCAAGGACATTGTGGGAAACTAGTGAGGAAATTGTGGGAGACCTGGTTGAAATTTACAAGTCCTTAAATACAGGAGATGTGCCAGAAGACTAGAGGGTGGCAAATGTTGTACCTCTTTTCAAGAAGGGCTGCAGGGAAATTGCTAGGAAACAGCTTAATATCTGAAGGCTAGGATATGCAGGCATTTGGATGGTCAAGTGCTGATTAGGGATAGTCATCATGGTTTTGTATGTGGGAGGTTGTGTCTCACAAATCTGATTGATATTTTTGAAGACGTGACCAAAATGCTTGATGAGGGCAGAGCCATAGATGTTGTGTACATAGATTTCAGTAAAGCGTTCAACAAGGTTCCGTATGGTAGACTGCTCTGGAAGGTTAGATCATATGGGATCCAAGTAGAGAAAGCTGAATGGATAGCAAATTGGCTCCATGAAAGGAAGCAGAGGGTAATGGTGGATGGTTGCTTCTCAGACTGGATGCCTGTGACTAGTGGTGTGCTTTAGGGTTCTGTTTGTCATCTACATCAATGGTTTGGATGAGAAAATACAGGACAAGATTAGCAAGTTTGCTAATGATACAGAAGTTAGTGCTTTTGCAGACAGTGAAGATGGTTCTGAACGATTGCAGCAGGATCTGGATCGATTGGCCAGGTGGGCGGAGGAAAGGTTGATGGAATTTAATACAGAAAAGGTTGAGGTGTTGCATTTTGGGACGTCGAACAAGAGCAGGACCTACTCAGTAAATGGTAGGCCTCTGGGTAGTGTTGTAGAGCAGAAGGATCTAGGAGTACAGGTGCATGGTTCCTTGAAGGTCGAGACACAGGTAGATAAGGTGGTCAAAAATATTTTTGTCCCTTTGGCCTTCATCAGTCAGAGTATTGAGTATATTCCATGGAGCGCAGGAGGATGAGGGGAAATCTTATAGCAGTATACAAAATCATGAGAGGAATAGATCAGGTAGATGAACAGAGTCTTTTGCCCAGAGTAGGGGAATTGAGGATCAGGGGACATAGGTTCAAGGTGAAGGGGAAAAGATTTTATAGGAATCTTAGAGGTAACTTTTTCACACAAAGGGTGGTGAGTCTATGGAACAAGCTGCCAGAGGAGGTAGTTGAGAGTGGGACTGTCCCATCATTTAAGAAACAGTTAGACAGGTACATGGATAGGACAGGTTTGGAGTGATATGTACCAAATGGAGGCAAGTGGGACTAGTGTAACTGGTACATGGTTGGCCGGCGTGGGCAAATTGGGCCGAAGGGCCTGTTTCCACACTGTATCGCTCTATGACTCTATGACTATCTGTGATTGCATGTCCTGCTGTGTCTGACCTGGCCTAGCCATGACAAGCAGACTCTCACATAACTTTGTCTTCAATCTGAAGAAGGGTCGTCATCCTTCCTTTCTCTCCAGAGATGCTGCCTGTCCTGCTGAGTAACTCCAGCATTTTGTGTCTTCGATTTAAATCTTCAATTTAAACCAGCATCTGCAGTTCCTTCCCTCACACACCTCTCACAGGTACGCCTCATATTTTGCTTGGGTAGCTTACGACCTAAGGTATGAATCTTGATTTCTTTAACTTCAAGTAATCCTTTTGTTATTTTTAGTCTAAAAGCTTGTTTTTGGAGGTATTTTATTATTTTTTATATAGGGAGTTGGGGGGGGGGAGGCGGAAACCGTCTTCTCGGTCACTACCTGGTCGAGGATGTGCCGAGCCACATCTTCGCCTCCCCTCATGGCCTATCATCTGGATTGGTGTGGCTACAGCAGCAGCGAAGCGGCCTGCCGACATTAACACCGTGGAGCTGTGGTCTGTGGAGCTTCCAGTTGCGGGCGGCGCTGACTTTAACATTGCATTGGCCTGGGATCTCTCGCCAAGGATGGCCAATGTTGGAGCTCCGCCCATCTCGGCCTGTGGACTTCGGAAGCCGCGGTCTAGGAAGTGGCCGATTCATAAACTCCAAGCCGCTGAGTGTGTTCTTTTGTTGCGGCGACTGCGGAGGCCCAATAGGCCCCGACCACGGGTGAACAAGAGGAGGATGACTGAACCTTGTTGCCTTGGTGACTGAACCTTGTCTGCACAGTGGGAAACGTTGATTCCGCTGTGGGGGATGTTTTATGTTAAATTCTGTAGTGTTGTGTTTATCTTAGTTGTGTGCTGCATTTTAACTCAAATTTCACTGCACCAATTGGTGCATGCGACAATAAATGAAACTTGACTTGACTTGACCCTTGGTTTCTCTCTCTCTCCATCCATCTCCCACCCTAGTTCTTTAACTAGTTTCACTGTTCTTCTGATTAATGTTACTATTTGTTTGCCTCCTTGTCACCTTCACCTCAGCTAGTGATGAACCATTCTACATTTCCATGGCATCGCCTGCTTTGATCTGTGTTTTTACACCTCACCTCTCCGTAGCTCTAGACTCCCTCCCCCCAGACTCAGTCTGAGGAAGAGTCTCAACCCAAAATGTCACTTACAGTATTCCTTCTCTCCAGAGATGCTTCCTGTCTCTCTGAGCTACTCCAGATTTTGCATCTATTTTCACAGGTGAGGTAGTCTCTGGCCATTGTATTGGGGCGTGTGATGCTGTTGCTCTTGATCATTTTGTGTCATTGGTGCCTGGCCTCCTGATGCTTCATACTCACATGGAGTTCCTCCACCTCCTTCAGTCCTCTGCAGCCTTTTCCAAATTGTGAGTGACAATGGTAAAATTTGTCATATCTCTTTTAATCGTATCCTTGTTGCGAAGCTTTGGTCTTCCTCTTGGTCACCATGCATTGGTAACCTCCCTCTAGAGCACACCTTTGGGGATGCATCCATTTTCTGGCCTGTGTACATATCCAAGCCAGTGGAGATGCTTCTACATGAGGATTGTAGGGATGCTAGGCATGTTGGTCAGGGAGAGGACGAATTTCTTGGTGATTTTGTCCTGCCATGAAACTCTCAGTATGTGACAAAGACAGTGGAAATTAAAATTATTTTGTTTCCATTCTTGATGTATGCAGGTCGTCTAAAGTTCAACTGCTGAACCATAATTTACTCAGACAGTTACCCTGGTCTTGACTGCAAGTTTCATTTTCTTCCTTGCCCAGTTGATTGGCCTACCGAAGGTGATAATGCTGCCTTTCCTTTCCGTGAATTAATTTCCTCATCCAAAGAGAGGTGATCAATCACCATAGATCCCGCATAGGTGAATATAAAGACAGTTTGCAGCTGAGTGGTATTCAGGGTGGAATGGGTTTCCTTATCTCATTGCAACTGTCTTCTTAACGCTGATTGTTTGTTGGAATTTGTTGCAAGCAAGGGTCAGCCTGACCATCAAGTCCTAATTCTTCTGTCGGGGTGATGAGTGCAGCATCATCAGTGTACAGGAGTTCCCTTATATGCACACTTCTCACTTTCATCTTGACTTTCAGGCTTGCTAGATTGATGAGCTTCCCATTGCTTCTGGTGACAAGATACACTCACGATATAACCATATAACAATTACAGCACGGAAACAGGCCATCTCGGCCCTTCAAGTCCATGCCGAACAACTTTTTTCCCTTAGTCCCACCTGCCTGCACTCATACCATAACCCTCCATACCCTTCTCATCCATATGCCTATCCAATTTATTTTTAAATGATACCAACGAACCTGCCGCCACAACTTCCACTGAAAGCTCATTCCACACCGCTACCACTCTCTGAGTAAAGAAGTTCCCCCTCATGTTACCCCTAAACTTCTGTCCCTTAATTCTAAAGTCGTGTCCTCTTGTTTGAATCTTCCCTATTCTCAAAGGGAAAAGCTTGTCTACATCAACTCTGTCTATCCCTCTCATCATTTTAAAGACCTCTATCAAGTCCCCCCTTAACCTTCTGCGCTCCAGAGAATAAAGACCTAACTTATTCAACCTATCTCTGTAACTTAGCTGTTGAAACCCAGGCAACATTCTAGTAAATCTCCTCTGTACCCTCTCTATTTTGTTGACATCCTTCCTGTAATTGGGCGACCAAAATTGTACACCATGCTCCAGATTTGGTCTCACCAATGCCTTGTACAATTTTAACATTACATCCCAGCTTCTATACTCAATGCTCTGATTTATAAAGGCTAGCATACCAAAAGCTTTCTTTACCACCCTATCTATATGAGATTCCACCTTCAAGGAACTATGCACAGTTATTCCCAGATCCCTCTGTTCAACTGTATACTTCAATTCCCTACCATTTACCATGTACGTCCTATTTTGATTTGTCCTGCCAAGGTGTAGCACCTCACATTTATCAGCATTAAACTCCATCTGCCATCTTTCAGCCCATTTTTCCAACTGGCCTAAAGCACTCTGTAGACTTTGGAAATCTTCTTCATTATCCACAATGCCCCCTATCTTGGTATCATCTGCATACTTACTAATCCAATTTACCACCCCTTCATCCAGATCATTGATGTACATGACAAACAACAAAGGACCCAACACAGATCCCTGAGGCACCCCACTAGTCACCTGCCTCCAACCCGACAAGCAGCCATCCACCATTACCCTCTGGCTTCTCCCATTCAGCCACTGTTGAATCCATCTTGCTATTCCTGCATTTATACCTAACAGTTGAACCTTCTTAACCAACCTCCCATGAGGAACCTTGTCAAAGGCCTTACTAAAGTCCATATAGACAACATCCACTGCTTTACCCTCATCAATTTCCCTAGTAACCTCTTCAAAAAATTCAAGAAGATTAGTCAAACATGACCTTCCAGGCATAAATCCATGTTGACTGTTCCTAATTAGACCCTGTTTACCCAGTTGCTTATATATATTATCTCTAAGTATCTTTTCCATTAATTTGCCCACCACTGAAGTCAAACTAACTGGTCTATAATTGCTAGGTTTACTCTTAGAACCCCTTTTAAACAATACTAATTTTAAACAGATACTAATATCTGCTATCTCTTTACATATTTGCTCTTCCAATTCTCGCCCCCCATTTGGCGGTCTATAATACACCCCTATAAGTGTTGCTACACCTTTCTCACTTCTCAGTTCCACCCAAATAGCCTCCCTAGATGAGCCCTCCAATCTATCCTGCCAAAGCACTGCTGTAATATCTTCCCTGACTAGCAATGCATCACCTCCACCTCTTGCCCCTCCAATTCTATCACACATGAAGCAACTAAATCCTGGAATATTTAGTTTCCAATCACAGCCCTCCTACAACCATGTTTCACTGATCGCCACAACATCATACTTCCAGGTGTCTATCCAGACTCTAAGCTCATCCACCTTTCTTACAATGCTCCTAGCATTAAAATATGCACATTTAAGAAACCCCCCCATCTCTTATTCTCTGTTTATTTCCTTTTTTTTCATTCTCCTCTTTTGTCCGAGTGCTTCCCTTTTCTGCTTCCTGCCTCCAATTCTGTCTACCAGATTTTACTATTTGCATCCCTCACCCCAACCATTCTAGTTTAAAGTCTCCCCAGTGGCCTTTGCAAATTTCCCCGCCAGGATATTGGTCCCCCTCGGGTTCCAGTGCAACCCATCCTTTCTGTACATGTCCCACCTACCCCAAAAGAATTCCCAATGATCCAGAAACTTGAATCCCTGCCCTCTGCACCAGTCTTTCAGTCAAGCATTTATCCTCCACCTTGCTCCATTTCTACCCTCACTGTCGCGTGGCACAGGCAGTAATCCTGAGATTGTTACCTTTTTGGTCCTTTTCCTCAACTCTCCTCCCAAGTCCTTAAATCCTCCCTTCAGGACCTCTTCCCTTTTTTTACCTATGTCATTGGTATCTATATGTATCACGACCTCAGGCTCCTCTCCCTCTGATTTGAGGATATCTTGGACACGTTGAGACACGTCCGAGACCTTGGCACCAGGGAGGCAGACCATCATCCTGGTCTCCCGACTGCATCCACAGAATCGCCTATCCGACCCCCTAACAATAGAGTCCCCAATTACTATTGCCCTCCTCTTTTTTTCCCTACCTTTCAGAGCAACAGGGCCGGTCTCTGTGCTGAAGGCCCATCCGCTGTTGCTACCCCCGGGTAGGCTGTCACCCCCATCCATACTCAAACAGGAGTACTTATTTGCCAGGTGTACTGACATTGGAGTACTCACTCGTTCATGCCTCTGCCCCTTGCCCTTCCTTAGCGTGACCCACATGTCTCTCTCCTGTGGTTTTGGAGTGACCACCTTCCTATACCTCTCCTCTATCACCTCTTCACTCTGCCTGACCAGGCAGAGGTCATCGAGCTGCTGCTCCAGGATCCTAATACGGTCCCTTAGGAGCCCCATCTCTCTGCACCTGATGCAGATGTGGACGTCAAGAGGGCCATCCGACACCATGACCTCCCACATCTGACATGCATTACAGTACACTGCTCTGGCTGACATTCTCTCGCCTTACCCTGGATCCGATTACCTGTATAATATAATAGAAACTGCTGTGAGAAATCAGCAGGTATCTGACTCAAACAGCTGCTCCCTCTTGACCTTTAAACTACACCTTAATTATACAAACCAAAAGCACTGTACCTTTACTAAAACACTGTACCTTTAACCAGAAAGCAGAAATACCAACCAGAGGTTCCACCCAATCAGCTGCTTCCTCTAGTCTGCTTCCACCAATCAGCGGCTTCCACCAGAAACCTCCCTATTCAGTATGGAAACTCCCCTTCAGTGCAGGTAGCTCCACCCTCTCTCTCCAACGGCTCCCCGGGCGTCTGCCGTATGTAGCGCCATCAAATTGTACGGTACCATGCATATTCTCATGGAAGGTGATTGATGGGTTAATCCAGTTCGTGCTAGTTTGATTCATCATCATCATCATCACTGGCACCTATAGCATTGAAGTGCGGTGGAGATGTCAACCTCGCATGAATATAGTTTTCGAAGGAAATTTGTGGCAAAATATATTATTCTGGGTTTTTTTTTAGATCAGGATACTGCTAAATGTTTAACATGCATTTAATACTTTTATCTTGTTATCATTGTTGCATGAGAGAAGGCAAATGTTGAGATTTGCACAAAGAACATTTATCCAAAATCTAAAAACCTCAGAATGTATGGTTACCTTATGTAAATTGTTACCAAATTTATTTTATGAAGAACACTGAAATGACAAACCTCACAATGCATTTCTTTGCTAAATGGCACATTAATGACTGCAAATTAATGACCGCATTAATGATTCAACAAGCAATGGAAATAATTGAAGTATTTCTGCTTGTGTGTTATTCATGCTGGTCATAAAGCAGTGGTGGTGATGAGTTTGTGATTTTATTCATCCCCTTCCTACCAACCTTCATGGGTTAAAATAAGGGCATATTTGTTAAAGCAGCTCTAATAATAGGATTGTGAATATCTATGTTTTTATGTTTAAATAAAGCAAAATAATTAACCTTTAAGTGTCTTTCTTTAACGGAAATATCAATGCATGTACCAAATTTCCTGAGATTGACTGAATTCCAGACAAGCTGGCTACTGAAGTACCATTCATGACAGATTAAAAATGTTCATATTTAATTAATGATAGACTCTGATCATGCTTTTGTTTTATAGTTTGGGCATTTCTAATGAAATAATCTATTTAGCTTTTGCATATTGGTGTACATACTATTGTTATCAAAATACATAGATGAAGCAAAATGTTGTCTCGTAATAGAAAATAGGCACAGGAGGAGGCCATTTGGCCCTTTGAGCCAGCACCACCATTCATTGTGATCATGGCTGATGTCCCCAATCAATAACCTGTGCCTGCCTTCTCCCCATATCCCCTGATTCCACTCGCCCCTAGAGCTCTGTCTAACTGTCTCTTAAATTCATGAAGTGATTTGGCTTCCACTGCCCTCTGTGGCAGGAAATTCCACAAATTCACAACTCTCTGGGTGAAAACGTTTTTTCTCACCTGTCTTAAATGACCTCCCCTTTATTCTAAGACTGTGGCCCCTGGTTCTGGACTCGTCCAATATTGCGAACATTTTTTGTGCATCTAGCTTGTCAAGTCCTTTTATAATGTTATATGTTTCTATAAGATCCCCCCTCATCCTGTAATAATCCAATCACAACTATAATTCAAAGACTATGACCTGATTATTTTTTTAATCTTCACAATCATTCTTCTGAGTTGCATGGTAGATTATATAATTATGAAAGGTCTTTGAACTAAAACATTAACTCTTGTTCCCTTTCTTACAGACGTTGCTTGGCCTTCGTATTGTTTAATAGCATGATCTATTTCTTATAATTTCAGTTTCAGCACCTGCAGTAATGTTTTCATTTTCAGTTCATAATAAAGTTGGATTTGAATGGGAAAATATGTGAAAAGAAAACACTTTCTTCTGTGGGGCATTGGTGTACATGTTAACAAAGCAAACATCCATTCCATGTGAAAAATGTAATAGAGTAGGAGCACTCTACAAAGTGAAGAAATTGAAATTAAGAACATGAACTAAAATATGTACAAAATCATAATGACAATTTGTGAAAAGATATTTCAGTATCACATGTCACCTTATCTGTAAACTGTAATCTCATTCTTCTAATGTCCATGTATTAGCAATATTGATTCACAGTTATTGTAAACATGATATAATTTATATAGTCATTTCAATATGGGTTCATTGAAGAAAGCTAATACATGGAGTCTAAAAACCAGAGCAATTTAATTTGTTCTCCTATTTCTTGTACTCAATGAAAAAGAAATCTGCACATACTCGAAAGTTACTCTGAAGATTAAAGAAAACATTGCTCTTATAAATTCACATTTGACTTCTGCTGACGCCATGTCAGTGAAGGCTGTGTAATCGACCTGCTCTCTGGGAAGCCCTCTTCAAACCAGCCATAAGAAAGATAAATACTGTGATTTACGAGGAGAAAGGAGTGCTAACAGCTGTCTGAACATGATGGGTCGACATAAGGTGTCTAAGCGAGGAGGAAAAGGAAAGAATGAAGGTCAGAAACTAACCTCCAGAGACTCCCCTCAAGACGCCGAGTTTGAAAAGGAAAGCCCGTTGATTCTCTCCGAGTTGAGAGAGTTGAGAAAAGAACACAAAGAAGCCTCAGAAGAAACCAAACTGAGATTAACGAGAGTGGAGGATAAAATGAAGGATTTAACAGCTCGAATGGAAAAGCTTGAAGGAAAATTGAAGGAAATGGAGGTCAGAGTAAGTTCAACAGAAGATAAGGGAATGAGACACGAGAGAGTGATTAACCACCTGTTAAAGAGAGAAGCTAAATTAACAGAGAAATGTCTGGACCTGGAAAATCGAGCGAGGCGCAAAAATGTGCAGATATATGGAGTCACAGAGGGAAAGGAAAAAAGGGACATGTTTCAGTTTGTAAATGAACTGTTGATGAATTCCCTAGAACTCCCAGAAGATATAACTATTAATATAGAGAGCGCACATAGGTCCCTCGCAGCTAGGCTGAGTGCAGAGCTGGCCCCACCAAAATCTATAATAGTCAGATTTTTAGACTATTATACGAAAGATCTCGTGTTGCAACAGGCTTGGAAGCAGCATAAGATAATATATGATGGAGACAGAGTGTATTTTGATCACGACTACTCGCCAGAAGTCCAGAGAAAACGTAAGGAGGTACGACAGGCGATTAAGCAACTACGGGAGAAAAATATTAAAGCCAAGTCGCCATTCCCGGCACAGCTCAAGATCGTCCTGGATTCTGGAGTTAAATCCTTCTGGACATTGACTGAGGCAGTACCTACACTGGAGAAGATGGGGATTTACGTCAGATTAGAGTCCAGAGATGTGTTGAATAGAGAACAGCTGTGAGACCACTGGTCAGGGGGGACAAATAAAGCAGGTGGCCAGAGAGGATTGGCAAATCTGTCAGAGGAAGATTTTTGCACCATACTGGGTATCGTAGGAGATGGACTATAGACAGGTTTGAAATAACCACAGAAACGTGGGTCATATGTGCAAATGGTAAAATGTCTGAAAGAGACCGTCGAGTTAATGAAGTGGACAATTAACACCTATACGATCAGATAATAGTATAAGGTGAGACAAATATTATAATAGTTTGCACATATACTTTCTGGTCCTGTTTTGTTTTCTTGATGAAGGGTAATTATGCCATGTTTCACAGCACATATACGGCTGGTTTTGTAATGTATTATATTTTCTAATTGATTTAAATGTACTATCAAAGAGAGGGATTGAGGGGGGCTCTCTTGGGTGGGGGGGAGATAACTGCCATTTATTTTTGTTTATAATGGCGATTCAAAAGTCCTAAAGTGGGATTTAGAGTAACCTTACTGTAGTTACAACCACACATAAGTGGGTTACCCAGGAGAGACCTAGTCACATCTCTTCGCCTTTTTACGAGGAGCTGGTACACCAACTAGTTTAGGGGGTCCAGATGGGTTTGATAGGTAGGAAGTCCCTTTATTATTTATTGTTTTTTGGTCCTATGTGTAAAGTTTTATTGTATATTGATTTAATGATTTGTTTCTTGTTTATTGATTTGTTAGTTTGGCAAATGTTTCTCATTGTTACATCGCACCCTAGTAAATTGTATTTTGAGCACAGCGGATGTTCACAGGCCTACCAGAGCAAGAAACAAAAATGGTATAGAAAGCAACTAGTAGATTACACCACGTGGGATAATGGCTAATTTAAAGATAGTACGTTATAATGTCCACGGTTTAAATCACCACATAAAGAAGAGAAAAATTCTGAGCCAACTCAAAAATTTAGGATGTGGAGTTGCATTGATTTGAGGAAATGCATCTGGTGGAAAATTAACATAAAAGCTTAGAAGAGCTTAGAATATAATGGAAAAGTATCAACTGGGGGATGGATTTTGTAAATGGGTAAGAATATTATATTCTAACCCTACAGCAAGAATTTTAACTAATCAAATACTATCACCTAAATTTAGACTTTTTAGGGGATGCAGACAGGGATGTCCGTTATCCCCTTTATTATTTGCTTTGGTGATAGAACCTCTGGCCGAAAGAATCAGATCAGAACCCGAAATATATGGGTATAATACTGACACAACAAATAATAAGATATCTTTATATGCAGATGATATTCTGATTTATATTACTAAGCCGGAATGTAGTATTCCCAAGTTATTTAATGTTATAAATGAATTTAGCGTATTTTCAGGATATAGGATTAATTGGAATAAAAGTGACATTATGCCTATAACTGGTATAAATGTAAATATATTACAAAAATACCCACTAAAAATAGTTACAGATAAATTTAAATATTTAGGAATCAATGTGTCTAAATCCTATAAATTATTAATTAAAGCTAATTATTATCAATTATTAGAGAAACTTAAAAAAAACATTTCATATTGGAAAACACTCCCTATATCTATGATCGGTAGGATTAATGCTATAAAGATGATTTTTTTTACCACAATTGTTATATTTATTTCAGGCAATTCCTTTTTTTCTCCCAAAAAGTTTTTTTTTTAAAATTGATACTATAGTTAATAATTTTGTCTGGGATTACAAAAGTCATAGAATAAGTAAAAAACACTTATGTAAGTCTAAGATAAATGGAGGGCTGGCACTTCCAAATTTTCTATATTACTTTTGGGCAGTCCAGATTAAGAATATGAATTTTTGGTGGGTAAATATGGATGTTGAACCAATGTGGTTAAAAATGGAAAAGGAAGACTGTTTACCTTTCAATATAGAGTCGATTATTTTCGCACCAAAGGAAGTACAAAAAAAGACTTATAGGGACAACCCTATAATTCATAATAATAGGCGTATTTGGAAACAGATAGTTAAGACCCTATATCTGGATAATCTTTCTTTTAGGTTACCAATTAGGAATAACCCACTGTTTAAACCCTCAATCTTAGATGCGGGGTTTAGACTGTGGGAGGATTTAGGAATTAAAAGGATAGGACACCTTTATAGAAATGGAAAATTTTTATTATTTGAAGAGTTACAAGATATTTTTGGATTACCTTCACAACACCATTTTAGGTATTTACAAATTAGAGATTTTATTAAATGTAACACACAAGACTATAAAAAAAAAGAACCAGGCTTATTAGATGAGCTGTTTAATTTACATCCAAATACGGATAAGCTTATAGCTTATATATACAATATTATTTTAGATAAAGAGAACCCAACAACTGAAACATATCGTCAAGCATGGGAAAATGAAATCGGATTACCTATAACAAAAGAAACTTGGGAAGAATGCTTACAAAGAATACATTGGTGTTCTTTGAATGCCAGACATACACTGATACAATTTAAAGTTATATATAGATTACACTACTCGAAAACCAAATTAAAAAGTATTTTTCCTAGTCTCTCCTCTATTTGTGATAAATGTAAGAATCTTGAAGCAAATTTAATACATAGTTTGCTAACGTGTCCACGGTTGAATTATTATTGGATTGAAATTTTTAAAGTTATTTCGGAAGTTCTTAAGGTTGAACTCGACCCAGACCCAAAATTAATAATATTCGGAATCCCGGAGCCAAATTTGGTACTCACGGTTAATCAAAGAAATTTTTTTGATTACTGTTTAATAATAGGGAAAAAAATGATACTTAAATTTTGGAAGGGAACATTATCTCCAACAATTAAAATGTGGAAAGCAGAGATGTTGGAGACGTTGAATTTGGAAAGAATTAGATTTGTCCTTTTGGACAGGTATAATTCTTTTGAATCGATATGGTCTCCATATATACAGTATTTAGAAAAGTAGCTATTCTTGGAATCACGGCTCGACGGACACCCTACGGATCCGATGCGAATAACTTACTTATATTTGATATTATTGTGCATTTATTAGAGATATTTCTGAATGAAATAGTATTTCGTATAATGACTTTAGTTTTTGTTTATATATATGTAATATTTTTGTTTTTCAAATTTTCCCTTTTTATTTTCTTTTTATTTACGATTGAAGTATGTGGGAAGAATTTTTTTATTCCTTTTTGTGTACTCTTTTTTCTTTTCTCTTTTATATATCTTTTTCTTTATTTCCAAAAAATAGAAGATATTAAGTATTGATATGTTATTTGTAGTAATATTGAATTAAGGTGTTAGTTTATAAAGTAAGCTTTACATTGTAAACGGTTTACTTCAAATAAAAAAAATATTACAAAACAAAAGCTTAGAAGAGAGTTGGTGGGTGATGTATTCAGTGCCGCATATGGGAAAATGAGAGGAGTGGCTATTCTTTTCAATAGAAATGTAGTTTTCTCCGTGGAAAAAGTACTTCAAGATACATTGGGGAGATATGTAATGGTAATTGGTACAATAAGTGGGATGGTAGTATCAATTATAAATATTTATGCACCGACAGAAGATGATTACTCTTTCTTTAGAGACATTGCCAATATAATTGCAGAAAATGCCAAAGGTATGATAATACTAGGTGGTGATTTCAATGTGGTCCTTGATGGGAGGCTGGATGGATTACCAGATGAGTACAACCACACAAAAAAAAACAAAATATTAAATAATATGCTAGGATTAGGTTAGGATTAGTAGACTCATGGAGATGTAAAAATCCAAGAGGGAGGGGTTATAGTTTATTTTCAACATGATTTGTGTTCTCAAACAATATACATATAAAGTGGTAGATTGTAAAATTGGTTCAATAACAATAAGTGACCATGCACCCATAATCCTTACCTTGGAGTTAGGAACTGAAAAGAGTTTTAAATATTGGAGAGCAAACATCTCTTTATTGTCAGATAACGTAGTGACACAGGAAATTAGGAATTGTATCAATGAGTATTTTGACCACAATGACAATAGTGAAGTAACATTATCCCCGCTTTAGGACGGTGCAAAAGCAGTAGTAAGGGGCAAAATGATTGAACTATCGAGTAGAGTAAGGAAGAATAGGTTCAAGAAGCAATCTGACTTGGAAAGTAAAATAAAGATATTAGAAGTAGAACACAAAAATAACAATAAAAACACGAATTTGTTATAGGAACTAAAACAAAAAAGACATATGTTAGAAGAGCTTCTAATATATAAAGCAGAAGGAGCCCTTCGATTCTTAAATCAAAACTACTATGAGAAGGGAAATAGGGCTAGTCGCCTTCTGGCATTTCAGTTGTGTAAGGAGCAAGCTAATCAAGCGTTTGCATCCTTCTATGAACAGTTATACGACTCTCCTGAAATCATAGATAAAGAGGAAAAGATCAGAACTTTATTTTCTGGATTAAAAATGCCCTGCCTCTTTCAAGAAAAAGCGAGAAATATGACAACACAAATAGAAGAGCAGGAAATAAAAGAAGTAATAAAAAAATTAAAGAACACAAAGTCCCCAGGGACAGATGGAATTCCAGGAGAGTTTTATAAATGTTTTGAGAACGAGCTTTCTCCGATTCTGGCTAGAGTCTATAATTATGCCTTGGCTGAAGGCAACCCACTGAGATCATGGGTTGAGGCTATAATCTCTGTTATTTATAAGGAATGGAAGGATCCCACAGGATGTGAAGGCTACAGACCGATAAGTCTCTTATGCAATGACTTAAAGATACTTAGTGCTATATTAACTAAGATAACCCAAAAAATTATAAAACAATTGATACATCCTGATCAAACAGGGTTCATACTGGGCAAACAGGGAGCTAATAATATTAGGCGGGTCCTGAATATCATGACATGTGCAAAAAGGAAGCATCAGACTTCAATGCTATTAAGTTTAGATGCTCAAAAGGCTTTTTTTTCCCTTTTTTTCCCCTTTTTTTTGTTTTAAAAAAAAGAATTTCACAGCAATTTGCATACAAACAATGATAACAGACAGTGATAGTCAGGACATAATTGTGCAACAGTATGTAAGCGACCCTCAAAGCCCTTACCCGTACCGCCCCCTCAATCCACCCGAATCAGGTCGGAACCAAACGGGGACAAACAACACTCACATACGTACACATCCACACAAATACAATAAGATAAACAAAACAAAATGTATAAAAAAAAAGTGTGGGGGTGGGGGGATGAGGGGAGAGCAGCTGCAATAAGACAGAGCGGTGATAGAAGGCACTCAGTCCTCATCCGAGTCCGGAAACAAGTTCAGAGAGTTAACAAGTTCCAGGGAAGGGTTCCATGTATCTAGGAATGTCTTGGTAGAGCCTTGACACTAAGTTTTTCAAGCTTTAAATTGTAGAGCACCTCCTTGATCCAGCGGGCGTGTGTCGGGGGACAGGTAAGCCTCCAGTTAAGCAAGATCAGTCTCTGTGCTAACAAGGTTGTAAAAGCCAGGACCTGCTTCAACGCAACAGAGAGGTTGGTGTTGGGAGGAGTACCAAAAATAGCTGACAGTGGGTTTGGACGAATAGTCTGGCCATAGGCTCTGCTTATCACGTCGAAAGCACTCCTCCAAAAGGCTGCCAGCTTAGGGCAAGACCAAAACATATGACTATGGTTGGCAGGGGATTGATTGCATCTGTTGCAGGTGTCCTTGACAGCAGGATATATTCTAGATAATCTTGCATTTGTGTAGTGGACTTTGTGAAGGACTTTGCATTGGATTAGGCCATGGCGGGCACATATGGAGGAATAATGGATCAAATCCAAGGCAGAGTCCCATTGCTGGTCTGTTAGTTTCATATTCAGCTCACCCTCCCATGCAACTTTTAATAAGGTATGAGGATTCAATATTACTGACCCTAACAAGTTATACAAAAAAGAGATGCATTTCTTCCGGTTGGGATCTAGAGCTAGGATGGAATCGGTCAGGGTTTCAGTGGGGCAATTTGGGAAGTGAGGGACTGTCTTCTTCACAAAATCCCAAATCTGGAAAAAATGGAAAAGGTGGGAGTTTGGGAGGCTGAAGTTGGACGAAAGCTCCGCAAAGGACAAAAAATGCCATCCTTGTATAGGTTTTTGATACTACTGATACCATTACTATGCCAGGTTTTGAATGCAGAGTCTGTACTTGAAGGTTTAAAGATGTGATTTGTAAGCAGTGGGGTCAAGTTGGAAGGGCCTTGTAAACCGAAGTTTTTCCTGAGTTGACTGCATATCTTGAGCGAGAGGGAAGCAATTGGGCCTGCACCCGCAGATGTTGTAGAAATGGGAAGTTTGGAGCATAGAATAGACCGCAACGGGAGACGTGAACTTGCCTTTTCCATGTGTACCCAGGTCGGTAGGTGGTCGCAATCATCATTCATCCAATACAGGATTTTTTGCAAGTTAGCTGCCCAATAGTATCGCCTAAAGTCAGGAAGTGCCAAACCGCTGTCACTCTTAGGAGACTTAAGTATCGTCTTTCGAATTCTAGCCGGTTTTCTGCCCCATAAAAATTTAGATATTCTTCTTTCTAATTTATCAAAAAAAGATTTAGTGATAAGCATAGGGACGTGCTGGAAAAGATACAGGAATTTGGGTAGAACGACCATCGTGACCAGATTTATCTGGGCCGCGAGGGATAATGGTAAAATTGACCGGCGGTCAAAGTCTCTTTCAGCTTTCTCAACCAGAGGCAGGAAGTTTGTGCAGAACATATCAGATATAGGTGTTGTGATAAAAACGACGAGGTAGCGAAACCCGTCCTCCGCGGTTAAAAAGCGAGGGAGCTGCTTAGCCAATGAGTTAATCGGTAATAACTCACTTTTTTGGTAGTTAACTTTATAACCAGAGTACGCACAGAACTGTTCTAAAATATTCATAATCACAGGGAGAGAGCTGACTGGATTTGAGATGTACAGAAGCAGGTCATCCGCATACAATGAGACTTTATGAGTTGTGTCAAACCGTGTAATACCTTTAAAGCCATTCTCTGAGCGTAACCAAACCGCCAAGGGTTTTATCGCAACACCAAACAGGAGTGGTGAGAGTGGGCAACCCTGCCTGGTGCCTCTCCGAAGGAGGAAGTGGGGCGACAGTGTGTCGTTTGTTTGTACTGAGGCCACCAGGAACGAGTATAACAAACTGACCCAAAGAATGAGACTATTGCCGAGGCCAAACCTGTCCATCGCCTCATATAGGTACCTCCACTCGACCCTGTCGAAAGCTTTTTCGGCGTTGAGGGAG
Organism: Raja brachyura; assembly: GCA_963514005.1. The sequence goes on along the minus strand of OY740786.1, from coordinate 48,161,878 downwards.
GCCACTATCTCCGGGGTCTCACTACTTGGTGAATGGATGATGTTAAGGAGACGTCTAGTATTGTGGGAGGACTGTCGGCCTGGCATGAACCCTGTTTGATCTAACGAGATAATAGAGGGCATCACTTGTTGAAGACGGCGCGCAAGGACTTTAGAGAGGATTTTAACCATATAACCATATAACAATTACAGCACGGAAACAGGCCATCTCGGCCCTTCAAGTCCGTGCCGAACAACTTTTTTCCCTTAGTCCCACCTGCCTGCACTCATACCATAACCCTCCATACCATTCTCATCCATAGGCCTATCCATTTTTTTTTAAATGATACCAATGAACCTGCCGCCACCACTTCCACTGGAAGCTCATTCCACACCGCTACCACTCTCTGAGTAAAGAAGTTCCCCCTCATGTTACCCCTAAACTTCTGTCCCTTAATTCTAAAGTCATGTCCTCGTGTTTGAATCTTCCCTATTCTCAAAGGGAAAAGCTTGTCCACATCAACTCTGTCTATCCCTCTCATCATTTTAAGGACCTCTATCAACATAGAAACATAGAAACATAGAAATTAGGTGCAGGAATAGGCCATTCGGCCCTTCGAGCCTGCACCGCCATTCAATATGATCATGGCTGATCATCCAACTCAGTATCCCGTACCTGCCTTCTCTCCATACCCTCTGATCCCCTTAGCCACAAGGGCCACATCTAACTCCCTCTTAAATATATCCAATGAACTGGCCTCAACTACCCTCTGTGGCAGAGAATTCCAGAGACCCACCACTCTCTGTGTGAAAAAATTCCTTCTCATCTCGGTCCTAAAGGATTTCCCCCTTATCCTTAAGCTGTGACCCCTTGTCCTGGACGTCCCCAACATCGGGAACAATCTTCCTGCATCTAGCCTGTCCAACCCCTTAAGAATCTTGTAAGTTTCTATAAGATCCCCTCTCAATCTCCTAAATTCTAGAGAGTATAAACCGAGTCTATGCAGTCTTTGTTCATAAGACAGTCCTGACATCCCAGGAATCAGTCTGGTGAACCTTCGCTGCACTCCCTCTATGGCAATAATGTCCTTCCTCAGATTTGGAGACCAGAACTGTACGCAATACTCCAGGTGTGGCCTCACCAAGACCCTATACAACTGAAGTAGAACCTCCCTGCTCCTATACTCAAATCCTTTTGCTATGAAAGCTAACATACCATTGGCTTTCTTCACTGCCTGTTGTACCTGCATGCCTACTTTCAATGACTGGTGTACCATGACACCCAGGTCGCGCTGCATCTCCCCTTTTCCTAATCGGCCACCATTTAGATAGTAGTCGGTTTTCCTATTTTTGCCACCAAAGTGGATAACCTCACATTTATCCACATTATACTGCATCTGCCAAACATTTGCCCACTCACCCAGCCTATCCAAGTCACCTTGCATTCTCCTAGCATCCTCCTCACAGCCAACACTGCCCCCCAGCTTAGTGTCATCCGCAAACTTGGAGATATTGCCTTCAATTCCCTCATCCAGATCATTTATGTATATTGTAAATAGCTGGGGTCCCAGCACTGAGCCTTGTGGTACCCCACTAGTCACTGCCTGCCATTGTGAAAACGACCCGTTAACTCCTACTCTTTGCTTCCTGTTTGCCAGCCAGTTCTCTATCCACATCAATACTGAACCCCCAATGCCATATGCTTTAAGTTTATATACTAATCGCTTATGTGGGACCTTGTCGAAAGCCTTCTGGAAGTCCAGATACACCACATCCACTGGTTCTCCCCCATCCACGCTACTAGTTACATCCTCGAAAAATTCCACAAGATTCGTCAGACATGATTTACCTTTCGTAAATCCATGCTGGCTTTGTCCAATGATTTCACCACTTTCCAAATGTGCTGCTATCCCATCTTTAATAACTGACTCTAGCAGTTTCCCCACTACCGATGTTAGACTAACTGGTCTGTAATTCCCCGTTTTCTCTCTCCCCCCCTTCTTAAAAAGAGGGGTTACGTTTGCTACCCGCCAATCCTCAGGAACTACTCCAGAATCTAAAGAGTTTTGAAAGATTATCACTAATGCATCCACTATTTCCGGAGCTACTTCCTTAAGTACTCTGGGATGCAGCCTATCTGGCCCTGGGGATTTATCGGCCTTTAATCCATTCAATTTACCCAACACCACTTCCCGACTAACCTGGATTTCACTCAAGTACTCCTTTGACCTGCGGTCCCCTGCTATTTCCGGCAGATTATTTATGTCTTCCTTAGTGAAGACGGAACCAAAGTAGTTATTCAATTGGTCCGCCATATCCTTGTTCCCCATGATCAACTCACCTGTTTCTGACTGCAAGGGACCTACATTTGTTTTAACTAATCTCTTTCTCTTCACATATCTATAAAAACTTTTGCAGTCAGTTTTTATGTTCCCTGCCAGTTTTCTTTCATAATCTATTTTTCCTTTCCTAATCAAGCCCTTTGTCCTTCTCTGCTGGTCTCTGAATTTTTCCCAGTCCTCTGGTATGCTGCTTTTTCTGGCTACTTTGTACGCATCATCCTTTGCTTTGATACTATCCCTGATTTCCCTTGTTATCCACGGATTCACTACCTTCCCTGATCTGTTCTTTTGCCAAATTGGGATGAACAATTTTTGTAGTTCATCCATGCAGTCTTTAAATGTCTTCCATTGCGTATCCACCGTCAACCCTTTTAGAATTGATTGCCAGTCAATCTTGGCCAATTCACGTCTCATACCCTCAAAGTTACCTTTCCTTAAGTTCAGAACCATTGTTTCTGAATTAACAATGTCACTCTCCATCCTAATGAAGAACTCGACCATATTATGGTCACTCTTGCCCAAGGGGGCACGCACAATAAGACTGCTAACTAACCCTTCCTCATTACTCAATACCCAGTCTAAAATAGCCTGCTCTCTCGTTGGTTCCTCTACATGTTGATTTAGATAACTATCCCTCATACTTTCCAAAAAATCCTCTTCCTCAGCGCCCCTGCCAATTTGATTCACCCAATCTATATGTAGATTGAAGTCACCCATTATAACTGTTTTGCCTTTGTCGCACGCATTTCTAATTTCCTGTTTTATACCATCCCCAACTTCACTACTACTGTTAGGTGGCCTGTACACAACTCCCACTAGCGTTTTCTGCCCCTTAGTGTTTCGCAGCTCTACCCATACTGATTCCACATGCTCCAAGCTAATGTCCTTCCTTTCCATTGCGTTAATCTCCTCTCTAACCAGCAACGCTACCCCACCTCCTTTTCCTTTCTCTCTATCCCTCCTGAATATTGAATACCCCTGGATGTTCAGCTCCCAGCCTTGGTCACCCTGGAGCCATGTCTCCGTGATCCCAACTATATCATACTCATTAATAGCTATCTGCACGTTCAACTCATCCACCTTATTACGAATACTCCTTGCATTGAGACACAAGGCCTTCAGGCTTGTTTTTACAATGCTCTTACCCCTTTTACTTTTCACCTTGCTCCCTATTGCTTCCACCCTCGTTTTACACCCACCTGCCTCTCTGCTCTTGTACCCATCCCCCTGCCACATTAGTTTAAATCCTCCCCGACAGCACTAGCAAACACTCCCCCAAGGACATTGGTTCCATTCCAGCCCAGGTGCAGACCGTCCTGTTTGTACTGGTCCCACCTCCCCCAGAAATGGTCCCAGTGCCCTAAAAATTTGAATCCCTCCCCCTTGCACCATTTTTCAAGCCACGTATTCATCTGCAATATCCTCCTATTTCTACTCTGACTGGCCCGTGGTACTGGTAATAATCCAGAGATTATTACCTTTGAGGTCCTACTTTTGAGTTTATCTCCTAGCTCCCTAAATTCACCTTGTAGGACCTCATCCGTTTTTTTCCCTATATCGTTGGTGCCAATATGCACCACGACAACTGGCTGTTCACCCTCCCCCTCCAGAATGTTCTGCAGCCGTTCAGTAACATCCCTGACCTTTGCACCAGGGAGGCAACATACCATCCTGGAGTCTCTTTTGCGGCCGCAGAAACGCCTATCTATTCCCCTGACAATTGAATCCCCTATTACAATAGCCCTTCCCCTCTTTTTTCCCCCATCATGTGCTGCAGAGCCACCCATGGTGCCATGAACTTGGCTGCTGCTGCATTCCCCTGATGAGCCATCTCCCTCAACAGTATCCAAAATGGTAAACCTGTTGACTAGGGAGATGACCGCAGGGGACTCCTGCACTACCTGCCTACTGTTTTGCTGGCTATTGGCCACCCGCTCCCTTTCTGTCCTCTTACCTTTTACCTGTGGCGTGACCAACTCGCTGTATGTGCTGTCCACGACTTTCTCTGCATCGTGGATGCTCCAGTATGAATCCAGCCGCAGCTCCAATCGTTCAATGCGGTCTGCCAGGAGCTGCAGCTGGACACACTTCCTGCAAATGTAGTCATCAGGGACACTGACCATATCCCTGATCTCCCACATGTTGCAGGCTGAGCAAACCACGGGACCAATCTCCACTGACATCTTACTCCCAAATTACTCTATTAAATATATATATATTTTTTTTATTTTATTTTATTTTATTTTTTTTATTTTTTATTAAACACAAAACTTTATTCTTTAAACTTTACTAATAAATAATGAATCCCTAACACCCAGAGTCCTTAGCTCCCAGAATCCTTAAACCTGAAGGCAGAAATGGAGAAATGTAAACCCCGGGTTGCAGCCAATCAGCTGCTTCCTCTGGTCCTCTTCAACCAATCAGAGGCTACACAGATTCCCCACCAGATTTCCTCACTGGAAGATGGAACGTTGCAGCTGCTGGTCTACTCACAGCAGGTAGCTCCACCCTCTGTCTCCAACGGCTCCCCGGGCCTCTGTGTCAGCAAGCCCCGCGCTAGGTTTATACTCACAGCAGGTAGCTCCACCCTCTGTCTCCAACGGCTCCCCGGGCCTCTGTGTCAGCAAGCCCCGCGCTAGGTTTATACTCACAGCAGGTAGCTCCACCCTCTGTCTCCAACGGCTCCCCGGGCCTCTGTGTCAGCAAGCCCCGCGCTAGGTTTATACTCACAGCAGGTAGCTCCACCCTCTGTCTCCAACGGCTCCCCGGGCCTCTGTGTCAGCAAGCCCCGCGCTAGGTTTATACTCACAGCAGGTAGCTCCACCCTCTGTCTCCAACGGCTCCCCGGGCCTCTGTGAAAAGCAAGCCCCGCGCTAGGTTTATACTCACAGCAGGTAGCTCCACCCTCTGTCTCCAACGGCTCCCCGGGCCTCTGTGAAAAGCAAGCCCCGCGCTAGGTTTATACTCACAGCAGGTAGCTCCACCCTCTGTCTCCAACGGCTCCCCGGGCCTCTGTGAAAAGCAAGCCCCGCGCTAGGTTTATACTCACAGCAGGTAGCTCCACCCTCTGTCTCCAACGGCTCCCCGGGCCTCTGTGTCAGCAAGCCCCGCGCTAGGTTTATACTCACAGCAGGTAGCTCCACCCTCTGTCTCCAACGGCTCCCCGGGCCTCTGTGTCAGCAAGCCCCGCGCTAGGTTTATACTCACAGCAGGTAGCTCCACCCTCTGTCTCCAACGGCTCCCCGGGCCTCTGTGTCAGCAAGCCCCGCGCTAGGTTTATACTCACAGCAGGTAGCTCCACCCTCTGTCTCAAGTCCCCCCTTAACCTTCTGCGCTCCAGAGAATAAAGACCTAACTTATTCAACCTATCTCTGTAACTTAGCTGTTGAAACCCAGGCAACATTCTAGTAAATCTCCTCTGTACCCTCTCTATTTTGTTCACATCCTTCCTATAATTGGGCGACCAAAATTGTACACCATACTCCAGATTTGGTCTCACCAATGCCTTGTACAATTTTAACATTACATCCCAGCTTCTATACTCAATGCTCTGATTATAAAGGCTAGCATACCAAAAGCTTTCTTTACCACCCTATCTATATGAGATTCCACCTTCAAGGAACTATGCATGGTTATTCCCAGATCCCTCTGTGCAACTGTATTCTTCAATTCCCTACCATTTACCATGTACATCCTATTTTCATTTGTCCTGCCAAGATGTAGCACCTCACATTTATCAGCATTAAACTCCATCTGCCATCTTTCAGCCCATTTTTCCAACTGGCCTAAATCACTCTGTAGACTTTGGAAATCCTCTTCATTATCCACAACACCCCCTATCTTGGTATCATCTGCATACTTACTAATCCAATTTACCACCCCTTCATCCAGATCATTGATGTACATGACAAACAACAAAGGACCCAACACAGATCCCTGAGGCACCCCACTAGTCACCTGCCTCCAACCCGACAAACAGCCATCCACCATTACCCTCTGGCTTCTCCCATTCAGCCACTGTTGAATCCATCTTGCTTTTCCTGCATTTATACCCAACAGTTGAACCTTCTTAACCAACCTTCCATGAGGAACCTTGCCAAAGGCCTTACAAAAGTCCATATAGACAACATCCACTGCTTTACCCTCATCAATTTCCCTAGTAACCTCTTCAAAAAATTCAAGAAGGTTAGTCAAACATGACCTTCCAGGCATAAATCCATGTTGACTGTTCCTAATTAGACCCTGTTTATCCAGATGCTTATATATATTATCTCTAAGTATCTTTTCCATTAATTTGCCCACCACTGAAGTCAAACTAACTGGTCTATAATTGCTAGGTTTACTCTTAGAACCCCTTTTAAACAATGGAACAACATGCGCAGTACGCCAATCCTCGGGGACTATTCACGTTTCTAATGACATTTGAAATATTTCTGTCATAGCCCCGGCTATTTCTACACTAACTTCCCTCAATGTCCTAGGGAATATCCTATCAGGACCTGGAGACTTATCCACTTTTATATTTTTCAAAAGTGTCAGCACTTCTTTTACTTTGAAACTCATAGTATCCATAGCTACTCTACTAGTTTCCCTTACCTCACATAATTCAATATCCCTCTCCTTGGTGAATACCGAAGAAAAGAAATTGTTCAATATCTCCCCCATCTCTTTTGGCTCTGCAGATAGCTGTCCACTCGGTCTCTCCAATGGACCAATTTTATCCCTTGTTATCCTTTGCTATTAATATAGCTGTAGAAACCCTTTGGATTTACTTTCACCTTGCTTGCCAAAGCAACCTCATATCTTCTTTTAGCTTTTCTAATTTCTTTCTTAAGATTCTTTTTACATACCTTATACTCCTCAAGCACCTCATTTACTTCATGCTGCCTATAATTATTGTAAATCTCCCTCTTTTTCCAAACAAGATGTCCAATTTCCCTTGAAAACCAGGGCTCTTTCCAATTTTTACTGGTTCCTTTCAACTGAACAGGAACATAAATATTCTGTACTCTTAAAATTTCCCCTTTAAATGTCCTCCATTTCTCTTCTACATCTTTCCCATCAAACAAAATGTCCCAGTTCACTCCTTTTAAATCATCTCGCATCTCGTTAAAGTTAGCCTTTCTCCAATCAAAAATCTCAATTTTGAGGTCCACATTCAAGAGTGAAATTGGTCTGTAGCTACTACAAAGCAGGGATCTTTCTCCTTTTTAAGAATTAGGGAGATAGTAGCCCACGACAAGGTTAGGAGATAGGCGATGATGTAGAAACGTCTCTTTGTACATATCTCTCAGGACAGGTGCGAAGAGAGCAGGGAAAGCTTTGTAATATTCTACTGTGTAGCCGTCAGGGCTGGTCAACTTTCCGCTTTGCAATGATGTGATGGCTGCTTGGACCTCAGCAACAGTTATGAGACCACTCAAGTCTCTTGTGGTTTCATTGTCAATTCGGGTAAACTACGGAGCATGTCATCTGCAGTGGGAGGACAATCAGAAGCATATAGTTCAGCGTAGAATTTAGCAAATGCTTCATTAATTCTAAGTGGATCAGTGTGGATCTCCCCTAAGCTAGATCTAATGGCTGGAAGTGGCCGTGAAGTTGCCTCGGTTCTGGCCTGATAGGCCAGAAACTTCCCAGCTTTATCCCCAGATTCAAAAAAGTGTTGCCTAGATTTAAGCAGTCGTAGCTTGGCTTTTTAGTAGACGTGAGGTCAAAGTATGTTTGTAACCTAAGGCGTTATTTATAAAAATTAGGGTCTGGGTCAGATGCATATTTGTCATCAATGACCTTTATTTTTTGTAACAGGTCTGCCATTGGGACTTCTCGGCTCTTTTCAGGTTGGAGACAAAAGAGATAAGTTGGCCCCTAAAATAGGCTTTTGAAGCTTCCCAGAGTATACCTCTTTCTATGTCCGGCGAGTCATTCAGCTCAAAATATAAAATGATTTGGGAGTGCAAGAATTGCTTGTAGTGTGCCTCTGCTAGTAGTGAGTTGTTGAACCTCCACTGGATAAAGAGGTTAGTTCATTTACGAAAGTGGAAATTGAGGTAAGTCGCAGCGTGATCTGATATCATGATACTATGATACTCGCTGGATTTGATTTTGAAGAGCAGTCCGTTATCTAAGAGGAAGAAGTCTATATGGGACATGCCTCCCTATAGGAGGCAGCTCGGATATCAGCGATACATCACTCCCTGATGAGCTCAATGCATTTTACGAATGCTTTGATAGGAAGAACGCCGATGTGCTTTCCCGAGCCCCTATTCGCTGTGATGGTATTTCAGTCTCAGTCACAGAGGCTGACGTCAGGAAATCCTTCAGAGGGGTGAACCCTCGAAAAGTGCCTAGACCTGATGGCATACCTGGTCGTGTCCTAAAAACCTGTGCGGACCAACTGGCTGGAGTTTTTACGGACATTTTCAACCTGTCACTTCTGAGGTCTGAGGTTCCCACCCGCTTCAAAAGGGCATCAATAATACCGGTGCCCAATAGAGCAAGGTGACGTGCCTCAATGACTATCAACCTGTGGCACTAACGCCTGTGGTGATGAAGTGCTTCGAGAGGTTGATCATGGCGCAAATCAACTCCTACCTCGACAAAAACCTGGACCCACTGCAGTTCGCTTACCGCCACAACAGATCAACGGTCAACACGATCTCGCTGGCCCTCCTCTCCACTCTGGACCACTCGGACAACAAAAACTCATATGTCAGGCTGTTATTCATTGACTACAGCTCGGCACATGTCTCGGCTCTGCGCATCCCTTTGCAATTGGATCCTCGACTTCCTCATCCACAGACCACAGTCTGTTCGTATTGGTGGAAATGTGTCAGACTCGATAACAATCAGCACGGGAGCACCTCGAGGCTGTGTGCTCAGCCCCCTGGTGTACTCACTCTATACTCATGACTGCGTAGCCGGTCATAGTGCGAACTTCATCATCAAGTTCGCTGATGATGCCACTGTTGTGGGACGTATCACTGACGGGGATGAGTCAGAATATAGAAGAGAGATCGAGCAACTGTCCATATGGTACCAGCACAACAACCTGGCCCTCAACACCAGCAAAACCAAGGAACTGATTGTTGACATTGGAAGGAGTAGATCTTTGATGATGACATCGCTCACCGCTGGAACGTTTTTAGATGTGACTTTGAGCACTACGTTACCATTGCTCACCCTGCGGTTGCCCCTGTGGTCAAAGCCTCTCTCCTGCTCAACCTGGCCGGTCCCGAAGCTCTGGAACGATCGGAGTCGTTTGTCTACGGGGTCAACGAAAATGCTCGGGACCCAGTATGTCTACTTGCAAAGTTTACTGAGTTGTGTGACATTCCTACTAACTGTATCCTGGAGCGTTTCAAACTTTTCGGCTGCCGCCAAAACCCTGGGGAATCTGTCGACAATTTCGTCGCTGCTTTGCGGCACCTGGCTCGACGCTGCAGCCTGGATGCTTTAACCCCTGAGACTTTGACCCGGGACATTTTGGTCTATGGCCTCCGTGATGAGAAGCTGCGATCTGAGCTCCTTCGCAAGCCTGATTTGACTTTTAACGAGGCTTTGCATGCCTCTCGCCTGGCGGAGGCCGTCTCCTCCGCCGTGTCGCTGCCCGATCATGAGGTCCACGCGGTCAGTTTCGCCGGCCGCCAGAACTCTGCTCCACAGCGGCAGAGGGTAAGCCCTGCGCCCGGGTCCAGACCCCGTCAACGCTGCCCGAATTGCACTTTGCGTCGCATCGTTTTAATGTTTGCCCTGCGCTGGGCAAGACTTGTAATTTCTGCCACAAGCAAAACCATTTCTCGGCGGCCTGTCATTCCCGTGGGAAACCTGCACAGCCACAGCAGAAGCCCTCTAACTACCTGACACGTGATGATACGGCGTCTGGTTTCCATCACCAGCAAGACAAACTCCCACTGTCTGATTCGAGCTCTTCCCAGAGCGAACTGAGCGTGTTTTCGCTGCGAGGTGCACCTGCATTGATAACAGACCTGACCATGCAAGTCACTGTGAATGGCACCACCTTCTCTGCTAAAGTCGGCAAGGGGGCCGCTGCCAACTTATATCACCAAGCTTGTTCAGGAAGATAAGGAATAATGAGCTCGTTACCACTGAACGCTCTGTTCTGCGTGCCTATGGGGAGGTTTACTTGTTCCTGTGTGGAAGGCCAATCTCCACTGCAAGGTACTGAAGGCCTCTCAGCCCCTCTCTTTCTTTCTACTGGACAGCAAATGTGACCCCCTGCTAGGCATTCGGGCCTGCCAAGACCTCGGGTTGGTTAACTTCCACCATGACATTCGCTTGGTGCAGTCACCCCTGGACCCGCTGGCCGAGTACCCAGACCGTTTCGATGCCAAGCTGGGAAAGCTTCCCTGCAGCTACAAAATCGCCCATAATCCAGATATCGAACCCATCATCCACCCACCGCACTGGGTGTCCTTCGCGATGAAAGACAAAGTCGAGTCTACACTTCGTGAAATGGTGACCATGGGCATCCTGACGGAGGTGAATGAGCCCACCCGATGGGTCTCCACCATGGTCGTTGCTGCAAAGAAGAATAAGAGTGAACTTTAAATCTGTATCAACCCAAAGGATATGAACTTGGCTATCAAGCGCCCGCATTACCCCATGCGAACCTTTGAAGATGTTGCTGCACAAGTCGGTCCAGCCACCGTGTTTTCTGTTCTCGACGCCAAGAGCTCATTCTGCAGATACCACTGACGAACGGTCTTCATACCTGACAATGTTCAGCACACCCTTTGGGAGGTTTCGTTTTCTCCGCATGCCATTCGGGATCAACTCTGCCAATGAAGTGTTCCAAAGGACAATGGAACAACTGTTTGCCAGGCTCCCGTGTGCCATTATTGTCAACGACATCCTAGTCTACGGGAAGGATGTCATGGAGCACGACTATAACCTCTGCCATGTTCTGGAACGAGCTCGGGAAGTCAACCTAAAGCTCAACACAAATAAATGCCGGTTTCGTGTCCCGGAGGTCACCTACGAGGGACACGTCTTCACAGCATCGAGGCTGAAGCCCGACCCGCAGAAGATGGCCGCTATATCCGAGATGCCTGCAACTGCTGACGTGCCGGGCCTCCAGCGTTTCCTGGGCATGGTCAACTACCTGTGGAAATTCATCGCTGACGTAAGCAAGCTGAGCGCTCCTCTGGGAGACCTGGTGAAAAAGGATACTGCCTGGGCCTGGTTCCCGCAACACCAGAAGGCGTTTGACATTCTCAAATCCAGGTTGGTCAGCACCCCAACGCTAAAGTATTTTGACCTCCAGCGCCCCATCGTCCTCACATGCTATGCGTCCAAGTTTGGCCTTGGGGCCGCCTGTTTGCAGGTCCATGACGGAGTACAACTGCCCGTGTCCTATGCATCCCGTACGATGACTCCCGCCGAACAGCGTTATGCCCAAATCGAAAATGAATTGCTGGCTGTTGTCTTTGCCTGCTCAAAGTTCAAGGACTATATTCTGGGCACCTGCTTTTCTATTGAGACGGACCACCAACCTCTGGTTACCATCCTGAACAAGCCAATACACGTGGCCTCTACTCGGCTTCAGCGTATGATGCTTCAGCTACAACAATTCACTTTCACTATGGTTTATCGCAAAGGCAAGGACATGTTTGTTGCCGACACGCTGTCTCGGGCGCCTCTCAACGTCAATTTCGTGCCCTCTAATCAGATGAAGTCTCTGGTCAAGCACACGGCAGCTAACGCTTCCCTTCAACAGCTAGCTGCGGTTATCAAGCAGGGCTGGCCAGAACGCCGTTCGTCCCTGCCGGCTGCAGCGCGGCCCTATTTCCTGGTTCATGATGAGCTGGTGCTGCGTGACGGTGTGATTGTGAAGGGGCACAAGGTGGTGGTGCCCGCAGCACTTCGAGAACAATACTTTGAAACTGCTCATCGTGGCCATCCCAGGGCCGAAGCCACTCTTTCCATCACTCAGAGCCAGTTCTACTGGCCTGATATGGCTCATTACATCCAGGACAGGGTCTCCTCATGCCCTACTTGCAACAGCCTCGCCCCGCAACAGCAACGGCAGCCCCTCTTGCAGCAGCCTGCTCCCGACCTTCCCTGGTCTGCGCTGGCGACTGACATTTTCGAATGGCGCGGCAAGCAATTTCTGGTGCTTGTCGGCTCCTACTCCAGCTGGTTTGAGGTTGACCAGCTTCATTCTGTATCTTCATCTGCTGTCATCGAGAAGCTGCGCCGTCACTTCGCTACTTTTGGGTCCCCGGCAAGCCTGCAGTTGGACAACGGCAGTCAATTCACCAGTGTTGAGTTCCGTGCTTTTGCTGATCGCTGGAATTTCCGTCACCACACAAGCAGCACAGAGTACCCGCAGAGCAATGGTCTGGCGGAGCGCGCGGTCCACAGTGCTAAAGGATTGCTGGAACGTTGTCGCTTGGCTCGCTCTGATATTTACCTTGCCCTCCTGAACCTCCGCAACATCTCCCGCGACCATACCCTGGGTTCCCCAGCTCAGCGCCTCATGTCCCGTGTTACATGGCCTCCGATCCCTGTGACACAGCAGTCGCTTGCTCCCTCCGTCCTTAAACCTGCCATGGTCTGGAAGCGCATTGCCCACAAACACCATATCCAGAAGCACTCCCATTACAAGTCCTGCCATGTCCTCCGTCCTCTCTTTCCTGGCCAGGTCGTCCGCATGCAGTCTGCCTCCGGCCACGCTAGACTCGCCGTTGTCGTCAGTTCTGCTGGCTCCCCTCATTCATACCTGGTCAACCACGACGGCACGATCTACCAGAGGTCTCGTCAGCACCTCCGGCTTGTGAACGAGCCTCGTCCCCCTCCAGCTGCTCCGTATGCCCCCCCGTGCCGACTTTGCTGCCTCGACCCGTGCCCGCCTTGCCCAGTCCTCCTCCCTCTCGGCCCTCCCCGATGCATCTTCCTACTGTGCTCCCTGGTTCTCCGGCCTTCTCATCTCCCCCCCCTCTCCGTCCACTCCGTCGCCTTCGTCGCCCAGGGTTTCTCCTGTCAAGGGCTCCCCTCCTGCCCGTGCGCCGATCCCTCTCGTTCCCGTTGGGGGAGGATGTGATGGCGAGGTTCGGACCCGGTCTGGTCGCCTTGACAGCCGCCAGACCGTTATGGCGATTATGTGTGAATCAGTGTTCCTGCATTACTGATGTTTCCCTTAGCGCATGAGACGTGGTCGCCTGTCACTGTTCCTTGTTTTGTTTTTTGTAAACAAGGAAGGATGTAGATGATATGTGTGTACACCTTTAACAGTAGTGACGTAGCCCTTGCTAACCACTCCCCCATAATCGAGTATAACTGTGACCTTCCCACCCATAGCTCTCTCTCTAGTGTTTGTGACAGACCACGTACAGCTAGGGCAGTGGTGTGTGTGTTTAATTAATAAAGTAGTAGTAAAGATTTCTCTGTGTACGTGCCTCTTTCCTTCCCCGGCCATGATGAACAGCTTGGCCGGATAATGAAGGGAGGGTTTGAGACCCAGGTTGTACAACTCCTTCATAATGTCTCGGTATGCAGAGCGTTGTTCAGCTATCTCGGGACAGTAGTCTTCAAAAATGTGGATCGGGATGTCCTTGTACTTCAGCTTACCCCACTGCCTCCGAGCCTCATGCACCACCAACTCGCGGGTCTGGAATCTATGGAAGCAAATCACAACTGCTCTGGGTTTCTCACCAGGGTTTGGCTTGGCTGCTAGCGTATGGTGGGCTCGGTCTAGCTCCGGGGCTGATTCCAGTGTGTGTTCACCAAGAGTCTCGAGTAGGAGTTGAGAGAAAAAAGCTGTTGTTTGGGGGCCTTCGACGTTCTTGGGGAGACCGACTATCCTTATGTTATTTCGGCGACTCCTGCCTTCCAGGTTGATAAGCTTAGACTTCAGCTTGACGTTCTCTTCAATCACCGCAGTTAGCATTGTCCCCATAGCTTGCATGTCTTAGCTGGTGGTATCGGCAAATGACTTGAATGATGAAATACGCTGTTGTTGGTCTAAAATAGTGGTCTGGATATTGTCCAGCATCATTTCCAGTTTGGTGAAGGCTGCGTTGAGTTCTGCCAGTAGCAATGCCTTGTGCTCTGTTAACATGGCTGCTAGCGTAGCCATGACGGTGCTGGTCGTCGAGTCTTCCATCGTTGGCTCCTCTTTCTTTCCTCTGCTTGGCATCTTTGCAGTGTGGAGAGGTGCTGTCGATGGTGTTTAAATATTTATGGGTAGTTATAAAACTTAGGCTGATCCATAATAACAGTTGAAGGTGAACAGATTGGGAGCGTGGAAAAGTGCGACTAATCCAGCATGTCGCCCCGCCCACCACCACAAAAGGCTTTTGACTGAGTAGATTGGGTCTATCTTGAATATACACTAAATAAAATGGGGTTCCACACAAAATGTATTAATTGGGTGAAAACATTATATTTAAATCCAAAGTCAAGAGAGAGGGTAAATGGATGTTGCTCTTGAGTTTTTTTAAATTAAAGAGGGCAGTTAGACAGGGAGTCAGTGTTTAGAGCCACTTGCAGAAACTATTAGGCAAGATTACTATATTGAGGGCATTAAAGATGATCGGGGTGGGGGGGGGGGAACAAAACATTTCACAATTTGCAGATGATGTTATGATCTATGTGAGTATTCTTATTTCCTCAGTGCCTCGCCTAATGCAAGTCTTACAGGAATATGGAAAAAATATCGGGATGTAAGATAAATGACTCAAAATCAGAAGCAATGACGCTGTCAGGTCTGTGGCCCTCGCAATTATATGATCAGGTCATGTTCCATTGGTCTCGTGAGGGTTTTAGATATTTAGGTATTGTCATCACTTCCTCTATCACCGCATTGTATGAAGCTAGTTATGGTAAATGACTCAAGAATATTAAGGTAGACATACACAGATGGGATCTTCTCCCTTTATCTTTAATTGGTAAAGTGGAAGTTGTTCGAATGAACATTTTTCCCGGACTGCTTTTCTTATTTCAATCTTTACCAGTAGGGGTCCCTGGCGCGGCATTTATGGCGTTAGACAAAGAGTTAATAAGATTTGTGTGGCAAAATAAGAGACCCAGAGTCAGACTGAAGACACTGTTGTTATCAAAACAAAATGGGGGCCTAAATATGCCCCATTATATATTATTATTTGGCAGCGCAGCTGAGAAACATGATAGCATGGTTAACAAATGATGAGGAAACGGGATGGGTGAAAATAGAACAAAATGCATTTCCTAGTATTGCCCTGGCTCCCATTTCTAACTCAAGTAAAATTGGAAGAAATTAAAAGTAGATAACGATTGGATTAAATTCACGATGAAACGTGTTTAGCTATAAGAAAGCAATTAAATCTTTTAAATTTGATATCTAGAGCAATGAAGATAGCTGCTAATCCCAATTTTATACCCAGCAAAATTGATAAGGGATTTAGAAACTGGGCAGATAAAGGGCTTATTACTGTGGACCAGCTTTTTTGTGGGGGAGTCATGAAATATTATGAGCACTTGCAGAATGAATTTGGACTATCAGGTCAGATTTCTTTAAGTTCCTCCAAATATGGCACTACTTACAGACACATGTAGATTGGGAACAGATATGTAGATTACCTTCAAATTTGGAAAATACTTTCTTGATGACTATAGAGGGAGTGTTACAAAATAATTTGATATCCCAATTATATCAAGGACTTCAAGACTATATAAAAGGAAATACTATAGAAACAAAACAGAAATGGGAATTGGAAATGAACATTATTATTACTGATGAAACATGGGAAAGGACATGTCTCTTGGGCCATAAGCTGACAAGTATCCCCTCTTGGATGGAGTTCGACTGGAAAATTAAAATGAGAGTACTTAGGACCCCTTTATTGGTGTTGGCAAGATACAGGTGTTACTGTATCTTGCCAACACCTTTAGTGTTGGCAAGATACAGTAACACCTCAAATTTATGCTGGAGACAATGTGGGAAGATCGGTGATTACACACATTTTTTGGGATTGTCCCAAATTGTACCAATACTGGGGAGACATCCAGGTAGAGATTAAATTAATTCTGGGAGTGGATCTATCTTTGGAACCGGCTTGTTATGTATTAGGAGATACTCCAGCAGCAACAGATATTCAAAATCAGAAATATTTGCTTGGGGTGATGCTGTTGATTGCTAAAAAGATGATAACTGTGCTATGGAGAAAGGAAATGCCACCAAATGTTCAACTGGAGGGAAAGATTGAAAAATGTATACCTGATGGAAAGTATAACTGCTAAACTCCAGTTGAGCAATTCCTTTAATATTATATGGACACCGATACTATTACAAATTCCAAGATTGATTAAGGATATGAATGGATGAGCTTGCTCTGGTGCCTATGAATAAGATGCTTCTATGATAGAAGGTTAAGAGGATCCGATGTGATGCAAATAGAGGTTAGGTGATTTGTATTTTGCGATTGTCTTTTGTGTGTCTCTTTGTTTTGCCTGTATGTGTATTTTGCTATGTCAATAAATGTGTAGTTCAAAAAAAATAAATTCACATTTATTTCTTTACATGGGGCAAAGAATATTCATTATTGTTTTTCTAAGTGAAGGAATGTTTAACATGCTCTGATAAATAATGTACAAGACACATTTTTTTTGTGCAGCCTGTTGTCTTCATTTTCATAATTCACATGTTGCACACTTCAGTATCATTCTCAGGTTGAACTTCAATTGTTTGCATTTTAAGCCTTGTAGATTTCAATTATTCACTTTTTGGCTGTAAAATTGGCAAGATCTGCCCATGTGGCGCAAATTTTTTTTTTTTAATCTAAAAATTATGGAATCAAGTGACACAATATTCCAAAATATGTATTTTAAAAACATTTTCCAGGACATGCTGCCAACAGCAAAGCTGTGCTTATTGTTGACCAAAATGGCAATAATGGACTTAACGCTTGTGCGAGTGCTAATGTTGAACTGTTGGTAAATGGTACTCTGACCCCACATCAGAGTGTGGCTCGAGAAGTGCCTTGGGCAACATATGGGGTGGAATAAGCCTGAGCAACAAAACACTTTGAGAGCCGATAATGCCTCCTGGCTGTCTCAAAAGTAAAGTTTAACAACATTTTGACATTCAGAAATAATCAGGAAGCCTTAACGTTTTTTATGTGAGAAGGCAATGCATTAATTAGAGTCATAGAGTCATAGAGTCATAGCCCTTTGGCCCAACTTGCCCACACTGGCCAACATATCCCAGTTGCAATTTTTGGAAATAAGTTAGGTTCAAAATGCAACTGAACCAATGCATTGCCTTCTTGCAGCTATTCCTTTCTATTTATATGAACACATCCACACTTTTGAGAATGGGTCTGAACTGGTTTTGGATTTCACACGAATATCTCATCATGAATGCTCGGCTATTAAGTGAAGTTTGCCACCACTACAATACTCCAGAACAATCTAATGTAACAAAGCAGTTTGTAAATTCCTATTAATCCCATCTGAAGAAGGGTCTCGACCCGAAACGGTACCTATCCATGGTCAACAGAGATGCAGTCTAACCTGTTGAGTTACTTCAGAACTTTGCATCCTTTTGTGTATTAACCAGCATCTCCAGTTACTTGTTTCTACATTCTCCCATTAAAGAGCATTCACTGAACTTAGGACTCAAATTTACACGTGAAACCTGAGCTTGGTGACTTGGCAGAAATGATGTAGGAAATGCCATTATTTTCCAATAATTTCCAGTAGGTTATGCCATCAAAGGTATCAATTCCTTGTAACTCACTGGATTACTTCTATTAAAAAAGATACGTGGCTAAATATTCTGTGAAGCTATGCCAAAACATATTCGTTTTTATTTTTAGTCCATCTCTACATCTCATTCATTTCCTTCATCTTCATCTACCTCTTTCCATTTTGCCAAGTGTAAATGCATACTTATTTTAAACATTGTAACAAATTAAAGTTGTCTTTCTTGGCTTCTTTCTGAAAAAAAAACAACTTGTTAGCTTATTTCACAAATTATCTGGGGATATCATGTGTTAAATGACTTCAAGAAATCTTCCATGAACACAAACATTCTAAATTGCTTTAGTAATTGTTAATTTAGGATCTATCAAATTGTGCATCCTTTGAAGAGCAGCATATGTATTATTTCATCATTTGTTTTGAGACATTTACCAGCAGCTTTAGATCAAGTTATTTGTAAATCCTATTAAGCATTTTGAAGATACAAAAGTCATTCAGGTGAAAAGAATAATTAACTTGTTTATCAGGCTGTTATGAAAAACAAAATAAAAATGGTGGCATCAATGCAAATTCTGTTAGTAAGACTGGTATCTGTGCTGATAGATTTCCTTTATTATCATTGTGTAAAAGGCAAAGTATATCAGTGGTAATCTGGAATGGAGGGTAGTGATGATATTGAAAGAGGGGGAAAAAAATACAGATTCTGTAAATCTAAACAGAAAAGAAAATCAGAAAGTGTTGGAAATAGTCAGCAGGTCAGCGCGGTGGTGCAGCTGTAAAGTTGCTGCCCTACAGCGCTTGTGGCGGTGGAGTCCCGGGTTTGATTCAGACTACGTGTGCTATCTGTACGGAGTTTGTAGGTTCTCTGTATGGGTTATCTCCAAGATCTTCAGTTTCCTCCCACACTCCAAAGACGTACAGGTATGTTGGTTAATTGGCTTGGTGTATGTGTAAATTGCCCCTAGTGTGTGTGGGGTAGCATTAGGGGTTTGCTGGTCGGCATGGACCCAGTGGGCTGAAGGGTCTGTTTCTGTGCTGTATCTATAAACTGAACAAAAGGCCAGGCAGCTTTTTGGGAGAGAGAAGTAGAGTTCAGGTATGGAACTCTTTGTCAGAACTGGTAAAAAAATTGAGACACAAGGGACAGCAGATGCTGGATGTTTGTGCAAAATACAAAGTGCTGGAGGAGCTCAGCAGGTCAGGCAGCGTCTGTGGAGGGAATAATGCTCTTTTTGGCAAGTGATAGTTGGATAATTCCTTATCTGATACCCCCCCTCACCTGTATCCCCTCATCTGTCATGCTTTGACCCACCCTCACGTCTTTTCCAGCTTTCTCGCCTCTACTACAATCCGTCTGAAGTAGAGTTCTGACCCAAAACATCATACATTCATTCCCTCCACAGATGCTGCCTGACCCACTAATCAAACACTTTATGTTTGGAGCAAAAGTTAGCATGCAGAGGAGAAGGTAGATATCTCTGAGAACAAATGGGTTAATGTAGCAATTAGAAAACTTTGTGCTTTATGCCGTTAATAGTAGGACTGGTGGATGTCCATAAAGACAGACTACATTAATAAACAGAAACATGGTGATCTGATAACAAGTAGATAATTGTCAGAAATGACACATTCTGCTACAGACAGAAGGAGAGTGCAAGTTATCCACATTTTTGGTATTTGATCCTGAATTTGGAAGGCTCCAACCTGCCCAACAAAGAAGAAGTACAACAAAGGAACCAGCAGTGAACACACTTCCACCTTCCAAGCCATAAACATGCAGCAGAAGGAAAAGATTTGAGATTATTTTTCTCCACCTAATCCATGGGTTGAGATATCCTTTTCTCCACATCATGTGTGGCTAGTTTAGAATTGCAGAGACATATTTTTCCAGTATAATTCAAGTGAGTTCCACCACATCAGGACACCACCACTTGTAGTGGGGTGACAGATCTAACGGCATCTATCGCTTATCATCTACAAGAAGCCAATGCAACTGATTTACCACAAAATGCTGGAGTAACTCAGCAGGTCAGGCAGCACCACTGGAGAAAATGAATAGGTGACATTTTTGGTCGAAATCCTGAAGAAGGACCTTGACCCGAAATGTCCTCTATTTCTTTTATGCAAAGATGCTGCCTGACACGTTGACTTACTCCAGTATTTTCTGTCTATCTTTGGTGTAAGCCACCATTTGAAGTTCCTTCCTATACGACAGATTTAGAATTTTGATTTGATTACTGATTTATTTTGTATTACATTTGTAAGGGGCAAAAATTACATACCAATATGCTGAGTTGCAAAAATTGATCCAAAACTGACTTGGTTAAAGAAGTCAGAGGGTAATGTTGGAGAGGTTTCTCAGGCTGGAGGTTCCACAAGAATCAGTGCTGGGACCTCTGTTTATCTATATTACTAAAAGTCTTATCATGACCGCTTTTGGCTCGATGTACTGGGATTTCCGAGAGAACGCCGCCATCTACTGCCGTCATTTTTGGCCAGCACGCTCAGAGCCTCCCTCCGCCTTCTGGAACCAGAGGATTTTGATCATCAATGAAAAATCAGAGAGATATTAATGTTTTTTTAAAAATCCCCATTCTCTCTGCTGCCCCGGCTGGAGGGAGAGGGAGGACTATGAAACTAGGAAGTGGTGTGCCTCACTCAGTCTCTGCAAGATGGAGCAAGCCAGATGGTCACATCTCTCTGAGCTCTGAATAGCACTGAACACACGTCTACTCAACTGTGAGTGCCCTTAATGTGCTTGCAAAAAAGCTTGCAAAAAGTGTCTGTTGGTTCTAAAATGGATGCAGAAAGTGTCTATATTGGTTCTAAAATGGTTGAAAAAAGTGTGTATATTGGTTCTAAAATGCTTCCAAAATAGTCTATTGGTTCTAAAATGCTTGCAGAATGTGACTCTATTGTTCCTAAGTTGCTTGCTAAAAGTATCTCTATTGGTCCTAAAATGGTTGCAAAAAGTGTCTATTGGTTCTAAAATGGTTGCAAAATTGTCTATTGGTTCTCAAATGCTTGCAAAACGAGTCTCTATTGGTTCTAAAATGCTTGCAAAAAGTGTTTATTGGTTCCAAAATGCTTGTATAAAGTGTCTATTGGTTCTAAAATGCTCGCAGATAGTGTCTATTAGTTTTAAAATGCTTGCAGAAAGTGTCTTTTTGGTTCTAAAATGCTGGCAAAAAGTGTCTATTGGTACTAAAATACTTGCAAAACATGTCTCTATTGGTTCTAAAGTGCTTGCAAAAAGTGTCTCTATTTGTTTAAATTGCTTGCAAAAAGTGTCTCTATTGGCTCTAAAAAAAGTGTCTGTTGGTTCAAATATGCTTGCAAAAAGCGTCTCTGTTGGTTCTAAAATGGTTGCAAAAAGTGTATCTATTGGTTCTCAAATGCTTGCAAAACGAGTCTCTATTGGTTCTAAAATGCTTGCAAAAAGTGTCTATTGGTTCCAAAATGCTTGTATAAAGTGTCTATTGGTTCTAAAATGCTTGTAAAAAGTGTCTGTTTGTTCTAAAACGGTTGCAAAAAGTGTCTGTTGGTTCTAAAATGTTTGAAAAAAGTGTCTCTATTGGTTCTAAAATGGTTGAAAAAAGTGTGTCTATTGCTTCTAAAATGCTTGCAAAAAGTGTGTCTATTGGTTCTAAAATGCCCGCACAAATGTGTCTATTGGTTCTAAAATGCTTGCAAAAAGTGTCTGTTGGTTCTAAAATAGTTGCAAAAAGTGTCTCTATTGCTTTTAAAATGGTTGAAAAAAGTGTCTCTATCGGTTCTAAAGTGCTTCCAAATAGTGTCTCTATTGGTTCTAAAGTGCTTCCAAATAGTGTGTCTAATGGTTCTAAAATGCTTGCAAAAAGTGTCTATTGGTTCTATAATGCTTGCAAAATTGTCCATTGGTTCTAAAATGCTTGCAGAAATTGTGTCTATTGGTTCTAAAATGCTTGCAAAATTGTCTATTGGTTCTAAAATGCTTGCAGAAGGTGTCTCTATTGATTCTAAATTGCTTGCAAAAAATATCCCTGTTGGTTTTAAAATGGTTGGAAAAAGTATCTTTAGGTTCTAAAATGTTTGCATAAAGTATGTCTATTGGTTCTAAAGTGCTTGCAAAAAAGTGTGTCTGATGGTTCTACAATGCTTGCAAAAAGTGTCTTCATTGGTTCTAAAATGCTTGCAAAATTGTCTATTGGTCCAAAAATGCTTGCAGAATGTGTCTCTATTGTTTCTCAATTGTTTGCAAAAAGTGTCTCCATTTGTTCTAAAATGGTTGCAAAAAGTGTCTTTTGGTTTTAAAATGGTTGCAAAAAGTGTGTCTATTGGTTTTAAAATGCTTGCAAAAAGTGTCTTTTTGTTTCTAAAATGCTTACAAAAAGTGTCTCTATTGGTTCTAAAGTGCTTGCATGAAAGTGTCGATTGGTACTAAAATGCTTGGAAAACGTGTCTCTATTAGTTTTAAACTGGTTGCAAAAAGTGTGTCTATTGGTTCTAAAATGTTTGCAAAAAGTGTTTTTTGGTTCTAAAATGTTTGCAAAAAGTGTGTCTATTGGTCCTAAAATGTTTGCAAAAAGTGTTTCTATTGGTTCTAAATTGCTTGCAAAAAGTGTCTCAATTGGTTCTAAAATGCTTGCAAAAAGTGTCTGTGTTGGTTCTAAAATGCTTGCAAAAAGTGGTTGCTGACTCTAAAATGGTTGCAAAAAGTGTCTGTTGGTTCTAAAATGGTTGCAAAATGTCTCTCTATTCTAAAATGGTTGCAAAAAATGTCTGTTGGTTCTAAAAATGGTTGCAAAAAGTGTCTGTTGGTTCTAAAATGGTTGCAGAAAGTGTCACTATTGGTTCTAAAATGGTTGATAAAAGTGTGTATATTGGTTCTAAAATGCTTGCAGAAAGTGTGTCTATTGGCACTAAAATGCTTGCAAAATTGTCTATTGGTTCTAAAATGCTTGCGGAATGTGTCTCTTGTTTCTAAAATGCTTGCAAAAAGTGTGTCTATTAGTTCTAAAATGCTTGCAACAAGTGTCTCTATTGGTTCTAAAATGGTTGCAAAAAGTGTGTCTGGTTCTAAAATGCTTGCAAAAGGAGTGTCTATTGGTTCTAAAATGCCTGCAAAAATGTGTCCATTGGTTACAAAATGCCTGCAAAAAGTATGTCTATTGGTTCTAAAATGCTTGCAAAAAGTGTGTCTATTGGTTCTAAAATGCTTGCAAAAAATGTGTCTAGTGGTTCTAAAATGCTTGCAAAAAGTGTGTCTAGTGGTTCCAAAATGCTTGCAACAAGTTTGTCTATTGGTTCTAAAATGCTTGCAACAAGTGTTTATTGGTTCTAAAATGCTTGCAAAAAGTGTGTCTATTGGTTCTAAAATGCTGCCTGGCCAGAGTGACTGAGCTGCCTGGCCAGAGTGACTGTGCTGCCAACCCAAGAATCCATTCGGCCTACAATATCCATACTAGCCCTCTGGAAACCCGTACCTTTGACCTACAACACACATACTAGTGCTCCGGAAAGCCCCCCCCCCCCCCCCCCACACCCACTGGCCAGCAATATTGGAATTGGTGGAGAGGTGGAATATTGCATTGGGGGACCTGCCCTCCAGTGTGAAGCTGGGACCCAACAGCTCCCACTTAGCCTAGTAATGCGTATAAAAAATATTTAGATTACAATATATGTGATTTGTTTAGTAACTTTTCTGATGACATAATAATTGGTGGAATGTGAAAATTGTTGAAAGTAATGTTACTCTATAGTTAGACCACATTTGGAGTATTGTGTGCTAGGTAGAATGTGTGAGGCTTTGGTGGGGAACAAAAGGGTTCGCAGGAGGTTGCTTGGTGTGGTATGTATTTACTATAAGGAGAGGATGGACAAACCTGAATTGTTTTCTGTGGAGTGTCAGTGACTGAGGGGTAAGCTGAAAAAACTATTCAAAATTATGAGAGGCATATATTGTATATAAGGTAGATAGTCAGAGTTTTTTCGCTGGGTGGAAATGTCAAATATTCACACAGGATTAGATTGGATTGTCATTATAGTTGGGACAGATGTGGTGAGCTGAAAGGCCTGTTCCTGTGCTGTGCTGTTCAAAATTCTATAATGCTGAGGTTAAGATTTGTCGCTACCACAACTGATAGTAACCACTGATATTTGATATGTACATTTAAGTGCTGGAATGTGGAAGATGCTTTTAAGATAGATATATACCAGTGCTAGCTTTTATATTCAGTTCTACAAGAAAACTGTTAATGGGATAAATAGACGAAGTGGGACCCGCTGGATCCCATTCCCCCAACGCAATATTCCACCACTCAACCATGGCCCCACAACTGCGTAGGTGCAGCTGATGGGTTCCCGTTGTGCAGACCCTGATCCACCTCCTCTCACCCCCCACCCACTATAGCTGAAATTGAATGTCTTCACCATCTGTCAAATTGAGCGTTATCCAAAGAAGCACAACAATCACAACTTTGATGGCTCCCATGTTGATCATTGCAATGATCAGATTATTGTGTAGCCCTTCCACAATAATCCTCATTCCATTACTTAGCATTCAGGTTTCAACTTTCTCATTAACATGATTGGAGATCCTTTTTTCAACTCCAATTTGTGTGGTGGTAATCCAGAGATCTCGAGTCAATCGAGGAATTCTGTCGGGAAGTGAGCAGCATTAGTTCCCTCAGTCACAGCATTGAAAGAAAAGTACTCCTTAATGATTCCAGGGAAGCATCTGATACATGTAGAATTGGTGCTTCTCATCGTATCATTGTGCGTATTTCAGCTTACGCCAATCTGTCAAAATGTTGTGGTCTTGGCTTACTCGCTTCGTCAAGCCACAGCAGACAGTGCAAATGAGGCAGGCCTCTCTTGTGATATTCCACAGTTGAGACGAAAGCTATACAGTTGCCAAAGAGGCCATGTGGTCCAGTAAAGTACTTCTTTCATTTCGAATACACTTGCAATCAAGTCTGGTCTATCACATGGCTGCTGATTATGAAATAGACACTGTCGCATCTCGCTCCACTTCGAATTGCATCTCATTGTAATGAAGAATTAAACATTGCCATACTTCCGAACATACATCATGGCATCCTGGCAATTTTCCATCATGTATTTCAGTCCACCAACAAATGTTGAGGAGAGGATGATGCACTTTCCATTTTCCAAATCATCATTATCGTTTAAAATATCCGTGAGGCCTCTGAAAGTTGTTGATCTCAACGATGCTTGATTCATGCGAATATAATTGAGCCTATCACTCTCAATCTCAGCTGCCATATCAACGCCATATTGTTGAAAGAGTTGTCCTCCTCTCAAAAGGTGGTTTGATTAATTATCATGATAGGCATAATATTGCATTGCTGTCAATTTCTTGCTGTTACTCATTTGGAGTTGGTAATGCCAAGAAGAGGACGTATTGAAAATTAGCATATGACCTATGAGACTCTGAAATGATTTGCAGACCTCCTCCTCTTTCTTTCAAGACAATGTGCCATGTTGTTACCTCAGGGTCATTATCATTTGCTATTATGATGGCAACTTAGTTGGCAATTTGGGTGTTAAACCGCCTTTCATGTTGCAAAGCTGGCCGATGATATGGATGAATGACAATTGATGCCTCTGATAAACCTCCAATTTTTTCCTTTGCCATTTTAAGTGACTTGATGTGAGGGCTGTTTTGTCTTATCATGTTTTCAAGCATTGCATCAATTTCCCTTTGCATACCAGCATTTTGCAGTATACTCATGCCCAATTCAATGCTATCTTGTGGGTCCATAAAATAGATCTGCAAGATCTACTTTGTTGGCCTAGGTGTGGCTTCAACAAACAAGGGTAATGATGAATCTGGCCTTGAATGATCACTGAAGGATTCCATCCAGGTGGCACCACATCCTTGCCACCGAAACACGTCAGTTGAAAGAGACAGTTGTATCGTCTAATATTCTTTCTGAACTTGTTTGCTTGTGGTACGTCAAATGTATACAATCTCATGAGTTCATCAGGCAGTGCCCACAGAGGAGCAATATTCACCTGACCCTTCATGCAGCAAAATTGGTGGTTTTCCCAGCGACACTGAGGGCAAACCTTGGTCATTTCACCAACATCAACAGAAAAATTTATTCTTGTGAGTTGTGCATTTCGTCTTGTTGTATCTCTGGCCTGTTGTTAACCCAGTCTTCTAGTTCTTTAATCTCTTGTCTCTTCACCCCTTTTTCTTTGTGTTCTTTCTCGTTGATCCTTGAGACGTTCAGTTCTCTCTTGTTGCATCTTTTGTTCCCTTGTGCTCCTTGCTGCTTCTCGATGTCTCTTTGCATTGTTCCTTGACCATCCTGCAGCTTTTTTTTTCTCCCTCTTCTTGTCATGATGTTTAAAAAGCAGCCTAAGCACAATTTCAGTTGTCAATGAACACTGAAGAATTGGTTCAAATATATATATATATATATATATATATATATATATATATATATATATATATATATATATATATATATATATATATATATATATATATATATATATATATATATATATATATATATATATATATATATTTTTTTTTTCTGTGTTGAATATTTTTTATTAGAAGTATAAGTACAAGTATAAGTACATATAAAAACAACGTTCTTGCTAAAGAGATAGGTAATAATTACCAAGTTTTCTTATATACTTCTAAACATTTTATTGTAGTTTTTTTATATAGTGAAAAGTAGGAAAGTGTGAAAAATGATTAACATAAAGATAGTTATAAAATAACCAAAAGAAAAAAGTAAATAAAATGACAGTGGTATATTATACAAACAGTATTTATATAATAATATATCCGTGATCAATAATGTATTATTCTTCGTCCAATCCTTCATTCAGGTCTCGATCAGGTCCACAAACAGAGTCATATTGATCCCTTAAGATATTCAAGGAATGGAGACCAAATCACATTAAATTGGTCTAACTTGCCTAAAAGTGCAAGTCTTATTCTTTCCAAGTGTAAAGTCTCCGCCATTCCTGAAATCCACAATTTGATTGTAGGGGGTATGGGGCCTTTCCAAAATTGTAAAATTAATTTTTTACCAAGTATTAAACTATAATCTATGAAAGTTCTTTGTGCTGTCGTGAGTAATTGATCCCTTTCTAATATTCCCAATATTATTAATTTTGGGTCTGGAACTAGATTCTTATTTACAACATTCGAGATTACCTTAAATATCTCCAACCAAAAATTCGTAATTTTTATACAAGTTGTAAAAGAATGTGTTAAATTAGCTTCTGGGTATTGGCATTTGTCACATATATGAGATGCATTAGAAAATATTCTATGTAATTTAGATTTTGAAAAATGCAATCTATGTAAAACTTTGAATTGTATCAGAGAGTGTCTAGAATTTAATGAACAATTATGTATATATCGTAAACTTTCATCCCAGATATCAGATTCAATTGTTTCACCTATTTCATTTTCCCATAGTTGTCTGTACTTTTCCGTATTGGGTATATCATTTTCTAATAAAATATTATAAATGTATGATATTAATTTTTCCGTGTTTAGGTGTTTATTTAAGCATTCATCTAGAATTCCCGTCTTTCTCTTTTTATATTCCTGTGCAGTTGTTTTAATGTAGTCAGTTATTTGTAGATATCTGAAGTAGTGTTTAGAGTGTAGTCCATATATTTCCTGTATTTCTTTAAATGAAAGATAAAGATTGTCCCTGTAAAGGTCACTGATCTTATTAATTCCTTGATTTTTCCATTGTAAGAATCCTAAATTTTCCAGGGATGGTTTAAAACTTACATTATTAACAATGGGAAGAACTAATGGGATATCTCCTAGTTTTAACGTTCTTTTTAACTGTCTCCAAATATTAATTCCACTATTAATTATTGGGTTTTCTCGATAAGTTTTCTTAAATATTTTAATTTTAGAAAATAATATGGAACTGATTTCATACGGTAAGCAGTCTTCCTTTTCCATAAGTAACCAGTTTGGATTTTCATCAAGTTCCACCCACCAAAAGTTCATATTCTTAATATTAACTGACCAGTAATAAAATATAAAATTAGGTAATGTTAAAACTCCATTAATTTTCGATTTGCATAAATATTTTTTATTTATTCTATGGCTCCTATAGTCCCAAACAAAATTAGTGACTATAGAGTCAACCTTTTAAAAAAAATTCTTAGAAAGATATATCGGGATCATTTGAAATAAATATAATAATTGTGGGAGAAAAATCATTTTTATCACATTAATTCTACCTATCATTGAGATAGGTAGAGTTCTCCAATATAGAATATTCTTAGATAATTTATTTAGTATAGGTAAAAAATTATATTTAAATAAAGAATCATATTTTTTTGTAACGTGAATTCCTAAGTACTTAATCTGTTCATTAACAATCTTAAAAGGAAATTGTTTTAATATAGTTAAATTATCTTGTGTTAATGGCATAAGTTCACTTTTATTCCAATTGATTCTATATCCAGAAAACGAGCCGAATTGAGTTATTAAATTCAATAAATTAGGTATGCTAATTTCAGGTTTTTTAATATATAATAATACGTCATCTGCATATAGAGAAATGTTATTTCTTGTTTCGTTAGTTTCATATCCAAAAATTTCGGGGTGTAATCTTACCCGAGTGGCTAATGGTTCTATAGCCAACGCAAATAATAATGGTGATAGGGGACAACCTTGTCTGCATCCTCGAAATATTTAAAAAAAATTAAATTCTCAATGAAAACCGCATTTGAAAATTTTAAGCATTCTTATCTTTAACCATCTAAATCAGCAGCAGTG
This sequence comes from Raja brachyura, assembly GCA_963514005.1. The sequence continues at coordinate 48,133,079 of OY740786.1, read as the reverse complement.
CCAGGTCAGCCGCGAAAGAAGCTCAATCCTTCAATGAGCAGCAGCATGAGTCAGTAGATCCCAAGAAGCTCAATCCCTCATTCAGCAGCAGCTGGTTGTGAGGCCTGGCAGACAACCAGCAAGGTTTGACACAGAACAGCAACCAATCAGGCGTGGGACAGGAGGTCGGAGCCAATGAATCAACCCCACGGAGGGGGGGGAAGAACCAATGAGGAACCGGCAGACCCCACGTCTGGCGGTTCCTGGAGGCGCAGGCATGGGAGGATGCTGTCAATTTGCGTGACTGATGAGTCATTGGCGTTATGCGTGACTGCCGCATCACCTACGTTTTTTTCAAAAATGTTAGCTATGTGGGATTTTTTCTCAGAATGAAATGAATGTGAATGAAAAGCGGGATTTTTTAATGTAAATTAAATTTGGGATCGCATTGTGATGTCATTGTGAGGTGGAATCTGCTTTTATGTAAATTAGTTCCCATTGTGATGTAATTGTGGGGTGGAAAACTACTGACAGACAGGGGGAAAACAGGTTTGTTTAAAGTGATTTTTTTTAGTTCCAAACATCAATAACTTGTAAAATATACCATCAACCCGTTGGGCCCCATTTCCCCAATGCAATATTCCAGCACTCACCCATAGTCCCAACTTCGCAGGCGTAGCTGTTGTGTTCCCTTTGTGACGCCAGAGATCTCCATTGTGATGCGAGTCAGGACAACCCTCCCCCAACTGCCCCCTCCCTCCTCACCTCCCCCACTTTCCTCTACCTACCCCCGCCTCTCCCTCAATCCCCCCAGACTCCCTCCTCACCTCCCCAGGATCTCCATGTAAACCACCACTATCCCCAGCAGGGTGGTGATGAAGTTGTACTTAAGGTCGCGGGAGGGCACGGGGGTGAGTGTCCTGGAGCAGGGGGAGGCCTTGAGGTGGAGGCTGTCGGGGGGTGAAAGTCCTGGAGCCAGGGGCGAACTTGATGGGGAAGCTGTCGGGGGGGAGGGGGGCGGTGTGAGTGTACTGGAACCAGGGGAGAGGGAGGGCTTGAGGCGGGGGCTGTCAGGGGTGGGGGGGGGGGAGAGAGCACCCTGGAGCTGGGTAATAAGGTGTGCCAAATATTGTAGCACTATCATTTACCGTTTCTGCGTTGTTCTGGGAGCACAGCCCACACAGATGTACAGACATAGTAGCAAACAAGGTGAGAGTTTTAATAATATAATATATACACTAGACCAAGTTGGACCCATTGGCCTTAAGTACAAGGAGGCCTGGTCCCCCAATGCAATATTCCACCACTCACCCATAGCCCTCACGGGAGGCATGGTCTCCAAACGCAACCTGTCCCCAAACGCAATATTCTCCCACTCACTCGTTACCCCATATTCCAGCATCCAACTGTCCACGGGCATATCCCCCAACACTGCCTCCCCCTCCTCTTGTTTCGAGGACTTTAAAAGAGAATGCAATAGCACTTTCCCTGACTCCCCCAGCACTCCCTCCCCCACCTGTTCTTTTTTTTAAAGGTTATAAACTTTGTCGCAGGACTGAGTGTTCCTGGATTGCAACTTTGTTGGAAGAGGATTTTGATCCTAATAGCTGCTATTTTTTTTTTTAGCTTGAATTTGTAAAGCTAAAAATGTTAATAACTTGTAGAAATGTATATTACTAAAAGTCTGATTTTGACCGCTTTTGACTCGCTGAGCTGTGATTTGCAAGAGAACACTGCCACCTACAGCTGTCATTTTTAGGCCAGCTCGTTCAGAGCCCTCCTCCGCCTTCCAGGACCAGAGGATTTTTCCCATTGATGCAAAAACAGTGAGATATTACTGTTTTTTAAATATTCCCCATTCTCTCTGCTGCCCCTGCTGGAGGGAAGGGGAGGGACTATACTACCAGGAAGTGGTGTGCCTCAATCTCTGCAAGTTGGAGGATGCCAGTGGTGTGCCTCACTCAGGCTCTCAGAGCTCTGAAAAGCACTGAACACATGTCTACTCAACTGTGAGTGCCATTAATGTGATTCTAAAAAGGTTGCAAAAAAAGTCTATTGGTTCTAAAATGGTTGCACAAAGGATGTATTGGTTCTAAAATGCTTGCAAAAAGAGTCTCTATTGGTTCTAAAATGCTTGCAAAAAGTGTCTATTGCTTCTAAAATGCTAGAAAAAAATGTATTTATTGGTTTTGAAATGGTTCAAGAAAGTGTCTATTGGTTGTAAAATGGTTGCAGAAAGTGTCTCTACTGGTTCTAATATGCTTGCAAAAAGTGTCTCTTATGGTTCTAAAATGCTTGCAAAAAGTGCCTCTATTGATTCTGAAATGGATGCAGGAAGTGTCTCTATTGGTTCGAAAATGCTTGCAAAAAGTGTCTCTATTAGTTCTAAAATGCTTGCAAAAAGTGTCTCTATTGGCTCTAAAGACACTTTTGGCAAGCATTTTAAAACCAAAAATACACCAATAGACACACTTTTTGCAAGCATTTTAGAACCAATAGAGACAATGTTTGCAAGCAATTAAGAACCAATAGAGACACCTTTTGAAAGCATTTTAGAACTAATAGACACTTTTTGCAAGCATTTTGGAACCACTAGAAACACTTTTTGCAAGCATTTTAGAACCAGTAGACACACATTTTGCAAGCATTTTAAAACCAGTAGACACACCTTTTGCAAGCATTTTAGAACCAACAGAGACACTTTTTTCATGCAATTTAGAACCAATAGAGACATGTTTTGCAAGCATTTTGGCACCAATAAACACTTTCTGCAAGCATTTTAGAACCAATAGACACACTTTTTGCAAGCATTTTAGAACCAGTAGACACACTTTTTGCAAGCATTTTAGAACCAATAAACGTCAAACGTCAAACAAACTTTATTGTCATTTAGAAATACATTGATATATGCAGTTCCAACTGAAATTACGTTGTATTTGGCTCCCTGTGCAACACGATAAATTAACAGAAGGATAGACATGGATAAAATGGATAAAAAGGATAAAACGATAAATAGACAATGGTGGCAGCCCATTACATGGTATTCAGGAGTCTGATGGCTCGTGGGAAGAAGCTGTTGCAGAACCTTGATGTTCTGCTCCTTATGCTGCGATATCTTTTTCCTGAGGGCAGCAGAGTGAACAGTCCGTGATGGAGATGTGTGGGGTCCCAAATAGATGCATTTTTGCAAAAATTGTCTCTATTGTTTCTAAAATGCTTACAAAAAGTGTATATTGGTTTTAAATTGCTTGCAAAAAGTATCTCTATTGCTTCTAAAATGGTTGTAAAAAGTGTCTCTATTGGTTTTAAAATGCTAGCAAAAAGTGTCTATTGGTTCTAAAATGATTGCAAAAAGTGTGTCTAAAAATGCTAGCAAAAAGTGTCTATTGGTTCTAAATTGCTTGCAAAAAGTGTGTCTATTGGTTCTAAAATGCTTGCAAAAAGTGTGTCTGGCGGTTCTAAAATGCTTGCAGAAAGTGTGTAGTCTTGAAACGCTTGCAGAAAGTGTATTTTTGGTTCTAAAATGCTTGCAAAAGGTGTCTATTGGTTCTAAAATGCTTGCAAAACGTGTCTCTATTGGTTCTAAAATGCTTGCAAAAAGTGTGTCTACTGGTTCTAAAAAGCTTGCAAAAAGTGTGTCTATTGGTTCTAAAATGCTTGCCAAAAAGTGTCTCTATTGGTTCTAAAATGCTTGCAGAAATTCTTAGTTTTAAAATGCTTGCAGAATGGGTATTTCTGATTCTAAAATGCTTGCAAAGGGTGTCTATTGGTTCTAAAATGCTTGCAAAAAGTGTGTCTACTATTTCTAAAATGCTTGCAAAAAGTGTGTCTACTGGTTCCAAAATACTTGCACAAACTATGTCTATTGGTTCCTAAATGCTTGCAAAAAGTGTGCCTATTGGTTCCAAAATGCTTGCAAAAAGTGTGCCTATTTGGTTCCAAAAAGCTTGCAAAAATTGTGTCTATTGGTTCTAAAATGCTGCCTGGCCTGAGTGACTGAGCTGCCTGGCCAGAGGGACTGAGCTGCCAGACCAAGAATCCATTTGGCCCATAATGTCCATATTAGCCCTTTGTACCCACAACACACATACTAGCGCTTCAGATAGCCAGCCCCCCCTCCCCCCTCCCCCCTCCCCCCTCCCCCCCTCCCCCCTCCCCCCTCCCCCCTCCCCCCTCTCCCCTCCCCCCTCCCATACCCCCCCCTCCCATACCCCCCCCCTCCCCCACTGGCCAGCAATATTGGAATTGGTGGAGAGGTGGAATATTGCATTGGGGTACCAGCCCACCTGAGTGAAGCTGGGACCCAACGGATCCCACTTAGTCTAGTACTTTCTGCATGCACTGTTCTCAGTTATGTCTACTGATTGATTTGATGATGGCCTGCACCTCAACCTCCCTGAAATTTATCAAAAGGCTGCTAGTTTATTTAAGGACTATCCATAATGTTAACACCATATTTTGGGCATTTCCTCAGTTCTCATACATTGGAAACAAGCAAACAGTGTGACTTGCAGATTGATATTCTCTAACATTAAATTCCAGATGTATGATTCTCATTTATCTTGTGTGACTAAAGCTGGCAACTATTAACTCTCAAATTCAATGTGCCAAATGATTTAAATTATTTTAATGAGCAACATTTCCCCCATTATTTTTAATTTTGCACTACACTGCAATCCCTTCTGGGAATTATACCCTTAATTAATGAGCACTGTCAAACTGTATTGCTAGTCTTCTTCATTATTATCACTGTCCTTATAAGCATGGAAATAAGTACTAGAAATGTTGATTTTACTACCCACAGTTACCCTAAAGGGCAAAATATTCAAGTTTTCCAAACTCACTAAGTGTATTTTGCATCTGTCGTTAATTGTATATGGAGAGTGGCCCAATGGTGAAATAAATCGAGCTACCACCTCACAGTTCCAATGACCCAGCTTCAATCCTGACTTCCTGTGCTAGCTCTATGGGGAATGCATGTTCTTCCTGTTACTGCGTGAGTTTTCCCTGCATGCTCTGGTTTCCCCCCTCAGCTGAAAGGCATGCGGGTCGTTAGATTAATTAGCCATTGCAAATTGACCTTATGCTGTAGACAAATCATAGAATTTGTGGACTCTTGATGCAAATGTGAGAAGAATCCTATGCATGGATTGATGACCAGTGAAGAGTGGAGGGCCAGGGAGGAAGTTTCTGCCATGAACATGTTGTGATGGTAGACAATCGACAGTGGACCAAGGCTGTCTGTGCAGATGGAGTTGATGTGGATCATCACCAGTCTCTTGAAGTACTTCATGAAGGTAGGTGGATATTAGAGCCACCGGCTGGAAGACATTCATGCACGTCATCTTGCTTTTCCCTGGCACCAAGATAATTGTTGTCTTTTTAAAGCATGTGGTAACCTTAGAATGGATTAGTGAGCGGTTAAGCAAATCTGTGAATATTCTTGCTAGCTGCTCATCACGGGTCCTGAAGAAGTTCTGGGCAGTTACTTTCTGTAGGTTCACTCTTAAGAAGGCTGATCTGACATATGCGGCAGTGCCTATAGGTGGTGTTACATCTGAGCCAGTCAGGGCAGATCGAATCATTCTATTAATCTTCTGTTCAAAGCCAGCATAGAATGCATTGAGCTTGTCAGGGAAGGATGTGTCGTTGCCAATGATACTGCCAAACTTCACTTTGTTACTCACACCAGAACTGTCAAAGGCAAATGCAACTGTAATAACTAAGTTGTTAAAGATTAGGGAAAATAGCAAATAGATTTTATCATACTCACTTGGTACTAATGTTTGGCATGAAAGTCTTAAGGCAAACATTCCATTTTTTTCCCCTGAAAAATGGAATGTTGTAATTAGGTGTGACTGTTACAAAGAACATAATGTATTGTGTTTTGTAAATGTGACAGTATTGAGGGGAAAGATTGATAACAGCAACTAAACAGCAGGAAATGTAAGAAACAAGAAAACTAGGGAGCCAAAGTGAACAGACTATGATTAGGTTACCAGTGACTGTCAGACGCAGATGATGAGGTAAACTAGTGCTTTTTGTGACACTACGGTGAAATGGCATCTCTAAAAAAGTTAAAAATGAGATTTCCGAATGTTTAGAGTTTTTAACATTACAAAAGATTGTTCAAGTTTAACATATAAAATTCCTTAATTTATTTAGGTGGGCAGAGAAGGAGTGAAAGATGATGGGCAGATGAAACAAGATGAATTTGGGAGATGAGGCAGGCGAATAGAGATGAGGCAGGCAAAGTTGGGAAAAAAAGGCAGATGGAGCCAGATGGGAGGAGAGGAGGAGTAAGGTGGAGACAGTTGCAGGAGGATGATAGCAGAGACCCCAAGAGTACCAAATGCTCAAACTTGGTAAATAAGAAAAGTGATAATGGGAACAATATTGGGGGAGGTGAATGGCAGGTGCAACCAGATGGGGCAAAGGATCAGTTGATGTGCGCAGTAAGCGAATGCAACCAGAAGAGGGAAGGGGACAAGGTGGCTGATTAGGGTGCAAGTGAATTATGGGAAAAGAGACCAAATGAATGGACTGGAGGTGGATTACAAGGAGAGATAGGAAGGAATTCTGGAGGTAGTGGGTACCCAATATTGAAGAACTTTATGTCCATAGTATTGGGTTGAAGACGAACAGCACCTCAAATTCTGTGTTGGCTTTCTCCCTGCCTTTATCTTCAAACTCCACCGCTGTCCCACCCCAATTGCCATCCAACTGCATGTCACTCTTCACTCCTCCTCGGCCCACCTATCACCTACTGACTGCTGACTCACGACCCCCCTCTCCTCTTTATACTGATTATCTTACCTCTCTATTCTCAGTTCCAATGCAAGAACTCAATCTGAAAAATTGACAATTTATTTCCCCCACAGATAGTCCTCAACCCACTGAGTTCCTCTTGCAGTTTCCTCTTTATTAATGGAAGAAAGGCACATTTAATGCCTGCCGTGATCTCACCATGGGTGTTTCGGTGAAGGCTGACGAACATAATTACCATTTATTGTCTTCCTCCGAGTAGTTACAATGGTACAGAATCAGAATATCTCACAGCCGAAAATTAAGTTTGATGGCCTTAAATTGTTCTGATTTTTTTTTAACATTAGATCTCGTTTGAACAAACGAATTACCTATCCTATTCCATAACTTCTGAAAATTTCCCTAGTAATCCCCAACAAACATAGAAGTCTGAAGAAAGATCTCGACCCAAAACATTACCCATTGCTTGTCTCCCGAGATGCTGCCTGTCCTGCTGAGTTACTCCAGCTTTTTGTGTCTATCTTCGGTTTAAACCAGCATCTGCAGTTCGTTCCTAAACATCAAAGTCTCCCACTTTGGGACATGCATTGAAGCTCCTCCTGATGTAATGTTCAGTTTCTACAGCAAAATCTCTTACAGAGAAGTGAATTTACTCACAACCATATGTGGCTGCTGATAATGTTATTTCTATGATGGAGTGTCATGTTTCTACTGACAGCAATGCTTCAGAATCAGATTCCACCTTGTACTGGAACTGATCCCAAGCCTTTACTTCCTGCAGCAATCTGTGAATTGACTGTTTTTGTTTCTGCTGTGATATAACAAGTATGTCCGGATGCATATCACCTCATTAATTTTGTGAAATCTCATTTCATGGGATAGCGACCACTAGCATTTGGCATTTTCTTTCACTGGTTCTCAGAGATTTGTTGTATGTTATGATATGTGATGAATGAAAGGAATTTTACTTGAGAAAGTTTCCCAAAAACTTTATGTCCTTTGGTATTTTCATCTCAATATTAGCAGTGACTTTTTCTGAGCTTGGTTTAATTCTATCTAGTGTTAATACAATACAAAAAAAGGCCTTTTATGAGCATTTGCTACAATTTAGCCCAAGTCCAACTTATTTAACTATTGCCATTGCTTCAGGGGGGTGACAGTCATGGGCTTTTTCATCTACTCATATATCGGGATGTTATCTGTTATGTTTACAGCTCATTTGAATTCTCTTGCTGACCATTTTGAAACCCTAACTCTGTGACATATTATTTCTGCTGATAGGTATGGGTTATTTTTAAGCCAAGTGTTAGTTGTTATATTTTGCATCATCTTGAAGTTCTGTTCAATGCTACCAATTGTGCTGTCTGAAAGTTACACATTTCAGTGATTGTTTTTGACATCATGTTTGATTTAAACATTTGCTTCTATCAATTTTGGTGAGATTCCTTTCAGAGTTGGATAATGATCACTTTTCATAATCTGATTGAAGTCCTTGGACATTTAACATATTCTTAGCTGTTCATTCAGCTCTGAACAAAGAACATTATACAGTCACGAGACTAAGTGGGACCCATTGGGTCCTATTGTCACACGGGAGGGCTGGTCCCCCAGTGCAATATTCCACCACTTGCGTATAGCCACCAACAGTGCAGGTGCGGCTGACGGGTTCCCGTTGTGACGCCCCTGATCTCCCCCCTCCTCCCCTTCCCCCCCACCCCCCCCCCCCCCACACACTTACTCCATTTGCCCTCAATGCACCCCTATCCATTCTTAGCGGCTCTCCGGCGGCGCAGCCATTCCCGCCCATTGGGTTCCCATTGTGACGTAGAACATGCAGGTATTTCTGCGCAGGTGTAGCTGACGGACACAGCAAGTGGAAAAGGGATTTATTAAAGCTTAAAATGTGAATAACTCTTAAAATATAACAACTATTTAAACATTAAAAGAGATTTATTCAGTTCAGTTCTTTCTTGTTGCGTCCCTTGTTCCCCTCTGCTTTGTGTTCTTTCTCGTTGATATCCGACATGTTCAGTTATTTCTTGTTGCGTCTCTTGTTCACTTCTGCTCCTCACTGCCTCTTGACGTCTTTTTGCTGTTGAAAAAAAAGACACACAATTTTAATATAGAGACATTATTGAGTGGTCAAACTTTAACTTGAAGAAAATCTGAGAATTTACCTCAGAAGTAATCGTTCAATGAAGCACACATTTAATGACACCATTCTTGGTTGATGTTCCATCCTTCAGGAAAACTTTGACAATTTCCTTCACCTTTCCTCGGCATGGAGCCACATACAATTGTCCATGCTGAAATACCGGTTTCTCGAGGTATATCAACACCTTCTCCATGAGATTTATTCAGTCCATTCTTTCTTGTTGTGTCGTGTTGCGCTCTGCATCTGGGTGAGGGGGATGGCTTGATGCAGGGCCTAGCGCTGTAGGACGCTCCTCCCACCCGGCCCCTGACAGCCCACACCTGAAGCCGTCACCCTCCCAAGCTGCAGGACACTGCCCCCCAAACGGCCCCCGCATGAAGCCGTCCCCAGTTGCAGGATGCTCCCCACCAGTCCCCACTGGGTTCAGGCGGGGACCGGTGGGGAGAATCCAGCAGCTGGGGAGGGGACACCTTCAGGCAGGGGCCGGTGGGGTGGGTGCGTCTTGCAGCGGGGGAGGGGGATGGCTTGAGCAGGTGGCTGTTGGGGGCCAGTGGGGGGGGGGGTGAGCGTCTGACAGCCGGGGGAGGGGGACGGCTTCAGGCGGAGGCTATTGGGGCCAGTGGGGTTTGAGGGAATGTCCTGCAGCCGGCAGAGGGGGACGGCTTCAGGCGGTGGCTGTCGAAGGGCAGTGGGGATGGGAGCATCCTACAAGCGGGGGAGGGGGATGGCTTCATGCGGGCACTGTCGGGGGCCAGTGGGGGTGAAGGGGGAGCATCCTGCACTCACTCCAACCCCCCTCAAACCTCCACAACTGCACCCCCCATCCCCCCCGTCCCCACCACCGTCCTTCCATCCACTTTTTGTGGCTCTCTTGTGTCACAGCCATTGCTGCCCATTGGGTTCCCATTGTGATGTAGAACTCACAGTTATGACAATGCTGGCATTCTCACCCCTGCCCCCACACACCCCCTCCCCCTTGTGGGGGGAGGGGGCTATGTGGGGGCAGGGGGGAGAGAGCTCAGAGAAAAAACGGGTGCCATGGGAGAGGCGGGCAGGAGTCAGCAAAGGGTACCAGAGGGGGAGGGGCTGGAGGAGACCGTATGATGAGGACTCACAGCGGGCACTGGTCGCAGGACATTCTCCTCCGCCGGGAGCAGAGTCTCCACTTTCCGTCTGGCGACATCTCCGACTCTGCGCTGGGCTGGGCTGGGCCGGGCCGCTTCCGGTCCCTAAAAGTCGTGTCCAGGTAGAGACGCCCGCCGGCCATCCGGAGCCTCCCTCAGCTCCAGTAAGGACTTGATGGCGCAGGAAAGGGCGGAACGTCCTGTGAAGTGACAGGAGAAAAGACCACTTCACGCGGCGCTAACTGGCAGGAGAGGAGATCAATCTGCGAAATGCCATTTTTAAGGTTTTTAAACGTTGCTAAATTTTACATTGGACCACTGAGCAGAATGTAACTTTGTGCACTTGCAGCACAGGAGAACGGTGAGTTAGCTGGCGAAAAATCGTAGCGCTATCACGTACCATTTTTTCTCAAATAGAAAGACCACGCAAACTGGAAGATAACAAGATCAGAGTTTTAGTTATGTATAGATAGATTATGTTTGATAACTTTGGCCATTACAACACACTGCACCATCACGTGGATCCTGAGACCTTTCCCCAAATTATCACTTCAATTTGATGAGCATCTCATGTGGCTGCGGATCACTGATATCACTTGGGACCTGATATTCCAAAATCTTTGATATGTTTAAGCATTTCATGATATTATACACCTCTATAAGATCACCCATCATCTTCCTCAACTCTAAGAATAAAGTCTGAGTCTGTCCAATCTCTCCCTATAACTGACAATAGCCTTATAAATATTTTCTGCACTTATTCCAGCTTAATGGCATATTTTCTATAGCAGGGTGACCAAAGTGAAACACAATACTCAAATCCCAATACTTTTTATTTTGAAAACATATTTTTCTAACACACAGAGAAATTGGCTAATGGATAGTTCTCAGAAACAGAACTAACACATAACCCAGGGGCTGCCTGCATTTCCACTCCAATAATAGAGTGCAAATAATAATCAATGTCTGCTGAATTCATATTCCACTCATCAAAATATGTTCCCAATTACTTTTCCTTGCTACCTCATTGTTTATACAAATATTCACTTCAATAAATTACGCGGTGGTCCCAATCTCACTAATCATCCCACACTTAGCTGTGGCATGGAACTTCCAGCAGCAAAGGACACTTGGAAACGGCCCATTCATTTTGATGGTCACGGGGTTGGAAACATAGAAAATAGGTGCAGGAGGAGGCCATTCGGCCCTTCGAGCCAACACCACCATTCATTGTGATAATGGCTGATTGTCCCGAATCAATAACCCGTGCCTGCCTTCTCCCCATATCCCTTGATTCCACTAGCCTCTAGAGCTCTATCTAACTCTCTCTTAAATCCATCCAGTGACTTGGCTTCCACTGCCCTCTGTGGCAGTGAATTCCACAAATTCACAACTCTCTGGGTGAAAACGTTTTTTTCTCATCTCAGTCTTAAGTAGCATCCCCTTTATTCGAAGACTGTGGCCCCTGGTTCTGGACTCACATAACATTGGAAATATTTTTCATGCATCTAGGTTGTCCAGTCCTTTTATAAGTTTATATGTTTCTATAAGATCCCCCCTCATCTTTCTAAACTCCAGTGAGTACAAGCCTAATCTTTTCAATCTTTCCTCATATGACAGTCCCGCCATCCCAGGGATCAATCTCGTGAACCTACGCTGCACTGCCTCAATCACAAGGATGTCCTTCCCAAAATTCGGAGACCAAAACTGGACACAATACTCCAAATATGGTCTCACCAGAGCCCTATACAACTGCAGAAGAACCTCTTTACTCCTACACTGAAATCCTTGTGTTATGGAGGCCAATATTCCATTACCTTTCTTCACTGCCTGTTGTACCTGCATGCCAACTTTCAGTGACTGGTGTACAAGGACACCCAGGTCTCACTGCACCTCCCCCTTGCCTAACCTAACCCCATTGAGATAATAATCTTCCACCATATTTTTGCTGCCAAAGTGGATAACCTCACATTTATCTATATTATACTGCATCTGTCGTGCATCTGCCCACTGCCCACGCATCTTCTCATGTGTTCCCATGTCACAATGACAGCCATTATGCAACACATCAGTGGTGCTACACTGATAAGTCCTTTAAGATCTGCTCTACAAAAGACACAACAACAGTGATGGATTTATTCTGCAGCAGTCAGCAGTTCACTTCATCATCAGATCTAGATTTGCTTCAAACCTCCACAATATTCATAGTTTACATACCATTCTAGGCTGCAGCTGTGCAGTCAGTACTGCTGTATTTCAACTCTCAATACAAACCATTACCACAGGTTAGTGTTTAATTGTTTTTCTAACAATCAAGTATAGCATTCACAACATTCATTTGTGGGGAATTCTACACAATAGATTCTTGCAGCCATGTTACATCTTTTGTTCTCTGAACTACTGTATGTTTCTTAATGACACTTTCAGACTCAACACTGTGGTATATGTAGTTTTAGTGTTTTAGTTTTAGAGATACAGCGCGGAAACAGGCCCTTTGGTCCACCGGGTCCGCACTGACCAGCGATCCCCACACATTAATTCTGGGACAACTTTTTACATTTACCAAACCAATTAACCTGCAAACCTGTACATCATTGGAGTGTGGGAGGAAACCGATCTTGGAGAAATTGCGATCTTGGAGAGATCACCCGACCTCCTTGTTTGATCGCGCTTCTAGTTTGATCGCGCTCATCGCATGGAGTCGGATGCTGGTAGGACAGGCCCTTAAGGCTGTAGCCGCTGGTTCTGGACTCGCCCAACATTGGGAACATTTTTCCTGCATCTACCTTGTCCAGTCCTTTTATAACTTTGTATGTTTCTATAAGATCCCCCCCTTCTAATCTTGGAGAAATTCCCATGCAGATCACTGGGAGAACGAACAAACTCCGTTTATATTCATGGCACAGATATTGAAGAAAGATATTCATTCTTTAAGAACGTGGTGCACGAGTGAGTTCTGATACTTGAACCTTCAACAGTAATTGAACGCTCCACAGAGGACGCTATATCCTCCGTGCTCCATCTGAGCCTGGAACATTTAGAGGAGAAAAACACCTATGTGCGAATGCTGTTCGTGGATTTCAGTTCAGCATTCAACACCATTATCCCCCAGCACCTGATAAGCAAACTGGTTCCATTGGGCCTCGGCACCCCCATGTGTAACTGGCTACTGGACTTCCTCACTGACAGACCTCAGTCTGTGAGGGTTGGAAATAACACCTCCAATACCATCTCTCTAAGCACCGGCTCCCCTCAGGGCTGCGTCCTGAGTCCACTGCTGTTCACCCTGATGACTCACGACTGTTGTGCCAGGTTTAGTACAAACCACATCATGAAGTACGCAGATGACACAACAGTGGTGGGCCTCATCAGGGACGACAATGAGCTGGCTTACAGGGAGGAGGTGAAACAACTGGTGGACTGGTGCAATACGAACAACCTGATCCTGAATGTCGAGAAAACAAAGGAGATTATCGTCGACTTCAGGAAAACCGGGCACAGTCCCACACCACTTCACATCAATGACAGCGATGTGGAGGTGGTCAGTAGCACAAAGTTCCTGGGGGTGCAGGTCACTAACAGTCTGACCTGGTCGACTAACATCTCATCAACTGTTAAGAGAGCGCAGCAGCGGTTGCACTTTCTGCGCAGGATGAGAAGAGCTCATCTCCCCCATCCCATCCTCACTACTTTCTACAGGGGCACCATAGAGAGTATTCTGACCAGCTGTATCTCTGTCTGGTTTGGGGACTGTAGAGCCTCCGACTGGAAGTCTGTGCAGTGGTGAGGACAGCGGAAAAAATCATCGGGACCTCTCTCCCCTCAATCGGGGATATTGCGACCAAACGCTGTGTGTCTAAGGCCAGCAGTATCATAAAGGACCCCACACATCTCCATCACGGACTGTTCACTCTGCTGCCCTCGGGAAAAAGATACCGCAGCATGAGGAGCAGAACATCAAGGTTCCGCAACAGCTTCTTCCCACGAGCCATCAGACTCCTGAATGCCATGTAAATGGGCTGCCACTATTGTCTATTTACCCTTTTCATACATACCTATCCTTCGGTTAATTTATTGTGTTGCACAGGGAGCCAAATGCAACGTAATTTCGTTTGGAACTGCATATATCAATGTATTTCTAAATGACAATAAAGTTTGTTTGACTTGACTTGACTTGAATGATCCCTATTCATACTGGGGGTAGAAAAACAGTAGCTTGTTCCACTTTTCAATAAGATGATTGTTTATTTTTCTTTACATCCATACTCTATTCTTTCATCCACTTGCTTCAGACAATCTGTCATTATCTTAATTACATTAAGATCATTAGGTCACAAGGAATAGTAGATTTGGGCCATTCGACCCATCATCTACTCCGCCATTCTGATCTATCTCTCCCTCCGAATCCCATACTCCTGCCTTCTCCCCATAACATAGAAACATAGAAAATAGATGCAGGAGGAGGCCATTCAGCCCCTCGAGCCAGCACCATCATTCTTTGTGATCATAGCTGATCGTCCCCAATCAGTATCCTGTGCCTGCCTTCTCCCCATATCCCTTGACTCCACTAGCCCCTAGAGCTCTATCTAACTCTCGCTTCAATCCATCCAGTGACTTGGCCTCCACTGCCCTCTGTGGCAGGGAATTCAATAAATTCACAACTATCTGGGTGAAAAAGTTTTTTCTCACCTCAGTCTTAAATGACCTCCCCTTTATTCTAAAGGGCCTGTCCTACAAGCATGCAACTCCATGCGATGAGCGCGACCTAACGTGGTCACTTGAGCCATCCAGCGTCGCGGGGCCGGTCCCACTTCGATTGCCGGAGCCGTGCAGAATTGTGCAGAGTTCGTCCCGACAATGCACGGGGCTCCGAAAAACTGACTGTTCAAAAATTCCGCGCGGCAACGGCTTGTCGGCTCCCTGTCGCCTCGACGCATGACACACTGCCTCGACATCGTGCCTCCGTGAACCTATCTGTAGGTGCCTCCATGACCCTCTATGTGTGTGGCTCCATGACCCTCTGTGTGTGTGTGCCTCTGTGCCCCCCTCTGTGTGCTGCTCTCTGTCCTGGCGAACTTACCTTAAGACTTCGCTCCAAGTTCGCCTCACTTTGCGCCGCGTTGCACCAGTCACCTGACCTCCGTAAGGCCCTCACTGCCGGTTTGGTCGCGCTTGCCGCAGGCTGGTGGGAATGGCCCTGTACAGGGGATCACCTGACCTCCTTGTTTGATCGCGCTTCTAGTTTGATCGCGCTCATCGCATGGAGTCGGATGCTGGTAGGACAGGCCCTTAAGGCTGTAGCCGCTGGTTCTGGACTCACCCAACATTGGGAACATTTTTCCTGCATCTACCTTGTCCAGTCCTTTTATAACTTTGTATGTTTCTATAAGATCCCCCGTTCTAAACTCCAGTGAATACAAGCCTAGTCTTTTCAATCTTTCCTCATATGACAGTCCCGCCATCCCAGGGATCAATCTCGTAAACCTACGCTGCACTGCCTCAATCACAAGGGTGTCTTTCCTCAAATTAGGAGACCAAAGCTGTACACAAGACTCCAGATGTGGTCTCACCAGAGCCCTATACAACTGCTGAAGAACTTCTTTACTCCTATACTGAAATCCTCTTGTTATGAAGGCCAACATTCCATTAGCTTTCTTCACTGCCTGCTGTACATGTAAGACAACTTACAGTATCTGGTGTACAAGGACGCACAGGTCTTGCTACCCCTCCCCCTTACCTAACCTAACCCAGTGAGATGATAATCTGCCCCCTTGTTTTGTCCGCCAAAGTGGATAACCTCACATTTATCTATATTATACGGCATCTGCCATGCATCTGCCCACTCACGCAACCTGTCCAAGTCGCCCTGCAACCTCCTAACATCCTTTTTACAGTTCACACTGCCACCCAGCTTTGTGTCATCTGCAAACTTGCTAGTGTTGCTCCTAATTCCCTCTTCCAAATCATTAATATATATGGTGAACAGTTGCGGCCCCAACACCGAGCCGTGCGGCATTCTACTCGCCACTGCATGCCATTCTGAAAAGGACCCGTTCACTCCGACTCTTTGCTTCCGGTCTGCCAACCAATTTTCTATCCATGTCAACACCCTACCCCCAATACAATGTGCTCTAATTTTAGTAATCAGTCTCCTGTGCGGGACCTTATCAATCGCTCTCTGAAAGTCTAGATACACTACATCCACTGGCACCCCTTCATCCATTTTACTTGTCACATCCTCAAAAAATTCTAGAAAATTAGTCAAGCATGATTTCCATTTCATAAATCCATTGGACTCATCCTTTTACTGCTATCCAAATGTCTCTTTATTACCCCTTTAATAATTGACTCCAGCATCTTTCCCACCACTGAAGTCAGGCTAACTGGTCTGGAATTCTCCGTTTTCTCTCTCGCTCCTTTCTTGAAAAGTTGGATAACATTAGCTATCCTCCAATCCACAGGAACTGATCTTGGACCTATTGAACATTGGAAAATGATCACCAATCCATCCACTATTTCTAGAGCCACCTCCCTGAGGACCTTGGGATGCAGACCATCAGGCCCAGGGGATTTATTTTCCTTCAGTCCCATTAGCCTACCCAATACTATTTCTCGCCTAATGAAAATTTCTTTTAGTTTCTCTACCCCCTTAGATCCTCCTACGGGGACAGTGTGGAGAGAGTGTCCAGCTTTATGTTTCTGGGCACTCACATCTCAGAGGACCTCACATGGTCCTCCAACACCGCTGCGCTGGTCAAAAAGGCACAGCAACGACTGTTCTTCCTAAGAATATTAAAACAGACTGGTCTGCCCCAACAGCTGCTGATGACCGCTGCACGACAGAGAGCATACTAACTTATGGCGTCTCTGTGTGGTATTTCAGCTGCATGGAGGCGGAGAGGATAGCTCTTCAGCGTGTCGTACACTGAGCGCAAAAGATCATTGGGGCGCTGCTACCAGATTTTTTTGATTTTATTTTTATTTTTGTTAGAAGTAAGTACAATAGTGTGGTACTTGAGTATCGAATACATACATACATATTTCCATTCTTGTACAACTTCATATTTTTAATTTAATAATAAAAGAACAGTGAGA
This sequence comes from Raja brachyura, assembly GCA_963514005.1. The sequence goes on along the minus strand of OY740786.1, from coordinate 48,115,961 downwards.
GAAAAAAGAATCAGTGTCGGAATAGATAGACAAGCGAGTAGAAACATATAGCAAACGACGGAGATGAGAAGCTAAAAAGATGGAAAGAAAAGGAGAAAGTAAAGAAAAGAGAGATTAGGAGAGATTTACCTATTTCGTATTTTTGCCCATCCATCACCCGGTTCTAAACCACTCAATTTCTAAGGTTATGTTGCACCATATGCTTGTAAAAAGTTGATAAAAGGAGACCAAGTCTTTAAAAATTGGTCTACTTTGCCTAATAGGAGGAATCTCATTTCTTTCAAGATGTAGCGTTTCCGACATATTTGAAATCCACATTTTGAATGTTGGCGTGGTTGCGTTTTTCCAAAATTTGAGTATGAGTTTTTTTGCTGTTATTAAACCGTAATTAAGAAAAGCTTATTGGAATATAGTTAGTTTACTTCCCTCTTCCATTGATCCAAAGATAATCAGTTCTGTAATGCGGTTCAATTTTGTGTTAAATAGTTTTGTAAAAATTCCAAACATTTCATTCCAAAATGTATGCAGTTTTGTACAAGAGACAAAGGAATGTGCTATAGTGGCATTTTGAGTTAGACATTTGTCACAGATGGGGGAAACATTTGAAAATATTTTATTCAGTTTAGTTTTCGAATAATATAATCTATGTAAAATTTTAAATTGAATTAGGTTATGTCTTACATTAATTGAACATTTATTTACATATAATAGATTTTTTTTCCCATCTATCGTTTGGAATTTTTATCAATAACTCTTGTTCCCAGTCCCTTCTAATTGCCTCTGTCATTCGTGTTTCTATATTTAGAATTATATTATATAAGTATGATATTAAATTGCTTAATTCTGCCTTTCTATTCATTCCTTCCTCTCATATATCTGGGGTTAGAGTTTGATATCCTTGTATATATTTTTTCAAATAATCTTGAATTTGAAGATATTTGAAATATTGAATACTTTTCAAATTATATTTTAGTTGTAATTGTTGGAATGATAAAAGTTTTCCCATTTCATACATATCTCCCATCATTTTAATTCCTATTCTTTACCAATGTAATGGGCTGCCACTAGTGTCTATTTATCCTTTTCACCCATGCCTATCCTTCGGTTAATTTATTGTGTTGCACAGGGAGCCAAATGCTCCCTGTGCAACACAATAATTTTGTTTGGAACTGCATGTATCAATGTATTTCTAAATGACAATAAAGTTTGTTTGACTTTGACTTGACTTGTTTGACTTGACAATGGATAAATGTTTTATCAATAATATATAGTTTGAATGAGGCATTATTAGCTATTGGAGAAAGAAGTGATAATTTTCTTAATGTTAAAGTTAATTTTATTTGTTTCCAAATTCGTATTATACTGTGAATAATTGGATCCTTATATATTATATTTTTCAGTTTCATCGGGGAAAGAAGGATCGCTCCTATATTATAAGGGGATCAATCCTCTTTCTCCATTCTTATCCAGTCTACCTGTTGGGCAGAACTGTCCAACCAGTAGATTATATTTTTAATATTCATTGCCCAATAGGAATACAATAAGTTAGGGAGTGTCAGTCCCCTTGATTCTTTAGATTTATACAAGTGTTTTCTTTGATTTCTGTGTGATTTATAATCCCCTATGAAGTTTATAATAACAGAATCTATTTTTTTAAAGATTTTTTTTGGCAAGTATATTGGTATTGATTGAAATAGGTACAGTATTTGTGGTAAGAGGATCATTTTTATCGCATTTATTTTGCCTATTAAGGACATCGGCAGTGTTTTCCAAAATTTAATCAACCCATTTAATTTAGTTAATAAAAGCATATAGTTTGCGTTGAGTAATGATTTATATTTCCTATTGATTTGGATGCCCAAATACTTAACTTTTTCTGTTGCATTTCTAAAAGGGAATTTCAACAGATGTGTCGGCTCTTGAGGTTTTATGGTCATAATTTCGCTTTTGTTCCAGTTTATTCTATATCCTGAAAAATAACCAAATTCCTCGGATCCTCAAATATTCGGATGACTTCTTATACTTTCTGCTAAAGGCTCTATCACTAGTGCAAATACAGGGGCGATAGTGCGCACCCCTGCCTATTGCCCCTTGCTTATTGGAATTTCGGGTATAATATATTATTATTCAGTATTCTAGCCGTTGGCTTATCGTATAATAATTTTATCCATGAGATAAAGTTATCTCCCATGTTAAATTTTTGCAATACTTTGAATAAATATTGCCATTCTACTTGAACAAAGGCTTTTTCCTGCATTCAATGAAATAATTGCTAGGTCCTGTTCAGTATTATGTGAGTACATTATATTAAACAGCCGTCTCAAATTGTTAAATGAGTATCTCTTTGGTATAAACACTGTTTGGTCTGGGTTTATTAGTTTGCTAACATATTGACTCAATCTTCTTGCTAGGGTCTTTGCTAATATTTTTTGATCTGTATTTGGGAGTGCTATGGCTTTATATGAGCCTAGGTCTTCTAAATCTTTATCCTTTTTTGGTATAAGTGTAATAGTTGACTCAGTTAGTGTTTCTGGTAGTTTATTTTCTTTAAAGGCGTGTATATATAAATCTTGCTGGCGTGGAGAAATGATCTCGTAGATTCTTTTATATAATTCATTACTAAGCCATCTGGTCCTGGCGTTTTGCCATTCTTTGCCAAATGTATTGTTTCTTCTATTTCCTGAAGTGTAATCTGAGCTCCTAATCCCTCTTGTTCCATCATATTTAATTTTGGAAGATTACAGTTGTCTAAGACATTTGTAATTTGAGTATTATTTGCAGAGGTTTTCGATATACATTTTGATAAAATTGAGCAAATCTTTTATTAATATCTTTAGGTAGTGTTAGTAATTCTCATTTGTCTGATTTAATTTTAGTAATTGTATTTTCTGTTTTCCATTTTTTCAGTTGGCGTGCTAAGAGTTTATGTGGTTTATCACCAAATTCAAAATGTTCTTGTTTTGTAATTTGAAATAATCTTATTATTCTGGCCGATAAAATTGTATTTAATTTATATTTTAGTATCGTTATCTTATTATGTTTATCTATAGTTGGTTCTTTGGCATTTTCTAAATCTAATTGTTCTAACTGTAATTGTTCAGTATTATTCTTTTTATTTTGGAAAGCTTGATATGAGATTATAGTTCCTCTAATAAATGCCTTAAAAGTTTCCCATAATAAGGAAGGTGAAGTGTCTGGTGTATCATTTGTCTCAAAGAAGAATATCATCTACTCTTTTAAATATGTGCCACCTTGTGATTTGTTTAAGGTTTGGGGGTTAAACCTCCAGAACGATTTTTTATCAGGCATTCCTTCTAATTTTAAAGAAAAAGTTAACAGGGAATGATCAGAAATAATACTATTATGATATTTAGAATTATATATATATATGGAATTAATTTCATGTCCACTAAGAAATAATCAATACGTGAATATGTTTTATGTACTGTTGATTAAAATGAATATTCCCTACCAACCAGGTTAGCGATCCTCCATACATCTGTTATGTTGGTATTTTTCATGTATGTATTTAGGAGTTCACTAGCTTTAGATTTTATGTTAATCCTTTTTTGTTTTGCTGATTTATCCAGATATGGATCTAAAACACAATTCAAATCTCCCCCTATTATCACATTTTGATAGTTAAGTTCTGAAATTGTATCCAGAATTTTACTAAAGAATTGGGGGTTGTCAAAATTAGGAGCATAAATATTTATCAAAGTAATTTGAGTAGAATAAATTTCTCATGTGACTATGATGTACCTCCCCTCTTTATCTGCTATGGTATTCTTTAATTTAAATGGTATACCTTTACGAATTATAATAGCTGTGCCTCTAGATTTAGAAGTAAATGAAGAGTGGTATGTTTGCCCAATCTAATTTGCCTTCAATCTTATCAGTGTTTGATCTTTCAGATGGGTTTCTTGTAAAAAAAAAATGATGTCACTGTTGAGAGCTTTTAATTGGGCAAAGATCTTATCCCTTTTAATTGGTTCATTAGCGCCCCTTATATTCCAGATACAGAACGTGATTCCTCCAGTTTTCTTTTGTTTATCGTCTTGCATTATGGATCATGTTAATACCTGTACTTCATATGGTGCAACCAAGAACCTCATAACTCTAGGTTGAGGATGGTCATCCCCAGCTGTTGTTTTGTTGGCATCTTCCCTTCAGAATAGACCTTGATAAAGACCAGAAAGTGTAAAGTCGTGAAAAAATAATTAACAAACAAAAAGTGATATTATAATATCCAAAAATAAAGATATTATCATTAAAAACAAACCAACAGGTGGTAGAAAAATTCTTGTTGACTTCCGTAGGTTTTTTTATGTTTCGCTCTGCCCTCTTGACCAATTATTATTAATTGGAAGAGAGAGTGATACAAAGTTAAAAAATATATATATATAAGATAAAACGCATTTCTAATGTATCTATTGGAATGTATCTTCAGAGAGGAAAAACTGAATAAAAAAGTTTCCAACATTAAGCATATACTTAGATATAACAGAAATTGTGTTATTTATATATCCATATCTACAGATATGCCAAGAACTATTACAATTAAGTCTCAAACTTAAGTCCCCCTTTACGCACAATTTGGACTAGATCTACTATATCCATAACATTTGTTAGTATATTATTAATACTTATCAATCATATTTAACTTGTTATTCTTGTATTTAGCGAGTAATTAACATCATGAAATAAACATCAGCCATTATTATGCTGTGCCTTAATATTACACAATTTTATTAGTTATATTTTATGTTAGTATGTAATTGTGTGTTTCTTAAATCATAAATTTCTATATACAAGTCCATTGATAATATTTTTCCATATTCTCAAGTTCCATTTGTTATTTTTGTTATTTTCCCCACAACAGTTTTTCTTCTTTTCCAATCCTTTGTTGAAGTGAAACATAAAATCCGACCTTGAGTTAACATTCCAAAGATAAAATGTCCAGACAACGCCTCGGGGAAAGTTCGCCATCTTAACCAGAGCAGTCTTTTTTGTATATTAAAAAAAAGGAACACAATTCTTTCTTTTCCGCTTCTCCTCTGTGTTATTGTGGGAGACCGACTCCTGATGATCAGTAGACCTCCTGTGTGATACTTTGTGCATATTTAAATGCCTCTTCTGGATCCATTAAAGCACGTTCAACAAAGTTATAAGTAATTCTCAATTTTGCGGGATATACTATCCCATATCTTACTCCCGAAACATCTTTTAGTAGCCTTCTCGTCTTTGTAAACTTGTCCCTCTTTTCCATAATTTCAGCTGGAAAATCACGGAAGAATCTTAGTTTGTCTTCTCCAAACATCAAATTCACTCCATATGGAACCTGTTTCATAATTCCTTCCAGGGTTGAAATATCATAGAATTTCACAATAATCTGTCTTGGGGGGAGGTGGGGGGGGGGGGGGGGGGGGCAGTTGGGCTTACTTGAGCCTTACATCGGACCCGGTGAGCCATACCTATTCTCAGGGCTTCAGGCAGCTTAAGTACCTGTTTGAGTATATTGGCAGCAAATTCCTGGAGGTTTTGTCCACTCTCCTTTCCTTCTTTTACTCCAACTATTCTCAGGTTTTGCCTCCTCAATCTCGCTTCCAAGTCTATACATTTATTCTTCATTTTAGCAAGTTCCCTCCCAGTGCTTTCTTGTTCCTTTTTTAGTCTCTTTATCTCCTTAAGGGCCTGTCCCACCAGCATGCAACTCTATGCGATGAACGCGATCAAACTGGAAGCGGGGGCCACGCGGAGATCAGGTGATCACCTGTACAGGGCCGTTCCCACCAGCATGCGCCTGCATGCGGCAAGCGCAACCAAACCAGCAGTCGGGGCCGCGCGGAGGTCGGGTGAGTGGCGCAACGCAGCGCAAAGTGAGGTGAACTTGGAGCGAAGTCTAAGGTAAGTTCGCCAGGACAGAGGGGGGCACACAGAGAGGGGCACTGAGGCACACACACACACAGGGCCGTGGAGCCACACACATAGAGGGTCATGGAGGCACTTACAAATAGGTTCACGGAGGCACAATGTCGGGGCGGTGTGTAAATGTCGAGGCGACTGCCAGCCGACAAGCCGTTGCCGCGCGGAATTTTCAGACATTGTCAGTTTTTCGGAGCCCCGCACGGTGTCGGGACGAACTCCGCACAATTCCGCACGGCTCCGGCAATTGAAGTGGGACCGGCCCCGCGATGCCGGACGGCTCAAGCGACCACGTTAGGTCGCGCTAATCGCATAATCGCTGGTGGGACAGGACCTTTAGTCATCTCAGTTATCGTATTATCCATTCCTTCCATAGCCGCATCAGTAGACTTAAACATTGCATCCAGCTTTTTATTACAGTCCTTATCAACCTGCTTAATTTTTTTGTTTAAATCCTCCTCAATCTCGACCACACGTTTGGTTAAGTCATCAATTTTCCCCATCAGCGTATCATTACCTTGCTTAATTTTTTCAGAGAGACTTTTGTCCAGCGCGACATTCCCCTCTCGTATCACTTTAGAAATGATTTCAGTGACTGAAGCTGATACTGACTTTTCCAGTTGTTCCATTTGTTCCTCCATTGAAGTAATTTCTGTAGAAGGATTTCGAGAGTCAGCTTCTTCTTCTGAGCTTCCAGCTGATATTTGAGGGGATTGATGAGTCTTGCCAGGTTTTTTCAAGTAGGCTCTTGTAGCAGGTCTTGCAACAGCTTTTGCAGGCTTCTGGCGAGGTTTCCCATTTTTCACTGCTACCAGACATGGAGGGCATCTACCACTCACGGTGCCTTAGGAAGGCCGTCAGCATCCATAAAGACTCCTCTCACCCTTGTAATGGACTGTTCGAACTACTCCCTTCTGGCAGATGCTACAAGGCCTTCTATGCCCACACCTCCAGACTCAGGAACAGCTTCATTCCCAGAGCTATAGCGGCTCTGAACTGGCCCTGCTGAGTGCCTCCTACCCCCATGGACTGTCTCCCTCGGATGGTCATGTCACACAGACACATCTGCACTTTAATCTGCTTTGGTTTTGACTGTTTTACTGTTCTAATGTTCTATTCACAAACCTTGTTCTTAGGGTATCTGAACCTAAATTTTATTTGTCATTAAAGTTATGACATCGGATGGAGTTGCAAACCAAATCTCGTTGCACTTATGTGTAATGACAATAAAATTTATTATTATTATTATTATTACATCTGGGAGATTGTTTGTGTCTTCCTTAAGCCCCTGTCTCACTTAGGAAACCTGAATGGAAACCTCTGAAGACCTTGTGCCCCACCCAAGGTTTCCACGAGGTTCCCGGAAGTTCTGGTCACTCTCCCTAATAGTCTAAAGTGTTTTCTGCATAGTCGAGTCTTCTTCTATGTTCCTGCGATTATTTCAACAAATTCAAAACCGGCCTCGACTAAAAATAGGTTGCTGTTTGGTCTAAGCCAGTGGAGTGAGTTTGCTATTTACTTACAGGCAGTCAAAGGCAATCTCCTTCACTGACCGACCATTTTCATTGGCTCATTGGAGCTTTCAGCAAAGTTCCTATAGGATTTTTCATTTTCAGGACCTAAATGATCCGCCGGAAGGTAAAATGCCTGCTAACTTTATTAAACTTCTTAAAACTATCTCCACTCCTTCTCCCTCCCCACCTTCCCTCCCCCCCCCTTTCCTCCCCCCCCTTCTCTCCCTCCCCCCGCGCTCTCTAAATGACTTACCATGCTCTGTGGCAGCCATTTACCTTCCTCTTCATCGCACAGGCAGTGCTCCTCCACTGTCCCTGGCCCCCACCTTTGCGATGTGTTTGTGTGTGTGCGGTCGGTAGTAAAGATCCTGTATGATCTTTGGTCAGTTAATGCAGCTCATGCTTCGGTTGAGGCTTTCCAGGTGAGTGACCAAAACCTCTGGTGACTCATGGAAACCTTAGGTGGGGCGCAATGTCACCAGAGGTTTCTGTTCAGGTTTCCTAAGTGGGACAGGGGCATTAGTGAAGACAGAAATGAAGTACCTATTCAGCTCTTCTGCCATTTCCTTGTTGCCCATAATAATTTCACCCGTGTCTGCCTTCAAGGGACCCACATTTGACTTTGTTACTCTTTTTCTCTTAACATATCTAAAGAAGCTTTTACTGTCCTTCTTTATATTTATTCCTGGCCAGCTTCCCCTCGTACTTCATCTTTTCAGCCCGTATTGCCCATTTGTTTCCTTCTGTTGTCCTATGAAAGTTTTCCAATCCTCTGGCTTCCAGCTACTATTTGCTGTGTTTACATCTTTTATTTTAGTTTTATTCTATCCCTAACTTCTTTTGTCAGCGACGGTTGCCTCTTATTCCCCTTAGAATCTTTCTTCCTTTTTGGAATGAAATGATCCTGCGTCTTCCGTATTATGCCCAGAAATTCCTTCCATTGTTGTTCCACTATCATTCCTGCTAGGATCCCTTTCCAGTCTCCTTGGCCAGCTCCTCTCTCATGCCTTCATAGTCCCCTTTGTTCAACTGCATCACTGACACTTCCGATTTAACATTCTTCTTCTCAAATTGCAGATTAAAACTAATCATATTTGACCACTACCTTCAAGCGGTTCCTTTACCTCGAGTTCTCTTATCATATCTGGTTCATTGGACAACACTAAATCCAGAATTGCCTTTTCTCTGGTCGGCTCTAAGAATCCATCTCGGAGGCATTCTACAAACTCTCTTTCTTGGGGTCCTGAATTGAGCTGATTTTCCCAGTCTACCTCCATATTGAAATCCCCCATCATCACAGTGGCATTACCTTTGTTACATGCCAGTATTACCTCCTGCTGCAACTACACCCTACACCCGGACTACTATTCGGGGGTCTGTAGATAACACCAATTAGTGTCTTCTTGCCTTTACAATTCCTCAACTCAATCCAGAGTGACTCTACCTTGTCAGTCTCTATGTCTTCCCTCACAAGGGACTGAATTCCATCCCTCACCAGCAGAGCTACCCCCCATCCTGTGCCCACCTGCCTGTCCTTTCTATAGGATGTATAACCCTGAATGTTGTTCCCAGACCCGATCCTCCTGCAGTCACGTCTCAGTAATCCCCACAATGTCATATCTAGCAACCTCTAACTGAGCCTCAATCTCATCTACTTGACCTCTTATACTTTGCGCATTCATATACATTACTTTTAATTCCTGACGCATCTCACATTTCACATCCATCCCTATTACACTTGGCCATACTCTCCTATCCCTTTGTGAGCTTCCTTTCCCCATTAATTCTGGGGTCATTAACCATCCCTTTACTCTTTCCCTTTAACTCCATCCTCGAGTAACCCATTTTACACCCCACACCCCCATTATTCAGTTTAAAACCACCCGTGTAGCAATGTAGCAATAACCTCTGACACCCGTACTAATCAAGAATGTATCTATCTCTGCCTTAAAAATATCCACTGACTTGGCCTCCACAGCCATCTGTAGCAAAAGATCCCACAGATTCACCACCCTATGACTAAATACATTTCTCCTCATATCCTTCTTAAAATAGCATCCTTTAAATCTGAGACTAGGACCTTTGGTCCAAGATTCTCCTACTAGTGGAAACATCCTCTCCACATCCACGCCACCTGAGTTAATTTTGCATCATTGGTACCTTTGTAATGTCAGTTTTGGTGCTTTACACTCAAATGCAGATCTGTATTGACTTTCTCAAGCTCTTTTTCCTGTGTACTTTAAACCAGTTTTCCATTTCCGATGAAAGGTGATTGAGCTGAAATATTTCACTCTCCAACGATGCTGCCTGAGCTGCTGACCATTTTCACATTTATCTCTTTTGTTTTGTTAAGAGACTTCAACTATTTTTTATGAAGCCTTATATAAGTCAACTATTTTTCATATACAATATATTGCTTGCCAGTATAATAACATTTGAAATAACATTTCAGACTTGTCTTCAGTCAGAGAACCGAGCCTCTGTAGACCAATTACAGTTCCTCTTACTATAAACAGCGAGTTTATGCCTAATATCAATGCGAAAGAATGGAATTTGTGCTTGGAGTCCGGGGATGCAGGCAAGGTACTAGCCAGGAGCTTTGCATCTGTTTTCATCAAGGAGAAGGACATGGTGGACAGTGAGATCAGTGTGGAGATTATTAATACGAATGGGTAGTTTGAGATTAAGAAGGAGATTATGTTGGGGCTTTTGAAGAGCATTAAGATGGATAAATTCCCAAAGCCGTTGGGATCCATCCCAGATTAATAAGAGAGGCAGGAGATGAGATTGGGGAAACCTTGATGAAGATCTAGGCATCTTCTCTAGTCACAGAAAATGCCCCAGAGGACTGTAGAGTAGCTATGATTGTTCCTTTGTTTAAGAAGGGAAGTCGAGAGAATCCAGGGAATTATAGGCCAATGAGCCTCACTCTATGGTGGGAAATCCATTGGAGAGGATTCTGCAGGATAGGATTTACTCCCATTTGGAAGATAATGGGTTGATTAAGGTCAGTAAGCATGGATTTGTATATGGCAGGTCAAGTCTTTTTTAAACAAGAGGGAGGCGAGCACCTGGAATGTGCTGCCGGGGGTGGTGGTGATAGTGGCAATTAAGATACTTTTGGATAGGCACATAAATATGCAGAGAATGAAGGAACTTGAATTAAGATTTTATAAATACGCTAGACCAAGTGGGACCCGATTGCAGCAGGCTCGTGATCGATTGGCCTGGCTGGCTGAGGAATGGTTGATGGAATTTAATACAGATAAATTTGATGTGTTGCATTATGGAATATCTAACAAGGGCAGGACCTACACAGTGAATAGTAGGCCTCTGGGGAGTGTTGTAGAGAAAAGGAATCTAGGATTGCAGGTGCATGGTACCTTGAAGGTCGTGTCGTAGGGAGATAAGGTGGTCAAAAAGGCTTTAAGCACTTTGACCTCCATTAGTCAGAGTATTGAGTATAGAAGTTGGGAGGTTATGTTGCAGTTGTATGAGACGTTGTTGAAACTGCATTTAGAGTATTGTGTTCAGTTCTGGGCACCATGTTATAGGAAAGGTTATGTCAAGCTTGAGAGGGATCAGAGAAGATTTACAAGGATGTTGCGAGGACTAGACGGTCAGAGCTATAGGGAGAGGTTAAGTAGATTGGGTCTCTATTCCTTGGAGTAGGATGAGGGGTGATCTCATAGAGGTATATAAAATCATGAGAGGAATAAATCGGGTAATTGCACAGAATCTCTTGCCCAGAGTTGGGAATTGAGGATCAGAGGACATAGAGTCAAGGTGAAGGTGAAAAAAAAATTAAAAGGAATCTTAGGGGTAATGTTTTCACACAAAGGGTAGTGGGTGTATGGAACAAGCTGCCAGAGGAGGTAGTTGAGGTTGTGACTATCCAAACATTTAAGAAACAGTTAGACAGGTACATGGATAGGACAAGTTTGGAGAGATATGGACCAAACACAGGTAGATGGGACTGGTGTAGCTGGGACATGTTGGCCAGTGTGGGCAAGTTGGGCTGATGGGCCTGTTTCCACACTGTATCATTGTATCACTCTATCACTCTATGACTTTGCGACTCCATGCGCAGGCAGATATAAGTTGGTCTTTGCATCATGTTTGGCACAGACATTGTGGGCCGAAAACCTGTTTCTGTGCTGTACTGTTTTAAGTTCTGTATGCCAATGGCAATACTCAGCCAAGGAAAAATATTGCTCGGACAATGGAGATAATTTACTTGGTTTCTTCAAATGAGCATTTTTGCAATCTTTTACGCGGCTTGCCCTGTTGTTTAATATGTTTTTACCCCCCAAAAAACACCCCTATCATAGGAAATCTTCCATAGTTCTACAATGTAGGCTTGGATACTTTTGTGAATAATTTTCAAGATTTTTTTCTGAAAATAAACTTTATTCATAATATACAGGACATGTCATTATTTTCGCCTTCTGTATTAAACAATTCAATTACAAGATTTCGATGCCACTCACGTTTCATTCCCTCATCTTGCATCAATGAAAGATTTGAGAGGCTTTATATATAAACCAGCCCATCAGCGTCGAGTGGCAGAGAACACAAAACCTGTGACTTTTTAACTGTGTGCTGGTGCTGCTAATGGCTGAGTCATAGCTGAGAGTAGCACATGGCATGTTCTAACTTGACATTCATTAAATGCATTTAGACAATAGACAATAGAAAGTGGGTGCAGGAATAGGCCATTCGGCCCTTCGAGCCAGCACCTCAATTCAATGCGATCATGGCTGATCATTCCCAATCAGTACCCCGTTCCTGCTTTCTTCCCATATCCCCTGACTCCGCCATCTTTAAGAGCCCTATCTAGCTCTCCCTTAAAAGTGTCCAGAGAACCGACCTCCACTGCCCTCTGACGCAGTGAATTCCACAGACTTCCACAAGATAAATTATTTAACTTCCATGTTGATCATGCTTTGCTTATTAAAAGATGTCATTCAATGTTTCATCACTAATATACTTGATGAAACAGCAATTCCACGTTCTTTACCTTTAATTTCATCCCGCTCATCAAATTGGCTCATCAATGACAATCTTACAATTGCAATCAGCTTTGAAATCTAAGATATCAATTGGATTTATATGTTAGATATCAATGATTGAAAAAACTTGGAATAAAATCAAATTGCTGGACAAACTTGGTGGATCGGCATCTGTGGAGGGAAATGGACAGCCATTTTGACCTCGCCCATGGACAGCCTCACTAGGCTTCATAAAACACAGTTATAAACAACAACAAAATATTTACATAATTCAAACAATTGTCAGTAATTAAAAAAATATAAATCACTTAAAACATTATTAATTGGCATGTCGAGTGCCAACATTACAGTGCCGTGGAAGATATCCCAATCTCTTTAATTCTCTAGCGTGTCCATACTGACAATCAGGGAAAAATAGTATCCAGAAAATAAAAGCCACGTTTACAGTTTTTAAGCAGTTACATTTATGTTTTCCCCCCATTTCAAATTTTATTTTGCTAATTGATAACACACTCTCACACACACATTTGTTTGATACATTTTTCAGTAGTCCCATTAAAGAGTGTTAATTGGGTGTTGTATGAACCAGAATGCAGCTAGCTCAATCTCAGAAAGGGATTTCAAAATGCATTGGTTACCCGATGTGACAAAGTCTGTTCATATACACAGAGTGTGTCACTAATCATGTCACAGACCTGGGTTCTTGCACCAGAGTGTTTATTAATGTGTACAATTTGAACATGCATGCCATCTCTAACCTTAACCTTAATGCTAGCATGCATATTCAAATTGTGCACATGTTGATAAATGAGACCAGATGAAAGGTCTCAATCCAAATCTTCAGCTGCCGATTTCCTTTGGTGCCTAACCAGCTGCTCCCTTTTCCCTGTGACAGATTCCAACATCCACAGTCTCTTGTGCCCCCCACTTGACATGTCGGACAATCTGATATTCATTTTACAAATGTAAATCAAACCATTTCAATTCATTTCCAAGCCTATATGAAATAATCAGTAGTTTAGTTTCTGCTTATGGCTTATCCTTCAGCTCTGTACAGAAATGGTGGTGAACCAAATTATACGTTCCAGCCTTCTTTGCCTGTGTATTGTGACCCAGGAATATGGCATATTCTGGAGGTCAAATGGCAGCACTTCCATGTTGGCAGCTCCCCCATCTCCAACACACTGCCGCTGGATTAATCAAAATGTCTTTCAATGTCCTGAACTGAAGTGGTGCGGAAATATTTGGCCTTTCACCAGTAATAACTCGCACATTTCATGTGGCTACATTTTATTTGACCATCCACAGATGTGATAGGTTTGATTTTTTATTACGTTCATTTTCATAATTTAATTACATATTTACTTACATCATTTTGAATAAGTGATTGTCATTTTAAATAAGTTTATTAATTTTTAATGTTTTAAACTTTCACTGTTTTTAAGATGAATATTTTAAAGTGTTTTTCAATAATTTCTAAATATCTCTGATCGTTGGAGATATTTACAACCAATGAAAGCTTGGTTGGGGGTCATAGAGCTAAGCAGCATGGAACCAGGGCTTTCAGCCCAACTAGTCCACAGCGGACAAGGTGCCTAACTGAACTAGTTCCACTTCCCAAGCCTGCAACTTCCCATATCCCTCCAAACCTTTCTTACCCATCTACCTGTCCAAGTGGCTTTTAAATTTTCTTCTGACAATTGTTCCATATATGCACCATCCCCTGTGTGAAAAGGTTTTCCCTCTATACATAGACAATCTTTTTGAACTTTAAAGGGAGTCATTCTTTCCTTTGTTAATTTTTAACCCTTAATATACTTGTAGAATCTCTTTCAAAACCCACCCTGTCCAAGCCTGGTGCCTTTTTTTGTGACGGTACAAACGCACCTCTAAAAAGTTAAAAAATAAAATTTTAAATGTTAAGGGTTTTTATTTGATTTTAAACATTTTAATTATTTTATTAAATTATTTCTCTGGTCAAAAATGAAACAGAAGAGAGGGTATACTGATGAAAACAAATGTTAATAAATGTAGCTTAATTGTCTTTTGAATTTTCTCTCTTTAACTAATATTTGCCTCAAGCTTCTCCTTTGCGTCACTAATGCTTTGACTGCCGATCTCCTGCCATACGTCTGACAGCATGAGTAACAGAAGGGCATCAGTGTAGTCTTTGGGTGGGGCTCTAGTTTCTACTCCCTGCAGCCTAGTTCTCTTGTTGAACAACCACGATGAAGAGACCAGTAAGATTTGGGTTACACGCAGTCATAAACGATCAATGGGACCACAGGTATCCAGTGAGAGGTCAAACAATACATCATAGCCAGGGAACCGTATGATCAGGCAGTACATCTTCAGTTCACATGGTATGGGTTGTCTACCATCAATATGAAGCGTCAATAAATTGTATTAAAAATATCTCAAATCTCTCTATTCAAACCCAAGCTCATAGAAAGCATTCCATGGATTCCCATTTATCCATGGGGAGGATGCTTCCACAGAAAATGAAAAAGTACAGATATTAAAACATGTTAATATGCATCAAATTTACCAATGCTCATATAGTAATATTTAGCATTGTTTCCCATAAATGTCTTATTCATAACAAAATTGCTTCTTAATTATTTTTGGTTATATCCAATCTGTGCAAAACTACTGAATAACGAAGTAATGTTTTTTTTTTAAGTTAGAAAACTGAATTTTCAACAAATCTAGTACTTAACATTGACTGAGGTTTTGTCTCTTAAAAATGCTATTTCAAAAATACAGCTGTTATAAAGCTTTGGATGGACTCTTCAGGTAGCTTTAAATTAAGTTTCTTGTCCTTTGCAGCATGGCATAGATAAAAATCTACACTTTTTATATAATCATTTTCATCATGAAGAATTTTGTGACATACTTCCTAGTCTTGCAAAATCAGCGCAAAGTTGTATATTCATTAGAATGTGCTAAATCAGTCAGTTGTCAGAAACCTGCCAGTCCATCGACCTTGTTATAGCAGCAGTGTGCTATCTTTTTCTCTTATGTTGGAAGAGTAATAAGTAGATTTGCTGAGGGATTTCTATTGAGTTGAGCCCATGAATTCTTATAAATCTTCAGCATCCCCCATATCACCCAGACATTCTGTATGCCAGAGCCAGCTTAACTCATCTTGTACTGCTCAAATAGTTGACTGGTTAGGCAGATCGATCATTCAGTTAAATCATTCTATCAAGCTGATCATTCACTTAGCTGTTAAAACCAATAAAATTCCAGCCTACTCCAAGCAAGTACAATCAGGCTAGTTTCACTGTCGCTTCATGTTCCTTCAAATATAAATCCAATTTTAATCCAAGCATTCCCTATTTTCCAGCTGATCAAATATTCTCGATATTTGAGTGGCATAAAGTCACAGAGTTATAGTCATACAGCATAGAAACAGATCCATCTGCCCTCCAGGTCTATGTTCTTTTGTGAATTATTCCTTCTCAGATCCCCTCCAAAACTTCTCTCTCGCCTTAAACCTTTGGCATCTTGGCTTAAAATCCTCACCTTGGGAAAAAATATGTTTTACTTCTTGTTTTTTCTTCTCTCAAACTCCTCCCTTCCAGGATAAACATACCCAATCTCTCTTCATAACTGGTGAATCTCCTCTGCACCATCCCCCAGGAGAGGATTTGAGGGACAATATTTCATACGTGTGGTTTGAGTTGTGGACATAAGGTGCTAAATAACCCATTTCTATGCTGCTATGACTTGGCTTTCTATGCTGCTATGACTTGACTTTCTACGACTTGGACTTCTACCTCATGCCTCTATGATATCTCTACTTATAAACCCATATCTAAACCCATGATTGCACATCTTTTTACTTCCCTTAGACTTGCAATGATCTATCCTAACACCTCCCCAGATCTACATGTACAGTATTTATACCCTTTTCAGAATTATGGTCTTATGTTGGAAGAGTAATTGTCTGTTCTCATTCAGCCCTGCAAATTATAACACTTCACATTTTTCAGCAGTAAATTTAGTTCTGCTACCTTTTCACCCATTGCACTAGTCTCTATTCAACTCCCTCATGTCAACTACTATTCTTCAGACCATTTACCAGCCCCAAAATGTTATATCATCTGCAGATGTGAAAATTATGCTCTGCAAACATAAATCCAAGAGTGTCTGAGCTACAAGGAGAGCTTGAGTAAGCTGAGTCTTTATTCCTTGAAGCTCAGAAGGATGAGGGGTGATCTCATAGAAGTGTATAAAATTATGAGAGGAATAGATTGGGTAGATGCACAGAATCTCTTGCCCAGAGTAGGGGAATTGAGGACCAGAGGACATTGGTTCAAGGTGAAGGGGAAAATATTTAATAGGAATCTTAAGGGCTGTAGGGTGACGCCTCTGTGGTCGTGAGTAGTCACTCAAAGAGTCATACATTTTCCTGGTCGCCGCTGGATTTTCAACATGTTGAAAATTTTCAGCGACCTGTGACTATGTCGGGTGCTGGCAGTCGCCGAAAAAATCGCGTAAGTGGGACAGGCCCTATAGGAGTAACTTTATCACACAAAGTGTGGTGCGTATATGGAACAAGCTGCCAGAGAAGGTAGTTGAAGCTGGGACTATCCTAATGTTTAAGAAACAGTTAGACAGGTACATGGATAGGACGGGTTTGGAGGGATATGGACCAAGCACAGGCAGGTGGGACTAGTGCGGTGGGACGTTTTGGCCGGTCTGGGCAAGTTGGGCTGTTGTGCCTGTTTCCACTCCTGTATCACTCTATGATTGTCATTATAATATAGTATGAAAAGTAGTTTTTCTTACACCAGCCCATTAGAATATCACTGTACAATGTCAGAAAAATAACCTTCCACTACTATTATTGACAAAATTTGTACCCATGCTGTGATAACTCCTTTTATTTGATGATCTTCATTATTAATGAAGTCTTTGAAGTGTTGATAACATATCAGAGGTCCTTGGTAATGTCTGCCTTGAGGTATAAATGTAAAAGCTATCTTTTCACTGTTACGATATACATCCTTTGTGGACAGTTTCTTCCCTGCTGTTAGGTGCTGTTGAAAATCAGAAATGGCTAAATTGTATATGTCAGCTTACTTTCCATTTAGCAGAAGATATATTGGTAAATAAATTGAAGGTTTGAGTTGGCAATAACAACGCAAACAATTTTGAAGAGATGATTTACACTGAGAGTGTTTTATAGGTCACATAAAATAAGCACTGCCTTTTTGGCCATTGCCAAAACTTGAACTGATACCAATGCCACATAAACTAACCATGTGTTAAAAAGCAATTCTGGAGGATTTCAAGGGCAGCTTAAAGTTTTGGCACACGTTGTTGTTGATATTTACCTCGGGGCAAGGAATTTTGAAAAACTGCAAGGAACTTTTTAGAATGTTTAGTTTAGTTTAGAGATACAATGTGGAATCAGGCCTTTCAGCCCACCAAGTCGACGTCCAACAAAATTCAACCCATACACTAGTTCTACCCCACACATTAAGGACTTACAAACCCGCATGTCTTGGGAATGTGGGTGAAAAGCGGAGCACCCGGCAAAACCCCACACAGTCACAGGGAGAACCTACAAACTGTAGACAGCAGACAGCACCCACAGTCAGGATCGAACCTGGCTCCGTAAGGCAGCAACTGCGCTACTCCACATATTTTTGTTACAACTTGACCAAAATTTATTCTGGAATTTTTCAGATTTCATCATAGAGTAGGTGCTAGAGTTATATAACTAGTTTACATATATGACGTATACAGTATATAGTTTGTTTGATATGGGATTTATTGGGAGAGTTGAATTGAATTGTTTGGTCAGAATTAGTTTATAGGGGTTTTCTCTGTTGCAGGAGAGATGAGAGAATATAATGAGGGCAGGTAGAGTAACACAAGATGTTGAAGGAGTGAATGAAGAGAAGGAAAAACCTCCTTCTACATGAGTACAGAGTATTCTTCCTCCTCTGCACTTCCTCTGCTTCGGTCATCTCCTAAACACTTACTCAATTATTGTTATCTTGAGATGCAATAAATGTCATGTACGACACATCACATCCTCAGTAGAATTATGATACGATACGATAGAACTTTATTTATCCCAGGACGGAAATTGGTCTGCCAGCAGTCATAAAACACTACAAGATACATGAAACAGGAAATTAAATTGATGAATGGAAAGTCCAGGATTGTGGATGTGCAGAGATGGGATGGGGGGGGGGGGGCGGGCGGGCAGAGAGGGGAAATTGGTCTACCCCACGACAGAAGGGGAGGAGCTGTACAATTTGATAGCCACAGGGAAAAAGGATCTCCTGTGGCATTCTGTGCTGCATCTTGGTGGAACAAGTCTATTGCTGAAGGTGCTCCTCATGTTGACCAGTGAGAACCCAAATAAAACCCAAGTATGTTGCTCCAAGAAAATGTTGTATAACATGCACTTCACTTGCACATCTGTAGATGGCTGGGCTCGGAATTTAATGGGTGATCAATGGTCAGCATGAACTCTATGGCCCAAAGGGCATGTCTCCATAACTTATCTCCATATGACTCCTAAACTACCATTCGATTTCACCAATATGACTTGGTGCAAAAGCAATGTACAATACTACATTAATGCTATGACTACAGAGCAAAGGAATTTCTTGTCAAGTGAGATGGAAATTGTGATTGTTAATTCACCCACTGGTGGTTGAGGAATTGAAACACTAGTGTCTGATTTTAATTGATACAGAGGTTTAAAACATGTTAATTCTTCACTATTCATACTCCAGAAATATATCACTTTGGGCGCGGGTATATATATATATATATATATAATTTCTCTTTTTGTACCTCAAATGAATGAAAAGCACACTAATTATAAAACCTAGAAGGAAATATTTGAAACTAATTTTTGCCAAGCTGCAAGATGGAATAGTAGAAAAAATAAAGAATCCCGGTATTTTCTGAATACGTCATAGAAACATAGAAACATAGAAAATAGGTGCAGGAGGAGGCCATTCAGCCCTTCGAGCCAGCACCGCCATTCATTGTGATCATGGCTGATCGTCCCCAATCAATAACCTGCCTTCTCCCCATATCCCTTGATTCCACTAGACCCTAGAGCTCCATCTAACTGATAGATAAGCAGATGAGGTCAGTTCAACTAGGTATCATGTTTGGCACAAACGCTATGGGCCGAAAGGTCTATTCCTATGCCTTACTGTTCAATGTTCTATGTGTAGATCAAACAGTATTGCTGATTGATCCGTGTCTGGTTTTGCTGCTGATCTGATCCATATCCCCGTCAGGTTTTTATATATGACATATATAAATTCTAGGCAAATTATAAGACGTAGAAAAATGTACAAACATTTTAAGACTGCATTAGATGAAGCAATCAAATTCAAGATCACACTGATAGAATTAAGGTTAAGACAAGGACTGTTGGGGGACATTTCAAGCTTCTGCCATTTATTGGATTCTCTGTTTTGAAATAAGTGGTTCAAAATAATTATTTGATTACAGAGCATTTGAAGGAGCCAAAAGAGTAATTGAAAGGTTGAAATAAGCTGCCAGGCACACTGAAGCTAAGAGCCAATTAATTATTCAAACACTGATCCCATCTGATCACAGTACTAATGACCCATCTTTAGATATTACTTTTCATTTTTTTTATCAGCACATTACCTTATGTCAAAGTGAGAAGATTCTATTTCTTGGATTAAGAAAATTGTAAAATTAACAACAGTGGTAGTTTGTACCATGAATGTAATCAGATTCGTAAGAGGAGGAGATTCCAAAATGCCCATGCCAGTTCTTTGTACAGGAATCTTTTCAGCCCCATTCTCCAGCTCTTCACCCATAGTCTGGTAAGTTATTTCCCATCATATCCAAACAACTCTTGAAAGGCTTGGTGAACATTGCTTCCTCCAATCTTCCAGGCTGGGACTTGCAGACCATAACCATTATTTGCATAAAATGGAAAACCTGTATTCTTTGAGGGCAGCACTGAGGCACTGCAGATAGTGCACCTATCTCAAAGCTCTAGTAACCCAGTTTCAGCAACCAGCAGAGCTATCAGCATGTTGCACATTCTCCCTGTGACTATATGAGTTTGCACTAGGGTTTCCTTCCATATTTAAAAGACACACTGATTGTTAGATTAATGAACTGTAATTTACCTAGTGGTGGACGTGGCTCATGGGAGAAGGGGTTGAATAAGAGGATAGGTTACAGGAGAAATGTTGGTGAATTATTACCCTGAGAGTTAGTATAGGTTTAATGATATGAATGGCCTTTGAAGTCAGAAGGAAACATGCATGAATTATATATCTATCTATCTTCTATATTACTAAAGGTCTAATCTTGACCGCTTTTGGCTCGCTGTACTGTGATTTCCGAGAGAATGCCGCCACCTACGGCCGTTCTTTTTGGCCACCTTGCTCAGAGCCCTCCTCCGCCTTCCAGGACCAGGAGATTTTTCCCATTGATGAAAAATCAGAGAGATATTACTGTTTTTAAAATATTCCCCATTCTCTCTGCTGCCCCTGCTAGAGGGAGGGGAAGGGACTATAAAACCAGGAAGTGGTATGCCTCACTCAGTCTCTGCAAGATGGAGGAAGCCAGTGGTGTGCCTCACTCAGTCTCTCTGAGCACATGTCAACTCAACTGTGAGTGCCCTTAATTTGGTTCTAAATAGGTTGCAAAAAATGATTATTGGTTGTAAAATGGTTGCAAAAAGTCTATTTTTTGGTTCTAAAATGGTTACAAAAAGGGTCTTTTGGTTCTAAATTACTTGCAAAAAGTAGACTGATCCAGAAGATTAAGATGAATTGGATTATTGATGACTTGATCATATGGATTTAGATCTGGCTAAGTCATAGAAGGCACATAGTAGCAGTGGAAGGTAGATATTCTGGCCAGAAGTTTGTTAACTGTGGAAATCCGCAGAGATCTGTGCTGAGACCTTGTTGTGTATGCTAAATATAAATGACCTGCATGTAAATGCGAACATGTTTGCTAATTACACTAAAATTGGAGGAGCTACAGTAAGGAATGCAGGCATAGCTATAAAGTGAGGGGGCAAAGTTGAATAGAGATGTATGGGGCAAGATTTCACACAGAGGGTGGTAGGGAACTGGAAAGCATTGCCAGGATGGTGGTGGAGGCAGA
The DNA here is from genome assembly GCA_963514005.1 of Raja brachyura. The sequence continues at coordinate 48,094,363 of OY740786.1, read as the reverse complement.
TACAATAGTGGCATTTAAGAGGCTTTTGGATAAGCACATGGAAAGGCAGGACAATAGAGGGATGCATGTGGAAGCAGATGAGGTCAGTTCAGCTAGGCATCATGTTTGGCACAAACCCTATGAGCCAAAAGGTCTATTCCTATGCTGCACTGTTCTATATTCTATGTGCAGATCAAACAGTATTGCTGATGGATCCGTGTCTGATTTTGCTGCTGACCTGATCCATAATCCATGTCAGGTTTGCACACTATCACCTGGTGGAATGCGGGCAGCCATGTTAGTTAACTGGCCAAATGTATTTAAAATGTTGTGGTAGTACCTATCTCAACTACTTCCTCTGGCAGCTTACACCCACCACACTTTGTATGAAAAGGTAGCATCTTACGTTCCTTTTACCTTAACCTATGTCCTCTGTTCTTGATCCCCCAACTCAGGGTAAAAAGATGTGCATATGTGCATTCTATTCCTCTCATGATCTCTTTAGATTACCCCTCATCCTCCTGCTCTCTAAGGATTAAAGTCCGAGCCTGCTCAGTCCCTCAACTCCTGACTACTCTCTTTACTCTCTTTTAAGATTCCTCTCTTTACTCTTATTTAAGATTCCTTAGCTCATGATTCTGGGAGCGTTAGTGGTTTAGAATTTTAAACAAATGCAAGCTTTTAATGGAACTGGCAGGGATCAGTCTGTTGAGACTAAAAGTCAAAGTAGGTATGACTCAGCTGGCAGTCTGTTCTAGACGTCTAATTCAATGTTCTCCAAAGCAATTATCCACTCTGCTAATTCCTTTGGTTTTTAGCATTGAAAGTTTGGTCCTTTGATATAAAATGCAGAGTATCTTTAACACTTACCTTGTATAGATATTATTGTTGTTGACCTCATGTCACACCAATACGTTTCCTTTCCCAATGCTTTTGCCTATTTACTGTGATGCTCATTCTAATCAATAATTAATCAAGCAATGTTTTTTTTATATATTCTGCTCACTCATTCTATTTCCCATGTAAACAAAATAAATGTGTTCTCTGGTTTTAATGATAAGCATTAAAGTAAAATCACTTATTTATATTCAGTGGCTGCTGGCAAACCAATTATTAATTGCTTTACTGAATCTTCTAAGTGCTGGAATAACAAACGTAAAGATATAGTCAACCGTGTGGCACCAATAATGGCCGCCTCGCCAGCAGTCTGTCTTGTCCATTCTCTGTTTTTATTATTTTAAGTATGTCTTGAATGTTTGTTTTAATGTCTCTTGGTATGTTTTATGTGAGGGGTGCAGGGGATATCGGGGAAAAACATTTTCAATCACTTACCTCAACGGAGATGTGATTTTTCTCCATGTCGCATCTCCAACTCCCTTTGCGGCCAACAACGTGGAGTAGTGCGGCCTTTCCTGGAGTCCGGCCCAGAGCTTCAAGCCGCGGGTGGGGCGCGGACTTACCATCACAGAGCCTCGGATGTCTTGCCGAGTGTTGGAGCTGTGACAGTGGTGCCTGTGGACTTTAACAATGTGAAGCAGCGGTCTCCGGTAACAAGCGGCCGACTCTGGAGCTCCATGCCGCGGAGTGTTCCGATCCGTCCCGACACAGGTGTTTCGATCATCCCGACGAGAGAGCTTGAACAGTGGGCCATCGGCAATGGCCCCATTTAAAGGCCCTGACCACGGGAGGAGGAAGATGACTGAACTTTATTGCCTACCATCACAGTGAGGAATCTTGATTCCACTGTGGTGGATGTTTATGTTAAACCTTTTGCATTTTTGATTTTTGCTTAGTATGGCTGTGTGGCAACTCATATCACTGTACCTTAATTGGTACATGTGACAATTAAATTGAATCTTGAATTAAAAGTTCAAAAATCAGTGATATTTTACTATCATGATGTTCCTATTACAATTACATTAGATATTTTTATTAGCGAGGATACTGGTACATTTTGGTTAATTACAAATAAAACTTAACCACAACTATGATGGATGCCAGTAGAGCTAATAGTACTTAATGTTTCAATCCCTGTAGTAAATTGGCACTCTTGATGTTGGGAGTGGGATTGGAGTGGTGAGAGGTTGGATATGTATGCCATCAGTCATCAGGTGGGCACCCTCCTTCTTTGATGTTCCATTGATAAGCACACAACATCTTCAGAGGGCTCAATGGTGATAACTGGCATCCCAGGTACACCCTCCTCTGTTCCATATCCTCCTGTCTTCATCTTGCAAACCAATTGTTATCTTTCCTTTTAATCCAAAGCTAATTGCTGCTTTTTTTTTCTGCTGAATTTGACAGTGACTTGATTGCTTGTTGGATGGAGCGACTCACCCACATTTTCTTCAATAGACGTAGATAGAGCAACAAATCCCCTGCATCCCACTTCTACAGGAAAAATCTTGGACTTCCAGCCATTCTGGGTAGCTTCAGTTGCCAGTTCACATTACTTGGTCTTTTTCCTCATAAACTTCTTCAACACTAAATTCCCATGGTACTGTCAATTCCACAACGTATGCCAACTTGACTGTTGTTGACCACAGGACCATGTCTGGCTGGAATGTTGTAGCCAAAATGTCTGGGGGAAACACAAATTTTTTCAACCTCGAGCAGGCTCAAAAATGCATTCATCCTTTGATGTTATCTGGTGCTTAGAGGTTGGCTGGCCTCCAATGTTGAGAAGTGGACATTTCTTGCTAATGTTTGTGGGGCAGCATTTGTGGTAATTTGCCTCTGTTCCTGGATTGATGCCAGCTGTCTGAAAACTCGGTTATGCTGGCAGGTGATTCTTAAAGCCCTTTGGCGGTGCAGGCTCGAAGGGCCGAATGGCCTACTCCTGCACCTGTTTTTCTATGTTTCTAAGTATAATGCCCTTGGGCGAGGCTTGCAGTGCATCCTGTTAAAATGTGCCTTAATGATGCAGGTGCTTGGCAAAGAGGCAAAAGGGTCTTCTCCGAACCACTGCTTCAGTTTCTGGGGTGAGGGTAGAACGACGCAATGAATGGCAGTGCTGGCTGGAAGGGCCAAATGGCCTTACCCTGCACCTATTTTCTATGTTTCTGTCATAAGTGGCTCTGATGACAAAACTTAGAAAAGATCCCTCCATTTGCCAGAGGTCACGCCAGCTGAGTCCTCTTTTCCAGGCTCTCCCAGTTAGTCCATTGGCTCTGCTTGGCCATTGAGACAGCCTTGGTGTATCGCTCTGCTTCCTCTGGTCTTCTCACTTCCTCCACGGTGAGCCATCTCTTCTGCACTGTTGTTGCCTTGTGCCATTGAGGAGCTTTTGGGATGAGCCCAAGCCCGGCTCTCCCGTGTTGGATTTGGCCAAATATATCCCTAATAGGAAGAAGGGATTCGACCCGAAACGTTGCCTATTTCCTTCACTCCATAGATGCTGCCTCACCTGCTGAGTTTCTCCAGCATTTCCGTCTACCTTCCCTGAAATGAAGAGCAGACTTAGCACTCTGAACAGCTTCAGATGGGGTCCGGTTCCGCCCCGTTGCCACACGGAAGACCGCTGTTCGAATAACAGTATCTTCAGATTCAGTGAGGGTCAGGACCAACCTTGCTTAAGTGCATTTGAACTCTTTGACAAGACCTGAAATGGGTAATTCCAATTGCCACTCCTGTACATTCCAACAGGACTTAAGCATTGTGGAAGTCCAAGCTACTGTTTCACATGTGTGCTGATCATTCTTTCCAGGTTTTCCACTTTGTTGATGGGGATTTCATACACAGTTCAAGGTACATGAGTCTTGGTAGTATGCCAAACTGGCAGCACCATAGCTTGAGTTTTCCTGGTAGCAAGGTCTTGTTGATGCGAGCTATGTGCGTGATGGTATCCTTGAGCTTAGAATTATACCTTTGGCCCAAGCTCTTCACTGGCATTTCTGAAACAGTTGGAACAGGTATTCCGTCGATATGAAATATTTGATCCTTGACCTTTAACAATGGAGATGCTTCTGCACTTGCTGGGTTTAATCTTCATCCGTGCCCATGTGATGTTTTGATGAAGTTTTTCCAGAAGTCTCTTGGTGCAGGGACATTTATCGTTAATGCTGTTATATCGTCCATATAGGCTTGCATTGGTGGTAACTGCTAGCCATACTGTAGCTGTTTTCCTCCCACAACCCATTTTGATGCTCTGATAATGAGCTCCATTGCAATAGTGAAGGTCAATGGGGACGTGGTGCACCCCACCATGATGCCTACTTCCAGTGGTAGCCAAGCTGTAGTTAAGTCTGATTTTGTGAGACAAAATTGCAAATCCTGGAAGTAGTTTTTTACCAGATTTGTTTTTGTTGCAGGCACGTGAAAATTTTCAAAAGCAGTCCGTGGTAGAGAATGAAGAACTGATCCATAGGCATTGGCCAGGGTGAGGAACAAGTCGTGCAGTTTCTTTTGTTCTTTCTTAGCAGTCTGGATTTGATGCCATGTGACGCTGGTAAGTTCAAGGCATCCCGAGAAGCCTGCTATGCCAGCCTTTTGGATTGACGTAACAATGAAATGGTTTGGTTTCAGATACTTTAAGTCTTTTCGCCAACACACTGAAAAAGATCTATGTTAAAAAGGTTTATTTGCCGAAACTTTTCGATGGTGGGCACATTTTTTAATTTTGGGATCAGCACTCTCCCCCACTCTTTGCCAGGTTTTGGAGATAACTTGCATTTCCCACACAACCCTCATGTTCCTCCAGAGGAATTTCAGAACATCTGGGGCATTCTTGTCGACACATTATGGATCAACATTAGGGCCTAGTGCAGAGGCCATTCTTGCCTTTTTCACTACCTCTCACCTCACTCAGCTTATGAGGGCTGATGTCAAATTGATGTTGCAGGGGTGAGATTGGTGGGATGTCAGCAGGGACAAGTATCGGTCCATCTTTTAGCTCATCAGTGTGGATGGTTCTGATGTGTCCTTCAACCTTTTTATAAAATTTATAAATCTTTGAGGTTGAAGACTTCATTTCTACCCTATTTGAAACTCGGGGCTTCATCAGGTTAATGCTTAAAAAACAAGTAGATTGAATCAGGTATTTATGGAACAGGAATGTGTAGAGACTGTATGATCAATCAAGCCTGCTACATGATTCAGTTAGTTCATAACTGATTTCTGCCTCAACTCAGTTCTGCAATTCTCTATAATTTCAATTCTAATTCTCCTTTGTGTCATAAATCCATCAATCTGTACTGATATATCATGGATATTAGCTAAATGTTTGAAGTGTATAACATGGAAACAGACTCTTCAGCCCATTGCATCCATGATGACCATTTGATTACCCATTCACACACATTCCATGTTATCCCACTTTTGTATCTGCTCCTTCCAGGCTAGGGTTTACTAGGTTTACTCATAGAAACTAATTAACTTACAAACCCACAATTAGAAATATAGAAAATAGGTGCAGGAGGAGGCAATTCGGCCCTTCGAGTCATCACTGCCATTCATTGTGATCATGGCTGATTGTCCCCTATCAATAACCCGTGCCTGCCTTCTCCCCATATCCCTTGACTCCACTAGCCCCTAGAGCTCTATCTAACTCTCTCTTAAATCCATCCAGTGACTTGGCCTCCACTGCCCTCTGTGGCAGGGAATTCCATAAATTCACAACTCTCTGGGTGAAAACGTTTTTTCTCACCTCAATCTTAAATGACCTCCCATTTATTCTAAGATATACTCTCACATCTATGGGATATCAGAACACCTGGAAGAAATCCATGCAGTTAGAACTTGCAAACTTCACACAGACATAATTCCAGGTCAGAATTTAACCCAGGTCTCTGTTGCTGTGTGGGAGCTGTGCCTGCCATGCCATTGTGCCCATGTTGACATGGGAAAAATGTTGACAGAAGCATATCCTTATTTTAGTTAGTAGACCTAAATTGTGCATAATTTGCAAGGTGCAATGCAGCTCTTTTGCAATATAGGCTAGAGCATTCCCTAATTGTTTGATGTAGCTAGACATACTGTAGTGAATTTATCTCCTTGCAATGTATTGATAATGCAACTATCAATGGGCAATTACTGGCAAATCAATAATATTGGTCTTTCATTACACATGCTCTAATTTCATTACACATGTTCTAAATTATACTTCCTTCTGAGAATGTTGCACCAGCATAATTTATCAATGTCGTTAATCTGCCATTGTTCATAACACTGAATGTGAACTTGGAAATGTCAGTTCCATTATTCAATTCAAGTTTAAAGAAGTACAGAAAGGGAAAGCATTGGATATATCTTTTGAAGTCATGGTCAATTTTGGATTCTCTTTGCATATTCAGCTTTGTTGTATTAAGCTTTTAGCTCACAGAACTTTGTTTGTAATTGAACAGACAGCTTCACACGGTGCTTACAGAACAAACAACAGAAAATGGGTACGAGTGGGTTAGTCTGGGAAGTTGAGAGGAAAATAGATTGCCTGCTGAATGTCAGTAGAGTATTAGAACGAGGGTCGGACCAGCCATGTTTAGTTTAGTGTAGTGTAGTTTAGAGATACACCACGGAAACAGGGGATTTGGCCAACCGAGTCCGCACCGACCAGTGATCCCTGCTCATTAACACTGTCCTTCACTAGGGCCACTTTTCACAATTATATCATGCCAATTAACCTACAAACCTGTATGTCTTTGGAGTGTGGGAGGAACCCAAAGTTCTCAGAGAAAACCCACGCGGTCACGGGGAGAACGTACAAACTCCGTACAGACAAGCACCTACAGCCAGGATCGAACAAGGATCACTGGCGCTGTAAGCACTGTAATGCAGCAACTCTACTGCCACAGTGCAGATGTTGGATTGTTGTGTTGGGTGATCGGGTGCTCAATTGGTTGGTGGGATGTGGCAGCAAATGAGTGGTGGAAGTTGTCAAAGGTGACTGGTGATAGGAGGGTTTTTGTTGGGCAACTATACTGCTCAAGAATGACATGTCTTACATGTAATCCTGATTTCTGTAAAAATATACAACCCACAACACTTTGCTCAAGGTTTTAAAATAAAGCTACATTGGAATGAATGAGGTGCCCTGTAGTTCCTGCACGAATTGATGATTAATCAGATCATTGCGAAGTTAATGGATATCAAAGAATGGTTTGCATTATTCTGAAAGTACCACTTCCAATTACCACTAGCATACCATATATAGAGTGTGTACAATCTACCAGTTGCCTTGAAACAACTTATCAAGGCTTCTTCTGCCCCTGATGTCTTGCTTTTTTAGCTCGTGTGGCAGGTAAATTGGTACACCTTTGGATGTAAGTTCTTCAAGTCTCTCATCATCCAAATGACATTACTTCTTTAATTTTTGGGGCAAATTCCTATAATTTCCTACCGAGAGCACTGTGAGAATAACTTCATAGTTTTGTGGATAGGTACATTGTTAAGTCACTCACTCACACCCAGAGTTACACAGCATTGATCCAGGGACATGCATTCAAATGGCGCCATGTGGAATTTAAATGCAAATAATAAATTATATTTGCTTTTTTAAAACTATACATAACAGCAGCAACCTTAAAATTGTTGTTCTGTTATAAAATCTATTACACTGGCTAATAAATGGCTCCTCAGTTCAGGAGCAGATGGGGATGGACATGAATGTCACATTGTCACATCCACATCCTGGAACAAACTGTAAAAAAAACCCTTTCATCTGTTATTAAAGAAAGAAGCTATTGTCACCTTTGCAAATAGGGTTAGGGATTACCAATAAACGTTGAAAAATTTTGAAATAATTCTACAATAAAAATCACAAATGTTGGAAATACTTAACAGATCAAGCTGCATCCATAGGAAGAAAAAAAACCCTAATGTTTCCGCTCAAATTCTTCCAGCATTTGCTCTGAATCTCTGACTTGCAATTTTGGAACATGGTACAATTCTCCTATAAGATATCTGTAAATCATTAAAATTGAGACATTATTTTGTTTAATCCAATTCCTTTGCCGGAATAAGAGAAATAATTTCTCAAAAATTCATTAACTGGCTATCTTAGACTAATTACATTTAAGAAAAAAATCCAAATGTGCTTCTGATACTTTTTCAATAATTAAAACAAACAATTTTTGAGGTGTGAAAGGTTTTATAAATAAAATAAAGTTACCATTCATTAAAAAATTCTTAAAAGATCTTTACAAAGAATGTACAATTTCATAACTGTTATTTAAATCAGATTCTAAAGCCTTATTTTCAGTTAAATTTATCAAATTCTATGAACTTTGTTTATTTATAAATGTGTTTTTTCAGAAACTAATTTAGCATGTAATTTGAGAATAAACTAATAGCAATACTATTGGACCTGCTGGTCATTACTTATTTCAGAGACACGTTTCACAGGAAATTTAAATTGCAAAGACATTGCATATTTAAAAACTCATTGCACAGCCTCTTCTCTTTTGTATAATCCATTCAAATAATTTGCATCCACCAGAAATGTTTGACATTTTTTCTCCTTTATATGTATTAACATTTGTGATGAACAATGGATGTATTAAATGAAATGACCACTGATTCATTTGAAATGCAGTTGGTGAATCATAACAAAATAATTTATCTGTGGAGCACAATTATCTCTAACATGGTTAATTAAACCTATCAATTATCTGGGCTTTTACAAGTGTCGGACAAAATTCCTCTGTGCAGAGTTTTGTTTTCAGGTTGACAGGCGGACTCTCTGTCGCGGTAGTGGTTTAAAGATGCTTTGACCTTCTACTAATTTATCTGGGAGATACATCAATTTCAGAAGCCACTAACATACTGTTCTAGATTCAGGTGAAACAAACTACTAATTAGATGGGAAAATATCCAAACTGCAAATACATTTCAAACCGATTACTGCTTTCAAGGTACATTAGAACAGATATTCTGATGACTGGTGCCCGTTGTGAATTAATGGTTGCTTTTATAACATCTGAATAATCTCAAGTAGAAGTGAAATATTTTCTCAACTGAAAAGATAAAGCAAATTTGTGATTTTCACAATTGTGCATGTTCATCAGAAGATCTTTTGGCAGTCACACCGTTGTGAATAAATTGTCATTTAGAGCTCTTAAAGAAGAAAAGCTCAAATACTGCACTGAATTGCTCAATGGCTTGGGGGTGAATTGGTTGTTACATTGTGCCGATAAGCAAAGATTGAACATTCCTCTGTTGTGACATTGATTTGAGATTGTGTTAGCAGCCAGAGGCAATCTCCACGCACAAAACTTAGAAAGCTTCACTTAATAATGAACAGAAATGTAATCAATTATTGTAGCTGTGTGAGCTTCATTTATAAAAGAAGACAAAATAGTTGTAACAAATTTCCCAACAACTTGTCAATAAAGTGGGATCCAATTAAGTATTGCACAAGCAGGCCTGCTTCCATTTCTTGGCTGGCACCTGCTTTCCTTTGTGTGATCAACTCTGTTCTTTGTGTCTTTTGGATCGTAGGTTCAATGGCATCAAATAGGCACAGCAATTGGTGAGAACTTTGCAAGCCCACCATTTCTCATGCATAAAATCCTGTTTTAACATTTATACTTTGATTGATTTTATGCTACGATTTAACATAAACGTATTGTGGAATTGAATTATTGGTTAACGGATGAGGAAGCAATTTAAATAAGCAAGGTGTAGGAAGGAACCGCATATACTTGGGTTTCCCCTGCACTGGGAAAACAGCCTAACTATTCAGGTTTGTTTTAACCCCATGTGCTGGGGACTACTGCGATGTAAAACCGCATATACTTGGGTTTCCCCTCCACCGGGAACCCAGGCTGACCGTTCAGGTCCATTAAGCCCCATCCCCTAGGGACTACTGCGGTCTAGAACCGCACTATTCTCGGGTATCCCCTCCCCAGGACCCCAACGTGTGGAGTCACTGACCGCGTTATCAGTGACTCCGATTGCGAACCCGACATTCCCAGCTCTCCGCTTCCACGGTTGGACCAAGGTTTGCCCTAGGCTGGTTCACTCCTCAGCCATCGCGAACATCCCGCAAAAAACCCGGAGGTTCCTGCAGGAGACCAAGAACAGGTAAGAAATAGCACTTACCTGAAACATTTTTGGACTTACCGTTGGAGGAGCTGCGCTGCTCCACAGTCGTCTGCACGAAAGTGTCTGACGCAATGATGCATGAACGGCTGTACGGGGTTCTTCACGTAGTCACTCACATGACTCTGAAGTAAAATCGATCATGCGTGGCACTCTTGGCAGAACATAATTGCAAATGCTTTACATTTTTTTCTGTCACACTCACATGATGAGCCACACCGTTGTTAACAATGGGAATGTTACTGAAATCTTCCCCTCTATTTAATTGTCCGCTATTATTTATTTCGAACTCTCATAGGATTGCAGAGCTTTCATTTGATACTTTGGATGTGAGGTTGCTTAGCTCTGTCTATTGCAAGCTGTCTTTGCTGGTTAGCGTGCATATGTGATCCTTTGTTGCATCTTCAGGCTGGCAAATCATCATTTTTAGGTTCACTGCTTGAAGTATTCTTGCATATCTGATATTACAAATTAAAATATGTACATTAATTAAAATCTGATTCCACATATTTGAATTTTCCTAAGCTTAGAGCACTGTGCAATGTGCACTGCTGGATTTGATTAGAGATTCTTCAACTTTGCCGAAAAATGCTGGCCTATCCACAGCTTTCTCCTCCTCAAACATCCCCAAAAGATAAGAGTCTGTATGATCATTGCCTATTGTTGTCTCTTAAATATTTGAGCCTATTTTGAGAGTTACCATATCTTATCTCATCATAAAGCAATAGAAATCCAGAGATAAAAATTGAGATTTTGTTGCATATAACCCAATCATCTGATCCTACGCTTCCAATGGGGACTGAGATTTGGATTTAAAATTGTACTGACATGATTTAAATGTAATTATTAATTAAATACATTATTAGAAGAATTCAATGTTTTAAATTTTGTAAATATATAGTTGTCCTATACAATATCCTCATATTTGAAGACCCTGGAATATGTTTAATGTTGTATGAGTGAAGGTAGTGTTGAGTAGTTAATTTGAAATGGTTATTGCACAGATTAGAACCAAATTTAAGGCAGAGGTAGATAGATTTTTGATTAGTACAGGTGTCGGAGGTTATGGGAGAAGGCAGGAGAATGAGGTTAGGAGGGAGAGATAGATCAGCCATGATTGAATGGCAGAGTAGACTTGATGGGCCAATTGGCCTAATTCTACACCTATCAATTATGACCAAATTTAAGTAATAACCAAACCATCATCTTCATAACCTGCACTATATTCACAACTGGCCAAGTGAAGTGAAAATGTAAAGGTAAATTATTATTTGTGTTAATTGAAAACATTTAAATTTACTTTTTTTAATTAACATTGCAGGCAATTTTTTTTAAATTTACAAATATTTATTATATTGTTTTGAACCTTTATATTTTATCTGAACATCAAAACTTGACAACTTTGACATATGGGGTTGACAGAACATTATGATTTCCAATGGATGGGATTTATTCTGGCCCACCCGTGAGCCTCATCATGTGAGTTACAGCACATCATAAATCATAATCATAAATTATGAGTATACTTTTTAGCCAAGTATGTTTTTCAACATATGAAGAATTTGATTTGCCATTCAGTCATACCAATAAAAAGCAACAAAACACACAAAATGTATTTAACAGAAACATCCACCACAATGACTCCTCCCCATTCCTCACAGATGGAAAGTATGTTTTGCAACATACGAAGAATTTGATTTGCCAGTCATACCAATAAAAAGCAACAAAACACACAAAATATATTTAACATAAAATTCTACCACAATGACTCCTCATTCCTCACTGGTGGAAGGCGAAAAATAAAGTTAAATCTCTTCCCTTCTTTGTTCTCCTGCGGTTGGAGGCCTGGAGCCTTCCATTGACGGGGTGATCTTGGCTCCCGTAGTCGGCAGTCGGGCCCTTCGCGTCGGGGCGATCAAGCTCCCGCATCAGGGGGATCTCAGCTCTCCTGTGCCGGGCGATCAGACCCCGGGTGGGGGCTAGTCCAACCTCTTGCCACTCTGGAGCTTCCCGACATCTGTCTTTACCCGAGACTGCGAGCTCCTCGATGTTGAAATCCGCAGGTTGCAGTTGGAGCGTCGATCCCAGGCAAGGGATCGCAGGCTCCAATGGTAAGTCCACGGGCAAGGGCGTCAGCTTCATGATGTTAGACTGCAGAGTGACCAGAGAAACGATCCGGAAATCAATTGCATCTCCTGCAAGGTAAGAGATTGAAAAACAAGTTTGACCCACCCCCCCCCCCCCCCCCCCCCCCCACATAAAACAAACCAGAGAACATTAGCACATACTTTTTAAAACACACTAAATATAACAGAAAAGCCAGACAGACTGTTGGCGAGGCTGCCATTGCTGACAGCACCACATGGTCCTCTCAATCCCACAGAGCTTCAACACTGAAATTCATGAGAATCTCAGTCAACAAACCTGAATGTGGTCAATTTGAAGCAATTGTGAGTGCAGGTGCTAAAATCTGGGCAAATAAATGATTCGGAAAATAAAGTAATTACTAGCCCGGTGTCTTGCTAACTCATCTGTTGATTGGGTTGATTCATTTACATAGTGCTAACATTAAAAAATAATTATTAGTTCCTTAACATCTTTTTGAAGCTGCACTTGGAGCTGAATTGAGAGGCAGAAATTTAAAAAATGGTTTGTGTTGATTTCACACAAATGTTGTTGGTTTCGGCAAAACCCACTGGGAGAGACACTAAATGACCGTCTTTGGGTATTTACCACAGTTCTCCAGGAATGCTGCTGGCCTCCTGTGGATAATACCGATATAATTTTCAGATGTGGATATATTCGTCAATTTTTATGCATTATTGAAAGGCTTTCATTGAATTAAATGCACATACAAAAAATAATCTCTTTCTGCAGCTTTTCATAAATTGTTTAGCCCAGGCTCAGAATATGCACATGCACCCAGAAATGTTGACTTTGTTTTCAGGCTTATGCTCTGTGTGATGTTTCAAATAAAATGTTTGGTAATAAAGCATACAGCATGAAATTGGTAGGATGACTTGATAGAAACTTGTAATAAAAAGATATGTTCACATGATCAAACCCAAATTGAGTCTGCTGTTTTTCATCACAAGATATATTCACAGCATTTAATCTTAGCCGAGCTCTGCTCAGATTATTGAAATGGTGCTGATTTTTGTTTCTATCCATTCAGCTTCAATATAATTAAATATTTTGGGAGAAATATCTTAGTTTATATTTGAAATACCCCCCCCCCCCCCCACCCACCCCAATTTTTTTTTTTTTTTTTACTTCATCCATAGTATCCACCCATTCACTGTCCCGATGCTCCAATCCTGGGGGCACAACAGCAGCCGGCAGCCCCTTCAGCCCAACTTTTAGATTTAAACTCTAAATCTTTCTACTTTCCTCTATCCCTTTAAAGAAACTTGAAAATACCCAATACTTTGTCTGAGCCATTGGTTGCCTCTCCTTTCATTCACCATTTCTGTTTGTAAAGTTCTCACAATGTTTCCTGATCAGTGTTATATAAATGCAAATTCTTCCTTGCATGTGAAAACTATGTGCAGTAATTTTTATTGTAAATAGAAACATTGATATTTCACTTACACACCATCACAATGAAAAATGAGTTTTTCAAAATTTCAGAATGTATTTACTTGAGCTGGACCATGTCACATTCAGTTATTTTTCCATAAAAAATCAAATGTAAATGTTGAAAAGCGAATATTGCAGTGGGAGATTTGTTCTGTGCACTGGATTGTCAGTCATAAATGTGGCTATAAATTATGTATTTTGAATTATGCATTTTGAAACAACATTTGCCTGCTATTCAACATAAAGGTAAAGCAAATTGAATGTTGAGAAAAAGGAGTTCAATTGAACATCAAGTCAATCAAGTAAAATCAAGTCAAGTTTATTGTCATATGCACAAGTACAGTGAGGTACAGGTAAAATGAAAAACTTGCTTGAAGCAGTATCGGGTACAGAGACTCTGACAACACACAAAAACAGAAAATATACATACTATAACATACATAAATTGCACGTCAGTGAAAGAAAAAACTGGTGCGAAAATAAAGATATTACTGCAAAAATACATGATTAGAAGCTATGTCCATGGTAGTGCAAGATGTGGCCTATTGTGTTCCCTTGCCAAAATAGGATTAGTGTTGTTCAAGTTCAAGTTCGCATTTATGGTCACTTAACCAATTAAGGTACAGTGAAATTTGAGTTGTGCGGGTCGATTAAAAAAAAAACTGACAATTGTAGAAAGGTAACTGTTCCTGAAATTGGTGGGGTGGTACTTCAGGCCTCCTAACCCTTTGCTCGATGGTAACATCAAGAAGGGAACATGGCCCGGATGGTGGGGATCGTTGAAAATAGATGCTGCCTTTTCAGCAGGTTCCATGTACATGCTTTTGCTGTGGGTGGGCTGTGCCCACAATGGACTGGCTGAGTTCATAATGGTGGTCTCTTGTTGTTGTTTCATGCAGTATAAATAAAAGTAAACAACATTTATTCACCATCCATCATTGCTATTGTGAATTTGGTGAGTTGCCATCTTGCATTGACACTGTCAGTTTAACGAAGAGGTTGAGATGTCCTAGTACCTGGCGGAGAACTTACAGGCAGTGTTGCTTGCATGCACCTGCTACACTCTTCCATTTTTATGCTAAATATGACTGTGTTCTGAAGAACTAAAATCTTGACAAGTTTTCTCAATATATTTTGAAACTGGTGCACATTTCAACCATTTACATTAATGATTGAAGGAATGCATTCTGAAGCCAGTGCTGATTAACCTAATTCCTTTGTACAAACCCACAAGCAAATTTCCTAAAATGGTTGCACAGGTTTTCCTAAAATGGTTGCACAGCAGCAACTTTATTTGTTGATGCCTCTCATGCCTGTAAGCTCTCTGTTGACTTATTGTCACTTATTGAGACAGAAATGCTGAGAGCTAAAATAAAGAACTGTACTAGGGTCAAATATGTTTTCTATGCAGGCTGCCACAGGTTAACATATGCATGGCCAAAGCCTGAAGTGATTGTAGTTTGAACATACCATGTCTGGAGGTTATATAGAACATAGAACTGTACACCACAGAAATGGGCACTTCAGCCCACAATGTCAGTGTCAAACATGATGCCAAGTTAAACTAATCTCTGTCTGCACATTATCAATATCTCTCCATTCCATGCATATCCATCTGCCTATCCAAAAGTCTCTTAAATGCCACCATTATATCTGCCTTAACCATCATCCCTGGTAGCATGTTGAGGCACCTGCCACTCTATGCAAAAAAAAAGCCCTGCACATCTCCTATGCCCTCTTGTCTACTTTTATTTATATTGCATGAAAGAACAACAAGAGACCACCATTATGAACTCAGCCAGTCTTTGACCTTTCCACCCACAGGTTCTGATTATTGACCTTACCAATGCCTCTCATAACGTTATATACTTCTATCACATCATCCCTCAGTCTCTGACCTTCCAGAGAAAACAATCCAAGTTTGTCCAACCTCTCCTGAAATGTAATACCCTCTAATCCAGGTAGCATTTTGGTAAACCTCTACTGTACCCTTTGCAAAGCCTCCACATCCTTCCTGTAATGGGGCATCCAGAACTGCACATAACATTCCAAATCCAACCGAACTGAAGTCCTATAAGCTGCAATGTGTCCTCAATATTCTCATACTCAATGGCTCGGTCAAAGAAGGTGAGCATACCACACACAATCTTTACCACTCTGTCTAGTCGTGTCGCCAAGTTCTTTCATTAAGCAGCTAATGAAGGATCATTGAACATGATAGTACTTGAGAAGCTCAACCAAATGATGGGGATACATTGGGAGGACTGAGTCGGGAGCAACAATGGAGGCTTCTCCCCTCCATCTCAACACTGACGACCTCATTTCTTTATTCAATACCACTTGCTCTTCCATCCTGGATTCTGTTGTTCCTCTTAAAATGAAAAAACCTAAGCCCAAAGATTGGCCCTGGCTCAATGACACCACCAGAGCCCTAAGAAGAAAGTGCAGCTAAGAATTATGTCATTGCAATAGCCGGTCCCAGCATCCTCCCTATCATCAACAGTTCTCTGGCCACTGGCACTGATCCAACCTGTTTCAAGCATGTGGTGGTCCAGCCCCTCCTGAAAAACCTAACCTAAACCCCACCTTGCCTAGCAACTACAGACATATTTCCAAACTGCCTTTCCTTTCAAATGTCCTCGAAAAGGTCATTCTAAATGGTGGGTCTCTGGAACTCTCTGCCACAGAGGGTAGTTGAGACCAGTTCATTGGCTATATTTAAGAGGGAGTTAGATGTGGCCCTTGTGGCTAAAGGGATCAGGGGGTATGGAGAGAAGGCAGGTACAGGATACTGAGTTGGACGATCAGCCATGATCACATTGAATGGCGGTGCAGGCTCGAAGGGCCGAATGGCCTACTCCTGCACCTAATTTCTATGTTTCTATGTTTCTAAATCAACTGATGCCTTAACTACACCAAAATACCATCCTGGAAAGTTTCCAATCAGGTTTCAGGGCCCACCACAGCACATAGTTTGCCTTGTTGAAGGTACACAACAACCTGCTTCTCGCCATCGACTCCGGCGAATGTGCAATCCTGCTCCTTCTCAACCTCAGCACAGCGTTTGATACAGTGGACCACACCTTCCTAATTGCCGTCTCCGGTACGGGGTTGGTGTTGATGGCACTGCCCTGAGCTGGTTCGTTTCCTACCTCAAAGATAGGAGTTTCTCTACAAACATAGGCAACTCTTTCTCTTCCCCAGCTGGCCATTGCTGTTGGGTTCCACAAGGCTCCCTCCTAGGCCCCATTCACTTTTCTCTGTATATGCTCTCCCTAGGCCAAGTCATTCAAAGGCACGGCATTTCTTTCCACTGCTATGCAGACGATACACAGCTCTATCTCCCCCTGAAACCCAACAACCGATCAAATCTACTCAGCCTTATGTACTGCCTCGAGAATATAAAGTGTTGGATGGCGTAGAACTTCCTCCAACTAAATGAGAGCAAATCTGAGGTCATCCTACTTGGCCCCTCGGACTCCATCAAAACTATAGCAGGCAACCTTGGAAGCCTAACATCCTTATTCAAACCGCACGTCAAAAACCTTGGCATGATATATGACTGCATTAAAGTTTGACAAACAAGTCAATGCTCTGGTAAAGGCTAGCTTCTTCCAGCTTCACACAATAGCTAAAATCAAACCATTCCTCCAATTCGACATCCTTGAAAAGATCATCCATGCATTTATCTCATCCCACCTTGATTACTGCAACTCCCTATACACTGGCATCAGCCAATTATCCCTGTCCCACCTGCAATTGATCCAAATGCCGCAGCGAGACGTCTGATGGGTACCCGTAAAAGGGACCACATCACCCTGATTCTGGCCTATCTCCATTGGCTCCCAGTACGGTACAGAATCAATTTCGAATTCCTCCTATATGTATACAATGCCCTTAACGGGTTTGCCCCCACCTAAATCAAAAATCTGCTAACCCACCATTCTACCTCCAGGTCCCTCAGGTCGGCCGACATGGGGCTACTGAGGTTTCAGCTCCGGGGCGACCGCGCTTTTGCAGTTGCAGCAGCTAGACTGTGCAACAGCATCCCTATTCTCATCTGAACTGCCCCCTCCATCGACTCCTTTAAGTCTAGACTTAAAACCTATTTCTACTCACAAGCGTTTCTTGAGGTCCTCTGAGGGAGCGCTCTATGTATGTATTTTTGTATGTATTGTTAGATCTATGTGCCATTGTATGTAGCACGTTAGTACCTGCACTGATGTAAAGCACTTTGGTCAACGAGAGTTGTTTTTAAATGTGCTATAGAAATAAAATTGACTTGATTTGTCTTGACTTGACATAAGGGCATAGAATGGCATTGTTCAGAAGGTACATCTGGATTTTGTATGATGCAAATACACAGTGCTAGGGATACTCCGGGATAGTCATCCATATAATGGAGAAAGAGTTGGTAAGCGGTGCCAGAGTAGGTTTGGAACAAGGAAAATATATTAAAAAGTCAGACATAGCTGGGGTCCATGCGAGTGCCCATGGCCATACCTTTGATTTGTAGGAAGCGAGGGAAATTAAAAGAGAACTTACTCAATGTAAGAACAATTTAGCCAAATAGTTTCAGTGCAGTTACAGGATTGACATCTACCTGGCAAATAGCCTAGGCAGGTGCTACTGACAAAATCTAGCTGCAATCAAGTCTGACTGGATACTGGCCAGTCAATCCACTCTTCATCATCAGCAAAATGATGAAAGGTGTCATTACTGGATACTCGCCAGTGACTACTCTCTGAGGTACAAAGCCTCTAGGCTTCACTGCAGTCCAAATATAGATCTTTGGAGCTAAAGTTCAGAAAAAGTGAAAGCCTTGATATCTGAGGTGCATTTTACCAAGTGTACCATCAGGTAGCCTTGGGGAAAAATGACAAAAATGGGCCTAGAGGAAAACATTTTAGATCCATTTGGGACATGAAAGAACTGTGGATTACTTTGTTATTGGAGGAAATTTGGATTTGAGCAGAGTACAGTGAAAACTCAACTTGCTTCTCAGCATGGGGGGCTTGGAGAAATAATAAATTCCTGGGTCTGTGAATGCCTGGTAAACTGAGCAGGGGTGTACAAGATTAACTATAATGGGGTGCAGTGGAAAAAAAACATTGCTCAGTGTTGTGCGAATGAGGATGGAAAGCTGCCTTTGAGAGGATAAATCTAGGTTAAATCCAGTTCTGTGGGAACAGGCAATATCCTGGTTAGCTCGAGAGAATCACGGGTGAGATGGGTGAGAATGGTGCAAAGCAATATAGTGACGTTGCAGGAACTGCAAGGGCTAGAATCAAATTTGTAATTTTAGCTACACAACATCCAGTGAATAAAGTGTTCACTTTTGTTCAATAGGGGCAGTAATTTGTGAATTATTCTGTAGAAGTAGCCCAAAATCCTGCTTAATATGGGGAATAGATTAGTAGAAATAGATTAAAGAAATCCAAATCAAGGCAGAAATTTGATGCTTGAGCACCAAAGTTGACGTCTCTGCAATTACCTAAGGCTTTGATTTATCAAACCAGAAAAGTTCTTGATGGGTACTGATGGAAAAGATACAAGGGTTACTGTTCAAAAAGATTATTTAAAATAATTTGAGTGGTTTGCTGCGACACTTCTTTCCGCTAAATGTCTTCACTTATGCGATAAAACGAAGCAGTGAAGGAACTGGTGCCTCATTATATTAATGGAAAATGCATGTTAGTGACTTGTCAGTCCACATTAAAAGTAATCAGGTTTTCTTTTCCAACACCAAATTTGCTATCATTTGTTTGTACAGCATTGATTTCCCAATTTAATGTTCTAAAACTATGCGGCAGTCAAAGCCACATTTACCTTGTAATCAATACATGTTTAAGGTGTTTGCTATTGTAATACAGTATAGATTTTTTCACCACGTTCATCTTCCTTGGTAACTGGACATCCAAGTTAATTTATGGCTTTATGATTTGTTTATTATTCCAGACTAATGTCGTGCTCTGATGAATAACACAATGTAATTTCTTCAAATGGAAAATTATGGTCAAAGAACAATGTGATACAAGCACAATTGTATTACGGTTTCTAAAATCGTAATTACTCTTATCTTTGTATTCTTATCTTGTATGACATTCTTGAATTCACAAGGATTTTGTGGCATCAATTCCACATCAGGAAGATGCTGCACCCCATGCAATAATGGTTTTGGAGCACTTTGCAGTGGGTGTCCAACATTGTGCATTCTCAGAGAAACTTGATCTCATAAGCACAATGCTGGGACAATAGGAAAGTTATGCCCCTGTCCCACGTAAGCCCCTGTCCCACTTAGGAAACCTGAATGGAAACCTCTGGAGACTTTGCGCCCCACCCAAGGTTTCCGTGCGGTTCCCAGAGGTTTTTGTCAGTCTCCCTAATGGTCGAAAGTGGATTCCATTTGAAAAATCGGTAATTTTTTAATCAAAGCCAGTTGCGATGCTAGTTGAAGGTGGTTGCCGGAGGACAAAAAGTGGAAACAGTAAAGGAGGTGTTCACATGAATCTGCTGCCTCTCTTTATCTTAATGGTATAGTCTCCCACATATTGAGTTCAGCAAAATCTAATGTTGGAAGCTGAGTACAACTAGTATTAACTGTTCATATTGCATGAAGATAACAAGAAATAACTTAATTTCCCTTACTAGCTACTGCTCCAGCAAATTCAGAATTTATCCCATGTCACAGTGTACTACTTCATTCAGCGATTGTCCTCCAGTGATCCAAAACCTCTCTGTGGTTCTTCTCGTAATCTATTGTTTGTGCTACATATCCCAGATATTTTTATCAACAGACATTGGGAGCACTTTCCTTTTGCTCTCATACATAGAAACCATTCCATTTAGATCTCCTACACATTCTTCTTGGTTTTCTAAAATCATTACACTGCTGTTCAGTAAAGGAATGAGCCTTTCTCCACCACAACCAACCAATGATAAGCAATGTTTCTTCACTAAATTGCAATTATCTATCTCAAATCATATTTTTTTTTAAAGTAGAGCAATATAACGGATAGTTAAGCAGAATGTAATCTTTACCAATGTCTAGGATTTACATTTATGCTAATACAGTCTCATACAGCCCTGGTACTCCTGAAACTTGTTCAAAGGAGACTTCCTCCAGCCCAATCCCGGGCACTGGAGTTTCAAATTCCCAATTCAAACTGGCACCATATTCATGATATGGAACCCCCTCAGGGGCTGCCTGGGAATATTCTTGGTTCTTAGACCCTTGGTTCATTATTGTTTGGAGTATTTTCTCCATTTGATCCATTCTGAGCCATAAGGCTTTCCTTTCTGGACCTTCCAAATCGGATTCATCAGAAACCTCAGGCCTTTCAGCTTTTCTTTTACATTTTTTAGGCACTGGGTTTTCCTCCAAAGTTTCTGTTTGTGGAGCAACCAAAGGCTCACTAACGGGTATTCAACGGCCACCGGTATCGGAACCGGCTTCGCAATAATCTGCTGTCCCGACTCTTCTGCACCCTGGGACGCACGTTTTACCCGCGATTTTTTAACTTTCTCCATTTTAGTTTAACTCCTCCTGGTTTACCCACCAGCCTACGGAGTTTTGAAAACGCCCTGGAAGTAAAATTATTTCACTTACCTGCGGGCCGTTTCCTTACCGCTGTGTTGGAGCTGCGCTCTGCAGCTCTTTCCTCTACCGACAGCGACGACGTAATGCCGATCAAGCGCCAGGGGGGCTTCTTCACGTAGTCACTCACGTGACTCCGAAGTAAAATCTGTCAATCTCTGCCTTAAAAATATTGAATGACTTAACCTCCATAGTCATCTGTTGCAATGAATCCCACAGCTTGCACGACACTTCAATGACTTGCCCATTCTAATTTCCTAAGAGTAGATCATGCTTTGCCCTCTCATTAGTCAGTAAAGCAACATTCCATCTCTATATCTCCTGTAGCACCTATACCCTGGAACATTAAGCTGATAATCCTGTCTCTCTCTCAGCTAGGTTTCCAGATACCATGTTCCAGTTGCTTGTACCTACCTGTCTTACCCATCAAACCTCTCACATTAAAATCAATGCAATTTAATCTAACAGTCAATAGACAATAGACAGGTGCAGGAGTAGGCCATTCGGCCCTTCAAGCCAGCACCTCCATTCAATGGCTGATCATCCCCAATCAGTACCCCGTTCCTTCCTTCTCAACATATCCCCTGACTCCGCTATCTTTAAGTGCTCTATCTAACTCTCTCTTGTAAGCATCCAGAGAATTGGCCTCCACTACCTTCTGAGGCAGGGAATTCCATAGATTCACAACTCTCTGGGTGAAAAACATTTTTCCTCATCTCCGTTCAAAATGACCTACCTCTAATTCTTAAACTGTGGCCCCTGGTTCTGGATTCCCCCAACATCGGGAACATGTTTCCTGTCTCTAGTGTGTCCAATCCCTTAATAAACTTATATGTTTCAATAAGATCCACTCTCATCCTTCTAAATTCCAGAGTATGCAAGTCCAGCCGCTCCATTCTATCAACATATGACAGTCCCGCCATCCCGGGAATTAACCTTGTGAATCTACGCGGCACTCCCTCAATAGCAAGAATGTCCTTCCTCAAATTTGAAGACCAAAACTGCACACGATACCCCAGGTGTGGTCTCACTAGGGCCCTGTATAACTGCAGAAGGACCTCTTTGCTCCTATACTCAACTCTTCTTGTTATGAAGGCCAACCCGCCATTAGCTTTTGTCACTGCCTGCTGTACCTGCATGCTTACTTTCAGTGAGTGATGAACATGGACCCCCAGATCTCTTTGTACCACTTTATATTGTGAATAGCTGCGGTATCAGCACCGAGTCTTGCAGTTCCGCACGAGTTACTGCCTGCCACTCTGAAAGGAACCCGTTAATCACTGCTCTTTGTTTCCTGTCTGCCAAACAATTTTCTATCCATGTCAGTACCCTACTCCCCAATACCATATGCTCTAATTTTGCCCACTAATCTCCTATGTGGGACCTTATCAAATACTTTCTGAAAGTCCAGGTACACTACATCCACTGGCTACATCCATTGTCCATTTTCCTAGTTATGTCCTCAAAAAATTCCAGAAGATTAGCCAAGCATGATTTCCCCTTCATAAATCCATGCTGACTTGGACCAATCCTGTTACTGCTATCCAAATGTGTCGCTATTTCATCTTTTATAATTGCTCCAGCATCTTCCCCACCACCGATGTCAGGCTTCCAGGTTTATAATTCCCTGCTTTCTCTCTCCTGCCTTCCTTCCTCGCTCCCTGTCGTGCTCCTGCCTATTATTCTTGTAAGTTTCACTTCTGTAACACCTTACTTCAATTTCTTCCCTGGACCATCTGACCATCATGAATATTTGCTGTTGTTAATGAATTGAAACTATTGTCTACAGGTGACCCCAGCAACATGTTTTAATAATCTGGTTCTGCTGCAGTTAACAAATTCAAAATGCTTGGTCAAAATGAACTAGTTTGACTAAAACGTCCAATTTATGTTCTTGGTGGGTATAAAAAGCCATGAATAAAGTGGTCACCGTTAACAGTCCCATGATAAAGAGTCTTAATTTAAGTACTGGGTCACTTTTAATATATTTTAGTTGATATGATAAATTTATTCAAGTTGTCATCACTCCATGATGGTGAAGTAGTGACAAAGCTGCTTTCTGCGGACATCTCCAATAATAGGAGCTTTTTAAAGTTCAGATCAAATTTGTGCTTGTAATCCAAATAAATATTTCCCCATTAACAGCAGTATTTATCCTGTCTGCATAGATATATTAGGCTATGCTTAAACATTAATAACATTGCATAGAGTTCATAGCACTAAAATAAACTATTTATAGACAATAGACAATAGGTGCAGGAATAGGACATTCGGACCTTCGAGCCAGCACCGCCATTCAATATGATCATGGCTGATCATCCCCAATCAGTACCCCATTCCTGCCTTCTCCCCATTTCCCCTGACTCCGCTATTTTTAAGAGCCCTATCTAGCTCTCTCTTGAAAGGATCCAGAGAACCTGCCACCGAGGCAGAGAATCCCGCAGACTCACCACTCTCTGTGAGAAAAAGTGTTTCCTTGTCTCAGTTCTAAATGGCTTACTCCTTATTCTTAAACTGTGGCACCTGGTTCTCCCCCAACATCGGGAACATGTTTCCTGCCTAGCGTGTCCAAACCGTTAACAATCTTATATGTTTCAATGAAATTCCCTCTCATCCTTCTAAACTCCAGAGTGTACAAGCCCAGCTGCTCCATTCTCTCAGCATATGACAGTCCCGCCATCCCGGGAATTAATCTTGTAAACCTACGCTATCTTCCTCAATAGCAAGAATGTCCTTCCTCAAATTAGGGGACCAAAACTGCACACAATACTCCAGGTGTGGTCTCACTAGGGCTCTGTACAACTGCAGACGGACCTCTCTGTTCCTATATTTGATTCCTCTTGTTATTAAGGCCAACATCCTATTGGCTTTCTTTACTGCCTGCTGTACCTGCATGCTTACTTTCATAGACTGATGAACAAGGACCCCCAGATCCCATTGTACTTCCCCTTTTCCCAACGTGACGCCATTTAGATAGTAAACTGCCTTCCTGTCTTTGCTACCAAAGTGGATAACCTCACATTTATCCGAATTAAACTTCATCTGCCATGCCATCCAACTCCCCCAACCTGTCCAAGTCACCCTGCATTCTCATAGCATCGTCCTCACAGTTCACACTGCCACCCAGCTTTGTGTCATCAGCAAATTTGCTAATGTTACTTTGAATCCCTTCATCCAAATCATTGATATATATTGTAAATAGCTGCGGTCCCAGCACCAAGCCTTGCGGTACCCCACTAGTCACTGCATGCCATTCTGAAAGGGACCCATTAATCCCTACTCTTTGCTTCCTGTCTGCCAACCACTTCTCTATCCATGTAATTCATCTTCTTTGCAAGAGTCAATCCAAGGTTAATTTACTACCCAATGTAGAGTCAAGAGTCATACTAGACTTAATGGAACCCGTTGGATCCCATGTTCACACGGGAGGGCTGGTCCCCCAACGTAATATTCCACATCTCCACCAATTCCAATATTGGTCGCTAGTGGGGGGGGGGGGGGGGGGGGCTTTCTGGAGCACTAGAGTGCAGGCTACCAGTTCATTTCATTTCAAGCAGAGTTCAGTTCACTCATGGGGTAGACTCATATTTCTGGACTCAACTCTCACTCGCAGTCTTCCAGGGTGACTGATTCACACCTGGCCTCTGGGGTTTTATACTCCTGGCCCCCCGGAACGTGCATTGCCTTCTTCATGGTGATTGACAGACGAGAGGACCAATCAGCTGATCTCAAGATTTTATAAACATTCATAACTTTTTTTTCCATCGATGTAAAAAATCCTCGGGGCTGCCTCAGTGGAGGAGGACTGTGAGTAAGATGGCCAAAAATCATAGTGATATATGGTAGCGTCTTTTCTAAAATCAATATGCAGCGCAGACAGGAAGTGGTCAAGATGAGACTTTTAGTTATATGGATGTCCCAGATAGAACAATGACATTCTTACTTGCTGCAGCACAACAGGATGTGTAATCACAATAAATAAATAATCTTTTTTGTATATTTAGTATGCAAAAGAATATAACATTTCCCTTTTAATATAGTTAATAATTTTGCATCAGGTTTATTACATTCTGACTAAAAGAAACTTTTTCCACCAAATCTCTCTAGGGGTTTAATTTAATTTGCTGTTGCTGTTCCAATCCTCTACTCTTACTTTTTAATCATAATTTTTCTGACAAATTAATTTTTAAAAGTTACACAAGAAATCATCCAACCTCAATGAATCCCTTGATGGGATCTTTCTAAATCTCTCCAGAATCCAGGGAATTCTTCAAAATAACTCCCCAATTGTTTCCGAACCAAATATAGGAACCTGCAGTTGAATGGAAAGAAAATAAAAATACCAACATTAATTGCATTTATATAGTGTTTTTGAGATATGAATGTGCACCCAGGCACCACACAGATTCAATCTTAAACAACATTTGATAACGGGGGAGTTTTAAAAAGGATTTAAAAAATGATTATTTTCCAAAACTTTTAAGAAAAAGAGATGGAGGGAATGAGATGGAAACATTTTTAAAAATCCAGAATTTATGACCTAATTGCAGTTATGGTTATCAAAGAGAACCAATTAAAACCTGGACTTATATGAGAGTAAATATCGTTGGGTTTAGTGTGGGTAGCGGAATATTGAGGTGTCAGATGTAGTGTTTACTTCCTTCCCACTCTGATCAGTCTTAGTTCAGCCTCCTCCCCAAAACCTCTTGAGCCAAAGCCTCAACTTACACTCCAACACAGCACATAGTTTATTGTCATGTGTACCTAGGTGCAGTGAAAAGCTTTTATTGTGGGCTAACCAGTCAGCAGAAAGATAATACATGATTACAATTGATCCATTTACATTGTATAGATACATGATAAGAGAATAACATTCAGTGCAAGGTAAAACCAGCAAAGTCCAATCAAGGATAGTCTGAGGTTCATTTACGAGGTAGATAGTAGTTTAGCACTATTCTCTCGTTGTGGTAAGATGATTCAGTGGCCTGATAATAGCTGGGATGAAACTGTCCCCGAATCTGGTCATCACACTTCTATACCTCCAATACCACTTACCCTCCAACACAGCACATCTGCTCAACCCAACATGGTCATTCCAAATAAACCTCTCTGCTGTACCGTGCCTTCTTTTTATTGGCTGCAAAATTAGCTAAGTTTGATCATTCAATCAATCCAATGACTGCTATTTGAAATATCCTGCTGCTGCTCTGAAATGGAAATTGACTGACTTAACCAATCCAATTGCGGTTTTTCTCAATTCTCCACCAAACCTCATAGGTCTGCAGCTTCATTAGTCTTTATGCAGTTCTGAAGGTCAATGCAGGCCTGTACGAAGCGTTTCAAAAAGGGGTGTGACATGACAGGATTACAAACAAAGGATGTCAAAATGTGCACACAACACACTTCACGAGTGCAAAGCTCGAAGTTCCTCGAGGTCCAGGGCCCGCTTAAGGGCCGTGGATGCTCAGGGGTTTTAGATGCTCTCTGGTGCATTCTGAGCCTTCTTTTGGTGCATTTTTGCATAAAATTTATGACCAATATTTTAGAAATAATTTTGGTTGAGTGAAGAATAATGAGTGGGTGGAATGGGATGATTGGGGTCATTGTTGTATACATTTTTTTAAATCAAGAATTGAAGTTGTCCTTGTTTTAATAATGAAGTTGTACTGTTGTAAAATGTTATGTGAATTGTTATAAAGGAACATGCAAAAACTACAAAAAAATACTGTAAATTCTTGCAGTGAAGTAAATCTTTTTTTAGAAAATGTTTTGTGTGTTGATTTGATTTCCTGTTACTGTTTGATGGTGTTAGTGTGTGCAGCGCACCTTTAATGGTCCTCCTGATCTAACAACTTCACAACACATCAATTTCAACATGGAATAGTGATGTGAATGCAACATTTAGTTCAACTTCAATTTCCATCATGAAAATTGAAGTCGAACTAAATGATGCATTTACATTACTATGATTGCTTTCAAACTAACCCATATTACTGTCATACCATTATAACACATTCTAGTTCCATGGTGACTCATAAACAAAATCACAAATCACATTGTGATTTCTCAATCACAATGTGATTGTGAATAATGGCAGAGCTGCCAGGTTTCACCAAGCATTTCCATATTTTGATGGCATGACGATGGATCTGCCAGCATGCTGTCTGCTCGCACTGCGACTTACGTCACCTCCAAACCCTCCCTCATCCCCTCATTGTTCAAAAGTTGCCCTGTCGACTGAAGACCAAAGATCATAGCTGAAGACTGTGTTGGTCCAACCGGCACTCCTTTGGTTGACACTCGCTCGCTCGCCCGCTCGTGCATCGGGTCTCTTCCCCTCCCCTCTCTCCCCCATCTCCCCTTCCCTCTCTCCCCTCCCCTCTCTCTCCCCTCTCCTCTCTCTCCCCACCTCTCTATCTCTCCCCTCCTCTCTCTCTCCCCCTCTCTAAATCCCCACCCACTCCCTCTCTTCCCCCCTCTCTCTCCACCCCTATCAACCCCCCCCCCCAGGTTCGGCACATGCCACCCCCGTTCTCTCACCCCCACTTTCTCTCTCCCCTCCTCTCTCTCTACCCCCTCTTTCTCTACCTCTGTCTCTCTACCCCCGCTCTCTCTCACTCCCCTCTCACTACCCCCCTCTCCTTCCCTCCCTCAGTTCAACCTGGGCCTCCTCCCTCTCCCCCTCTCTCCCTCTCCCCTCTCCCCCTCTCTCTCCCCTCCCCCCTTTATCTCTCTCTCCCCCCCTCTCTCCCCCCTCATTCTCTCCCCCCCCTCTCTCTCCCCCCTCTCCCTCCCCCACTCTCTCTCCACCCCTCGGCTCAACCCAGGTCTCCCCCCCTCACTCCCCCTCTCTCTCCCCCTCTCCCTCCCCCCTATCTTCCCGCTATCTCCCTAAATTGTCCCCCCTCTCCCCCTTTCTTCCCTGCCTCTCCCCCGTCTCTCTCCTCTCTCTCACCCCTCCCCACCTCTCTCTCCCCCAACTCTCCCCCTCTCTCTCACCTCTTCCTCACCTCTCACTCCCCCAACTCTCCATCCCCTCTCTCCCCCACCCTTCTCTCCCCACATCTTCCCTCCTTGGCTTGGCCCAGGCCTCCCCCTCTTTCTCTCATCCCTTTCTCTCTCCTCCCCTCTCTCTCCCCCTCTCTCTCCCCCCTCTTACCCCTATCTCCCCCCTTTCTCCCTCTCTCTCCTCCCCTCTCCCTCCCCACTCTCTCCCCCCTCTATCTCCCCCCACTCTCTCCCCCCTACTCTCTCCCTCCCCTATCTCTGAATAATATTAATACAATAGCAAGGGGGGTGGTTAGTGTGTATGTGTATGGGGGGTGGGGTGGTTAGTGTGTGCGTGTGTGTGTGGGGGGGGGGGGGTGGTTAGCGTGTGTTTGATGCCGCAGGCTGCCCCCCTCACCACACAACCGCACGTTGAGGGGACGGGACCCACTTGGTCTAGTAACCATTAAAAGTCTGATCTTGGATGTGTGTGTGTTTGTTCATGTGTGTTTGTTTGTGTGTATGTTTGTCTGTATAATCACATCTTCTCGAAAAAATGGCGCGCTAACGGTACGTTTTTTACATATTCCGGTAGAGATTTTTCCCCTGGAGTCCAAAACCGCCTTATCTGAAAATGTAATGCTTTAATTCACAAGTTATTAATGAAAATCTTCAAAAATCTGACAACTTTGAAGTCTGCACCATCTTGCTCAGGCTGTGAGTGTCGTCACCCTCCCCCTACCCCTCCATCCTCCTTTGGTTGACGCACGCTCCCTGCTGCCCACTGCTCCTCTTCCCCTCTCCTCAAGCAGCGATATTGGCAATGAGTCGCTCCGGGGAAAGAACAAGTCTCTGCCCTCTCAGTCATCAAATGCAACACCAAGGTCATCTAGCGGCTGTATGGCTGCATGAGGGCCAAGGAGCCCACAAAAAAAGGCTCCCTCTGTTTGGTGTAGAATAAAAAATATTGCGCCCCAATTTTGTTTTCTCACTGGATTTTTTTACTCTGGAAAAAATGTGGGGTTCAAGCACACCCATCGCACCCTCCCCCCCCCCCCCCCCCCCCTTCAATGTATGACATGTATTTTATTTTACAGCATAGAATAAAATGTTACACAGTACAGGAACAGGCACCTCAGCCAACAAAGTCTGTCAGGAGCATGATGCCAACTCATCTCCTCTGCTTGCATGTGATCCATGCCCCATGCTCCCCCCTCCCCCCCACTATGTATTCCCTGCAATATTTATGAGTTTATCTAAAGATCTTGTGCTTCCATCAACACCCCTGGCAGTGTTTTCTTGCTTATCAACAATCCTGTTCTGCCTTGGCAACAATACATCACACCAGTATGGTTCTCCTTGAAAAGGCATATCTCACATGAAAACCACCACACTTTTTTTTCATTCCTGAGTGAAAAGGATTTGAATTCAGTTGTCATCTGAAGGTAAAAGGCTGTTCTTCCCTCAAAACAGCAAAGTTGGTCCATATTACGTGAACATAAAGTACTCCATAGGTGTGGTATTTAAAAAAAACAAAACATTAATGCTATGTGGCCCTATGGCCAAATGAGTGGCCCTGAAACACCTCTCCTAATTTTTATTTCTGTTGAGGTCAATCAAAATAGAAATTGGGAGTAATAAAAAAATGTTTTGCCAATGCATTTTGCCGATGCATTATTAATTTGTCAAAATGTGTCTATATGCGAAATGCATCTTATTATTACTAGAACTTCTGAATTAGGAGATGGAAATTTGCATTTTGCATTGGAATTTTTGTTTAGGTGATAATGACGTTCTGCTTCATCTCATTTCCTTTTATCACCTCTTATTATCCAGGATACAGACAGAGCTTTGTGCAAATGGCAAATTATGCATCGATATTCAAAATCTTTAAAGCATTTTCACAATCTGTTTGTGATTGTTATTTAATAAATAGGTCAATCTGAGTTTTGAAATAGTAGCAAAGCACTCATTTGTGAATGACTCTAATTCCATGCTGCTTGACTTCAACCACAATCGTCTCTAAAAAATAACATTAAAGCAAATGAAATAAGATAATAATTGGTAATATAAAGAGAAATATAAAGAGCTTGATAGCTGCCATTTAAACAATCCAAATTATAGTTAATTTCAGATGACAATAATTCCCCTAGACACAGTTAAAAGTTCACTTTTGAGTTTTTCCTAAAATGCATTAAAAAGGATTATGCAGCTACAATGATTTCAGTATAATGTGTAATGAATGACAGCACTTAGGAAAATATGGTTTAGAAATTGTGCTTGAAGTGGACCAGCTTTCACAAGATTGTATTGCATGGCCCCCAATGATACTGCAATACAAAAAGAAGAGCTCATACAGACAATAGCTCTTTCTTTATTGATGTTAATTCTGGCTGAATTGTAGAGGTCAGGACACAAAACTGAGTAAAGGCTTCTGGGCTGCTAGGCCATTTAGTCAATTTAAATGTGCCTTCTGCAGAAATAGTACAGGCTACAGTATGGTGCCAGTTTGTCTAGAGCCTAGATAAGAGTTGCGGGAAGAGATGAAAACATCTGCAGATCCTGACAATTAGGTGCAAATTGCATGGAATGGATTGGATGAATGCAAACCAGACATACACATTGTATATAATATTGCACAGCTTTACTTTGCTAGATGTTGATTGGATTAAGTAGTGAGATTTGATGGGTTTTTTGAATATCAAGGCACATGTTGCAATGTTTGTTTCCTCTCGGAAGCACCGTTTGAATACATTGTATTAGTCACTGTATTATTGGGTTAGGGAAATGTCTATCATATACTGTGTTAATCAATATCTGTAATTGGACTGTAAAGAAACCACCACTATGTGGTTCGGCCCCTCAAGGTTCAGGGACCGCTCCCACGAGGTCCTGTGTTGATCTTCTGGGAAAACACTTGGGACTGCGTGACCTTCTGGAGTGTCTCTGCTTGAGTGAGGCTAAAGAGGGCTTGATCAGACAATATGAGGATTGAACCCGCGGTGGTTAGGTAGAGTAGTGGGAACTGTAATTGTGTTCTGTCAAAATAAAGTTTAGATGCGCAAGTGCTTGACTCCGTGATTTTTGACTGAAACTAGACTGGGGGGAAGCTTAGAATGAGCTATTTGCACTGACAGGGTTAATTGTTAATATTAGCTGTGTGAAATACCACATTTTGTATTCCTAATTCCCTAAATGTTCTGCTGCATCTATGGAAATGCAATTATCAATGTGAACACCACAAGCATAATTTTAAAAAAAGCTTACTTTCAAAGTGACAAGAGCAGAGGTCTCAGTATAATCAACTCAATGGAGCAGGGGAGCTTTTAACTTCTGCAGCCAAAAATGTATAGTAAAATGGCACCATGAAGCAGACTTTTTAGCACAGTAAATGTTGCATATGATGAGTCCACACAATCTTTGCCTCTTCCAGTGATAACAAATAATCAATTTATTCTGTGGTCTTAATAAAAGGCATCACTTTCCAGTTACAGCCATCAGGGTTGATCTTCTAACTTCAGCTGTAAGTTTTATAATCAACGCTTCCAAATTTTTCTATTATGAATTGGTGTGAGGAGATTTTTGTGAAACTTTTAAGCCATTGATAGTGATCTTCTGACCTAAAAAAAATTGCAAATTATAATTACATGAAATACAGTACATCTGCACACAGATATCCAGGGTCCACCAGTTGTAATTTTCAGGCAAACCTGATGTTTGACTTCATATGAAAATTGAAATAATTTGCTGGATTCTGGATCTTGACAGCAGCTTTTGGCTGCAGATTGGCAGTGTCACAAAAATGCCTTCCCAATTTTTATCTGGTCCTCACTAGTAGCCAATCTACAGAAGACTCAGAAATAAATTGAGGAGAACTTCTTAGGAGTCAAGTTTAATCAAATTTAATGTCATATATGCAGAAATATGGTGTGGTACAGATAGAATGAAAATCCTGTTTCGAGCGGTATCATAGGTACATCGACTCAGGTAACATACTAAAAACATAAATTATATATCAATTGCACGTGAATTCTACAAAACATTGAGAAGAAAAAGACTGCAAAAAAAAACCAAGACATTGGTGAAAGACACATTTCAAAACAAAAGCTGTGGTTGTGCAAGAGATGGCCTGCACTGTTCCATTGCAGAAGATGTCTCAACCTGAAATAATGTAGCTCAGACCTAACCTAAACTCAACTCCCCCCTAAAAGATTGACTATTTCTCTCCTATACCCAATCTACAAGTGTAGACACAGTGCGAGTCAGTTGATGGCCTTGTCTCCGAGAACGAGTGAACTGCAGCAGAGTTTCCACTTGGTACCTTTATTTCACCAGATGCATTCAAATGTGTTTGAAACTTTAAAATTGTTTGTGTGGCCTCTATTCTAGTATTTGTGCCCATTTTGAGTGGGAGTTTCTAATATCTCATCCAAAGTGTAATTTTGCAATTTTATCAATGGTCTGGGTCTTCAGTGAGTATTTTAGTTTAATATCAGATTGTCAAATAAATCATGACCTGACATGAGGCAATAGTAAACAACAAGAATATTACGAATAAGAACAGAATTAGGCCATAAGTCCCTTTAAGCCTGCTCATTTAACTAATCAGTAAGATTATAGTGGGTAGTCAACTTCTTCCATTTTACTTTATCTGCTTATTCCTTGTTGTCCGAAATGTAAACAGAAAGTACCTAAAATATTCTGATAAGCAGACAGCAGCAATAAAAAAAATCTATAATTTCATTTATCAGCATTTATCCTGCCAAGCCACATTTTCTAGTTCAACATTTTATTCTTGAACACAACAGAGAATACAAATTCAATCTGCTGAATCAAATGATCTGGGGTGATGGAGGGTCAATAGCTTGTTTTATATTTCGTCTACTTTTTTCTTGATTGACCAAAACTCAGCAAAGATGTAGCATTGAAAAGCTATTCATTATCACCTATTTTACCCGATTGTAAAAGGTTAGGTTCTATGCCAGACTATGATAAATTGAGTCATT
Source organism: Raja brachyura (assembly GCA_963514005.1). The sequence continues at coordinate 48,061,180 of OY740786.1, read as the reverse complement.
AGTTGGTATTTCTAGTAAACAACACAAACTGTTGTTATTTCAGTTCTGAACATAGCCTTCCATTTTTGCTGCAAATCAAACTTGAAATAATTGGCTTTTTCCGTGCTTTCTTTGCACTTTCCTTAAGCAAAGTTTTATTTCTAGCATAACAAAAAATAAATCTTCTTGTGTCACTGCAGATGACCATTGCAAACAGTTACTACAACAACTGAATATTAATGTTGGAAGAAGGTTTGTATCATTAATTACATTTTCAAGTGTAATTCTTTCACTCAGGTAACTCATACATTGCCCACTTTATTTCAATTATCTAACCCGTAATAATCTCACAGACTATAATTGTTTAACATTAGAAAGACATGATAGATGGTAATTTGCCATATTCTTTAACATCAAGGGCCATCTCAAATATCACCTTATATTGATCGTCAGAAGTAGGTTGCAAATAAAATATTTCAGCACAATCTTATAAATAATGCTACCTTTATCAATAACAATATCACTGGGTTCTATATTGGTCTTCCTGATAGAATTTAAGAGAAGAAATAAAATTGTAACATTTGGGGAGATAATTAATTTATATTACAAAATTAGTAATACATTAGACCAGGTGCGGACCCGGTGGACCCGTCCCCCACGGCAAAATTCCACCAGACCCATAGCCCCCAACTGTGCAGGCGCGGCTGACGGGTTCCCGTTGTGATGCCAGAGATCTCCGCCATGACACGCCATCCCTCTTCCTATCCCTATCCTCCTCCATTCCCTCTCATCCCCCAACAGTCCCTCCCCCTCATCTTCACCCTCCCTCTTCTTTCCCCTCTCCTCCTTCCCTCCCTTACCTCTCCTTTCCCCTAACCTGTCACTCCCTCCATAATCCCTCTCCCCTCCCTACCCCATCCTCTCCTGGCTCCCCCTCTCCTTACCTCCCCTCTATCCCACTCCCCCACCTCACCTCCACCACTGCCCTCCTCTGTCCCCACTGCCCTCCTCTATCTCCACTCCCTACTTCCCCCACTCCTCCCCTCCTCCCCCACTCTCCCTCCTCACCACCACGTTTCCCTCCCTCTCCCTCTCTACCCCCCTCCTCTCCCACTATCCGTCTGCTCCCCCTCTCCTCGCCTCTCCCCTATCCCACCACCCCCCCCCCCCCCCCCAACGAAAATGGTGATTTTCTTTTAGTGAAATGAGGCCAAACTAATCCTTAGATCTTATTCTTTAGAAGAGGTAGGAAAGAAATGTGTATTATTCGTTACATTAACAGACTATATACAGTTAGACAGCCAAGGGCATATCAATGTGTTAGCACAGAAACAAAGATCTGAATGCGAAATGAGAGAAAGATTTGATGAGAGGCACCTGCAATGGCAAAGGGATAAGGAATTAGATCCTAGAAAAAAATGTCAGGTGTGGATGGTTTATCTTGGTAACCAAGGACTGATGCTGTAAGGATAAATGATAACAGAAAAATCACCTCCATTTGCAGGTAGCAAATAGTGTAGCATCTTGAGGAATGCAAGTATGAAGATAAATATTGAGGCTGACCAATGTTGACTTATTTGATGGGTTCCGTTTCATCCTATGATCCAGCATCAAATATTGGCCAAAAAAACAAGACAACAGTAACCAGAAGCAAAGAGTACTCACCAACCGTTATGTTTGCCTCATTGTGGTAACCAGATTTCCTGTCATCTGTCACTTTCCTGCATTTATAATTGTTAGAGATTGTTTACATATCAAAAACATTTTAGATTCAAATATACTTAAAGAGGTTGAAGTGAAACCATTAGAACATAATATTACCTTGTTTAAGCCTGAGAGCAAAAAATATCTGTTTATCATGTCACTATGTAATTTGTTAAACACGAGTACCAAGTGAATGGAAATTGGGTTACTAAATTATTTATTTTAACTTGTAATTTTGATGATACAATAAACCTCATATTCATCAATTAAGTGTGAAAAAGTTAATGATTAATTTACTGATAATTGTTGAATATCTTATCATGAAAATGTATCATGATGAAAATGATATCAATATTATGTCTGATAATAATTTTCACTAGTCTTTCAAAACTCTTCACATTCAATGGTTTCCTTCGAAGATAAATTCTGTATAGCAGTCAGCAAAAACTGTTTTGCACCTGGAAAGATCACTTTCGGGTCAAGACCCTTCTTCAGACTCGACCCGAAAAGTCACCCATTCCTTCTCTCCAGAGATGCTGCCTGACCCACTGAGTTACTCCAGCATTTTGTGTCTACCTTCGATTTAAACCAGCATCTGCAGTTCTTTCCTACACACTATTAATATTGTAATTGGTTAACAGAAAATTGTTGGTCAGGATATTGCCACAATGACAGAATGTTTAAGAAACATTTAGACAGGTACATGGATGTGATATATTTTGGGATATGGGTCAAACGCAGGTTGGTGGGACTAGTGTTTACAGGGCATGTTGGTCAGCATGGGCACGTTGAGTCGAAGGGCCTGTTTTCATACTGTATGACTATGACTCGGTGATGTAAACTAGACTGATTTCCTTTCTTTGAATAATGATTAATATTAATTTAAGCCATAGGATTTGCAGTCAGTGTCACAACTCATCCAAATGACAGCACAGAACTCTCTGTACACTTTGTTATTATCAGTTTACATTACTAGCCATGTATTTAACCTAACACAACCAAAAATAATGTTTTCAGATTGGAAGCACTCAAAAGTGCATAAAATTGTTCAATCAGCAAATCAAGCTTCAAACCCTAATTTGCCACATTCTTAAAGGGTAATTGCTCTAGTCCTAAAGTGGTTTGAATCAACACTATTTTGACATATCGAAGATGTTGAAAACTAAATCAAATTAACGGATTAATGGGTATAATGGTATTTAAAACTAGTTTAATATAATAATAATGTAACTGCATCTGAAGAAAGAAAGAACTCCCCAATGGCACAAAAAAGAATCTTGCAGTCCTTTGTAGGCACAGTATTGTATCCAATTTTAACATCCCCAATATTGATTGGGGCTTGCTCAATGAAAAATGTTAAGATGCGGCAGCATTTGTGAGATGTATCCAAGAGGGTTTCTTGAAACAGTATGTGGAACAACCTGAGAAGGGAACATACCTGACCTTGGGTTGGGAAATGAGCCTGGCTAGTTGAGTGATGTTTCAGTGGAAGAGCATTTTGGGCATAGTGATCACAGCTCCAAAAGCTTTAAGATTGTTTTGTATAGGGAGAAGTCTGGACCTTGCGGGAAGAAATTGAATTGGAGCAAGGCAAACTATAACATTATCAGTCATGAGCTTAGGAGGGTACACTGGCAGTAGTTGTTATTGGGTTTGTTACATCTGACATGTGCGAGTTGTTTAAAGGCCAGTCCCTCTATGTTCAGAACTGACATGTTCCAGTAAGGAAGGAGGACAAAATAAGGGAACCTTGGATAACCAAGGAGGTTATGAATTTGGTCAAAATTGAAAAAGAAAAGAGGTGCGAGGTTTAAAATGTTGGAATCAGACCAGACCTTTAAGAAATACTAGACTAACTGGGACCCATTGTGTCCCAGCTTTACATGAGAGGGCTGGGCCCCAATGCAATATTCCACCTCGCCACCAATTCCAATATTGGAGGCCAGTGGGGGGGGCTTAATGGAGTGCTAGTATGGGTGTTGTGGGCTGAAGGGACTGGTTTCCAGAGGGCTAGTATGAACATTGTGGGCTGAATGGATTCTTGGGCTGGTGGCTCAGTCACTCAAGCCTGGTGTGGTGGCCGGTCACTCACTCACGGCTGGTGGGCTGGCAGTTGACCCACGGCTATTCCTTGAAATGCCACTTCAGGCAGGGTGCAAGGCCGGCAAACTCAAGTGCAGTTTCATGTCACTTCGGGCAGGGTGCAAGGCTGCCAAACTCAAGTGCAGTTTTATGCCACTTTAGGCAAGGTGCAAGGCCGCCAAATTCATGTGCACTTTTCAATAAGGCAACCATCCGCTTTTCAATAAGCCAACACCCGTTTTTCAATAAGCCAACGCCCACTTTTGCATTTTCAAACCAAAAACAGCTTTTGCATTTTAAAACCAGAAAACACTTTTGCATTTTCAAACTACATTTCCAAACCACATTAAGGACACTGAAAGATCAGTAAAACCACTGACGGTTTAGTAGACAGTTCAGTATTATTCACAGCTCAGACAGAGAGCTGTGACCTCTCCCTCCCCGATCTTGCAGAGAACTGTGGCATGTCCACACTTCTGGGTTTTATAGTCTCTCCCCCTCTCACCAGATGGGGCGTGGCCTTCATGGCATGATTGACGGGAGTGAGAATCATTAATTTTTAACATTAATGTCTTTTATTTTTCATCAATGAGAAAAATCCTCTTGTCCTGTGCAACGGAGGAGGACTCTGAGTAAGATGGCCAAAAATCACAGCCGTAAGTGGTAGCGTTATTTTCTAAAATCAATATGCAGTGCAAACAGGAAGTGGTCAAGATCAGAGTTTTAATTATATATATATATATATATAAATGACTTTAACATCAACATATATAGGTTGGTTAGCGTGACACCAGGAATATTGGGATCGCAGAGTATGATGAAGTCTTTCAAAGTACACAGCAGGATGTAGGTCAGTTAGAAAGATAGGTGGAGAAATGGCAGATATCAAATCCCAGATAGTAAACCTAGCAAGTTTGATGTGTTAACATTGAAACGTAGAAAATAGGTGCAGGAGTAGGCCATTTGGCCTTTCTAGCCAGCATCACTATTCAATATGATCATGGCTGATCATCCTAAATCAGTAACCTGTTCCTGCTTTATCCCCATATCCATTGATTCCGTTAGCCCTCATAGCTATATTTAACTCTCTCTGGAAAACGTCCAGTGAATTGGCTTCCATTGCCTTCCATGGCAGAGAATTCCATGGCAGATTCACAACTCACAGGGTGATTTTTTTTTTCTTAATCTCAGTCCTAAACAGCTTACCCCTTATTCTTACACTGTGACCTCTGGTTCTGGATTTCCCCAATATCGGGAACATTTTTCTTGCATCTAACCTATCCAATCACTTAAGAATTGTATATGTTTCTATAAGATCCCCTCTCATACTTCTAAATTCCAGTGACTAGAACCCCATTCACTGCCACCACCATGAACAGACTCCTTGGTCTGCAATAACAGTAATCTGGTATAAAGAGGTCCATAACAAAAAGGATAGACTATAATGGCATGATCTTTAATAATATTGATGTACAGAAGAATCTTGGGGTATAAGTCCATATTTTCCAGTTGTGGCAATAAAAGTTGAGAGAGTGGTAAAGCAGGCATATGGTATGCTTGCTTTTATTGGTCAGGTGAATAAGTACAAGAATCAGGAAGTCATGATGCAGCATTATCAAACTTTGGTTAGGCTGCATTTGGAGTATTTCATGCAGGTCTGGTCATCCCATTACAGGAATAATGTAAAGTCTTTGGAAAAGGTGCAGAGAAGGTTTCCCAGAAATATGCCTGGATTAGGGGCCATTAACTCCAAGCAATAGGTGGACAGACATGGATTTTCTCTGGATCACCGTTGGTTACAGATAAACCTTATAGAAGTATATAAAATTATGAGAGGCATAGATAGAATAGACAGAACATTTTTGCCCTGGTTAGAAAAAATCAAATACTAGAGGATTTAAGGTGACAGGGGCAGTTTAAATAACATGTGCGGGGCACGTTTTTTTACAAAAGGGTGGCGAGTGCCTGGAATGCACTGTTGGGGATTGAGGTAGGTACGATAGTGGCACTTGAGATACGTTTTGATAGGTATATAGACATGCAGGGAACAGAGGTTTATTTAGGCAGATAAGAGTTGTTCTTTGCATCATGTTCAACATAAACATTGTGGGCCAGCTCTCATGCTCTATGTTGTATGTTCAATGTTCATCTCCATTTCAGCACTATTCTGATGTGTACTCCACATCGCTTTGCTGAAGTGAGATGACACCCTTCAAGACCCCTTTGAGTCGGTGGACTGGTCCATGTTCAAGGAATCTGCAGCTCGATGAAGATGCCACTACTGTCACAAACTTTATTAACAAGTGTGTAAAGGTTTGTCTACCAAAGAAGATGATACATGTATTCCCCAACCAAAAACCATGGATAAACCATGAAGTCCACTCCTAGCTGGTCTAAATCTTCCGTATTCAAGTTAAATAATCCTGTGTGGTACAATTAAACCATCTATGACTTTCGCAGAGCCATTAAGAATGCCAAGTGGGAATTCTGGTATAAGGGGGAGTCTCGAGGCAATGACACATGCACCCATTGATTGTGGCAAGGCTTGCATGCTATTATGGGCAACAAAGCAAAGGCAGGCAGTATTCCTGCAACAACTGGCCCCTCTCCAATGAACCCACTGCATTCCACATTTGCTTTGAACAGAAGGTCGGTGGTAGAATGCCACCCGCCCAGTCCATACCAGCGCTTCCGGTGGGCAGCAACACATTTCTAGTTGTTTTGCAATTAAAAGTGATATATCCTGTTTTAGTGTTTGAAATCATATCAGATAAAGAAATGGGTGGCACAGTGGTGCAGCGTAGAGCTACTGTCTTACTGTGCCATAGACCCGGGTTTGATCCTGACTATGGGTGCTATCTGTGTGGAGTGCACACTAGTGGAAACATCCTCTCCACATCCACTCTATCCAAACCTTCTTTATTATTTGGTAAATGGCCTGTCCCACTGCAGCAACCTAATTTACGAGTTTAGGAGAGTTTCGACTCAAACTCGCAGCATGGTCGACATGTGCTCCTAGGAGGTCCTGGGAGGTCACTGGAACACTCCTTCATGCTACAGGGAAGTTCCCGCATACTCGCGGCCTCAGATTGGTCAAGGAACATTTTTCAGCATGTTGAAAAGTTTTCCACAAGTAAAAATCGGTTGGCATGGTTCTTTTGAACTCATAGTGCAGTGGAGTGGGGTCGCTAGGCAGTTTCCTTTGCTGACCGTGCATTGGCTCATTGTTTTCAGAAGCAAGGAAAACCGACCAGTAACGTTAAATGCCCGCTAAACTCTATTAAAAGTTGTCTGGCTTCTTAAAAGTGTCTCCATTCCTCCCCCCCCCCCACTCTTACCTCACCCTCTCTCCTCCACCCCACCCCTCCAGCTCTTTAAAGGACTTACCGTAACTGTGCCAGCCATTTTTTACCTTCCTGTCTATCGCAGGTGTGAATTTCAGAGAGTGCTCCCCGCCTATGCGGGGGGAGGTGGGGGGGGGGGGGGGGTGCGTGTGTGCATGTGTACGTGCATGCATGTTTTGCGTGTGTGCAGACGGTTGATCCAGCTCGCGGTTTCATCGCTGACAGTCGATCCAGTTCGAGGTTTTTCAGGCGAGTGCCTCGAGCTTGAAGGTTGAAGACAGTCGCTGAAAATTTGCATTGGAGGGACAGACACTTAAGTTTCAGTGAGGTCCCACCTCATCCTTCTAAACGAGTAGAGATCCAGCACTGTTAAACACTCATCATGTATTAACCCACTCATTCCTGGGATCATTCTTGTTAGCCTCCTCTGGACCCTCTCGAATGCCAGCACATCCTTCCTCAGATATGGGGCTCAAATTTGCTCACAATACTCCAAATACAATCTGAGTGTCTTATAAAGCCTCAGCATTACATCTCTGTTTTTGTATTCTCATCCTCTAAAAATAAATTGTCCCCAGTGTGTGTAGGATAGTGTGTGTGGATTGATGGTCAGCATGGACTTGGTGGGTCCAAGTTCCTGTTCTTGTTTCTGTGCTGTATCTCGAAACTAAACTAAACTAAATTAAATGCAGTGTTTTGTTATGCTGACATTACACACTAACAGCTGCCATGGCAAGAGTGATCCCTTATATTTTTTTGTCAGTAATATGAAAGAATGGTGTTATGGCCAAGTAACAGGAAGAATGCACTGATTCATTTCTGCAATCCTCAACTAGGCCTGGTGAACTTGGCTTGTTCCATTTGCGTGACTTTGCCCATGGAAGTTGTAATTTGCACCACACTTAATTTAGAAATCTGTTGAACAACAGAAAACACATCTGGAATATTTTAATTTTCTTCACTGATTCAGTTTAACTTGCAGTTTTTTTTCCACTAATGAGAGGTTTAACATTTAGCAAAAAATGGATTATGTAAGCAGAACGCAATCTTTTTTTATCATTTTACATTTGATTGAGCCTCCATTTACCTTCTATAATATGGACATAATTCTTGAGGGTACACGTCATGTGCTTGCGGATTTAAATTTAAACTAAATCATTAGATATTTTGCTCTTATACTATATTTAACTTACAGACATTATGCATGTATAGATGCTTTAATTCCCTTTCTATTTCAATTTATCTTTCCAGATAATAGATTATAACAAGAGTTGGAACTGATTTTGAATTAATACTAAATGATATTCTGAATTAATGTTATAAAATTTACTTATAACGGGCAGTCTTGTTGGCTAGCTACAAATATTGAGAAATCTGAGACATACATCTTATAAATTCATAAGTGATAGGAGAAGAATTAGGCCATTCGGCCCATCGAGTCTACTCCGCCATTTAATCATGGCTGAGCTATCTCTCACTCCTAACCCCATTCTGCTGCCTTTTCCCAATATCCCCTGACACCCGTACTGGTCAATCGTTTAATACATTTTTCAGTGAATTCAAAGGAAGGGGGAAGTACAGTATATGAGTGCTCCAGACTCCCGTTCCAGCAGCAAACTTTCCCACATTCCAAACCCATGGTTGTTCGGGACCCCAAACAAGGCTCTGGACATTAGGCTCAATCTTCAAACTAATAAGTGAGCCAGATGCTGGACTATTAGGATTTCTGAAAAATGTATCAATTTATCAGTTTTCATCCTGTTAACAATTGCATACACATTGCAGTGTTCCATGGAGACAAATTCCCTCACATCATTGTATTTTGGCTTGTATTTTGCCTGTGTTGTCATTCTATGCTTAATCTGTACCTGTTTAAACTATGATCATGATACTACTTTGGTGAGGCATGCCCTGGCATCAAGAAATGCAGTCCGAAGAAGGGTTTTGACCCTTCTCTGCCTTCCAACCGACCCTGTGATGCTCTGCAGTAGAGAGTTCTATCTGTCTTTCTGTTAGTCAGACAACATTTGGCTTCCATTTCCCTTAATTCATCTAATTTAACAACAATTATTCCTGACTACAAAGCAAGATAATGAATATTTGTGGTACGATTGAGTACCACAAATTTACAATTAAGAGGTGCCTTATTCAATCGAAACATGGACTAAGACTTCCGGTGGCGCAATGGAGCACTGAAAAGACGCAGCATTTAGCTGCGCTCTTGAAAAATGCGGGAATTTGCTTAAAAAGCCATTTCCGAACACGCGACCGATTTAAGAATACTTACGCGCTGGTGACGTCATCAGAAATCGCCGCTAAAATAACGGATGATAAAGATACTTTTAAATGACAAAGAGGATTCCTCCCCAAAGCCCTCAAAGACCCATCACAAGACACCTTTTCAAAGAATTGGCTAAAACTCAGTAAATATCAGAACGTTCCAAAGAATCAGCCTCTGAAATGGCTAGAAAGGAGAAAGAGATGGAAGAAATGAAGCAGTCGGTAAGAGAATCATTAAAGAAATATTATGCTGTTATGCTACATGACTAGATTTCTGCATTGAATTAAAGTATGTCTGATAACATGCAAGGGAATCAGCAAATTATTGATACAATCATCTATTTAAGTAAATGCATTAATAATGTTGCAGAGGATTTAACTGGGAAAATTGAACGGGTAGAAAAAGAGTGCAAGGAGTAGTTTGATTCTATTCTCCGTACTACTACAGCATATAAGACTGCTATGAAAGATATGGAAACATCGTTGATAGAAATGTCTGAAGATATGAAGAGAGTGAGGAAAGATCTGGAGTGTGTTTTGGGCCAACTGACCAAAATGACTAACAAATGCCTTGATTTGGAAGCACGTTCAAGACGGCAGAATTTAAGAATAGTTGGAGTGACGGAGGGAAAGCATCCTCGGGAGTTTGCTGCCAACTTACTTAAACAAGTATTCAACCTGCCTGTCAAACCGAAAATAGATGCGGCACACTGGGTTCAAAGAGCTCAATTAAGGCCAGGAGCCCCTCCAAGACAGATCATCGAGAAATTTCATGACATTTCTACTTTGGAAGATATTATGATAAAAATCCTATACGGAATGAATGTGATGTTTGGGGAGGATAACCTTACATTTTTTAGATACTATCCCGTTGAAATCGCTAAAAAACGAGACTTGTTTTCAAAGACAAGACAGATCCAGAAAATAATTCAAAATGTAAGATACGGGATAATGTATCCTGCAAAAATGAGGGTCACTTACAAGGATATGGAACGTGCATTTACTGACCCAGATGAAGCATACAAACATGCTCAAGAAATTGTAAAAGACATAAATGGTTAAGTAAATCACCATGACTATCAGGACACGTTTTTTTTCCTACAGATATTGGCAGAGGGGAAGCTGAGAAATATTACCTTTTTTAAAAGTCTAAGATGACGGAGCTTTCCATGAGGCGATGTCTAGACACCTTATCTTCTTTGGAATGCTAACTCAAGGACATACTTTATTCCACTTCAAATGAAAGACTGAAAAACAAGGGTGCAGCTGAATAGAGAAATCTATTGGGGGGTGGAGGTTATTTCAAATAATTAATGAATGTCCAGATTTAGGACAATGAGCTAAATATAATGAAATATATTATTGACACACTAATAAACTAACCCATATAATAAATTAGGTCCCATTTATGCCTGAGTGGCGGGGAGGAGATTCAGACACTTGGCATATAGCCATGAATCTGATTCTGGTTAACCCCTTCCAACCAGCAGCTTACTATTACAAGAGACCGGGATCTGAATGTGAAGTAAACCTAAAAACTGATAGATAGATAGATAGATAGATATAGACATAGATATAGATATATATAGTACACAATTAGACTTAAATAGATATACAAATTGGCCCCTCTCCCCTTTTGCAAGATTTGTCAAGGGAGCGGAGCTAAATGTATATCAACATCAATGGATGTCGCTAAAAATAGCCACCACATTTTTGGTGGCTATTTTGTCACAGTGTCGTTATTTTTAGTTGCTGTAATATCACTTTTTAACATTTTCACACCACTTCACACTTTTTTGTCTTTTTTCTTAAGGACAATTTTAAAAGGGATGTACCAACAGAACCTAGTAGCCGCGAATGCCCACCCAACACCTAGAGTCCTGAGGTATCTTGTTGCACCTATGACTTAAAGGTATCAAAGTAATTTAAAATGCAAGACGATAAACAAAAGAAAATTAGAGAATCACGTTTTGCAGGTGGAACATAAGGGGTGTTAATGAGCCAATTGAAAGTGGTAAGATTTTCGCACAATTGAAATCACTTAATTCAGACATAGTTTTCTTACAAGAATCACATCTGAAACTGCAAGCCCAGACTAGTTTGAAAGCAAATTGGATAGGTCAAACATATCATTCTTCATATATCTCTAAATCTAGAGGCACAGCAATTATTATTCGTAAAGGTATACCATTTAAATCAAAGAATATCATAACAGATAAAGAGGGGAAATATCTCATAGTTACCAGAGAGATCCACTCTACACCAATCATTATGCTAAATATTTATGCTCCTAATTTTGATAATCTCCAATTTTTTAATAAAATCCTGAATATAATTTCAGTTTAATTATCAAAATGTGATAATTTGGGAAGAGTCAATTGCATTTTAGATCCTTACCTGGACAAATCTGCACAACAAAAGAGGTGTAACATAAAATCTAAAACTAGTGAACTGCTAAATACAAACATAAAAAACACAAATATAACAGATGTTTGGAGGATCGCTAACCCAGTTGGAAGGGAATACTCTTTTTACTCAATGGTACATAAAACGTATTTACGTATCGACTATTTTTTAGTGGATACAAAATTAATTCCTTACACAAAGAATCCTAAATATCTTTTTATAGCATTATCTCCGATCACTCCCCGTTAACTTTTTTCTTAAAACTAGAAGGAATGCCTCATAAAAAATAATTTTGGAGGTTTAATCCTCAAATTCTAAATGACCCACAAGGTGGTATATATCTAAAACAACAGATGGAACTTTTTTTTGAGACGAACGACACCCCAGGTATTTCACCCTCTTTACTATTGCAATCTTTTAAGGTATTTATCAGAGGATCTATAATTTCATACCAAGCTTTTCAAAATAAAATGAATAAGAATTAACAAATGCAGTTAGATGAACGAATTAGACAACTGGATCGAGATAATGCTAAAGTACCAACCATAGATAAACATAATAAAATAAGAATACTGAAAATTAAATTAAATAGAATATTATCAGCAAAAGTAATAAGAATGTTTCAAATTACAAAATAGGAAAACTTTGAATTCGGCAATAACCACATAAACCTTTAGCACGTCAATTGAAAAAACGGGAAAAAGATCAGACACTTTTAAAAATTAAATCAGATAAAGGTAAATTGTTAATAGATAAAAGTGAATTCCTGGGATGTCAGGACTTTCATATGAGGAGAGATTGGATAGACTCGGCTTGTACTCGCTGGAATTTAGAAGATTGAGGGGGGATCTTATAGAAACTTACAAAATTCTTAAGGGGTTGGACAAGCTAGATGCTGGAAGATTGTTCCCGATGTTGGGGGAGTCCAGAACAAGGGGTCACAGTCTAAGGATAAGTGGGAATTCCTTTAGGACCGAAATGAGGAAAACATTCTTTACACAGAGAGTGGTGAGTCTCTGGAATTCTCTGCCACAGAAGGTAGTTGAGGCCAGTTCATTGGCTATATTTAAGAGGGCATTAGATGTGGCACTTGTGGCTAAAGGGATCAGGGGGTATGGAGAGAAGGCAGGTACGGGATACTGAGTTGGATGATCAGCCATGATCACATTGAATGGCGGTGCAGGCTCGAAGGGCCGAATGGCCTACTCCTGCACCTATTTTCTATGTTTCTATGTTAACATTAACCAATGATATGAATAAAAGATTTGCACAATTTTATCAAAATTTATATCTAAAATGTCAGCAGATAGCACTAAAGTTATAAATGTTTTGAATAACTGTAACCTTCCAAAACATAATCTGCTGGAACAAGAGGAATAGGAAGATTAAATGAGAATTTACCAGTTTGAAGTTTGATCTTGATTTTATGAGGAGTTACGTTGGTGATTACGTGAAGACGACCTGCCAGGCTGCATGCGCACCAATCTTTAAAGCAGTGGTATGAACTCACAAATAACAACACCGAAGTGAAATAGTAAGGTGCATGACTCAAGAACTACCAGATGATCCTTTGTGAGAGAGGGTTATGCATGGCAGGCACGTAATCACCAACGTAACTCTTCATAAAATCAAGATCAAACTTCAAACTGGTAAGTTCTCGTTTAATTTTACTATTTTACTTTGGAGTCACGTGAGTGATTCCATGAAGAGTTCAAAGCTTTGTGATTTCATGCCGCAGATTACAAATCTCGGCATCCCACTGCATTGATTGACTCGAATGAGAAATGAATGCATTAGTTGTAACATTGCATTTAATGCAGTAAAAGAGTTTATTTCACAATATAAACAAATAGTCAATAAACAAATGGACAATAGTCAATATTATTTTGTACACAGTATACTTCCCATTTTTTTACATAACAAATATACTGCTTTTGAGTACTCGATCTCCAAGATGCAATAAGCATGTCCACAGTTCGACCCGACAATCCATGCCCCAGATATGGCCTTCTTAAAATCTGCAAATTAACAAATCAATACAGTCATACAATGGATGTCATTTGCCAGTTAACGGATGCACCAATAAATCCCTTCTTTTGGGTACTTTCAGGGGTTATGTCATCAGCTGCAGGATCAAAGGGTACCAAGGCTGGGTAGGCCAGTCGGGTATCACCAGTACCCCTGAAGCATCATCCTGCTTGATTTTAAGCAGACAACGATTTATGAGACAGAACGGTGGAATATATACATACCACCCCAATTCAGTGAGAAAGCGTAAATCGCTACTGCCCCAGGATCTGGTTCCCATGACACATATTTGGGAAGCTGGTGGAAGTCTGAATGCAAACAAGTCGACATCTGGCGTTCTGTATTGGACAATGATCAAATTGAACACATTCCGATTCAACATCCACTCTATGTTGTCATGGAACGTTCATGACCTGGTGTCTGCCACAGTATTGAATCTCCCTGGTAGATATATAGCTGAGAGCCAAATGTGTTTGTCAATACCCAAGATCCAGATTTGGTTTGCCAGTCTGACACAAGATACCGACTTGATACCATCCATGTGATTAACATATGCAACTGCCCTAGTGTTATCAATTTGGAGCTGAACATGCAGACTGCTTTTGTTAGAACAATAAGCCTTGAGCCCATAAAATGCTCCAAAAAGCTCTAAATGGTTAATTCCCCATGTCTGTAGAAACGAAGCTTCTTCCATACTCCATCTTCCTCCACAACTTGAACTTGTATCCATGACACCCCACCCAAGTGCACTGACATCAGTCTGTAAGACCATGGAAGGTTGTTCTAGCACCACTATGCTGAAACTACTGGAGACATGTTGGATCCACTATAGAAGATCAGTAATTGCTTCTGCTGATAATTGTATGAGCCTATCATAATGACCCAATTGTACCGTGAGTGCCTGTTCCTTTGCTCTTTGTAATTGCTGATAATGCAAAGGCCCAAATTGGACTGCTGGAAAAGCTGCTGCCAATTTCCCAAGCAGCCTAGCCACTTGTTTAATTGAAGTTTGTTGTTTGTTTAAAAGTTTTATACAATCCTCAATTAGCTCTACACTTTTCTCCCTGGGCAAGGTAATTACCATCTTAAATGAGTCAATTGTGAATCCCAAATAATCAATTATGGTAATTGGTGTCAATTTAGATTTTTCCAAATGAATGACAAACCCCAGTTTTTCAAGTGTGAATTTGACAACTGCCACTGATGTTTCAGCTAATTCTTTTGTTTGTCCGACAATTAAAATATCATCCAGATAGGCCATAATTACATGGCCCTGACCTTTAAGTAGCCCCAAAATTGGTTTTAACAATTTGGTGAATACTCTCGGGACTGAGGTTAAACCATTTGGCAGCGCCTTAAACTGCCATCATTGCTCACAATGAACAGGCACTGAGTAGCAAGCGTCTTTCAGATCTATGGTTGCCATATAACAAACTCTGGAAATCAGTTGCTTGGTGGTAACCAACGTTTCCATTTTGAAGTGTCTATGTAGTACAAATGGATTTAATTTTGTAAGATCCAAAATGATTCTGCATCCTCCAACCCTTTTTGGGAAGGGAAAATATATTTGACACAAATTGATGGACTTGATGAACCGTCTTCTCCATTACTCCTTTGTTACATAATTTTTCGATTTCAGCTTAAACCTCTATTACCTCTGTTTGTGAAAAATAAAGTGTTCTGCTAGGAACATGTTGGAGAGTTAAATTACCATTTGGAATGAATTCAATCCAAAACCCTTGAATCACATTCCTGATAAACAGATCTGAAGTAAGCTGCTTCCATTCATCATAAAAAAAGCCGTAATCTACCACCATCTGTGTTACATTTAATATGTTATTATGAGAACCAGGTCGACCTACCTCTCTGGTAGCTAGTGCACTCTGCTGACTCCAGCCTCTGGCAGTGGCCCCCATGGTTCCTCGTGCTCCAGCCGAAGAGTATCATCCGCGGCACTGCACTGTGAACCGGCTTGTCCGTGGCATAGCCCTGGAAGCTGAGGTGGTTCTGTAAGGATACTTCCTCTTCAGTGTTCTGCCGGTCATCATTGGTCTCATTAGGCTCATTGTTTTTGCGTCTTCCTTTATCTCTTTGACCAGCTTGGTAAGGTCTGTGCCAAACAGTAGATCAGGTGGTTGGATATTTGTTGGCTTACAAAGCGCAGCATATCTGGGATTAATAGTGGGTCTAATAGCCCTTTTCCTGAGACAATTGATGTCAAAATGGGTGTTACATAGCAACCCTAGAGCCTCTTGATGTGTTCTGGTCAAATAACCACCATCCATTGTTCTTGCGAACGCAATAATGCCAGAAGCCAATAATTTTAGGATCCTCTGCATTTTAATCTCTTGGCTTTGCATGCCGGCTCCCATCTGACCCCATATAACCTGATTCACAGTTGGTACTTTTATCAACTCACAGTTGCTTGGAGGCACATGTCTTTTGGCTGTCTCATCCATAGTGAGCTCCGGGAGCTGATGAGAAACCATATAATTTATTACGGTAGCCAGCTCTTCACCCAACAGCTCCCCTGCTCCTGATGGGACAGCAAATGGTAGTGCCAGTGGTGGAACATCTGGTAACTCTGCTGTTTCTCCTGGCTGAACCTCCCCATCAGATTCGGGATCAGGACTGATCTGACCCATTGCACTCCCTTAAAAAGTGAAAGGGGTATCTGGCAGCACAGTTGCTGCTGGTGCCTCTGGCTCTGAGAGGTGCTGACACTCCTTCTCTTGGAGTGAAGTCTCTGGAGGACTGTGTGCAACAGCTCCTCCACTTGGTATAGGCATGAACACACTCTATCCAGCCCCAGTGAGGAATCATCCCCCAACTCCTTGGGCCTAGCAGACTTTTCAGGTGCCTTGCACCCTTATGGCGCTGGCTCTGTGCTGTGTAACACTAAGTCTGCAGTCACTAACTCTGTAGCTAGTGACTGTACATGCATATGAGGTGGCGTTTCCATGCCTGAGCTGCCGCGGCTGGTTGCGACTCGCCGCTTTCCCTTTCCTGTTTTTTCCATGCTAGCGACCGGCAGATAAGCATACTGGCCAGCATGGACATGAACTCCAGTGAAGGTTTTGTCACTTATCTGGAATCTGAATACTTACCGCTGGAGGAGCTCTGTTCCTCGTAGCCTCCGTGCGTCATTGCGGCTGACGTACTGGTGCGCATGTGGCCTGGCGGGTCTTCTTCACGGAATCACTCATGTGACTCTGAAGTAAAATTAGGAGCTCAGGTCTCAATTAAGGAAATAGAAGAGAAAATAAATTCACTGAAGAATGGTAAAACACCAGGACCGGATGGATTTAATAATGAATTTTATAAAAGATTTTACGAGATAATCTCACCATGGTTACAAAAACTGTACACATACACTTTCAAAGAACAAACATTATCAGAAACATTAGCAGAATCGATGATTACACTCATACCTAAAAAAGATAAAGATTTAGAAGACCCTGGTTCATATAGAGCCATCACACTGTTAATACAGATTAAAAAAATAGCAAAAACTTTAGCAAGAATATTGAGTAAATATGTTAGCAAATTAATAAATGCGGATCAAAAGGGGCTTTATACCCAAGAGATACTCATTCAATAATTTGAGACATCTGTTTAATATAATGCATTCATACAAAACTGAAGAGCAAGACCTATCAATTATTTCATTGGATGTAGGAAAAGCATTCAATCAAATTGAATGGGATTACCTCTTCGAAGTATTGCAAACATTTCAAATGGAAGAGAACTTTATCTCATGGGTAAAACTATTATATGACAAGCCGACTGCTAGAATATTAACTAATAATATGCTGTCTCCGAAATGTCAACTATCCAGGGGCAATAGGCAGGGATGTGCACTATCACCCCTGCTATTTGCTCTTGTAATAGAACCCTTGCCTGAAAACATAAGAGTACATCCGAGTAAGCACGGTTATAATACAAAATACTCAAATAATAAAATATTACTATACGCAGATGATGTACTATTATATATAACAAAATTGCAAATCAGTATACCAAATATATTAAATCTAATAGAGGAATTCGGATCCAGGATATAGAATAAATTGGAATAAAAGTGAAATTATGACGATAAAACCACAAGATTCGACACACCTTTTACAATTCCATTTTAAAAATGCTCCAGAAAAAATTAAATACTTGGGAATCAAAATTACCAGAAAATATAAATCTTTATTCAATGCAAATGATATGCCCTTACTTAGTAAATTAAATGCCAATTAAATTTTGGAAAACATTTCCGATGTTTTTTATAGACAGAATAAATGCCATAAAAATGATCTTTTTACCACAAATTTTATATTTATTTCAATCAATACCAATATACTTACTGAAAAAGTTTTTCAAAAAACTGGAATCTGATATCACAAATTTTATATGGGATTATAGATCCCATAGAATTCAAAGAAGACACTTGTGTAAACCCAAAGAATTTGATGGACTAACATTCCCCAATTTGTTGTATTATTATTGGGCAGTAAAGGTTAAAAATGTAATTCACCTGTTGGACAATTCTGCCCAACGGGTGGATTGGATAGTAATGGAGAGAGAGGATTGTTCCCCTTTTAATATAAGAGCAATCCTTCTCTCACCAATAAAACGGAATAATACAATATACAAGAAAAATCCAATTATTCATAGTACTATTAGAATTCGGAAACAAATAAAATTAACCCTCAAATTAAGAAACCTATCGCTTCTTTCTCCTATAGTTAATTATCCATTGTTTAAACCATCCATTATTGATAAATCATTTACCTATTGGGAAAGAATAGGAATTAAAATGCTTGGAGACATATATGAAATGGAAAACGTTTTTATCATTCCAACAACTACAACTCAAATACAACCTGAGAAGTAATCAATATTTTAACTTTCAAATCCATGATTATTTGAAAAAACATACACAAGAATACCAAATTTTGACTCCAGACTTATTAGATGAAGCTATGAACAGAAAGGCAGACTCAACTAATTTAATATCATACTTGTATAATATCATTCTAAATATAGAAATCCCATCGTCTGATAGAATTTGAAGAGATTGTGAACAAGAACTATCTATAAAAATCTTGAAAGAGAGTTGGGATAAACACTTGCTATATGTGCATAAATGCGCGATCAATGTAAGTCATATTTTAATCCAATTCAAAATCCTACATTGATTATATTATTCGAAAAATAAACTAAATAAAATATTTCCAAATGTTTCCCCCATTTGTGATAAATGTTTATCTCAAGATGCAACGATAGCACGTTCCTTTGATTTTTGCATAAAAATCCAAACATTTTGGAATTAAATTTTTGAAATTTTTACAAAATTATTTAAAAGAAAATTGAAACCTATCGCAGAATTGATTATTTTTGGAACAATGGAAGTCGGCTTGGAGCTGACTTTGTTCCAAAAGAGTTTCCTTAATAATGGCTTAATAACGGCAAAAAAACGTATACTTAAATTTTGGAAAAAAGCACCCAAAACCAATGGTAAAAATGTGGATTTACAAATATGTCCGAAATGTTACACCTCGAAGATATGAGATTCGTCCTAGCAGGCAAATCAGACCAATTCTTAAAGATTTGGTCTCCATTTATCGACTTATTACAAGCATAAGGTGCAACATAACTCTGGAAATAAACTGTTTCAGGACCTGGTGAGGGGTGTGTAAAGATATGAAGCAGGTACATCCCTTTTATCTTATTTTCTTTATATTTTAATTTTTTTTCTTTTTCCTTTCTTTCTTTTACTCTTCCTCGTGCTCTACATCTTTATGGGCTCTTTCTTTCCACTTTTTCACCTACTATTAATATCACTATCTTATCTAACTTTCTCTATTTCTCTTTTTCTTCCTTTTGTTACTTTTCTATTATTAAAGTTTAAAACAAGAAGTGGTACATGAAATGTATTATCGTATTTTTGGTTTATACTATTGTACATTACTTCTAATAATTTTTATTTTTTTTAAATAAATAAATAAAAAGAAATATGGACTAAGATACTTTACAAATCATTACATTATTTTGAAGTTGGTTTATCAAATTATATTGGAGGAAGTACAATAGACAATGTCCATACTGCTGTTGAGGTAATGGCAGAGAAGATGTGATTTGATTATAGTGGCTGAACAGTATTAATTGGCCAGAAGAATGACCTTCTACTTTGTAAATGTGTAGTGGTAGTTCTTATGACCATCTGTGAAGATAAGTGGAGTCTCCGTGTAACTATTCATCCAAAAGATGGTATCTTCAACAATAAAACCATTCCTCAGCACCATACAGGACTCTTTATTTTTAGAGATACAGCATGGAGACAAGCCCCTTGGCCCAGCGAGTCTGCACCGACCAGCGATCCCCGAACATTAACGCTATCCTACACACACTAGGATACAATTTACACTTATACCAAGCCAATTAATCTACAAACCTGTCTTTGGAATGTGGGAGGAAACCAAAAATCTCGGGGAAAACCCATGCGGTCATGGGGAGAACGTACAAACTCAGTACAGACAGCACCCCATAGTCGGGATTGAACCCGGGTCTCTGCAAGTGCTGTAATTCTGCCACTGTACCGCTGCACCACCGTGCCGCACTGACTGTTAGTTTAAGCTGCAGAGATATATTACCCATTGCAAATGATGGATATCTCAAATAGAAACAAGAAATATTCAGCCCAGGCTACAACTGTGGGGGAAAAAACAAGTTGAAAACCATTACGGCGTGCTCAGATCTCAGGAGCACCTTCTCCTCAATTGTGATCAAATGGCATCAACCTGAACCAGTAACTCTTTCCTTTTTCTTTTGCCTTTTTTTCTAGTCTGCTGATTATTTCCAGCATTCTCTGTTTTTATTTAAGATTTCAAAAATCAAACACGAGGAAAGAATAATGAACTAGGAGTGCTATAATATCTGCCCAGAACATAATATTATGGGGTACATTAAAAAGAACCATGCTACCACCGCTCACTTTCACCATAGACTGACAGGAATAGAATATATTGGGTTCATTAACAGGCAGGTGATGTCTCTGACGTCTCTGACTAGAGAATTCCTTCAGGTCTTCTTCCCAAACTCTGCTTTCCATATTTTAACATACATTCCATTTATCTTTCCCTCCTGTGATGATGAGAAATAGCACTTCATTGGCCAGTGCCTTTATTTGAAAATTCCCATTAGAATTTCTCCACTGCATTGTATATTGCCATCCCTGGGCAACCTTAACATTCTTAAAGATTTCATAGGTTTTCCAATTATGAAATCATGTATATCTCCAAGTTATATCACTGCTGACTATGGCAGTAATTGTTTCGGTCCCGCATGTTGAAACTCTCTTTCTCAACCATTGTTCCCGATGTTGGGGAAGTCCAGGACAAGGGGTCACAGTTTGAGGATAAGGGGGAAGTATTTTAGGACCGAGATGAGAAAATCATTTTTCACACAGAGAGTGGTGAATCTGTGAAATTCTCTGCCACAGAAGGTAGTTGAGGACAGTTCGTTGGCTATATTTAAGAGTTAGATGTGGCCCTTGTGGCTAAAGGGATCAAGGGGTATGGAGAGAAGGCAGGTACAGGATACCGAGTTGGATGATCAGCCATGATCATATTGAATGGCAGTGCAGGCTCGAAGGGCCGAATGGCCTACTCCTGCACCTATTTTCTATGTTTCTATGTTTCTATTCTACCTGTTTCTTTTCCATTTAGATGCTTTTAGAATGCAACACCTTTGCAAAATATTTAAGCCCTTATCTCAACATCTTCTTATGTAGTGTATTGGTTAAAATTTGCCTGATGGTACAGTCATTAAGCACCCTCTACCATTTTAATATATTAGGGCAGTTTGTAGATTTGACTGTGATCCATAAAAGAAAAGTGAAATCACATTACTTTTATAGGAGCTGGTGTTGATGAAAGTAGAGATATAAATGATTAAAGTTAGGAAGCATTATTCTAATCAAATTAAGGGTTTTGTTGTATTAAGATGAAATGAGCTATAGAGGAGAAACTTGTTAAGATTAATAGCCAAATGTATGCTTTAAAATCAAAAGGTTGCCATAAAATTTGCACCCTGTGAATCAAAATGTACCAGTAGCAAGGAACCATGTAAAAAAAAGACAAGCAGTAATTAATTAACTGAAAAAGTGTTAAGAATATCATTGTATTCTGTATTGAGTAAACTGAGGAGCTGCCACCCAAACAGACCAAGGTGGTGGATGCAATGTCAATGACTGGACTACTGTACTAATAGTATATAGAGGTTAATGGTTGCACCTTTATATGTTCATTGGCTTCAACATAAATTAATTACAAACCATTTATCTTATTAAAAGGTTTATGTAATCTTGCAAAATCCTTCTTTTTCTCACAATTTCATCTTCTGCTTCAAGCACTGAGATTCATATTGGCGTAAATAGAAGAAATTAGAACCATTTTTGATTCCTCATGAACACAAGGCAGCATGATGTTTACTGGTAATTCGTATATAAAATAGGATTTACATTTAAAAATACATTGATTGTCTGTGAAAATGGAAAAAATCATATTGGTTTATCACCAGCAGCTCATCAAGATTAATGTATCATCAGGCCAACTGCTGGGGATGCTGCAATAAAAAAACAATTTACATTTATATTATTCATTCCATTCATCAGCATTAACAACTAACTTCACTGAAACAGTTTATTTCATCATTGGAGCACCGGGTGGTGCTTCATCGGCAGCCTCACCTACAGTCTATCTGTCCTTTTTGTCTTTTTTTGGGTATTTTTAGTGTGTTTAAAAAGTATGTGTTAATGTTCTCTGGTTTGTTTTATGTGGGGGTTGGGCAGGGGGGTCGGAGTAAACATTTTATCAATCTCTTACCTTGCCGAAGATGGGATCATTTTCTGGATCATATCTCCGGTCGCTCTGTGGCTTATCGTGGAGCTGGAGGCCTAGCTCGGGACTGACTTTGAGCCCCACTGTGGAGAGTGGATTTAACATTGGAGCCTATTTCTTGCCTGGGATCAATGCTTCAACTGCGGCCTGCGGACTTTAACATCAAGGAGCTCACAGTCTCGAGTTGAGACCGACGTCGGGAAGCTCCAAAAGCTGCACAACGTTCAACGTTCTGGACTACATAAAATTCTGCACTGATAACGTCACCACCCATAAAGTGATAAAGACCTTCCCTAATCAGAAGCCGTGGATGAGCAGGGAGGTCAGACTCCTGCTGAAGGCTCGAGACGCCGCTTTTAAATCTGGCGACGCTGAGGGATACAGCTCATCCAGGGCCAATCTGAAAAAGGGAATTAGGAATGCTAAACTCAATCACAAACAGCGGATTGAGGAGCATTTCCGAAACAACTCCGACCCCAGGCGCATGTGGCAAGGAATTAAGTCCATTGCCGACTACCATAAAATCAACACCCCCCCCCTCGGACAACGCCTCCCTTCCTAATGAGCTAAACCACTTCTATGCTCGCTTTGACCGGGACAACAAAACTCCCGCCATCAAAGTTGCTCCACCCCGAATGAACAACCCCTCAGTCTCTCCACCTCCGCTGTACAAGACGCACTGAGTAAGGTGAATGAGCACAAAGCTGCCTGCCCCGATGGCATCCCCGGGCGGGTGCTCAGGGCATGTGCTGGACAACTATCCCTGGTCCTCACTGACATTTTCAATCTGTCACTGGCCCAGGGTGTCGTCCCCACTTGCCTCAAGACATCTACCATTGTGCCAGTGCCCAAACAATCAGCGACAGGGAGTCTCAACGACTACCGGCCAGTGGCACTCACCCCTGTCATCGCTAAGTGCTTTGAGCGGCTGATCCTGGCTCACCTCAAAGCCAACCTCCCCCCCACACTGGACTCCCACCAATTTGCCTACCGGACAAACAGGTCTACAGAGGACGCCATATCGACGGCCCTACACTCTGCCCTGACCCACCTGGACAGCAACAACACCTACATCAGGCTGCTGTTTATTGACTTCAGCTCTGCCTTTAACACTGTCATACCCGCTAGCTTGATCAACAAACTCAGCGGTCTTGGCATCTCCACCTCCCTCTGCAATTGGACATTGGATTTCCTCACTAACAGACCACAGTCTGTTAGGGTCAACAACCTCACCTCCTCCACTATAACACTGAACACCGGCATGCCACAGGGCTGTGTGCTCAGCCCTCTCCTCTACTCCCTCTTCACGCATGACTGCATCCCCAAGTATGGCTCCAACGCCATCATAAAATTTGCCGATGACACCACGGTGGTAGGACTGATCAGTGATAATGACGAATCAGCCTACAGGGAGGAGGTCCAGCACCTGACTACCTGGTGTGCCAACAATAACCTCGTCCTCAACTCCCAGAAGAGGAAGGAAATAATTGTTGACTTTCGGAAGAACAGAGGGGGCAGACACACCCCCATCCATATAAACGGGACTGAGGTGGAGCGGGTCTCCAACTACAAATTCCTTGGGGTACACATCTCGGAGGATCTGTCCTGGTCCCTCAACACCTCAAAGCTAATCAAAAAGGCACAGCAGCGCCTTTACTTTCTGAGGAGGCTCAAAAAAGCCCACCTGTCCCCCCAGATCCTGACGAACGTCTACCGCTGCACCATCGAAAGCATCCTGACCACCTGCTTTACGGTATGGTACAGCAGTTGCACCGTGGCAGACAGGAAGGCACTACAACGGGTGGTGAAAACCGCCCAGAACATCATCGGTGCCCCGCTCCCTGCCTTGGATGCCCTCCACCGAAAACGGTGCCTGAAGCGGGCCGGGAAGATCATCAAGGACCCCTCACACCCTAATCATGGACTGTTTGCCCTCCTCCCATCAGGGAGGCGGTACAGGAGCCTCAGGTCCCGCACCAGTAGGACGAAGAACAGCTTCTTCAACTACACCATCCGACTGCTGAACTCGGAGCCCAGCTGATAGATTTGTCTGTACCCTGTATTTATTTATTTCCCATACTGCTACCACTGCATTTGTTTTTCTATATCGCTATCACTACGAATGACGCTAAACTGCATTTTGTTGTACCTATACTTGTATTTGTGCAATGACATTAAACTTGAATTGAATTGAACTGGCCCCTACCCGAGATAGGTCGCCTGGCGCGTGGGGGCTAAGATGCCCCCACCAATGCAGGAGCTTGATCGCCCCGACGAGGCGGTCCGCCACCAGATACAGGAGTAAGATCGTCTCGTCAACGGAAGGTTAGAGGCCCCCAACAGCTAGAGGACAAAGAAGGGAAAGATTGAACTTTTTTTCGCCTTCCATCACAGTGAGGAATGTGGTGGAGTCACTGTGTGAATGTTTATGTTAAAATGTATTTTGTGTGTTCTGTTGCTTTTTATTGGTATGACTATGGCAAATCAAATTCCTCGTATGTTGCAAAACATACTTGGCTAATAAAGTATGATTATGATTATGATGATCACATTATTGTTTGTGCGCAAATTGACTCTATGCTACAAAAATGACCACATTTCAAAAGTACGTAATTTTCTGTAAAGTGCTTTGGGACATCCTGAGGTCATCAAAGACATTACAGATGATTGATTGTTTTCTTAACAAGTGACATTTTTGCAAGATCCATTAGAAGAGCATATTCAGACCAAAATCAATGCTGAGCAAAAATAACAGCTATAAGTAGGGGATACATCGAAAACATAGAAAATAGGTGTAAGAGTAGGCCATTCGGCCTTTCAAGCTAGCACTGCCATTCAATATGATCATGGCTGATCATCCAAAATCAATATCCCGTTCCTGCTTTCTCGCCATATCTTTGAATCCGTTAGCCCTAAGAGCTACATCTAAATCTCTTGAATACATCAAAGAAAGAAATAGCCTATTCAAATAAATATGTTTGATGTGAACTTTACAATGTAGAGAAGAGCATAAATTCAAGGAAAAATTCAGAACATTCAGATTCTGAAAATTGCTCACATTTTTCATTTATTCTATTCTGATGCCAAAATTGTACTTTTTCCCAGAGTTCAAGTTTGGAAAGGTACTCTAGTGTAGACAAACAGAATCACTGGAAAGTACATGAATTATAAAGATAAGCACAAAGGAATCTTGGCGCACCTAACAGTTTCTTCAACAGCAACCAACAACAAATGGAAGTCAAGTATTCAAATGAAAAACATCTACACTGTGACATAGTTTCAGATGTTATTAGGCTTGATCGTTCTGAAGCTCAAAATCCACAATTCACTACTTTACAGAACCTAGAATTGCTGCATGTTTAAAACAAAATGTGAATTTGTGGAATTCCCTGCCACAGAGGGCAGTGGAGGCCAAATCACTGGATGTATTTAAGAGAGAATTAGATAGAGCTCTAGGGGCTAGTGGAATCAAGGGATATGGGGAGAAGGCAGGCACGGGTTATTGATTGGGGACGATCAGCCACAATTGCAATGAATGGCGGTGCTGGGTCGAAGGCCCAAATGGTCTCCTCCTGCATCTATTTTCTATGTTTCTATGTTTCTAAAAAGAGGCTATTTGCTTAGTCATATCGACTAATTTTTGATAAATTCAGCTGGATGAATTCATCCCCACTGCCTAGAAAATTATTTAATTTCAGATACATATCAAGCTTCCTTTTAAAGGCTGTATTTGGATATGCCTCCACTTAGCTGTGAATTTGCAAATCTAATCAGTAGCTGCAAGAAAGATTTTCCTTCATCATCTTTCTATTTCTCCTTCTACTTAACTTGTCTGACAATGGGAATCATTTCTCTCCTACTCTATCTATTACTTTCATGATTTTAAATATCTCCTTTAGATTTCCTCGCAACCTTCTCTGTTCCAAAGAGAGTAGCTGAAGCTGCTCGAGTCAGTCCAAAAACAGTTAATACCCCTAGAATCACAAATTTATGCTGAATCATCTCCAAAACCTTGCATCTTTCCTAATGTGTGGCAGACCTGCACACGAGTCTACTTGTGGCTGAAACAATGTTGTATGAAGGGTCTGAAGGGTCTCAAATGGCTGCCTGTCCACTCCCTCCACAGATGCTAACTGACCTGTTGAATTTCACCTGCACTTTATGTTTTGGTCGAGATTTAGCATCTGCAATCTCTTGTGTCTCTTTTTTTTTAATATAAGCCTCAGAGTGACTTCCTTACTGTTATGCTTCACTCGTCTATTTTTGCAGCTTCTTTGTAATTTTCAAAAAGTTATGCATATACATCTTCAATTAAATTTCACCCACCACCTATCCTTCCACCACATAATGTTTATTATCTCAATTAATATTTTTGGTAGGTATCTGCAAATTAGGAATTGTGCCCTATATCCCCAAGACCAAGACCTTTAAGAAAAGTATTGATTCCAGTACTGAATAAGGAGAACTCTATTTTACTTCAGAGTCACGTGAGTGCAGCTCCACCAGTGGTGAGTAACAGGCCCGCAGATAAGTGGTTTTAAAAAACTACTTCCTGGGTATTCAAGCTCCATGATGCTGGCTGACTAGCCAGGAGGAGTTTGGGAAAAAATGGAGAGTAGTGGAAAAAAGTCTGTGCGGGTCAAGCGCGTGTTCCGGGTGGAAGCAGGTCAACAGCAGATAGGTGCGGAGCCGGTTCCAATACCGGTAGCCGTAGACCCACCGTTAATCAGCCTGTAGCTGCTCCACTGCCGCAAGCCACTGAGGATGCTCCAGTGGGCAGGAAAAGTAAGAGGAAGTCTGTCAGGACCATTATATCAGACGAGTCTGATGAAGAAGATTCTCCTTCAGAAAGGCAAGCCATGTGCCTAAGGATGGAGCAAATGGAGAAAATGTTCCAAAACCTGATCAACCAATGGTTCAAAGACCCAGAATATTCCCAGGCAGCCCCTGAGGGGGTTCCATATCAAGAATATGGTGCCTATACAACATGGGAATGTGAACCTCCAGAGCCTTGTTTAGGTCTGGAGGAAGTCTCCTTTGAGCAAGTCTCAGGAGTACCAGGGCAGCAGGAGACTGACCCTGTAGGTGGTGTTTTTGGTCTTGAATACCTACCACAGCACAAGAATAAAACTCCAGGTGTACCTGATGTCGCACAATTCTTTGCTATACCAGAAGGGAGCGGTGAGGCCATGGAGGAAAACCTGGCAGCCAACATAAAATATTGGTTTCTCACCAGCTGCAAGAGACTCATGGTTGAGACAGTACACCTTTATAAAACACCTGTGAATTGTGCGTCACTCAGGGTGCTGACGGTGAATCCGGCAAATTGGACACACATGAGTTCAAAGATGCGAGGACAGGAAATACGTTTCCAGCGGGTCCTCAAGCTTATTGCGGCTGGCATCACTGCTTTTGGGAGACAGGTAGAAGGGTGTGCAATGTTTAAACTACAAAAAGACATGTTGGCATTGTTTTGTAATTCTTATTTTGAGATCAATTGTATGAGGAAAATCGCCATTTGGCCCATACTGCACCCTAGATTTGCAGGTGTGTGCAAATCAAGTAATGTTCAAGTGCCTGCTTATTTATTCGGAGAGAACCTGCTTAAGCAAAATTAAAGAAATTGATGAGGAGGCAAAGACTATCAGCCTCATGAAACTCAAAGAACTGGCTGGATGAGAAGGGGGTTTGATTCAGGAGCGGGAACAAGCAGAGGCAGGGGTATGGTGAGAAGGTATTATTACCCATCACAGCCCAATGTCCACCCATATGTTGGAAGGAGGAGACCGTCACGGTCATTTGCTGAGGTACAAAAACTTTATTCCATCACAGAGAAAACATTTGGGGAACCTCCGGTTGGTGGTAGATTACAATTGTTTTATGATGAATGGTGCTGTATAACATCTGATCGGTTTATATTAGATACTGTGTCAGGTTCTATAATAGAATTTATGGAAGGAGTTGATCCACCTGTACAGAATAAACCTAATTGGGTTTTGGTGTTTTCTGCACCTGAAAATTCTCAGATAAAAGAATAAGTAAAACATTTATTTGAAAAAGGAGTAATTGAAAGTATGGGGAATCATCCACAACAATTTGTGTCAAATATTTTCTCCAGGCCAAAGAAAGATGGGGGTTGTAGAGTCATTCTGGATCTCACAAAATTGAATTCATATGTCCAGTATAGACATTTCAAAATGGACACCTTCAACACTGCAAAGCAGTTGTTGTCCATAGGCTGTTACATGGCTACTATAGACTTAAAAGATGCGTATTATTCAGTGCCAATTCATCACCATTATCGCATATACTTGAAGTTTAATTGGATGGGTCAGCTGTGGCAATATAAAGCATTACCTAATGGGTTAAGGGTACACAAAAGGCTGAAGAAACTCAGTGGGTGCAGCAGCATCTAAGGACCGAAGGAGATAGGCGAAGTTTTTTGGGCCGAAACCCTTCTTCAGACTGCTGTCTTCAACCAGTCTGAAGAAAGGTTTTGGCCCGAAACGTCGCCTATCTCCTTCGCTCCTTAGATGCTGCTGCACCCACTGAGTTTCTCCAGCCTTTTGCGTACCCTTGATTCTCCAGCATCTGCAGTTCCTTCTTTAACACCTAATGGGTTACGTTCAGCTCCCAGGCTGTTCACAAAATTATTGAAACCAGCACTTGCATTATTAAGGGCTCAAAATCACATTGTCATGGCTTATCTTGATGATATTTTAATTGTTAACTCAGGAATCAGCTGAATAATCAGTTTCAGCAACTATAAGCCTGTTTGAAAGGCTAGGGTTTCTGATCCATCCAACGAAATGAAAGCTACAGCCATCCCAAACAATTGATTATTTGGGGTTTGTCATTAATTCAGTTGTTACGTCAGTAACTTTGCCAACAGATAAAGTTGTGGATATTACAATTGCATGTAGTTGCCTTGCTGACAAACCATATCCCTCCATCCGAGAAGTAGCTAGGGTTATTGGTAAGATAGTAGCAGCATTCCCTGCTGTTGAGTTTGGTCCTCGGCATTATCAAAATCTTCAAATGGCAAGAGCACAAGCACTAAAAGAACGTGCAGGCCATTTTGATAGGTCCATGCAGTTGCCAACGGAAGCTTTAGCTGAACTACAGTGGTGGATTGGGAATGTTGCACAAGCTGCTAAAAACATTTTTGTTCAGCAACCTTCAGTGGTATTGCAAACTGATGTGAGTGTTCTCGGATGGGGAGGCTATGGATAATGACACCAGCTGTGGTGGTAGATGGACTGTCCAAGAGGATTTAATTCTCCAAACATATGGTATCAATTATTTGGAGTTATTGGGGGCATTTTTTTGGATTGAAAGTTTATTTTTCTACAATGAAGGACTTGCACGTTCAATTACAAGTAGATAGTACCACAGCTGTAGCATATATCAATCACATGGGTGGAGTAAGATCAGTATCATGTGATTATCTGGTCAACCTGATGTGGCATTGGTGTGTATCTAGGAATATCTGGCTTACAGCTATCTATCACCCAGGGAAAGACAATATTGTGGCAGACAACAGATCACGAAAGTTCAAAGACAATACAAAATGGATGTTAAATGCACAAGTTTTCAAAAAGATTGTCAGTTGGTATGGGTTACCAAACATTGATCTGTTTGCGTCCAGATTAAATCACCAGTTGCCTAAAAAGTCTCATGGGAGCCTGACCCAGGAGCAGTAGCGTTGGATGCATTCTCGCTACATTGGGGAAATATGTTCTTCTATGCTTTTCCCCCATTCTGCCTGATTAGGCAATGTCTCACCAAAATAGAGCAAGACTCCGCCACGGGCATTTTGGTGGTTCCAAACTGGCCTACATAGCCATGGTTCCCATTGATGCTTAGAATGATAATTGAACCATTTATGACGATTCCCAGCTCCAGTGATTTGTTGGTACAACAGTGACAGAAGAAATTCATCCATTGCATGATCATATTAATTTGTTAATCTGCAGGTTCTGACCAGACCATTACAAGGGCTTGGACTGTCGGATAGGACCATGGATGTCATAACTGCAGCTTGGAGAAATAGCACTAAGAAACAATATATGTTGGTACAACCAATGACAGAAGAAATTCATCCATTGCATGATCATATTAATTTGTTAATCTGCAGGTTCTGACCAGACCATTACAAGGGCTTGGACTGTCGGATAGGACCATGGATGTCATAACTGCAGCTTGGAGAAATAGCACTAAGAAACAATATAGGTCTCATATAAAGAAATGGGAAGCTTTTTGTATTCAGCCAGATATATGTTATCATACTGCAAACATATTTGATATATTGGAGTTCCTTGCTATGTTGCATTTTGATCAGCACCTCAGTTAAGTGCCATTAATAGTGCTCGTAGTGCTTTGTCTTCCTATTTACGACAATTTTCAGAACATCAATCTATCGGGTCTCATCCATTAATATCCCGATTTATGAGAGGGATTTTAATAAAAATCCTCCCAAACCCACATGTACAGAAATTTGGGATGTCAGTATAGTTCTTACATTGCTTCGGCAATGTGCTCCAATTACGTCACTGTCTTTTCAGAAGTTAATATTTAAAGTGGTAATGCTCGTGGCATTAGTGTCAGCACAAAGAGTACAAACATTACAAATATTATGTTTAGATTGTATTCATTTGTCTGCAGATAACATTATTTTTATGTTTATGATATAATCAAACAAAGCAGCCAGGGAATTCTGGAACCAAGGTAATCTTTAAAGCATACCCTGTCGACCAAACATTGTGTGTGGTTAAGCATCTGACTCGATATATTGAAGTAACCAAGAATCTCCAGGGTTGTGAGACAGCAATGCTTATTATTTGTGAGACAGCAATGCTTACCATTTAAAATATATATATATAAAAAAACCGTCGGTACAAACTATTTCTAGATGGTTAAAACAGGTTTTGGATTTAGCTGGTATAGACACTGATGTGTTTAAATCTCACTCCACCAGGGCGGCATCCACATCCGTGGCGAAGGCACAGGATGTGCCGCTCGACCAAATTTTAGAGGCCGCAGGGTGGTGTAAAGAAGAAACTTTTTCCAAGTTTTACAATAAACCTGTTCTCACGGTGCCAGGATTTGGACACACAGTGTTGGATTCTGTTTGATTATTTGCTTTGTTTTATGTAATGGTTTTATATCTTTTGGTGTAATCTCCCCTGGGATAGAGGGGTTATTACTTTTATTTTATGTTTTTATTATTATTATTAAAATACTTATTGCATAATTCAAGCAACGTTCAATATATATTATTTACTCGCTGTGTCAAATGAAGCAGTGTGTCATATGGAATGAATCTACGGCATGAAAATCACAGAGCTTCAAAATCTTCACGTAGTCACTCAGCCGAAGTAAAATAGTAAGATTAAACGAGAACTTACCTGGTTGAAGTTTGATCTTTATTTTATGAGGAGTTACGATGAGGGATTTACGTGCCCTCCGCTCCCGACCCTCATAATCTAAACCATCATCTGGTAGTTCTAGTCTTGTGTAAGCCTTACTATCTTACTTCGGCTATTGGTTCTGTGTTTTTCACGCCGCTGCTTTGAAGTATGCCGTGCATGTGCCTGGCGGGGCTTCTTCACGTAATCCCTCATCGTAACTCCTCATAAAATAAACTTCGAACAGGTAAGTTTTCATTTAATCTTACTATTATAAACTACTGCCAGTACTTTAGAAAGAATAACATTCTTGAAATAGAGGAAAAGGATAAGGCCATAAGCCAACATAGGAACACAATCCCAGAGTAATGTTGTAAGCTTTGTGGAGTAATCAATATGGCATAAGTGGCAGCATTGATGTTCCCATTTAACAACAGTTAGAAAAGCTGCAAAACCATTCCAGCCAACACTGTTGTAAATTGTGGAAATTTATTGCAGTCGGTGAGATAATTGATGATTGATGGGTCCATGGAAACATCGAACATCTAACAGTAGAGCATAGAAACTGGCCCTCTATGCTCACGTTTATGTCGAACATAATGCCAAGTTAAACTAATCTCCGCTGCCTGCATGTGATCCGTATCCCTTCATTACCTGCTTCTTTATGTTCCAGTCTAAAAACCTCTTAAGTAGCATTGTTGTAGTTGCCTCTACCACAACCCCGGGCATCTTGTTTCAAGTGCCCACCACTCCCAGTGTAAAAACATTGGTCCTCTCACTTAAAACCCTTTAGTCCTCTGCCCTCTAGTCAGGATTTCCATCCTGGGAAAAATGTTCTGTCAGGGTACCCTTGATAATTGCTTATTTCTAAGCTTCCCCCAGTCTAGTTTCAGTAAAAACACTGACTCAAGCACTTGAAACAACTACATTTTATTTTACCAAAAGCGAGTTATAGATCAATCACTGTACCTATCCCACCGCGAGTTTGATCCTCGTGCCTGCCTGTTCAAGCCCTCTAGGCCTCATTCAGACAGAGACACTCCAGAAGTTCACGCAGTCCCAAGCGTTCTCCCAGAAGATCGACGCTGGTAGCGGACTTTTATATGGCCTGGAACCTTGAGAGGCCAAACCACATGGGGGTGGTCTCTTAATAACCCAATTACAGATATTGATTGACCACATACATAACAGGCATTCCCCCACCCAATAATACACCAGTTCATACATTGTATAAGAAAGAAAGCTCTTGAAGGAAGCTAACAAGAACAAACATTGGAACATGTGCCCTGGGAATCAAACAATTTCTCCAAGGCTCAACAGTTCGAACAATCATCAATTACAGGATGACTGTCTTGCAACATTATTTATACTATTTATAATGCTTTTGCAAAACCATGTATAGTGGTAAACCTTTTCTGGACCCACTCCTAGACCCCCACATTATTCCTATAATGGGGCAAATGGATCTGCACACAATATGTCAAATGGACTCTAATCAAAGTTCTATAATGCTGAAACATGACTTCCTGACTCTTATATTCAATGTCCTGACCAATGAAGGCAAGTATATCATATGCCTTCTTTTACACTCCATCTACTTGTTTCAACACTTTCAGGGACCTATGGACTTGTACTCCCAAGATACCACTATACCTCAATGCTGTTAAACATTTATTAGATTCATAATATTAAAGTAAACGATCTAATTTAGCTTCTGAAATTGTATTGTACTGTTATTTTTGTCTATTTTTGCTCTTGAAAACATTGATGTACTTTGAATACAGAGAGATTCAGTTTTATTTTTATTTTTTATTTTAGAGATACTATAGAGATTCTATTGAGTTTCACCCTGGAATTAGTCTTCCTACATGCCTCTCCAGAACGCTTGCTGTTGTGCTAAATAAAGACCTTTAACATCTGACAGCTTATTCATGATCATAACACCACAGATGCTACCTCATCTGCTGTGTATTTCCAACTTTTTCAGTTATGTCTTGATCAGTCAAATGTACGTTTAGTTTAGATTACTATTGTTACATATACCGAGGTATAGTGAAGAATTTGTATTGCATGCTACCCTACCAAATCAGATAATATGATATATACAGTAAATGCGATCGAGTACATCGGTTGGAGCAATGGTGGGGAATCTAGTCTGTGTGATGAATGGGCTCCATCCAGAGCACTCTGCAATTTCATGCGGTGTTAGGCAGAGCAGTTCCTAAACCGATCTGTGTTGCAAACCTACAGCATACTTGCTATGGTACATCTGAAAAAGATTGAAAGAGTCATTGGAGACATGCAAAATGTCCTCAGTTCCCAGAGGGCTTCAAAGCATCTGTGTGCGTTCTTGTCTATCATTTCAATGTGGTTGATCCACAACAGATTGCTAGTAATATTTATGCCCAGGAACTTGAGGCTTTGGC
Source organism: Raja brachyura (assembly GCA_963514005.1). The sequence goes on along the minus strand of OY740786.1, from coordinate 48,026,633 downwards.
ACAAAATGATGCTGAATGGGGTTTCATAAGATCATAAGTGATAGTAGTAGAATTAGCCCATCTGGCCCATCAAGTCTTCTCCATCATTCAATCATGGTTGATCTATCCCCTCCTAACCCCATTCTCCTGCCTTCGCCCCATAACCTGACACCGGTATTAATCAAGAATTATCTATCTCTGCCTTAAATATATGCACTGACTTTGCCTCCACAGCCTTCTGTGGCAAAACATTTCACAGATTCAGCACCCTCTGACTAAAGATATTCCTCCTCATCTCCTTCCTAAAATAACATCCTATATATTTGAGGCTATGATCTCTAGTGGTAGACTCTCCACATGACCTCTAGTACTAGTAGAACCATCCTCTCCACATCCAGTCTTTCCAAGTCTTTCACTATTCTGGATGTTTCAATGAGGTTCCACCTATGTATACCCCACACTTCCTGAAGTTGATTATTAGCTCCTTTGTCATGCTGACAGTGAGGGTGAGGGACACCATGTTAAAAAGTTCTTTATATCCTGTACGCTGCTCATCATTGTTTGTGATTTGGCCTGCCAAAGTGGTGTGATCTGCAAAAGTGTTGATGATGTTAGAGATCAATTGGGAGGCACATTCATGAGTGTATAATGAGTATAGTAGGGAGAATGCTCTCTGTGGATGACAGTGTTGGAAATTATTGTGAGGATGTGTCACCTATCCTCACTGATTGTGGTCTGTGGGTTGAAAGTCGAGGATCCAGAGGCAGAGGGGGATACATAAAGAAACCAGCCACAAGAAAATAAGCACAAAATGTTGGAGTAACTCAGCGGGACAGACGGCATCTCTGTAGAGAACTAATGGGTGATGTTTTGGGTCGAGACGCTTCTTCAGACCTGACCCGACATGAAGCAGCAACAAGGAGAAGCAGGAAGAAGCACTGATAGGCTGAAGCCCATGTGGGAGGAGAGAAAGAGGTGAGTCAGAGGGGGAAAACAGTTGAAAAAGAGTGGCAAAACACAGACAGACTTAACACAGAGCTTACATGGATTTTGAAGAAGCAGGAACAAGGAGAAGCAGGAAGAAGCACTGATTGGCTCAAGCCCCTGTGGGAGGACAGAAAGAGGTGAGTCACAAGGGGAAAACAGTTGAAAACTGATGAATTTGGTTTGTAAATTTGTAAATCGGGCAATTTATCAGTCAATATAAGCAAGGCTGCTCTAGGAGAGCAGCAGTGAGGGAATTGCATTGTGAATAAAGTGTGAGTCTTTGTCTCGACAGTCTTTGGCAAGGAGGTTGAGGTGAGTAGGCTACACAAATCGTTGGAGAAGGAAAGACGAAAGAAGGAGATGTCAGGTAAGCTGATTCAGTGTGATGCTTGCAGTATGTGGGAGGTCAAGGACACCGCTGGTGCCTCGGGCTGGTACAAGTTGGAGATGTGCATCCAGGTACAGCTCCTGAAAGACCGAGTTGGGAAACAGGAGAAGCAAGTGGATGACCTCAGGTTTGTCCGAGAGGCTGAGTCGTTCCTCGACGAGTCCTACAGAAAGATTGTTACACCTAAGGTACTGAAAGAGAGAAGGTGCGTGACAGTGAGAAAGGGAAGTAAACATGGAATGCACAGGTCCCCGGGCGTTGTACCTCTTGTGAACAAGCAACGCAGTGGTGGTTGGAGACTCCATTGTGAGAGGTATGGACAGTTGTTTCTGTGGCAACAGACGGGATTAGAGGATGATGTGCTGCCTCCAGGGTGCCAGGATCCAAGATGTCACAGACAGAGTGCAGAAAATCCTCAAGGGCGAAGGTGAACAGCCGGAAGTTGGAGTGCATGTTGGCACAAACAATGTCAGAAAGAAGGGGATGAATAGACTGCAGCATGACTTTAGAGAACTCGGAAAAGTGTTGAAAAGCAGGTCCTCCAAGGTGGTTATCTTCAGTTTGCTTCCAGTTCCTCGTGCTGGCAGAGCAGGAACAGGGAGATAGGGGGGGGTGTCAAATGGGATAGTCAAGGATGGAATTAAAGGGAAAGGGAGTAAAGGGATAGTTAATGACCCTAGAACTAATGGGAAATAAACCTCACAAAAAGATGGGAGAGTATGGCCAAGTGTAGTAGGGATCGATGTTGTGAGATGCGTAAGGAATTAAAAGTATTGTATTTGAATGCACGAAGTATAAGAAGTAAAGTAGATGAGCTTGAAGCTCAGATAGAGGTTGGTAAATATGATATTGTGGGGATTACCGAGATGTGGCTGCAGGAGGATCGTGTCTGGGAACTTAATATTCCGGGTTATACATCCTATAGAAAGGACAGGCAGATGGGAGGAGGAGGGGGGGTAGCTCTTCAAGTGAGGAATGGAATTCAGTCCCTTGCGAGGGAAGACATAGGGACTGACGAAGTAGAGTCACTGTGGATTGAGTTGAGGAATTGCAAAGGCAACAAGACACTAATTGTTATCTACATACCCCCAAATAGTAGCCCGGACATAGGGTGTAAGTTGCAGCCGGAGTTAAAACTGGCATGTAACAAAAGTAATGCTGCTGTGGTGATGGGGGATTTGAATATGCAGGTAGACTGGGAAAATCAGGTTGGTTCAGGACCCCAAGAAAGAGAGTTTGTAGAATGCCTCTGAGATGGATTCTTAGAACAGCTTGTAATGGAGCCAACCAGAGAAAAGGCAATTCTGGATTTAGTGTTGTCCAATGAACCAAATTTGATAAGAGAACTCGATGTCAAGGAACTGCTTGGAGGTAGTGATCATAATATGATTAGTTTTAATCTGCAATTTGAGGAGAAGTGGCAGTGATGCAGTTGAACAAAGGGGATTATGAAGGCATGAAAGATCTGGCCAAGGTAGACTGGCAAGGGATACTAGCAGGAATGATGGTGGAACAGCAATGGCAGGAATTTCTGGGCATAATCCGGAAGACACAGGATCATTTTGTTCCAAAAAAGAAGAAAGATTCCAAACGGGGGGTAGGAGGCAACTGTGGCTGACAAGAGAAGTTAGGGATAGAATAAAACTAAAATAAAAGATGTATAACACAGCAAAGAGTAGCCGGAAGCCAGAGGATTGGGAATTTTTTATAGGGAAACAAAACGGGCAATACGCGCTGAAAAGATGAAGTATGAAGGGAACCTGGCCAGGAATATAAAGAAGGACAGTAAAAGCTTCTTTAGATATATTACGGGAAAAAGAATAGCAAAGTCAAATGTGGGTCCGTTGAAGGCAGGCACGGGTGAAATTATTATGGGGAACAAGGAAATGGCAGAAGAGTTGCATAGGTACTTCGGATCTGTCTTCACTAAGGAAGACACAAACAATCCCCCAGAAGTACTGGAGGGCAGAGGATCTAATGGGGTCGAGGAACTGAAAGAAATTTTCATTAGGTGAGAGATAGTATTGGGTAGGCTAATGGGGCTGAAGGATGATAAATCCCCAGGGCCTGATGGACTGCATTCCAGGGTCCTCAGGGAGGTGGCTCTAGAAATAGTGGATGCATCGGTGATAATTTTCCAATGTTCAATAGATTCAGGATCAATTCCTGTGGATTGGAGGATAGCTAATGTTATCCCACTTTTCAAGAAAGGAGCCAGAGAGAAAACGAGGAATTACAGAACAGTTAGCCTGACTTCAGTGGTGGGAAAGATGCTGGAGTCAATTATTAAAGAGGTAATAATGGAGCATTTGGATAGCAGTAAAAGGATTAGTCCAAGTCAGCATGGATTTATGAAAGGAAAATCATGCTTGACTAGTCTCCTGGAATTTTTTGAGGATGTGAAGTAAAATGAATGAACGGGAGCCAGTGGATGTAATGTATCTAGACTTTCAGAAAACCTTTGATAAGGTCCTGCACAGGAGACTGGTGACTAAAATTAGAGCACATGGTATTGGGGGTAGGGTTTTGACATGGATAGAAAATTGGTTGGCAGACAGGAAGCAGAGAGTAGGAGTGAACGGGTTCTTTTCAGAATGGCAGGCAGTGGCGAGTGGAGTGCCGCAAGGCTCAGTGTTGGGGCCGTAACTGTTTACCATATATATTAATGATTTGGAAGAGGGAATTAGGAGCAACACTAGCAAGTTTGCGGATGACACAAAGCTGGGTGGCAGTATGACTGTGAAGAGAATGTTAAGAGGTTGCAGGGTGACCTGGACAGGTTGAGTGAGTGGGCAGATGCATGGCAGATGCAGTATAATAAAGATAAATGTGAGGTTATGCACTTTGGTGGCAAAAACAAGGGGGCAAATTATTATTTCAATGGGGTTAGGTTAGACATGGGGGAGGTGCAGCGAGACCTGGGTGTCCTTGTATACCAGTCACTGAATGTTGGCGTGCAGGTACAGCAGGCAGTGAAGAAAGCTAATGGAATGATGGCCTTCATTACAAGAGAATTTCAGTATAGGAGTAGTGAGGTTCTTCTGCAGTTGTATAGGGCTCTGGTAAGACCACATCTGGAGTATTGCATACAGTTTTGGTCTCCTAATTTGAGGAAGGACATCCTTGTGATTGAGGCAGTGCAGCGTAGGTTCATGAGATTGATCCCTGGGATGGCGGGACTGTCATATGAGGAAAGATTGAAAATACTACGGTTGTATTCACTGGAGTTTAGAAGGATGAGGGAGATCTTATAGAAACATATAAAATTATAAAAGGACTGGACCAGCTAAATGCAGGAAAAATGTCCCCAATGTTTGGTGAGTCCAGAACCAGGGGCCACAGTCTTAGAATAAAGGGGAGGCCATTTAAGACTGAGGTGAGAAAAACCTTTTCACCCAGAGACTTGTGAATTTGTGGAATTCCCTGCCACAGAGGGCAGTGGAGGCCAAATCGCTGGATGGATTTAAGAGAGAGTTAGATAGAGCTCTAGGGGCTAGTGGAATCAAGGGATATGGGGAGAAGGCAGGCACAGGTTATTGATTGGGGACGATCAGCCATGATCACAATGAATGGCGGTGCTAGCTCGAAGGGCCGAATGGCCTCTTTCGGCACCTATTTTCTAAGTTTCTATGTCACCCATTCCTTCTCTCCATAGATGCTGCCTGTCCCGCTGAGTTACTTCCGCATTTTGTGTCTGTCTTTAGTTTAAACCAGCATCTACAGTTCCTTCCTACACAAGAAGCTGAGGTTTAATCTGCAAATTGAATCTTTATTGCCGAGGCTTCCTGGCAAGTCAGAGATGAGAATGTAAAAAATGTTTAAAAATTGGAACATAATGGAGGTACAAACTTCTAACAATCTTGCGAAGACAGAGAGAAATTCTAAAATTTGACTTGATGTCTTGATTCCAGTATGTGATAGTCAGGGGGACTATCCGCACCATTTAAAGATGTTCATGAGGAAATCTATTCTAAAACATCAGACACCCACAGTTTTGAATGAGGTAAGACATCCGGTTCTCATACAAGCACAGGTGTTTTGTATAACATAGAGCAGAGAGTGTTAAAGCACAGGAACAGGCTCCATGATCCATAATGTCTTTGCCAGTCAAGACGCAAATGTATACAACGCATCTGACTGCATGTGCTCTATATCCCTCCATTCCCCGTTCGTTCATGCCCCAGTCTAATTGCCTATTATACATTGCTTTTGTATCCACTCCTACTACTTCTTCAGACTGCACATTCCAGATCCATACCACTTGTTGGGGCAAAATGATTTCTCACATATCACCTTTAAATTTTCCTCTACTCATCTTTGACCTATGCTTTTCGTCTTTGCCATTTCCTCTCTTGGAAAGAAAAAACTGTCTATCTATTGAATAATTTGAAACACGTCTATCAGGTTTCCTCTCAAGCCTCCGGTGATCCTGTGGAAACAATCCAATTTTGTCCAACTTCTCCATATAGCTAATATTTTCTCTCCAGGTAACCTCCTGGTAAATCCCTTCTGCACTATCTCCAAAGCATCCTCATTCTTCCTGTATGGGATGACCAGAACTGCACACATTATCCCAAAGTAACCGTACAAAAGTTTTATACAACTGCAGCATGGCTTCCTCAAGAAGTCTTGAGGAAGACTTGGGGCCCTCCTTGGGATGGCACGGTGGTGCTGTGGTAGTTTCTGCCTTACAGTTCTTGCAGCGGCAGCGACCTGGATTCAATCCCGACGGGTCCTGTCTGTACGGAGTTTGCGTGCTCTTCCCATGGCTGCGTGGGTTTTCTCTCAGATCTTTGGTTTCCTCCCACATTCCAAAGATGTACAGATATGTAGGTAAATTGGCTTGGTATATGTAAAAATTGTCCCCTAGTGTGTGTTAATATGCAGGGATCTCTGGTTGGCATGGACCTGGTGGGCTGAAGGGCCTGCTTCCGAGCTGTATCTCTAAACTAAATTACGCTAAGTTAAACTAAAACAAGCTGAAACCTCTCCCACCCAAAGTCTACTCTTTTCCAGGTGCTAGTAAGTAATATTAAAATGTGTGCCGGATGCTATTGGGTGTCCTGGTGCATTTCTGAAACCTTTAATGTGTTTAAGACCCACAATAAATTTCCAGAAGAATGCTTCTATCCGAGTAAGCATCCAGGCTCATTTAACAATCAGATTTTTGATAAAATTCTCATACATGTTGCTCATATGTGATATTTTTTTCAAGTCATATTCCTGATCATTAGGTACACATGATTACTGGTTGGTAAAATGGTACTACATTCAAACCAAATGTGGTGACAGGAAATTTGATTTTTTTTTGTCTTAGAAAGGAAAAACCATCATTGATACCAACTTTGAAAGCGATCCAATCCAATCAACTTAAGGTGTTCTTGTGCAAATATCAACAATTACACCATTTACCATCAAGACTTTCTAAAGAGCGCTATTCTTTGGCTTTCCGTGTAACTGTACGTGATAAATTCCAAAGACATTAAATTAAACAAGATATATTCATAGATTGTGAGCAAACAAGACTGTGACAAATGGATACAATGCAGGAAAGTGTGAGGTCATTCCCTTTGGTTTCAATAGGGTAAGTTAGAGTGCTTTCTAAATGTCGAAAATCTCAAGCTGGCAAATGTCCAAAGAGGTTCTTGTACATTGATCATTAAAATGTTAGGGACAATTGCAAAAAAAAGTAAAATCACTGTGGTAGTGCAGACATTTATGGCTTGAAGACAAGATTCCAATAAAATAGAAATGCTACAGCTTCAGAGAGCACTTGTTAGATCACACACAGACTATCGGGGCCAATCCTGCAGGTGTGGCCCATTACCTGAAAGATGGATTGTATTCCTGGAATTTCAATGGTTACAAGATGATTTGTTCTTAGTTTTATAAGAGCAAATATAGGAGGCCCGGGGAGCTGTTGGAGACAGAGGGTGGAGCTACCTGCTGTGAGTATAAACCTAGCGTGGGGCTTGCTTTTCACAGAGGCCCGGGGAGCCGTTGGAGACAGAGGGTGGAGCTACCTGCTGTGAGTATAAACCTAGCGCGGGGCTTGCTTTTCACAGGGGCCCGGGGAGCCATTGGAGACAGAGGGTGGAGCTACCTGCTGTGAGTATAAATCTAGCGCGGGGCTTGCTTTTCACAGAGGCCCGGGGAGCCGTTGGAGACAGAGGGTGGAGCTACCTGCTGTGAGTATAAGCCTAGCGCGGGGCTTGCTTTTCACAGAGGCCCGGGGAGCCGTTGGAGACAGAGGGGGGAGCTACCTGCTGTGAGTATAAAGCTAGCGCGGGGCTTGCTTTTCACAGAGGCCCGGGGAGCCGTTGGAGACAGAGGGTGGAGCTACCTGCGCTGTGAGTATAAATCTAGCGCGGGGCTTGCTTTTCACAGAGGCCCGGGGAGCCGTTGGAGACAGAGGGTGGAGCTACCTGCGCTGTGAGTAGACCAGCAGCTGCAACGTTCCATCTTCCAGTGAGGGAATCTGGTGGAGCCTCTGATTGGTTAAAGAGGACCAGAGGAAGCAGCTGATTGGCTGCAACCCGGGGTTTACATTTCTACATTTCTGCCTACAGGTTTAAGGATTCTGGGTGCTAAGGATTCTGGGAGCTAAGGATTCTGGGAGCTAAGTATTCTGGGAGCTAAGGATTCTGGGTGTTAGGGATTCAGTATTTATTAGTAAAGTTTAAAGAATAAAGTTTTGTGTTTAATAAAAAATAAATTAAAAAAATATATATATTTAATAGAGTAATTTGAGAGTAAGATGTCAGTGGAGATTGGCCCCATGGTTTGCACAGCCTGCAACATGTGGGAGATCAGGGATATGGTCGGTGTCCCTGATGACTACATTTGCCGGAAGTGTGTCCAGCTGCAGCTCCTGGCAGACCGCATTGAACGATTGGAGCTGCGGCTGGATTCATACTGGAGCATCCACGATACAGAGAAAGTCGTGGACAGCACATACAGCGAGTTGGTCACGCCACAGGTAAAAGGTAAGAGGACAGAAAGGGAGCGGGTGGCCAATAGCCAGCAAAGCAGCAGGCAGTTAGTGCAGGAGTCTCCTGCGGTCATCTCCCTACTAAACAGGTTTACCATTTTGGATACTGTTGAAGGAGATGGCTCATCAGGGGAATGCAGCAGCAGCCAAGTTCATGGCACCATGGGTGGCTCTGCAGCACATGATGGGGGCAAAAAGAGGGGAAGGGCTATTGTAATAGGGGATTCAATTGTCAGGGGAATAGATAGGCGTTTCTGCGGCCGCAAAAGAGACTCCAGGATGGTATGTTGCCTCCCTGGTGCAAAGGTCAGGGATGTTACTGAACGGCTGCAGAACATTCTGGAGGGGGAGGGTGAACAGCCAGTTGTCGTGGTGCATATTGGCACCAACGATATAGGGAAAAAAAGGGATGAGGTCCTACAAGGTGAATTTAGGGAGCTAGGAGATAAACTCAAAAGTAGGACCTCAAAGGTAATAATCTCTGGATTATTACCAGTACCACAGGCTAGCCAGAGTAGAAATAGGAGGATATTGCAGATGAATACGTGGCTTGAAAAATGGTGCAAGGGGGAGGGATTCAAATTTGTAGGGCACTGGAACCATTTCTTGGGGAGGTGGGACCAGTACAAACAGGACAGTCTGCACCTGGGCTGGAATGGAACCAATGTCCTTGGGGGAGTGTTTGCTAGTGCTGTCGGGGAGGATTTAAACTAATGAGGCAGGGGGATGGGTACAAGAGCAGAGAGGCAGGTGGGTGTAAAACGAAGGTGGAAGCAATAGGGAGCAAGGTGAAAAGTAAAAGTGGCAGGCAGACAAAACCAGGGCAAAAATCAAAAAGGGCCAAATCAAAGAGAGGAGATTAACGCAATGGAAAGGAAGGACATTAGCTTGGAGCATGTGGAATCGGTATGGGTAGAGCTGCGAAACAATAAGGGGCAGAAAACGCTAGTGGGAGTTGTGTACAGGCCACCTAACAGTAGTAGTGAAGTTGGGGATGGTATAAAACAGGAAATTAGAAATGCGTGCGACAAAGGCAAAACAGTTATAATGGGTGACTTCAATCTACATATAGATTGGGTGAATCAAATTGGCAGGGGCGCTGAGGAAGAGGATTTTTTGGAAAGTATGAGGGATAGTTATCTAAATCAACATGTAGAGGAACTAACGAGAGAGCAGGCTATTTTAGACTGGGTATTGAGTAATGATGAAGGGTTAGTTAGCAGTCTTATTGTGCGTGCCCCCTTGGGTAAGAGTGACCATAATATGGTCGAGTTCTTCATTAGGATGGAGAGTTGTTAATTCAAAAACAATGGTTCTGAACTTAAGGAAAGGTAACTTTGAGGGTATGAGACGTGAATTGGCCAAGATTGACTGGCAATCAATTCTAAAAGGGTTGACGGTGGATACGCAATGGAAGACATTTAAAGACTGCATGGATGAACTACAAAAATTGTTCATCCCGATTTGGCAAAAGAATAGATCAGGGAAGGTAGTGCATCCGTGGATAACAAGGGAAATCAGGGATAGTATCAAAGCAAAGGATGATGCGTACAAAGTAGCCAGAAAAAGCAGCATACCAGAGGACTGGGAGAAATTCAGAGACCAGCAGACAAGGACAAAGGGCTTGATTAGGAAAGGAAAAATAGATTATGAAAGAAAACTGGCAGGGAACATAAAAACTGACTGCAAAAGTTTTTATAGATATGTGAAGAGAAATAGATTAGTTAAAACAAATGTAGGTCCCTTGCATTCAGAAACAGGTGAGTTGATCATGGGGAACAAGGATATGGCGGACCAATTGAATAACTACTTTGGTTCTGTCTTCACTAAGGAAGACATAAATAATCTGCCGGAAATAGCAGGGGACCGTGGGTCAAAGGAGTACTTGAGTGAAATCCAGGTTAGTCGGGAAGTGGTGTTGGGTAAATTGAATGGATTAAAGGCCAATAAATCCCCAGGGCCAGATAGGCTGCATCCCAGAGTACTTAAGGAAGTAGCTCTGGAAATAGTGGATGCATTAGTGATAATCTTTCAAAACTCTTTAGATTCTGGAGTAGTTCCTGAGGATTGGCGGGTAGCAAACATAACCCCTCTTTTTAAGAAGGGGGGGAGAGAGAAAACGGGGAATTACAGACCAGTTAGTCTAACATCGGTAGTGGGGAAACTGGTAGAGTCAGTTATGAAAGATGGGATAGCAGCTCATTTGGAAAGTGGTGAAATCATTGTACAAAGTCAGCATGGATTTACGAAGGGTAAATCATGTCTGACGAATCTTGTGGAATTTTTCGAGGATGTAACTAGTAGCGTGGATGGGAGAGAACCAGTGGATGTGGTGTATCTGGACTTCCAGAAGGCTTTCGACAAGGTCCCACATAAGAGATTAGTATATAAACTTAAAGCGTATGGCATTGGGGGTTCAGTATTGATGTGGATAGAGAACTGGCTGGCAAACAGGAAGCAAAGAGTAGGAGTAAACAGGTCGTTTTCACAATGGCAGGCAGTGACTAGTGGGGTACCGCAAGGCTCAGTGCTGGGACCCCAGCTATTTCCAATATACATAAATGATCTGGATGAGGGAATTGAAGGCAATATCTCCAAGTTTGCGGATGACACTAAGCTGGGAGGCAGTGTTAGCTGTGAGGAGGATGCTAGGAGACTGCAAGGTGACTTGGATAGGCTGGGTGAGTGGGCAAATGTTTGGCAGATGCAGTTTAATGTGGATGAATGTGAGGTTATCCACTTTGGTGGCAAAAATAGGAAAACAGACTATTACCTAAATGGAGGCCGATTAGGAAAAGGGGAGATGCAGCGCGACCTGGGTGTTATGGTACACCAGTCATTGAAAGTAGGCATGCAGGTACAGCAGGCAGTGAAGAAAGCGAATGGTATGTTAGCTTTCATAGCAAAAGGATTTGAGTATAGGAGCAGAGAGGTTCTACTTCAGTTGTATAGGGTCTTGGTGAGGCCACACCTGGAGTATTGCGTACAGTTCTGGTCTCCAAATCTGAGGAAGGACATTATTGCCATAGAGGGAGTGCAGCGAAGGTTCACCAGACTGATTCCTGGGATGTCAGGACTGTCTTATGAACAAAGACTGCATAGACTCGGTTTATACTCTCTAGAATTTAGGAGATTGAGAGGGGATCTTATAGAAACTTACAAGATTCTTAAGGGGTTGGAGAGGCTTGATGCAGGAAGATTGTTCCCGATGTTGAGGAGGTCCAGGACAAGGGGTCACAGCTTAAGGATAAGGGGGAAATACTTTAGGACCGAGATGAGAAGAATTTTTTTCACACAGAGAGTGGTGGGTCTCTGGAACTCTCTGCCACAGAGGGTAGTTGAGGCCAGTTCATTGGCTATATTTAAAAGGGAGTTAGATGTGGCCCTTGTGGCTAAAGGGATCAGGGGGTATGGAGAGAAGGCAGGTACAGGATACTGAGTTGGACGATCAGCCATGATCATATTGAATGGCGGTGCAGGCTCGAAGGGCCGAATGGCCTACTCCTGCACCTAATTTCTATGTTTCTATGTTTCTATGTTAGCTACTTAGGGAAACATAGGGTAGAAATAAAAATATATGTATATAGAGGTCGCTTTTAACAGCCCTGTAAAAAAATAGTCCAAAGTAACCTAAGAATTAGACTCTTACGGCAGTGTAAGGACATCTTTTGGATTACCATGGAATTGTTTTTTTGTTTTTTTTGCTGGATAATTTATGTACAATTTGTTTGCATCTATAGAATAGAATAGAATAGGATAGAATGCCTTTTATTGTCATTCAAACAGACAAGGTTTAAACAAAATTTCATTCCTGCAGTCATGACATTACAAAAAAACCATGGCACACACTTAACACAATTCACATGAACATCCATCACTGTGAATCTCCAATACCTCCTCACTGTGATGGAAGACAAAAGTCTTATCTCTTCCCTTTGTTCTTCTCCCGCGGACCAGCAGTCCAACTGCAGTATCAAAGCAACTGGGACTCATGATGTTAAAGCCCCCGACCGGCGATGGTAAGTCCTGCGGCCATTTAGGCCACGCTGAGCAATGTTAGGCCCCGCTCCGAGTCATTTAAAGCCCGCGATTCCGGCGGGAGAAGTTGCCGTTGTGGGGGCTCCGAAAAGCGGTCTCCCACCAGTGACCTGTGAGCACCCAATGTTCCTGTCCGCCTCTGAAGCTCCGAAATCGGGTTGCACCCACGCGCCACCACAGTTCTCCCCACTCCAAAGTCGGCCAGCTCCACAATGGCGAGTCTGCAGGTTCTGTGACTGGAGCCCTCAGGTTGGTTTCGGTTGGAGGCCGACGCCGGCTCCACGATGTTAGGCCCAACGACACCGGAGACCCGACAGGGAAATAGTTGGGTCCCCATATAGGGAAGAGATTAAACAGTTTCCCCCCCCCCACCCCCACCGCCACTCCTCCCCACCACCCCCCTTGTCTCCACCTCTCCACCCCTTCTCTCCCCCCCCCCCCCCCGCGCTCTCTCTAAAGGACCTACCGTACACTGTGCAGCCGTCTTTTACCTTTCCGTTCATCATGGGTATTTCAGACAGCGCTCCCCCGCTTTCTCTGGCCCCCGCCTTTGCTATGTGTTTGTGTGTTTGTGTGTGTGGTCAGTTGATCCAACTCACGGTTTCATCGCTGACGGTCGATCCAGCTCGAGGTTTTCCAGCCGAGTGCCCTCGAGCTTGAAGGTCGAAGACAGTCGCTGAAAGGTCGCATCTGTGGGAAAGGCCCTTAACTGTACCTCACCATCATACTTATGCCTATTGCACAATTGCAATAATTACTTTGCTCGAGTTAAGAAGCATTTCTACACATGAAAGCTGACAGAAATTTGAACTCTTTCCAAGACATGCCAATTAATGTAAGTAAATTGTTGATTTTAAATCTAAAATTGATGGCATCTTATTTAGCAGCGCTATTCAAGAATGTGGTGAAAAAGCTTGGCTATACCGTGATGGAACAGATTGGTCACGTCTCAATAAATGATTAAACAGTCTACACCCCGGAATAAACAAAATTAATTTTACAATCTATTTTCACAGCTTTACTCATGGTCTCGCCAGTAAGTAAAATATAACTTCCAACAAAAATTTCAGGATTTAGTTCCATCGGTTTCAGCATTGCTTTAAGAATAGTGGTTTGATTGTTTTTTATTTTGAGCTACCCACTGATCCATACAAAATATAGATTAGGCAGTTCAAAGGATTACAAATTAATCCTCATGCAAGGATAAAAGAAAATGATATGTGAGAAATAATTCAGTACATTGTTTTCTGATTATGACATGTAATGTTATTCAGTTTTGTAGCACGGTTGTCAAAACATTTTCTGTACTCATGCAAATTAGGTTTGTTCACCCTAAAGGGACTAAAGGGATTTTCATCTTATCAGAGCCATTTGAGTAGATTCTGTTTTAATGCATCCCCAGTCTAAGGTTTTTATCCTTTGATTTCCAATACTTTTTAAAGGAGAACTAAATCAAGAAGGTAAAGTCACTTATTTCATTGTATAACAGCCTAGAAATTGATTTGTGTGGATTCAAGGAGCTAATTGGGACTCCCCAGAAATATATGCAACACTTAATGCTTTCAAGCAGTGGCAATTGCACTGCTTTTTAAAATAACATAACGGCATATAATGATGAGGTTTTGGCAGATGCAAAGACGACAACCAAGTTTTCCGAATTGATTTATTAACACAATAGCTCCTTGGCATACAAGTCTCTGCAAACACAACTGTGGCACGAAAGCGAAACCGTGCAAAAACAGCAGCCCCTCCCGAGTCGCGTGACCGCGGCTTCCGAATGCTGGGTTTGATACCTGCGCGTGCCAGCAGGCGCCGCTACAAGGTTTAATTTCAGGAGACCCACACACCAGTTGGAAGACTTTTCCGCCTAACTAGAGGTACTCATTGCCTCGACCCACAATTTAAAATTCATAGCACAGCATGGAGTGCACTGAGATTAACAGTGATACTCCAGATACAGGAGCAAGAAGCCCAGTTCTCAAATACTGCCCTGGAAATCTTCGTGGAAGGGAGCAAAGATGTAATGAAGGAAACAAGACTGACTGTTATACCCACAGGGAAATACAGCACCAGAGTACCAGAGTACAATTGTCTCCTTCAAATGCCAAAAAGCTGCTTCCCAAGTCATAGTGTGGATTCTATCTAAATGCTGGTGCAAGGTCTCAATCTTAAATGTTGAGCACTCCTTTGCCTCCTCAAATGCAGTCTAATCTGCAAAGTCTTACCAGTTTTATTTTTGCTCTAGATTCTAATGCCTGCTGTGTCTTGTGCCTCCACACAATGAACATGATCTTTACCATAGCGCAATTCCATAAACATTGCAGTTAATGCGTAGCCCTCTTCAATTTCACTAAAACCTTTGATTCCATTAATTGGAATACCCTCCTCAAATTGACTACCAATTTTTGTTTCCATTTTGCATTTGCAAGATGGGATCCTCAACATTTAGGGTTGAGACCCGGAATCAGAACTTGGACGGAATGCATTCTGTGGTTTGGGAAGCTGTTTTTGGCACTTGGAGGAGGTGATTGAGGAGTACCCTGGTGCTAAATGGCATGCAACCTATGATAGCAACCAATAGGTATACAACAGAATCATTCTCAGTGAAGAATGGTGTCAAGCAAACATCCTTATAGGAATGAAGACAATCATCACAACTAATTGTAACCCATACATCAGAACTGAAGTAACCAAAACCTCTGTTGTGTAACTGGACTGTGCAGGCAATTTGGGCATTTGCTCATTCTCAGAGGGCAAGCTCCAAATGGATAGATGGGATACAAAGTCAACAGTGGAACACAATTATAATCTCCTAAATTGCCAACATTTGACCATCATGTCTTCTTCCATTAAAGGTTTACAGTAAGATCTAGAATGTATCTACCCAGTTTCTATATCTTGAGAGCTACCAAACTTGAGATTATGAAATTGACTACTGCATTCAATCCACTCAGATGGCCTTTAAGGGAAAAGCTATTTGAAGATCAGTTTCTCGAACATGGCAAGAATCCCCTGGAGTTCCTACAGCATTGACCGCTGTCTCTCCTATACTTTTTAGACCGCCGCTACATACAGTGGACATCTCAAGATACTGGAAGAAATTTCACCAACACTGCCCCAGCAGGATAAGTGAAATGATGAACGTGTTCTCTCCCAAGCTAACATTCCCAGCTGTGAAACTCTAGACATTCTCATTTGGTTACAACATATGGGTTACGTGGTTGATATGTCTCACACCAGACTTTCTGAAAAGATTTAAGGATGTGATAAAAGCCTCCTGAGAAAGATCAAAATCCTCACATACTCTGCATTTGCAATGTGTTATCTCAGCTTTACCTTTGCACATACACTTAACCTGCCCATAATTCCTGAAAGCCTTCTTTTCCATCTTGTTTGACATCATTAGCAATAGCAGGATCCAAATAGAAAATAGAAAATATCTAAAACCTGATTTAGAGATTCCTAACCAATTCAAAGGGATAGAATGTTTCATTGTTTATCTTGTCTATCCCTTTTATCAATTCAAACATTTCTAGCACATCTCTGAAAATGTTATTGGTTTCAGGATAGTCAATTATTTCTGAAAGGCCTCACACATGGTGAGTAGCTATTTAATAATAATAGCTCAGAAATATATGATAAATGACTGAAGGGGAGAAGTCTTGATAATTTATTCTTGCATCTCAGCTGCCTTCCATTTTTTTATATTTAATGAAGATCCTTTCTGCCTTACATCATTTTGCTATATAGATGTTACATTATCTCAATATTATGTTCCTTCTGCACGTAGAACAAAATGTGATCATCACTTTATTTATTCATCCCAGTTACATACACATCCTTTTTCCTACCATACTTATTTTACTTTAAAGCACCTTATTGTAATCTTATGCAATACAACAATATTGCTCTGCTGTTATGCCGTGCACAAATAACATTTTAACTCATTATCAACTGATGCTTTGAAAACATAAAATGCAAATTTCTCCAAAATGCTTAAACTTAAATTAAAATTAAGGAGCCCACCAAATTCACCATTTGATAGAATTTATAATTAGTGATTTCTTCAATGCATTGGGAACTAAAAACTATGATTTTTTAACATAATATTTCTGATTTGTGGCCTCAAACGATGCTTGCCTTTCAAATCAATTCAAAACTAAAGCCTTACTTAAAATATCTCAAGAATAATAAATAAGTATATCTATAAATTGCAAAGAATATTAAAGGAAAGGAAACAGACTAACACAAATTAAAATGGAGTGAGTGGAACATGGCTCAGCCTGGGCCTTACACTCACTTCCCTTTATGGCCCAAGGTCTTGCTTCCTCTTTGCGGGTCCCAGTGTTTTGAAGTTCTTGTTGTTGTGACTGTTGCACAAGGTGGATTGGGCTGCAAACTGTGAGATGTGATTTGGTCTCAGGTAGCAGAAATGGTGTCCTCTTTCCTGAATCTGATGGTCTTTTGTCAAAAACCTATGTCAAATAAATTAATTTAAATACAATTTTGACTTTTTGATATATCAAGCATGGTTGGTGTATGCAGGAAGGACTAATATGAATTTCATTGGACATCTCAGTTTGGTACAATCATGAGCTATTCTTGGACTATGACCTCCAATATTTTTTTCATGCTTCTACACTGCATTGGTTAAGCACAGAAGCTTGGAATATGTTTATATGTGCACTTCAGCAAGCTGAGAATTCTCTACTTAATCATCCACTAATGCAATCCAGTCCATTGATTAAATTCAAAAGTCAAAAGAGTCAAAAGAGTCAAAAGAGTTTATTGTCATGTGTCCCTGACAGGACAATGAAAATCTTTCTTTGCATAGCACAACAGAACATAGTAGGCATTGACTACAATTATAGATGTAAATACACAGATTAATTAATAAATTAATAAAGTGCAAATAACAGATGGAGGGATATTAATGTTCAGAGTTCCGAGCCAAGTTTAATAGCCAAGAAATTGCTTCAATGATCAGAGCTACAGCAGAGTTAAAATACACTGACCTTCAAATGTTCACATTCTTGTAATTTTCAACTCTCTTTCAGATATCATTCTATTTGACATGGCTTGTGTTATTTGACATTGTTGTTTCTATTTGCCGTCTGCTTTGGTTACATACCTTGTGTTATGTCACCTCCCAAAATATTGTTTCAGAACCCATCGAAGGTATCAGTTAACAAAACCAATTTTCAGACGATATTGAATTGAAGAAATTGAAGATGTATTTCGCATGTAGAATGAAGAATGTTTATGTTCATCCTTGGAAAATGGATCTTTATTTATACATCCCTCAGGTCCTCTTCTTAAATGTCTGTAGTCTCTGAGAGGAAGGTTCCCACATCGCACTTGAGCATGATTTACAAGATATATGTAGACACAGTGGTTATGAAGGAACAATGATCTGTTTTCTAATCAGCATGGTGCATGACTAAGAGGTGAATCTCTAGGTGATGGTGTTCCCATGACAGTTCTATCTTAGAAACATAGAAAATAGGTGCAGTGGTAGGCCATTTGGCCCTTTGAGCCAGCACCGCCATTCAATATGATCATGGGTGATCATCCTAAATCAGTACTCCGCTCTTGCTTTCTTCCCATAACCTTTGATTCCGTTAGCCCTGAGAGCTGTATCTAACTCCCTCTTGAAAACATCCAGTGAATTGACCTCCACTGCCTCCTGTGGCAGAGAATTCCACAGTTTCACAGCTCACTGGGTGAAAAGGTTTTTCCTCATCTCAGTCCTAAATGGCCTGCCCCTAATGTTTAAACTGTGCCCCCTGGTTCTGGATTATCCCAACATGGGGAATATTTTTCCTTCATCTAGCCTGTCCGAGCCGTAAAGAATTTTATATGTTTCTATAAGATCCCCTCTCATCCTCCTAAATTCTAATGAATATAAGCCCAGTCAATCTATTCTTTACAACAAATTCCTGATAAAGGTGTACATTGCAGAAGTCTTCAACAGAAAACCTGATCTCGAGAATGAATAAAGCAAAGATTAAAAAGCTGAGTAAAAGGAACGGTCTCCTTATAGGAGATAGGTATGGAGGAGGTTTGGACAAGGGAATGGTGAGAGTGGGTTTATAGTAAATGTCAGTGGATATTTTTTTCCCTGAGATGGAGACAGAGAGGGTGGCACGTTGGACAGCGGTAAAGTTGCTGCCTTACAGTGACAGAGACTCCCCCAACATCGGGAACATTTTTCCTGCATCTAACCTGTCCAATCCCTGAAAAATTTAATATTTTTCTATAAGATCCACTCTCATTCTCCTAAATTCCAGTGAATATAAGCCGTCGATCCATTCTTTCATCATGTGTCAGTCCCACCATCCCGGGAATTTACCTGGTGATCCTACTCTGCACTCCCTCAATAGCAAGAAAGTCGTTCCTCGAATTAGCAGAACAAAACTGCATGCAATATTCAGATGCAGTCTCACCAGGGCCCTCTACAACTGCAGTAGGACCTCCTTGTCTATACTCCAATTCTGTCGCTATGAATGCCAACATGCCATCGTTACACCTCCCCTTTTCCTAACCTGACACCATTCAGATAATAATCTGCCTTCTTGTTCTTGCTACCAAAATGGATAACCACAGATTTATCGACATTATACTGCATCTTCCATGCATATGCCCACCACCGACTCCACAGTCAAAAAGGCACAACAGAGGATGTACGTCCTGCGGCAGCTGAGGTAGCACAATCTGCCACGGGTAATGATGGTCCAATTCTATACTGCCATCGTAGAGTTTGTCCTCACCTTCTCCATCATGGTCTGGTTAGGCTCAACCACCAAGCACGACATCCGGAGGCTGCAGCGAATCATCCAATCAGCTGAGAAGGTTATTGGAAGCAACCTTCCCTCCATTGACGAACTGTACACTGCAAGGGCCAGGAAGCAAGTGGGTAAGATCATCTCTGACCCCTCTCACCGTGGCCACAAACTCTTTGAATCATTTCCCTCTGGAAGGCAACTGCAGACTGCAAAGGCTGCCACAGCCAGACATAAAAACAGTTTTTTTTGTCCACGAGCAGTAGCTCTACTAAATAACCAAAAATCTGTAGCCTCTTTCTGCTCTGGTATTTTATTTAATTCACATGTTTAATCGATAATGTTTTATTATGAATGTTTAATGTTTTATCTGCCACTCCTAACTGTCACTGTATGTCATGTTCTCACTTGTGGGCGGAGCACCAAGACAAATTCCTTGTATGTGAATACATGCCCAATAAACGTATTTATTCATTCACTCACCCAAACTATCCAAGTCACCCTGCAGCCTCAGAACATCCTCCTCACAGCTCACACTGCCAACCAGCTTTGTGTCATCTGCAAACTTGGAGATGTTACATTTAATTCCATCATCTAAATCATTAATATATATTATAAATATATCGAGTCCTAGCACTAAGCCTGGCGGCACACCACTAGTCACTGCCTACCATTCTGAAAAGGGCCCGTTAATTCCTACTCTTTGCTTCCTGTCTGCCAACCAGTTCTCTATCCATGTCAATATCCTACCCTCAATACCATGTACTCTAATTTTGCACACTAATCTCTTGTATGGAACCTTGTCAAAAGCTTTTTGAAAGTCCACATACACAACATCAATTGGCTCTTGTTTATCCATTCTACTTGTTACAGCCTCAAAAAATTCCTGAAGCTTAGTCAAGCATGATTTCCCCTTCATAAATCCATGCTGACTTTCATTGATCCTGTCACTGCTTTCCAAATGCGCTGCTATTACATCTTTAATAATCTTCCCCACCACCGATGTCAGGCTAACTGGTCTATAATTTCCTGTTTTCTCTCTCCCTGCTTTCTTAAAAAGTGGGGTTACATTAGATACCCTCCAGTCCACAAGAACTGATCCAGAGGCTATAGAACATTGGAAAAATCTTTACATTTCTTAATCTGGAGCTCTCAGGTTTAGGAGGTGTTTCTGGATTTGCAGAAGTGTGTATTTCCAGTTCTTTCTATAGATGGCAGATACTGCAGCCATTTTCTGCCAGCGGTGGAAAAAATGAATGTTTAGGACATTGAATCGAGAACAAATATCCTGGGTTAGATAGTCCTGGGTGGTATAGAGTTTATTAAAGTTGTTGTCCCTGTTCTTATTGTAGAAAGTGGAAAGCAATTAATTATACTAATATTTCCTTCTAAATAGCGGATTGGCTCTTGTGTATGAGAATCTGAGGAATTCACCATAGGATACGCAGTCTCTTGAATGTTCTTGCTACCACAATATTTAAGTGCCATTCGTTGAAATTCTGTTTCTCGGATACTTCTAGTCATTCCCGCCCATTGGATTCCCATTGTGACGTAGAACACGCAGGCATTACTGTGCTGGCACAACTGATGGGCAAGGTACTTATTAAAGCTTAAAATGTGAATAACTCATAATATAATAACAATTTAAATGATAAAGATGACATTTATTCAGTTCAGTTCTTTCTTGTAGTATTTCCTGTAGCATTCTGCAGCAGGAGGAGGGGGACGGCTTCAGGCAGAGGCTGTTGGGGGCTAGTGGGGGGAAGGCTTCAGGCGGGGGCCTGTGGAGCATCCTGCTTCCTGCTGCCTGGGGAGGGGCACGACTTCAGACGGGGGCCGCTGGGGGAAGGGGGAGTCTCCTGCAGCCGGGGGAGGGGGATGGCTTCAGGCGGAGCCAGTTGCGGGCCGGTGTGGAGGGGCTGGGGGGGGGGGGGGGGAGGAGCGCTGCCATGGCCTGCCACAGCCTACCCCAAAGATTATAGAGGAGCAAGATGCGCCACTCAGCGAAAAAAGCGTAGTATCACATGTGTGATAGTCGACGCCATATTAGCGGACCAGAGATGGCGTCGACTATGGCGTCTACATCTAAATCTTCAGCGACGGCTGTTAATCTTTCTTTAGGTTCCCCCAAAAAAAAGAAAGGTGACTAAAATATTATTATTCTGAACTGAAATGTTATTTTCTGTTCTCCCATCAACGGTCATGGAAATCTAGGCTCCTCTATAATCTTTGGTCGGTACATTAGAAAGTTATTAGAATTATTTTGAATAGATCTTTACTTACCACAGTAATAAAGTCAATAATTTTAACACTTCTGAACGTTTTTGGTTTTGTTCTTGTAAGGCAGGGGTCTCCAAAATATGGCCCAGTGACCACGAGATTTTTCCAGCTCGGATTCGAGTCCGGGAACGCGACGGCTGTTACCGGTTATGTTCCTCGAATTGTCGAGACTTCACAAGCAAAGATCACAAGCCCGTCATGAAGAAGGGTGCAATCAAAGATTATAGAACTCCGCTCTATAATCTTTGGGTGCAAATGTGGGGCGATTGGTTCGGCGGCAGCGGTCGGAATCAAAGATGCCAGAGGAGCTCTATATAATATCTTTGGTCGGAATGGGAAGGGTGCGCGTTATAACGTGCCCTTGTTCCACTCTCCCTGTCCTTCTCCCTCTCCCCCTTCTCCCTCTCCCCGTTCTCCCTCTCCCCCTTCTTTCCCTACTCCCTCTCCCTGCTCCTTCTCCTCCCTCTCCCCTTCTCTCTCTTTCCCCTTCTCTCTTTCCCCTTCTCTTGATCTCCCCCCCCCTCGATCTCTGTCTCTCCCCTTCTCTCGATCTCTCTCTTTCCCATCTCTCGATCTCTCCCTCTCCCCTCTTCTCTCGATCGCTCTCTCCCCCTCTCTCCCTTCCCTCTCTCTCTCCCTCCTTCCCTCTCTCTCTCCCTCCTTCCCTCTCTCTCTCCCTCCCTTCCCTCTCCTTCCCTTCTCCCTTTCCTCTCCTCCCTCCCCTCTCCTTCCCTCCCCCCTCTCTCCTTCCCTCCCCCCTCTCTCCTTCCCTCCCCCCTCTCTCCTTCCCTCCCCCCTCTCTCCTTCCCTTCCCTCTCTGCTTCCCTTCCCTCTCTCCTTCCCTTCCCTCTCTCTCCTTCCCTTCCCTCTCTCTCCTTCCCTCCCCCTCTCTCTCTCCCCTTCCCCCTCTCTCTCCCCTTCCCCCTCTCTCTCCCCTTCCCCCTCTCTCTCCCCTTCCCCCTCTCTCTCCCCTTCCCCCTCTCTCTCCCCTTCCCCCTCTCCCTCCCTTCCCCCTCTCTCTCCCTCCTTTATGTAAATCTTACCATGTATGTCAGAAATAAAGTTTTAACCATGTTAATAGATCTCTATTATTATTTATTTAAAATTGAGTGAGTTGGTGCAATATCGGTTCCAGCTGTCAGAGAATTCCACAGACTCACCACTCGTTGTGCGAAAAAATATCTTCTCATCTCGATCCTAAAAGACTTCCCCCTTATCCTTAAACTGTGACCCCCTGTTCTGGAGTTCCCCAACATTGGGAACAATCTTCCTGCATCTAGCCTGTCCAACCCCTTAAGAATTTTGTAAGTCTCTATAAGATCCCCCCTCAACCTGCTAAATTCCAGCGAGTACAAGCCAAGTTTATCCAGTCTTTCTTTATATGGAATCCTGCCATCCTGAATCAGTCTGGTCCTATTTACCTCTTCAAAATCATTATATATAATTATTAAAGATGTAATAATGGGGCATTTGGATAGCAGTAAAAGGATTAGTCCAAGTCAGCATTTATGAAAGGAAAATCATGTTTGACTAATCTTCTGGAATTTTTTGCCACAAGGCTCGGTGTTGGCAACTGTTTACCATATATATTTACCATATATATTAGTCAAACATGATTTTATTTTTATGTACATCATCTGACAAATAAGATAGAGAGTTATAGTGATGCTTCAAATCAGTTGCTTCTGATCCATGAGAAGGTAATGTATTTATCTCTCAAGGGCCTGTCCCACCATATATTTATATGAATGTGTGTTTGTGTGTGCTTGTAATTTTGTGCAGTGTTTGTTTAAGCAATAGAAGGGAAGCTGCACAATGCAAGGGAAAATACGCAAAAGTGGGGGCTGGGGAGGAAAGATGCGAGGGAAATGGGGGAACAGGGGTGAAAGGGAGGGAGAGAGAGGGAAGGGAGGGAGGTAGGGAAGGGAGGGAGAGAGAGGGAAGGAGGGAGGGAGAGGGAAGGAGGGAGATCGAGGGGAGAGAGAGATCGAGAGGGGAGAGATCGAGAGAAGAGGGAGATCGAGAGGGGAGAGAGAGATCGAGAGAAGAGGGAGATTGAGAGGGGAGAGAGAGAGATCGAGAGGGGAGAGAGAGATTGAGAGCGGAGAGAGAGGGATCGAGAGAGGATAGAGAGAGATAGGGAGAAGAGTGGGGAGAGAGGGAGGTCGAGAGGCAAGTAAAGATATATTACAAATAAATCTAATAACTTTCTAATGCATCTTGCTCCTCTATAATCTTTGCTTACAACTGCTCTGTAGCTTTGGAGCGGATTACACATGGGGAGACAGTCTGCCAAAATGGCAGCCGTGACGTTCCGTTACGTACTACACACCAGCCCATTGGATTTCGGAGGAGTGGTCTATCTTGCTCCTGTATAATCTTTGGCCTACCCTACTGCTGCCTACCCCTGCTGCTGCTGTGGCATACCGCTGCCTACCCCTACCACTCTCGTGGCCTACCGCTGTGGCAGCCTACCCCTGCTGCTGCTGCTGTGGCCTACCGCTGCTGCTACCCACCGGCTTCAGGCGGGGACCAGTGGGGCGCATTCTGCAGCTGGGGACCGGTACGGCTTCAGGTGGGGACTGGTGGGGGGGGGGGGGGGGGGGCGTCCTGCAACTGCGACAGCTGCAGGAGGGAGGTTGGGGGAGCATCCTGCACATGATGGCGTGGACGGCTTTTGGCGGGGGGCGTTCTGTCACCAGGGGACAGTGATGACTTTAGGTGAGGGAGTACAGCAGCCAGGGGAGAGGACGACTTCAGGCGGGGCCTGTCGGGCACTAGTAGTGGGGGAGTGCTACAATGGCCTACCGCTGTCATGGGCTACCCATGCCACTGCCTGCCGCTGCCGCTGGCGTTGCCTACCGCTGGCGCGGTGGGTGTGTGGGGGGGAGGGATGTGGGTGGGGTTACGGCCTCAGAGGCTCCTGGTCCCGGCCTCACTCTGTGGCTCCCGGCCGCACTCACTCACCGGCTGCCGGCTGCACTCACTCATCAGCGGCCAGCATGCTGCACTCACTCACTCAATCAATCAATCAATCAATCAATCAATCAATCAATCAATGGCTGCCGGCTCGTCGTGATCGTAGACACAGCCCCCACTCACTCTGCTCACTCCGCTCCTTCATCTTTATGCTGTTTTAATATAGGCGTTATAGCATCAGTTGAGAATGACCTATTTTCAGTCCTATTTTAAAGAAATGGAATTTGCTATTAGTTCCTTATCCTTGTTAAAAATTAATGGGGGCAGAGTTGCTTGCACTAAAACCTATGCTTCACTCTTAAAATTTGATTCCATTGCCTTCCATGGATTTGAATTTCAAAACAACGATGTAATACACATAAATTACCACATAAACTTGAATTACCAAATGCTCTTGAGCCAGCAACTTCTCCATAAACGTTGAAGGAAATAACCTACCTTACTAAAGTGTCTTGGCAGAATTATTTGACTTAGAAATTCATTTAAAGGGTGTAACATTTTAGAATGAATTTTATTGCGAACACTATTTCTAAATGAGATTGGGTATTTTGAATATGTAAAGCTAATCGCAGGATATTTGATCCAGGTATCCTGTATATAGAATAGACATACACAGTTAGACCACATGCGTAACCATATCAAATATCAAGGCACAATTAACATTGCACCGTTTTAACATCTAAATGTCTAAAAGTGTTGATTTTTAGCGGATTACTCTTGGTTACTTCACATTTGGACTTTAGCTGGGGAGTTAAACTCTTGACTCTCGAGTGCAAGAAAATTAGTATTCCTTAAAGGAGCTACTCTTTTACCTTGTATATGCTGGAATCTGAAACAAAATAGATAGACATGTTGGACAAACTCAACCTATCAAGCAACATCTTTGGAAAGAGAAATCTGAGGAACAATCTTTAACCTGAAACATTGCCTACTTTCTCCTTCCACAGATTCCGAATGAATGTCTGAGTTCTTCCAACTCTTCAGCTTTTTTTCTCTTTTTTTCTTTCATCTATAATAATCATTCTTACTACTGCCTACCCTGTCTATGTGATTGATGTCCTCTCCTGATCAGCAACACCAATCTATTTCATTGATGTTGAAAACTTAAGTTAAAACTAGTTATTTTATAAATGCTGGTAGGACTTTTACTTGCATTAACTTCACCCCACTTTGCTGTTCTCTGATTATCTTTGAAACAACATGGTATTTTGCCTGTCCTATGTTAATTTGCTCCTCATCCACTTCCTCTTGATCATTTCACCATCATAATCCTTAACCCCAATTACCCTAATTTTGTTCTCAATTAATCCTAGTCTTCAAATCTGTTTGCAATCTGTTGGTTTTGCCATTCACTTTGCCAATTCCACACTCTGTCATGCTAGTAGGTTACCATTATCAAGTACAATTGCACAAGCAAGGATGATTTAAATGTGCATTGTGCTTAGAGCATATTTTCCAAGATAATCCCGTGACTTCATTCTAAACAAGACCAGCCCTTTATCACCGTACTCCCGACGACATAGCTGGTTGCAGCTTTGAAAAATTTCCTTGCTTTGCACATTTCTCTAGATCTCTCAGGGCATAGTGCCGATTCAGTTGATTTATGTTTTGAGATAAAACAAGTACTTTATACCACAAAGTGATAACATCAGGCTTTCTGATTTATAGTGCCAAAATATGCCATTTCAGCTGTGTTCCAGCAATGTCTTTTATTTCAGTTTTCCGGGTACTCCATTGTTTATATCATATCATTTTAGCATTGTTTTTTGTTCTCTCATTAACCTTCCACTAACCTTATCTCATTAACCTTCCATCTTTATCATAAATAAGTTATGATTAACAAACCTTCAACCTGGTTAGGCTGATTTTGAGTATTGTGTGCAGTTCTGGTCATCTCATTACAATATGGATGTGAAGGCTTTGCAGATGATGTAGAAGAGGTTTACCAGATGCTGCCTATATTAGAAAGTATTAGCAAAAGGAGATGTTGGACAAACTGGGTATGTATTCTCTAGAGTATCTGAGGCTAAGGGGAGACTTAATAGAAGTATATAAAATGATGAGGGGCTTAGTTAGGATCGACAGTCAGAACCTTTTTTCCCCGATAGTGTCAAAGTGAAATGTCAAAGACAAGTGACCTTAACTTTAAAGTGAGAGGGGAAAAGTTTAAAAGAGATGTGTAAGGCAGGCTTTTGTTATATAGAGAATAGCGAGTGCCTGGAATGGAATGCCAAGAGTGGTGGAGGAGACAGATATGTTAATCACATTTAAGAGGCTTTTAGATAGGCACATGGATGTGCAGGGGATGGAGGGATATGGATCATATGCAGGCAGAGGAGATTAATTAAATTTGGATCATATTTGGCACAAGCATTGTGGGCTAGAGCGTCTGTTCCTGTGATGTACTGTTCTTTTTTTCTATGTTCTGCATAACCACGTATTTTTTTAACATTTAGTCTATTGGTCTCTATCCTTTCACAGACTTTCCATTTCTTCTCTTCACCCATCTTTTTCAGAAAACTTAAAACATGTTTGATTTCTGTTTCTGAGGGAAAGACATCTAACTGAGATGTCAGAGGTTGTTCAGATATCTCTCTCTCCATAGACAGAGTCAGACATGCTGAGTATTTCCAGCATCCTCTGTACTTATTTTGGATTCCCAACATTTGTATTCCTTTGCTTTTTAAAAACTCTACACTTTCTTTTATTTAAATAGAAATGCAGAGAGAGACCATGTAATAAAAACATTGATCATGAAGACATGGGAATATATTATTATTTTACTTCGGAGTCACATGAGTGACTATGTGAAGAAGGCCATCAGTCCACTTGCGCATCATTACGTTAACCCACCTACAGAGACCGTGGAAGTGCGGGTAACCGGCAGCCGTCGGATGCCCCCCAAAGTCACTGACATTGCAGTCAGTTGTTTCCAGACCGGCTGTGGCTCCCCGGACGGGGGTAAAATTACCACACGCCGGCAAGGTCTATACCCTGGCTAGGAGAGTTCCCCCGACACACAGGGAACATCTGCTTCCAGACCGGCAGTGATTCCCCGGAAGGGGGTTAAACAAACCACACGCCAGCAAGGTCTGCAAGCCAGGCCAGGAGGGTCCCATCACCCGACAACAGGGGACATCTGCTTCCAGGCCGGCTGTGGTTCCCAGGAAGGGGGTAAACGAACCACAGGCCAGAAAGGTCCAGGAAGTCAGGCCAGGAGGGACCCCACCAACATACAGCGATCAGCCTCTTCCAGACCGCTGTGGGTCCCCAGAAAGGGGGTCAAACCTAAGGTAAAAAGGTCAGGCCTGTGGATTACGGGAGACAGGCCAGGAGGTTTCCTGAAGGAGAGGATCCCCTCCTACATGGGTAACGTTTTCATGCATTCAAACCCACATGGAGCACCTGATGGAGAGGTGCTCCACAATGATATACTCCAAATAAGGGAGTTATCAGCCCGGGTATTATGGAGAACCCACAGGCAGCAGCACCTGTTTCAGGGCAGCACAATATCTCCCGCTCCGAGGAGGGAAGCATTCAGGGTCAGTTTTCAGTCTGACCCAGAGCAAAAACCTGACATAGGGCTGCTGGAGGGGCCATGTCAGCGCAGGTAGCCTCAGGAGCCTGTGGCTACCTTCAAATTCAAAGAGACTATGTAAAATCAAACACACAGGAATTTAGAAATAGAAAGGCAGAAATTTTAGATGAATGTCTAAATAAACATCCAAATACAGAAAAATTGATATCATATATTTATAATATTTTATTGGAAAACAACGTACAAATGACAGAAATATATAGGCAATCATGGAAAAACGAATTAGGTCAAATAATTAGACCAGAAATATGGAATGAAAGTTTACAACATATACACCACTGTTCGTTAAATGCTAGACACTCTTTGATACAATTTAAAGTATTACATAAATTCCATTATTCAAAATCAAAATTATATCAAATTTTTTCAAATATATCTGCCATATGCGATAAATGTCAACATTCAGAAGCTAACTTAACACACTCATTCACAAACTGTATAAAAATTACTAACTTTTGGACAGAAATTTTTAAGATAATTTTGAATGTTGTTAATACAAATTTGGTTCCTGACTCAAAATTAATAATATTAGGAATATTAGAAACAGATCAATTAATAACAATGAATCAAAGAATTTTTAATGATTACAGTTTAATAATTGGAAAAAAAAACTAATATTGAAATTTTGGAAAGATCCTACATCCCCCACAATCAAAATGTGGATCACTGGAATGTCGGAGACACTTCATCTGGAAAGATTAAGACTTGTCCTTCTGGGCAAGTTGGATCAATTCAGAGGGATATGGTCTCCATTTATTGAATATTTAAAGGGTCAAAGTGGTTCGGTGCGAGATCCTGACTGAAGCCTGAACGAAGGAATAGATGAAGATTTACATATAATAACCCATGGATATATCTCCAATGATGTATAAACCGCTTAATACTTCATTCATCTTTTTGAATTTCTATTTTTACTTTATTTTTCTCTTTTTTTTCTTCCTACCTATATTAAAAATGAAAAATGCATAGAAGTACAAATTAGAAATAATTGTTAATATTAATAATATTAAGAATGTATGTGATATGTATATTCTTCTTTTGATATGTACTAACTTCTAATAAAAATATTTAACAAAAAAACAAAACAAATTCAAAGTATGTCCGTGGAACATACTGGGGCACATGCATATGGCTTCAGAGATACTCGCAAATGCTACAAGTGCCGGCAGTGAACAGCGCTATCTGGGTGACATTGGAGATCAAGAAATCCAAGAAATGAAACCAGTCGCCGAATCATCTCTTCAGGTATGACTTTTTCCACAGGTAAGAACAGGATGTGGAAGCACAAGCTGTCGGACATATCAAGGTACCGATGACAAGCAAAGCTTCATCGGCAAGCGATGACACACGCCACGCCTCCATCGGGGGCAGCGGTTCACTGAAGCTGGTGGCAGCTTGAAAGCTGGGCCCGGAAATATGGCCAGTGTGTCTTACGAGGCAGGCTCAGTATGATGAGAGTTTTCAGACCAAAGCCTAAGGGCTTAACATAAGACCCCCAGAAGCCATGGAGGTAGGTGGGTCTGGTTCTTCCAAATCATTGGGTTGTGGACCATTTACATGTTGTTTATATTTACACTTGTGTTTTTCTACAAGTGACCATGATTGCATGACATTTAGATCTGGTTTAATAAACTGATGATAACATGTGATTACTCTATACTGCACAACATACATAGGTTCCAAGCAGGCTTGGAATTGGGGCCGGAATTGTCTTTCGAGACAGGCCCAGTATAATGGGCTGGATTGCCTTTCAGGATAGGGTGAAAGATGCAGAATGCCACTTCATCCAGATTTAACTCCTATGTACAGTATAGATTTTCTAAATGGGATACTTCATTACTTTCTAATTATTGATTCTATAGGAGCTATATGGCAAGCATCGATCTCAAAGATGCAAGCTATTCAGTTCCCATTCACAGGGATCACCGGAGATAATTGAAATTTATCTGGATGGGTAAAACCGTTGCAAAATGGGCTACTTCAGCTCCCAAGTTTATTTACCAAATTAGTTAAACCGGTGCTTGGGCTGCTCTAGAACATTTGGTATCACCTATCTGGATAATGTTTTTAAACGCTGTATTTTACTAAATTAACTGTTGCAGCCCAAACTATATTGGAGGATTGGGGTTCTTTAATCCATCCAGTTAAATTTAAGTTTATACCAATCAGAACAATTGACTGTTGGGATTTACATTTTACTATCAACTTAACAGGGACTCCACCTGGGGCAGGAGGTGGAATAAACAGAAGCCTGTAACAACCTTGTTGTCATTAAGCAGCCAT
Source organism: Raja brachyura (assembly GCA_963514005.1). The sequence goes on along the minus strand of OY740786.1, from coordinate 47,996,328 downwards.
CTACTCATTAATTGTAATTGGCAATAAAGCAGCTGTGTTCCAGCGGTGCAAATTGGGCCTTTGCAGTATCAGAACTTACTACATGCAAAGAATTACCCCTCAAGTACCATGTAGGTCATTGTTAATAGACCCATACCTATCCCAGCTGGTGCCAGTATTCAGCATTGTTCCAGTCAGTTTGGTCAGTAATCTTCAGTAATTACAAACTGATGCTAGTCCTCAAAGATGAGAAATTACGACTGCCATCTCCAGTTATGGAGGCAGATGCGGTTTGCATGAGTCATCAATTTTTCAGTTATTGGTATCAACTACCTACAACACTAGGTACATCCTATAGGTTAAAGGTTATTGTGCGAATATGCATAATCTGCATGCTCAACTCCAAGTTGATACACTATCGTGGTGGCATATGTTAGTCACATGGGTGCAATAAGTTAAAGTACCCCATGATATTTACCTAACCTCATTTGAGGCTTTTGTATCATCAAGTGAAACCAATGACAACACAGAATGGATGGTGGATCACAAAGTGTTTAATGTCATCATGGCTCGATAGAACACTGAATATCGATATGTTTACATCCAGGCTCATTTACCAGTTGTAAATATGTGGCATACAGTGGTGAGAATACACAATCGCCACACTGGGGAGGAATGGTTCTTGCATGTTTTTCCTCCATACTGCCACATCAGTCGGGTCTTGCTATAAATCTAGCAAGACACCACTTCAAGTGTTCAAACTGCCCGACTGGCATATGCAGCCACGGTTTCCCGCTAATGTTGGGTATAATATAGAACCTAATATGGTCATTCTAACCATAACACTTGCTGCTTCTGCCTCTGACATGGGAAACCAGCCACTGCAAGAAAATCAATTAATTGACTTGTTGACTCTGAGACGACTATGACGACGGCTCGAGTTGTCCGACCGATCCATGTAGTGCACACTGCAGAGTGCAGGGGAAGCACCATAAGGCAGTACCATTCCACTTCAGCAGACGGGAACCATTTTGTTCAAATATACATGTTACGTACAACACAGCATGGATACTGATGTCTTGCAGTTCATTTTCAAATGGGTCTATGGCAATAATTAAGGAAAGTGCCATCCACTTTATGCCTACATGCTTTCTCATCATATTTGCTGCAGCAGTGAGACCCACACTGTCGGGCCTCACGCTCCGATCTCCAGAATATAAGGATATCTCTAATACAAGTTCTCCCAGGCCCGGTAACATGGAAGCATGGGACATAGACGTAATGTTAACATTACTTCACCAGGGGGCTCCAGCTACATCCTAAGCTTTAGCCGGCTCTCTAACGTTCTTATCCTCAAGACACTGGCCTCAGTGCAACGGGTCCAGTCATAACGTAAATTGCGACTGGACAGGATGGTACATCTGTTAATACATAACATTTTATGTTTTTGATTTAATTAACCAGAACTAACCAGGGGCGTTAGGCCTCAAACAAGTTTCATGGCATAACCTATGGACCTTCGGTAATGTGTGGTCATACCTTTACACTATATGTCTAGGTCAACTAGAGCCTCTAAGGCTCCTCACTAGCTATGTTTGTTGGTTACAAAAAACTTCATAGAAGTATTAGTTCCACCATCTCCAGGTGGTAAAACCGTAGTTTTGGCTAATGTATGAGTTGATACAAATATTTACCACTCACTCCACCAGGGCTGCTTCTACATCAATTCCAAGGGTAATGTACATCCCACAGGACCACAGCCTATCAGCTGCAGGATGGTCAAACAAACATATGTTACCAACATTTTCAATAACCCATTGCCAAACCGGGGGTATTTGCCAACTCCATTTTAGACTTTGTTTTATAGTTTCCCCCTTTGGTGAAAGGGGTCACTATTATTTTATGTTAATGATTAAAGCAACACCATTTTACCAAATTAAGTCATGTCTGAATGCATTAATCTTTTTCACTCATCTATGGTCACTTCGTGCAGTGTGTAACGCAAGTATTCGTTTTCGACATGAAATCACAGAGCTTTGAAATCTTCACGTAGTCACTCACGTGACTCCGAAGTAAAATAGTAAGATTAAATGAGAACTTACCAGTTTGAAGTTTGATCTTGATTTTATGAGGAGTTACAATGAGCGATTACGTGCCCTCCCCTCCCAACCCTCATATTATTAAGGTCATCTGGTCATTCTACTCTTCTCTAATCTTACTATGTTCAGTTCAACTACTGTTATCTGTGATTTTACATCGCTGCTTTGAAGATTGATGCTCAAGCAGACTGATGGCCTTCTTCACGTAATCGCTCATCGTAACTCCTTATAAAATCAAGATCAAACTTCAAACTGGTAAGTTCGCATTTAATCTTACTATTATTTCATAGTCATTGAGTCAAATTCCAGGAACTTTTCAATAAATTCCAATGTGGGAGAAACATCACTCTCCCTTAATTATTATTTCATGGCTTCTTATTTCTCTTTATCATTTTGTTATTATCTTACCTACACTTCATACTTCCTTTGTTATATTTCTGTTTAACTTTGAATTTCTCTCATTACCTTCTTCCTCGAATTTTGAAAGTAAACATACATTTACACCTATCCAATTTTATCGTACCATCAGATCACCTCAGTTTCTATCACTCACCTGCATACTAAGGGAAATTTATAGTAGCTAAATAACTTACTTACATTGATCACAACACTATGCCACCTTCATTTGACTTCACTTCAATTCTAGCCTCTGATGAAATAACTAAAAATAGTAAGATTAAATGAGAGGGTTACACAAAAAGCTGGAGAAACTCAGCGGGTGCAGCAGCATCTAAGGAGCAAAGGAGATAGGCGACGTTTCGGGTCGAGACCCTTCTTCAGACTGGTCAGGGATCAGGGAAACGAGAGATATAAACAGTGATGTGGAGAGATAAGGAACAATGAGTGAAAGATATGCAAAAAAGTATTGGTGATAAAGGAAGCAGGCCATTGTAAGCTGTTTGTGGTGTGAAAATGAGAAGCTAGTGCAACTGGGGGGGGGGGGAGATGGAGAAGGAATGTCAGGGTCAGAGGGCTGAGGGAGAGGTGGGGGGGGAGGCAGTCTGGGTTAACAGAATTGAGAAAATTCAATGTTTAAGCCCAGAGGATGCAGACTCCCCAAGCGGAATATGAGGTGCTGTTCCTCCAACTTGCGGTGTTGATCACTCTGGCCGTGGAGGAGGCCCAGGACCGAGAGGTCGGATACGGAGTGGGAGGGGGAGTTGAAGTGCTGAGCCATCGGGAGGTCGGGTTGGTTATTGCGGACCGAGCGGAGGTGTTCGGCGAAACGATCGCCCAGCCTCCGCTTCGTCTCACCGATGTAGATCAGCTGGCATCTGGAGCAACGGATGCAGTAGATGAGGTTGGAGGAGGTGCAGGTGAACCTCTGTCGGACTTGGAATGACTGCTTGGGTCCCTGAAAGGAGTGGATGGGGGAGGTGAAGGGACAAGTGTAGCATCTCTTGCGGTTGCAAGGGAAAGTGAGCATCTCTTGCGTTTACAAGGGAAAGTGAGATTAAATGAGAACTTAGCAGTTTGAAGTTAGATCTTTATTTTATGAGGAGTCGAGTTGAGGGACTATGTGAAGAACTCCGTACAGCCATTGGTGCATCAATCTTCAAAGCAGCGGAGTGAATTCACAGATAACAATGACTGAAGTAGAATGGTAAGATAAGAAAGATTAGAACTACCAGTTGAGGGCTGGGAGTGGAGGGCACATAGTCCCTCAACTCGACTCCTCATCAAATAAAGATCAAACTTCAAACTGGTAAGTTCTCATTTAATCTTACTATTTTACTTCGGAGTCACGTGAAGATTTCAAAGCACTGTGATTTCATGCTGCAGACACAAATCCGGCGTTCACACTGCATCGATTGACTCAAAAGTCGTTATCAATCAATAATGCATCAATAATAACATTTGTTAAATCAATAACAGTTTATTTACAAACAAAACCATAACAAATCCCTCTAACTCAGGGGGAAACTATAACAGAACTCAAAACAGAATTAACAAACACCCCCAACCTTGAAATCGGCTTGTGATAAAACCTTTGAAAGGTCAGCTCATTGGACCATCCTGCAGCCGTGAGGATATGATCTATCGGCATGTCCATCGCCCTTGCCGCGGAAGTTGATGCCGCCCTGGTGGAATGAGATTTGAATTTATCAGTACCAATCCCAACACTTCCCACAACCTGCTTTAGCCACCTTGAAATTGTTTGCACCGACCCCTTACTGTGTGGTTTTTTGTGGCTAATAAATAATGCAGACTCTGTTCCTTGTAGGGCTCTGGTGACCTCAATGTAATGAGATAAATGTGAAAATACACACAAGCGATCATCTGTGGGGTATGCTGAAAACGCAATCTTACATCCTGTCATGCCTATTCTACTATGTTTAAGCAAATCATAGACATAAAATATAATGGCATCTGCCGACACATGCATTCTGTCTAGCTGAATCTATTGCAATGTTTGTACATGTTGGGCTGAAACCAACGCCATAAGTATGACCACCTTCATGGTTAATTTGGCTATGGATAGGCTTGCAACAGGAGCCCACTGGCGAAGAAGCATAAGATCTTCACTTACATTCCAAATACCGTCATTCCTGGGTTTAGGAGGATTGGAATTGAAAACTTCCTTCATAAATCGAGAAACTAACGGATGTGTCCCTACTGAATACAATTCTGAATTCATGGGTAAATAAGAAGACAAAGCACTTCTGGCTGTTTTGATCGCACTGTAACTTAATTTTTGATCAAAATAAAGAGTGGACAAAAACTCCAATACATCTGTGATCCCCGCAGTTTGATATGAAATATTCTGCTGTAGACAGAATTGCTCCCACTTCCTTATCGAGGTGATATACTGCTTCTGAGTACTATCCCTGCAGGCTGACGTGAGGACATCCACAGTGCGATCAGACAGTCCTCTCCCCAGGTATGGCATCGATAAAATCTGCAAGTTAACAGATCAATACGATCATGTAAAGGATGTTGATCCCCAGTTACTGGATTTACCAGCAGCTTTTTATAGAAACATAGAAAATAGGTGCAGGAGTAGGCCATTCGGCCCTTCGAGCCTGCACCGCCATTCAATGTGATCATGGCTGATCATCCAACTCAGTATCCCGTACCTGCCTTCTCTCCATACCCCCTGATCCCTTTAGCCACAAGTGCCACATCTAACACCCTCTTAAATATAGCCAATGAACTGGCCTCAACTACCTTCTGTGGCAGAGAATTCCAGAGACTCACCACTCTCTGTGTAAAGAATGTTTTCCTCATTTCGGTCCTAAAGGAATTCCCCCTTATCCTTAGACTGTGACCCCTTGTTCTGGATATGCTTGGGAATAATCATGTGAGCCTGACTAGCCATTTGTAATACAAGAGGAAACCATGCTTGTGTAGGCCAATCTGGCATTACCAATATTCCTGAAGTGGAGTCCTGCTTGAACTTTTGCAAGCATATACTACTGATGAGATAGAATGGAGGAAATGCATACACAAACATTCCACCCCAATGCAGCGAGAAAGCATCCACCGCTGCTGCACCAGGATCTGGTTCCCATGAAACATATCTGGGCAACTGATGATTTGATCTAGATGCAAACAAGTCAATATCTGGCATGCCATACTGAGCAATCACTTGATTAAATACATCTTGATTTAACATGCATTCTATCAAATCATTGAATCTACCTGGCCAACGAATTGCTGAAAGCAAGATATTTTGGTCAATGCACCAGTTCTAAATCTGATTAGCCAGTCTATCACAAGACTGTGACTTGACTCCACCCATGTGGTTTACATATGCCACTGCTGTGGTGTTGTCAATCTGAACCTGCACATGCAAGTCCCTCTCAGTAGAGCAATAAGCTTTAAGCCCATACCAGGTTTCCAACAACTCTAAATAATGTATCCCTCTTAATTGAAAAAGGGATGTCTCATCAGCATTCCATCTGCCTCCACAACTGGAAGACATATCTGTTGCACCCACAACCCAGTGCACTTACATCAGTCTGTAATATCATTGAAAGTGGTTCCACCAAAACCTTCCTTTAACTTTTTGAAGCATTTACAATCCACCATTGTATGTCGGAAATTGCATAGGCCTGTGATATTGGCCCATTTGTATTCTCAGTGTCTGTTGCTTTGATCATTGTAATTGTTGATAATGCAGAGGACCATACTGCACAGCTTGAAAAACAGCCACCAATTTACCAATTAACCTGGCTACTTGTCCAATTGAAAGCCGTTGTTCTCCAAGGATTTAACATAGTCCTCAATTAACTGTTGCAATTTGTCCCTAGGCAAAGTTACCAACATGTGATTTGAATTTATGGTAAATCCCAAATAATCAGTCATTTGAACTGGTGATAATTTGGATTTATCTGGATGAATGACGAACCCTAATTGTTCAAAAGTGAATTTAATAACTGAAACTGATGACTGAGCTTCAGGATGAGTCTTTCCAACAATTAGAATATCATCTAAATAGGCCATTACCACATGCCCCTGAGCTCTGAGTAATGCTAACACAGATTTTACCAATTTAGTAAATAATCTAGGAGCTAAAGTTAATCCATTAGGCAGTGCTTTGAATTGCCACAACTGAGTAATATAACCATATAACAATTACAGCATGGAAACAGGCCTTCTCGGCCCTTCAAGTCCGTGCCGACCATTTATTTTCCCCTAGTCCCATCTACCTGCACTCAGACCATACCCCTCCATTCCCTTCCCGTCCATATACCTATCCACTTTACTTTTAAATGTTAAAATCGATCCTGCCTCCACCACTTCTGCAGGAAGATCATTCCACACAGCCACCACTCTCTGAGTAAGGAAGTTCCCCCTCATGTTACCCCTGAACTTCTGTCCCTTAATTCTCATGTCATGCCCTCTTGTTTGAATCTTTCCTACCCTCAATGGGAAAAGCTTATCCACATCAACTCTGTATATCCCTTTCATCAAGTCCCCACTTAACCTTCTGCGCTCCAAAGAATAAAGACCTAACTTGTTCAACCTTTCTCTGTAACTTAGTTGCTGGAACTCTAGTAAATCTCCTCTGTACTCTCTCTATTTTGTGACATTTTTCCTATAATTAGGCGACCAAAATTGTACACCATACTCCAGAATTGGTCTTACCAATGCCTTGTACAATTTTAACATTACTTCCCTACTCCTATATTCAACGCTCTGATTCATAAAGGCCAGCACACCAAATGCTTTCCTTACCACCCTATCTACATGCGATTCCACCTTCAGGGAACTATGCACAGTTATTCCTAGATCCCTCTGTTCCACAGCATTCCTCAATTCCGTACCATTTACCATGTACGTCCTATTTTGATTTGTCCTGCCAAGATGTAGCACCTCACACTTATCAGCATTAAACTCCATATGCCATTTTTCAGCCCACTCTTCCAAATGGCCCAAATCTCTTGTAGACTTTGAAAATCTACTTCATTATCCACAGCACCCCCATCTTAGTATCATCTGCATACTTACTTATCCAATATTCCACCCCATCATCTAGATCATTGATGTACATGACAAACAACAGTGGACCCAACACAGATCCCTGAGGCACCCCACTCATCACCGGCTTCCAACCTGACAAACAGCCATCCACCATTACTCTCTGGCATCTCCCATTCAGCCACTGTTGAATCCATCTTGCTACTCCGCCATTAACACCCACAGATTGAACCTTCTTAACCAACCTTCCATGGGGAACCTTGTCAAAGGCCTTACTGAAATCCATATAGACAACATCCACTGCTTTACCCTCATCAATTTCCCTAGTAACCTCTTCAAAAAATTCAAGAAGATTTGTCAAACATGACCTTCCAGGCACAAATCCATGTTGACTGTTCTTGATCAGACCCTGTTTATCCAGATGCTTATATATATTATCGCTAAGTATCCTTTCCATTAATTTGCCCACCACTGACATCAAACTAACAGGTCTATAATTGCTAGGTTTATTCTTTGAACCCCTTTTAAACAATAGAACAACATGTGCAGTACGCCAATCCTCCGGCACTATTCCTGTTTCTAATGACATCTGAAATATTTCTGTCATAGCCCCTGCTATTTCTACACTAACTTCCCTCAATGTCTTAGGGAATATCCTGTCAGGACCTGGAGACTTATCCACTTTTATATTTTTCAAAAGTGTCAGTACTTCCTCCTCTTTGAATCTCATAGTTTCCATAGCTACTCTACTTTTTTCCCTTACCTCACAGAGTTCAATATCCTTCTCCTTGGTGAATACCAAAGAAAATAAATTGTTCAATATCTCCCCCATCTCTTTTGGCTCTGCAGTTAGCTGTCCATTCTTGCTCTCTAATGGTCCAATTTTATCCCTCGTTATCCTTTTGCTATTAATATAGCTGTAGAAACCCTTTGGGTTTACTTTGGAGTAATATGCATCCTTTAAATCAATGCTTGCCATATAACACCATTTTGAAACAAGTTGTGTGGCCGTGGACAATGTTTCCATTTTGGAATGCCTATAACAAACAAATTTGTTCAAACTCATTAAATCCAGGATAATTCTACATTCCCCCAGTCTTTTTAGACCTTGAAAAAATACTTGACACAAACTGACGACTTTGATAGACTGAAGTCTCAATTACCCCTTTCTTGTTTAATGAATTGATTTCTGCTTGTATGAGCACATTTTCTTCATCTGAAAATATAAGTTTCCGACTTGGAACATGTTGATTAGGTGGACTCTCATTGGAGTAAAATTCAATTTTCACCCCTTTAATACTGTTAAGTATAAATGAATCTGATGTTAACTCCTGCCATTGTTTGAGAAACAAATGTAACCTACCCCCAATTTCAACAGCAATGTTACTTAATTCATTCTCTCTCAGAGGCATTTTCCTCACCTGCATACGTCCTTGAAGACCTTGTTGGCCGCGGCCCCTTGTAGGAAAAGGCATCTTCCCCTTCACACCGATGGCAGCCTGCCAGTTCCAGTATTGCAGACCTGTATGGTTGGTTCCTTCCCCTGCATCCAAACTGGTGCCTCTTCGGTAAGGATAAACCCTCTTCCCCTGATTTCCAGCTGGCTTAATGAGGCCCATAGTTTTTACATCCTCATGGCATTCTTTAAATCTTTTAGCAAGACCACCTTCAAATAACAGATTGCATGGCGGTACGCTGGGCGGCTTGCACAAAACCGCCAGATTGGGATTTATCACCAGCTTTATAGAGGCTCTTCTATTGTTATTGATTTAAAAAAATGCACTACAAAACAGTCCCAGTGCATCCTGATGAGCTTCAGACATATTCCCTGTATCTACTATCTTCACAAAAGCCGTAAGCCCTGCCGAGAATAATCTGAGCACCTCCTGAAACTTCATTTCCTGCGCCCTGACTGACACCCCCAACTGTGTCCAAATCTAATGATTAACCACCGTCACTTTCAGTAAATCACAATTTATAGGAGCTTCATATTTCTTGGCCACCTCATCCATGGCCAACTCCTGTAATTGGTGGGAGAGCATGTACTGTATTGCTGTAGCCAACTCTTCCCCAATCGGCTCCCCTGCCTCTCTAGGCACAGCAAACATTTCAGCAATATTAGGTATGACTTCTAATTGAACTTATGGAGAAGGACGGAACTGGGCCTAGGGTTGAGATTTTTGATTGGAGAAAGGCTAACTTTAACGAGATGCGAGATGATTTAAAAGGAGTGAACTGGGACATTTTGTTTTATGGGAAAGATGTAGAGGAGAAATGGAGGACATTTAAAGGGGAAATTTTAAGAGTACAAAATCTTTATGTTCCTGTTCGGTTGAAAGGAACCAGTAAAAATTGGAAAGAGCCCTGGTTTTCAAGGGAAATTGGACATCTTGTTCGGAAAAAGAGGGAGATCTACAATAATTATAAGCAGCATGAAGCAAATGAGGTGCTTGAGGAGTATAAGGAATGTAAAAAGAATCTTAAGAAAGAAATTAGAAAAGCTAAAAGAAGATATGAGGTTGCTTTGGCAAGTAAGGTGAAAGTAAATCCAAAGGGTTTCTACAGCTATATTAATAGCAAAAGGATAACAAGGGATAAAATTGGTCCATTGGAGAGACCGAGTGGACAGCTATCTGCAGAGCCAAAAGAGATGGGGGAGATATTGAACAATTTCTTTTCTTCGGTATTCACCAAGGAGAAGGATATTGAATTATGTGAGGTAAGGGAAACTAGTAGAGTAGCTATGGATACTATGAGTTTCAAAGTAAAAGAAGTACTGGCACTTTTGAAAAATATAAAAGTGGATAAGTCTCCAGGTCCTGACAGGATATTCCCTAGGACATTGAGGGAAGTTAGTGTAGAAATAGCCGGGGCTATGACAGAAATATTTCAAATGTCATTAGAAACGGGAATAGTCCCCAAGGATTGGCGTACTGCGCATGTTGTTCCATTGTTTAAAAAGGGCTCTAAAAGTAAACCTAGCAATTATAGACCGGTTAGTTTGACTTCAGTGGTGGGCAAATTAATGGAAAAGATACTTAGAGATAATATATAGAAGTATCTGGATAAAGAGGGTCTAATTAGGAACAGTCAACATGGATTTATGCCTGGAAGGTCATGTTTGACTAATCTTCTTGAATTTTTTGAAGAGGTTACTAGGGAAATTGACGAGGGTAAAGCAGTGGATGTTGTCTATATGGACTTCAGTAAGGCCTTTGACAAGGTTCCTCATGGAAGGTTGGTTAAGAAGGTTCAACTGTTGGGTATAAATGCAGGAATAGCAAGATGGATTCAACAGTGGCTGAATGGGAGAAGCCAGAGAGTAATGGTGGATGGCTGTTTGTCGGGTTGGAGGCAGGTGACTAGTGGGGTGCCTCTGGGATCTGTGTTGGGTCCTTTGTTGTTTGTCATGTACATCAATGATCTGGATGAAGGGGTGGTAAATTGGATTAGTAAGTATGCAGATGATACCAAGATAGGGGGTGTTGTGGATAATGAAGAGGATTTCCAAAGTCTACAGAGTGATTTAGGCCAGTTGGAAAAATGGGCTGAAAGATGGCAGATGGAGTTTAATGCTGATAAATGTGAGGTGCTACACCTTGGCAGGACAAATCAAAATAGGACGTACATGGTAAACGGTAGGGAATTGAAGAATACAGTTGAACAGAGGGATCTGGGAATAACCGTGCATAGTTCCTTGAAGGTGGAATCTCATATAGATAGGGTGGTAAAGAAAGCTTTTGGTATGCTAGCCTTTATAAATCAGAGCATTGAGTATAGAAGCTGGGATGTAATGTTAAAATTGTACAAGGCGTTGGTGAGACCAAATCTGGAGTATGGTGTGCAGTTTTGGTCACCCAATTATAGGAAGGATGTCAACAAAATAGAGAGGGTACAGAGGAGATTTACTAGAATGTTGCCTGGGTTTCAACAGCTAAGTTACAGAGATAGGTTAAATAAGTTAGGTCTTTATTCTCTGGAGCGCAGAAGGTTAAGGGGGGACTTGATAGAGGTCTTTAAAATGATGAGAGGGATAGACAGAGTTAATGTGGACAAGCTTTTCCCTTTGAGAATAGGGAAGATTCAAACACGAGGACATGACTTTAGAATTAAGGGACAGAGGTTTAGGGGTAACATGAGGGGGAACTTCTTTACTCAGAGAGTGGTAGCGGTGTGGAATGAGCTTCCAGTGGAAGTGGTGGCGGCAGGTTCGTTGGTATCATTTAAAAATAAATTGGATAGGCATATGGATGAGAAGGGTATGGAGGGTTATGGTATGAGTGCAGGCAGGTGGGACTAAGAGAAAAAAGTTGTTCGGCACGGACTTGAAGGGCCGAGATGGCCTGTTTCCGTGCTGTAATTGTTATATGGTTATATGGTTATAACTCCCTTACTGCTCTCTCCCATCATTGATTCAATGTCAGCAAACTGCACAGTTGGAACATCCTCCTCATAGGCGGGATATTCTTGCAGCCCTGTTAAAGGTGCTGCGAGCACAGGCTTTCCCATAGCCTGGCTTGGTCACCACTCCTCCTCACGGAGCTGGTCCCTGTCGAGCATTCTCTGTAATAGAATCGCGACTTGGGAGAGCCGTGAGCAAACGGTCTCTCCGGTAGAGGGTACAACCTTATGGTCCGACTCTTAGTCAATGGGCCTAACTGACTTCCCAGTGGCCTTCCGCCCTACTGGTAAGCCTACACTGCTAACAGGCAGTGGGTCCACAATCGCTAGCTCTATAGCCGACATCGGACTAGGTGCACAAGACGGGCCTCCACTCACAACGCTTTCTTGGTCACCGCCACCTTTTTCACCTTCTGCAACATCACCAACGGGACCACTCCAACCATTGCCACAGAAAATGAACTCTGAAAAAAGTTTATAACTTACCTCGAGTTTTTAAACTTACCGCTTGGAGGAGCGCTGCTGCTCCAACCGGCCGACTGCACCATAGCGTCTGACGTAATGATGCACCAATGGCTGTACGTGGTTCTTCACGTAGTCACCCACGTGACTCCGAAGTAAAATATGCATTTTCAACAGTATTTAAAATTGTTTTTGTACGGGTGAGCCATTCAACATGTGAATGTGACATTCCAACATTTTTAACAGTGAGTAAGCTTGAAGTTGGGGATTTGCCAGTTATCAAGATATCCAGGAGAGACCTGTTAGATGCACTTGGAGGCAGTCTGTGCTCCATTGGGATTGACAATCATTTGGGATAGGTCAAAGTGAAGGTTAAGTACATGATGATCTTTGGAGACATGCTCCAAGTAAGAATGACCTTCAAGGATGTGCAGCCAGCAAGCACAGATGTTCTTCAGATTGGCAGTAGATCTGTGTCAATGAACCTCGTCTGGTGAGGTTTATGGCAGACACATCTACTGCTGATGCATTCATTTAGGATGCTAGTCACAAACACTCATGTACTGCAGATGAGACACAAACTCTGTCAAACATTCACCACAGATTTACTCTGCTGTAGTTATTTTGAAGGAGACAAAAACAAACTTATTCTAAAACAAATACTTAGAGCATTTAAAAAAAAAATACTGACAAACTTGCATGAACTACTACAGGAGCGGAAATTCATGTCCAAACTTTGGCCATCCATATAATTATCCTTTTAGGATGCAGAGTGTATTTGTGTCTTACATTCTGTGAAAGAATATTGAATGGTTATTAGATCATAAAACATTGAACAAAGAAAAGTACAGCTCAGGAACAGACCCTTCGGCCCATAATGTCTGTGCCAAACATGGTGCTTGGACCAACACTTATCTGCCTGTACATAGTCCATATCCCCCCATTCCCTGTATATCCAAGTGCCTACCAGTAGTCCCTTGAATGTAACAATCATATCTGTCTCCACCAACAGCAATGACAATGTGGTTCAGGCACTCACCGCTCTCTGAATAAAACTTGTCCTACACATTTATTTTAAAATGTGTTGCTCTCACCTTAAACCTATGCTCTCTTGTCTTTGACATTTCCACCCTGGCGTCAGCGATGCCTGCGGAAATCCACTGGTCACACATCTCTGGCCTGAATATTGTCCTTCCATAACAGCCTTCTGTATTTTATCAGTAAGCCACTTCTGAATCCATACAACCAAGTCACTGTTAACCTCATGCATCTTAATCGTCTGGATCAGCCTACCAACACAAGACATTGTTAAATATCTTAGTAAATCCATTGAACCAAATTCTACTGCCTTACCCTCATTGATTACCCTTGTCACCTCCTCCATCAATGGGTAAAACATTTTTATTTACTGTTTTGCAGAATTTTACAGATAATTTATCTGTATATATTTTTGAAATGTGTTTTTTGTGCAGCATCTGAACCTTTGTGCAGGGAAATGCATAATGTGCATTATTTTCACTTGGACAAATGATTGCTCCTTCATCAATGATGAATCCATTTCAGAGCTCCCACAAAGTGGAATGTAAATGTTGTTTGCATATATTTCTGTAAGGCAAAAGGTTATTTCTACCCTTGCAGTGTGAGCTGGAAATAGTCCATATATAATTATATGATAATATAGTCCATATATAATGTTACAGGCTTGTCCCGAGGCAATTGATCTTTGCAGAAATCCATAAAGGTGACAACTCTGTTGTCCCAATGGCGCTTCGATAGCAGCCTCGCCTACAATCTGCCTGTTATTTTTGTCTTTTTTTGGTATTTTTAGTGTGTTTATAAAGTTTGTGTTAATGTTCTCTGGTTTGTTTTAGGGGGGAGTGTGCAGTCGGGGGGGGATTTTTTTTCAATTTTACCTAGCTGGAGTTGCGATTGTTTTCTGGATCCTATCTCTGGTCGCTCGGCGGCCAAACATCGTGGAGCTGGAGACATTCCTCGGGACAGACTTTGAGCCCCACTGCGGGGCGTGGACTTACCATTGGAGCCGCTTCCTTGCTTGGGATCGACACTCCAACCGTGGCCTGTGGCTTTAACATCGCAGAGCTCGCACTCTTGGGTTGAGACCAATGCCGGGAAGCTCCACAAGCCGCACAACGTTCAACTAGCCCCGACGCAGGTCAGATCGCCCGGAGTGGGGAAACTGAGATTTCCCCCTGATGCAGGAGCATGATAGCCCCGACAAGGAGACCCGCCACCGGCTACGAGAGTAAGATCATCCAGTCAACATAAGGTTAGAGGCCCCCAACTGCTGGAGGACAAAGAAGGGAGAGATTTAACTTTTTTTTGCCTTCCATCACAGTGAGGAATTTGGAGGAGTCACTGTGGTGGATGTTTATGTTAAAATGTATTATGTGTGTTCTGTTGCTTTTTATTGGTATGACTGTATGGCAAATCAAATTCCTCAAATGTTGCAAAACATACTTGGCTAATAAGGTATGATTATGATTATGATAAAGAGTGTCACCAGTGGTGGCTGGGAATAACAGACCAATTGAGAACAAATTGCTCTAACATCAGAAAATCAATGATCGAATTAAATACATATCTTGTTATAATCACATGTTGACCAGAGGTTATTAGATCTCAAGATATACAATAGTCTTATTATTTTGTTCATTTTATCCGATATTCATTTTTCCCCCAAATCACTCGCCTTTGAATTGTTTACCATTATCTCTTCCCTTATTTTATCCTTATTACTGTGGATCTTTTCTCACCATCGCACCTCTACTATTGATTTTTTTCCATCTTGTCATATCTCTTTTTTATTTCCTCATTTAACTTAGCATCTCTTTGACTAACCTTCTCCCTGAATGTTCACTTTGGAATCTGTTGAAATCTGCAAATCTCATATAGTATTTGTTTTATCTCCTTGATTCTGCCTGCTGTTTAGCTTGTCCACTCTTTCCAATCTGTTATAGTTTTTAATGATATTCAGCTTAGTTTGCTTACTGGTTTCTTTGTTTCTACATCTAAATCTACCTCATTGTTCTCAATTTCGTATTTCCCTTTATTGACCAGTTAGTTTATCTTTTTCAATGTTCTAATTTGATTGATCATCTTGATGCTTTGTGTTCTTTCTATTGTTTTGTCCTAATTTCACTGTGTCATGTTTTTAACTCAAGACAGTGCTGTAAATGCACCCATGTGGCTCACAGCTAATGCATCATTAACACATGGTGAAAAAAGAAGCAAACTTTACATGAGCAACATGTATTATATAGAACATAGAACAGTATGGCACAAGAACCAATCTTTCAGCCCACAATTTCTATGCCGAATATAGAAACATAAAAACATAGAAAATAGGTGCAGGAGTACGTCATTCGGCCCTTCGAGCCTGCACCGCCATTCAATATGATCATGGCTGATCATCCAACTCAGTATCCCGTACCTGCCTTCTCTTCACACCCTCTGATCCCCACAAGGGCCACATCTAACTCCCTGTTTAATATAGCCAATGAACTGGCCTCAACTACCTTCTGTGGCAGAGAATTCCGGAGATTCACCACTCTCTGTGTGAAAAATGTTTTTCTCATCTCAGTCCTAAAATACTTCCCCCTTATCCTTAAACTGTGACCCTTTGTTCTGGATTTCCCCAACATCGGGAACAATCTTCCTGCATCTAGCCTGTCCAACCCCTTAAGAATTGTGTAAGTTTCTATGAGATCCCCCCTCAATCTTCTAAATTCTAGTGAGTACAAGCCGAGTCTATCCAGTCTTTCTTCATGTGGAAGTCCTGACATCTCAGGAATCAGTCTGGTGAACCTTCTCTGTAGTCCCTCTATGGCAAGAATGTCTTTCCTCAGATTAGGAGACCAAAACTGTATGTAATATTTCAGGTGTGGTCTCACCAAGACCCTGTACAGCTGCAGTACAACTTCCCTGCTCCTATACCCAAATCATTTTGCTATGAATGCTAACATACCATTCAGTATATAATGGCAAGACCATCTCTTGCAATTATATAGCGAAGACTGAATATAATGGCAAGACCATCTCTTATCTATCTGCACATAATCTCTATCCATTACTTGCATATTCATATGTGTCAGCCACAACCCCCCACAACATGTTCCAGGCATTCACCAACTTGTGTAAAAAAAAACCTGTCAAGCATATCTTCTTTACACTTTGTTCCTCTCTCCTTAAAACTATACGCTCTAGTATTTGATTTCTTCATCCAGCGGAAAAGGATCCGGCTGTCTTCGTCATCTATGTTTCTCATAATTTTATATACTTCTATCAGTTCTCCCCACAACCTTAAACATTCTAGAGAAAACAATCCAAAGTCTGTTCAACCTCTCCCTGGAGCAAATAACCCCTAACCAAGGCATAATTCAAGTACTCCTCTGTACTCTTTCCCAAGCCTCCACATCCTATCAGTAATTGGGCAACCAGAACTGCAACAAAACTCAAAATGCAACATAACCAAAGACCTACAAAGCTGTGTTGTGTCTTCCAGACTCTTATACTCAAATGCCCCGGCCAATGAAAGCAAACATATGCCTTCTTTACCAACTTATGTTGCCAATTTCAAGGACTTATGGACCTGTATCCCAAGATTCCTCTGTACACTTATACTGTTAATGGCCATAGAGTCATACAGTGTGCAAACAGGCCATGCTGATCAACATGCGTCATCCAGACTTGTCCCACCTGTTTGCGTTTGGCCCATATCCCTCTTAAGCCTATAGATCCATGTACTTGTCCAACTGATATATCTCCAATGAAGTATAGATTGTTTAATACTCCACTCACATTATTGATTTTCTATTTTTACTCTTATTTTATTTTTCTCTATTATTTCTTTCTATCAATTTCTTTCTGTATCTAAAATAATAAAAACATATAGAAGTACAAACAAGAATGATTGTAAACTTTAAAAATATTAAGAATGTATGTGATGAATAATATATTATTTTTCTTTCTTTTCACATTTTAATTTGTCTTAATATGTATTTACTTCTAATAAAAAAATATTTTACAAAAAAAAACAAATGTTTTTTAAACATTGTGATTGTGCCAGCCCTAACTACCTCCTCTGGCAGCTTGTTCCATTTTGAAAACACGTATTATGTAAAACTGTTGCCCCTCAGATCCCTACTAAATCATTCCCCCCTCATCTTAAACCTATGTTCTCTGGTTCTTGATATCTATACTTTGGTTAAAGGACTCTGTGCATTTACCCGCTCTATTCCTCTCGTGATTTTGAAAACCTCTATAAGATCACCCCTCCTCCTCCTACGTTCTGAGGAACAAAGCCCTAGCCTGCTCAATCTCTCCCTATAGCTCAGGGCCTTGAGTCCTGGCAAAGTCCTTGCAAATCTTCTCTGTACCCTTTCCAGCTCAACAACATCTGTCAAATAACAAGGTGACCAAAAGTGAACACAATGCTCTAATATGGCCTGACCATGTGTTGTACAACTATGATATAACCTCCAAACTTTTATACTCAATACACTGACTGATGAAGGTTAATGTGCCAAAAGCCTTCTTGACCACCCTGTCTACCTGTGGTGCAACTTTCAAGGAACTATGTACCTGCACTGAAAGATCCCTGTGCTCTACAACACTCCCCCAAACCCCTGCCATTCACTGTGTAGGTCCTAACCCATGCCATTCACTAGATAGACTTCCCAAAATGCAGCACCTCTCACTTCTCTGTATTATATTCCATCAACCATTCCTTAGCCCTCCTGCCAAAATGATAAAGATCCTTCTGCAAATTTTCACAACCATCTTCACTGTCTACAATACCACCCATTGTCGTGTCAACTCCAAATTTGTGTATCATGCCTGGTACATTCTCATCAAAATCATTGATATGAATGACAAACAGCAATGCACCCAGCACCAAACCAAAAGGCACACCATTAGATAAGGGCTGTGGGTTATGCCATTAATTGTATATTTTTCCTTTACATTTGACCTCCCAAAGGGCAACACCACAAACTTGTTTGAATTAAATTCGAATTAAATCTGCCATTTCTCTGGCCTTTTCTGTACCTGGTCTACATATAATGATCAAAAGCAGTCCAGTTATTGTGAATTATAAACTTGTGAGAAGCATAAATAGTGTCGACAGGCAGAACATTTCCCAGGGTGGAAATGTCAAAGACCAGAGTTCAAAGGGGCAAATTTAAAAGATATATGTGGGGCAATTATTTTGCACAGAAATTGCACAGAAATTGGTGGGCATCTTACAGTAAGACACATGGATATGCAGGGAATGGGGATAAGGTTAATGTGCAGGTGGTTGAGACTAGTTTATCTTGGCATCATGTTCAGTGCAAACATTGTTTGCTAATGGACTTATTCCTGTCCAGTATTGTATGTTCTGTGTTCTATGTAACACAAAGTTTACTTGCAAAGGGTTAAAAACAACCATGACAGAACAGAAGAATTTGCAGTGCTGTTAATTTGAACAAACTAGCATAAGGATAGTTAATGGTGTGTGAATTTCTCTGAGAATGTTCAAAGACATTCATAACATCTTAATTGGATGTATGTTCTGCAGCACTTGATCACAGAATTATGAATCGGGTATTTTTTTTTTTAATTCAAGGGATGTGAGGTTTGCAGGCTGAGCAATTTCATTGTCCATCCCAAATAGCCCTTGGCAGGTAGTGGTGAGTTACATTGATGGAATGCTGCAGTCCTTGAGGTGTGGGTATTCAACAATGCTACTAGAAGGAAATTCCAGTATTTTGACCAGGCAATGGTGAAAGAACAGCAATTTATTTCCAAATCAGGACGGTTGAGAAGCTGTCTATGCTAAATAAACTGTGAAATGTAGACTAAAACTGATCTTTCATGAGATAACGTTGCCAACATAGCTTTTACGAAGATTCATTATTTTTAGTGTGGAGTTAACTGGTTATGATAGCACCCAAGTTCTAGAAATTTGCAGTTCTAAACTCTAGAGCAATGGCCATCTGGAGGTGAGATAAGAAACAGTTGGTGTACTCTGAAACATCCTGTGACATCTGAGACTACTGCAATAGGCAAAAAATCTAGTTGTCACTTTGGTAATAACAGGTAAGTGGGGACCTAAGTAAAAGTAGTGAAATAACTATGTGTCAAAATGTGGTAATGAGATCCATGTATAGAATGTGTCAGTAGCAATCAATTCAATCGTCCATGTGCAAAAAAAAAGTGCTGGAGGAACTCTGCAAGAAGGCAGCATCTGTGGAGAAACCAAACAGATGACGTTTTGGGTCGGGACCCTTGCTCAGTCTGAATTTTGCCTGTCCATTTCCCTCTACAATTGCTGTGGAGTTCCTCCAGCAATTTGTTTCTATTTGCTCAGGATTCCAGCACCTGCCTCCATCTTCTCTGTGGATACACAAAAGGCTGGAGAAACTCTGCGGGTGCAGCAGCATCTAAGGAACGAAGGAGATAGGCGACGTTTCGGGTCGAGACCCTTCTTCAGACTGGTTAAGGATCAGGGAAACGAGAGATATAGACGGTGATGTGGAGGGATAAAGAACAATGAATGAAATATGTGCAAATAAGTATCGATGATAAAGGAACCAGGCCATTGTAAGCTGTTTGTAGTGTGAAAATGAGAAGTTAGTGCGACTTGGGTGGGGAGAGATAGAGAGAGAGGGAATGCCAGGGCCCGAGGGCTGAGGGAGAGGTGGGAAGGGGAGGAGACAGCAAGGGTTAACATAATGGAGAAAATTCAATGTTTAAGCCCAGAGGATGCAGACTCCCCAAGCGGAATATGAGATGCTGTTCCTCCAACTTGCGGTGTTGCGTCCATCTTCTCTGTGTCTGATTGCTTAATTTGGGGCTTTAGGAGCTTCTTTCTGAAAGAAGACCAACTCGATAAAACAACAGATGACAAGGAAGAAGAGGAACCTCTAGTCTAGGACGCAAGCAATAATTAAAGCCCTGCAGTACTAAGCTATCCAGTTCAAAACCAAGTGCTAAGACTGAATGGGTGACGTTTCGGGTCGACACCCTGGTCTGCAGAAGGCTCTCGACCCGAAACGCTACCCATTCCTTTTCTCAAGAGATGCTGCCTGTTACTGATGCTAAGTTACTCCAGAATTTTGTGTCTACCTTTGATTTAAACCAGCATCTGCAGTTCTTTCCAATACATGCTAAGGCTGAACCCTGCACATAGCACTAATGGGTTACTACAGTGATTTGTTTCAAGAGAATGAATAACGACAGTTTGGAGTAAACCAAGTGTATGAAGTGTTTCATTTTCTATGGCTGTCCAAATGATCAATCAACATTGATTTTTCCAATTTTGTGTATTCTACTATAAGCTCTATCTATCTTTATCATGGTTATTCCATTTGTTGATTGTTTAACAATGGCTATTGATTTCTGTATTACTGGTTTTCTGCTCTTTCTGCACCAGCACATGTTCCACTCACTTTAATATTTCAAACGTTTTTTTCTTTTCAATTTCTATCCTTTTCCTTCTCTCTAAATTACCTCCTTTAAATACATCTTGCATATTCCCCTCCATTGTAATTTATTTTATCTGTGTGCTGTATTCTGTATTTGACCTTATTTCACTAAAAACCCATCCCATATCAGTTCTGCTTAAATTTATATTACTTTTTCTGTAACATGTTCTTATTTCTATCTTTTCACCTTACTTAAGCTCATGGTCTGTGATATCACTTCTTCTACAGTATGTTCTTTCAGTTTTTGTGTTTGTTTTCTATTTACTTTTACTTTTGTGTAATTCCTATTTCAACTGCATATTTTAATCTTCTATTATTTTTTAATCCGCCCATGTTTTTTATATTCCATGTATGCATGTGGAACAGAATACCACTGCAGTTTGCCTACCGCTACACCAGATCCACAGATGATGCCATCTCCCTGGCCCTGCACTCATTGCTGGAACACCTGGATAAGAGAGCCACCTACGTCAGACTTCTATTGATATACTACAACTCTGATTTCAATACCATTATCTCATTCAAGCTCATCTGCAAACTTGTGGAACTTGGTGCCAGCACTCATCTCTGCAACTGGATCCTTCACTTTCTGATCAATAGATCCCAATCAGTGAGGATAGGGGACAAATCACCCTCTACAATAATCCTCAACATTGGTGTTTTGCAAGAATGCGTTCTCAGCCCCCTTCCTTACTCCACGACTGTGCAGCCATGTACAAATCCAATTCAATTTACAATTAGCATGCAACAAATGCTTTTCACTGTACATCGGTTCACGTGACAATAAACTAAACCAAACTAAAACTAACTAAACTAATCTAAGGTTACAGGGATATAAGGAAGAACATTTGTTAGGATTGGAATTACAATTTACTCTAATAAATCTCCAAGATGGTACACAAACAGGTTTGACGACTCTTCCAGAGTAAATCCAGAAAATATCCATTCAATTGTTTCTCAGCATTTCTCTCCTCTCAATGGGATTAATATCTAACCATTGTTAGCCAGTGTTTTCTAACATAATGTTTGTCTGTTAAACCCCCATAAAATAACTTGCAAGAAATGCTGCATACTGTGGTGGAATAAAAGGAAGATCAAGAAGTTGAATCTTTGGGTTTTTGCTGATGAAATTAAAGCAATATTTTGCTGCTGATGGTGGAAAAGAGGTCCAAGGACAGTCGGTTGATATAAGAATGAATCTTCCTTCCACTTGCCTTGCTAAAGATTAGATGCTGCATCAATCAGCTAATGCTTTCTAGGTCATATGAAATGGCAGAGTCTTACATCTATGATTTGATCCAGTTTTCAAAGCAATACAGAATAAGGGAGAAATAAATCTTAATTTTCTATCCCTGAAATAAGAAAGTTGAGGTAAACAAAGTAAAAGTATAAATTTTGGATTAGATACATTTGTCAATGTCTGCACATTGGTCAGTTCTGCATCATTGGCCTTTGGGGAGCAAACATATCAATAAACTCAATTGGAACAAATTAGATGTTCGAGGCAAATAATGAAATTCACTGCTGTAATGGAGCAATGGGACAATGTTTAACAGTGATTAGTATTGATTGTCCTGTTAAATCTGTTGCACAACACATTAATTGTTGAGGATACCTCGTATTAGATTCATGTTTCTTTTTGTTTTAATGTTCATCACATTTTCTTTTCCTTAAACAGCACCATCAAAAATGAATGACACATTATAATATTCATTTTCTTCAATGAGTTGTCTTTCCAGTTTCACCATAGTTGCCACAAACTGTTTTGTCTCTGACCCTTCTCCCATATGCGTGTATTCCAGGTGGAAAGCATAAACATCCAAAGGTAAAATATATAAATTCTCAGAGATCCCGCTATCCATTGTATTCTATTAATAACTTTTATGTAATGCCAAACAACACATCAAACACTATCCCTGTCCTTCCTCACTCTTTTTTTCAAAATGTCAAGCAATTTGATATTGATGTGTCTCCCTTTTTCTTTGAAACAAACCATTCAATGTGTTGGAAACCAAAACCTGCAAGCAATTCAATGCATGAGTTAGATTCAGTGTAAGGCTCTATCAAAGTTATTTCTCTCATCACACCTAACTCAGACACAGCATGTGTTAAATTCAGTGTACAAACACAGTAGCATTATGCATTGAAATCTCCAGCTGAGATACTGCTTGCTAATGGGCCTGTCCCACTTTGGCGATTTTTCAGAGGACTGCTGCAACTGACACACAAACACAAACACATTTCAAAAGCGGGGACCAAGGCAAGCGGGGGAGCGCTGTCCGAAATTCACATGGTACAAAGCCAAGGTGATACAGACACACACCGCGATGAACAGGAAGGTTGGCACTGTAATTAAGACGGCTAGCACAGTGTACGGTAAGTCCTTTAAAAGAGGGGGGGGGGGGGGAAGAAAGGGAGAAAGGGGAAAAGGAGTGTGGACAACTTTTAAGAACCAGACAACTTTTAATAAGCCAGAGATACACAGTTGTGTAGTTCGGCGGACATTTAACTTTACCAGTTGGTTATGCTTTGTACTGAAAACTGCTTACGTTTTTTTCCCCCAATGAGCCAATGAAAGTGACCTGTCAGGAAAGACAATTAACTAAAACTACCTACGACTATCTCGACTACCCATAACTACATGGCGACCCCACTACAACAGCACCTACGAGTACAGGAGTATCGATTTTCTTCATGGCGATCAATTTCTGGTTGCAGAAAATGTTTCAACATGTTGAAAAATTTGGGGCGACCATACTGAGGCTGTGACTAGTTCCCAGAATGCGGAACCCCTCGTGCCCATAAAGGAGACTCACTAGAGACCATCAGCGAACATCATGTGGCAAGCGCAGAGTCTCCTGCACTCGCCTCAAAAGTCACCTAAGAAGATCAATTTCTCCTACAGAGGAGAAATCTCTCTACATGTACCATTGATGGAGGTTAGGCTTACACATGAATAAATTCTACATCAACCTGTTGCACCAAAGGCTGAAACCTATGGCAGCTGACACTTCAGCAAAAGCCAGTCTCACATCGTCACCTTTATGATCAGTGTTTTATCCTGTATCTTTGACAGGATGAAGCAGCACTCTCTGAATTGAGTGACCATTGTTGGTCACATTTAGCATGATAATAATAATTTTTCTCACATACTTTCTTCTTGAGGCTCAACTCATTTTAAGGGCCTGTCCCACGGGCGACTTAATCCGCGAGTTCTGGCAAATTTTCCCTCGACTCGCAGCATGGTCGACACGAGGTAATAGGAGGTCTTCGTAACTCTCTTTCATGCTCAAGAGTGGTCTCCGCGTATTCGAGGCGTCAGCTAGGTCACAGCGTTTTTTCAATATGTTAAAAAATGCCAGTAAAAAAAGGTTGCCATGGGAAAAATCGATCATTATTTTACTCGTAGGTTTAGTCGTAGTAGGTCGTAGCAGGTCGTAGTGGGTCGGCATGTTAGTCGTAGGTAATCGAAGGTAATTGAAGGTAGTCGAAGGTATAGATAGTCTTCATCATAGTCGAAGGGAAGTCAAAAGGAGGTCGTCTTCACTCTCCACTATTCGGTGTCCAATTTTTCTGAAGGTGTAGCTAGTCGCAGCTAGTCGAAGCTGGTCTTCAACATAGTCAAAGGAGGTCGAAGGAGGTCTTCTACATAGTAGAAGGAGGTCTTCAACATGTCATTTTTTCAAACTCTTCTAAACTTGCCAATTAGGTCGCCCAAGTGAGACAGCCCCTTTAGGAATCTACTTTTAAATAAATTATATTTATTTTTAGAATGTCACACTTGATCACAATAGATTATATTTAACACGAATGTGCTTGTTGATAATAGTTTACTTTAATAATAAACTATTCTTTCCTTTCCCTATTCATATGGACCAAATTTATTTCCATTGTCAATGCTTTCTACAGTTCTTCCCATTGACTCCATTGTTTTGTGTAACAAAGAGCTGGAATTTGTCTTCAGGCAACATTACAAAAGAACCATGACTAATCACAAACCATCCAGGATCTATGCCACAAAATGGTCCAAGTGCCTCCTATTTGTTGTGTTCCATGCTTGCATGACCAGCTCTATTCCTACTGTTCAGTCTCCCCGTGTATGAAAGGAAGTTACTCTGCCAGAGTTTGCACCTACAACAACAATGAACAGTGAGTACAGATTCTCAAAAGGAACATATATAAATTATTTTGACAAAGTTCAAACAACGCATAACATTGCTCCTAATCTGACCATCATTTAATCAGGGTTGATTTATTCAATGTTGATTGATCATTTGGCCAGCCGAAGAAAACAAACACCTCGTGAATTGAATATAAGGTGTGGTATTTCAAAATTAGTTCAGAAATATCTCTTGCATTATAATAACAAAAATCCTACCTTTTTATATTAGACTCTTTGCATACCTCCTGCTCAGACAATGGTAGTAAAAGAGTACAATTTTCCTGAAATATCACATTCTCTGCTGAAATCAGATTATTCATTGTAAAAGGTGAAGTTTGTCAGATGAGATAAGATTATTAGGATACCAAGTAACATGATAATCTGAGCAGTAATTGAAAGTGTTATTATGAGAATTAATGTTGTCAAACATTTCCAGCCTGGTTTATCAATAGCTCCCAGAAAAGGTAGAGTACAGTTCAAAATAAATAAAGTTTCTTTCAAATATATTCTGTACAGGAACAGCATGAATTAGATGAAGATGACGCATCCTTTCAGCTGTGCAACAAACATTCACAAGTGATGAACAATAAAAGATGTACCATTTTCACACTACAAACAGCTTACAATGGCCTGTTTCCTTTATCATCAATACTTTTTTGCATATCTTTCATTCATTATTCTATATCTCTCCACATCACTGTCTATATCTCTCGTTTCCCTGATCCCTGACCAGCCTGAAGAAGGGTCTCGACCCGAAACGTCGCCTATCTCCTTCGCTCCTTAGATGCTGCTGCACCCGCTGAGTTTCTCCAGCTTTTTGTGTAACCCAATAAAAGATGTATACCATGTAAAGTTCAGTCTCAATTATTTCTCCCAACACAATCAACTCAGAAGCAGCATGTGTTAAACTCAGTGTACAAATTCTGGCACTAACTAATGAAGCCCGCAAGCTGAAATAGAGCATGATAAGCATCCCAAATACAAATCTGTCTCTAAGTAAATTTTAGTTTAATTTAGTTTAGTTTAGAGATCCAGCGTGGAAACATTCCCTTTAGCACACCAAGCTTGCACCAACTAGTTATCCCTGTACCCACCACTATCCTACAATGAGGATAATATACAGTTTTTACTGAAGCCAATTAACCTACAAAGTTTTTTTCATCTTTGAAGTGTAGGAGGAAATCAGAGCACCCAAGGAAAACCCATGCAGTCACGGAGAAAACATCCATATAGACAGCACCCATAGCCTGGGTCTCTGGCGCTGTAAAGCGGCAACTCTACCTCTGCGCTACTGTGCCACCATCTTTTCAATTTGTGATTTATCTACTTCCCTTTTTAGGAATGTCACAAAATAAATATAGAATGTCTTTAAAGAGATACCCGACCATATTAACATTGGTCAGTAGTTAACAATAAAGTAAAAAAAAAGAACGGAAAACATTTAAAAATACACATTTTCATTTTAAAATTGGTCATATTTTTACATTAAAATAATATAAGGTGGAGTTTAGCTTTATGCATGCATGATGCCAATGCTAACTCAGTGCATTGAATGCTGATCGTCATGGCAGCAGCCATGCAGCTCTCAGCAGTTGGTAGACTCCCAGCTCACCAAAGCACTGTTTGGTATTGGACGCATAGAAATGTTCTTAAATTTCCTCACCTATCCTCACATGGAAATCACTTTGTTTTTGGTCAAACACTGTACCATCTGTAACCAAAAAAACAGTGGGAATATTTTAATGTCTATGATTGTGTGTTATTTGAATAAAGTTATGTTTATTAGTCTCTGGTTATATTACTTACTTTGGTTATAAATGACGTGTTGCTTTTCCTAATTATATGGCTTAGAGCAACTCACTCTATGCCCTATCTCTCCAGCTCCTCTTATGCTAACTTCACTGATTACATGCAACTAAAGGGCCAGTCCTACAAGCATGCAACTCCATGCGATGAGCGCGACCTAACGTGGTGGCTTGAGCCGTCCGGCGTTGCGGGGCCGGTCCCACTTCGATCACCGGAGCCGTGCGGAATTGTGCAGAGTTCATCCCGACATCACGCAGGGCTCCGAAAAACTGACTATGTTCAAAAATTCCGCGCGGCAACGGCTTGTCGGCTCGCAGTCGCCTCGACGCATGACACACCGCCTCGACATCATGTCTTCATGAACCTATCTGTAGGTGCCTCCATGACCCTCTATGTGCGTGGCTCCATGGCCCTCTGTGTGTGTGCCTCTGTGCCCCTCTCTGTGTGCCCCTCTCTGTCCTTGCGAACTTACCTTAAGACTTCGCTCCAAGTTCACCTCACTTTGCGCCGCATTGCGCCACTCAGCCGACCTCCGCACGGCCCTCGCTGCCGGTTTGGTCGCGCTTGCCGCATGCAGGCGCATGCTGGTGGGAATGGCCCTGTACAGGGAATCACCCGACTTCCGCGCGGCCCCCGCTTCTAGTTTGATCGCGCTCATCGCATGGAGTCGGATGCTGGTAGGACAGGCCCGTAAGGATATAAATATGTTGCCATGTGACTTCACAAAATAGCCAGGAGCCAGTTTTGTCACAAACCACCTAATTAATTCTACTGGAGGCATTAAATTTGCTACGTAATAGGAATGGTTGGAGTTTGAACAAGCTAGTACTCCAGGGTAAAGATAAAATTTCTCAAGATACCAAGTGTACATTCTTCCTGAGATATTCTAACCATGTGTCCTTATTATTAATTATGGGGCCTTGTCTGTCCCTTGTTTTTTTATTTTACATTGGCAATGGAAGATGTATTTTGAGAAAATGGTGTATGAGAGGAGGCAGGGACATTAAAATCTTTACTATGCTCTGAAAAACTATTCCCTGAAAAAGCAAGGTGCAGACAGTGCAGGAAACAGCAGGGGTACCAAGCTGAGCGATTATTGCAACACTAATAGGAGAATGTCATGAGTAATTACTTCAAGACTTGCTTCTGGATTTCCCCATTAAATCATATAGAGTTAAGGTTAAAACATAATAGTGCTACCTCCACTCTGTCCTCTCAAACACTTACAGGGCTGCTGTAGCACAAAATCAATATTGTGTGAAACATTGAATTGGTTCATAAAACACAGTCAGCTTATATACAACATGTATTGAATGCAGTGAATCTCTTATTTCAAACTAAGGAATTATGCCCACAAACACAGGCACAATACAGAATGCATACTAAAGTGTCAAACACAGATAACTTGAGATAATTTATCATATTTATATTTGAGCATTGAAAATCTTTGAAAATTCCCTTTGAAAATGAAATCTCCACTACCTCTACAGCAGACCACAATCAGTGAGAATTGGTGTCTTCATCTCCTCACTAGCCATCATCACAACTGTACCTCAAAGCTGTGCGTTTAGCCTCCTGCTTTACTCTCTTTGCACAAATGACTGCATGGAGATCGAAAATCACATGTCCTGCTGTTGAGGCAACAGCCTTTCAATGTCATTCTCAAGGGAGATACTGATCAACTTCAGGAAGCGAAGAGGTACACATACCCCAGTGTGCATTGATGGTGCCAAAATAGCGATGGTTGAAAAAAAAAACACAGGAAGGCAGATTATTATCTAAATGGTGTCAAATTGGGAAAAGGGGAAGTACAACGTGATCTGGGGGGTCCTTGTTCATCAGTCAATGAAAGTAAGCATGCAGGTACAGCAGGCAGTGAAGAAAGCGAATGGCATGTTGGGCTTGATAACAAGAGGAGTTGAGTATAGGAACAAAGAGGTCCTTCTGCAGTTGTACAGGGCCGAAGTGAGACCACACCTAGAGTATTGTGTGCAGTTTTGGTCCCCTCATTTGAGGAAGGAAATTCTTGCTATTTAGGGAGTGCAGCATAGGTTCACAAGGGTAATTCCCAGGATAGCGGGACTGTCATATGCTGAGAGAATGGAGCGGCTGGGTTTGGAGTTTACTCTCGAGTTTAAAATCTGGAGTTTAGAAGGATGAGATGGGATCTTATTGAAACATATAAGATTATTAAGGGTTTGGACACGCTAAGGGCAGGAAACATGTTCCCGATGTTGGGGGAGTTCAGAACCAGGGGCCACAGTTTAATAATAAGCCGTAAGGCATTTAGAACAGAGGTGAGGAAACACTTTTTCACAGAGAGTTGGGAGTCTGTGGAATTCTCTGCCCCAGAGGGCGCTGGCCAGTTCCCTGGATACTTTCAAGAGAGTGCTTGATAGGGCTCATAAAGATAGCCGAGTAAGGGGATATGGGGAGAAGGCAGGAACGGGGTACTGATTGTGGATGATCAGCCATGATCACATTGAATGGCGGTGCTGGTTCGATGGGCCAAATGGCCTACTCCTGCTCCTATTGTCTATTGTCTGTTGACTATTGTCTAAAACATCAAATTGCCTGGAGTCAATATCACCACCAACTTCTCCTGGACCATCCATATTGAAACAATGACCAAGAAAGCAAACAAACGGCTCCAGTTCCTTAGGCTTAGGAAGTTTGGCATGTCCCCTACAACTCTCACCAACTTTTCCAGAGGCATCATGGAAAGCATTTTATCAGGATGCATCACAGTTTGGTTTGGGAACAGCTCCATCCATGACCACAAGAAATTGCAGCAAATTGTGGACACATCCCAGATCATCACACAAACCAACCTCCCTTCTATTGACTCAATTTATACATCATACTGCCTCGGCAAGGCCAACAGCATAATCAAGGACAAGTTGCACCCTGGCAACTCCCTCTTCTCCCCTCTCCCATCAGGCAAAATAAATAGAAGTGCGAAAATGCACATCTCCAGATTCAGGGACAGTTTCTTCCTAGCTGTTATCAGGCAACTCAATCATCCTACCACAACCATAGAGCAGTGCTGAACTACTATCTACCTCTTTGGTGAGCCTCAGACTATCCTTGACTGGAATTGGCTGGTTTTACCTTGCACTAAACGTTATTCCCGTATCATATATCTGAACACGAGATGGCTTGATTGTAATCACGTATTGACTTTCTGCTGACTGGATAGCACACAACAAAAGCCTTTCACTGTAACTCGATACAAACATTTTCATACCCCTTGAACTTTTCCACATTTTGTCACGTTACAACCACAAACATAAATGTATTTTATTGGGATTTTATGTGATAGACCAACACAAAGTGGGGCATAATTGTGAAGTGGAAGGAAAATGATACATGGTTTTCAAATTTATTTACAAATAAAAAACTGAAAAGTGTAGCGTGCAAAAGTATTCAGCCCCCCTGAGTCAATACTTTGTAGAACCACCTTTCGCACCAATTACAGCTGCAAGTCTTTTGGGGTATGTCTCTACCAGCTTTGCACATCTAGAGACTGAAATTTTTGTCCATTCTTCGTTGCAAAATAGCTCAAGCTCAGTCAGATTGGATGGAAAAGTTCAAGGAGTATGAAAACATTTGCAAGCCACTGTATGACAGTAAACTAAACTGAACTGGCTAACCTATAATTTTGTTTATGACACCACTTAAATGGTTGATCATATTATGGGTGGTAATGAGTACAGGAATAGAATAGAACATCTGGTTATTGGTGCCACCATAACAACCTGTTACTCATCATCAACAAGACCAAGTAACTAATTGCTTACTTCAGAAAGGGGAAGTTGGAAACCATGTGCCAATGTTCATTGGTGGTGGAGAGCATTAGCAGCTTCCTAGACATTAACATCTTGGATGACCTGTTCCAGGCCCACCGCATAAATGTAACAATGATGATGTTGTTCTTAGAAGTTTAAAGAGTTTGAGTCTCCAAATGCTTGAATAAACATCTAAAGATGTACTGTAGAAAGCATCCTGACTGGTTACCTCATGGCCTGGTACAGTAATTGCAACACCCAGAGAGTGGTTGACTCAGCCTGATCCACCAAGCGCACAGCCCTCATCTCCATCAAAAGCATCTACTTGAGGCGTTGCTTCAAGAAGGCAGTGATTATCAACATGCATCTCTACCATCTGGGCTTTGAACCAGTTATTTTCAAATCATCTCTTCTCTCGTTTAGAACTTTTATGTGTAATTTCTGTTAAATTCAGGCATAATTAATGTTTTTGTGCATGGGCTGAGTATATGTGTCTATGTGATGATGCTACAGCAAGATTTTCATTGTACCTGTACCTCACCATAATTGTACATCTATCTATCTATCTATCTATCTATCTATCTATCTATCTATCTATCTATCTATCTATCTATCTATCTATCTATCTATCTATCTATCTATCTATCTATCTATCTATCTATCTATCTATCTATCTATCTATCTATCTATCTATCTATCTATCTATCTATCTATCTATCTATCTGAAGGAACTGCAGATGCTGGAAAATCAAAGGTAGACAAAAGTGCTGGAGAAACTCAGTGGGTGAGGCAGCATCTATGGAGCGAAGGAAATAGGCAACGTTTCGGGCCGAACCGTTGCCTATCTATCTATCTATTGGGGGATCTATCTATCCTCCATTCTGAATGTCTGAATGGGTGGAGGTAGAGGGTGATGGCAGGTGGAGAGATGATGGGGAAAAACGGAACCACACCGCGACATGTTGAATCAGTTGTGATCTTATTGAATGACAATACTAGCTCAAGGGATCAATCGGAGGAAGAATTCCTTTCCCAGCATGTGGAGAGTCTGGCCCGGGTCAGCATGGGCTGGAGCATTAAGGAAGGGGTCCGGGATCATGCAAGCAACTCACTCACTCACGCTGCTGCGGTGCCACCTGAGCCACTTTCCTCCCTGGCCATAATGCGGTGGCTCCGCACCCGGAGCGCCACAGCAGCAATGAGTGAGTGAGGTGCTGGCATGATCCCCAACCCACTTCTTCTCAATGCTCCTGCCCTCCCCGCAACTTTACCCCTGGCTAAACTTCCCACACCAAAGATCTGCCCCACCTGCTGTGAAATAAAATCTCCCCCCTCCTCCCCCCTCAGCAGCGCTGTCCTTTTACAGCCACTTCCCATCAAGTGCCAGCAATGAGGGATAGACTTGTCTATCCCTCAATACAGCAACATAGTTCTTAATGTTGCTGTACTGAGGGATAGCCAAGTCTATCTTTCTTGGCTGACAACCTGACCTTCGACCTCCAAGATGCAGGTAAATTTTCGTGCCTTATTTTTGGGTAACAAATAGTGTCTTCATTGTCAGGAAATACAGTATTTAAAAGCATATAGTTCAGAGAAATTTACTTACCACATTATTTGTACACAAACTCCATTCTTCTCTCATTGTTTCTTAAGATACTCTTAAGATAATGAATGAATGAATGAATGAATGAATAAGTTTATTGGCCAAGTATTCACATACAAGGAATCTGCCTTGGTGCTCCTCCCACAAGTCACAATGACATACAGTGACAGTTAGGAATAACACATAAAACATTGAACATTTATAATAAAACATTATTGATTAAACATGTGAATTAAGCAAAATACCAGAGCAAAAGGAGGTTACAGATTTTTGGTTATTGAGTAGAGCTACTACTTGTGGAAAAAAGCTGTTTTTATGTCTGACTGTGGCAGATTTGACAGTCTGGAATCACCTTCCAGAGGGAGGGTGAGAGGGGTCAGAGATGATCTTACCTGCTCGCTTACTGGCCCTTGCAGTGTACAGTTCATCAATGTAGGGAAAGTTGCAACCAATAACCTTCGCAGCTGATCGGACGATTCACTGCAGCCTCCGGATGTCATGCTTGGTGGCTGAGCCAAACCAGACCATGATGGAGAAGGTGAGGACAGACTCTACAATGGCCGTATAGAATTGGACCATCCTTGCCTGTGGTAGATTGTGCTTCCTCAGCTGCCGCAGGAAGTACATCCTCTGTTGAGCCTTTTTGACTGTGGAGTCGATGGTAAACACCATTTAAGGTCCTTAGTGATGATGGTTCCCAAGAACATAAAAGACTCCACAGATGTGACTGTGGTGTTGTTGATGGTAAGTGGGGTGAGGGGAGGGGGAGCTCTCCTAAAGTCTACTATCAATTCCACTCTCTTAAGAGCATTGAGCTCCAGGTTGTTGCAATGGCACCAGGCCGCCAGCTGTGTCACTTCCTGTCTGTAGGCAGATTCTTCTCCATTCTGGATCAGTCCAATCAGGGTTCTGTCATCCGCAAACTTGAGAAGCTTGACAGAGAAGTCAGTGGAGGTGCAGCTATTAGCATAGAGAGAGTAGAGGAGAGTACGCTGCCTTGTGGTGCTCTAATGTTGAGGTTTTGCGGGTCCGAGGTGCTTTCCCAGTTTCAAATGCTGGTTCCTGTCCATGTTAGAAAATTCTGCCAATAAACTTGCGCTGCACAAGTGCAGTAGGCCATAGTGCAAAGGCAGAATTTCAGCTGCCTTCAGACCCCTTATCATTGAAAGCTTGAAGCAGCGTCAACGGCATTTGAGCTGCACATACTTTTGCATATTACATGCACTGTGGATGAATGGCACGGGAGAATTATGCCTACCTAAGAGATCGATCTAGACATAATTCTCCCGTGCCTTTACTATTTATATTTAATAATTAATATTTTATCATTTTAGTCAGGGTAGACACTGCCTACCTTGCCCACCCTCATGGCACGTGCCTGCTAGCTTTCAAATTAAAAGTCTAAACTTGACCACTTCCTGTTTGTGCTCTATATTGATTTTAGAAAAAATGCCACCACTTACAGCTATGATTTTGGCCATCTTTGAGTCCCCCTCTGCTCATCAGGTGCAGAGGATTTTTCCCATCGATTAAAAATAAAACAGTTATTAGTGTTTAAAAAATGTTGAGATTCGCTCTCCTGTCATCCACAGCAATGAAGGCCACACCCACTCTGGGGGTGTGGGGAGGAACTATATAACCCGGAAATCTGGACTTGGCTCTGTAGCTGCAAGATGGGGAGCGAGAGGTCATGACTCTCAGTCTGAGCTGTGAATCAACTGAACACTGAATGTCTACTAAACTGTGAGTGTGGTTTTATGTGCCTACAGTGTCTACTGACCTGTGAGTGCCCTTAATGTGGTTCAAAAATGTGGTTTGAAAATGTGGGTAGAAAATGTGGTTGGTTTGAATGTGGTGGGTTTGAAAATGAAAATGTGGTTTGAAAATGTGGTTGGTTTGAAAACGAAAATGTGGTTTGAAAATGTGGTTGGTTTGAAAATGAAAATGTGGTTTGAAAATGTGGTTGGTTTGAAAATGAAAATATGGTTTGAAAATGAAATGCGATAATGAGGTTTGAAAATGAAAATGTGGTTTGAAAATGAGGTTTGTAAAAGAAAATGTGGTTGGTTGGAAAATGTGGTTGGTTGGAAAATGTGGTTGGTTGGAAAATGCGGTTGGTTGGAAAATGTGGCTGTTTTGAAAATGAAAATGTGGTTTGAAAATGTTGTTTGTTTGAAAATGAAAATGTGGTTTGAAAATGTGGTTGGTTTGAAAATGAAAATGTGGTTGGTTGGAAAATGAAAATGTGGTTGGTTTGAAAATAAAAATGTGGTTGGTTGGAAAATGTGGTTGGTTGGAAAATGTGGCTGTTTTGAAAATGAAAATGTGGTTTGAAAATGTTGTTTGTTTGAAATTGAAAATGTGGTTTGAAAATGTGGTTGGTTTGAAAATGAAAATGTAGTCGGTTGGAAAATGTGGTTGGTTGGAAAATGTGGTGAGCTGGAAAATGTGGTTGGTTGGAAAATGTGGTTGCTTTGAAAATATGGTTGGTTTGAAAATGAAAATGCGGTTTGAAAATGAAAATGTGGTTTGAAAAAAGTGATTGGTTTGAAAATGTAGTTGGTTTGAAAATGAAAATGTGGTTGGTTTGAAAATGTAAATGTGGTTTGGAAATGTGGTTGGTTTGAAAATGAAAAGGGGTTTGAAAATGTGGTTGGTTTGAAAATGTTTTTGGGTTGAAAATGAAAATGTGGTTTGAAGATCAGACTGTGTTTACTGCAAAAGTCTGCGGAAGGCTCACAGTGGAGAAGCCTCACTGAGATGTTTAAGTATTTTAAAAAGTTTACTTCTATATATATGGTGTGTGTGTGTCAGTGTGTGTCATGGTCTGTGTGGCTTTGTGTGTGTCGTGGTGAGTGTGAGTGAGTGTGTGATGTGTGTGTGTGTGTGTGTGATTGTTGTGTGTGGTGTTTGTGTGTGAGAGTGTCTCTGTGTGTGTCTGTGTGAGTGTCTATGTGAGTGTGTCTGTGTGAGTGTGTCTGTGTGTGTGAGGTGGAGTGTGTGTAAGTGTGAGGTGGAGGGTGTGTATGTGTGAGGTGGAGGGTGTGAGTGTGTGAGGTGGAGGGTGTGAGTGTGTGAAGTGAAGCGTGTGAGTGTGTGAGTGTTCAATAAATAACAAATAGTACAAATAATATAGTATTTTGTAGTGCAGAGCTTATTTGTCATGTTTAATAGCCTGATGGCTGTCAGGAAGAAGTTGTTCCTGAATTAGTGTGTGAGTGCATGTGTGCGTGAGTGTATGTGTGTGCACTCTGCTTGAAGCTGTGTAATTAGATTTGCTGGCCTGCAGTCTGCTTGGAGTGCTGTGAGGTTGGGCTTGCTGCCTGCACTCTGCTTGGAGTGCTGTGAGATTGGACTTGCTGCCTTCACTCTACTTGGAGTGCTGTGAGTTTGGACTTGCTGCCTGCACTCTGCCTGGAGTGCTGTGAGGTTGGACGTGCTGCCTGCACTCTGCTTGGAATGTCGAGAGCTTGGAGGTGCTGTCTGCTCTCTGCTTGGAGTGCTGTGAGCTTGGAAGTGCTGCCTGCTCTCTGCTTGGAGTGCTGTGACTTTGGACATGCTGCCTGGGCTCTGCTTGGAATGCTGTGAGTTTGGATGCTGCTCACTCTCTGCTTGGAATCCTGTGAGGTTGGACTTGCTGCCTGCACTCTGCTTGGAGTGCTGTGAGGTTGGATTTGCTGCCTCCTCTCTGCTTGGAGTACTGTGAGGTTGGACTTGTTGCCTGCACTCTCCTTGGAGTGCTGTGAGGTTGGACTTACTGCCTCCTCTCTGCTTGGAGTATTGTGAGATTGGATTTGCGGCCTTCACTACGCTTTGAGTGCTGTGAGATCAGATTTGTGGCCTGCACTCTGCTTCCAGTGCTGTGAGATTGGATTTGTAGGCCTGCACTAAGTTATGACTTTTGAGGTAAATTCTCAGATTTTCTTTATTAAAATTTGATCGCTCCATTTCCCTATATTAAAATTGTCTTTTTTTTATCAACAGCAAAGAGACATCAAGAGGCAGTGAGCAGCAGAACACACCAAGAGGCACAACAAGAAAGAACTTAATAAATCTCATCTTTAACATTTACATTGGTGTTATATTTTAGGAGTCGTTCACATTTTAAACTTTAATAAATCCTTTTTCCACTTGCAATCCCTGCGTGTTCTTCATCACAATGGATCACATAGCGTGTCTGATGTCTGTCTACAGGAACCTAATGAGCAAGAATGGCTGCGCTGTCGAAGAGCCACTAAGAGTGCATGCGGGGAGGTTGAGGGGAGATGGTCTGAGTGTGTGGGGGGAGGGGATGGCAAGGAGCAGAGTGGGGGGAGGGAAGGGAGAAAGGGTGACTGAGTGTACTGCCACCACACCAGCCGTGAGTGACTGCACTGCTAGCCCACCAGCCGTGAGTATGTGAACTGCCAGCCCACCAGGTGTAAGTGACTGAAGTGCCAGTCCACCAGCCATGACTTAGTGAATTGCCAGCCCACCAGCCATGAATCACTGAACTGTAATCTAAGAATCCATTCAGTCCACAATGTCCATATTAGCCCTCTGGAAACCAGTCCCTTCAGTGCCCATCACCCATACTAGCTCTCCAGAGATCCATGCAAGGATATACTTTCCCCTTTCATTGCTCTTATCTGTAAAAAAAGAGGAAAATATCTGAATTTTTTTCTCCACCCTCTCCCCCTTCCCTCTCACAGAGTATGTCACCTGTTTTCAGCAGAATTTCTGGCAGTTTCTCAGTTACTGAGCTTCCAGCCCTCCAGGCATGAGTTTCTAAGCTGCCAGGCCTGAGTGACTGAGCTGCCAGGCCTGAGTGACTGAGCTTCCAGGCCTGAGTGATTGAGCTGCCAGGCCAGAGTGACTGAGCTGCCTGGCCTGAGTGACTGAGCTGCCTGGCCTGAGTGACTGAGCTGCCTGGCCAGAGTGACTGAGCTGCCTGACCTCAGTGACTGAGCTGCCAGCCCAAGAATCCATTTGACCCACAATGTCCATGCTAGCCCTCGGGAAACCAGTCCCTGTGTTTGGGGGACCAGCCCTCCCATGTAAAGCTGGGATCCAATGGGTCCCACTTAATCTAGTGTACCTCTAAAAGTCTCATCTTGTATGTGTATTGTATGTGTTTGTGTATGTGTGGTATCTTGCTCAAAATGCTATGTGCTAGTGCTTAGATTTTTACATATTCTCACTCACATTTTTCCCCTCCACACTGTAATCAGGTTCACTTAAGATTTCATCCTACATTTCACAAATTATTTATGATTAAAGCTTACAAAATGCCAACTTTTTTGTTTTACTGTTAAAATCCTTCCTGCCAGCTTCCAACACACTTCAATACAAAGATGCAATATAAGAACACTCTGAACTTTTCACCTCAATGGGATATTTTAAACAGGTGGGGTAGGGCCAATTGGTATAGCAATTCGAACTGCTGCGGCAGGCAGGGGAAGTTCAATTGGATTTTTTTTTTAAAGTCCAGTGCTGAGGGAGGCTGAGGAGTGCTAGACCAAGTGCAGACCTAACTGGTCCGCACTCGGTCTAGTATAATACTAAAACTCTCGTCTTGTTTAGATATCTGCCTGCATGTGAGTGAGCTCAAGGAACTACGCCAAAGCGGTACACAATAGCGTGAAACCTTTTGCACCAGATTCAGATTCAATTTAATTTTCAATTTTAATTGTCATTGTCAGTGTACAGTACAGAGACAACGAAATGCACCACCTTACTCACCTCTGTCCCGTGGTCGTTCGTATAAAGTTTTGTACACATTGATGTCATATTTCACAAGAAACTTTTCATTTTGAACTTTAAAAGTCAATATTTGATAAAAACTTCTTCACTCTCCAATCTATATCTTCAGCTATGACTTCACAGTGCTATATTGTTGCAATCTCGGCGCAGTCAGTCCTGCCAGGGTGCCAGCACAATAAATTTTTACTTTTTAAAAACTCTGCAGCTATATCTTCAGCTATGACTTCACAATGTTACATTGTTGCAATCTCAGCACTCAGTCCAGACAGGCTGCCAGCAATAGAAAGTGCTGTTGCTATCCCTTTTTAAAAATGATTCCTGGCAGCATGGATGCCAGCACTAGAGAGTGCTGGGGCTATTCCTTTGATTTTATTCCTGGCAGCATGGAGGGTGAGTGCATTTAAAAACATATTGTAAAGTTGCAGTACACTGAATTTTGAATAAGGCCAACTGAGAAGCCATTCAAATATTTTCGATTAATAATCTATATTGGGTGTGCCCAAAATAAAAATGAAAAACATTAGTCAAATTGATTCATTCACAGTGAAACATACCAACTGCAACATCTATATTTTGAACGTCCTCAAAGTTCCTCTGAGCTCCTGGTGCTTGTCCTGTTGGAAATGGTGTGTACTCTTTCTGCATGCACGTGATGGCTAATGAACAAGCTGAATAAGACAGTGCAAATGTTTCTGGAGATCATCTGCAAAGCAACCTGTAAACAAGTGTACAGGCACTGTCTGGTGTTTAAGTGAGTTTTAATTACCAGTCATGATGGTACAGTACAATAGATGTTAGTTCCACTCTACCACTGGTGTGGCTACGTAATATAGGAGATGAGTGCTAATATAAAGTGTTCAATAGGGTGGAGTTAGTGGTAGTACATTACTCTGATTGGTTCACATGCAATAACCAATCTACATCCTTCCCCGTAGAGGAAAGAGGTGTTAATCAGTTGTTAGAATACAAGTGGTTAAACATACTCACCGTATCTGTCCGACGGTCTACTAACCCGACCCGAGCGCGTGTGGACAAACCCCTCCCCCTCCGTTCCAGAAGAGTTAGTAGGGCTGGGTGGTGGAGAACCCGAGAATGGAGAACGCAGCTGGGGAACCCGGAGATGAACGGCAGGGCGAGCATACAGTACCAGGGGTACTGGGGAGTGAGGGAACCGAACGTCACAGGGAATGCATACTGGGGTCAGGGGGTCGGGGACGGACAACAGCAGCAGGCATCTTGAAAACCAATGGACTGGGACCGGGAGGGACTGGTTGCAGCTCATTCACGGGCAGAAAGCTGCGCCGGTACAGAGCACCATCGACGTTGGCAAGGTAGGAATGAGGTTCCTTGGATGGTCCCTCAACGAAACCCAGTCGGGTATGTCCAACTGCCGTTTGCAGGCAAACCACTTGACCTTGCAGTAACGGTTTAAGTTGTTTGCTCGACTTGTCATAGGAGCGCTTCTGGACATCATGTTTTTCCTGAATGCACTTCTGCACCGCAGCTGGTTTGAGCAACTGTGGCTTCAGCTGCTGCTGGCCAATGGGGAGCTGGGGCCTTGCGAGACATCAGGCGCTGGGCGGGAGAGCCCATGACACAATCCCTGGATATGTTTCATAGCTTTAACAGATCTAGGCAGACATTGGATTTGGCAAGATGCAAATGTTCCATTAGCTGCTTTGCGCTCCTGACAGCACACTCAGTGAGGTCGTTGGATTGAGGATATTCGGGGCTGCTGGTAACATGCTGAAAGTTCCATTGTCTTGCAAAGTATTTAAATGCTTGGCTGGTGAATTGCCTCCCATTATCAGTTAGCAAATCGAACTGGTATATGGAATATAGAAAAATGTCTCTGAAGCTTTTGTATAACCATCTCTGACGTAATGGTAGGCAGCTGGTCAAGTTCAAACCAATTGGAATAGGAATCAACTAGGACTAGGTCGTGTTTACCGTGCCATTCGAAAATGTCCGCAGCGAGGGAAGTTCAGGGTAGTGCTGGAGCTGGTTGTTGCAGGAGAGGCTGTTTCTGTTTCTGTTGGAGGGGCGCCAAGCTATTGCAAGTGGAGCAGGATGCTGTTTTTTTCATGTATGCATGAAAATTAGTAATTCCTCGCCAATAAAACATCTTTGGGCACGGGGGAGCATGGCCTCAGTACCTGGATGGCCGTTGTGGACGTCTTGGTAGTATTCCCCTTGCAGGGATGAGGGAATGACAACTTTGTGGCCCTTGACGATGATCTAGTCTTGTATCACCAGTTCATCGCAAACTAAGAAGAATGGGTGTACCTCTAGTGGTGTGCTGGATCGTTTCGTAGGCCAACCCCTTTTAATAATGGAGGAGAGCAGCTGCAGCATTCTGTCAGCAGCTGTGTGCTCCGCAAGGCGATGTAGATGTTCTGTTGAGATGATGTCGACCTTAAATACAGCGAGCTCGTCACACTCAAAGGGGTGTTGTTCACGGGATGCACGTGGCGCTCGAGAGACAGTGTCGGCGATTTTTGTGGGCAATCTGGAAATCAAAGCGCTGGAGCTGCATCATCATGTGCTGCAATCGTGCAGGCGCTGCGTGAATAGGCTTATTCAGGATGGTGACATGGGTTTGGTGGTCGGTTTCAATTGTAAAAGTTTTCCCGAAGATAAAGTCTCTGAACTTCGGACATGCAAAAATGACAGCTAGCAGCTCCTTTTCGATTTGGGCGTAGCACTGCTCGGTCTCTGTCATAGTTCAAGAGACGTACAATAGGGGTAGCGCGGTACCATCGATTGTTGTTTGCAGGCAGGCTACGCCTAAACAGTATTGCAAGGTGTCACAGGTGATAATGACCGGCCACATGAGGTTGAAATATGTCAAGGTGGGGGCGCTAGCCAGTTGCAGTTTTAAAGAGTCAAACATTTGCTGGTGTTGCCGGTACCAGGCTCAGGCAGTGTACTTGTGAGTGAGTTGTCTTAGTGGTGAGACTAGTTTGCTGAGGTTGGGTGTGAACTTCCCCAGATAGTTCACCATATCCAGAAAATGCTGAAGGCTGTTCATGTCTGTGGGAGCAGGCAGTTTGTTTATGGCTGCAGTTTTTGTGGGGTCTGGTTTTCATAGAATCATAGAAAATAGGTGCAGGAGTAGGCCATTTGGCCCTGCGAGCCTGCACCGCCATTCAATATGATCATGGCTGATCATCCAACTCAGTATCCTGTACCTGCCTTCTCTCCATAACCCCCTGATCCCTTTAGCCACAAGCACCACATCTAACTCCCTCTTAAATATAGCCAATGAACTGCCCTCAACTACTTTCTGTGGCAGGGAATTCCACAGACTCACCACTCTCTGTGTGAAAAATGATCTTCTCATCTTGGTCCTAAAATACTTCCTCCTTATCCTTAAACTGTGATCCCTTGTTCTGGAGTTCCCCAACATCGGGAACAATCTTCCTGCATCTAGCCTGTCCAACCCCTTAAGAATTTTGTAAATCTCTATAAGATCCCTCCTCCATCTCCTAAATTCCAGCGAGTACTAGCCGAGTCTATTCAGTCTTTCTTCATATGGAAGTCCTGTCATCCCAGGAATTAGTCTGGTGAACCTTCTCTGTACTCCCTCTATGGCAAGAATTTCTTTCCTCAGATTAGGAGACCAAAACTGTACGCAATACTCCAGGTGTAGCCTCACCAAGACCCTGTACAACTGTAGTAGATCCGCCCTGCTCTTATACTCAAATCCTTTTGCTATGAATGCCAACATACCATTTGCTTTCTTCACAGCCTGCTGCACCTGCATGCCTTCTTTCAATGACTGGTTTACCATGACACCCAGGTCTTGTTGCATCTCCCCTTTTCCTAATCGGCCACCATTCGGATAATGCCCCATCTAGACTAAACCTAACTGCCTGCATTTGGGCTATTTCCCCCTAAACAACTCCTATCCCTGTACCTGTCCAAATGTTTCTTGAAAATTGTGATAGTACCAGCCTCAACTACCTCCTCCGGCAGCTCATTCCATACACCCACCACATTTTGTGTAAAAATGTCACCCCTCATGTTCCTATAAATATTTCCCACCTCACTTTAAACCTATGTCCTCGAGTTCTTGATCCCCCTACTCTCTGCAAGAGTCTGTGTGTTTATCCGATTTATTCCTCTCCTGATTTTGTATACCTCTATAAGATCACCCCTTATCCTCCTGCATTCCAAGGAATAAAGTCCTAGTCTGCTCAACCTCTCCCTATAACTCAGGCCTCGCGTTCTGGCAACATCCTGATAAATCTTCCCCACACCCTTTCCGGCTTGACAACACCTTTTCAATAAAATGGGGCCCAAAACTAAACACTATACTCAAAGTCCAGCCTCACCAATGTCTTATATAACTGTGACATGACCTCCCAACTTCTCCACTCAGTACTTTGACTGATGAAGGCCAATAACTTGCATCTGCTTTTTTGACCACCTTATCTATCTGTGATGCCACTTCCAAGGTCCAGAGCAAGGCAGTTAGTTTAAACAGAGACTACAAAGCTGAAAGGAGCATGAATGCAGGACATTTTAAAAAGCACTGTTAGCTTCCAGGTGAAGGTTCCCAATGGTGTATAAAATAGGGCAGGCACTTTTAGAACAGCCATTTTTTGGCAGAGGCTGTGTCTGGGATGAAGGGTTGTGATTGAAAATAAGTGCTGAGGCTTGGGATCAAGAGGCTTCAGTGAGCAGAGGAGAAAGTACGATAAGGTAACGTAATTTAACTTTAGTCTCAGTGTAATTGGAATGGCAGTTAAGGCAGTGGTATGTTCCTCCTATAGGATACGGGAGATCAAGGAATTTTCCCTGTTTCCCTGGTAGCTACTCCTGTGGGAAATGCACCAGCTAAAGCTCCTGACAGATTGCATGAATGAACCGGAGCCAGAGCTGAATTCACACTGAACCATCTGGAATGCCGGGAGCATTAGATAGTTTTAGTGAGGTAGTCACATCTAAGATGCAGGCAGTAGTACAAAGGGAGTAGGCAGAGAGTGCAGATATTCCTTGTGGCCCTTCACTTCGAACACAAGTATACCCTTTTCAATACTTTTGGGGATGTAACCATTAGGAGAAAGCAGCAGTACAGCAGTAGCAGTCAGGACTGTGGCATCAAGTATTAAGTACAGTGAGGAAGGGTAAACTCAGAAAGGGCTGTAATAGACTGTAACAGGGGTGATAGACTGGAGATGCTATGGCCGCAATGAGATTCTAGGAAGGTTTGTTGATTCCTTGGTGCCAGGGTTTAGGGCATCTCTATGTAACTGCAGAACATTTTCAGAGGCTATTGGAACAGCTAGAGGTTGCATGATATTAAATACTGGAGGCCATAGCTTTAAGGTGAGAGGGACAAAGTATAAAAGAGATGTGTAGGGCAAGTATTTTACACAGAGAGGATGGTGAATGCCTGGAATGAGTTGCCAGGGGTGGTGGTCGAAGCAGATACAGCATTTAGATATTTTAGTCTTTCCAGGTGCGGCAGAGGTTCACCTGCACCTCCTCCAACCTCATCTATTGCATCCGCTGCTCTGGATGTCAGCTGCTCTACATCGGTGAGACCAGACATAGGCTTGGCGATCGCTTCGCTGAACACCTCCACTCGGTCCACAATAAACCTAATCTCCCGGTGGCTCAGCACTTCAACTCCCCCTCACATTCCGAATCCGACCTTTCTGTCCTGGGCCTCCTCCATGGCCAGAGTGAGGACCATCATAAATTGGAGGAGCAGCACTTCATATTTCGCTTGGGCAGTTTGCACTCCAGCGGTATGAACATTGACTTCTCAAATTTAAGGTAGTCCTTACTTTCTTCTCCCCTTCTCAGCTCTCCCTCAGCCCACTGGCTCCACCTCTTCCTTTCTTCCTCCCACCCTCACATCAGTCTGAAGAACGGTTTTGACCCAAAACATTGCCTATTTCCTTTGCTCTATAGATGCTGCTTCACCCGCTGAGGTTCTCCAGCATTTTTGTTTACTTTAGATATATCCATTATATTTTTAAGAGGGTTTTAGATATGTAGAGAATGAAGGAGTATGGATTGGGTGCAGGCAGATCAGATAACATTTTCCTGGCATTATGTTTGGCAGATACATTGTTGGACAAAAGTGCTCCACTGTTCTGTTTTCTATGTTCTTTTCCAACAGAAAATGGCTACCTGGTTTAAATTAACTCACAATATAATTTAATTTGTATTAGAATTGGTTGAAATCATAGAAGCAAAACCGGGCAGTTGGAGTCCTGTCACTTGATGAAATAAGTATTTTGATCCTTAATGTTGTATACATACATGGATCCAAGTGTAATCTATTTTGGACACTAATTTGCCATTCCTTCTAAAAATGTTTAAAAGCAAACTGGAGTCAAATTGTGTGCTTGGAGCAGAAACCCACTTAGGAACCAGTCTTAAGTTAAATTATCGTGATTGGAGAGGACTTATCAAATTACATTAATATGAGTAATTGCTAAATGTCTGTACTGCTGCTGTTTACACAGAATGACTGCAGTGAAATACAGTGGGAAATTTGGCTTTGATATATGATCTCTCCAATGCATGTCTAAATTAAACTGGCTGCAATATAGATGAGTGCAGTCATTTTTTTTTAAAAACAACGCTCCCAGTATTTCCGGTCTTAATTCAATTGAATTATTAATGGTGGAGCTGGAGACATTCCACAGATTAATGTTTTAACTGCTTTCCTTTCACGCACCAACA
Source organism: Raja brachyura (assembly GCA_963514005.1). The sequence continues at coordinate 47,951,671 of OY740786.1, read as the reverse complement.
TTGAAGCAAATCGAATATGCATGACTTGGAATTCCTTTGTCTGATAACCAAATTTATCAGAATAATTTGGAATTATATCGATAACATGCTTTTATGTTTAACCACAGAGGCTATATTTCAAAACTGTCAAAGCATCCACGGACAATAAAAGTATTTAATGTCTGCAGACCTTTCAGATTTTTCAATTTTGTGAATTTATTTTCTGTGCCAATATAAATTGTACATACTTATACATTTAAATTGACATTTTTTTAGGTGTACTCATTTCATCTTAGATTTAGTTTGACAACAAAGCCATGAATTAGTTTTGAAGGCTTAATTATACATTTAATAGCATTTGGAGTTCAACAAGCAGTGAATGAATATAGATATTTTCCTATCAGATTGAGGTAGTACAAAAAACATTTTACTTTCACAAGAAAATATAACCGAATATGATTTTCTTTGTCCTGTTAAAAACTACTAGAAATGTACTTGCATAGATTTTGTGTTTGAGATTAAGAAAAAATCTTTGCAAATACAAATACAATATCACATGGAGACCACATTTATCAAAAAAAAACATTTAAATTAATTCTGGGTTATACTACAAAACTACAAAAATAGTACCTTTGACAAACAAAACTAACATGTTTGGTCGGACGACTTATATACATTTATTCTACTTACAATAGGTGCTACTGTTAGAAATCTTCTTGTGTAGATTTTGTGATTGAGATTTGAAATATAACATGTTTATTCATGAATATTGTAGCTAGAAGATGTAAGTAACTGAAGTAACTACAACATAACCTAAGGAGCACATTTATCGTAGAAAACATACTTAAATTAATTCTGGGTTACACGCAAAACTACAAAATAGTACCTTTAAATGGCCTGTCCCACCAGCATGCAACTCTGTGTGATGAACGCAATCAAACCGGCAGCGGGGGCCGCGCGGAGGTCGGGTGATCCCCTGTACAGGGCCGTTCCCACCAGCATGCGCCTGCATGCGGCAAGCGCAACCAAACCGGCAGCAGGGGCCGCGCGGAGGTCGGGTGAGTGGCGCAAAGCAGCGCAAAGTGAGGCGAACTTGGAGTGAAGTCCAAGGTAAGTTCGCCAAGACAGAGAGGGGCACCGAGGCACACACACACACAGGGCCACAGAGCCACACACATAGAGGGTCACGGAGGCACTTACAAATAGGTTCACGGAGGCACGATGTCCGGGCTGTGTGTAAATGTTGAGGCTACTGCGAGCCGACAAGCCGTTGCTGTGCGGAATTTTTGGACATAGTCGGTTTTTCGGAGCCCCGCGCGGTCTCGGGACGAACTCCGCACAATTCCGCACGGCTCCGGCGATCGAAGTGGGACCGGCCCCGCGACGCCGGACGGCTCAAGCGACCACGTTAGGTCGCGCTAATCGCATAGTTGCATGCTGGTGGGACAGGCCCATAACAAACTAAAACTAAGATGCTTGTTCTGACAATTTATACACATTTATTCTACATGCTTGCACCAGGCAGAAATAAATGATGAGATTCTTTTAGATTTTGACAGTTCAGATAAGGTCATCTTTCAGCTTTTAATTTGTAATGGTGGGAGAGAAAGTGGTGTTACAGTTGTGGTCAGGATTTACTTTTCCAAGCCCATATGCTTTTGAGAAGATGGTGATAATTTATCTTCATGAAGTCTCTAGGCCCTATGGTGCGTGTAATAATAGAGTGCAGTTAGGCAAGACATTTTCAGAATTGAGATACTGCAGTGAGTGAGGCAGCTCACATAAGTGTGATGTGGAACTTAAGTGCTGGAATGAAGTTTGTCCTTCTATTTTCAAAGTGGTAGAATTCCTAGCTTTGGGATGATAGCAAGGAACCCTTAGCAATTTGCTGCAAGATACTGTGATGATGAATGTAATGTTTAAGGAGGAAAGGTTCCAAATAAGCAGGCTGTTTAATCACAGTGAATAGAGTTGACTATATTAAATGTTGCTGGACCTTCACTAGTTCAACCAAATTGCAAGTAATCCCTCATATGCCTAACCTGATTGGAAGACATTGGCTTTGAGAATCAAGTTGTATTGCTTAAACCAAGTCTACCCAGTTTCTGCTGAACTCCTGGAGCCAAAGAATGCATGGGACAGATTAAGTAAGTTTGTGGTCAATACTTTTATTATGTTAACTTTTCAGGATGCAACAGCAAAATGTCAAGGGCAATATGAGTAGATCTTCTCCTGTTGGAGAAAGTCATTACCTGTCACTTGTGTGGTATGAACATTACCTGGTATTTATCCGCCCATACATAGATCTTGTTTCTTGGCAGAACAAGCCTCTTCATTATCCAAGGAGTTTAAATTGAATGTAAACTTCCATAATCATCAATAGACATTTTGGCTATTAACTTGTGATGGAAGGAAGGTCATTGTAAGTTGAGCATAATTGTGTTGGGCTTTGATGATTAACCTCTAATAAACATATCCATAATCAGCTTCCTTTAGTTCAGTGAGAGTCCAATCTGTGAGATGCTTTCAACTTAATTGCCATTGAAATCAGTATTACCAGGGCTAATGAGGTACTGTTCTCACAGCAACTCCAGCATTCAGCACTTTTGTACATGATTATACCATGGTTGCAAGATCACCTTTATGGCATTGATTCTGCTTTTGAGAGACTTTGGAAGTGTTTTCCAAAATTGAGTAAGGGCATTTAGTTTGATAATTAAGGGAGGAAAGTTTGCTTGAAATAGAGAAGTGTATTTTCTATTTATGTGAACTCCAAGATATTTACATTTTCCCTAGCAATTCTAAAGGGGAATTTTAAGAGATGTGTCGGCCCTTGAGATTTTATTGACATAATTTCAATTTTGTTCCAATTGATTCTATATCCTGAAAAGGAACCAAATTGGAATGCTAACTTGAGAGTTAGTGATATAAAGTAATACATAATCTGCATATAATGATATTTTATTATTGGAATATTTAGTGTTATAGCCATGAATATTCGGATGTACTCTTATACTTTCCGCTAAAGGTTCAATTGCGAGGGCAAATAACAGGGGTGATAATGCACAACCCAGTCTATTGCCCCTGGATAGTTGAAATTTAGGTGAGAGTACCTGATTAGTCAGTATTCTGGCAGTCACCTTGTCATATAGCAATTTTATCCATTAAATAAAATTTTCTCCCAACAGGAATTTTTGCAATACTGTAAAAAGATGTTTCCATTATACTTGGTCAAATGCTTTTTCTGCGTCTAATGAAATAATTGATTAATCTTCTTTTATCGTTCTATGTGAATACATTATATTAAACAGGCGTCACAAATTGTTAAACAAGTGTCTCTTGGGTATAAACCCAGTTTGATCAGAATGTATTAATTTATTAGCGTATTTACTTAATCTTCTTGCCAGAGTTTTAGCTAACATTTTCTGATCTGTATTTAACAGGGCAATTGCTCTGTATGAACCTGGGTCTTCCAGATCTTTATCTTTTTTGGGTATCAGTGTAATAGTTGATTTGGCTAATGTTTGTGGTAGCGTCTGTTCTTTAAATGCGTGTATATAAAGGTTATGTAAACATGGGGAGATTACCTCATAAAATGTCTTAAAAAATTCATTACTAAACCCATCTGGGCATGGTGTTTCGCCATTCCTCAATGAATTGATAGTCTCTTCAATTTCTTTAATTGTAATCTGTGCTCCTAATTAATCGCGTTCCGCCAAATTAAGTGTCAGAAGATTACAGTTATCAAGGAATTTTGCAATTTTTCTCTTTTCTGTTGATGTTTTGGATGTATATACATTTTGATAGAATTGGGCAAATCTTTCGTTAATATCTTTTGGAAGTGCAAGCAGTTCACCTTTATCTGATCTGATTTTTTGAATAGTATGATCCTTTTCCACTTTTCTCAATTGATGTGCTAGACGTTTATGTGCTTTGTTGCTGAATTCAAAGTTTACCTGTTTAGTAATTTGAAATAGCCTGATAATTCTTACAGAGAGAATTTGATTTAGCTTTAATTTTAATACTGCTATCTTATTATGTTTATCCACAGAAGGATTTGTCGCATTTTCTGAGTCCAGCTGTCTGATCCGTTCTTCTAATTGCAATTGTTCCATCCCATTCTTTTTGTTTTGATATGCTTGATATGAAATGATAGAACCTCTAATAAAAGCCTTAAAAGATTCCCATAATAGCGAGGGCAAAATACCTAGAGTGTCATTGGTCTCAAAAAAGAATTCCATCTGTTGTTTTAAATATTCACAAAAATCTAGGTTGGTTAGTATTTGGGGATTAAATCTCCAGAATGATTTTTTATTTTACGTTCCTTCTAGTTTTAGGGAGAAGGTTAGAAGGGAATGATCCGAAATAATACTATTATGATATTTGGGATTAGTTGTAAAAGGTATTAATTTTGTGTCCACCAGAAAATAGTCAATACGTGTATAAGTTTTATGTATGGATGAATAAAAGGAATATTCTCTTCTGGTTGGATTTGTAATCCTGCATATGTCTGTTATATTTGTATTTTTTATATATGAATTTAGAAGTTTGCTGGATTTTGATTTTGTGTTATATCTCTTTTGTTGTGAGGATTTATCCAAATATTGATCCAGAACACAGTTGAAATCTCCCGATTATCAGGTTTTGCTGGGTGGAATCTGAAATTATATTAAAAATGTTGTTCAAAATTGTGGATTATCAAAGTTGGGAGCATAGATATTCACCATAGTAAGTGGGGTATAATATATCTCCCCAGATACTGAGATGTACTTACCAGCTTTATCTGCTCTGGTAGTTTTATATTAAAATGGTATAACCTTACGAATTATAATTGCAGTACCTCTGGTTTTAGAGAGAAAAGAGGAGTGATATATTTGACCAATCCAGTTAGCCTTCAGCCTGATATGAGCTTGATCTTTGAGGTGCATCTCCTGTAAAAATATTATATGAGCATTAATCGCTTTTAATTGGGCAAGAACCTTACCCTTTTTAATTGGCTCATTAACGCCCCTAATATTCCAGCTACAAAATGTAATTCCTCCAGTTTTCTTCAGAAGGTCGTCTTGCATTATAGCTTACATGGATTCCCTTGTTTCAGATGGGGCAACACAATAACTCAACCTTCTGGTTGGTGGATGGATGATCCCAATTGCAAAAACCTGCTGATATATCACAAGAAAAAATGCCTTGAGAAGAATAAGCGAAGAAAGTGTTAAATAACGTAAACAATACAAAAAAACAGCGTTTGAAGAAAATGTGCATGCAGCCCACCACCTGGTGGGATATTTTGTGTGAACTTCCATGGATGTTAATTACAATTAGCTCCGTCCCTTATAAAGTACTATTGAAAAAAAAGACGGACATAACAAGATATTATGTAAACAGAAAAAAGAGAATGCAGACTGTAAATAATTTCCTCTAAGAGAGTTACATTTCTTCTCATAGCTTGCCTCTAAGTGGGTATTTACTATTTAAATACCCTATATAAATGAAAAAAAATGTTGCTTATTGATATTCGTATGTTAGATATGTAACCGGTTAAAAACCATCAGGCTTGAAGGGGTTTTTTTTTTCTCTCTCTCTCTCTCCCTCTCTCCCTCTCTCCCTCTCTCCCTCTCGTCTAATACTTTTCTAAACCTCCTCAGCTCATACTACCACTTACCAGTACCCATATACACCTGCTTGACCCCTCTTCCTCTGCTAGAGCCAGCCTGCAACTTGCCCTCATCTCCTTCCTCTGCCCCCTACCTCCCTAACTATTGATTCCCTTACACCTCCTCAACCAATTTTCGAACATATTCCCTCTCGCTCTGAGCTGGTAATTGCTGGAAATTCCAACCCCCCCAATCGGGTATACATTGATACTTTGACCGTTACCTAAAATTAGTAAATCTCATAACTATTAGGTATTAGATTAAAATAAACTGGTTAGTATTAGGTATTAGATTAAAATAAATGGTTTAGTACGTTTGTTAGTATTTTATGTGTTAATAATGGCTTTAATTATATACTTTGTTAGTGTATTATATCGTAACCATACATTTAAATTGTTTTCAATGCTGATTACTTCAAAGTTCTTGAACCCTCTCCTCGTAAACATGGGGACCTTGAACAGTCACCCCACTTACATTCCAATCTATCTCTGATAAGTATGTCTAGACTTAACCGCCTTTGAACCTGTCGGACATTGTATTTGCAGGTTTTTATATATATTTTTATATATAAAAAATGATTATATCAGTCTACCCCTTGTAAATACATATAAAAGGTGTAAGTTAAACACACACTTTAACAAACAGGTTCAGTGAAAGTTCAGTAGGATATAGTCCTGCTAATCATCCAGAGCTATGCCGATTATTTCCTATCTACTTATCCCTTTACGTTCTTTTTTTAAATCTTGCGCGTATTTAAATGCATCTTCTGGGTCGATAAATAAATGCTCCGATCCTCCGTATGTGACCCTTAATTTGGCAGGATACATTATTCCATATCTTAAGTCTGGGATGTCTCTGGGAATAACACGTGTCTTGGTGAAATTGGTAGGTTTTTAACAAAATAAAAGGTTCTTGACAACCTCTGCTGGATAGTCTCTGAAGGTTCTTATATTTTCCCCTTCAAACGTCAGGATTCCTACGCTTTTCACTTTCTTCATGATATTTTCAAGAACTGATAGGTCGCGTAGTTTAAGAATAATTTGCCTTGGTGGGGCTCCAGCTGCTGATCAGGCTCTCTGGACTCGATGTGCCTGATCAATTTTAGGTCTCTTAGGCAGATTAAATACCTGTTGGAGTAAGTTGGCAGTGAAGACCCAATAATCTTTTCCAGTTTCCTTCCCTTCTTTCACTCCAACAATTCTAAATTTTTTGACGTCTGGACCGGGCTTCAAGATCTAGGCATTTGTCAGTCATTCTGGCCAGTTGCCCAGAAACACGGTCTAGATCTATCTTCAGTCTTTGCTATGTGTCAGAGATGTTGGTAGTAGTAACTTCGAGTTCTCTGATAGCGTTGTTTTGTTTTTTTGAAGTGAGGAGAATGGGCTACAACTTTTTGCTAATATCTTCTTCGACCCGTTTAATTGCTCCTTTCAAAACGGTGTTTACCATTTAATTATTTAAAATACTGGTATCCAGTCGGTATGCGTCGTTTTCTGATGACGTCACTTAAGGGACGTCAGGCACCTGCTCGATCCGTTTTTCTTTTCAGGTATTTCAACGCATTTTAACGCGTTTTTTGGAGCAGAGTTAAAAGGGGCGCCTCTTACTGCTCCATTGCGCCACCGGAAGTCCAGCTTTATTTTTAATATTTTATAAACTGATAAGTGAATCGGGAAAAAAAAGTAAAAAGGAAAGAATGAAGAGGAAGAAGAAAAATACAAAAAAGAGAGAAGAAAAGACCCCTGAACTGCCTAAGAAGTGAGAGACAAAAAAAAAGACGGAGATATGCCCCACCATCCTTCCCTCCCCACCCCCCCCCCCCCCCCCCCCCACCCCACTCACACATCCCAAGCATCGGTTTTAAATTTGTGTTCAACCATTCTATTGTTGAAGAAATTCAGTGAAAGGAAACCATGCTTTGGAGAATTGGTCTGATTTATCAGCCAAAACAAGTCTTATATTTTCTAAATGTAGTGATCCACATCATTTATGTGATCCACATCCTCATTGTGGGAACTGTTATCTCTTTCCAGAATTTGAGTATAAGTTTTTTTGCGGTTATTAAGCTGTAGTCAAGGAAACATCTTTGGATTGTCGTTAATTTAGAGAAGCCGTCTGACATTCCTAAAATTATTAATTTTGCATCTGACAATTGAATTTTAAGTGTTTTAGAGATGATATTGAATATTCCCATCCAGAAGTTTTCTATTTTTAAACAGGATGCAAAGGAATGGGTTAAGGTAGCTTCTTGGAGGTGACATTTATCACAGATCAGGGAGGCAGTTGGAAAAATCTTATTCAATTTGGTCTTTGAATAGTATAACATATGCAATATTTTGAATTGTATCAGGCAATGCCTGACATTTAAAGAACAGTACTGTATGTATAATAGGCTTTCCTCCCATATATCTTTTGAAATAGGTAAACCCAGCTCGTCTTCCCATGCTCGCCTATACATCTCAGAAAGCGGGGTATCAATATTTAAGAGAGTATTATAAATATAAGATATCAACTTACTTGTATCGGCATGTCTATTCAAACAATCGTCTAATATATCTGGGCCCATAAAAGAACAATCTTGTATGTATGTTTTCACATAATCTCAGATTTAAAAGTATCTAAAAAGATTGTTTGCGTTCAAGTGGTATTTCTCCTGTAGTTCTTGAAAAGAAGCGAGAGTCCCCTTCTTATGGAGGTCTCCCACAGTATTAATACCCAGGTTTTTCCATTGAACAAACACCCTATCTAAAGCAGATGGTTTAAAGGAGGGATTGTTTGCAATAGGCAGAATGAGAGACAAGTTTCTCAGTTTAAGACTTAAAACTGTTTCCAGATACGTAGAGTGATGTGTATTATCGGATTTTGCTCATACATTGACTTATTCAAATGTATTGGGGATAGGAGAATCGATATATATCCCTCTCCATAATTAACCAATTTACCTGTTGACATGTAACATCCAACCAGAAGATTATGTTTTTAATGTTAGTTGCCCAGTAGTAAAAAAGAAAGTTAGGAAGAGCTAATCCTCTATTTTCTTTGGATTTTCATAAGTGTCTTTTGTGTATTCTATGGGTTTTGTATTCCCAAATAAAATTAGTGATATTAGAATCATTGAAAAAAAACTTTTAGGGAGATATAGGGAGATTGATTGAAATATATATATGAGTTGCGGAAGGAAGATTATCTTTATGGCATTTACTCTAGCTATAAGGGAGATAGGATGTGTTTTCCAAAATTGAATGTAGGCGTATAGTTTAGTAATTAATGGTGAAAAGTTTGTTTTAAATAGAGAGGAGTGTTTTCTAGTCGTGTAAATTCCGAGATATCTAAACTTTTTGGTAACAATTCTGAAATGACATTTTTTGAGTTGAGAAGGGTCTTTAGATTTTATTGGCATAATTTCACTTTTATTCCAATTTATTCTATAACCTAAAAAAGCACCAAATTGTTCTATAATGTTTAGTACATTTGGGATACTAACTTGGGAATTAGTAATGTATAAAAGTATATTATCTGCATATAGCGAAATCTTATTGGTGGTATATTTAGTATTATATCCGTGAATGCCCGAATGTGACCTAATATGCTCAGCAAGAGGTTCTATGGCTAAATCAAATAACATTGGTGAAAGGGCGCGTCCTTGTCTGTTACCCCTGGATAAGTGAAATTTAGATGAAAGCATTTGTTTTGTCAGTATTCTATTTGTCGGATTAGTGTATAACAGCTTCACCCATGAAATGAAGTTTTCTCCTAATTGCAATTTTTCCAACACTCTGAAAAGATAAGCCCATTCCACTTGGTCGAAAGCTTTTTCTGCATCTAGAGAAATAATTGTTAGATCCTTGTTTGTCGTTCTATGTGAGTATATTATATTAAACAAACGTCTCAGATTATATAACGAGTGTCGATTAGGCATAAACCCAGCTTGGTCTGGATGTATTAGTTTACTAATAACCAAGCTTAATCTGAAAGCCAAAGTCTTAGCTAATATCTTCAGATCTGTATTTAAAAGGTGATTGCCCTATATCCAGGTTCCTCAAGGATCCAGGCTCCTCAAGGATTTTATCTTTTTTTGGAATCAATGTAATAGTTGATTCGGCAAGAGTTTGTGGTAAAGTCTGTTCTTTAAATGCTTGAATGTAAAAGGCTTGTAATCTTGGGGAAATTAAATTATTACATTTTTCATAAAATTCATTACTAAACCCATCCGGACTTTTCAATGATTTAATAGTCTCTACAATGCATTTTGTTGTTATCTCGGCCCCTAATTCCTCCCGTTCCTCCTCATTAAGGGATGGGAGATTGCAATTCTCAAGAAAGCTTTGCATCTTTGCAGAAATGGCTGTTGTTTTTGATGAATATAGTGTTTGATAGAATTTTAAGAATCTTTCATTAATATCTTGAGGCAGTGCAAGCAGCTCTCCTTTTTCTGATCTAATTTTTTGAATAGTATGATCCTTCTCTAATTTACGGAGCTGACGTGCCAGTAATTTATGTAGTTTGTCACCAAATTCAAAATGTTTTTACTTAGTATAATGAAATACCCTAATAATTTTTGCAGAAAGGATCTGGTTTAATTTAAATTTTACGTTACAAAAAAATATGAATCTTTATTTAAATATAATTTTTTACCTATACTAAATAAATTATCTAAGAATATTCTATATTGGAGAACTCTACCTATCTCAATGATAGGTAGAATTAATGCGATAAAAATGATTTTTCTCCCACAATTATTATATTTATTTCAAATGATCCCGATATATCTTTCTAAGAATTTTGTTAAAAAAGGTTGACTCTATAGTCACTAATTTTGTTTGGGACTATAGGAGCCATAGAATAAATAAAAAATATTTATGCAAATCGAAAATTAATGGAGGTTTAACATTACCTAATTTTATATTTTATTACTGGTCAGTTAATATTAAGAATATGAACTTCTGGTGGGTGGAACTTGATGAAAATCCAAACTGGTTACTTATGGAAAAGGAAGACTGCTTACCGTATGAAATCAGTTCCATATTATTCTCTAAAATTAAAATATTTAAGAAAAATTATCGAGAAAACCCAATAATTAATAGTGGAATTAATATTTGGAGACAGTTAAAAAGAACGTTAAAACTAGAAGATATCCCATTTGTTCTTCCCATTGTTAATAATGTAAGTTTTAAACCATCCCTGGAAAATTTAGGATTCTTACAATGGAAAAATCAAGGAATTAATAAGATCAGTGACCTTTACAGGGACAATCTTTATCTTTCATTTAAAGAAATACAGGAAATATATGGACTACACTCTAAACACTACTTCAGATATCTACAAATAACTGACTACATTAAAACAACTGCACAGGAATATAAAAAGAGAAAGACGGGAATTCTAGATGAATGCTTAAATAAACACCCAAACACGGAAAAATTAATATCATATATTTATAATATTTTATTAGAAAATGATATACCAAATACGGAAAAGTACAGACAACTATGGGAAAATGAAATAGGTGAAACAATTGAATCTGATATCTGGGATGAAAGTTTACGATATATACATAATTGTTCATTAAATTCTAGACACTCTCTGATACAATTCAAAGTTTTACATAGATTGCATTTTTCAAAATCTAACTTACTTAGAATATTTTCTAATGTATCTCCTATATGTGACAAATGCCAATACCCAGAAGCTAATTTAACACATTCTTTTACAACTTGTATAAAAATTACGAATTTTTGGTTGGAAATATTTAAGGTAATCTCAAATGTTGTAAATAAGAATCTAGTTCCAGACCCAAAATTAATAATATTGGGAATATTAGAAAGGGATCAAATATTCACGACAGCACAAAGAACTTTCATAGATTATAGTTTAATAATTGGTTAAAAATTAATTTTACAATTTTGGAAAGGCCCCATACCCCCTACAATCAAATTGTGGATTTCAGGAATGGCGGAGACTTTACACTTGGAAAGAATAAGACTTGCACTTTTAGGCAAGTTAGACCAATTTAATGTGATTTGGTCTCCATTCCTTGAATATCTTAAGGGATCAATATGACTCGGTTTGAGGACCTGACCGAGACCTGAACGAAGGATTGGACGAAGAATAATACATTATTGATCACGGATATATTATTATATAAATACTGTTTGTATAATATACCACTGTTATTTTATTTACTTTTTTCTTTTGGTTATTTTATAACTATCTTTATGTTAATCATTTTTCACACTTTCCTACTTTTCACTATATAAAAAAAAAACTATAATAAAATGTTTAGAAGTATATATAAGAAAAGATGGTAATTATTACCTATCTCTTTATCAAGAATGTTGTTTTAATATGTACTTATACTTGTACTTATACTTGTACTTATACTTGTACTTATACTTCTAATAAAAAATATTCAACAAAAAAAATAAATAAATAAATTTTAATGCGGATATCTTATTATGTTTTGCAATGGTTGGGTCAATCGCATTTTCTGAGTTTAGCTGTTTATTTGGCTTTTCAAATTCCAATTGTTCAGTCTTATTTTTCTTGTTTTGAAAAGCTTGGTATGCAATAATACAGCCTCTGATATAGGCCTTGAAAGTTTCCCACAATAGCCCTGCAGAAATACCAGGTGAGTCGTTTGTCTCAAAGAATATTTCACCTGTAGCTTCAAATAGTCACAACAACTTGCCTCAGTTAGTATTTGTGGGTTGAATCTCCAAAATGATTTTTTATTATACATTCCTTCCAATTTTAAGGAGAAAATTAACAGAGAATGATCCGAAATGATACTACTATGATATTTTGCGTTATAGGTGAAAGGGATACGTTTTGCATCTCCCAGGAAATAGTCATTTCGTGTATACATTTTGTGAACACCTGAATAAAAAGAGTATTCTCTTCCAGATGGATTGGCAATCCTCCATATGTCAGTTATGTTTGAATTATTTATGTACGTATTTAAAAATTCACTCGATTTTGATGTTGAAGTACTTTTCATTTGGTGTGAAGATTTATTCAAGTATTAATCTAATACACAATTTAGGTCTCCTTCAATTATCAGATTATGCTGGCAGGAGTCTGAGATTATATTAAATATTTTATTAAAAAATTGGCGATTGGCGAAATTAGGAGCATAAATATTCACCATAGTCAGTGGAGTTGAATATAGTTCCCCGGATATTATAACGTACCTGCCTTCCTTATCGGCTATAGTGGATTGGTGCTTGAATGGTATACCATTGCAAATTAGAATTGCTGTTCCTCTGCTTTGGAAGAAAAAGTAGAACGATATAATTGGCCAATCCAGCTACCCTTCAGCCTGCTGTGAGCTCCATTTTGTAGAAATATTATATCAGTATTAATAGATTTTAAGTGGGCTAGTACTTTGCCCCTTTTAATTGGCTCATTAATGCCCCTAATGTTCCAACTACAAAATGTAATTCCTCCAATTTTCTTAGCAACATCATCTTGCATTTTAAAAACTTACATGGTTTCCGTTGATTCAAATGATCCAACACATTGTTTGAAATATTTCCTTTAATTGCTGGGTGGGTGAGCCCCGTCCACTTTTCCCCAATTCCCCAGAGATATCTCCAAGACGAAATGTGCATTAATAAAAATAGTTCAGATATTAAGTAAAAGAAGTAGAAAGTGAAAAAGAAAAACAAAGGAAATTAAAGCATATAGAAATGCTGCTGGTGAATACCACCCAACGGTGGTTGGGTTAGTGAAAACTTCCGTAGATAATATAAAGTAAGTCCTCTCCTTAAAGAGTTAATAAAAACTAAACAGAACATACCCCAAAAAAGTTTAACAGTATTTAAATCTGTCAGGGAATCAGTATTCCAAAGAGGTTAAGTATCTTAATGTACTCTAATTAAGTAGTTGAACATTGAGTAATTTGACTAGTATATGGCACTTATTACTTAAGTACTATTCTATTAGTACTATTAAGTACTATTTCTATTAGTACTGTTTTGTCATATTAACCGACTCAAAGTCAGTGAATTTATGACAACATTGATTACAAATGCCGTTTCACACAGACAAATCTCCCTCTCTCTCTCTCTCCCTCCCTCTCCCTCCCACGACCTCTCCAAAACTTTCCAAACCAGTCTCTAATCATTCCAAGAGTTTCAAACACTTACTCAACACTATCCCAACCAATCTCCCACATTCGTTCTCTCTCTCTGGCCCTCTCCCTTTACCCTATCTCTCCCTCTCTCCCTCTTCCCTTACCTCTCTCTCAAAAAACAACTTCCTCTAACCTACTCTCAATTACATTTCCTCTCACTACATCTCCCTCCCTCCCTCTCCCTCTCTTTCTCTGCTTCTCTACCCCTAGCCCTCCCCCTCTCTACCTCTCTCCCTCTCTGTCTCTCAATCTCTCAAAGTCTCTGCTTGACATATTAACCGACTCTGGGTCTGTAGATTTATAACAACATATTCCTTATAAACACAGTATAAATGAATACAATATGCCATATAAACACAGTATAAATTAATACAATATAAATAAATTATAAACACAGTGTAAAGTCAGTATAAACACGGTATAACCCTCTTGATTATCAGCTCCCATCATACAAGACGGCGGCGCGCACATTAGCAGCGGCTCAAAGCTTTCCCTTTCGGTGTTTTGTGCGTTTTTGTTTGTATGCCTGTTGGACAATGTTCCGTTTTGTCGTGCGTATCTCACCGTCAGCCGACAGGATCTTCGGATTATCGGATTATGGAGTAAACAGGCAGTTACGAGTGTTTTTCTGCACTCACGCAACATACCGGAAGAGATAGCCAGGACACCAGGCTCTCCATGGATTGTTGTCGGCCCCAGCAAATGCCGGAGATGGAGGAGGCATAGGAAGCAAAAGCGTGGCCGCCGGTCCAGACTGCTCGCTAGGCTAAGGTGACAACCACGTAAACCACCGTTACCCAGCATCATTCTCACCAACGCCAGATCCGTCACCAACAAAATGAACGAATTAAGACTACAGGTCGCCACAAACAAATTCATTGCGGACAGTTGCATTCTGCTAATAACAGAGACGTGGCTACACGCACTTGTACTGGATGGGGCCATTGAGCTAGCAGGCTGCACAGCATTTCGCTGGGATAGAAACAAAGACTCCGGTAAGAGCAAAGGAGGGGGGTTATGCATCTACGTTCACAACAACTGGTGCACAAATACCACAATCATAGCCATGATCATAGTCATGATTGATCAGCCATGATCATATTGAATGGCGGTGCAGGCTCGAAGGGCCGAATGGCCTACTCCTGCACCTAATTTCTATGTTTCTATGTTTCTATAGACAGACACTGTTCTGCTGATTTGGAGTACCTGATAGTTAGATGCAGGCCTTTCTACCTTCCACGTGAGTTTACCATTGTCGTAGTTACAGCTGTGTATATCCCACCGGATGCTAAGGCTAGCATAGCCCTAGGCTACCTCCAAAGCGCTATCAGTAAACATGAGAATACCTACCCCAAAGCAGCCCATATCATAGCTGGTGATTTCAATCACACAGACATAAAATCAGTTCTCCCCAAGTTTGAACACATCAAATGTGCAACCAGGGGAGAAAATACATTAGACAAGGCCTACTCAAACATCAAGAAGGGGTTTACAGCCACACCACTACCACACTTAGGCCAGTCGAATCACCTATCCATTCACTTAGCACCAGCATACACCCCCCTCAGGAGAAAAGTTCAACCCACCACCAAGACTGTTAAAACTTGGCCTGAAGGAGCTTCCTCACAGTTACAGGACTGCTTCGAAAGGACAAACTGGGACATTTTTGAAAATCAGGAGTTGGAGGAGTACACATCCACTGTACTTTTTTACATCCAGAACTGTGTTGACAACTTCACCGCCGGCAAACTCATCTGGGTGTGCCCCAACCGGAAGCTGTGGATGACAAAAGGGGTCCAAACTCTCCTCAAGGACCGCAACACCGCCTTCAGGTCTGGCGACAGAGCCCTGTACAGCACTGCTAGAGCCAACCTGAAGAAAGGCATCAGGGATGCCAAAGCAGCCCACAAGAGGAAGATAGAGGACCACTGCTGGTGTCCTTCTACCGCTGCTCTATCGAGAGTGTCCTGGCGTACTGTATAACCACATGGTACGCCAGCTGCTCTGCAGCGGACAGGAGAGCCCTTCAAAGAGTCATCAACACCACCCAAAAAAATCATTGGCTGCCCACTGCCCGCCCTGAAGGACATCTTCAGCTCTCGCTGCCTTGGCAGAGCAGCCAACATCCTGAAGGACCCTTCCCACCCTGGTCACAACCTGTTCCACCTGCTGCCCTCTGGCAGATGATACACGTCTTTCAAAACATGCACGAACAGACTCAGAGACAGCTTCCACCCCATAGCAATATGTGAGCTTAACAATGCAAAATAAGAAATAACACTCACATTCAAACTGAATTGTTGTTTAATTGTTATTATAATATGTATATATTTTTACCCTTCCTTATATTTTAACATTGTTCTTGTGAACTGCACCGTTGGATTGACTTTTAAATTTTGTTGCACCATGTGCAATGACAATAAAGAGATTCTGATTCTGATGACATAAACTCAGTAACACAGTTACTTATCCTTGACGTGTCCCACAGTATCTTGGGCAAACTTGAATGCTTTATCCAGATCGGTAAAAAAGTATTCAGTCGCTTTATAAGTAACTTGCATTATGTATGGGTATAATAGGCCAAATTGGAGGTTTGGTATGTCACTCAAAATAGCTCTTGACTTGGTGAAGTGTGCTCTTTTCTTAACGACTTCGACAGGAAAGTCTCTGAAGATTCGTATGTTTTCACCTTCAAAAGTTAGGTTTCTGTTGTTGGCAACTTTCTGCATAATGTCCTCTAGAACATGGCACTGATGTACCTTCAGAGTCAACTTTGGTGAAGCTGTGCTGCGTGACTGGGCTCAGAGCTCTGTGAGCCCGGTCAAGTTTAGGTTTTTCATCCAGATTAAGTACATCTTGCAGTAGTTGGGCACAAGATCTCAAAGATTTTTACCATGTTCTTTGCCTTCTTTCACTCCAACTATCCTTAGGCTCTGACATTTAGAGCACCCTTCCAAATCAAGACATTTTTCTGTCACTTTGGTAAGTAACCCGGAAATGCGCTCCACCTCAGCCGTCAGCCTGTGGGTTGTCTCGGCATTTACAGCAGTAGTAGATTCCAATTCCTGAACAGCCTCACTTTGTTTTTTTGAAGTAGCAAGAATATAGAATACCAAAGAAAATAAATTGTTCAATATCTCCCCCATCTCTTTTGGCTCTGCAGATAGCTGTCCACTCGGTCTCTCCAATGGACCAATTTTATCCCTTGTTATCCTTTTGCTATTAATATAGCTGTAGAAACCCTTTGGATTTACTTTCACCTTACTTGCCAAAGCAACCTCATATCTTCTTTTAGCTTTTCTAATTTATTTCTTAAGATTCTTTTTACATTCCTTATACTCCTCAAGCTCCTCATTTACTTCATGCTGCCTGTAATTATTGTAGATCTCCCTCTTTTTCCGAACAAGATGTCCAACTTGATAACCAGGGCTCTTTCCAATTTTTACTGGTTCCTTTCAATCGAACAGGAACATAAAGATTCTGTACTCATACAATTTCCCCTTTAAATGTCCTCCATTTCTCTTCTACATCTTTCCCATAAAACAAAATGTCCCAGTTCACTCCTTTTAAATCATCTCGCATCCCGTTAACATTAGCCTTTCGCCAATCAAAAATCTCAACCCTAGGCCCAGTTCTGTCCTTCTCCATAATTATATTGAAACTAATGGTATTGTGATCACTGGACCCGAAGTGCTCCCCAACGCATACCTCCGCCACCTGTCCCATCTCATTTCCTAACAGGAGGTCCAGCACTGCCCCTCCTCTAGTAGGCACACTATTGCTGCAAAAAACTATCCTGCACACATTTTACAAACTCCAAACCATCCAGCCCATTTACAGAATGTATTTCTCAGTCTATGTGTGGAAAGTTAAAATCTCCCACAATCACTACCTTGTGCTTACTACTAATATCTGCTATCTCTTTACATATTTGCTCTTCCAATTCTCGTTCCCCATTTGGCGGTCTATAATATACCCCTATAAGTGTTGCTACACCTTTCCCACTTCTCAGTTCCACCCAAATAGCCTCCCTAGATGAGCCCTCCAATCTATCCTGCCAAAGCACTGCTGTAATATCTTCCCTGACTAGCAATGCAACACCTCCACCTCTTGCCCCTCCAATTCTATCACACCTGAAGCAACGAAATCCTGGAATATTTAGTTTCCAATCACAGCCCTCCTGCAACCATGTTTCACTGATCGCCACACCATCATACTTCCAGGTGTCTATCCAGACTAAGCTCATCCACCTTTCTTACAATGCTCCTAGCATTAAAATATGCACATTTAAAAAAAACCCATCTCTTATTCTCTGTTTATTTCCTTTTTTTATTTCTCCTCTTGTGTCCGAGTGCTTCCCTTTTCTGCTTCCTGCCTCCCATTCTGTCTACTTGCTTTTGCTATTTGCATCCCTCGCCCCAACCATTGTAGTTTAAAGTCTCCCCAGTGGCCTTTGCAAATTTCCCCTTCAGGATATTGGTCCCCCTCGGGTTCAAGTGCAACCCATCCTTTCTGTACAGGTCCCACCTACCCCAAAAGATGTCCCAATGATCCAGAAACGTGAATCCCTGCCCTCTGCACCAGTCTTTCAGCCAAGCATTTATCCTCCACCTTGCTCCATTTCTACTCTCACTGTCGCGTGGCACAGGCAGTAATCCTGAGATTGTTACCTTTTTGGTCCTTTTCCTCAACTCTCCTCCCAAGTCCTTAAATCCTCCCTTCAGGACCTCTTCCCTTTTTTTACCTATGTCAGTGGTACCAATATGTACCATATGTACCCTCAGGCTCCTCTCCCTCTGATTTGAGGATATCTTGGACACGTTGAGACACGTCCGAGATCTTGGCACTAGGGAGGCAGACCACCATCCTGGTTTCCCGACTGCGTCCACAGAATCACCTATCCAACCCCCTAACAATAGAGTCCCCAATTACTATTGCCCTCCTCTTTTTTTCCCTACCTTTCGGAGCAACAGGGCCGGTCTCTGTGCTGAAGGCCCGTCCTCTGTGGCTACCCCCGGGTAGACTGTCACCCCCATCCGTACACAAACATGAGTACTTATTTGCCAGGTGTACTGACATTGGAGTCCTCACTCGTTCATGCCTCTGCCCCTTGCCCTTCCTTAGCGTGACCCACATGTCTCTCTCCTGTGGTTTTGGAGTGACCACCTCCCTATAACTCTCCTCTATCACCTCTTCACTCTCCCTGACCAGGCAGATGTCATCGAGCTGCTGCTCCAGATTCCTAATACAGTCCCTTAGGAGCCCCATCTCTCTGCACCTGATGCAGATGTGGATGTCAAGAGGGCCATCCAACACCATGATCTCCCACATCTGACATCCAGTACAGTACACTGCTCTGACTGACATTCTCTCGCCTTACCCTGGATCCGATACCAGTATAATATAATGGAAACTGCTGTGAGAAATCAGCAAGTATTTGACTCAAACAGCTGCTCCCTCTTGACCTTTAAACTACACCTTTATTATACAAATCAAAAGCACTGTACCTTTACTAAAACACTGTACCTTTAACCAGAAAGCAGAAATACTAACCAGAGGTTCCACCCAATCAGCTGCTTCCTCTAGTCTGCTTCCACCAATCAGCGGCTTCCACCAGAAACCTCCCCATTCAGTATGGAATGTTCCGTATTTCGGTAAAAACAAGCCCCGCGCTGGATTTATGTACTCACCACCCCTGACCCTCCTCCACTTGCTCCAACGGTCCCGGGCCTCTGTAAAAACAAGCCCCGCGCTGGATTTATCTACTCACCGCCCCTGACCCTCCTCCACTCGCTCCAACGATCCCGAGCCTCTGTAAAAACAAGCCCCGCGCTGGATTTAACTACTCACCGCCCCTGACCCTCCTCCACTCGCTCCAACGGTCCCGGGCCTCTGTAAAAACAAGCCCCGCGCTGGATTTAACTACTCACCGCCCCGGACTCTCCTCCACTCACTCCAACGGGTCCGGGAATTCTATAGTCTCCCAGTCCTGCGGTTTTCTGCTTCCTCTAGCCAATTTATATGGCTCTTCCTTGGATTTAACACCATCCCTAATCCTTCCTTGTATTATTTTTGTGCCAGACGGAGATTAACAATTCCTTTTGAGTTTTCGATTCTACCAGAGTAGCAGTTGAGCTTTGTCATCTGTCCACTTATTCAAACTGATTTTCCAAGTTTTTGAATTCTCACAAATATCTCATTTTTTATGTCCAATATTTTTCAATCACTTGGCATTACACTTGTCTCCAGGCCTGTAGATGTTTCTTTTGTGCCAGTGAAACCATTTCGCCTTGGTCAACTATAAAATAATGGATATTGTCCATCAATGTTCATCTTGATTTAATATATGATTGGTTTGCCACTTTTATGTCCTGGGAACTTTTGCAGATAGTTTAGCTTGATTTATTTGTGCTTTTTGCATTGAGATATTGTTATGATTTGATAGTTAATTTCACATTAACACTGATTACTCTTAAAGGTGATTTTTTTTCATTTGAACATCAATAATAAAACATAATGGAAGATGGACCTGTGTTGGGGAAAATAACAGTGAAAGCATGAACTATGCAATTAATATAAATTGGTCATATCATATAACTGATTAATGGTTACAACACTATATGAATTCTTAAAAGTACTGGATTCAGACCTTTGAACAAAAGCATTGAATTGATTATTTTAATTAAGTTAATATTCTGTTAAAATAGTAAGGAGAGTTTACAAGAACGTGTTTAGCATTCAGATATAAAAATCTCTAACAGTAATTTTCAGTAATTGGTCATAGAACCATAGAAAATAGGTGCAGGAGTAGGCCATCCCAGCCTGCACCACCATTCAATATGATCATGGCTAATCATCCAACTCAGTATTCTGTACCTGCCTTCTCTCCATACCCCCGATCTCTTTAGCCACAAGGGCCACATTTAACTCCCTCTTAAATATAGCCAATGAACTGGCTTCAACTACCTTCCATGACAGAGAATTCCACAGACTTACCACTCTTTGTATGAAAAATGGTCACAGCAGCAGTGGTCAGGTTCTTGTGAAGAAAAGATCGCATCATAAGTGAATCAAGAAGAATCAACTAAATTTCATATGACCTCACATTTGGCTGGTATGCCAACAGATGATAATTTTAGTAGGCAATTGAAATACACTCTGGTGCAGAAGATAATATATTATCTGTAATAATGCTATACTAGTAACATATCAAAATTAATAAAACAGATAGTTTTACAGCTGATTTGTTTGTAAGGTTTCTGTAAAAATTAAGAAAATATAGTACATGATATCGTAACATTCATTATTCAGGGATACTGCATTTAGGATATAAAATATATTTTAGTTCCTTGTCCTGAAATATAATAATAAATTTAACTATTGGAGCAGTTTGTTTTTAGATTTCTGAAACGCACTGTCACATGGAAATTCTGAAAATAAAATTACATCCCATTAGAGTCATACAAGGATATCCAATCTTTTTTTTTCTCAGAGCATCTACTTATAATTACGTTTACTGGAGGTAACTTAGGGTTTGAAGAAGTTGAACACATTTTGGTTCAATGTTATTTGTGCTGCATTTGATGATTGGATTAATTTGATAATTGGATTGGAACAAATGAATTGATTAATGAGAATGCAAGGCAATCATCACCGATATGATTGAATGCAGTTGAGTCAGTTGGAATCAAGGACGTTAAAGCAATTGACAATAAAATTGTCAAATTGTTCCATTCATCTAATGACAAACCTATGTTCCACATTCAGTAAATAACATGTGGTTTCATTTGTATACAGAACCTGTACAAGGGAAATGAAGCCTCTAATGAATTGATTGGCAGTCTAGCTGAATGTTTATTATGTTAGACAGAGGTCATTTCCAGGGCTGGATACCAAGCTTACATGCCTTCCAGTTACAGAAGATTTGCTTTATGAAACTTGACTCAAAATAAAGAAAGCAGGTTTGTTTTTTTGTTGTTGGAGGATTAAACTTGGAAAGGAGACTAAAGAAAACCAATTATTGTTTTGCAAATTATAAAGAACTTAATTTTCTGATGGATGATTTATCTCTGAGCATTAATCACCAAGCTCACTCCTTTGCAAAATGTACTGATTTTATTTTTATAAGTGATTTCCCAAACAAATAGCGAGTGGCATAATGCAGAAATTTTTAAAATCCCAATGTACTATTTGAATATGAATTGTATCCAGATAAATCCTTGATCTAATATATAATTTATCAGCTTATCTTAATACAACTTGCTATGCCATTACTGTGCCATTAAATTCAAGAACAAATATTAAATAATATGTTGGTGAATCTTTAAATTAGTGCAGAGTTGTTAAAAAGTAATTGTGGCTCAACATTCTAGGAAGGACAAGGACAGAGACAGATGATCTTTATCATTTCCCTCTGTCCTCATTCACCTCCTTCTCTAGTGTCTTCTGAATGAATAATTTATTTTTGACAAGACTACATCACCCTTTCATGGTTAACAATACCACCATTTGGCTTATTCACTCCCTCTTGAGTTTCACCCCATCACCAATAGTATTTTGTTTATCTGAACCCCTTACCTTTCTCTGGAACTTTGCCAAGTTCTGTTGAAAGGTTGGTGACCTACAGTTTTGACTCGGCTTTTCTCTCTCTCGAAGGATGCTGCCTGACCTGTTGAATAATTCCAAAACTGCATCTTCTAATAAAGGTGGAATACCTGGGTAGAATAGCTCAAGACTAGACTTGGCAAGAATACTCAGTGGCTGATAAAACTGAGAATAGCATTAGAGGGCTCAAAGGGTCTAGTCTTTATCTAAATTTGTTTTCTAAATAGAAAAATATTATAAAATATCAATAACTACGCTTCAACTACAATCATCTATATTTTAGATGACTTGAATGAGATGAAACATATTATATTATACAAGCATCATCTTTTAATGCCAGTGAAATGGCATTTTCACTTTCATATTCAAAATTGTGCTTCATAGTTTTATGGAAGACTTAATGTTGTCAAGGTTTTCTGCCATACCTTTATAGTGTTATGAATAACAAATAAAATAGACATTGTATTGTATAATGCATTTGCCTCAGGAACACCAGTTTGGGATATTTTTCTGGCCAAAACCGCAATCCTGAATTGCTTAAACATTTCACTTTATAATTAACACTTAAAAAAAAGAGACAAACACGAAATAATAAGAATAATCCACCAGGCAGTCCATAGTAAGAGTGAAATTGCATTCACCTCACAGCCTCATCATAACTAACATATGCTTGCAGAGTTAAAGGAGTGCGGGCTTTCATCATACACATGGAAGATAAAATATCTACTCCCTGGAAATATCGCACATATGCTTTGTGAGATTTTATTTCTTCGTTTTTGAGACATTTTGGAATATCAATCACGAATGGTTTGGGAAGTTAAATTCACTGTAATTACATACATCTTTAATAAAGTATACATTGTAATAAAACACATAAATTAGTCCAGTTTGTAAACCAGTTGAGATTTCAGGTCTCTTCACATTCACAACTCAAAATAAAACTTGTGTTGGTTATAAACAGGGTGGAAACTTGTCAATATATTTTGTTCAAACCAGTTGGTAGAGATATGTTTGTTAGTCACTGCTTTAAATATGAAAATTGCACTCAGCTTCTAAAATACATCTTCATGTGTGCTGCATGTATGAGATGCTCCAATAAAAGTTATCATGATTTCTTTGATGGCATATCCTGAGCATGGAACCTCCACCATGTAAAATACTGAGCAGTAACATTACCACCACTAAATTATTTGGTGAGTTAAACATAATTCTGGCTTGGAAGAGATTCAGCATTCCTACATGATTGCCAATCCAAGTTGTTCAAGCTGCTAATCAAATAGCATTGAGCGCACCTTCACAATGTGTACTGCAGCACCCTCAGGAGTACATTTTTCACTTAGTTCTTGAGGGTAATTAGGGATGGGCCGGAAATATAGGTCTTGCAAATAATGGACTTATGAATTAAAATGAAAAATTTTCAATATTTTTTGAGGTAATCCGAATTTTCCTTTTTTCATTAAATCATCGCAGACAGATTTTTGCACATCTAATTAGTACAATAAAATGATGCTACATTAATTGAACTGTTTAACTTCCAAATAACACTCTCATGTATTGTGAGTAGGAATGTTAGACACTGGGAAAACACAGAATCATGTCAAATTATTGAAATATCAATTTATTTATTGATAAATGATGCAGAAATTATTTAGCCATGCCCCAGTCCATTAATAGAGTTTAAGAACACTAGACCAAGGGGGAACCATTGGGTCCCATTGTCACACGGGAGATCTGGTCCACCAACGCAATATTCCACCATTCAAGCATAGCCCCCAACTGCTCAGGCGCGGCTGACAGGTTCCCGTTGTGATGCCCCTGTTTTCCCCCTCCTCTTCTCACCCCCCCCCCCGCTCCACCCCTTGCCCTTCCCCTTCCCCCCTTGCACTCATTCCATCCCCTCTAAAACCCCACCCACCCCCATACACTGTTAGCGGCTCTCCGGCGGCGCAGCCATTCCCGCCCATTGGGTTCCCATTGTAACGTAGAACATGCAGGTATTACTCCACAGGCGTGACTGACGGGCACAGCAAGTGGAAATGGGGTTTATTAAAGTTTTAAATGTGAATAACTCTTAAAATATAACAACAATTTAAAAGTTAAAGATGAGGTTTATTCAGTCCATTTTTTCTTGTTACATCTCTTGTTGCATTCTGCAGCTGGAGAATAGGGACGGCTTCAGTCGGGGGCCAGTGGGGGGAGCGTCATGCAGCCATGGGAGGGGTACAGTTTCAAGCGGGGATTGGCGGGAGCTGGTGGGGATGGGGGGAGCATCCTGCAGCCTGTGGAGATGGACGGCTTCAGGTGAGGGCTGTCGGAGGCCAGTGGGGGGCAGCGTCCTGCAGCCGGCGGAGGGGGACAGCGTCCTACAGCCGGCGGAGGGGGACAGCTTCAGGTGGGGGCTGTCGAGAGCCGTTGGGTAGGGAAGCATCCTGCAGCCTGGGAGGGAGATGGTTTCATGCAGGGGCTGTCGGGGGGGGGGGGGGGGGGGGGGGCGGAGCATCTTGCAGCCAGGAAGGGGGACGGCTTCAGGTGGGGCTGTCGGGGGCCAATGGGATGGGGGAGTGGCCTACCCCTGTTGTGGCCTGCCGCTGCTGTGGCCTATTTCTGTCGTGGCCTGTCGCTGTCATGACCAAAGATTATAGAGGAGCAAGATAGACCACTCCTCCGAAATCCAATGGACTGGTGTGTAGTATGTAACGGAACATCACAGCCGCCATTTTGGCGGACTGTCTCTCCCTGTGTAATCCGCTCCAAAGCTACAGAGCAGTTGTAAGCAAAGATTATACAGGAGCAAGATGCAGTAAAAAGTTATTAGATTTATTTGTAATATATCTTTACTTACCTCTCGACCTCCCTCTCTCCCCTCTCTTCTCCCTATCTCTCTCTATCCTCTCTCGATCCCTCTCTCTCCCACCTCGATCTCTCTCTCTCCCCTCTCGATCTCTCTCTCTCCCCTCTCTTCTCTCGATCTCACTCTCTCCCCTCTCGATCTCTCTCTCCCTCTCCCTCCCTCCTTCCCTCTCTCTCCCTCCCTTTCACCCCTGTTCCCCCATTTCCCTCACATCTTTCCTCCCAAGCCCCCACTTTTGCGTATTTTCCCTTGCATTGTGCAGCTTCCCTTGTATTGCTGAAACACACACTGCAAAAAGTTACAGGCACACACAAACACACATTCATATAAATACATGGTGGGACAGGCCCTTGAGAGATAAATACATTACCTTCTCATGGATCAGAAGCAACTGATTTAAAGCATCACTATAACTGTCTATCTTATTTGTCAGATGGTGTACATAAACCATATATGCATACATACATATGCATATACATACTTACATATGCATACATACACATATATATATACACATATATATATACATATGATCATTTTCCAATGTTCAATAGATTTAGGATCAGTTCTTGTGGATTGGAGGATAGCTAATGTTATCCCACTTTTCAAGAAAGGAGCGAGGGAGAAAACAGGGAATTACAGGCCAGTTAGCCTGGCTTCGGTGGTGGGAAAGATGCTGGAGTCAATTATTAAAGATATAATAATGGGGCATTTGGATAGCAGTAAAAGGATTAGTCCAAGTCAGCATTTATGAAAGGAAAATCATGTTTGACTAATACATATGGTAAACAGTTGCGGCCCCAACACCGAGCCTTGTGGCAAAAAAATCCAGAAGATTAGTCAAACATGATTTTCCTTTCATAAATGCTGACTTGGACTAATCCTTTTACTGCTATCCAAATGCCCCATTATTACATCTTTAATAATTATATATAATGATTTTGAAGAGGTAAATAGGACCAGACTGATTCAGAATGGCAGGATTCCATAAGAAGAAAGACTGGATAAACTTGGCTTGTACCGCTGGAATTTAGCAGGTTGAGGGGGGATCTTATAGAGACTTACAAAATTCTTAAGGGGTTGGACAGGCTAGATGCAGGAAGATTGTTCCCAATGTTGGGGAACTCCAGAACAGGGGGTCACAGTTTAAGGATAAGGGGGAAGTCTTTTAGGACCGAGATGAGAAGATCTTTTTTCACACAGCGAGTGGTGAGTCTGTTGAATTCTCTGACGGCTGGAACCGATATTGCACTAACTCACTCAATTTTAAATAAATCATAATAGAGATCTATTAACATGGTTAAAACTTTATTTCTGACATACATGGTAAGATTTACATAAAGGAGGGAGAGAGAGGGGGAAGGGAGGGAGAGAGAGGGGGAAGGGGAGAGAGAGAGGCGGAAGGGGAGAAAGGGAAGGGGAGAGGGAAGGGGAGGAGAGAGAGCGAAGGGAAGGAGAGAGGGAAGGGAAGGAGAGAGAGGAGAGAACGAGAGAGAGGGAAGGGAAGGAGAGAGGTGGGAGGGAAGGAGAGAGGAGGGAAGGAGAGGGAAGGGAGGGAGAGAGGGAAGGGAGAAGGGAAGGAAAGGGAAGGGAGGGAGAGAGAGAGGGAAGGAGGGAGAGAGAGAGGGAAGGAGGGAGAGAGAGGGAAGGAGGGAGAAAGTGGGAAGGAGGGAGAGAGGGGGAGAGATCGATCGAGAGAAGGGGGAGAGAGAGAGATCAAGAGATGGGAAAGAGAGAGATCGAGAGAAGGGGAGAGACAGATCGAGAGGGGGGGAGATCGAGAGAAGGGGACATCGAGAGAAGGGGAAAGAAAGAAAAGGGGAAAGAGAGAAAAGGGGAAAGAGAGGGAGAGGGAGGGAGAGGGAGGAGGAGGGAGAGGGAGGAGGAGGGAGAGGGAGGAGGAGGGAGAGGGAGGAGGGGGAGGAGGGAGATGGAGTAGGGAGAGAAGGGGGAGAGGGAGAAGGACAGACTGATTCCAGACTGACCAGACAGACAGACCAGACTGATTCCTGGGATGTCAGGACTTTCATATGAGGAAAGATTGGATAGACTCGGTTTGTACTCGATGGAATTTAGAAGATTGAGGGGGGATCTTATAGAAACCTACAAAATTCTTAAGGGGTTGGACAAGCTAGATGCTGGAAGATTGTTCCCGATGTTGGGGGAGTCCAGAACAAGGGGTCACAGTCTAAGGATAAGGGGGAATTCGTTTAGGACCGAAATGAGGAAAACATTCTTTACACAGAGAGTGGTGAGTCTCTGGAATTCTCTGCCACAGAAGGTAGTTGAGGCCAGTTCATTGGCTATATTTAAGAGGGCGTTAGATGTGGCACTTGTGGCTAAAGGGATCAGGGGGTATGGAGAGAAGGCAGGTACGGGATACTGAGTTGGATGATCAGCCATGATCACATTGAATGGCGGTGCAGGCTCGAAGGGCCGAATGGCCTACTCCTGCACCTATTTTCTATGTTTCTATGTTTCTATGTTTCTATGACAGGGAGAGTGGAACAAGGGCGTTATAACGCGCACCCTTCCCATTCCGACCAAAGATACTATATAGAGCTCCTTTGGCATCTTTGATTCCGACCACCGCCGCCGAACCCCCCGCCCCACATTTGCACCCAAAGATTATAGAGCGGAGTTTTATAATCTTTGATTGCACCCTTCTTCATGACGGGCTTGTGATCTTTGCTTGTGAAGTCTTGACAATTCGAGGGACACAACCGGTAACAGCCGTCGTGCTCCCGGACTCGAATCTAAGCTGGAAAAATCTCGTGGTCACTGGGCCATATTTTGGAGACCCCTGCTTTACAAGAACAAAACCAAAAACGTTCAGAAGTGTTAAAATTATTGACTTTATTACTTTGGTAAGTAATCTTTATTACTGTGGTAAGTAAAGATCTATTCAAAATAATTCTAATAACTTTCTAATGTTCCGACCAAAGATTATAGAGGAGCCTAGATTTCCATGACCGTTGATGGGAGAACAGAAAATAACATTTCAATTCTGAATAATAATATTTTTGTCACCATTCTTTTTTTTGGGGGGATCCTAAAGAAAGATTAACAGCCGTCGCTGAAGATTTAGATGGAGACGCCATAGTTGACGCCATCTCTGGTCCGCTAATATGGCGTCGACAATCACACATGTGATACTACGCTTTTTTCGCTGAGTGGCGCATCTTGCTCCTGTATAATCTTTGGTTATGACCTACCGCTGCCCTGGCCTGCTGCTCCCGCTGCCGCTGCCATAGCCTATCATAGCCTGTCGTGGCCTACTGCTGCCACACCCCACCAGCTTCAGGTGGGGATCGGTGGGGAGCATCCTGCAGCTGGGGACCAGAATGGTTTCAGGCTGAGGCCGATGGGGGTGGGGGTGCGTTCTGCGGCTGGGGACGGGGCAGCTTCAGGTGGGGGTCAGTGGGATGGGGACGGGATGGGGACGGCTTCAGTCACGAACCATCGGGAGCGTCCTGTAGCCAGGGAGGGGGACGGCTTCTGGCGGGGGCCGGTGGGGGTGGGAAGCAACCTGCAGTTAGGGACGGGGACGGCTTCAGGTGGTGGCAGGCAGGAGCGTTCTGTAGCCGGGGGAGGGGAAGGGCTTCAGGCGGGGGCCAGTGTGGGGTGAGTGTCCTGCAGCTGGGAGTGGGACATGGCTTCATGCGGGTGCTGGTGGGGGGTGTGCGTGGGAAGTGTCCTGTGGGTGGGGACAGGGACGGCTTCTGGCAGGGGGCGGTGGGAGCGTCCTGTAGCCAGGGACAGTGACGGGGCGGCTTCAGGCAGGGGAGTGAGGAGCGTCTCATAGCCGAGGGAGGAGGATGGCTTCAGGCATGGTGGTGGGGTGGGGGAGGGGGGGCTTCTGGAGGGCTGGTACACGTTTTGTGGGTTGAAGCAACTGGTTTGCAGAGGGCTAGTACGTATATTGTGGGCCAAACTTACTTTTATTTGGCTAGTACAGTGGGATGAAGGGACTAGTTTCTGGAGGGCTAATATGGGTATTTTGGGGCGATTGGACATTTATTGGGCGAGTACAGATGCTGTGCGCTAAAGGGACTGGTTTCCGGGGGGCTAGTATGGACATTGTCGGCCAAATGGATTTTTCTTGGGCTAGTATATATGTTGTGGGCCGAATGGACTGCATCCATATAACCATATAACAATTACAGCATGGAAACAGGCTTTCTCAGCCCTTCCAGTCCGTGCCGACCATTTATATCCCCCTAGTCCTATCTACCTGCACTTAGACCATACCCCTCCATTCCCTTCCCATCCATATACCTATCCACTTTACTTTTAAATGTTAAAATCGATCCTGCCTCCACCACTTCTGCAGGAAGATCATTCCACACAGCCACCACTCTCTGAGTAAAGAAGTTCCCCCTCATGTTACCCCTAAACTTCTGTCCCTTAATTCTTATGTCATGCCCTCTTGTTTGAATCTTTCCTACCCTCAATGGGAAAAGCTGATCCACGTCAACTCTGTCTATCCCTTTCATCATTTTAAAGACCTCAATCAAGTCCCCCCTTAACCTTCTGCGCTCGAAAGAATAAAGACCTAACTTGTTCAACCTTTCTCTGTAAGTTAGTTGCTGGAACCCAGGCAACATTCTAGTAAATCTCCTCTGTACTCTCCCTATTTTGTTGACATCCTTCCTATAATTAGGCGACCAAAATTGTACACCATACTCCAGAATTGGTCTCACCAATGCCTTGTACAATTTTATCTGCATCTGGGGGATGGCTCCAGGCATGGGCCGGCGGGAGTGTTTTGTAGCTGGGGGCGGGGACAGCTTCAGATTGGGCCTGTCGGGGCCGGTGTGGGGGGGATTGCTGCCATGACATACTCCGGCCTTTGCCTACCAATGCCACTGCCGTGGCCTACCGCTGCCGCTATCGTGGCCTATTGCTACCACTGCCATGGCTTATTACTGCCGTGACCTATCACAGTTGTGGCCTGCCGCTGCCCTGGCCTGACGCTGCAGTGGCCTACCATTGCCGCTCCCCACCGGCTTCAGGCAGGTGCCAGTGTGGATCATCCTGCAGCTGGGGATGGGGCAGCTACAGGTGTGGGTGTGTCCTGTAGCTACAAACGGGATGGCTTCAGGTGGGGGGGGGGGGGGGTGTAAGCGTCCTGCAGTTGGGGATGGGGATGGCTTCAGGTGGGGGCCGGTGGAGGGCAGCGTCCTGTAGCCGGGAACATGGTCGGCTGTAGGCGGGGGAATTAAAATAGAACAAAACTGACCCGTGGAGACTTGATGAGGCGGGCAAAAAGATGGCGATCTTCTGAATGAACTCTGGAAAGGCCCCAACTGCGAAGGCGCGGTTAATAACATATCGGCAGTAAAGGGGAAGGGGGTGTGTGGGGGAGGGGTGTGGGTGTGTGTGTGTGGGGGTGGTGTTTGGGAGGGAAGAGGAATGTGGGAGGGGGGAGTAGGGATGTGGGTGGGGGGAGCGATAATAATAATAACAAAATAATGATATAATATTAATATAAAAAACATAATATGATAATACAATATAAATATGTTAATACTAATAATAAAATATAAATAAATAAAATTAAAAAAAAGATAGATAGATAGATAGATAGATAGATAGATAGATAGTAATTCTGATTCATCAAACACATCCCAAGTATTTGAAAAGTAATAAAGCATTATTCCTGCTGATTTCACTTGTGTGAGCTAACTAGGAAACAGTTAAAAGTAAGTTCAAATAACCATTTATGAAGGTAGGAGATAAAGCTTTTAAAGGCATTATTTAAACAAATATTTCCTCCAACATCACTGGATCAATACACCATACTGAATACAATTGTATAATGATTAAATAAATCGCATGAACAGATCTCCTGCCTTGTCCATTTTTCTATTGATGCTCTTCATGTTCTGGTTGCTGGTGGCAATTTCATCAATTGAACTTCTGTAAAACTGGGGCAGCTAATATGTGTACTCTGTGTACATATATGTGTACATATATAATGTTATATATGTGTACATATATAATGTTTCACCTGGCAAATGGGAAAAAAAAGCTGGAAGTTAAATGGAGAACATATAGGCTCCCACGATTATTTGTCAAGTTCATTCAGTGTAGAAACACAGTATACAAAGGATTCAATTTGCTGCTTATATTGGCTGTGATGTGTAATGGTAGGTAAGAGTGTGACCTACAGTCCCCACTGACACTGGGTTAGAGATAATAAATATGGACTATTCTATTTCTAATTGTTGTCCAATAACCTCAGCTGGGAGAGTGTGTGTGCATTGTCATTGGATCTGTTGAGTTCAGGATGTAAAATGTTCCAGCTGAATAGGCTGACACGACTCACTGTCAGGCTTTTGTTACAACAAAGGCTGCTTGGGAGACAGGTACACATACCTGAAATCCTTCAATAAGCCAATATCTACCAGAAAAGGGGACGTATCAAGAAAATAAAACTCAAATACACATGAATGAACAATGTCAGGATACTAAGATTCAGAGCTAGTTCTGATCAATATAATGAAAGGAAGTGACAGGAATAAATTAGAAATCCTGCTACATACTCCGCTTATTTAAGTGGCTAGTTTAGTTAAATGCATGCACGTCTGTCACACTAAGTGAATTGATAAGGACACCAACCAGAACATGTCTCTGATGTTATACAGGCTAGAATTGAATAGGTTGAACTAGAATTATTGAAAACATGGACCCTCATAACATCAGTGACATGAGACGATCAAAATTAATACAAAGAAAACATGTCATTTATTTATTTTTTTGTTATTATTGAAGTGATACAGCATTGTTTCACAATTGCATGACAAAATGAAATATCTTACAAAGCTTTCTCTGAGTTCAGTACATTCAACATGAATATACAGTGTTATTTCAGTTAATTAATGTTTCTAGCTGAGAAATACATTAGTCCACACATGACAGGAAATGTACTGTGTATCATATAATGTTATAAAACATCATTATATTAATGTGTAGATGATTCCAGAAAGCAAGGTGATTAAGCAGCTCATCCTTCATTATGATTTATTGTCCCCATGACCAAATATCTACTGCTCCAAACTTTATTGTAGCTCCTGTCTTTTTGGCTTTCCATCTTATTTTGTGTAACTTTAATCAACATGCTGTATTGGTGTGATCTGGCTTTAAAACATGAGCATTGAATGGAGCATGTTGGAGTGAGCATAATCCTTGGATGAGATAGAGTCATAGAGTGGTACTATGTGGAACATTGGCCACACCGGCCAACATATCCCAGCTACACTAGTCCCACCTGTCGTTGTTTGGTCCATATCCCTCCAAACCTGTCCTATCCATGTACCCGCCACACTGCTTCTTTAATGTTGGGACAGTCCCTGCCTGAACACCTCCTCTGGCAGCTTGTTCCATACACCCACCACCCATTGTGTGAAAAAGTCACCACTCAGATTCATATTCAATCTTTTCCCCTTCACCTTAAACCTATGTACTCTTGTCCTCAATTCACCTACTCTGGGCAAGAGCCTCTGTGTGTCTACCCAATTTATTCCTCTCATGATTATCAATAAGAGGAAGAGAGGATCAATTTAGAAGAAGGTGGCTGAAATAATCGCTGGACTGGTGTTAGGTTAGGACCTCAAATTCTGGGTTGGTGAATAAGCACTTGTCTGGACAAGCTGCCCAGCCTGCAGCTGCCTGTGTTTCACTATTTTTTTTTAATTTTTAGTGAGTTAAAGTATTTTGTTTGGAGTCTATTCTTTTTGATGTGGGGGAGGTGGGAGGGGGAAGGGAAACTACTTTTCCTGGTCCCTACCTGGTTGGAGAGGCAGCTTTTCTCCGGGCTGCATCTTTGACCCGTCCTCGCTGCCCACCAGCGGGCCTGGAGCGGCATTTCTTGAGGAGATCGCCCAGAACCTTGGCTTCGGCAGCGGTGCAGCGTTGGAGCGCCATTGCGGGGTGGAGCGAATGATGCCTTGCCTGGGTCGCCATGCTGGAGCTCCAGTTAGCTGAGACCGCCGATAAAAACATCGCGGTGCTGCGGGTCTGTGGAGCGGCCAGCTGCGGGTGGCGGTGCTGACTTCAACATCAGGAGCCAGTGGGGGAGATCCATTCAGCATGGCCTTGTTGGCTTCGGAAGCCGCGGACTCCGGTAAGGAAGCGGCTGTTCCAGGTGTCCCAAGCCGCTGAGAAGATTCTTCCGACACCGGGGCACCACCACCCGGTGAGAACGGCCTGGAATATCAGGCCTCCGTGAAGATAACTGCGGAGGCCTCAATAGGCCTGACTATGGGAGGACATGGGATGGGGACTGGACTTTGTGCCTTCCCTCATAATGGGAACCATTGTGGGGGGATTTTTTTGTGTTTAAAATCTCTTTATTATTGGTATGTCTATTCTTTTTTCATGTGCTGCATTGGCAAGAAACATTTCACAACCCCAATTGGTGTACATGACCAATAAATACCTTTGAACCTTTGAATCCATATGACCATGTCACTGTGAATTTTAATCTGGTAAATATTGTAACATGGGCAACTTTATCAAACGCCTTAATAAAATCCATATAGATAACATCCGCCACCCTAACCTTGTCGATTAACTTTGTCACCTCCTCACAAAACTCAAGTTAGTAATACATGCCTTGCTGCATTCATAGCATTGCTGGCTGTCCCTAACTAACACATTTTCTTCCGAATGGGAGTAAATCTTATCCCGAACTCCTCTACAGTAGCTCCCACTGACATGAGGCTCACCGGCTTATAGTTCATTGAATTCTCTCAAATCCACTTCTTTAATAAAGGAACAATATTAGCTACTGTCGGTAACTTATTTGCCCGTACCATATTCCTTATATCAATTAATCAGCAGATGATACGGCAGTTCCTTACAATGTAGTTTTATTGAGGGAGCGTCATACAGCAAGCAGGCCAATGACTGTAAGAATCTCTCTGGCTTTATTTGTCTACACATAGGCTTTTTATACAATGTAGTAAACAGGTCATTGTGTGATAAGATATTGCAACCTTCACACACATACAGCTTAATCTTGCAAGTGCCAACTGTCTGTCAGTCGGGAGGGTGCGTTTACTGTTTGTTATGTGTTCTTTGGCACATTGAATCTTGCAAGTTTCAGCATGTCTTGGTTACATTTTAAGGCTACATATGCAATTAGCTAGTACAGTGTTTTACTTTACAATTTATTTCACACTACTCTTCAGTCCTCTGGGACCTTGTCAGTGGCCACCGAAGATGCAGAGATCTTTATCAAGGCTCTCACAATCTCCTCTCTTACCTCTCTCAGATACCTGGAATAAATCCTATCATGTCCTTGGGAATAGTAAGATTGAACGAGAACTTACCAGTTCGAAGGTTGATCGTTATTTCATGAGGAGTCGCGGTGAGGGATTTCGTGAAGAGCCCGCCAGCGCGCATGCTCGACATTCTTCAAAGTAGCGGTGTGGAATCACAGAAACCAGTAACAGAAATGACTTGGCATAGTAAGATGAAAGAGACTCAAATTACCAGGTGAAGGTGATTGAGGGTTGGGCGTGGAGGGCACGAAATCCCTCACCGCGACTCCTCATGAAATAACGATCAACCTTCGAACTGGTAAGTTCTCGTTCAATCTTACTATTTCATTTCGGAGTCACGTGAGTGACTTTGTGAAGACTTCAAAGCTTCTGTGATTACACGCCCTGGACCACGTCCATGCTGACACATCACTAGCAGGGATGGATGGGAGGAACAAACTTGCTCAAATAGTTCATACTGCAAAACAAGAGCATATTTATTAACAACAAATCAAAAACCCCTCATGCGGGGACACCTCCACGTTCTTGACCTGCATTCAGCACGGCTTCCGCGAACTGTAGAGGAGCAGCAACAGGCTTGTTATAAAATCGTTGAAACACAGCTTCATTAGCCCATCCTGCTGTGGCGAGAATATGGTCCATAGGCACCTCCATAATCCTCGCCGCTGACGTCGATGCAGCCCTGGTGGAATGAGACTTGAACACATTAGTGTCGATACCTGACTTACCCAAGACGACCCGGAGCCACCTGGATATCGTCTGGACTGTCACTCGATGATGAGGTCTCTTATGAGTGACAAGCAGGTATCTCTCCATTCTTCTGATGCATGCCGTCACCTTGACATAGTGACGGATATGTGAGGCTAAACACAGCCTAGCATCTGCGGGGTATGCCGGGAACTTCAGCTGCAGCCCTGTGCACCCAGGTCTATGCTGCTTTAGTAGCTCATCAACAAAGAAGACTACTTCTGTAGGGGTAGACATCATTCTGTTGACACGTAGTTTATGCAGTGTCTGTACCCTTTGTGCTGAAGTCAGCGCTAGTAACATCACCAGCTTCATGGTGAGTTTGTCCAGCTGGAGCCCTTCCATGGGAGACCACGTCCTGAGCAGGGTTAATACGTCCCTGACATCCCAGGTGATATTGTAGCGTGGTGTAGGCGGATTCATATTGAATATACCCCGCATGAGTCTGGACACTAGCCTGTTGGATCCCACCTCAATCTTGAGGTAGAATGACAGCGCGCTCCTGGCTCTGTTGATGGCACTGTAACTTAAGTGTTCATCATGGTGCAACCCCGCGAGGAATTCCAGGACGTCGGTTATAGTCACGTCATCGTACGTGATGCGAGAGCGGCTGCAGTAGGCTTCCCACTTCTTGATATGCGAGCGGTATCTTCGCCTTGTTGACTCTCGACACGACGCCCCAATGGTATCCATGGTCCGAGTTGAGAGGCCGTATTGGACTAACGGCCTGTTCAAAACCTGCAAGCCAACAAATTTAAATAGCCATGGCAGGGATGTGGCTCCCCTGAGACAGGGTGAGTAACCAATTCTGGGCAACCCTTCAAAAGGACCCAAGGCTCACTGAGCATGTCAAAGACCACCGGATACCACGGCTGTGTAGGCCAGTCGGGTATAATAAGGATGCCCTTGGCTGCATCCATCTGAATCTTTCATAATACCCGACTGATGAGGCAGAACGGGGGAAATGCATAGAAAAACCAATTCCCCCAGTCCAGCGAGAATGCATCTAGCGCCATAGCCCCAGGATCTGGTTCCCACGAGACGTATGTTGGTACCTGATGGTTCAACCGTGACGCAAAAAGGTCAATATCCGGTTTCCCAAATTTGGCTGTGACTTTGGCAAAAATTTCAGGATGCAACATCCATTCAATATGGTCATTAAACTTGCGTGACCTGGTGTCCGCCACAGAAATTATCCATCTTTATGCTTCTTAAGAGCCCAAAGCCTCCTCCTTCTTAATCCCAAATTGCACTTGCATATTATTATTCTCATTCTCATATTATTATTAGTATACAATAACTGTGTAAGAAGAGATCAGCGAGGGGGTTCATATATTCATGGGACGGGGCTTACAGATCAGGCAATGCTGGATTCATGGGAGGATAACGTATAGTTTATAATGTTTGTAGTCTTGGGTGTTGAGTGGCCACCATTGTGAGGAGTTTGCGTGAGGGGGTTGTCAGCAGACTGATGGGGGATCAAGTGAGAAACTTGTGTAAGAAGGTCAAGAGCAACAGCATCTGTCATAATGATCTGATGGTAAAGTAACAATTCATATACTCAAGTATTATAATCAGAAGGCTGTGAGAGGTTTTTATGTATCACTACTGCATTAGAGAATTCTTTAAGTCTTTGTATTCACAAATAGATAATGTCATCAAGTTTAATTTCAGTGAGGAACTAGCAGTATTTGATTGTATTCATGTGCCTTTAGTTTAGTTTAGAGATACAGCTCGGGAACAGGCCCTGCGGCCCACCAAATCTGCGCCGACCAGCCATTCCCATTACACTAGCACACACTGCACACTAGCAACAATTTACAATTTTTACAAAAGCCAATTAACCCACAAACCTGTATGTCTTTGGAGTGAGGGAGCACCCGGCGAAAATCTACGTGATCACGGAGATAACGTACATAGTCTATACAGACCGCATCTGCAGACAGGATCGAAGGCATTGTACGGCAGCAACTCTACCTCTGACGTTGTATGGCAGCAACTCTATAACTAAGAAGTAGCTCACAAGAGGAATAGTTGTGCTCAGTGCCTACAGCCTCATGTTCCAGCTGAGCGAAAGAAGAGAACACTAGCCATACAGGGGTTCATGGAGAAACAATTTTCACAGGCTACCTACAGAATAACATTTCCCAATGCAAATCAATTTATCTTTTAACATTAATATAGTTCACCAATTGCCAACCACATTTTGGAATGTAGGCATCATTGGCATGGCCAACACATCCCTACTTTCTCTTGAAATGGAGATGTTCTTGAATTGCTTTTTGGTCAAGTTACATCTGTTTTTGAGTTGGATAGGGATTTCCACATGAGCTAACAATGTTATCACTACTGAGGCATCCATCTGAATGAATGCTTCTTCAACCAAATGCTGGGAAAAGCACTTCCAGTGAATAGTATCACACAATATGTACTTTGAAAAATGTTTTGAGTTGGCTGCGGTCCCTTCTTAAGCAGTGCAGTCAAGATTCAGATGTTGCTTTAAATAATTATAAAACATTAACTAGCACAATATGTTATTTGTTCCCTTGAAACTGTTCCATGAGTCAAGAGTCAAGAAGCTGCTCAGGAACCTGGATATTACATTTTTCAGGCTCCTATACCTTCTTCCCAATGGCACCAATGAAATTAGAGTGTGGCTAGGGAGGTGTGGGTCACACCATAAATCATAATTCACAAGTCCTTTGCTCCAGTTTATGTTTGCAAGAACTGGAATGGGCATTATGCAAATAGTGACTTAATACAGAACATATATTATGCCAGTAAATTGCCAGTCTCAGTTTAATTTTGGTTCAATTTCATATCTGATATGATTTCATCCACAAATGAACTTGAGAGTGTGCCTTTCCAAATTACATCAGCATTGAACAGCACAGTGCCCAAAAAGCGAGTATTGGACAATCCATTTTTAATATGTTGAAAAAAATCAACCGATTGAATCACTACAATACTTTAGCACGCCACACTTTTCAGTTCTTTATTTGTAAAAAAATTTCAAAAACCTTGTACCATTTTCCTTCCACTTCACAATTATGCGCCACTTTGTGTTGGTCTATCACATAAAATCCCAATAAAATACATTTACGTTTGTGGTTGTAACGTGACAAAATGTGGAAAAGTTCAAGGGGTATGAATACTTTTGCAAGCCACTGTATATGAGAAGTCATAATGAAATGTATACATATATTGTAAATGGGTACTATACATTGAACGGGTTCCGTTCCACTATGTTATGAGCAATTAAGGGAGCAGAGCTAATTGTTTAATATCGGCAATGGAAGTCAATACAATGTTTTTTGGGGTCACTTGTTACAGCGCCGACAACTTCGGACACTGTATTTTCACTTTTTTAGGTTTCACATGTGTGTGTAGTTTTTGTTTAAGGATAAACATAGAAACATAGAAACATAGTAAATAGGTGCAGGAGTAGGCCATTCGGACCTTTGAGCCTGCACCATCATTCAATATGATCATGGCTGATCATCCAACTCAGAACCCTCTCTCTCCTTTTCTCCATACCCCCTGATCCCTTTAGCCACAAGGGCCACATCTAACCACCTTTTAAATATAGCCAATGAACTGGCCTCAACTACCTTCTGTGGCAGATCATTCCAGAGACTCGCCACTCTCTGTGTGAAAAATGTTTTCCTCATCTCAGTCCTAAAGGAATTTCCCCTTATCCTTAAACTGTGACCCCTTGTTCTGGACCTCCCCAACATCGGGAACAATCTTCCTGCATCTAGCCTATCCAACCGCTTAAAAATTTTGTAAGTTTCTATAAGATCCCCCCTCAGTCTTCTAAATTCTAGCGAGTACAAGCCAAGTCTATCCAGTCTTTCCTTATATGGAAGTCCCGACATCCCAGGAATCAGTCTGGTGAACCTTCTCTGTACCCCCTCTATGGCGAGAATGTCTTTTCTCAGATTTGGAGACCAAAACTGTACGCAATACTCCAGGTGTGATCTCACCAAAACCCTGTACAACTGCAGTAGAACCTCCCTGCTCCTATACTCAAATCCTTTCGCTATAAATGCTAACGTACCATTTGCTTTCTTCACTGCCTGCTGCACCTGCATGCCTACTTTCAATGATTGGTGTACCATGACACCCAGGTCCAATTGCATCTCACCTTTTCCTAATTCGCCACCATTAAGATAATAGTCTACCCTCCTGTTTTTGCCACCAAAGTGGATAACCTCACATTTATCCACATTAAACTGCATCTGCCATGCATTTGCCCACTCACCCAGCCTATCCAAGTCACCTTGCAGCCTCCTAGCATCCTCCTCACACCTAACACTACCCTCCCAGTTTAGTGTCATCCGCAAACTTGGAGATGTGCATTCAATTCCCTCGTCAAAATCATTAATATATATTGTAAATAGCTGTGGTCCCAGCACCGAGCCTTGCAGTATCC
Organism: Raja brachyura; assembly: GCA_963514005.1. Next base: position 47,911,977 of record OY740786.1, on the reverse strand, counting down.
CACTAGTCACTGCCTGCCATTCTGAAAAGGACCTATTTACTCCTGCCCTTTGCTTCCTGTCTGCCAGGCAGTTCTCTACCAACATCAATACTGAACCCCAATACCGTGTGCATTAAGTTTGTATACTAAGCTCTTATGTGGGACCTTGTCGAAAGCCTTCTGAAAGTCTGGATATAACACATCCACTGGTCCTCCCTTATCAACTCTGCTAGTTACATCCTCAAAAAATTCTATCAGATTTGTCAGACATGATTTACCTTTCGTAAATCCATGCTGACTTTGTCTAATGATTTGACCACTTTCCAAATGTACTGCTATCCCATCTTTAATAACTGACTCTAGCAGTTTCCCCATTACCGATGTTAGACTAACTGGTCTGCAATTCCCCGTTTTCTTTCTCCCTCCTTTTTTAAAAAGTGTGTTTACATTATCTACCCTCCAATCCTCAGGAACTACTCCAGAATCTAAGGAGTTCTGAAAAATTATCACTAAGGCATCTACTATTTCTGTGGCTACTTCATTGAGTAGTCTGGGATGCAGACTATCTGGCCCTGGGGATTTATTGGTCTTTAATTCATTCAATTTACCCAACACCACTTCTCGGCTAACCTGGATTTCACTCAGTTCTTCCACCTTATTTGACCGTTGGTCCCCTACTATTTCCGGCAGATTATTTATGTCTTCCTTAGTGAAGACAGAACCTAAGTAGTTATTCAATTGGTCTGCCATGTCCTTGTTCACCATGATCAATTCACCTGTTTCTGACTGCAAGGGACCTACATTTGTTTTATCTCTTTCTCTTCACATATCTATAAAAACCTTTGCAGTCAGTTTTTATGTTCCCTGCCAGTTTTCTTTCATAATCTATTTTCCCTTTCCTAAATAAGCCATTTGTCCTCCTCTGCTGAACTCTGAATTTCTCTGGTAGGCTGCTTTTTCGGGCGAATTTGTATGCTTCATCTTTTGTTTTTATACTATCCCTGATTTCCCTTATTTTCCATGGATGCACTACCTGTCCTGATTCATTCTTTTGCCAAACTGGGATGAACAATTGTTGTAGTTCATCTATGCAGTCTTTAAATACCTTCCATTGCACATCCACTGTCAACCCTTTAAGAATCACTTGCCAGTCTCTTGGCCGATTCGCTTCTCATACCTTCAAAGTTACCTTTGTTTAAGTTCAGAACCTTTGTTTCTGACTTAATTATGTCACTCTCCATCCTAATGAAGAACTCAACCATATTATGGTCACTCTTGCCCAAGGGGCCCCGCACAACAAGACTGAAAACTAACCCTTCCTCATTACTCAATATCCAGTCTAGAATAGCCTGGGTATGGGCATTCGCAAAAGGAATCAACCAATTTAACTTTGTAGTGCAAATGTTCCCCCAATATCTAAAGACCTGAGGTATGGATGCACCATAAGGTACACGGGTACTAAAACCACTCAAAATGCAAGACGATAAACAAAAGAAACTGGGAGGAACCTCATTCTGCAGCTGGAACATAAGGTGTGTTAATGAATGTATTAAAAGGGGTAAGATATTAGCTCAGCTGAAAGCATACAATACCGACATTATTTTCTTACAAGAAACGCATCTTAAATCCCAAGATCAAGCTAGATTGAGGGCGAATTGGATAGGCCAAATCTTTCATTCTTCATATATGTCGAAATCTAGAGGTACGTCAATCATTATTCATAAAGGCATACCATTTAAACCAAAGAGTACCTTAACAGATAAGGAAGGGAGATATTTGTTAGTTACCGGTGAGATCCATGCTACCCCAATCACCTTGGTAAATAATTATGCACCTAACTTTGACAATCCTCATTTTTTCAATAAAATCTTGAATACAATCACAGAATATAATTACCAAAACGTCATAATTGGAGGAGACTTTAATCGTGTTTTAGATCCTTAGACAAATCTAGGCAAAAACAGAGAGGTAATACATAAACACATATATAAAAAATACAAATATAACAGATGTTTGGAGGAAAGCAAATCCGACCGGCACGGAATACTCGTTCTATTCAATGGTACACTAGACATACTCACGTATAGATTATTTCCTTGTGGATACAAAATTAATTCCTTATACTTCAAACCTAAAATACCATACCAACACGATTTCAGATCACTCCCCACTAACTTTCTTTTTAAAACTGGAAGGAATGTCTAAGAATACATCATTTTGGAGGTAAAATCCTCTAATTTTAAAAGACCCGCAAGTGGGTATATATTTAAAACAACAAATGGACCTCTTTTTCGAAATAAATGACACTCCAGACATATCACCTACATTATTATGGGAATCTTTCAAAGCATTTATTAGAGGCGTTATAATTTCATACCAAGCTTTCCAAAATAAAAAAAAAACAAGAACGAACAAAGACAGTTGGAAGACCAAATTATACAGCTAGATATAGATAATGCTAAAGACCCAACTATGGATAAACACAATAAAATATTAGTACTGAAATTTAAATTAAATAAATTATTATCAGCTAAAGTTATAAGATTATTTAAATCACAAGACAGAAACATTTTGAATTTTGGGATAAGCCCCACAAACTTTTGGCACAACAGTTAAAAAAACGAGAAAAAGAACACACAATCATAAAGATCAAATCAGATAGAGGGGAAGTACTAACTTTACCGAATGATATTAATAAAAGATATGTGCAATTTTATGAGAATTTGTACACATCCAAAATGACAACCAACACCAAAAAAGTCACAGAGTTCTTGGATAATTGTAATCTTCCAAAACCTAGAGTTGCAGGAACAAGATGAATTGGTAGCACAAATCTCAATTAAGGTAATAGAAGACACAATAATTTCAATAAAGGATGGAAAAACACGAGGACCTGATGGATTTAGTAATTAATTTTATAAATGTTTTTACGACATAATTACACCACGCTTACAGGAAATGTTTACATATGCCTTTAAAGAACAAACATTACCTGAAAGACTAGCAGAATCAACGATTACATTAATACTTAAGAAAGATAAAGATATAGAAGAACCCGGATTATATAGAGCTATTGCGTTGTTAAATATAGATCAAAAAATATTAGCGAAAATATTAGCTAGAAGATTAAGTAAATATGTTAGTAAATTAATAAATCCAGATCAAACTGGGTTTATCCCTAAGAGACAATCATTTAATAATTTGAGACGTCTGCTGAACATAATGCATTCACGCCAAACTGAAGATCAAGAATTATCAATTATTTCGCTGGATGCAGAGAAAGCATTCGATCAGGTGATATGGGATTATATGGTTAAAGTATTGCAAAAATTCCAACTGGGAGAGAATTTCATCCTATAGATTAAATTACTACATAATAAGCCAACGGCTAGAATATTAACTAATACCATTTTATCTAAGAAATTTCAATTATCAAGGGGTAATAGACAAAGATGTTCACTATCGCCGCTGTTATTTGCTCTTATAATCGTACTCCTAGCGGAAAGAATTATAACACATCCGAATATCCATGGCTACAACACAATATATTAAAAAAATAAAATATCATTATATGCTGATGAAGTGCTACTGTACATCACAAAACCCCATATCACTATACCAAATATATTAAATTTAATTGAGGATTTTGGATCATTCTCAGGTTACAGAATAAATTGGAACAAAAGTGAAATCGTGTCAATAAAACCGAAAGACTCTACACACCTCTTAAATTTTCCTTTTAAATTAGCTGCAGAAAAATGTAAATACTTGGGTATTGAAATTACCAGATATCAAGATATGTTTAACGTAAATCATAATCCTTTACTTAATAAATTATATAATTTAATTAAAATCTGGAAAACGCTTCCGAAGTCTACATAGGCTACAAAAATGATTTTTCTACCACAAATTTTACACCTATTCCAATCAATTCCAATATACCTACCAAAAAAGTTTTTTTTTAAAATTGGATTCAGACATTTCAAATTTTATATGGGATTATAAATCCCACAGAATACAAATAACACACATGAATAAACCCAAAGCAGTAGGGGGATTAGCACTCTTTAACTTTATGTGTTATTATTGTCTGTAAATATTAAAAATGTGATTCAACTACTGGACAGTTCTGCCCAGCAACTGGATTGGATTATTATGGAGAGAGAGGATTGCTCCTCTACAAATGTTAACAAAAATCCAATTATACATAGTACAATTAGAACTTGGAAACAAATAAAATATAATTAAAAATTAAGAAATCTATCTCTCTTATCTCCAATAGTTAATAACCCTTCGTTTAAACCCTCAATTATAGATAAATCATTTATACAATGGGAAAGAGTAGGAATTAAAATGCTTGGAGACTTGTATGAAACTGGAAAATTACTATCATTCAAACAGTTAGAACTAAAATATAATCTGGGAAACAATCAATATTTTAAATATTTTCAAATATGTGACTATCTGAAAAAATATGCACAAGATTATTATAATATGTCATTAGATCTACTGGATGAAGCAATGAAGACAAAGGCTGAATCAGCAAATTTAATATCATATTTATATAATATTATTTTAAATGTAGAAATACCAACAACCAAAGGTATTAGAAGCGACTGGGAACAAGAATTAGCTATTATAATTTCCAAAGAGAGTTGGGATGAACATTTATTAAATATGCACAAATGTTCAATTATTGTAAGACACACTCTAATCCAATTTAAAATGTTACATAGATTATACTATTCAAAAACCAAAATAAGTAAACTTTTTTCCCAATGTATAACCTATCTGTGATGAATGCCAGTCTCAAGAAGCTATTCATTTGTTGTTGTATAAAAACATCAAACATTTTGGACTAAAATCTCTGAAATCTTCACATAATTACTTAAAATAAAACTGATACCAAAAGCAGAATGGATTATCTTTGGAACAACAGAAGGTAGCACCGAATTAAATATGTTTTAAAAGAACCTATTTGAATATGGGTTAATAACTGTAAAAAAGTTTATTTAAAAATTTTGGAAAAACGCTTCTATACCAACAATAAATATGTGGATTGCAACTATGTTTGAAACACTACACCTGGAAGATATGAGACTCCATCTGGCAGGAATATCAGATCGCTTTTATAGGGCGTGGTCTGCATTTATAGACTTACTACAAGAATAGGGTGCAATAGTACTTTAAAAAGGCACTGGCGGCAGGTCTTGGTAAAGGGGGTGAAAAATTGTCAAGTTGGTATATTCCTTTTGCGTGATGTTTATAATAAAGCAACTGTCTTTTCCTTTTTTCTTCTTTCTCTTTCTTCTTTTCTAGGGTCTATTTCTTAATTTCCTTTTCCTAATTCATTGACTAAGGAGTCTTTCTTCTTTCCCTTCGTCACGCTTCTTCACTCTCACAATTCTCTCTCACTTCCTCTATTTTCTCTACTTTTGTAATATGACGTAATTTACTCTAATAAATAAAAAATTTAAAAAAACTTGTGACATTTAAACTGCTTTTTGAAGAGTTAAAATTGCAGGTGTGAATGAGATAGATGATGTTCTCCGCATTTAATGAAAAGTTAGCTTTATACTTTTTATTCATTTGCTTTCAGAGTTACTCAGTGCTATGTGGGGAGGGATGTACAGCAACAGCATGATACTTCAATATATTTCATACCAACGTGGAACCATTGCTGCACTGTCACATTTGTTCCATTTATCCATATGTGCTCTGACAAGCTAATGTTACTGCAAAGCGATATGAGCCTCCAGATGAACCATTCCTGACCACCAATGCGCCAAATAAAATACATCCGATTCAAAACAAGCTGCTTGCAATTTTCAGGGGAAGCCTTGGAGAAAAAGTACAAGCTTAAAAGAACAAACAAACACAAAAACACAGGGACAACATCAAGGTTTAAAATAAGCCATCAAATTGGGACAGCCTGTCAAGCTGGATGCTGTAGATTTATTTAAACAAGATCCTGGTAATATGATCAGCAGGTCTTTCATGTCTCTGATCTTGGTGTGGCTGTTTCTAAGTACCACAAATCTATGTTCCATTAATATGAGGGTCAATATTTATTTGTCACAATATTTGTTTGGCAGTATGCTGGGTGGTCTACAGAAAGAAACTTCTTAAAAACACAAAACCTGCAGACAATCTTCTGAAGTGTTAAAGAAGGAACTGCAGATGTTGGAAAATCGAGGGTACACAAAATGCTGGAGAAACTCAGCGGGTGCTGCTGCATCTATGGAGCGAAGGAGATAGGTAACGTTTCAGGCCGAAGAAGGGTTTCGGCCCGAAAGGTTACCTATCTCCTTCGCTCCATTGATGCTGCTGCACCCGCTGAGTTTCTCCAGCATTTTGTGTACCGACAATCTTCTGAATGCATTTTAAGTGCCCTGTTTGATGGTGGTTTCCAAACTTGACTGGGAATGTAATAGGTTTCAGTTCCAATCCAGAGGCATGAGCACAAACGTCAAAGTGGGGAATGCTAGACTGTTAGAGGTGCTATATTTCAGTTAAGTGCACTAACTGCTTTCTCAAATGACATAAAAGATCCATCTGTATTGGTTTTAAATAGATTAGAATTCTCTGTGGAACACTTTCATTTTTGTTTCCTTCATACCAACTTCAATAATTAGATTCTGCTTATCATTCCATATCAGATTTTTTGGGAGCTTTTGGGTGTGAAACTTCCACATTGCAATAAAAACTGTAATTCAAATGTTCCTCTTTGATTATGTGACATCCTGAAAGGACCAAGAAAGCTGATATATACATGTAAGTTATTCTGCTTTCAATATGTTGGGACTTGCCAAACCCATGACTGGATCCAATAAGGATAACTCTAACATCTTAGTTACATTTCTGAAGTGAAAGATAATTCTAAAAAAAAGACTATCCTCTTAAGAAAATCTGCATAAATAATCTGCATTTGTCTTCAGAGGCGAGAGAGGATGTAGATTATTTATGCAGATATCAGACACAGATATTGACATTAAAATAGTGAAAATGATAAATGTTAAATTAATACATCATGTATTCCGATATCTTTAAAATAGAAAAAAACTGAACAATTCAAAATTATTATGGGAAGAAAGATATAGTGTGCATCTGACTTTTATTTTCCACTTTGGCTAGAGGTGTAGTGCTGATGACTGAAGGGTTGTGGATGTGGATCTTTTGTTTTAAAAGAGTGGAAGGGGCAGGCTAAATCCAAAACTGCCTGAAAGTGTCCACAAGTAGATAGAGTGGTAGAGAACACATATGATGAATGCCTTCATTGGTCAGAGGTTTGAGTATAAGAAACAGGAAATCAAGATGCAGTTTTAGAGGACTTTGAATAGGCCAATGGAGTATTACATTGTGTTCTGGTCACTCCAAAACAGGAAGAATATACAAGTTTGAAAAAGATGCAGAAGAGGTTTATGAGAAATTTGTCTGGATCAGTGGGTATTAGCTACATGGAGAGGTTGGGCAGACTTGGTTTATTTTCTCTGGAATGACAGAGGTTGATGGAAAACCTGATAGAAGTATATATAATTATGAGAGGCATAGACAGGATGTAACAAGGTAATACAGCCTCATGTCCCAATCTCATAAATAAAGCAAAATCTTACTTCTGCATGAGTACCTAACGGCCATGTTGTTGGATGCCACAGTCCCCACCTAGAAGTGTTGGGACTGAGATTGAAAATTACAGATATTGTGGAACAAACGTTTAATCTAAGGTTAACTTTTAGGAACAATTTTCTCAAGTATTTATATTGCACTGGGTGGGTTCTCCGAGGTTGTATATGTTCTTTGGTAGAATGTTCAAAGAGCAAAACAAACACCACATTGTATATATATCCCAGTGCAAACTGTAAACTTCTTTAGAGTAATTTAACTTGAGGCCATTGCAGAGAGTGTAAAATAAAACATGCACATAGATCAAAGGTACCTAATTATACTTTCAAATGAGCAAATAATTGTGATTGTTGTATGTTAGATGAGTTAATTTGGAATGGAATGGAAATAGAAATAGAAGGGGAAATGAAAATGGCAATGCAATGGGATGGAATGGTATGGGAGCGATGGGATGAAATGGAATGTGCTGGGATCGGATGGGATGGAATTGTATGCGATGGGATGGGATGGAATGAAATGAAAGGGAGGAATTGCATGGAATGGAATGGAATGGGATGGGAGGGATAGGATGGGATGGGATGGGATGGATGGGATGTGATGGAATGGAATGGAAAGGAAAGTAAAGGAAAGATACAGCATAGAAACAGGCAGTTCGACCCATCAAGTTCACACTGACCAGTGATTGCCAATTCGAACTAGCTCTATGTTATTCCACTTTCGTTTCCACTCCCTACATACTAGCCTCAATTTATAAAAAAACAATTAACCTACAAAATCACATGTCTTCGGGATGCGGAAGAAACAACATGATGCAGAGGACAATACATTCCAAATAGGTAACAATAAAAAAAAATGCTTTAATTGTTCTTCCATACCTATGTCAGCATCAAAATATATGTATTTTGCAACCTGGCTTACCTCCAGGCCTTGATGTTGTGGGAGGAAAGCCACACAGTCACAGGGAGAATGCACAAACCCCACACAGACAACATTCAAGAACAGGATCAAACCCGTGACTCTAATGCTGTGCCATGGTTCTGGCTTTGGTCAATCTGTATGTTATGTTCGCTAATTTAAAAACAAGTGGACTTCTGAGTGAGTGACTTGTGAAGAGCCCGCCAGCCCGCATGTGCATCATTATCATCTAACGCATGGCACACGACTGGATGGCAGGCGTGCTGCTCTTCCAGCAGTAAGTTTCAAAACCTGCAGGTAAGTTTCGTACTTATTTTCAGGTTGTTTTTTGCTTGCAGGAAGCTCTTTTACAGAGTTCCTGCTCAATAACAATCCAGGGCAAAATTCCTGTGAGCCGTGGGGGAAACCCGGCTACAGAGACTGCGGGGAAACCCTGCTACAGAGGCCGCGGGGAAACCCAGCTGCAGAGACCGCGGGGAGACCCGGCTACAGAGACCGCGGGGAAACCCGGCTGCAGAGACCGCGGGGAACCCCGGTTGCAGGGACCGTGGGAAGACACAAGACTGCGTGGAAACCCTGCTCGGGGAAACCCGGCTACGGGAACCGTGGGAAGACACGAGACACGAGGCGGCGGTAGTCGCTGGCAATGCGGTCAGCGACATCAGACTCCAGCAGCCCCGAGAGGGTGTGCAGCCAAACGGAGTCTGAGAGGCCTGCACTGGGACGAGTCAGGCCAAGGAGGGTTCACCTTCGACATGGGTACGTCCTCGGACATTTTTACCCAGATGGTGCATGGATAGCATCTGCAGGGCGTTCATCCCACTGAGGTGATGCTCCATCCTGACATGGTCGTGGAAGGGGCCATATCAGCAAAGGTCTCTTTGGGGGCCTGCAGCAGCACCTGTTTCAGGGCTGCTTACAAATCTTCCTCTCTGTGGAGGGGCGGGCAAGGGGTCAGTGTGTGACTGACTCCAAACTCTGAAGTATGTCCGTGGAACATACTGGAGTACATACGTAAGTTTCAAGAAAACCCGGGGGGGGGGGGGGGGGGGGCCGAGTTTCCTCATACGTTACAAGCTTTGTAAGCATTAGTGACCTTACATCACATAGTGCCGGCAGTGAACAACGCTATCTGGGGAGACTATGGATGGCGGGCTATCGACCGTCCAGCAGGATGCCTTGGCATTGATGTGCAATGCACACTTCAAAATGAACTACTTTTAGAAGAACGCCATCCTCCCTGTCTTAAAAATCCCAAATTTGCAGGCTTATGTAGGGCCAGCAATGTCCAGCCTAGCCAAGCAGGTAAAAAACTTGGATGAGGAATCAAAGCTGTCGGACTAGTCAAGTTACCTATGACGAGCAATAGCCTCACCATTTCGGCAAAAACACCCTTACACCTCCATCAGTGGTAAGCGGTTCAGTGAAGGTGGTGGCAGCTTGCAAGCTGATTCCCTGGGCAGAGGTATTTCAGACCAAGGCCCAAGCCGGCCTTCAGGGAAAATGTGCAATGCATGCACCACAGCAGTCCTATCCTCCACATCAAGGATGGAAATAGAACCTGAGGACGGAAATGGTACCCGCATCAGGGCCTTTGGGCTTACCATTAGACAACTGGTAACCATGGAGGTAGGTGGGTCTGGTTCTTTCTGAAACATGGGGTGTGTGGACCAGTTACAAGTTGGTCTAGATTATACTTGTTTTTGCACGAATGACGACGGATAACTTCAGATCCATTTATAATGGCCAAGATTACATCAGATCAGTTTATACTGCACGGTATACAAGGGTTCCAAATTGAATTCCTTTAATTCAATGATGACATAGAACCGTCCACTGCATGAGCGAATCAATTTGTTGGTTTGCAGACTCTGAAATGACCTTTTCTGGGGTTTGGACTGTCAGGTTGTTCGGTAGATGGGTCTCGACCCGAAACGTCGCCTATCTCCTTCGCTCCTTAGATGCTGCTGCACCCGCTGAGTTTCTCCAGCTTTTTGTGTAATGTTCGGTAGATGTAATCACTGCAGCCTGGAGAGATTGTACATCTCCTATATCAAGAAATGGGAAGTGTTCTGTTTACAGTCCAACATATCGTATGACATGGCATGTATAACAGATGTCTTGAAATTCCTCTCAGAGCTATATTTTCACGAGAGATGGAGTTATAGTGCTCTAAATTGGGCCAGAAGTGCCTTGTCGTCATACTTGTTGCTGGGATCGGGACACCACTCTGTCAGGTCTCAACCACTGATATCCAGATTTATGAAGGGTATCTTCAGCTCAAATTTTCCCAGGCCCAGATACTTGGGGGTATGGGATGTTAATGTTGTGCTGACGCTGCGTCGCCGATGGGCTCCAGCTTCATCCCTGTACTTGGTCAAAATCACTTACAAAGTGGTTAAGCTCATTGCGCTGGGTTCAACGCAACGGGTACAGTCATTGCATAAGCTGTGACTGGACAGGATGGTTACATCTGCAGATAATATAATATTTTATGTTCATGACTTAGTCTAGCAGAGTAGACCGGGGGCGTGAGGTCTCAAACTAGTTTTCCTGGCATACCCCATGGACTTTTGGTTGTGTGTGGTCACACATCTACAACAGTACATTAGGTCACCTAGAGCCTTAGAGGCTCTAAACTAGCAATGTTTGTTAGTTACCCAAAACCTCATAAGAGGGTATCAGTATAGACCATCCCCATGTGATTAAAACGGGTTTTGGCTTGTGCAGGAGTGAACACTGATGTTTTCAAATCTCACTCCACAAGGACTGCAACAACATCAGCAATGAGGGTTATGTATGTTCCGCTGGATCACATCCTAGCTGCAGGATGGTCCAACAAGCAAACTTCAAAATGTTTTATAACAAACCCATTGCCAGAACGGGGGTATTTGCCTACTCTATTTTAAATTCTGTTTTATAATTCCTGTTGGATGAGTGGGGTCACAATTATTATCATTTGGTCATTAAAAAGCATCAGCATGTTTTAAATCTATGTCATGTCTGAATGCATTATTCAATTTCACTCATCAGTGGTCAACTAATGCAGTGTGTGACGCATAGTGTGTTCACGGCATGAAATCACAGAGCTTTGAAATCTTCACATAGTCACTCACGTGACTCTGAAGTAAAATAGTAAGATTAAATGAGAACTCACCAGTTTGAAGTTTGATCTTTATTTTATGAGGAGTTACGATGAGGGATTACACGCGCTCCGCTCCCAACCCTCTCTCATAAAGGTCAGCTGGTAGTTCTAGTTTCTCAAATTGTACTATATTCAGTTCATCAACTGTTATTTCACACCGCTGGTTTGAAGATTGATGCGCATGCGAGCTGGCGGGCTGTTCACGTAATCCCTCATCGTCACTCCTCATAAAATAAAGATCAAACTTCAAACTGGTAAATTCTCATTTAATCTTACTATTCTCTTAAAATGTAGCCCTGTTTTTCAAGACTTCACATTGAGACTTCATACAGGCTACAGTATAGTATTAGTTGGTCACCTTAGGGCAATTTTATAAATGTTGGTGTCTTTTTGTATGTCTAGCCCTTATCTTCGCAGTCTCTGTGCACTCTGGTAATTAAAGCACAGTTTCTTTCATATAAAAATATGTTCTAATTATTTGAGCACATGATTAACCTGCCATTTTTGGTGCCATATTTATTTCATTTGTCTCTGTTGTTTATGGAACTTGAACCTTGCCTGTCATATTTGCCAATATTTTCATTACTGAAAGGTTTTGAACATGTCTCTTCAATGTGACAGCACATTTTCCATATCAAGGTCAAAGATCTTATTTGATATAAAATTTGCAGATATAAAGAACATAACTTCCAAATCGGTAATATGTTTAAAAAAAAAATAAAAACCTACTTTGTTGCTTATCGAAACTTATGTCCACATGAAAATATATATGTTTTTTAACCTTTGTTCAAGGCCCAGTTCCAGGCCAGGACCCTCCACATGGTTGGCTGCAACAACACCATGTGGTCTGACTCCCTTGTGTCCCACTGCTTTCCCCATCCAACAGGCAACTCCAAAGCTCAAGCTTCAACCCACACTATTTCATCATATGTGGGTTCAGGCCTTATTTCTATGGTGAGGAATCTTCACCTCTCAGTGACTACCCTTTCCCCCATGTACATCATTCCTTCTCCACTTGGACATCCCAATGATGGGGAAGATGTTCCCAATGTTGGGGAAGTCCAGAACCAGGGGCCACAGTTTAAGAATAAGGAGTAAGCCATTTAAAACGGAGACGAGGAAACACTTTTCACAGAGAGTGGTGAGTCTGTGGAATTCCCTGTCTCAGAGAGCAGTGGAGGCAGGTTCCCTGGATGCTTTCAAGAGAGAGCTAGATAGGGCTCTTAAAAATAGTGGAGTCAGGGGATATGGGGAGAAGGCAGGAATGGGGTACTGATTGGGGATGATCAGCCATGATCACATTAAATGGTGGTGCTGACTCGAAGGGCCAAATGACCTACTCCTGTCTATTGCCTATCCCCTGCTGACTTTCTACCCTTTCTGGACTTTCTTTATTTCCAAATGCTCTCACAAGATAAACTGTCTTGACTTCTCCACTCCCTTTACACACTCCCTTCTCACCCCCTCTGAACAAACAGCCTTCTGGAACAATCCCAACATTTTTATTAAACCCGTTGACAAAGGCGGTGCCATAGTAGTCTGGAGGTCTGAAGCCCGGCAACAGTTCCCAGACACCTCCTCATACTAGCCCTTGACCATGACCCCACAGGTAAAAAAAAGGCCATCATATCCCAGACTGTTTCTCAACTCATCCCCTCTGACAATCTGCCCTCCACAACCACTAACCTTATTGTTCCCCAGTCCCGCACTACCCACTTCTACCTCCTCCCCACAAACAGCACTGCTCAAGCAAACCATTGTTTCTCTGATCCTACTCCATTAAACTCATTGCCACATCCTTCATTCCACCTAATGCCTCCTTGTCTAGTCCGTTCCAACCTATACCCAAGATACCTGACACCACCTCTTCACTAATTTTCAATTTCAAGGTCCCCATTGCCTCATCATTACGAATGAACGTCCTGTCCCCCTACACCTCCATGCTCTACCAAGAAGGTCTCAAGGGCTTCCGTTCCTTCCTCAAACAGTGACTTGATCAATTTCCCTCAACTAACACTCTCCTCTGCCCAGCGGCTTACCCTCAACTCAACAACTTCTCGTTTCAATGCTCTTACTTGCTCCAAGTTATGGACACTCAGAATGTGCTCCAGCTATGTCTGCCTTTTTGATGGTTATGATGATCAGTCCTTGTTCCAGTGTACACTGGAACCATCCCCCAACTCTTTGCCACTGCATTGATTATTACATTGGGGCTGCCTGCTGCACGCATGCAGAATTTGTTGATTTCATTCACTTCACAATCAGCTTCCACCCTGATCTCAAATTCACCTTGACTATCTCCGACACCTCTCTCCCCTTTCTTGATCTGCCTGTCTCCATCACAGAGGACAGACTATCAACTGGTGTCCTCTACAGACCTGGCAAAATTACAACTACAGAATGAAACTATGTCCAAAGAGTGAATTTTAAAATCTCTTTCATTTTGAAGACATTTTTTCCCTTTCTACCATTTTCTCTTTCATTCTTCCTCCAGTTATATATTTTTTCTTCTGCTGCAACCTTTCCTTTTGTGGGTTCAGGTTAATTTTATTTAGTAACGTTCCTGTGAAGCACATTAGGATTATACCGAAGATAATATTTAAACTCACAATGTCTTGACCAGAGCCGGCCTTAAGCCAATTGGACCAATTGCTCCCAATTGGGCCCCGCGCTAGAGTAATCTACACTCGGTTCGCGTAGATCTACCCCGGGTGGAGTAGGGAGAGAGGGGTGGAGAGAGAGAGTAGTGGGGTGGAGGGGGAAAAAAGGGGTAGACGGGAACGGGGTGTGAGAGGGAATGGAGAAGGGGGAGAGGGTGAGGTGGGTCATTCCCTCACGGTCCCGGGCAGTGCTTCCACCCCTCCAGTCACCGTGCTTCACGCACACAGCCTCGACTCCACCCCTCTCTCTCCTCAGGAAGACACGGTGAACAATACAGGGAGGGCCGGGGGTTGGAGCAACATTTACAGACAGCTCACACCCGTCCGCCCGGACCTCGCATCTGCTCCCGCCGCCAGCCCTCTCCCTCCCTTCTCTCCTTCCCTTCCCTCCCTCCCTTCCCTTCTTCCCTCCCTCCCTCCCTCCTTCCTCTAACTCTTTTCTCTTCTGTCATTCCCTCCCTCACTTCTTTCTTACCTTCCCTCCCTCCCTTCTTTCTCTACTTCACCTCCTCTCTTCTCTCCTTCCTCCCTTCTCCCCCTCGTTCCCTTCTCTCCTTCCCGCCCACACACACATAACACACATACAACTAACACACACACAACACGCACAGCCAACTAACACACACACACACACAACTAACACACACAACTAACACACACACAACTAAGTTAGGATGGGGTAGAAGCCCAAAGGGTAGGATGGGGCTGAAGCCCAAAATGTAATGCCTGGACTGTTTTTTGCCAATGGTTATTGGTTTTCCAGGATCTAGTTAATTAAATTACTTTTGTTTTTCATTTCACAGTCACTAAAATAAGTGGTATTGTAACTATATACTTTTCAGAGGTGATCTACACATTTTGTTTGCTACTTGTAGGCTTACGTATGTGCAATTTTATATTAAAATATAGCTTAGACCTGTTTGCTCCATTAACTCACACATTTTGATTACTTTCCATTCTATTATTTCCATTCGGTTTTGCAGACAGAACAGGGAATTAAAGCCTGGCACCCAAAATTGATGTGGTTACCTCCCAGCACTGAGTGAGTAGTTGAATGAATCATTCTGCCACCTCACTGCCCAAAAGCTAGATGAGAATTTAGCACATAGAATGGAGCATTTTTGGATGAGTTAAAAAGAGTTAAACTACCAGTTCTACTTGAAGTTTAGTTGTAGCTTAATTTCTGACCCATTTGGTTTTCTCATCACATACTCAACATCATCAATCTTTGGTCACTTGTTAATTCAAAAATGTTTTATTCATTTGCAGCCTGTTCAATACCTTTTTGTTTTATGTGTGGATTTAGCGTTAGACCTGGGAAGAAACTAATTAACATTAGGAGAAAGAAAGAGTACAAGAAAAATCTCAGGGGCATAACAATCATCACAAGCATTGTGAATAATCACTTATTTCTAACTTGGCTGAATTACATGCCAGCAATTCCCTGGAACTGACTGAAACAGGAATTCACCATAATCTGACGACATGTTCGAGTAAGTGGAGCCTGATATCAGTTATTCAGCACAGCTGTTCGCTTAATATGTTGTTGTTACCTGTGGTGTTAATATAAAATTCTGGGAGAAATTGATACTGTATTGGCATAGCTGCCTTTAAGCCCATCACTGATAGCCTACATTAAGCCATTTATACACCCTTAAACCCTCAGAGATAGGTCAACCTGTGGCACCGTCCAGATTAACACTTAACACTCAGTCCAACTTGTTTTGATAGTTTAGCAGCAAGCCTAGGGAAGAGATGTCAGCCGCAAACAGAAAGAGATGCGGATCCTTCTAGGTAGAAGCCACAGTATGGTATTAGGCTACAGATCTGTATGTTATTTTCCACTGACTGCAAACTTGACACATGTCATACAAGCCTATTAAGAAGAATCAAAATTATATGACAGTTAAGTTTCCTGGCAATATGTCACCCTTCCCCAGAGCACAGGAAAAATGACCTGACACATGCCCTTTTCCTGCCACTGTGGTTTCCTTGAGGTATTTTAAGGCACATCACACACTCAAAACATACATTTTCCCTTGTAAATCTCTAAAAACTTCTGTAAAATAGTAAGATTAAATGAGAACTTACCAGTTTGAAGTTTGATCTTTATTTTATGAGGAGTTACGATGAGCAATTACGTGAAGAAGCCCGCCAGCCCGCTTGCGCGTCAATCTTCAAAGCAGCGTTGTGAAATCACAGATAATGGTAGTTGAACTGAACATAGTAAGATTGGAGACAATTAGAACTACTAGGTGATCTTTATAAGAGGGTTGGGAGTGGAGGGCATGTAATCGCTCATCGTAACTCCTCAAAATAAAGATCAAACTTCAAACTGGTAAGCTCGTTTAATCTTACTATTTTACTTTGGAGTCACATGAGTGATTCCGTGAAGATTTCAAAGCTTTGTGATTTAATGTTTTTCGATACGAGTCCATCAGTTGAACAAGGATCAGTGAAAATAAATAATGCATTCAGACATGACATAGATTTAAACATGCTGATGCTTTAATGAGCAAATGAAAATAATAGTGACCCCTCTCATCCGGGAGGAAACTATAAAACAGAATCTAAAATGGAATCGGCAAATACCCCTGGTCTGGCAACGGGTTTATTATAAAACCTGTGGAATGTTAGTTCATTTGACCATCCTGCAGCCACTAAGATGTGATAGAGAGGAACATCCATTACCCTCGCTGCTGACGTTGATGCAGCCATGGTGGAGTGAAATTTAAAAATGTCAGTGTCCACTCCTGCACAAGCCAGAACCTGTTTTAACCACCTCAAAATGGTCTGTACTGATACCTTCTTATAAAGTTTTTTGTAACTAATGAGCATAGTTAATTCGGAGCCTCTGAGGCTCTTGGTGACCTTGATGTATTGTTGTAAATGTGTAACTACACACAACCGAAGATCCATGGGGTATGCCATGCCAACTAGTTTGAGCCCTGACGCCCTGGTCTGCTCTGCATGATTAAATCATAAACATAAAATGTTCTATTATTTACAGATGAAACCATCCTATCCAGTCGCGTTTATGCAACGCCTGGACCGTTTGCGCTGAAACCAGTGCCATGAGCATGACCACTTTGTAAGTGAGTTTGGGCAAAGACAGGGATGTAGCTGGAGCCCACTGGTGAAGCAGCGTGAGAACCATGCTCACATCCCATATGTCCGAGTACCTGGGCCTGGGAGGGATTAGTTAAAAATACCCTTCATGAACCTGGATATCAAAGGGTGAGACCCAACAGTGGTGTCCATATCCCAGCAATAAGTACGATGATAAGGCACTCCTGGCACTATTTATGGCACTATAACTCAGTCCCTCATCAAAATATAGAGTTGAGAGGAATTCCAACACATCCGTTATGCGCGCCATGTCATACAATATGTTGGACTGTAAACAGAACACCTACAATTTCTTGATATGAGAAATGTACTGTTTCTTGGTACTGTCCCTCCAGGCCACAGTGATCACGTCCACCATATGATCTGATAGTCCGAGCCCCAGGAACAATCTCCTCAGAATATGCAACCCAATAAATTAATTCGGTCATGTTTGGTCATAATTTGGTCATGGTTTTCCCCAGTCACAGGGTGAACCAGCAGATTTCTGCATTTGGGGACAGCTGTAAAAGGTTGTGTTATCATTCCCAGAACAAGTAGGAACCATGGCTGTGTAGGCCAGTCAGGTGCTACCAAAATGCCTGAGGTGGAGTCTTGCCGGATCTTAAGCAAGCACCGACTGATGACGCAAAATGGGGGGAATGCATACAAAAACATTCCACCCCAGTGCAGCAAGAATGCATCTACCGCCACTGCCCCTGGGTCTGGTTCCCATGAAACATATTTTGGTAACTGGTGATAGAGCCTGGATGTAAACAAATTGATATCTGGTACGCCCTACCAAGCGACAATGTCATTAAACACTTCATGATTCAACATCCATTTTGTGTGGTCATTGAATTTCCTTGACCTGGTGTCTGCCACCATGTTGAATCTACCTGGTAAGTAGATAGCTAAAACCCAAATGTTTCTTGTAATACACCAGTGCCAAATAAGGTTAACCAATTTATCACCGTATACTGACTTGATTTCACCCATGTGATTAACGTATGCCACCGCTGTAGTGTTGTCAATCTGAAGTTGAACATGCAAATGATGCATATTGCCACAATAAGCCTTCAGCGTATAGAGTCCTCCCAACAACCCTAAGTAGTTAGAAACATAGAAAATAGGTGCAGGAGTAGGCCATTCGGCCCTTCGAGCCTTCACCGCCATTCAATGTGATCATGGCTGATCATCCAACTCAGTATCCCGTACCTGCCTTCTCTCCATACCCCCTGATCCCTTTAGCCACAAGTGCCACATCTAACACCCTCTTAAATATAGCCAATGAACTGGCCTCAACTACCTTCTGTGGCAGAGAATTCCA
This sequence comes from Raja brachyura, assembly GCA_963514005.1. The sequence goes on along the minus strand of OY740786.1, from coordinate 47,893,220 downwards.
GAGACTCACCACTCTCTGTGTAAAGAATGTTTTCCTCATTTCGATCCTAAAGGAATTCCCCCTTATCCTTAGTTAATACCATGTGACTAAAGAATTAATGACATGCACATTTCATCTACCACTGCAGCTAGAGATGGTATTAATAGCTCCCCATCCTAGAGCACTAGCATCAGTTTGTAAAATAACTGAAGGTTTATCAACCAAAACTTTACTGAAGCAATGCCGAATATTCGTTGTCCACCATTGTAACTCAGCAATGGCTTCAGCTGGCAACCGCATGGGTCTACTGAGATGACCTGCATGGAATTTGAGTGCTTGCTCCTTTGCACGTTGTAACTTTTGATAATGCAAAGGCCCAAACTGAGCAGCTGGAAAAGCAGCCACTAATTTGCCAATTATACTAGCTACATGTTGAATAGATGGTTGCTCCTTAACAATGAGATTGTTACAGGCTTCTATTAATTCTAATCTCTTGCCCCAAGGCAGTCTCAAACATGTGAATTGAGTTAATGGTAAATCCCAAATAATCAATAACTCTAGATGGTATCAACTTGGATTTAATTGGATGGATGAGAAATCCAAATCTCTAAAACACGAGTTTAGTAGCTGAAACAGCTAATTTCAGAGTTTCCCCTATGATTAGGATATCATCCAAGAATGCCATTACAATATGATTTTGAGACCGGAGTAGCCCCAGCACCGGTTTTAATAATTTTGTAAATAATCTGGGGGCTGAAGTTAACCCATTAGGCAATGCTTCAAACTGCCACAGTTGCCCCATCCAGCTAAACTTCAAATATCTCCTGTGATCCCAAAGAATGGGTACTGAATAGTATGCATCTTTAAGGTCGATGCATGCCATATAACATCCTTTGGAAACCAGTTGTTTGGCAGTAACAAAGTTTTCCATTTTGAAATGTTTATACTGCACAAAGAAGTTAAGTCAAGTCAAATCAAGGATGAGTTGGCTTCCTCCATGCTTCTTTTGCCATGTACATATATTAGACACACATTGGTGAGGTTCAAGACACGACTTCTCAATTACCCCTTTGTTGCATAATACTTCAATCTCAGCTGGTACATCCAAACATTCCTGTTGTGAAAGAACAAATGCCCGGTTCGGTGTATGCTGTGTGGGTAGAAATGATTTGAGAAGGAATTCGATTTGGAACACTTGTATACTGCGCAGTATAAATGGACTTGATGTTATCCAATGCCATTCATTCAAAAACAAGTGCAATCTCCCACCAACTTCTAACTGATCTATACAAAATATGTTCCAGAAAGAACCAGACCCACCTACCTCCATGGTTACCGGTGGATGAATGGTGTTTATTTCCACCCCACCATGACCTAAAAAAGACCTCTGCCCAGAGTGTTTGGCCTTCCCACCAGTTTCTGTGAACCATTTGTTGTTGAAGGGAGCGTAGAGGTGCTGCCGCTGGAGTAATCAAGCTTTGCTTCTTGACGGGACTTTCATTAGCCAGACCGTTTTTGCTTCGTCGTCCAGCTCCCTGGCCTGCTTTTACAGATCTTCACCGAACAAGAAATTTGGTGATTGTACGTTGCTGGCCTTGCACAGTGTCACGAATTTGGGGTTCAGGGTAGGACGGATGGCATTTTTGCGTAAGCATTTTATTTCAAAAGGTGCATTGCACATTAATGCCAGGGCATCCTGCTGCACATCAGAGAGGGGACCCCCATCCACCAACCTGGCAAAAGCCGTGATGCCTGAGGCGAGTAACTTTAGTATTTTCTGGAGCTTCACATCCTGGGTTCTGATGCCCCCTCCGATGTAACCCCAGATGGAGTGGTTAACAGCCAGCACGTTTAACAAAACACAGTTAGCAGATGTGTGATTCTTCCATTACTTGTTCTTGGAGCTGGTGTGATGCCAGGTAATTTATTCTCCTAGCCAAGTCGTCATCCAGCGGTTTACCTGTTTGTGATGGAATTGCAAATTTTGATGCCGTAGCAGGCACATCTGCTTCATGCCCTTCATGCCTCGTGGTATACTCCCCAGCTATACTTCCGAACTCGGAGTTGGACCAAAACTGACCCCTAATGTTTCCCTCCTCAGAGAGAGAGACATTGTGCAGCCCTGACACAGGTGCCGCTGCCGTGGGCCCCTGAGGAGACTCGCGCTGATATGACTCAGTTTGTTGGAGCATATCATGATGGAGCATCCTCTCCATCAGGAGCTCCATCCGGCATAAATGTCCGAAGACGCGATCCATTGTAGGAGGGGAACCCTCCTGGCCCGACTCATCCGAGTCAATGGGCCTTCCCAGCGGAGTTGCCAAGGTGCTCTCGACCAGCACCAAGTCTGAAGCTGCTGGCCAGCAACTCGGAAGGTGAAATAGACGGCCGCCCGCTACCCGCACTCCCGCGGTCTTCCGTAGCTGCTTTCCCTGCAGCCCGTCTGGACTTCACCTTGGACATTTTCTCCATAACAGTTCGTACTTGTTCTGTAACCAAGAATTATCAAGCCAAAAGAAATGACCTCAGAATCAGGTTCAAACACTTACCTGAGGATTTTTAGACTTACTGCTGGAGGAGCGACGCGCCTGCCAGCCAGTCGTTGAGCAATGCGTTAGACATAATTGACGTGCATGCGGGCTGGCGGGCTTCTTCACGGAATCACTCATGTGACTCTGAAATAAAATCTATAATCTTAGGGGAAATAATCCATGGTATTTTTAAAAAAATGGTAAATCACTGTAAATTAACTACTGTAAATATAGGATGGATATTAATAATACATTTGCAGGATTACCCAAAATCGCCATATATCTAATGGGTGGCCTGCAAACCCGTCCAGCCCGTTTGCGGTACGAGCCCGCCCCACCTCCTTTCAATGGAGAAGAAACCAGGGAGGGAAATGGGGAAACGACCGGCGGCCTGACAGGCAGGGAGGGTTATGATATAGGCAAGCTAGGCACCAAGCGCCGTGGGGAAACCACAGTGGGAGCAATAGGGCGGTAGTGGGGACACGGGACCGACTGTGGGAGGGTATATGAAATGCAAGACATCAGGATACGGAGTCGCAGGACCCTGTTTCTTCACCGGAAGGATATGTTAATGGTTCCATCTGTAGATGGTTTTGTCCGCTTCGACCAGATAGGAGCGCAGCTCTTTGGCAGGGCCGTAGATGTGTCCCAGACGTGCATAGCCCTTGTTTGTCTGGAGATGGACCACTTGTCCATGAGCGAGAGGTTTAAGTGGCCTGCTGGACCTGTCAAAGAAGCGTTTCTGCATGTCACGTTTGGATTGTAGTTGCTTCTGAACCACAGTCGGGGAACAAACAGGGCAGCAGAAGCTGGTGAGACACAAGCAGAGGAGCACGGGTTTGGCGAGACATCAGTCGTTGGGCTGGGGAACCCAGTATGAGATCACGTGCAATGTCTCTTAGGTTGAGCAAGTCCAGGTATACCCCTGATTTGGCAAGGTACGAGCGCTCCATGAGTTGTTTTGCACTCCAGACCGCACGTCCGTTGCACTCTGGGAATTCGGGGCTGCTGGTAATATGTTGATAGTCCCATCATTGTGAAAAGTTTTTAAAAGCTTGGCTGGTGAAATGTATGCCGTTGCCGGACTCAATACGTGCAGGGAAGCCGTGCACGGAGAGGTCGCGCTGCAACTTTTAGATTACTGCTTCTGAAGCAGTGGTTTGAAGTAAGTCGATTTCGAACCAGCCAGAGTAAGAGTCTACAAGGATCAGATAGAGTTTCCCATGCCATTTGAAAATTACAGTGGCTAACATTGACCATGGGAGAGAGGATACTGGGTGCGGCAGTATAGGCTGCTTTTGCTGATGTGGCATCAGACTTTTGCAAACTTCCTTTTTTTCTCGAATCTCGAACTAGGTCAGTAAAACATGTGTTGCGTCCTTTGGAGGGTTGCCTCCATGCCAGGGTGCCCCCTGTGGATGTTGTCAATGTATTTGTCCTGGAGGGCTGCTGGGACCACTGCCTTGTGGCCCTTGACAATAATTCCGTCCTTTAATACTAGCTCTTCGCAAATCTGGGCATATCTGGAGCAGGGTGTTGTGTTGTTTATCTGGCCAGCTGAGCCAGATGACAGCAGACAGCAATTGTAAGGTCTCATCAGCAGCCGTGTGTTGTGCTAGGCTGCTCAGACAGTCAGTTGGCACAAACAAAACCTTCATTACTGAGAATTGGTCCTGTTCAGAGAGTTGTTGTTCATTGGTTGTACGCGGGGCACTAGATAATGAGTCTGCTATGTGCATGCCTTTCCCTTTCTTGTAGACAATGTTGAAATCAAATCGCTGTAGTTCCATCATCATTCGCTGTAGTCATGCAGGGACAGCGTGGATGGGTTTGTTCAGGATGGCGACCAGTGGCTGGTGGTCAGTCTCGATAGTCACATACTTTCCCAAGTCTTTAAATTTAGTGCTGGAGAAAACCACTGCGAGCAGTTCCTTTTCGAACTGGGAGTAACGTTGTTCAGTGTCAGTCAGCGTACGGGAGGCGTACGAAATGGGCTTGAATTTGCCATCGGTAGTGGTCTGTAGGCATGCTGCACCTAGCCCATACTGGGACGCATTGCAGGTGAGCGTCACTGGTAATTCCAAAGCAAAATAGGCAAGAGTAGGTGCACTAGCCAGCTGTGGTTTGAGAGTGTCAAAAGCTGTTTGGTGCTGCGGGTACCAGGACCACGCCGCGTCCTTGTGAGTCAGTTCTCGTAGGGGGGCAGATATGTCACTGAGGTTGGGAATAAATTTACCCAAGTAGTTGACCATTCTGAGGAACCTTTGTAAGCTCATTCATCAGTAGGAACAGGCATTTTGTTGATAGCTGTAGTTTTCGACAGGTCTGGTTTGAGACCATCACTTGTGAACACATGTCTGACATAAGTAACCTCTGGAACTCGAAACCTGCACTTCGGGGGTTTGAGTTTGAGATGAATGTCTTTTGCACGGTCGAGTGCTATTTTTGGATTGGCGTCATGTTTAGCCAGATTGCATCTGTAGACGAGAATATCATCAACAATGATAGCTCGTGGGTACTCTGCAAACAATTGTTCCATAGTGCACTGGAAAACTTAGCTTGCGGAGTTGGGCCAAAGAGCAATCTCAGAAATTTGTATCGGCCAAAGGGGGTGCCAAACGTCGTGAGATTGGACGAGTCTGGGTCCAGTGGAATCTGCCAAAATGTATTTTTGGCATCCAGAACCGAGAATACTGCTGCGTTGCCTATCTGGGCAGCAACAACTTCTGTCATTCACATTGGGTAATGTGGGCATTTAATGGCAGTGTTAAACTGGGGTTGATGCAGATATGAATCTCATCCTTTTCTTTGTTGCAACCACCATTGTGGGAACACAGTCAGATGAGTCAGTCACTTCAGCAATAACACCCATGGAGACCATGCGCTTGAGTTCAGTGTGTATTCGGTCGTGCATGGCATGCGGAACACGATGTGGAACTCTGACCACAGGAGTAACTTTGGGATCAACAGCAATGCGGTATTTGATAGGCAATTTGCCAAGCTCGTCGTGAAACAGTTCTTTGCATTGAGAGAGTAGCTGTTGTGTGGGCCTGTCAGCGAGACAGAATTTGTGGACCGTGCAGCCAAAGTAAACTAGGCCTAGATTGTGGCATGCATTGATGCAGAGCAAAGTCCCTGAATCTCCCTTAACAATATAAAACTTTAAGGTATGGGTCTGATGGTGCACTGTAAATCAGTTTTTCCAAGTGGGTGCAGTACTTCTCCCCTGTAAGCCCGAAGATTTGCAGAGACCTTGTCAATATGTTCAGCATTACGGATTTTTTTAAACTCTCTTAATGATATGTCATTGCATTTGGCACCAGTATCTATCTTTGCATAGATAGAGGCTCCCCAAAGGCCTGTTGTTCACAAACATGGTTACCTCAGGGTCTAGTTGATTGTTAGATTAAGGGGAGGAGAGTGCGTATGGCAGAACTGGTATCTGTACTCTCTGAGAGCAGTGCAGGGGATTGTGAGTCAGGCTCTTGGAAGATGTTATTAGTAAACTCATGTTGAAGCAGGTGTAGGCTCATCCATGAAGCTGCAGGAGTCACATGGGAATGGCAGCTCTGAGCAAAGTGGTTTATTTCATTTCGGAGTCACGTGAGTGACTTCGTGAAGACCCCGCCAGGCACGCATGCGCGACATATCGTCGACGCGCGTGCGAGCAACGGGCAGGGAGGAGCGTTACTCCTCTACTGCTGGGACCTGCAGGTAAGTGAAAACTAACCCGCCGTCCCTTTTTTCTTTTCAGAGACTCTGTTCAGAGTGCTCCAGGCCGCTTCGGCACTGACTGCGGACCGCGGAATGCGGGCAGTCAGCGGCGGCTCTTATTTATGGAGTCAGGAAGAGCCCGTTGACCCAGGTGGGTCCGGGTTCACACTCGCCGGTGGAGGACGGCAGAGGCAGCTGACTCTATGCCGCAGCCCGCAGACGGGCTGGCAGCGTTTATAAGTGAGTGGGGCTTGCAGGCTCGGCGTGTGCAGTGAGCAACGGCAGAGCAACAGCCCAATTACACCGCAGCCCGCAAGGATACTGCGGGCTGTCGGCATTTATATAGAAATGGGGGGTTTGCAGGCTCGCCGTTCGCGGATAGCGACGGCAGAGCAGCAGCCCGATTACACCGCAGCCCGCAAGGATTCTGCGGGCTGTCGGCATTTATATAGAAGTGGGGGCTTGCAGGCTCGCCGTTCCCAGATAGCAACGGCAGAGCAGCACCCCGACTTACACCGCAGCCCACAGGATACTGTGGGCTCTCGGCATTAACACAGAGTAGGGGTTAGCCCCAACTCAACTCTACACAGCCTGCAATACCCCAGTGCTGTATTTAAGAGGGAATGGAGTTGCAGGAGTTATTCATATTGTTAAAAGCCCAACTTTATTTTTACAACGGGGCAGCTCGTTGACCCGGTGGGGTCCGGGCTCAACACTCACCATTCGCGCAGCGACGGCAGAGCGACAGCACATATCTGCACCGCAGCCCGCAAGGTCTGTGGGCTGACGATTTACATACCCGGGCTAGCCCGTGGACAGGATCCGGGCCCAGAGACTGCCTTTCGCGGGTAGCAGAGACGAGCAGGAGCTCTGACTCGACACCACAGGCCACAAGTATACCGCGAGTACGCTCCTCCACCGGAAGCTCATAAAGAACCTCAGGTAAGATACTAACCTTGAGTTGTTTAGCTTCTGTACTAGACTTTGCTTACAGATGGATGGGACACCAGAATGAAGGCATTGAAGTATGCTTTCCAGGGCCATGGGACTTCGGATGTGAGTCAACGCCCACCATTCCTGGAGCTGCCCGCAACGTCGGCAGCACCCGCTCTGCGGGTCAGGATAAAAACGCGGAAATCAGGGGAGCCCTGCGAGGACCCGATTCTCCTCCACGACTGAGCATGGTGCCGTAAAGTGGTAGGAGCACCGCGCAGGAGCAGGGTAGGAAAGACCCTGACACCCTACCTCTGTCACTTAGCCATAGTGACAGTGGAGCAAAGGTGCGTAACGTGTTATATTCTTGGCACGTTCTCTCTCCCCAAATATGCAGGTCACCAGAGGGAGGACCAGGGGAAGAATCACACAGCAGTCGGTAAACCCGCCATAGGAGCCGGGGTCGACTTTCCACCGGAGCAGGCCACCAGATCGTGGACCGGTGAAGGATTGAGGCCTGGGTCTGTAGGACCACATGTGCGGCTGGCACAGACTCAGCACCGAGGGAGCCTGCCTGGTTGCAGGTCGGTGTAGTCTCATCTCGGTCACCGCACCCCCTTTAGCGGCAGGACGTGACCGAACGACGCTTTGTCCCAAAGAAGGACACAGACTCAGCACCGAGGGAGCCTGCCTGGTTGCAGGTCGGTGTAGTCTCATCTCGGTCACCGCACCCCCTTTAGCGGCAGGATGTGTCCGAACGATGCTTTGTCCCAAAGGAGGACACAGACTCAGCACCGAGGGAGCCTGCCTGGTTGCAGGTCAGTGTAGTCCCATCTTGGTCACCGCACCCCCTTTAGCGGCAGGATGTGACCGAACGATGCTTTGTCCCAAAGGAGGACACAGACTCAGCACCGAGGGAGCCTGCCTGGTTGCAGGTCGGTGCAGTCTCATCTCGGTCACCGCACCCCCTTGTAGTGTCAGGAAGTGACCGAACGTTGCCTTTGTCCCTAAGGAGGACAGGCGGCAACCCCGCGCGGACGTCGGGGTACCACGCTTCGGCGGCCGGGACCAACTCATCACCGCTCATGTCTTATCAGACTAGCAGGCCGCCTCCGTTCGGAAGACGGCGGACCAGCAGCAGGTCCGTGCAGGAGTCGCTTAGCCACGCAGAAGCGGCAGGCAGCGACATCCTGTCTAGGCACCCTTGTTATCACCTCGACGAGGTGTGGGGCAATGACAGAAGCTTCAGAGATTCTCCAGAACCTGAGGAAGTCGACTTATTGTCCACAGATGTGGCAGTGGTCGCATGGCTCGGATGGAGCGCATGATGGAGCGTATCCTAGAGCACAATCTCTGCAGCTGGACCAGATGTCCTCCATTCCTGGAGGAACCTGTAGTACCTGAGAAAACCCAGGAGAAACTGCTGAATGTGGTCTCCAAGTTCGCCCAGCCGAAGCACTCGGGTCAGCCTTTTGCAGCCCAAATTAGGGGCTAGCATAAACTACCTCACCACACACCAGCTGCAGGAACAGGTCCTTACCAAGGCGATCAACAAATACAAGGCCCAATCAACTGCATCATTGAATGTACCGACAGACAACACGCCCATCTGGGGCAACAACAGTCCCGGGATAAGGGCACAGGAGCTGAAGTTACAAAAGATCCTGAAATTGCTGACGTTGGGGATTACTGCCTTTGCCAGGTCGGTTGACGGCACGGAAATGACGGCAGAGCAGGAGGATGCTCTTGCGATATTAGTCATGAAGTTAACGCTTCCCGGTATATCGCCATTTACTTGACTCCTAAACCCCATATTTGCGGGGTTGTACAAGGCATCTGCGACGCCACCACCGAGACAGCTGTTCGGTGAGGACCTGCCCATACAGGTCAAGGACCTGGATTAGGAGACGGAGGCAGTCGGGTTGATAACCCACCTCCCTCCAGCAGGCCGGCAGTGCGCAGGCAAACATCATATGCAAGATCTCAGGGGCCACCTGAATACCAGTAAGGACCTATACATGAGCAGCACCTCACCACAATCCATTGGAAAACCAGGATCCAGAACGTCAGACCCGCCGGAAACCATGGAGGCAAGGGGTCAAGTTCTCCAGAGAGTGCTGCATATATATTTAACCTCACTAAGAGAGAGAATTTACATACGTTATGGGATACATGGGTCTGATTGTCACCATCCCAGGGAACTAAGCTACAGACATCATAGAAGCATATAACGGCCTTGCTTGCACCAGGAAACCGACTATTAGAAATGCTGCTAGGCATTGGTTATCTGTAGCTACATTCTAGCTACATAATTGGCCGTTACACTATCAAAGCTTGTAAGAGCAAAATCTTGGCATTAATAGCGAATGCTAGACATTACGGGCCTATGTAGCTGCCAATCAAGGCATAAATTGAATTACTATGGTGGATTAGCAATGTTTGTGATTGTTAAATCCCATCCTTACATAAAACCCATTAGCCATGTTACAAACCGGCGCAAGCACCTACGGCTGGGACTGCTCAGATTTACTTGGAGCATGTCACGGGCTGCGGGCTTTATGCACCAATCTGCAGTATGTCCATCTCCATAGAATACCACTGAGGTGGCATATTCAAACCTTATGGGTGGTATCAAGTCAATATCTTGTGATGAATGGGAAAAAATAATTGGCTCTGGTGCATTAAAAGAAATATTTGGATATCAGCTATTTACCTTCTGGGTAGCTCTATACAGTGGCGGATACCAGGTCACAAGTGTCCAATAAACGACACTAAGTGGATCTTGAACCTCCAAATATTTGCTAAAATTATAGCATAATATGGAACACCAGATATCGACCTCCTTGTGTCCGGTGAACCACTAGATACATATATGTGTCTCTTGAGAACCAGATCCTGCGGGAGTGGTGATGGATGAGTTCTCGCTACATTGAGGGATATGGATTTCTATGCTTTCCCCATTCTGCCTCATCAGACAGGTGTTGCAGAAAACGTACCCAGTTCTGGAACATACAGGACCATGGACGTCATATAGATCGTGCAGAGAAAGTCCACTGGGAAGCACTACCTCACCTACATAGGATATGGGAGGTTTTTTGTAATCGGACCAAGACCACCTACATATCTGCTATGATCTCCAATGTGCTGGCATCCTCATTATGATGAGTCCCTCAGTTACAGTGCTGCATACAGTGCCAGGAGTGCACTGTCATCCTAGCTCAACATTGGAGTGGGATCTCACCAGCTGGTATCCAAACTACGAGGGATATGTTCTATCCATCGCTCCCCGACCACGATATAATATCTGAGAGATAAGGGTGGTGTTGACCCTACTCAGGAGCTGGTCGCTTATGACGGAGGTACCACTGGACTTTAAAAGTGGTGATGGCAATAGCACTGAATACAGCACAACGGGTCCAGACTCTACAGGAATTAAATCTGGATAGAATGATCGACCCATAATAAAGTAACTTCTTTATGAAAGAGTTACTTAAACTATACAGACCTGCGACTACAGGTCTGGAAAAGGCCATCAGGAATATGGAGGCGGATCTGTTGTCAGCCATGGAAACCCTCGTCACAGGGTGACGGTGCAGACTATCTCAAGATGGCTTAAGGTGGTATTCGGTGCAGCAGGTAAGACACTAAACATTTTGAAATGTCATTCTACCAAGGCTGCATCCACATCAGGGACGAGGACCATGGAGGTGTTCATGGAGCATGTCCTCGCGATAGCGGGCTGGGCCAGTGAAACTACATTTCAGCGGTTTCATATCTAACCTGTGGCCGTTCCCGCAATGTTACGCACGTTTAAGTGCTGTCCCTAAACGTTTGTCCCCGAGTTCAGGGGTTTATTGTTGTATTAACAATAATGTTATTATTTTTCAGCTTGTTCAAGTCTGAAATTCGTTAACATACTTCCTCCATCAGTATTACGGCAGAGTGTGAGCATGGACGTGGTCCAGGGCATGTAATCACAGAGCTTTGAAGTCTTCACGAAGTCACTCACGTGACTCCGAATTGAAATAGTAAGATTAAACGAGAACTTACCAGTTTGAAGTTTGATCTTTATTTTATGAGGAGTTGCGATGAGGGATTTCGTGCCCTCCGCTCCCAACCCTCTACCATAATATCAACTGGTATATAGTGTCTCTTCAATCTTACTATAACAAGTCATTTCTGTTGTTGGTTCTGTGATTCCACACCGCTGCTTTGAAGTATGTCGCGCATGCGTGCCTGGCAGGGTCTTCACGAAATCCCTCATCGCAACTCCTCATAAAATAAAGATCAAACTTCAAACTGGTAAGTCCTCATTTAATCTTACTAATTTATTGCAGAAATTACAGGTTTTCCCATAGGCAGCCCAGAATTGATGACCCATAGCATGGAATAGTTGCAATTTTGACAATGAGCTGCAGACCCAGTGTGGGGGTTGCAAGGGGAGAGATTAACACTATGCTGCAAACAATGACTGGAGAGCACAGAGTCAGTATGGGTACAGATGTTATCTGAGAAATACGACAGGCATGTTCTGTTTGCTCATGGGTTTCATCAATGTTTGAAAGAAACTCACCTCATAGTTTGCTGTCAAGCATGCCTCCCACAAGTTTATCCCGGGTGAGTTCATCCTGTAAACCCCGAAAGTGACAGCATGCAGCCACGAGCTTCATTCTCTGATAAAGTGTTCAATTGGTTCGTCGATCCACTGTAAGCGAGCATAGAACTTGGTCCTTTCAATAATGTAATTAGAGGGCAGGTCACACAGCTCTCTGAACTTTCCAAAACCACAGAGTCGTCGATTGTTTCAGCACGCATTCTGACCTGACTGTCATCTTTCAAAACAGCAGGAGCAAAAGTGAAGATGTCAGCATGATTCATTGCTTCAGGTCCCGCCAAATTAAGCAGTACAGAGGCACACACCTCAGGGTGGGGGGGGGGGGGGGGGGGGGGGGGGGGGTATTTCGAAGAACGATGCGAGCATAATGAGTGTAGTCACGCTGGAACAGACACCAACGTTCAACAATGTCAGAATCAAAGATCGGAGGCCTTGGACGGTGACACAAGTTTGCCATGATTAAGATTTAAAAAAAACACAAATTAATCAGAAGAAAATAAAACCCGGTAAACATGAGCAGAGTGGGCAAGATTCACTCTTTGACAGCAGGTAATGGGTCAAGTCAAACACACATCAAGATACAACACATATTTATTAAATCTACATACAGCAAGGATCTGCAGTCATCACATCTCTGAGCTGCTATTCATTTCTAACAACGTAAGCAGGCTCTTGATAATATGAAGTACATAGTAGGCGGAGTCACTACCAACAATCACTATAATTGGCTAGTATGAAAAGCCTATCTACAACTATGTTGAAGACTATCTACGACTACCTTCGACTGCCTTTGATTACCTTCAACTACCCTCGATTACCTATGAATAACATGCCGACCTACTACGACCTACCTCGACTAGACGTACAAGTAAAAAAAATATTGATTTTCTCCACGGCGACCTTTTTTTACTCGCGGCCATTTTTCAGCATGTTGAAGAATACGCCGCGACCAAGCTGAGGCCTGGAGTACGTGGGGACTACTCTTGAGCATGAAGGAGAGTTACAAAGATCTCATAGGACCTCGTGTCGACCATGCTGCGAGTATGAGTCAAAGGAAAACTCATCTGAACTCACGGATTAGGTCGCCGCAGTGGGACAGCCCCATTATCAGTATATTCTGGTTTAATTTCAGACTGCATGTATCTTCAGTATGTTAATGTGTAATATAGAAATAATATGATAATAATTTTGAAATAGCATGAGAACAAAATTCAAGTTTTGGTCACAATTTGACAATTCAGTTGATTAAAATGATACATCAATCTCAAAAAGTTAAATTTAATTGCATGATTGAATCAATTAGCACTTGGTAAGTATTGCCACAAACATGTGAAATTTCCAGATGTAACCCTCGCCCTAAGTTACTTAGTAGACTGAATTTTGTTTTTTAATTGAGAGTTATGACTGTTATTAATATCAATTATCAATATCACTGCATAGCTGTATTCAGATGTGAACAGCTTTAACAATGGAAAAGATAGCATAAGAATGTTTATGGCAATAGAAGTATAACATTGGGGTTATATAGAAGCTTCAATATAACCTGCAAACTTATTTATAACAACTAATAATTTATTGTATTTTTATTTATTGCTTTTATAGCTGCAGCAAGTACACACACACACACAAACACACACGGGTTCTGGATCCATTCCTTGATATAACAAATTGTAATAGATTCCAATTTCTCTCTATTACACCTTTATGAGACCAACCCATGTTGAAACTCTCCTCAAAATCAATGCAATGCACAATTAAATCACTCTCTTTTCCCTGAACCTCCCTCAATCCTCTCTATACCCTACAATCCGCTAATCTGGTCACTTTGGCAGCAAACCCCTGGCTTCCTACTCAGGCACCACAATAGCACAGAGCTATAGTGACTAGAATGTAATTCTGACCTCCAATAATGTTTGGGTGGAGAACATATGGGGTTCCTCCAAGTGTTCCAGTTTTCTCACACATCCCAAAGATGTGCAGGTTGGTCAGTTAATTGTAAATTAGTCCAACAAGTAGCTAATATTGGATATGGGGGGAGTTAAGGGGAACATGGGGAGAATAGAAAAAGATATTGTGTAGAAATAGAGCAAAATGGATGTTTGACCAAGTGGGCCAAAGGGCTGTTTGCATGCTGTGTAATTCTTTGACTATCTCGTTAGTTTATTGAGCAAAAAAAAAAGCAAAAATCAGTCGTATTTGAATCCATGACCAACATAAAGTATTATTACTGCATTTGTGAACTAAAATGAGCAAGTAGGACATCTGTTGTGCTCTATAGGCTCTCAATTATTATTGGCATGTCATATTTCAAATGTGCTTTGAGGCAGTCAGCTTCTGTTGTTTCAAGGCCTATACAGATGTAGGATAACTTGACCTTGTGTGTTTGTGTTCAAACGTGCAGGTTACCTAGCAACTATTAAATTAGAATTTTTAAATGGACACAAAAAAAAAAACAATTTCAATTCAAACAGCAGGCAATTAACATTTTTACATATCTAAACTAAGCAGCGTCACAAAGTTTGGAGGTCGTCTTCCGGTGGCGCCATCATGAGGTGAAGACGCCCTCCCAGCCAGCTCCATAAGAAGGTTGAAGAAAACGGGGTAAAAAACGCTGAAAAAGATTTACCTGTCATCTGAAATCTCAGTACTGATTAATACGGAATTGCTGAGTGACGTTTTCAGCCCTGCGACAGCATGCATCGAACCCCAGAAGAAAAACTGAAAACCCGGCTACCGACCACTCGGGATCCGGTAGGCCGTTCTGAAGCCTCGATCTCGGGTAGAACCCGATCCCAGGAAGACATTGCAGGGAAAAAGCCTTCTGGAGCTGAAGAATTTAAAATGAAACTGGAGATGGAAGGATTGAAAACTCTTATTGAAAAAGAGATGGGAGGCATTAAAACCGAATTATTGAATTTAAAGAAAGATATGAAAAAGTTGAATATTAAGGAGGAAGTCGAAAAGATTAATGAAGATGTGAAAGACTTGAAAACTGAAATAAAAGACTTGAAGACTGAAATCACTGAATCTGCTCAAGCATTGAAAAGAGAGATAACGGATAAGTTAAAAGAGCAGAACAAACAGATGAAAATTAAAATCGAAACTCTGGTGAAAGACAAACTGTCTGAGGTTGAAGAAGCATTGAATTTACATTCGACAGATATAAGCATTATTAAAGACTTAGCTGAATCATCGGCTCGGAATTCAGACAGAGACATAAAACGCTTATCTGAACTTCTGGACAAGATAACAGAAAAATGCACGGAGTTGGAAGGCTACCAAAGAAGGTCGAACCTAAGAATTGTGGGCATTCCGGAAGGCATGGAGCGGAATAACCCACGAGGATTTACAGCAGATTTACTGCAACAAGTTTTAGCCTTGGATCAGAAACCCTTATTAGCTCGTGCTCACAGAGTAAAGAGGCGTTTTAAAGGACCTGGTGCTCCGCCAAGACAAATGATTTTAAAAGTACAGAATGATTATGAACTGGAAGAAATGATGGGTAAGATTGTAAGAAGTAAAAATCTTACTTTTGAAGGAGCACGAATCAGTATTTACCGAGATTACCCTGCTGAAGTTGCCAAGAAACGAAACGCATTCAGGGAGACTAAAAGAATTCTGAGAGAATTGAAGGATGTAAGGTATACTTTGAGATACCCCGCCACTTTGAGGGTGACCTATGACAATCAAGATCATTTCTTCAAGAACCCACAAAATGCACTTGACTTTGCGCAGGGGATTAAGAATCAAGAAGAAGACTGAATAATACTTCACCTTTGAACTATATTAATGAATAACTGTATATTTACATCTGGTTTAAAGGATTACCAGATTATGGACTGGTTATAGACTGGCTACAATCAAGAAAGATGAAGAAATGAGAGGACCTGTTCCCTACACCAAAGAGTGGACTGGACTTTCTCTTATGGATATTATTAATTAGAATAATAACAATACTAATAGAAATAATTAACATACAATAAAATACTAATATACTAAAACCTAACCGGTAGTACTGTTACTAACTAAAACAATAATAAATACTAATCACTAAGGCTTAGGTATAAGTAACTTTCTTATTACTTCCCACATACATATAATTTACTCATCAATAATTAATACTAATCTACATAAAATTAAAACAAATAGTAATTAGTAAATATATTTCCTAAGATCATACATTTGATTATACCAATAATAGTTAAGATTTCCTTGATTTTTGCATTTAAATATGTTATAGGATTGATGAAACATTTTAGAATTATATATTCCCGTTAAAATACTTTTTGTAAGACAATAACTTTAAGGACTTATGGAGCTGGCGAGTTAACATCATCTACACTGGAAGTCTGTAGATGGCTAGCCATGCTAGTATGGCTTTCACTAACTGCACCTACTATAGCTGTAGTTTTTCCTTACTTTTCACTATTTACTAACCCTTTTTTCTATCTTCTGTTTTTTTACATTTTCTCATGTTTTTATTTTTTTACATCACAGTGGACTCGTAATCACAAAAGATATATCCGTGCGATATATTTGAAAATCTTGAAATTCGTCCATCCGGAGTTCGGGGGTAAGGTCGGGTATGTCGAGCTGAGACATGTGAACCATTATAGACCACCTTAAATAAAATGCAGGACTTAAAAAAGAATTTGGGGAATGAGGGAATAATCTTTGGCAGTTGGAATGTTAAAGGTCTTAATGAACCTATTAAAAGGGGTAAAGTATTGGCACATTTGCAAGCACTTAAAATCGACGTTGCGTTCCTTCAAGAGACGCATCTAAAAAAAGATGCCGAGCATAGATTAAAGGCTAAATGGATTGACAAAATATATCATTCCTCTTTTACTCATAAATCTAGAGGCGTAGCAATACTGATACGTAAAGGTACTTTATTCAAACATACATCAACTATAATTGATAAAGATGGAAGATTTATTATTGTAACGGGTGAATTATATGCCCAAAAAGTAATATTAGTCAATATATATGGCCCAAATTTTGACAGTCCAATTTTTTTAAAGAAAATATTTAATACAATTCCTGATCATGCACAACATAATTTAATAATTGGAGGAGATTTAAATTGTACTTTAGATCCTTATTTAGATAGATCGTCAGGACAGAGGAAACTTAAATCACACTCCAGTGATTTAATAAATGCATACATTGACACTAGTAAAGTTAGAGATGTTTGGAGAATGGAACACCCATCAGGACGAGATTATTCATTTTACTCCTCGGTACATAAAACATATTCTAGAATTGACTATTTCCTTGTAGATATAAAGCTTATTCCATACATCTATAACTCTAAATACCACAGTATCATTATTTCAGATCACGCTCCATTAACATTTAATATTAAATTTAATGATAACATGAAAATACGAGGACAATGGAGACTTAATCCACAAATTTTGAAGGATAAGTCAACCAATGAATATATTATAAAGCAGATTAAGACTTTTTTTGAAATAAACGATAAACCAGAAATATCTCCATCCCTACTATGGGAAACTTTTAAAGCTTTTACTCGTGGAATTATGATATCTTCACAAGCATTTCACAACAAAGAAAAGCGGAAGGAACAAAATATTCTGGAAACGGAGATAAAACAATTAGATATAGAAAATGCCCTCAACCCTACAATGATAACACATAATAAAATTACTGCATTAAAATATAAATTAAATAAGATATATGCTGACCAAGTGGTTAAATTATATCAATACACAAAACAAATACAATTTGAATTTGGGGACAAACCACAAAAATTACTGGCTCGCCAATTACGAAAAATACAGGGAGAAAAAATAATACATCGGATTAAATCAGAAAATGGTGAATTCCTAACACAGAATAAAGATATTAATGAGAGATTTTTACAATATTATAAAGATTTATATTCTTCCAAAACGACTGAAAATCAGATAGGAATTAATACATTCTTAAATGACTGTAATCTAATAGGATTGGGTGTAGATGATGCAAAACTATTAAATGCTGAATTAACAGTTAAAGAAATTGAGGATTCTATTATATCATTAAAAAACGGGAAAACTCCAGGACCAGATGGTATTGGTTCGGAATTTTATAAATCATACACGGATCTGATAACACCTTATTTGAAGACACTTTACGAATATATATATGCGCAACAGAGGTTACCAGAAACACTAAACGAATCCATTATAACACTCATACCAAAAATGGATAAAGACCTAGATGATCCGGGATCATATAGAGCTATTGCTCTCTTAAATACGGATCAAAAGATATTAACTAAAATATTAGCTAAAAGATTAAGTGTAGTGATTAATAAAATAATACACCCGGATCAAACAGGATTTATACCTAAACGATACTCATCATATAACCTGAGACGATTGTTTAATATTATATACTCGAAAAGGAGTTATAATAAAGACTTAGTAATAATATCGTTAGATGCAGAGAAAGCTTTTGACCAAGTTGAATGGCCATATTTATTTGCGGTTATGGAAAAGTTAAATTTGGGAGACAAGTTTATAAAATGGATCAAATTACTATATACAAATCCAACTGCTAAAATCTTAACCAACCAAATGATATCTACCAAATTTAATTTATTTCGAGGATGCAGACAAGGTTGTCCCCTATCACCATTGTTATTTGCGTTGGCTATAGAGCCATTAGCCATTCGGGTAAGATTACACCCCGAAATTTTTGGATATGAAACTAGCGAAACAAGAAATAAAATTTCTCTATATGCAGATGACGTATTATTATATATTAAAAAACCAGAAATTAGCATACCTAATTTATTGAATTTAATAACTCAATTCGGCTTGTTTTCTGGATACAGAATCAATTGGAATAAAAGCGAACTTATGCCATTAACACAAGATAATTTAACTACATTAAAACAATTTCCTTTTAAAATTGTTAATGAACAGATTAAGTATTTAGGAATTCACGTTACAAAAAAATATGATTCTTTATTTAAATATAATTTTTTACCTATACTAAATAAATTATCTAAGAATATTTTATATTGGAGAACACTACCTATCTCAATGATAGGTAGAATTAATGCGATAAAAATGATTTTTCTCCCACAATTATTATATTTATTTCAAATGATCCCGATATATCTTTCTAAGAATTTTTTTAAAAAGGTTGACTCTATAGTCACTAATTTTATTTGGGACTATAAAAGCCATAGAATAAATAAAAAATATTTATGTAAATCGAAAATTAATGGAGGTTTAACTTTACCTAATTTTATATATTATTACTGGTCAGTTAGTATTAAGAATATGAACTTTTGGTGGGTTGAACTGGATGAAAATCCAAACTGGTTACTTATGGAAAAGGAAGACTGCTTACCGTATGAAATCAGTTCCATATTATTTTCTAAAATTAAAATATCTAAGAAAATTTATCGTGAAAACCCAATAATTAATAGTGAAATTAATATTTGGAGACAGTTAAAAAGAACGTTAAAACTAGAAGATATCCCATTAGTTCTTCCCATTGCTAATAATGTAAGTTTTAAACCATCCCTGGAAAATTTAGGATTCTTACAATGGAAAAATAAAGGGATTAATAAGATCAGTGACCTCTACAGGGACAATCTGTATCTTTCATTTAAAGAAATACAGGAAATATATGGACTACACTCTAAACATTACTTCAGATATCTACAAATAACTAACTACATTAAAACAACTGCACATGAATATAAAAAGAGAAAGACGGGAATTCTAGATGAATGCTTGAATAAACACCCAAACACGGAAAAATTAATATCATACATTTATAATATTTTATTAGAAAATGATATACCCAATACGGAAAAGTACAGACAACTATGGGAAAATGAAATAGGTGAAACAATCGAACCCGATATCTGGGAGGAAAGTTTACGATATATACATAATTGTTCATTAAATTCTAGACACTCTCTGATACAATTCAAAGTTTTACATAGATTGCATTTTTCAAAATCTAAATTACATAGAATGTTTTCTAATGTATCTCCTATATGTGACAAATGCCAATACCCAGAAGCTAATTTAACACATTCTTTTACAACTTGTATAAAAATTACGAATTTTTGGTTGAAAATATTTAAGGTAATCTCGAATGTTGTAAATAAGAATTTAGTTCCAGACTCAAAATTAATAATATTGGGAATTTTAGAAAGGGATCAATTACTCACGACAGCACAAAGAACTTTCATAGATTATAGTTTAATAATTGGTAAAAAATTAATTTTACAATTTTGGAAAGGCCCCATACCCCCTACAATCAAATTGTGGATTTCAGGAATGGCTGAGACTTTACACTTGGAAAGAATAAGACTTGCACTTTTAGGCAAGTTGGACCAATTTAATCTGATTTGGTCTCCATTCCTTGAATATCTTAAGGGACCAATATGACTCTGTTTGTGGACCTGATCGAGACCTGAACAAAGGATTGAACGAAGAATAATACATTATTGATCACGGATATATTATTATATAAATTCTGTTTGTAGAATATACCACTGTTATTTTATTTACTTTTCTCTTTTGGTTACTTTATAACTATTTTTATGTTAACCATTTTTCACACTTTCCTACTTTTCACTAAAAAAACTACAATAAAATGTTTAGAAGTATATATAAGAAAATATGGTAATTATTACCTATCTCTTTAACAAGAACGTTGTTCTTATATGTACTTATATTTGTACTTACACTTGTACTTATACTTCTAATAAAAAAATTATTCTTAACAAAGTTTGGAGGTCAAACTATTTTAATGTGGGTTTATTTTAGCCATGTAATTACAATTTATGTAGGATCCGACCTCTACAGCCGTAATGCTTGTCACTTACCAAAGGCACAGTGCTATTTGACAGACAGCATTGCCTCTATTGCTCCCATCTCCTCACAAGAGCATTGGCTTAGTATAACATTTCAAATATTGTTTTGTGTAAGACAATGTAATTTGCAACACTGATGCATTCACCCCACTGCCATTGTTGATAATTCGCTATGTTTAAGAAACACTTTAATATTCACCACTAGAACAATAAAATGTGGTGATGTTCAAACATTGCAGCCTGATGGCAGTCTGTATTGAAGTAGAACTATCAACTTTAATATTTAAATCAAGGTTAGGGGTGTAGTATTGTTCCCTCAGTAATTAATATGCTTGAGTAAACAGTACCATTATAATTAACATTAATGTAAGCAAATGATTAAGGACTATTTATTATGTGATTGCAGTTATGTTCCAAAACCAAAATTTGAAAACCTTCTCCGCCTGTACCTCCTGACAATAAATGTTAATATCTAAGAAATGATCAGCTTTACTGTCATGGTTTCATCACAGTGCCGACTGTATATTGGAAACAGCTATTCTGTGCAGCATAAAGACATATGTCAAATAAATTCCACTAAGCAACCGTTGTTATATAAATCATTTTTTTGCAAATAAATGAGGAAAATCAAGATTGCAAAAGGAACTCTTTACTGGTGTGATTCCTTCTGTAGATTTAATTTTATTGTAGAACTCAAACAAATAGAAATAGCATGTGGTACATACATGGTGATAACATTCCCTTAGATGCCGACAGAATATGAAAAAAACATTTGCCTTCATTTTGATTTAACTCCACAGTGTTCTATAATCATCAAGAGACAAAGGCTTGTTACCACAGCAACTTTGTTTTTCTTGAAGAATTTATTTACTGTGAAGGCAATTTAAAATGTCATGGCATAAGATCACTGACTATTGCTGCTATCATTTTAATCTACCTGAGAAATTGCAGTTGCAATAACAATCAATTTATATGGAACATCTATTTCCTTCATGCAACCTCATGTTTTCAGCAAGTGGCACATACTATGCTTTTATCATTTCAATTCATACTAATTATTGTCTATCATTAAATATAGTTGACTTCAAATAATAAATAAAATATAGTTGGCTTCATCTATATTACTAAAACCCTTCTCTTGTTTGTTTGTGTGTATGTATGTGTGTGTGTGTGTCATCTGGGCACAATCTGGTTAATTCCTATTTTCTTCCAAACGCTAGGCCACAGCCTTCCCCTTTTCACACATTCCACTCAGATGTTCCCCCTGGAGGCGATAAACATCTTCCCGTCGCATTTCCTCCTATATTTCGGAACTTTTTGATCCTTGAAATTTTAAAAACAGCTCAAACTCACCCATTTAATGAAAACAAAATCCGACTGATGTCACAATGTACTCGCAAGGTAGGACGGGACACTCCGGGAGGGAGGGGCACTCCAGCACTCGTGGTCCAGCACCTGTCGCGTGAGTGACGTCACAATGCACTTGCAAGGCAGGACGGGACACTCCGGGGGAGGAGCCTTCCAGTGCTCGCAGTGATCGAAGAGTGGTGACGGCTGCCGGCGGCCTGGTGCCCTGCGGCCACCCGGTGCTTGGTGGGAGGCTGCTGCCGTGGGCCTGTGCTGGATCCGAACCTGGTGCTCCCCCCCTCCCCCCCCCCCCAGACCACGTTGGAGACTGAACCCAATGGGTCCCACTTGGTGTAGTGTATTACTAAAACTCTTGTCTTGTTTGTTTGCTGGTTTATGTTGTACTTCTATTTGTGCAAATACGGTACACAATAGCGCTACAATTTATGGGTCACCTCACTCACCATAGTCCTGTGGTGTAAATGAAACAAGTTTTGTTCAGATTGCTGGTATATTTTAAAAGTTATTAACATTTAAAACTTAAATTAACAAAAGACGCCCCTACCTGCGCATGCACAGATGGGGGAGGGTTCCTGTGCGCATTTTTATGGGCATCAGAAAGGGCACCCAATGGGTCCTCAGCTGCGCCTGCGCAGTTAGGGCCTTTCCAGAATTCAGATCACCATCTGTTTTTCACGACGGTGACACGGGTATGATTACTTCCATTTTAATGTTGCTCCCAGCCTGCGGGGATCTGCTGCCCTGGCACTGAGCCTAGGGCTGCATCTGCGGGTGGCAGTGGGCGGAGGCGGGGAAAGGCCTCGCTGACAGTCCAGGGCCAGGGCGCTTAGGCGGGCTCTGAGGCCGACGGCAGCTGCTGCTGCTCCAGGCCCACTCGGTGGGCTTCGGTGGCAGGGAGAGGCTGTGCTGAGGCACTGCTGCTCCAGGCACATAAAGAGGGAAAGGCGCAGCACCCTCGAAATCCTGGTGAGGGGAGGAGGGAGCGTGGAGTGATTGAGGGAGAGGAGGGGGTAGGAATAGAGAAGGGGAAAGTGGGGGATGTGAGGATGGATACTGGGGGGGTAGGGGGAGGTGAGGAGTGGGGGAGGTGGGGGATAGAGGGATAGGAGGGGGTTAGGGAGGGGAGAACATTTAGGGTTGGAGGTAGGGAGTGACTGAGGGTCAGAGAAAGGAGAGGGAGGGAGAGGTGAGGGACGGATTGGGCAGGGTAGGAGGGGAGGGGAAAGAAGGGGGGAGGGTGAAGAGGAGGGGGAAGGGAGTGCTGGGGATGAGGGAAACTGAGCCCTGCCTGTGCAGTTGGGGGCTATGGGTGAGTGGTGGAATATTGCATTGGAGGAACGGTTTGCATTGGGGAACAGGTGAGTGTGGAATATTGCATTGGGGAACGACGAGGCAAAACTCAACACGGTCTCCCTAAAGCTACCTTCATTGTGGACCTCGCAGCCAGGGATTTGGTTTTGACAGGCTGAGTCCCAGTTTTTCACCGACGAGACTCGCTATCGCTAAGCGCACTTGACCAGCTGACGGCAGGTCGGGTCATTCTTTACCCGAATAATCCGCTGAGGGCAGGTAAGTACACAGGCCTCAAGGACCTGCTGCACCGGATCTACGGGCCAAGCCGTATGTAGCGCGCCTGTCAAGTCCTTAGCATGGGCGGGCTCAGCAACCGGATGCCTTCGGCCCTCATGAGCGAGATGCTAACGCTCATGGGCGACCACGTGCCCTGCCCGCTCTTTAAATTTACCTACCTGCAGCAGTTGCCACGCTACATCTGCCGGTAGCTCGTGGGGGAGCGCTTTGAAGATCCCATCCAGCTAGCAGCCCACGCTGATAAACTGTGGCTGTCTGACCAGCAGCAGGTGGGCGTTCTGGAATACCTGGAACCACTGGAATCACCGGAATCGCTGGACCGGATTGATTCAACACCCTGGCAGGCCCAGCGACCCAGGACGATGCCCTGGCAGACCCAGCCACCCAAGACCACGCCCACATTATGGACACGTTCAAAACAGACCAGAAAAGTGGCACAGGAGAGGAGGATGGCTGAGCCACAGACCAGACAAGTGGCACAGGAGAAGAGGA
Organism: Raja brachyura; assembly: GCA_963514005.1. The sequence continues at coordinate 47,869,144 of OY740786.1, read as the reverse complement.
TGCCTGAGCAGGACCCAGGACAACCAAGGAGAAGAATGTGGTGTTTTTTACCACCAGCACTGGGGTTCAGTAGCACGCCAATGCTGCCAGCCATGTTTTTTTCCAGGAAATGACAGTGCCGGCCGCTGATAGTCATCGATGGATCCGCAGGATCCATCGACTGTATGCCTGGGACCGGCGCACGGTGTTCAAGTTCTTGGTGGACACCGGGGCAAAGGTCAGTGTATTGCCCCATCTGGACTAGACCTTCGTGCTGGCAAGTGTCCCCCTCCCCCCGTTAGCTGCTGCAAATGGCAGTTTAATCCACACATATGGTGTCCGCACGTTTCCTGTAATTTTAGGCGCGTGCCATTTCTCCTGGCCATGTATCATCGCGGACGTGGCCCAGCCGCTGCTGGGCGCAGATTTCTTGTGGGCACAATCGCTCCTCATGGAGCTTTACTGCACCCACCGCACCGGTCAGCAACCCCGCAGCGACGGTGGACAATGTCTATGCCCAGGTACTTGCTGAGTTTCCAGATATTGTCACCCCCAAGTTCGGCTTGTCCAGCCTGAGGTACAGTGTCATGCACCATTTTCTGACATTAGGTCCACCGCTCCTGACAAGCTCCTGATAGCAAAGGTGGAGTTTCGGAGTATGGAGGCCATGGGCATCATTCGACACTAGTTTCACCGCTGCACATGGTGCCAAATGTGTCCAGCGGCTGGAGGCCATGTGGGGACTACTGCCATCTTAACGAGGCCACGACCGCTGACCGTTACCCAATTCCCCACATATAGGAATTCTCTGCACATCTGAGGTTCTTCTCCAAGATCGACCTAGTCCGGGGATATCGCCAGATCCCCGTGCGACCAGAGGATGTCCCCAAGACGGCAATTATCACCCTGTTCAGGTTGTTCAAGTTCCTGCGGATGCCCTTCGGACTTAAGAATGCCATGCAGGCCTATTAGCGCCTGATGGACACCATGGTGCGTGGGCTTGACTTCCTGTTTGTCTACATGGACAACATCCTCATGGCAAGTCACTCACGAGAGAAACATTGCACCCATCTGCGTCTATTCTTCCAGCGCCTCAGTGACCATGGCCTCATAATTAACTCTTGGAAGTGCCAATTCAGTCTTTGGAACTTCCTGGGGCATCGGGTGACAAGGCACAGAGCAGTGCCTCTGCCAGACAGGGTTGAGGCAATCCGCCAGTTCCCGGGGCCTGCTACGGTACGTGGCCTCCAGGAGTTCGTAGGGATGGTCGCATTTTTCCACCGGTTTGTTCCCACGTCAGCCAAACTTTTGTGGCCACTTTTCCAGTTGCTGATGGGCAAGCAACGGGAGATACAGTGAGGCGGTGTCGCCACGGCGGCATTTGACGGGGCGAAGGAGGGCACGGCTCGGCCGATTATGCTCGTGCATCCGTCGGCCGATGCCCACACAGCCCATATCATGGTTGCCTCGAACTCCGCGGTTGACGGTGTTTTGGAACCTTTGGTTAACAGCCATTAGTGGCCTCTCACCTTCTTTAGCCTTCACCTGACCTACAGTACTTTCGACCGGGAGTTGCTCGCCTTACACCTCGCAGTGCGGCACTTCCGGTACTTCCTTGAGGGCCGTTCCTTCGTAGCCTTCACAGACCACAAGCCCCTCATGTTTACTTTCGCGAAGGTTTCGGATCCTTGGTCCGCCCGTAGGCAGCGCCAGCTGCCGGCTATTTTCGAGTATGCAACGGTCGTCCGACACATTGCCGGCAAATGCAGCCTCGTGACAGACACTTTGTCCCATCTGGCAATTGCAGCTGTGCTTAACCCGGCTACGGGAATAGATTACTCTGCCTTGGCTGCGGCCCAGCTGGCGGATGATGAGATGCCGGCGTCTGGCACCATGATCTCTGGCTTGGTGCTTGAGGACGTGCCATTGGGTCCCTCAGGTTCCATCCTCTGTGACCTATCCACGGATCAGCCGAGGCCTATCGTTCCGACGGCCTAGCACTGTTGTGTCTTTGTGGTGATCCATGGGCTGGCCCACCATTCCATCCGGGTCACGGTTGCTATGGTGGCTGCAAGGTTTATGTGGCATGGACTTCGGAAGCAGGTGGCTTGTTGGGCCCGGGCGTGCATCCTGTGCCAGACATCAAAGGTGTATTGACAGGACCAGGCGCCCGTTCAAGACTTCACATTTCCACGCTGGCGATTCGATCACGTACATGTGGACATCGTGGGGCCACTGCCTCCATGCCAGGGTGTATCACACTTGCTTACGGTGGTTGACCATTTCACGTGGTGGCCGGAGGCCATCCTGCTCAAGGACACATCAACTCAGTCGTGCGCTCGTGCCCTCGTGGCAACTTGGATTGTCCGCTTTGGGGTTCCACTTCACATCACGCCTGACCGGGGCGCCAAGTTCACATCTGAACTGTGGTCCGCCATGGCCCACCTGTTGGGGACGCAGCTCCACCACGCGACAGCATACCTTCCCCAGTCAAATGGGTTGGTGGAGAGGTTCCACCACTGTCTGAAGGCTGCCCTGAAGGCTTATCTCACGGGCCCTTCGTGGATGGACAAGTTGCCATGTGTCCTGTTGGGGATTCGGACATCGTCCACTGTGGAGTTGGTTTATGGTGGTCCGCTGACCATCCCTGGGCAGTTTGTCCCTGCTCCTGATGGGTCCCAGGAACTCCCATCATCGGAGAGTCGGTGCCCTGTCTCCCATCCCAACGTCGCATCATGGAGTGGCCCCTTCCCATGTGTCACTGCCACTGATGGGATGTCCGTGCGTTTTTCTTCGCCGTGACTCCTACAGGCCGTCCTTGCAGCGCCCATATGAAGGTCCCTTTCGCGTGCTGCAGCATGAGCCTACTGCATTTGATTTGGACATGGGAAGCCGGCGTGAAACTGTGTCTGTGGCTCAGTTGAAACCGGCCCACTTGGACCTGAGTGAGCCAGTCCATGTGGCTCAAACATCCCATCGCGGACATTAGCCATCCCGGGCTCCCGGAGATTCTTCCGAACCGAGCAAGCCCCCGGGGCATGCGATTATATCTACACGTTCGGGCCGCCTTGTTTGGCATCCCGTCCAGTTCGGTGCCTCTGGTTCTAGGGGGGGTCATGTGGCGGCACTTGGTGGCACCCAAGGGCATGCTGAGCCATCGGCTCTAGAAGGTGGCATCTTGGTGAGGGAGGCCCTAGTCACGGGGTCGGTACCTGAGTTGGTATTTAAGGCCAGGCAACGCCCGTGTAAATTAGTGGATACATTCGCAAATAGCATCAAATCTATTTAAATTTTCCACTAATCTTATTCAATAACTTCAATGGATTAGGTAGATGTCCAATCAATGGTTGATTTCTTGCTGGATTGTCATCAGCCTTGCAGGGGTCCAGGGTGGTAATTCTCAGATTTCAAAAGCAGAATTTGGGCATAGAGCACCAGAGACCTGGGCTCGATCCTAACAACGGGCGCTGCCTGTATGGAGTTTATACATTCTCCCTGTTACCTGCATGGGATTTCTCCGAGATCTTTGGTTTCTTCCCACTTCCCAAAGACATGGTTTGTAGGTTAATTGGCTTGGTATAATTATAAAATTGCCCCTATTGCATGTAGGATAGTGTTCATGTGCAGGGATTGCTGGTCGGCGCAGACTCAATGGGCCAAAGGTGTTTCCGAGCTGTATCTCTAAACTAAACTAACCTATCTCTAATACAGCATAAAGGTGGAAATTCATCCAACAAATATCTGTCATTGTAGCACATATTTGTTGAAGGAAATACCTCTATCCTAAACTTTTTATTTAATTTATGCAAATCATTTATAATTTTGTTGGCTGGAGAATTATTTTTAAGACCAATGGATTCTCAGTAGCTCTTTTAAATCTGAATGCAATAAATGAGGAAAGAGAATAAATAACATGCCTTAATAGCAGAAACCATTGCTCAAAAATTACGGGAAAAGTCATAGGATGTTTATTGAAAATAGTGTTAATTCTGTTCTAATAATAGAGCTATTTGTGGTGAGGAAAAGTCTCAAGATATGAACTGCTGGATGATTTGTCCAAATTCATTATTCATGAATAAGACAGAACTTATATTTACATTATTATACTCATTAAAAATTCTTCAAAATGTTCAGGCTTATACTTAAGAATCTAAAAGATTCATATGATAACAACTGCTTCTCTAATACCATTTGACATCTTTGGCTGCATAAGGGAGCAATTAAAAATGAGGACTATCTCCTGTGGGATTTTTTCCAAAAAGATTTAAAATGTAAAAACTTAAATGCCTGGAACTTGATTTATTCCTGCAAAGACACATTAAGCAATTTTTTGGGATCACTGCTGGAATATTCAGATGCACTCATAGCCTAAAGGGAAAGCACAGTGGCACAGAAAACAAAGCTGCTGCTGAACAGCTCCAATGACCCAGGTACAGTTTTGACCTCTGGTGCCATCTGAGTAGAATTTATATGTTCTCCCTGTGGTTGCCTTAGTTTCCTCACGTTGCGTTGCTTACTTCATACTTCCCAAGTTTCGTAGGTCGGTAGGATCATTAGCCATTATAAATCACCCAGCTGTGCAGATGAGCGGTAGAGTTTGCAGGAATGCAAGGAGAATAAAATGGGATAAATGTTAGATTGATGTACATGCATGCATGACAGTTCATATGGATTAGTTGGGTGAAAAGGCATGTTACATGACTTGATATTTCACACTACTTTGCATTGAACATTTCACCATCATGGAATGCGTGAAAGGTGTGAGGTGAGATTGTGCTGGGCTATGTTTGATGGATCATGGAAAGGAGTTGCCGGTGGGAGGGAGGTTGTGAGTCATAGAGTCAAAATGTCATACAGTGCAGAAACAGGCCTTTTGGCCCAACTTGCCCTAACCAACCAACATGTCCCATCAACACTGGTCTCACACAAAATGACATAAAGTGACACAAATTAATGGAGTAACTCTGCAGGTCAGGCAGCATCTCTGGATAACATGGATTGATGATGTTTAAGGTCAAGGCCCTTCTTCAGACCAAGGTCTCATATAACCATATAACCATATAACAATTACAGCACGGAAACAGGCCTTCTCGGCCCTTCCAGTCCGTGCCGACAATTTATTTTCCCTGAGTCCCATCTACCTGCACTCAGACCATACCCCTCCATTCCCTTCCCGTCCATATACCTATCCACTTTACTTTTAAATGTTAAAATCGATCCTGCCTCCACCACTTCTGCAGGAAGATCATTCCACACAGCCACCACTCTCTGAGTAAAGAAGTTCCCCCTCATGTTACCCCTAAACTTCTGTCCCTTAATTCTCATGTCATGCCCTCTTGTTTGAATCTTTCCTACCCTCAATGGGATAAGCTTATCCACGTCAACTCTGTCTATCCCTTTCATCATTTTAAAGACCTCAATCAAGTCCCCCCTTAACCTTCTGCGCTCCATTGAATAAAGACCTAACTTGTTCAACCTTTCTCTGTAACTTAGTTGCTGGAACCCAGGCAACATTCTAGTAAATCTCCTCTGTACTCTCTCTATTTTGTTGACATCCTTCCTATAATTAGGCGACCATAATTGTACACCATACTCCAGAATTGGTCTTACCAATGCCTTGTACAATTTTAACATTACTTCCCTACTCCTATATTCCATGCTCTGATTTATAAAGGCCAGCACACCAAAAGCTTTCTTTACCACCCTATCTACATGCGATTCCACCTTCAGGGAACTATGCACACTTATTCCTAGATCCCTCTGTTCCACAGCATTCCTCAATTCCCTACCATTTACCATGTACGTCCTATTTTGATTTGTCCTGCCAAGATGTAGCACCTCACACTTATCAACATTAAACTCCATCTGCCATCTTTCAGCCCACTCTTCCAAATGGCCCAAATCTCTCTGTAGACTTTGAAAATCTACTTCATTATCCACAACACCCCCTATCTTAGTATCATCTGCATACTTACTTATCCAATTTTCCACCCCATCATCTAGATCATTGATGTACATGACAAACAACAGTGGACCCAACACAGATCCCTGAGGCACCCCACTCGTCACCGGCTTCCAACCTGACAAACAGCCATCCACAATTACTCTCTGGCATCTCCCATTCAGCCACTGTTGAATCCATCTTGCTACTCCGCCATTAACACCCAAAGATTGAACCTTCTTAACCAACTTTCCATGGGGAACCTTGTCAAAGGCCTTACTGAAATCCATTTAGACAACATCCACTGCTTTACCCTCATCAATTTCCCTAGTAACCTCTTCAAAAAATTCAAGAAGGTTTGTCAAACATGACCTTCCATGCACAAATCCATGTTGACTGTTCTTGATCAGACCCTGTTTATCCAGATGCTTATATATATTATCTCTAAGTATCCTTTCCATTAATTTGCCCACCACTGACTTCAAACTAACAGGTCTATAATTGATAGGTTTATTCTTTGAACCCTTTTCTCAACCTGAAATGTCAACTATCCATGTTTTTCATAGATGCTGCCTGACCCACTGAGTTACTGCAGCACTTTGATGGGTTTCAGGTTAGGTGAGCAGAATTGGTAGATGATGGGCGGATAAAAGGAAGTCAGATATTATCTAACTTAAAGGAACCTACCTGCTTGGGATTTTTCTGGGCAACTCCCCCATATAATCCATTAACTGGCTCTCCCCAGACCATATTGTGATCTAACATTCCTGTGCAGCCTATTATGCAGAACCTTATCAAAGGCCTTGCTGAAGTCCATATAGACTATGTCTATAATCTTCTTGGTTACTTCGTCAAAAAACAAAAACAAATTTGTGAGTCACATTCTCCGATGTACAAAATCATGCTGACTATTCCTAATCCACCCCTGCCTATCCAAATACATGTCTATCTTCTCTCAGACTCCTCTATATTTACTTTCCTTCCATAGATATTAGGTTCACTGGTCTGTACTATCCACATTTACCTTTGCAACCCTTCTTAAATAGATGTGCAACAAATGTTACCTGAGATCACATTGCACTGTTTGCCTATGAATGTAAGATGTCAAGTGTTTGGAGAATTCAGATAAAAATTTGTGGACTTGCATGAGATCCTAAATTTTGAAGTTTTTTATTTTCTATGTATCTCTCTTCTGATGCAAACATGAGTCAATTATTTTTTCCTCTTCCTCTTTGTCTCTCTTAATCTACTTATTTCCCATTGGCTTTATTTCTCTTTCATTTCCTTCTATTGGCTCTAATTTACTTTTTTATTTATCAATTTCCATTCCATTTACTTCAGAGTTCAATTCTTGATCGCATCTTTAAGATCCCGCATATGTCATTGACCTTTTCTTTCCATCAATCAACCTTAACAGCATTTGTCAGTGTCAAGATTTCTTAAGTTGAAGAATGAAAAAGATGGAAATCAAACTGCCTTCAACACCATATACATGGATTTGGATAGGCAGGGGTGGATTAGGAATAGTCCCACCATAATCCCACCCAAATTCATCTCCACACTCCGGGACCTGGAAATCAGCTCCCCTTCTGCCAATGGATCCTTGACTTTCGGACTCATAGGCCTCAAACAGTGAGGATAGGTGACAACACCTCCAGCATAAGAACTGGGCTGCATGGTGGTGCAGTGGTAGAGTTGCTGCCTTAAAGCACTTGCAGCGCCAGAGACCCAGGTTTCATCCCGACTACTGGTGCTGTCTATACAGAGTTTGTATGTTCTCCCCATGACAGTATGGGTTTTCTCGAAGATCTTCGGTTTCCTCCAACACTCCAAAGTTGTACAGGTTTGTAGGTTAATTGGCTTGGTGTTCGTAAATTGTCCCTAGTGCATGTAGGATAGTGTTAATGTGCGGGGATCGCTGTTCGGTGCAAACTCGGTGGGCCGAAGCATGTTTCCGTACTATATCTCTAAACTAAACTATACTAAACGTGCAATAGTGGTGCCCTGCAGGAATGCATTCTCAGTCCCCTACTATACTCCATTTATACTCAGAACTGTATGGCCAAATTTGCCTCTAATTCCATCAATATTTGCAAAAGATACCAAAAACATTGATGAGATGGAGTACATGAAGTAGATAGAGAACATAGTGATGATGTCAGGACAGCAACATTCCTTCATTGGCAGCAAGACAAATAAATAATTATTTACTTCAGGAAGCATGGTAGAGTACATGTTCCAATCAGCAAAATTAGTGCCAAAGTGAATATGGTCATGATCTTTAAAATTCTTGGCTTCAACCCTCACCCTGAACACCGGCGTTCCACAGGGCTGTGTGCTGAGCCCCCTCCTCTACTCCCTCTTCACCTATGACTACACACCTGTACATGGTACTAACACCATCATCAAGTATGCAGATGATACAATGGTGATTGGCCTCATCAGCAACAACGATGAGTCGGCCTACAGGGAGGAGGTCCAGCACTTAGCAGCATGGTGCGCTGACAACAACCTGGCCCTTAACTCCAAGAAGACCAGGGAGCTCATTGTAGACTTCAGGAAGTCCAGGGGTGGCACGCACACCCCCATCCACATTAACGGTACGGAGGTGGAACGTGTTTCTAGCTTCAGGTTCCTGGGAGTCAGCCTCTCCGACGACCTCTCTTGGACCCACAATACCTCAACTCTGATCAAGAAGGCTCACCAGCGTCTCTTCTTCCTGAGGAGACTGAAGAAGGTCCATCTGTCTCCTCAGATCCTGGTGAACTTCTACTGCTGCACCATCGAGAGCATCCTTACCAACTGCATCACAGTTTGGTATGGCAACTGCTCTGTCTCCGACCGGAAGGCATTGCAGAGGGTGGTGAAAATTGCCCAACGCATCACCGGTTCCTCGCTCCCCTCCATTGAGTCTGTCCAAAGCAAGCGTTGTCTGCGGAGGGCGTTCAGCATCGCCAAGGACCTCTCTCACCCCGACCATGGACTGTTTACCCTCCTACCATCCGGGAGGCGCTACAGGTCTCTCCGTTGCCGAACCAGCAGGTCCAGGAACAGCTTCTTTCCGGCGGCTGTCACGCTACTCAACAACGTACCTCGGTGACTGCCAATCACCCCCCCCCCAGACACTTATTGTTATTTATTCAAATCATTTGCTATGTCGCTCTTCCAGGGAGATGCTAAATGTATTTTGTTGTCTCTGTACTGTACACTGACAATGACAATTAAAATTGAATCTGAATCTGAATCTGAATTAATATTATTAATGATCTGTCATGGACCACCAACAATAATACAACAGCCAAGAAGGCACATCAATGTTGTATTTCCTGAAGAGACTGAGGAAATTCAGCATATCTCTAGTAACTCTTGCAAACTTCTACAGATGCACCATAGAAAGTATACTGCCAGGTTGCATCACAGCTTGTTTTAGGAACTGCTCTGCCCATGACCACAAGGAATTGCAGAGTTATAGATGCAGTCCAGTCCATTATACAGAGCAGACTTCCTACAATTGACTCCATCCACACTTCACATTAGTTTGAAAAAGCTGCCAACTTAATCAAAGCTTGTTCCACCTCACTCATTCGTTCTTCTCCTGCTCCCATCTGGCAGAAGGTGCAGACACTTGAAACTGCACACCAGTAGACTAAGGAATAGCTTCTTTACCTCTGCTATCAGGCTTCTGAACAGTCCTTCCATAAGCTAGGGAACTGTTTGATTCATCTCTCCCTCATTGAGGACCTTACCTGAGTAATTGATGCACTACAAAGCTCTACAATGTTGGGATCTATATTCTGCACTCTTTGCTCTCCCTATATTCTGGCATCTTTACTCCACCTATTGCACTTGAGTTTGAACTAATAGTAAGATTAAACGAGAACTTACCAGTTTGAAGTTTGATCTTTATTTTATGAGGAGTTACGATGAGGGATTACGTGAAGACCCCGCCAGCACGCATACGCGACATTCTTCAAAGCAGTGGTGTGAAATCACAGACAGTCACAATGACTAATATAGTAAGATAAGAGAGAACTTTCATACCAGGTGATCTTTATAGTAGAGGGTTGGGAGCGGAGGGCACGTAATCCCTCATCGTAACTCCTCATAAAATAAAGATCAAACTTCAAACTGGTAAGTTCTCGTTTAATCTTACTATTTTACTTCGGAGTCACGTGAGTGACTACGTGAAGATTTCAAAGCTCTGTGATTTCATGCCCTGGAAGCTCCATGCTCACACACCGCTATGCTGGGATAAGAGGATGAACGTAATTCAGACATAACACTGGCTGAAAAACAAAGAAGGTATTTAATCATACCTAAATGATATGCCCCACATTGGGTAAATCATGTAACAGAAACTTAACATATTCCCCTGCAAACGTCTCAGGAACGGCCACGGGTTTATAATAGAAGTGCTGAAAAGTCCGTTCACTGCTCCAACCCGCTGTAGCAAGGATGTGGTCCATAGGAACTCCCATCACCCTAGCCGCTGACGTGGATGCAGCCCTGGTGGAGTGAGATTTAATCATCAGTGTCCACTCCGCTGCACCCAATCCACCCTAACCAACTCGAAGTGGCTTGCCCTGTGACCTTATGATGAGGGCGTTTGTGGCTTATGGGTAAAGTCCTCTCCGTGCCCCTAGGTTCTTGGTTCCTTCTATATCGTGAATATATGTCACAATGCAGAGATGACTATCTGCAGGGTAGGCCAGAATGATAATTCTAGGCCAGAGGAACTGGGTCAATATAGTTAGAGTAACCCCTGTATCAGAAAGGTTATCTACCATAGGTAAACACATGGCATCCATACTTAGCTTATAAAGACTGGACCCGTTGTGCTGTTACAAGTGCCATAAACATAACCATATTATATGTAGTTATCCAGAGTGAGCCCCGATATAGGTGTCCATCCTCGAAGCATAGTAAATTCTATGCCTAAGTCCCATGTATGGGTGTATCTGGCCCTGGGGAAATAGAATTAATACCCCTCCTCAGTTTGATACCAGAGGGTGTTATCCTATAGGCAGGTGATCACCCCCTCAGTCCAGGTTGGTAGGTAGGGCACTCCTTGCAAATTTAATGGCACTGTAGCTCAAACCTTCATGGAATGAAGGGTGGCCAGAACTCCAGCACTCCAGTGATGGTGGCCGAGTCATATGAAGTGTTTGTTCTGAAGCAGAAACACTCCCATCTTCTGACATAAGTCAGTGCTGTCCCTGGTGGACTCCCTGCACGACGATGTGATGACATAGATCGTCCTGTCGGAGTATCCGGTCCAGAAATGGCCTGTTCAGAATCAGCATCAATAGGTTCATGCGATCATGGCACGGATGACTTACCCGTCACAGGGTGTGCCAACAGGCCCGGCTGTTAGAGGATCCGAAAGCAGTGTTCTGCGGCCATCTTTGTACTGCTGGGGACCATGGTTGGGTAGGCCAGTCGGGAAACCCGAAATACCCGTAGCAGAGTCTATTTAATTTTGTAAGACCCGACTGATGAGGCAGAAGGGGGGGAAATGCATAGCAAACAATCCCCCCCCAATGCAGCGAGAAACATCCATCGCTGCTGGCCCCGGTCCCGATCCAACATCCATTCAATGTTGTCGTTGAATTGCGTGACCTGGTGTTCGCCACCGTATTTAGTTTACCTGAAAGGTAAGTGGCTGAGATCCAAATCTCTCTATCCAGACACCAGTGCCAGATGTAATAGGCAATTCATCACATGATATCGATTTTATTCCACACATATGATTAATATAGGCCACCACTGTGGTATTATAATTTGTAACCGTACATGCAACTGGTGCATATCTAAGCAGTAGGCCCGGAGGCCATGAAATGCTCCCAGTATTTCTAGATAATTAATCCCTAGTGCTCCCAACAGGGTAAATCTTGTGCACTCCATCTGCCACCACAACTAGTGGTGGTATTAGCTGCTCCCCACCTTTAACACTGGCATCAGTCTGTAATGTAACCGAGGGATTTATGATAGTGATGGGTTTGGAACAGAATTGAGCATTTCCCATCCACCAATTTAATTCAACTCTTGCCTTTTCTGATAACTTCATAGGCCTGTCGAAATGGCATGACTTTTGAGAGCTATAATTTTAGCTCTTTGTAGGTTTTGATAATGTAGTGGTCCGAATTGCGCTGCGGGAAAGCAGCCACTATCTTCCCAATTATCATGGCCACCTGCCGAATGGATGGATCCCTGATGCCAGTGAGGCTTCTGCCAAGTCCACCACCTTGTTTGGTGGTAAGGTGGTAGACATTTGCACCGAGTCAATGGTGAACCCCAAGTAATCCATGGTAGAAGAGGGTTCCAACTTTAATTTATCTGGATGTATGATGAACCCCAGCTTGAAAGAGATGTTTTGTGGCTAGAACTGCCAATGTAGCCGTTTCCAAATTCTCCCCGACAACGAGGATATCATCAAGATAGGCCATAACAGTATGATTTTGTTCCCTTAAATAGGCCAAAGCTGGTTTCAATAATTTGGTGAACAGCCTGGGTGCTGATGATAACCCATTGGGTAAGGCTTTATATTGCCATAATTGTCCCATCCAGATAAATTTAAGGTATTTCCTATGATCCTTGTGTATTGGTACTGAATAGTATGCATCTTTGAGGTCAATGCATGCCATGTAGTACCCATTAGCTATTAGCTGTCTGGCTGTGACGAAAGTGTCCATTTTGAAATGAACATACTGAACAGAAGTATTCAGTTCGGTCAGGTCTATGATTAAGCGGCATCCGCCATCTTTTATTTTTGGTAAATATATTAGATACGAACTCCTGTGATTCTCTGGTGGTTCTCTCAATTACCCCTTTGCTAATTAGTCTTAATAGTTCAGCATGGCCCGCCGTTCTTTCTTTTTGTGAAAGTATAAACTTTCGGCTAGGCGAATGCTGGACCGGGGTAGGGAGTTCGTAAATTAATTCAATTTTATAGCCCTGAATACTTCCGAGTATGTAAGGATCAGAGGTAAAAGAGCGCCATACTTCATAAAACAAGTGCAACCGGCCTCCCCCATAAGATGAATTTAGACATATGATGTTCCTGGGGGAGGCAGACCCACCTACCTCCAAGGTATTGCCGGTGTTGCGGTCCAATACCACCGTTATATCTTCTGTTGAGTTGCTGCGTTGTAGGGTTGGCGCATTTTCCAAGAAGGCCGGGCTGGGCCATGGCCTAAAAAGGCTGTTGTGCAGGTGGGCCGGCCTTCGAGCTTTCACCACCGGACGATCTGTTGTGATATCGCTGTCCGGTGGGTGTGTAGGGGTGCTGTTGCTGTTGGTAGTGTGGTTTGGAGGTACTGGGTACCTTATCAGGCCTATGGCCTTACCTCAAACTGTGTTACACAGTAGGCCAGAGCATCCTGTTTCTACCGGTAGCTCTATACCTACCGCAGTACTGGCCACTCTCGTAATTCCGGCGGTCTCCTTCCCTCTAATCGTAGGGCTCATGTACCTCAAATAGGGTTATTCACCGCGGGAACAATCAGCGAGTTACAATTTTCAGGAGCAAGATACTTATCAGCTGTAGCATTGATGGCTTGCTCCTGAAGCTGGTTTGTAGTCATATAATTGAACTAGCTGCCAGCTTAGGGTGGATAGGTAATCTTTTTGAGAAGGAACTGCATGTTTGCTTACCATATCCAGAAAAGTCCGTTCACTGCAACTCTTCTTGCACCCCTGACACTGTTGGTTGTTCAGCCAACTCCCCCTCTTCAGGGTCAGCCCAGTTCTGACCCCCAATGCTCCCCTGCGAAGAGGGTGAGACATTAGGCAGTCCATAATAGGATCCTGCCGTGGGCCTGCGAAGAGGCCCACCGTGACCCTGCCCCTGCAAAAGCAGGTCACGCTGGAGCAATTGCTCCACCATCCGCTCCATGCGGGTAAGACGACCTCCGTCGCTAACAGCGAACGGGGTGTCCTCGGGACTGGACCCAGCTGAGTCGGCAGTCCCGACCGGCTTCCGGGTGGATTTACCTCCTGTCCGTGGCGAACCAGCGGCCCTCCCGGGCGGGAAGTCGGGAGCTGCAGGTAGCACCTGCAGCTCAGGAAAAAACGGCACGCTGCTGGCTGCTCTCTATAGCAGCAGCTCTTGCCGCTGCTCTCGCCGCGCTCACCACTCTGGTGAGTCTTACCGTTCGTAAGTTTCGAACTTACGCTGGAGGAGCCCCGCTCCTCCCGACTGTCGCTTCCGCATGCGAACGACGATATGTCGCGCATGCGTGCTGGCGGGGTCTTCACGTAGTCACTCACGTGACTCCGAAGTAAAATTATATCTATGTATGATATATCTAATGTTTGGATAGCATGCAAACAGAGCTTTTCACTGCACCTCAGAGATTTGCTGTAAGAGGGTGCACAGAGGTAACCTTTTCACTCACAGCACCATCTGTGTCCGAAATAAGCTACCAGAAGAACCACTAGAAGCAGATACAATTATGATTTAAAAATATATTTGGACAGTGACATGGATAGGAAGGGTTTAATGGGCTGTGGGCCAAATGCAGCCAAATGGGACCATCCCAATATGCCAACTTGGTCAGAAGGACCTGTTTCTGTGCTGTACAGCTCTATAACCTTATGACTATTCTATAGAGGATACGATTGCAGGGGCATGATAATTCAAATAGATTGATAAGATTTGTTCGAATAATATTGGAGTGGGGGGAGGGGGAGAGCATGGGTAGAGTATGAAAGATTTCTGAGACAGATTAATTTAATTTTTAGAGGAGTTATGAACAGGAGTGGAGGCGAATGTTGATGATTGGTATTGGGAAGCTGAGAGGGGTTTAAGTGGAAATTATGCAGGGAGATTTCTAAGAGGATGTGAAAAATATAAATAGGATAGACGTTTAATTGCAGGAAGCAGAAGAAAACTTACTGGGGTGGGAGGAAAACAGATTCATCTTAATGAAACATGACAGATCCTGGAATAATCTATACATAAATAAAACTCTGATCTTGTGCTTTTCTGGTTTGCATGGTTTTTCTATTTGTGCAAAAAGGGTACACGATAGCTCTGCAATATTTTGCCATCTTATGCCCCTGTCCCACTTAGGAAACCTGAACGGAAACTTCTGCCCCACCCAAGGTTTCCATGAGGCTCCCGGAGGTTTTGGTCACTCTCCCTAATGGTCGAAAGTGGTTTCCACATGGTCGAGGTTTCTTATATGTTCCTTCGATTATTTCAACAAAATCAAAACCGGACTCAACTAAAAATAGATTGCCATTGGTCGAAACCAATGGAGTGGGGTCGCCAATTACTTACAGGCAGTCGAAGACTGACCGGCCATTTTGATTGGCTCATTGGAGTTTTCAGGAACTAGAAGATCCGCCGGAAGGTAAAATGCCTGCTAAACTTGATTCATCTTCTTAAAACTGTCTCCACTCCTTCTCCCCCCACTCTCTCCCCCCTCCCTCCCCCCATCCCCCCCCTCCCCCCCTCTTCTCCCCCCCTCCCCCCTCCTCTCCCCCCCTCCCTCCTCCTCTCCCCCCCTCCTCTCCCCCCCTCCCCCCCTCCCCCCCTCCCCTCCCCCCTCCTCTCCCTCCTCTCCCCCCCTCCCCCCCTCCTCCTCTCCCCCCCTCCCCCCCTCCTCCTCTCCCCCCTCCCCCCCTCCCCCCCTCCTCTCCCCCCTCCCCCCCTCCCCCCCTCCTCTCCCCCCTCCTCCCCCTCCTCCTCCCCCCTTCTCCCCCCCCTTCTCCCCCCCTACTCCCCCCCTTTCTCCCCGCCTTCTCCCACCCCCCTTCTCCTCCCACCCCCCTTCTCTTCCCCCCCTTCTCTCCCCCCTTCTCTCCCCCCCTTCTCTCCCCCCTTCTCTTCCCCCCCTTCTCTTCCCCCCCTTCTCTTCCCCCCCTTCTCTTCCCCCCCCTTCT
The DNA here is from genome assembly GCA_963514005.1 of Raja brachyura. The sequence continues at coordinate 47,853,336 of OY740786.1, read as the reverse complement.
CTTCCCCCCCCTTCTCTTCCCCCCCCTTCTCTTCCCCCCCTTCTATTCCCCCCCCCTTCTCTTCCCCCCCCTTCTCTCCCCCCCCCCTTCTCCCCCCCTCTATCCAACCCCTTAAGAATTTTGTAAGTTTCTAAAAGATCCCCCCTCAGTCTTCTACATTCTGGCGAGTACAAGCCATGTCTATCCAGTCTTTCCTCATATGAAAGTCCTGATATTCCAGGAATCAGTCTGGTGAACCTTCTCTGTATCCCCTCTATGGCAAGAATGTCTTTTCTCAGATTTGGAGACCAAAACTGTATGCAATACTCCAGGTGTGGTCTCACCAAAACCCCGTACAACTGCAGTAGAACCTCCCTGCTCCTATACTCAAGTCCTTTCGCTATGAATGCTAACATACCATTTGCTTTCTTCACTGCCTGCTGCACCTGCATACCTACTTTCAATGATTGGTGTACCATGATACCCAGGTCTCGTTGCATCTCCCCTTTTCCTAATTTGCCACCATTCAGATAATAGTCTACCCTCCTGTTTTTGCCACCAAAGTGGATAACCTCACATTTATCCACATTATACTGTATCTGCCATGCATTTGCCCACTCACCCAGCCTATCCAAGTCATCTTGCAGCCTCTTAGCATCCTCCTCACACCTAACACTACCCCCCAGCTTAGTGTCATCCGCAACATCTTGAGATGTTGCATTGAATACCCTCATCCAAATCATTAATATATATTGTAAATAGCTGGGGTCCCAGCACTGAGCCTTGCGGTACCCCACTAGTCACTGCCTGCCATTCTGAAAAGGACCCGGTTACTCCTACCCTTTGCTTCCTGTCTGCCAGGCAGTTCTCTATCCACATTAATACTGAACCCCCAATGCCGTGCTCTTTAAGTTTTTATACTAATCTCTTATGTGGGACCTTGTCGAAAGCTTTCTGAAAGTCTAGATATAACACATCCACTGGTTCTCCCTTATCCACTCTGTTAGTTATATCCTCGCAAAATTCTGTAAGATTCGTCAGACATGATTTACCTTTCGTAAATCCATGCTGACTTTGTCTAATGATTTCACCACTTTCCAAATGTACTGCTATCCCATCTTTAATAACTGACTCTAGCAGTTTCCCCACCACTGATGTTAGACTAACTGGTCTGTAATTCCCTGTTTTCTCTCTCCCTCCTTTTTTAAAAAGTAGGGTTACATTAGCTACCTTCCAATCCTCAGGAATGACTCCAGAATCTAAGGAGTTTGTAACGTGACAAAATGTGGAAATGTTCAAGGGGTATGAAAACTTTTGCAAGCCACTATACCTATTGTTATGCATCTTCTAGAGAGATCACTAATTCCATCTCTGGATTAACAATTAAGGCCACAGACAAAAATCTGATATCATAATGTCGTCATAACATATTATAATGAGCCATGGAAAACCACAATGTTTTAAGTATCTGGATTCTCTGGCTACTAATCCCATCAATCTGGAACTAGACAAGGAAAACAAAAGTTAGAAATTCTACTTGAGTTTGTCTTTACGTGTTGTACCTTTGAATGTTATGGGAGATATTGAATGTGATCAAGTTTTTCCATGCAGAGTGGTTCCATAAGTTTATTTGTTGTTCCCATGCAAATAATGCTCCCATCAAAATCTCCTTTAAGAAGATCTGAAACAAGGAGCAAGGAACTAATGAAGCTAGTTTACAGAAGGAGACACAAAATGCTGGGGTAGGTCAGCGGATAAGACAGAATCTCTGGGGAATGTGTATAGGTGATGTTTCGGGTCAGGACCCTTCTTCAGAATATGTTTCAATCTGGAACATCAGCGATCCATGTTCTCCACAGATGCTGCCTGATTTGCTGATCTACTCCAGCACTTTGTGTTTTCAAATTCTTTTTTTATTTGGGGGAACAAAAAAAATCTAGCAGGGAGAATAAAGAGAATACAGAGTGACTGATTCATTACAACTCTAGTGAAATGTGCCAAAATTCAAATTTCATCCACATACACTGCACAAATATTCAACGTTTTCTCTGTTGCACAAAAATTATAGTGGTTTGCTTTATACAAGAGTGATTATCAGTTAGAGGAAAAGGAGTTAAAGAAGGAACTGCAGATGCTGGAAAATTGAGGGTACACAATGCTGGAGAACTTCAGTGGGTGCAGCAGCATCTATGGAGCGAAGGAGATAGGCAACGTTTCGGGCCGAAACCCTTCTTCAGACTGATGGGGGGTTGGGGGACGCAGGGGGAGGAAAGGAAAAAGGAGGAGGAGGAGCCTGAGGGCTGAGGGAGAGGTGTGAAGGGGACAAGACAACAAGGATTAACAGAATTGAGAGAATTCGATGTACATTGCCAAGAGGATGCAGACTCCCCAAGCAGAATATGAGGTGCTGTTCCTCCAATTTGCGGTGTTGCTCAATCTGGCCGTGGAGGAGGCCCAGGACAGAGAGGTTGGATATGGAATGGGACGGGGAGTTAAAGTGCTGAGCCACCGGGAGGTCGGGTTGGTTAATGCTGACCGAGCGGAGGTGTTCGGCGAAATGATTGCCAAGCCTCCGCTTGGTCTCACTGATATAGATCAGCTGACATCTAGAGCAGAGGATGCAATAGATGAGGTTGGAGGAGGTGCAGGTGAACCTCTGTTGGACCTGGAACGACTGCTTGGGTCCTTGAATGGAATAAAGGGGGGAGGTAGCATCTCTTGCGGTTGCAAGGGAAAGTGCCCGGGGAAGGGGTGGAGCAGGAGGGAAGGGAAGAATTGACAAAGGAGTTGCAGAGGGAGCGGTCTTTGCGGAAGGCAGACGGGGGTGAGATGGGGAGTGCAATATTTAAGGGTGAACACCATTCGCCATAGTCATCAGGAATGTGTGCACTCATCCATGTTAGATTGTGTGCCAGATTATTAGGGTGTGCAAAATAAAAACAGAAAATGGTAGAAAGTTGAGGAAAGTCAGGCTAAATAATTTGGAAGAGAAACAGTTAATATTTCAGGTTGAAGATCATTCATCAGAACAGGAAAGAATAGAAAAGAAGCTTGTTAACCCAAAGGGTACATGTGGAAGACGGATGTTTGTGATACTGTAAAACCAGGGTGACACAATCACAGATATCCCCTCTTCCACACCATGCATCTGTAGTTTTTTTTTTTCACTGTAGGTTGTTATTTCACATGAATGCTTCAGTGGGTTCAGATGAGATCACCAGGACCATCTTTTTTTACTGGGGTAGGGGTCTTAAAACTAGAGGGCATAAATTAAAGGTGAGAGAGGAAAGATTTAAGAGGGACCTGAGGGGCAGCTTTTTCATACAGTGGGTGGTGACCATATTGAATGAGCCGCCAGAGGACATTGTAGAACTGGGTACAATTACAATATTTAAAATACATTTGGACAAGTACATTAATAGAAAGGCTTATGGGCTAAATGCAGGCAAATAGCACTAATTTGGCTAGTCATCTTGGTCAACGTGGAAGAGTTGAACCAAAGAAAGAGGTTCCACGTTGCATGGCTTAATGATGGTGCAGTCTACACCCGTGACCTGATGGGCGTTCACATCAAATGCTTGGAGAGAATGGCCCAAAGGCTTGATTACTATGTCTAGGAACATAAGGAAGACCAGTTTCCAGATATCACTGCACAAACCTTTACCAGATGGAAGCAGGAGCATTGCTCCTGGTCAGTTATTAGAAGAACGTGCTCCCCGTCCACTTGCAGCCTCGTTTAACAGGTAGGTTTTATGGTTCATTGGGCCTGATTGTGGTGGAGTCCAGCAGGATCATTGGCTGCGCAGCAGTAAAAATAGAACCCAAAGGTTGTTTATCCCCTCTAGCCTATTTTGCGGTTTAATAAGATCATGGCTGATCTTTAACTATGCTTCTCCAAACACACTAAGTGGAAAATGTATTTTTAATCTGGCAGCTCTGGTCAGCCCAGTTGAGCACAACAACATCTCTTCCAGTTGACTTCCTAACAAAACTCCAATTAAGAATCTCTTTAAATAGGCACTCAGGTGCACAGCTTTTTTCCTGTTTTTCAGACCTGATTTCCCATATGTGGCTCATAATGGGTATCTCACATAAAATACACCAGCCGAATATAACAGATCAGTATTAAACAATCACTTCATAAAGACTGATGTAATTGCTGCATTCTTTAGCATTGAATTTGTAATGTGCATGTAGCTGTGTGAATCAATATTACGACAGGTACCAAACTCAAAGTAAAGTTACAATTGCAAATCGCAATCGATGTTGTAAAGAACACAGAACCGCACATTACAAACCTATACCATACAATGAAAATTCTACTTGCAAATCTCCAGAAGGTCAGTAGCTTTCAAAAAAATATAGCTCATTGTTAAACAGTAATTGTTAGATACTGCTGCAATAATTTGTATTTGAATAAAATCATAAATATAGGAAATATCCACAAGCATATTAGAGAATCAAACACAATTTATCACTGAATCAAATTAGGATATATTTAGAATGAAGAATAAAATCTTGATTAAAGAGAGATGTTTTATGGAGTGTGTGACAGAGTTTTGTAAAAGGAATTCCAGATATTAAGGCCTTGGTGGAAGAATTAAAGTCCAGAATGATAGGACTGCAGATACATCAGTGAAAATGTCTGAAGAAGGAGATGATTGTTCCTCACCTTGAGTAGAGACCCTTTGACATGTTGCAAATCTGTAGTACCTACAAACTGCTAGATGGGACAGGCATCAGATTTATCCATTTGAACTGATGTGGAGGGTAACAAGGTCAGCGTCCCTGTGGCCTTCAATAATAAACATATTAAATGCTGGAAACCGCAGCAGGTCAGACAACTTTGTCAAAACATGCCTCTCGGCTTGAAGATGCCACTCGGATGCCTCTCTGATTTGCTTGCCTGCGACCTTCACTTCCACAGACAGAACAGTCCACAACTGATTTTTTGACAGATCACAATCACTGCTTGCCTTGAAAAGCGCCATCTGTACATGCAACTCCTATTTCTCATTTGGTGATAACAGAATAGCTCTTTGAAAATTCTTGGGGTGGCCCTTCTTCCTTGACCATGAGGGTACATTCTTCCAGATTCTGATTATGTTTGAAGTCCAGTGGGATCACTGGCAAAGCACATACTCAAAATGGAAAACAGTTTTGCAGTATCAAAAGTGGGCACGAACAATTTGACAGATTTGAATCGAAAAATACATTGTTATTGTTTTTGTGCACATACGCAGGGCAGCATGATGGCGCTACAGTAGAGTTACTGCCTTACAGCACCAGTGACCCATGTGGATTCCTGGCTACGGCTGTTGTCTTTACAGAGTTTGTACGTTCTCCCCGTGACCTGCGTGGGTTTTCTCCGTGAACTCCAGTATGCGGGGATTGCTGGTCGGCGTAGACTCGGTGGGCGGAGGACCTATTTCCATGCTATATCTCCAAACTAAACTAAACTAAACCCCTCTCTGAGTGTAAAGTATGCCTGCTACAATCCTGATGAGTGCTTCAACCAATGGACCGAAATGCACAGGAAAATGGTAGAACTTCTTTGGAGGTCAACAACACCAGCCAGATTAATGATACAATTTCCACAGTGTGCTTGTGGAAGCATAATTAAAGATCGATCATGATTTTATTGAACTTCAAAATAGGCATGAGGGGATTAATAACCTGTTGCTTCTATTTTTAACTTCTGTTCAGCTAGTGATCCTACTGGAGAGAAACAAAGGTCTATGACAAATTAAACAAAAATGGAAAATACAGGGACGTTACAGATCTTAAATCAGTTTCATGAGAGACAAGGAATGGAGACATGTTAATGCAGTACTGTCACTTGAAAGGTTTTGTCTTGTTGATAAGCAACTAAGCTGAAAGTAGCAGATTATTCGGATAAATGTAAGACATGCCATGCTACAAAATGAACAGAGGAGTTATTGTCAACAACTAAAACCAATTGGCTAGTTATTTACTTCTTTGCTGCTGGTGTGACCTTTCTGCATGCAACTTAACCTGAGAAATAGCACTGACTTTCGTTGAAAACTAGAGTAAGTCACTGGCAATGAGTGCATTGGGATTTCCTGATGTACCAAAATGAAATATAGCAAGCTCCACTGTACTTCTTCAGTTTTATTTTTATGTCTTGCCTGATTTGGCAATAATGCTTTCTTCCATGTAATATCATCGAGGTTTTGAGTGACAGCCTCCATATTGTTTTGCTGAGTTTGTTTGCAGAGTCAGTCCTGGATCTGTCACAGGTGTATGGACAATGAAAGCTAAGCTTGCATGTATTTAGCATTCGCATCGTGACCTCAGGTTATCCACAAGAGGTTTACAACCAGTGAAGTACCATGTGCAATCACAGTAGGAAACCCAGCTGGCTCTTTGCACGCATTAATGTGCAAATAACCAGATAATCATTTTTAAGTGGCATTGGTTGAAAGGACAGATGGGCCCTTGGTTTAATATCTCATCTGAAATACAAGACTGTTAGGTAGCACAACAATTCCTCACTAAATTAAACAAACAGTTTGTGTCTCTCTTCATGGATGAAAACTAAAAAAGCTTCTGGAAAAGTAGATAACTAAAATCTGGAGTAAATGAGGATGCAAAGAAGTCAGCACTATTAAAAAGGACATTCATGAACTTAGTGGGTCCATCATGGGTATTGGCATTCCCACCATCAAAGGTATCAACAGGAAACATTATTTCATGAGGAGAGCAAATTACATCCATGATCTATACTGCCTGCGCTTTGCTCTCATCTCACTGATACTATCAGGAGGAAGGTACAGGAGCCGAAAAACTATCATCTCCAGGTTCAAACAGTATCTTCCCATCAACCAACTGCTACTTTAACACCCTGCACAACCCTGACCACAATCCTCCAATCCTACCTCTGGACCAAACAATGGACTTTGTAATTTTATGATTGCACTACATATATTGGGTTGCATTATTGTGAACTGATTACCTAACCCAATCATACAATCATGATTACCTAACATAATCATACAAATTAGCCAGAAGCATACAAATTAGCCAGAAAAAGCAGCCTACCAGAGGACTGGGAGAAATTCAGAGTCCAGCAGAGGAGGACAAAGGGCTTACTTAGGAAAGAAAACTGGCAGGGAACATAAAAACTGACTGCAAAAGTTTTTATAGATATGTCAAGAGAAAAAGGTTAGTTAAAACAAATGTAGGTCTCTTGCAGTCAGAAACTGGTGAATTGATCATGGGGAACAAGGACATGGCAGACCAATTGAATAACTACTTTGGTTCTGTCTTCACTAAGGAAGACATAAATAATCTGCCGGAAATAGCAGGGGACCGGGGGTCAAATGAGATGGAGGAACTGAGTGAAATCCAGGTTAGCCGGGAAGTGGTGTTAGGTAAATTGAATGGATTAAAGGCCGATAAATCCCCAGGACCAGATAGGCTGTATCCCAGAGTACTTATGGAAGTATCCCCAGAACTAGTGGATACATTAGTGATAATTTTTCAAAACTCTTTAGATTCTGGAGTAGTTCCTGAGGATTTGAGGGTAGCTAATGTAACCCCACTTTTTAAAAAGGGGAGGGAGAGAAAAAACGGGGAATTACCGACCAGTTAGTCTAACATCGGTAGTGGGGATAATGCTAGAGTCAGTTATTAAAGATGGGATTGCAGCACATTTTAAGAGTGGTGAAATCATTGGACAAAGTCAGCATGGATTTATGAAAGATAAATCATGTCTGACGAATCTTATAGAATTTTTCGAGGATGTAACTAGTAGAGTGGATCAGGGAGAAGCTGTGGATGTGTTATATCAGGACTTTCAGAAGGCATTTGACAAGGTCCCACACATGAGATTAGTATACGAACTTAAAGCACACGGTATTGGGGGTTCAGTATTGATGTGGATAGAGAACTGTCTGGCAGGCAAGAAGCAAGGAGTAGGAGCAAATGGGTCACTTTCAGAATGGCAGGCAGTGACTAGTGGGGTACCGCAAGGCTCAGTGCTGGGACCCCAGCTATTTACAATATCTATTAATGATCTGGATGAGGGAATTGAATGTAACATCTCTAAGTTTGCGGATGACACGAAGCTGGAGGGCAGTGTTAGCTGTGAGGAGGATGCTAGGAGGCTGCAAGGTGACTTGGATAGGTTGGGTGAGTGGGAAAATGCATGGCAGATGCAGTATAATGTGGATAAATGTGAGGTTATCCACTTTGGTGGCAAAAACGAGAAAGTAGACTGTTATCTGAATGGTGGGTGATTAGGAAAAGGGGAGATGCAACGAGACCTGGGTGTTATGGTACACCAGTCATTGAAAGTAGGCATGCAGGTGTAGCAGGCTGTGAAGAAAGCAAATGGTATGTTGGCATTCAAAGCAAAAGGATTTGAGTACAAGAGTAGGGAGGTTCTACTGCAGTTGTACCAGGTCTTTGTGAGGCCACGCCTGGAGTATTGCGTGCAGTTTTGGTCTCCTAATCTGAGGAAATACATTCTTGCCATAGAGGGAGTACAGAGAAAGTTCACCAGACAAATTCATGGGATGGCAGGACTTCCAAATGAAGAAAGACTGGATAGACTCGGCTTGTTCCCGCTGGAATTTAGAAGATTGAGGGGGGTTCTTATAGAGACTTACAAAATTTTTAAGGGGTTGGACAGGCTAGATGCAGGAAGATTTTTCCCGTTGTTGGGGAACTCCAGAACAAGGGGTCACAGTTTAAGGATAAGGGGAAGTCTTTTAGGACTGCGATGAGAAAATCATTTTTCACACAGAGAGTGGTGAATCTGTGGAACTCTCTTCCACAAAATTTAGTTGAGGCCAGTTCATTGGCTATATTTAAGAGGGAGTTAGATGTGGCCCTTCGGCCAACCAAGTCCGTGGTAACCAACAATCATCCCCGTATACTAATTGCATCCTACACACTAGGGACAATTAACAGAAGCCAATTAACCTCAAACCTGCATTTCTTTGTAATGTGTGAGGAAACCAGAGCACTGAAAGAAAACCCATATGGTCACACAGATAATCTACAAATTCCATACTGACATCACCCATAGTCCGGAGGTTGCAGGTAGTGGAAGGTTAGACCATTTTTTCACGTAGTTTTATTCCACCAAGGAGGTCTTACCTGCAACCTCCGGCAACCACCTTCAACTAGCATCGCAACCGGCTTCGACTAAAAACTTACTGATGTTTAATCTGGCAACCTATTTTTAGTCGCGGCCTGTTTTGCATTTTTTGAAATAATCGCTGGAACATAGAAGAAGCGGAAAACACTTTCGACCATCGGTTTGTACTCGATGGAATTTAGAAGATTGAGGGGGGATCTTATAGAAACCTACAAAATTCTTAAGGGGTTGGACAAGCTAGATGCTGGAAGATTGTTCCCGATGTTGGGGGAGTCCAGAACAAGGGGTCACAGTCTAAGGATAAGGGGGAATTCCTTTAGGACCGAAATGAGGAAAACATTCTTTACACAGAGAGTGGTGAGTCTCTGGAATTCTCTGCCACAGAAGGTAGTTGAGGCCAGTTCATTGGCTATATTTAAGAGGGCGTTAGATGTGGCACTTGTGGCTAAAGGGATCAGGGGGTATGGAGAGAAGGCAGGTACGGGATACTGAGTTGGATGATCAGCCATGATCACATTGAATAGCGGTGCAGGCACGAAGGGCCGAATGGCCTACTCCTGCACCTATTTTCTATGTTTCTATGTTTCTATGACCATTAGGGAGACTGACAAAAACCTCCGGGTACCTCCGGGAAACCTTGGGCGGGGCGCAAAGTCTCCAGAGGTTTCCGTTCAGGTTTCTTAAGTGGGACAGTGACATTAGTTACCACTATAGTTTGCACTCTAAAGCTCCCCTTTAAATACTGGCAATTTACCACAATTGGTGTTTATGAAGGCGTGCTTAGCTTATGAAGAAGCTAGCTTTGCTTTGTTTTTCTTATTTTAATAATTGTCAATGTAGGATGTGGGAAGCAAATTCAGGGAGGATAAACTACATGCAATTTCTCCGCTATCCTTTAACTGAACCTCCTCAAATTTCCAACCATGGCTTTATCTGAGTGTAGAAGCTGTAACAAAGTGATTGTGTGTGTGAAATTTATTTTGTTTAAATCTCCAATCTGGTGATGCTCTAAGACAACACAGACTGAACCCACAAGATTCGTAAACATCTACTTCTGGAAGCTTCTGTATGTATTTGTGAATAATACCAAAAGTCACAATACCTTCTGTTCGGTGAATTGTGCGCCTGCTATAGCAAATACATGAATTACTGCCATATTTTTAAAGAAGACTTTGACCAGTTTTTGATCACTGGTGTCTGATAAATTTGTACAGGCAGTAAGTTATGCAAATGCTATGAGTGTATTAAAAGCAGCATGTGTAAGAAATGGTACTCAGTGGAAGGTTAATCTGTACTAAACGAAAATGACCTGAAGAATATCCAACTGAATAGTTTATCAACTGGATTAGTCATGTTATTTCTGGGATATGAATTGTCAAACTGACTGTTTTCTTGTTGATGATAACAACACCTGATTTGCATTTGTTGTGTCATGACTTCATCATTAATTCCAAAATGCAGCATTCTCAGTGGGGGCCACCTTCACTGAAAGTAGCTCGGCGATGTTAAAACTAATAACTCAAGCCAAGTCAAGTCACTTTTACAGCTCATTTAAAAAACAACTCTCGTTGACCAAAGTGCTTTACATTGGTGGAGGTACTAATGTTATACAACATTATATAACATTATATTAACGTTATATAACTATATGCTTGCAGGCTGTGGGATGTAATTGATTGGGGGTTCTTGCTGCTGATTGTGGGTATTAGTTTACCAAATTACCCCTTTCAATTTACATGTTTTAATACTAATTTAAATATAATCTTCCAGCAGGAGAGGTGAATTATTAAAATGCCAAACAGGTGACAACAATAAACAGAAATCATTAAATAGGCCAGGTTGCCATTACCTGCATGATTAATAAGTGCATAATTTAACATCTTACTGTACTTGGCTAATGCAGGGAGAATGTAGTATTACAATTTTCACAACAGTGTGAAGTGCTTTTAGGTCCAGGTTAATGAGGAAGTGACAGTGTAATAGTAAAATTAAAAGAGAACTTACCAGTTTGAAGTTTGATCGTTATTTTATGAGGAGTTACGATGAGGGATTACATGAAGAAGGCCGTCCCCACGCATGCGCGTCAATCTTCAAAGCAGCGGTGTGAGGTCACAGAAAACATTATTGAACTAACATAGTAAGATTATAGATGATTAGAACTACCAGATGATCGTTACGTTACGAGGGTAGGGAGCGGACAGCACATAATCTATATTACTAAAAGTCTGATCTTGACCACTTTTGGACCACTTTGCTGTGATTTCCGAGAGAACGCCGCCACCTACGGCCATCATTTTTGGCTACCTCGCTCAGAGCCCCCCTCCGCCTTCCTGGACCAGAGGATTTTTCCCATCGATGGAAAATTAGAGAAATAATAATGTTTTTAAAACATTCCCATTTCTCTCTGTTCTTTCTGCTGCCCCCGCTGACGGCAGGGGGGGGATGCACTATAAAATCCGGAAGTGTCGTGCCTCACTCAGTCTCTGCCAGACCCAGGAAGCGAGAGGGTCATGGCTCTCTGAGCTGCGAATAACACTGATCGTACGTGTAGATTGATGTTGCATGTTAACCAAACACACACCAGCCAGCATCTCTAACTCCACCCTCCCTGTAATACTGATACTAATTCTATTGCTCTGCACCAAGAGTAGGGGCAGCCAGGAGGTGGGATCCACTCCTTCTGTATAACGTTTTTTTTTACCCTTTTGGGAGTTTTTATTTTGCTTTATGATGGCCTCTTCCTGTCGAAAGCCTGACTCTCTCATCTTTGATGCGGATATCAGTGAACGCTGGGCCACGTTTGAAATTGATTACCGACACTACATGAAAATTGCACACCAAAATGAATCTGATGCTGTCAAGGCCTCTCTCCTACTCAACCTTGCGGGCCCAGATGCCCTTCGGCGATCCAGAACATTCCGTTATGCTCCGGCAGTCATTGATGCCAACTACCAGGTAATAACCGCAGCTGAATCTCCTGAGGACCCCAATGTTCTGATGCGTAAATTTAGCCAGATCTGTGACCTGCCCTCAACTCACATTTTGGACAGGGCTAGCTTTTTCTCTTGCTGTCAACTCCCTGGTGAACGAGTAGGCTCGTTTATCTCAGACTTAATGTATTAGCGCAGCGCAGCCGATTCCAAAATATGCCAGTCGATCAGCTGACTGATCAGTTAACAAGGGACATTTTAGTGAATGACATTACTGACCTAAAGTTCAGATCAGAGCTTCTGAGACGGCCAGATTTGACACTGGAGGAAGCAGCACATGCATGCAGGACAGCAGAATTCATTGACCCTATAGACAGTTCGCATGAAACCAAAACCATCACGCTGACGGGCTTCACTAGGCAGTGAACCAACACAGATAACAGGTGATTTATGACCCAAGCCAGTCAGGCGGCTCTTGGTGATCCTCAGAAGAAATGCCCAAATTGCAACTACTCACACAGCAAACAATCAGCTTGCCCCACTTTTGGTAAATCATGCAATTACTGTAAAAAGTTAAATCACTTTGCCTCTGCATGTCGGGCAGCAAGTCAGGCCCGTAGGAAGAATTCACCTTGCTCCAGGTCTAATCTCAACTTAGCTGTGGCTGCCTCGTAACTCAACTGTGCTACGAGGCAGCCACAATCCCACTTCTAACACCATGTAAATGACTTCCAGACTCAGCATACAATTCTCGATCTCCTGAATCTCAGAAATGTTGCCAGGGATGGAACCCTGAGATCGCCCGCACAGCGTCTGATGTCGAGATTGATGAGGCCTCCGGTACCCATCGCACAACAGCAATTGGTTCCTCAGGTGCTGAAGCCTGCCACTATCCAGAAACGTTTACAAGAGAAGCACGATATTCAAAAACGGTCATACGACAGTTCCAGCAGACCACTCAGGCCTTTACTTCCGGGTCAGGTCGGCCATCTATGAATTGCAACTGGACATTCCCGTCTGGGCACTGTTATCAACCCAACTGATGAGCCACAGTCGTACCTGGTAAACTGTGAGGGAATGGTGTACCGGAGAAGTCGACAACACCTGCTTGCTGTGAGGGAGCCGCACCCACCGCCTGCTGGTCCCTATGCTCAACCACTCCAGTTCCAGCCGCCTTTTACAATGTCCCCCACCCGTCCCCGCATGCCTTGCACCCCTCCCACGGTCTCCACTAACCACGGGGCCTCTCCCACCGCATGTTTCCCCTTTCGGTCACCACAGGCCTCCATCATGTCATTCTCGCCTCCAGGCTCTCCGTCTCATCTTTCAAGTGAGAGGGGGGATGGTTTGGTTTGCATGCGCTCGGGCCAAGTTAGTAGACCGCCAGACAGATATGGCGAGTATGTTTTACCCCATGGCATGAGTGCCCTTTCATATTTAACCTTTGGTGGGAAGGATGTAGATTGATGTTGCATGCTAACCAATCACACACACACCAGCCAGCATCTCTATCTCCTCCACCCACTGTAATACTGGTACTAACACTATTGCTCTGCACGAAGAGTTGGGGCAGCCAGGAGGTGTTGATAACTAACCATCCCTCATGCTGTTAAGTTTTAGTGCTAATTAAAGATGTGTTTGAATCGTATGCTAAGTCTGGAAGTCATTTACAGTACATCTATTCCACGGTGAGTCTGCTTGATGTGGCAGCTGCCAGTTGTTTACCACTTTTTTTAAATGTTGTGTTCACAAAATGAATTTTGGTTGTCAGGTGGCCACAGCCAAATTGTTTGCCTCGCCATTTTAAAAAGTATGTATTCACAAAATGAAATTTGGTTGTCAGGTGGCTGTAGCCAAATAGACTGCCTCACCATTTTAAAGGGTTTGTGTTCACAAAATGGATTTTGGTTGTCAGGTGACTGCAGCCCAATTGTTTGCCTCGCCTTTTTAAATTGTTTGTTCGCAAAATGGATTTTGGTTGACAGGTGGCTGCAGCCCAATTGTTTGCCTCACCTTTTTAAAGAGTTTGTGTTCACAAAATGGATTTTAGTTGACAGGTGGCTGTAGCCCAATTGTTTGCCTTGCCTTTTTAAAGAGTTTGTGATCACAAAATGAATTTTGGTTGTCAGGTGGCTGCAGCCAAATTGTTTGCCTCGCCATTTTCAAGAGTTTGTGTTCACGAAATGAATTTTGGTCATGAGGTGACAGCAGCCAAATTGTTTGCCTCACCTCTTTAAAACTTTTGTGATCACCAAATGAATGCAGCCAAATTCTTTGCCTTGCTTTTTTGGAGAGTTTGTTCACTAAATGGATTTTGGTTGACAGGTGGTTGCAGCCCAATTGTTTGCCTCGCATTTTTAATGAGTTTGTATTCTCAAAATGAATTTTTGTTGTCAGGTGGCAGCAGCCCAATTGTTTGCCTGGACTTCTTAAAACATTTGTGTTCACAAAATGAATTTTGGTTGTCAGGTGGCTGCAGCCCAATCATTTGCCTCGCCTTTTTAAACAGTTTGTTCACAAGATGGATTTTGGGTGACAGGTGGGTGCAGCCCAATTGTTTGCCTCGCCTTTTTAAAGAGTTTGTTTTCACAAAATGAATTTTGGTTGTCAGGTGGCTGCAGCTCAATTGTTTGCCTCGCCTTTTAAAACATTTTGTGTTCACAAAATGGATTTTGGTTGGTAGGTGGCTGCAGCCCAATTGTTTGCCTCGCAATTTTAAAGAGTTCGTGCTCACAAAATGATTTCTTGTTGTCGGGAGGCTGCAACCCAATTGCTTGCCTCGCATTTCTAAAAAGTGTGTGTACACAAAATGGATTTCAGTTGTCTGTTGACTGAAGCCCAATTGTTTGCCTCGCCTTTTGAAAATATTGTGTTCACAAAATGGATTTTGGTTTCAGGTGGCTGCAGCCCAATTGTTTGCCTTGCCTTTTTAAAGAGTTTGTGTTCACAAAATGTATTTTGGTTGTCTGGTGGCTGCAGCCCAATTGTTTGCCTCACCTTTTTTGAAGAGTTTGTGTTCACACATTCATTTTGTTTGTCAGGTGGCTGCAGCCAAATTGTTTGCCTCGCCTATAAAAAAAAATTGCATTCACAAAATGAATTTTGGTTGTCAGGTGGCTGCAGCCCAATTGGTTGCCTCGCCTTTTTAAAGAGTTTGTGTTCACAAATTAATTTTGTTTGTCAGGTGGCTGCAGCCAAATTGTTTGCCTCGCCTATAAAAACAAATTGCGTTCACAAAATGAATTTTGGTTGTCAGGTGGCTGCAGCCCAATTGTTTGCCTCACCTTTTTAAAGTGTTTGTGTTCATTAATGGATATTGTTTGTTGGGTGGCTGCAGACAAATTGTTTGCCTCCCTTTTTAATAAGCTGGTGTTCGCAAAATGAATTTTGGTTGTCAGGTGGCTGCAGCCCAATCGTTTGCCTCACCTTTTAAAAGAGTTTGCTCACAACATGGATTTTGGTTGACAGGTGGCTGCAGCCCAATTGTTTGCCTCGCCTTTTTAAAGAGTTTGTTTTCACAAAATGACTTTTGGTTGTCAGGTGGCTGCAGTCAAATTCTTTGCCTTGCATTTTTAAATCGTTTATGTTAACAAAATGAATTTTCATTGTCAGGTGGCTGCAGCCCAATCGTTTGCTTTGACTTTGTATAACGTTTGTGCTCACGAACTGAATTTTGGTTGTCAGGTGGCTGCAGCCCAATTGTTTGCCTCGCCTTTTTAAAAATATTGTGTACTCAAAATGGATTTTGGTTGTCAAGTGGCTGCAGCCCAATTATTTATCTCGCCTTTTTTTAAAGTTTGTGTTCACAAAATGAATTTTTTTGTCAGGTGGCTGCAACCCAATTGTTTGCCTCGCCTTTTGAAAGAGTTTGTGTTCACAAAATGTATTTTGGTTGTCTGGTGGCTGCAGCCCAATTGTTTGCCTCGCCTTTTTGAAGAGTTTGTGTTCACACATTCATTTTGTTTGTCAGGTGGCTGCAGCCAAATTGTTTGCCTCGCCTATAAAAAAAAAATAGCGTTCACAAAATAAATTTTGGTTGTCAGGTGGCTGCAGCCCAATTGGTTGCCTCGCCTTTTTTTAAAGAGTTTGTGTTCACAAATTAATTTTGTTTGTCAGGTGGCTGCAGCCAAATTGTTTGCCTCGCCTTTAAAAACAAATTGCGTTCACAAAATGAATTTTGGTTGTCAGGTGGCTGCAGCCCAATTGCCTGCCTCACCTTTTTAAAGTGTTTGTGTTCATTAATGGATATTGTTTGTCGGGTGGCTGCAGACAAATTGTTTGCCTCTCTTTTTAATAAGCTGGTGTTCGCAAAATGAATTTTGGTTGTCAGGTGGCTGCAACCCAATCGTTTGCCTCGCCTTTTTAAAGAGTTTGTTCACAAGATGGATTTTGGTTTACAGGTGGCTGCAGTCCAATTGTTTGCCTCGCCTTTTTAAAGAGTTTGTGTTCACAACATTTATATTGGTTGCCAGTTGGCTACAGCCCAATTGTTTGCCTCACCTTTTTAAAGACTTTGTTCACAAAATGGATTTTGGTTGACAGTTGGCTGCAGCCAAATTGTTTGCCTCGCCATTTTCAAGAGTTTGTGTTCACAAAATGAATTTTGGTCATGAGGTGACAGCAGCCAAATTGTTTGCCTCACCTCTTTAAAAAGTTTGTGATCACCAAATGAATTTTGGTTGTCAGATGGCTGCAGCCCAATTCTTTGCCTTGCTTTTTTGGAGAGTTTGTTCACTAAATGGATTTTGGTTGACAGGTGGCTGCAGCCCAATTGTTTGCCTCGCATTTTTAATGAGTTTGTTCTCAAAATGAATTTTTATTGTCAGGTGGCAGCAGCCCAATTTGTTTGCCTCGACTTCTTAAAAAGTTTGTGTTCACAAAATGGATTTTGGTTGACAGGTGGTTGCAGCCCAATTGATTGCCTCGCCTTTTTAAAGAGTTTGTGTTCACAAAATGGATCTTGTTTGTCAGGTGGCTGCAGCCCATTTGTCTGCCTCCCTTTTTAATGAGTTTGTGTTCGCATAATGAATTTTGGTTGTCAGGTGGCTGCAGCCCAATCATTTGCCTCGCCTTTTTAAACAGTTTGTTCACAAGATGAATTTTGGTTGACAGGTGTGTGCAGCCCAATTGTTTGCCTTGCCTTTTTGAAGAGTTTCTGTTCACAAAATGATTTTTGGTTGTCAGGTGGCTGCAGCCCAATTGTTTGCCTAATCTTTTTGAAACGTTAGTTTTAACAAAATGAATTTTGGTTGTCAGGTGGCTGCAGCCCAATTGTTTAACTCACCTTTTAAAACATTTTGTGTTCACAAAATGGATTTTGGTTTACAGGTGGCTGCAGCCCAATTGTTTGCCTCGCGATTTTAAAGAGTTCGTGCTCACAAAATGATTTTTTGTTGTTAGGAGGCTGCAACCCAATTGCTTGCCTCGCATTTCTAAAAAGTGTGTGTACACAAAATGGATTTTAGTTGTCTGTTGACTGAAGCCCAATTGTTTGCCTCGCCTTTTTAAAGAGTTTATTCACAAAATGGATTTTGGTTGACGGGTGGCTGCAGCCCAATTGTTTGCCTCACCTTTTTAAAGAGTTTGTGTTCACAAAATTGATTATTTTTGTCTGGTGGCTGCACCCAATTGTTTGCCTCGCCTTTTTAAAGAGTGTGTATTCACAAAATGATTTTGGTTTGTCTGGTGGCAGCAGCCCAATTCTTTGCCTCACCTTTTTAAAGAGTGTGTGTTCACAAAATGGATTTTGTTTGTCAGGTGACTGCAGCCAATTGTTTTTCTCACCTTTTTAAAGAGGTTGTTCACAAAATTGATTTTGGTTGTCAGGTGGCTGCAGCTCAATTGTTTGCCTCGCGTTTTTAATGAGTTTGTGTCCACAAAATGAATTTGTGTTGTCAGTTGGCTGCAGCCAAATTGGTTGCCTTGCCTTTTTAAGCAGTTTCCATTCACAATATGAATTTTGATGGTCAGGTGGCTGCAGACTAATTGTTTGCCTCACCTTATTAAAATGTTTGTTCACAAAATGGATTTTGGTTGTCAGGTGGCTGCAAACCAATTGTTTGCCTGGTCTTTTTAAAGTGTTTGTTCACAAAATGGATTTTGGTTGACGGGTGGCTACAGCCCAATTGTTTGCCTTGCATTTTTCAAGAGTTTGTGTTCACAAAATAAATTTTAGTTGTCAGCTGTCTGCACCCAAATTGTTTGCCTCGAATTTTTAAAATGTTTGCATTCACAAAATCAATTTTCGTTGTCATGTGGCTGTTGCCCAATTGTTTGCCTCACCTTTTAAAGCGTATTTTCACAAGATAGATTTTCGTTGACAGGTGGCTGCTGCCTAATTATTTGCCTTGCCTTTTTTGAAGAGTTTGTGTTCACAAAATGAATTTTGTATGTCTCGTGGCTGCAGTCCAATTGATTGCCTCACCTTTTTAAAGAGTTTGTTTTCTCAAAATGAATTTTGGTTCTCAGGTGGCTGCAGCCCAATTGTTTGCCTCGACTTTTTTAAAAGTTTGTGTTCACAAAATGAATTTTGGCTGTGAGGTGTCTGCAGCCCAATAGTTTGTCTCACCTTTTAAAAAAAAGTGTGTTCATGAAATGGATTTTGGTTGTCAGGTGGCTGCAGCCCAATTGTTTACCTTGCCTTTTTTTTAAGAGTTTGTAATCAAAATGGATTTTTGTTGACAGGTGGCTGCAGCTCAATTGTTTGCATTACATTTTTAAAGAGTTTGTTCACAAACTGAATATTGGTTGTCAGTTGGCTGCAGTCCAATTGTTTGCCTCGCTTTTTTAAAGAGTTTGTGTTCACTAAATGAATGTTGGTCATCAGGTGACTGCAGCCAAATTGTTTGCCTCGCCTTTTTAAAGAGTTTGTTCTCAAAATGAATTTTGGTTGAGAGGTGGGTGCAGCCCAATTGTTTGCCTCGCCTTTTTGAAAATATTGTGTTCACAAAATGGATTTTGCTTGACAGGTGGCTGCAGCCCAATTGTTTGCCTTGCCTTTTTTTTAAAGTTTGTATTCACAAAATTAATTTTGGTAGCAATGTGGCTGCAGCCCAATTGTTTGCCTCGCCTTTTTAAAATGTTTGTGTTCACAAAATGGATTTGACTTCGGAGTCACGTGAGTGACGTCGTGAACACCCCGCCAGGCATGCATGCGTGACATATAGTCGACTGCATGCGAGCGACAGGCAGTGAGGAGCGTTGTTCCTCTACTGCAGGGACCTGCAGGTAAGTAAAACTAACCTGCAGTCCTTTTCTTTTTTCCAGGTGACTCTGTTACAGGGTCTCCAGGCCGCCTTGAATCTGACTGCCACAGCCAGTCAGCGGCGGCACCAACAGTGGAGTCAGGCAGCCCGTTGACCAGGAGGTTCCGGGCTCACACACTCGCCGGCAGAGGATGGCAGAGGCAGCCTGAATCTACACCGCAGCCCGCAGGTCACCGCGGGCTGACAGCATGCATAAAGGAGTGGGGCTTGCAGGCTTGCCGTACGAAGTAAACGACGGCAGAGCAGCGGCTCTGATTCTACAGAGCAGCCCGCAGGGACACCGCGGGCTGCCGGCATGTATGTTGGCGTGGGGCTGCAGGCTTGCCATTCAAAGTTAGCAATGGCAGAGCGGCAGCCCCGACTCTACACCGCAGCCCGCAGGGATACTGCAGGCTGTCTGTATTAACAGGTAATGGGGCTTGCAGGCAATGGTATAGGGGCAGCCCTGACTTTACACCGCAGCCCGCAGGGTCACTGTGGACTGTCGGCATGAATGAATTCTCCACTGAGGCTAAGTGAGTGGCTAGGGGCTACCCAGAGATGCCAGTGCCTTTCCTGCACATGGATATTGAGGACTGTGCCCACACTCATGGCAAAGACATCTGCCATGCTACTCCAGGGACCATGTGTCATCTTCAAGAAGCTGAGCTGCCATGAAAAACTGAGATTGCCAGCACGCAAAGTTTGTTAAGTCATGAGTGTCTGGTCACCATTGGAGCTGAGGGGGGGGGGGGGGGGGGGGGGGGGGGAGAGTGTGCTCCTCCACCGGATGATTCTTAAAGACCCTCAGGTAAGATACTAACCTTGAGTAGCTGAGCTTCTGTACTAGACTTTGCTTACAGAAACAATGGATGTAGACCAGAATGAAGGCATCGAAGCATGCGTCCAAGGGCCATGGGGCTTCGAATGGAAGTCAGTAGCCACCATTTCCGGAGCTGCCCGCAACACCGGCAGCAACCGCTCTGCGGACTGGGATAAGAATGCGGAAATCAGGGAGCACTGCACAGCCAGGACCCGTCTCTCCACCACGGCTGTCCATGGAGCTGCAAAGTGGTAGGAGCACCGCGCGGGAGCAGGGTAGGCAAGACCCTGACTCCCTACCACTTTCACCTAAGCATAGGGACAGTGTAGCAAAGTTGCATAAACGTGTGAACCGCTCAGCACACGTTCTGTCTCCCCTACTATGCAGGTCACCAGAGCAGGGGGAGAGCTGCGCCCAGGTCATGCCCCGCTGCTGAGGAAGGCATCGACATGCCACCGGGGGTAACCTGCTAGATTGCGGGCCGGTGATGGATCTGCTAGAAAGTCAGGGAGCCCCACAGGAGCAGAAGGTACCGGCATACCACCGGAACAGGCTGCCCGAGTGCAGACCGGTGGCAGCAGATTTCGGTCGGGCAGTCTCGTTAAGGCGGGTAACACCGACCATGCACCGTCACGGACCCATGTGGTCAGGAGTGACAGTAAGCCTGCACGGACAACGGGTAGACCGGCTATGGGAACCAGCACCGACTCATCCCCGCTGCCTTCCCATCAGGCAGGGGGACCGCTATTGTCCAAACAACGGCGGACTAGCGGCATGTGCGTGTGGCAGTCATACGGCCCCGCAGGAGCGGCTGCCGATGATGACCTGCCAGCGGACCCTTGTCATCACCTCGACAAGGTGTGGTTCACTGGTAGAAGCCCAGTGTTTCTGGAGAACCTGGTGAAGTCGGCTTGTTGTCCGCATGTAGCGGCGGCGGTCGCATGGCTAGGGTGGAGCTAATGGTGGAGCAACTATACCAGCGAGACCTGGATCGGCAAGAGCGGGAGTCTCAGCGGTCTGGGAGCCAGATCATGCGGCTGCCTTCTATCTCACGTTCATCTGTCGGCAGTGCTAGGAGTCAGCAGATGGCCGATTTTGATGAAGAAGCGGCAGTAGAAGAGCCCATTGCTCTAGAGCTAGAAGAAGAAATGCAGGAGGCAGTTTTGAAATTTGCAAAGCCTGTATGTTCAGGGGAACTGCTGCACCCTAAACTGGCAGCAAGCATCAATTTCCTGACGAGACACCAGCTCCAAGACCAGGTACTTTCAGAGACCATGGAGAAGTACAAGGATCCTGGAAATTGTGTCACCCTGAACGTCCCGACGGTCAACTCAGCCATCTGGGGGAACATCAATTCCAGTGCGAGGGCACAAGAGGTTAAGATGCAGAAAATTCTGAAGCTGTTGACATCGGGCATCACGGCGTTCGCCAGGACCCTCGATGGGGCAGATGTATCCGCAGAGCATCAGGATGCTCTAGCCCTCCTGTGTAATACACACTTTGAAATAAACTGTTCTAGTCAGAGCTCCATTCGGCCCGACGTAATCCTAAATTTGCTGGGTTGCATCGTACCTCCACCACACCACCAACAAGACAGCTGTTTGGGGAGGACCTGCCCAAGCAGGTCAAAGAACTTGATGAGGAAGCCAAAACCATAGGGCTGATGAAACCACCATCATCGTCAAGTGTGCAGACCACAGCCTTATGCTCCCTCCAAACCTCGGGGGCAGACGGATGGACCATCAAGAACATATCCGCCACCAGCTCCCCAACAGCTGAAGCCTTTTTTGGGGCAGGGCCAGCATAGGCTACCTCACCACACACCAGCTGCAGGAACAGGGATTTACCGAGGTGATCGAGCAGCACCCAGCAACTACGGAACACCAGAAACCAGAACATCAAGCCCGCCGGTAACCATGGAGATAAGGGGGTCTGGTTCTCTTGGAAGTACTGCATGCATAACTTCACAAGTAGGAGGGAGGTTACATACATTCTGGGGCTCTGATTGTGACTATCCCAGGGAACAGAGCAATAGACATTATAGACACATGTAACAGCCTTGCGCGCACCAGGAAACTGACTATTAGACATGCTGCTAAGGTATTGGTAAACTTGTAGCTACATTCCAGCTACATAATTTGGGCCGTTACACTATCGAAGCTTGGAAAAAGCAAAAATCTCCGCATTAAAAGCAAATGTCGGACATTTCCGAGCCCATGCAGCTGCCAATCAAAGCATAAATTGAGCTACAATGGTGGATTAGCAATGGTTGTGATTGTTAAATCCTATCATTTCATCAAACCCATTAGTCCTGTTACAAACCGATGCAAGCGCCAAGGGCTGGGGAGCTACCAACACCATTCCAGTTGGGGCGGTAGATGGGATTTGCATGAATCTACTTCTCTTTAATCACAAGGTATAAACTGTTTAGAAATGCGGGCTTAATGCACTAATCTGCAGCATACGTATGTTCGTCTTCAAAATAATACCACTGAGGTGGCATATTTAAACCTTATGGGTGGTATCAAGTCAATATCTTGTGATGAATAGGAAAAAATAATTTGTCTCTGGTGGATTGAAAGAAATATTTGGGTATCAGCTACGTACCTTATGGTTCAGCTCAATATAGTGGCGGACACAAGGTCACAAGTATTTAATAACAACATCAAGTGGATTTTGAACCTCCAAATATTTGCTAAAATTATAGCCTAATTTGGAACACCAGATATCGACCTCCTTGCGTCCAGGTTGAGCCGTTGGATACCAACATATGTCTCTTGAGAACCAGATCCTGGGGGAGTGGCGATGGACGGTTTCTCGCTACATTGGGGGGAAATGGGTTTTTCTATTTTTTTTCCCCATTCTGCTTCATCAGACAGGTGTTGCAGAAAACGCAACCAGGCTCTGCAACATAAAGGACCATGGACGTCAAACAGCGTCGTGCAGAGAGAGTCCACTAGGAAGCAGTACCTCACCTACATAAGGATACGGGAGGTTTTCTGTAGTCGGACCAAGACCAACTACATATCTACCACCAATGTGCTGGAATCCTCACGGGCCTTCATTATGATGAATCCCTCAGTTACAGTGCCGTATACAGTGCCAGGAGTACACTGTCATCCTATTTCAACATTTGAGTGGGATCTCACCAGCTGGTATCCAAACTATGAGGGGTATGGTCTATCCATCCCTCCCCGACCACAATATTATATTACCTGAGATTAGAGGTAGTGTTGACCCTACTCAGGAGCTGGTCGCCTATGATGGATTTACCACTGGACTTACTTACCTTCAAAGAGGTGATAGTAATGGCACTGAACACAGCACAATGAGTCTAGACTCTACGGGAATTAAACCTGGATAGAACGATCGACCCATAATAAAGTAACTTCTTTATAGAAGAGTTGCTTAAACTACACAGACCTGCGACTACAGGTCTGAAAATGGGCATCAGGTATATGGAGGCGGATCTGTTTCAGCCATGGAAACCCATGTCACAGGGTGATGGTGCAGACTATATCCAGATGACTCAAGGTGGTATTCGGTGCAGCAGGTAAGACACTAACATTTTTAAAATGTTATTCTACCAGGGCTGCATCCACATCAGCGACGAGGACCATGGAGGTGTTCATGGATTATGTCTTCGCAATAGCGGGCTGGGCCAGTGAATCTGCATTTCAGTGGTTTTATAACTGACCTGTCGCCGGTCCCACAACATTGGCGGATTCAATTTTAAGTGCTGTCCCTAAACGTTTGTACCCAAGTTCAGAGGGTTATTGTTGTATTAACAAATGTTATTATTTTTCAGTTTGTTCAAGTCTGAAATATGTTAACATTCTTCCTCCATCCATTTTATGGCAGTGTGTGAGCATGGACGTGATCCAGGGCATGTAATCGCAGAGCTTTGAAATCTTCACGAAGTCACTCACGTTACTCCGAAGTAAAATAGTAAGATTAAACAAGAACTTACCAGTTTGAAGTTAGATCTTTATTTTATGAGGATTTGCGATGAGGGATTTCGTGCCCTCCACTCCCAACTCTCTATCATAAGGTCAATTTGTATATTAGTTCTCTTAAATCTTACTATCTTCAGTCATTGTTGCTATCTGTGATTCCACACCGCTGCTTTGAAGAATGTCGCGCATGCATGCCCAGTGGGGTCTTCACAAAATCCCTCTTCACAACTCCTCATAAAATATAGATCAAACTTCAAACTGTTAAGTTCTTGTTTAATCTTACTATTTTGGTTGTCAGATGGCTGCAGCCCAATTGTTTGCCTCGCCTTTTTAAAACGTTTGTGTTCACAAAATGGATTTTGCTTGTCAAGTGGCTGCAGCCCAATTGTTTGCCTCACCTTTTTAAAGAGTTTGTGTTCACAAAATGAATTGTGGTCGTCTGGTGGCTGCAGCTGAATTGTTTGGCTCCAATTTTTAAAACATTTGCGTTCACAAAATGAATTTTGGTTGTCAGGTGCCTGAAGCCCAATTGTTTGCCTCGCCTTTTTAAACATTTTGTGTTCACAAAATGGATTTTGGCTGTCAGGTGGCTGTAGCCCAACTGCTTGCCTCGCCTTTTTAAAGAGTATGTTCACAATATGGATTTTGGTTGTCTGGTGGCTGCAGCCCAATTGTTTGCCTCGCCTTTTTTAAATGTTTGTGTTCACAAAATGGATTTTGGTCGTCAGGCGGCTGCAGCCCAATTGTTTGCCTCACCTTTTTAAAGAGTTTGTGTTCACAAAATGAATTTTGGTTGGCTGGTGGCTGCAGCCTAATTGTTTGCCTCGCCGTTTTAAATAGTTTGTGTTCACAAAATGAATTTTGGTTGTCAGGTGCCTGAAGCCCAATTGTTTGCCTCGCCTTTTTAAACATTTTGTGTTCACAAAATGGATTTTGGCTGTCAGGTGGCTGCAGCCCAACTGTTTGCCTCGCCTTTTTAAAGAGTATGTTCACAAAATGGATTTTGGCTGTCAGGTGGCTGCAGCCCAACTGTTTGCCTCGCCTTTTTAAAGAGTATGTTCACAAAATGGATTTTGGTAGTCTGGTGGCTGCAGCCAAATTGTTTGCCTCGCCTTTTTTTAAAGTTTGTGTTCACAGAATGGATTTTGGTTGTCAGGTGACTGCAGTCCAATTGTTTGCCTCGCCTTTTTAAAGTGTTTGTTCACAAAATGGATTTTGGTTGACAGATGGCTGCAACCCAATTGTTTGCCTCGCCTTTTCTAAGTTTTTTTTTCACAAAATGTATTTTGGTCGTCGTGTGGCTGCAGCCCAATTGGTTGCCTCGCCTTTTTAAAGAGTTTGTGTTCACAAAATATATTTTGGTTGTCGGGTGTCTGCAGCCCAATTGTTTCCCGCACATTTTGTAAAGAGTTTGTGTTCACAGATTGGATTTTGGTTGTAGGGTGGATGCAGCCAAATTGTTTGACTTGGCTTTTAAAATAACAGTTGGCTGCCAGCCCAAGAACCCATTCGGCCCACAATATCTATACTAGCCCTCTGGAAACCAGTACCTTCAGCGCACAACACCCAAACTAGAGCAACAGAAAGCCCCCCCACTCCTCCACCACTGGCGAGCAACATTTGAATTGGTGGAGAGGTGGAATATTGCATTGGTGATCAGCCCTGTCGTGTAATGCTGGGACCCAACGGGTCAGACTTGGTCTAGTCGCTCATCGTAACTCCTCATAAAAAACAATCAAACTTCAAGTTGGTAAGTTCTTGTTTAATCTTACTATTTTACTTCGGAGTCACGCGAGTGACTACATGAAGACTTTGAAGGTCTGTGATTTCATGCCGAGGAACAAGTCCATGCATCACAGTTGCATCAATTGACCAGGACGAATGAGAAAATTAATGCATTCAAAACATGACATGTTTAACAATACTAATGCTTTAATAACAAGAAAGAAAATAAACAGTGACCTCTCTCACCCAGGGGGAAACTATAAAACAGAACTTAAAACAGAATCAGCAAAAATCCCAGATCTGGCGATAAGCATCTTATAAAACCTCTGGTACGTCATCTCATTTGACCATCCCGCAGCTGCCAGATTTTGGTCAAGAGGTACATCCATATCCCTTGTTGCTGATGTCGATGCAGCCCTGGTGGACTGAGGTTTAAAAATATCAGTGTCCACTCCTGCATATGCCAGAACCTGTTGAATCCATCTTGAGATGGTCTGCACCGTAACCTGTTTGTGAGGTTTTGTGTAGATGACAAAGGAGCGTTCCAAGCCTCTCAAGCTCTTGGTGACCTTTATGTATTGGTTATAGATGATACTACACACACTCGTTGATCTGAGGGGTATGCCACAAAACTCAATTTGAGCCCCTGTACCCCTGGCCTGCTCTGCTTGACGAGATCCCGAACGAAAAAGTGATATGATTGCAGGTAGAACCCATACTGTCCAGTCTGAGTTTTTGTAGCGTCTAGACCCATTGTGCTGAGGCCAGGGCCATGAGCATGACTACTTTCAATGTCAAGTGGTGTAGGGACAGAGATGGAACTGGTGCCCACTGACGGAGCAGCGTGAGGACCATGCTGGCATCCCTTTTGTGTGTGTACCTAGGTCTAGGTGGAGTGGAGTTAAAGACACCGTCCATAAATTTGGTTATTAATGAGTGGGACCCTACCGTGTGGTGTGCTGACCCCAGCCGTAAATAATTGGACAAAGCACTCTGGGCACTGTTAATACCACTGTAACCAAGTTTGTTATCATGAAAAAGTGACGATAGAAATTCCAAAACATCCATAATTGAAGCTGTGTGATATGAAATGTGAGAGCAGGAACAGTAAATAGTTTGACGTCAGTGGTGGGCAAATTAATGGAAAGGATACTTAGAGATAATATATATAAGCATCTGGATAAACAGGGTCTGATCAAGAACAGTCAACATGGATTTGTGCCTGGAAGGTCATGTTTGACAAACCTTCTTGAATTTTTTGAAGAGGTTACTAGGGAAATTGATGAGGGTAAAGCAGTGGATGTTGTCTATATGAATTTCAGTAAGGCCTTTGACAAGGTTCCCCATGGAAAGTTGGTTAAGAAGGTTCAATCTTTGGGTGTTAATGGCGGAGTAGCAAGATGGATTCAACAGTGGCTGAATGGGAGATGCCAGAGAGTAATTGTGGATGGCTGTTTGTCAAGTTGGAAGCCGGTGACGAGTGGGGTGCCTCAGAGATTTGCGTTGGGTCCACTGTTGCTTGTCATGTACATCAATGATCTAGATGATGGGGTGGAAAATTGGATAAGTAAGTATGCAGATGATACTAAGATAGGGGGTGCTGTGGATAATGAAGTAGATTTTCAAAGTCTACAGAGAGATTTGGGCCATTTGGAAGAGTGGGCTGAAAGATGGCAGATGGAGTTTAATGCTGATAAGTGTGAGGTGCTGCATCTTGGCAGGACAAATCAAAATAGGACGTACATGGTAAATGGTGGGGAATTGATGAATGCTGTGGAACAGAGGGATCTAGGAATAACTGTGCATAGTTCCCTGAAGGTGGAATCGCATGTAGATAGGGAGGTAAAGAAAGCTTTTGGTGTGCTGGCCTTTATAAATTAGAGCATTGAATATAGGAGTAGGGAAGTAATGTTAAAATTGTACAAGGCATTGGTAAGACCAATTCTGGAGTATAGTGTACAATTTTGGTCGCCTAATTATAGGAAGGATGTCAACAAAATAGAGAGAGTACAGAGGAGATTTACTAGAATGTTGCTTGGGTTCCAGCAACTAAGTTACAGAGAAAGGTTGACCAAGTTAGGTCTTTATTCTTTGGAGCGCAGAAGGTTAAGGGTATACTTGATTGAGGTCTTTAAAATGATGAAAGGGATAGGCAGTGTTGACGTAGATAAGCTTTTCCCATTGAGGGTAGGAAAGATTCAAACAAGAGGGCATGACATGAGAATTAAGGGACAGAAGTTTAGGGGTAACATGAGAGGGAACTTCCTTACTCAGAAAGTGGTGGCTGTGTGGAATGATCTTCCTGCAGAAGTGGTGGAGGCAGGATCGATTTTAGCACTTAAAAGTAAAGTGGATAGGTATATGGACAGGAAGGGAATGGAGGGGTATGGTCTGAGTGCAGGTAGATGGGACTAGGGGAAAATAAGTGGTCAGCATGGACTGGAAGGGCCGAGAAGGCCCATTTCCGTGTTGTAATTGTTATATGGTTATATGGTTATATCTCCTATTATCTGATATGAGAGATGTACTGTTTCTGTGCGCTCTTCCTCCAGGCCGCAGTGACGAAATCAATGGTATGCTCTGAAAGCCCGGGCCCCAGGAACGGTCTCCTCAGAATCTGCAAACCATCAAATTTATATGGTCATGAAGAGGGTGGCATTTACCTGTCACTGGATGTACCAGCAGATGTGTGTTCTTGGGCACTGTCATAAAAGGCTGTGTAATTAAGGCTAGAACCAGAGGTAACCAATGCTGAGCAGGCCAGTCCTGGCACTACCAAAGTGCCAGTGGCGGAATCTTGTTGAATTTTTGCCACACATCGAGTGATGAGGCAGAATAGGGGGAAAACATACACAAATTTATCACCCCAGCATGGCGAGAATGCATCCACCGCTACTGCTCCTGAGTCTGGCTCCCATGACATGTAAATTGGTAATTGATGATTAAGCCTGGAAGCAAACAGATCAGTGTACAGTACACCATAACAAAGAACAATATCATTGAACACTTTGTGATTTAACATCCATTCTTTGTTATTATTGAACTCTCTTGATCTGGTGTCTGCCACTGTATTATACAGAGAAACATAGAAATTAGGTGCAGGAGTAGGCCATTTGGCCCCTCGAGCCTGCACTGCCATTCAATATGATCATGGCTGATCATCCAACTCAGTATCCCGTACCTGCCTTCTCTCCATACCCTCTGATCCCCTTAGCCCCAAGGGCCACATCTAACGTCCTCTTAAATATAGCCAATGAACTGGCCTCAACTACCCTCTGTGGCAGAGAGTTCCAGAGACCCACCACTCTCTGTGTGCAAAAAGTCCTTCTCATCTCAGTCATAAAGGATTTAAACCTTATCCTTAAGCTGTGACCCCTTGTCCTGGACCTCCCCAACATCGGGAACAATGTTCCTGTATCTAGCCAGGTCCAACCCCTTAAGAATTTTGTAAGTTTCTATAAGATCCCCTCTCAATCTCCTAACTTCTAGAGAGTATAATCCAAGCCCATGCAGTCTTTGTTCATAAGACAGTACTGACATCCAGGAATCAGTCTGGTGAACCTTCTCTGCACTCCCTCTATGCAATAATGTCCTTCCTAAGATTTGTAGACCAGAACTGTACGCAATACTCCAGGTGTGGTCTCACCAAGACCCTGTACAACTGAAGTAGAACCTCCCTGCTCCTATACTCAAATCCATTTGCTTTGAAAGCTAACATACCATTGGCTTTCTTCACTGCCTGCTGCACCTGCATGCATACTTTCAATGACTGGTGTACCATGACACCCAGGTCGCACTGCATCTCCCCTTTTCCTAATTGGCCACCATTTAGATAATAGTCTGCTTTCCCATTTTTGCCACCAAAGTGGATAACCTTACATTTATCCACATTATACTGCATCTGCCAAACATTTGCCCACTCACCTAGCCTACCCAAGTCACCTTGCAGTCTCCTAGCATCCTCCTCACAGCAAACACTGCCCCCCAGCTTAGTGTCTACCGCAAACTTGGAGATATTGCCTTCAATTCCCTCATCCATTAATCATTAATGTATATTGTAAATAGCTGGGGTCCCAGCACTGAGCCTTGCGGTACCCTAATCTCTTATGTGGGACCTTGTCGAAAGCCTTCTGGAAGTCCAGATACACCACATCCACTGGTTCTCCCCTATCCACGTTACTAGTTACATCCTCGAAAAATTCCACAAAATTTGTCAGACATGATTTACCTTTCGTAAATCCATGCTGACTTTGTCCAATGATTTCACCACTTTCCAAATGTGCTGCTATCCCATCTTTAATAACTGACTCAAGTAGTTTCCCCACCACCGATGTTGGACTAACTGGTCTGTAATTCCCCGTTTTCTCTCTTCACCCTTCTTAAAAAGAGGGGTTACGTTTGCTACCCGCCAATCCTCAGGAACTACTCCAGAATCTAAAGAGTTTTGAAAGATTATCACTAAGCATCCACTATTTCCGGAGCTACTTCCTTAAGTACTCTGGGATGCAGCCTATCTGGCCCTGGGGATTTATCAGTCTTTAATCCATTCAATTTACCCAACACCACTTCCCAACTAACCTGGATTTCACTCAAGTCCTCCTTTGACCCGCGGTCAAATAGTTAATACCGTGTGATTGAAGCATGGATGCTTCCTGCAGATCCCATCTGCCACCGCAGCCGATCAGTAGCACCCCATCTTAATGCATTGGCATCAGTCTGCAGGATAACTGATGGAGTATTGACTAAAATGATACTAGAGCAGCACTGAATATTGTCAATCCACCATTGTAACTCAGTCAGAGCTTCAGCTGGTAGCTACATGGGTCTATTGAAATGACCTCTCTGAATCTGTTCCTTTGCACGCTGTAAGTTTTGGTAGTGCAAAGGCCCAAACTGAGCAGCTGGGAATGCTGCCACTAATTTTCCAATTACCCGAGCCACATGTCTAATAGAAGGAAGATTATCAACAATGAGTTTCTGGCAGGCTTCAATTAACTTTAATTACTTGCCCCGAGGCAGAGTCACTGACATGTGTACTGAGTTAATGGTGAATCCCAAATAGTCAATTATCATAGATGGCACCAATTTAGACTTAATTGGATGGATTATGAAACCTATCTTTTCGAAAATGAGTTTTGTAACTGACACAGATAATTCAGCTAATTCAAAAGTCCTCCCAATGACCAATATGTCATCCAAATATGCCATGACAATTTGATTCTCTGCTCTGAGTAACCCCAGGACTGGTTTTAGCAATTTTTTGAATAGTCTGGGAGCTGACGTTAATCCATTAGGCAATGCTTTAAACTGCCACAACTGATCCATCCAGTTAAACTTCAAAAATCTCCTGTGCCTTTCATGAATGGCCACTGAATAGTAAGCATCTTTGAGGTCAATGCTTGCCATATAACATTCCTTGGAAAGCAGTTGCTCAGCAGTGACAAAATATTCAAGTTTGAATTGTTTATACGGCACTAAGGTGTTAAGCTCTGTCAAATCTAGGATAATTCCACATCCTCCATCCTTCTTTTGCCTCGTAAAGATATCTGACACAAACTGATAAGACTCACACCTCGCCTTCTCAATTACCCCTTTATTGAACAAAGAGTCGTTATCTTTGTGCACTAATACACTCTTATTATAAAAACACAAAAGTACGGTCAGTAGTATGCTGAGTGGGTGGAGACAAGTCAGAAATGAACTTAATTTGGAAATCTTGAATACTATGCAGTATAAACAGATTAGATGTTATCCACTGCCATTCATGTAATAAAAATCACAATCTCCCCCCAACTTGTAATGTATCCATTGCAGTCTCACTTACCTTAGAGTTTACCGGTGGTAAGGTCACTGCTTCTGCTCCTGAGGTCTGGGGGGTAGGGCTGCTGGAGGGCACTGCATCTTGAACATGGCCAGGCTTGGGCCCTGCCCTAAAAAAGGCCTCTGCATTTGTTCCTCAGCACCATGTCCGCCATAGCCAGCGATCCATTTGGTATGCAGAGGAGGGTAGGGGTACAATCTCCAAAAAGACGATTCCTTCAGAGGCATCTTCATGAGGCCAACAGCCTTTGACTGCTCATCGAGTTCTTTTTTTTTAATGTATTTATTAGAACTAAGTACATTACATTTTAATGGTACCTTTTTGCAGGTTCCCAGAATTATTAAAACATTCTTTGTACAACTTCCTTTTTTTTTAGAAAGAAATGAGAAAGAAAGAAGTATCGAAGAGTAAAGAATAGTCTAGTGAGTGTAGTGTAAAGAAAGAAATTAGTGAGAAAGTGAAGCAGAAAGGAGATTCTCACATGCCACAAGTGGATATATATTTTTTTGTTCTTAATCATTTTTCACTCAAACCCAGAATTTTTAATTTTATGATGTTATTACACCCCATGAATCCACAAGATCAATAAATCGAGACCAACTCATTAAGAATTGGTCTTTTTTTTCTATTAGGAGGAGTCTCATTTCTTCCAATGGGCCGTTTCCAACATATTACCAATCCACATTTTGAGTGTTGGTATAGTAGCCTTTTTCCAGAATTTGAGTATGAGTTTTTTCGCTATTATTAAACCATAATTTGGGATATATTTAATTTGTTTCCATCTCCTAATACTCCAAAGATAATAATTTCCATGCTAGGTTCCATTTTTATCTTAAATAAACTAGTGAATATATCAAATATATCACACCAAAATCATTGAAGTTTTGTGCAAGAAATGAAAGAATGTGTGGTTGGCATTTTGAGAAAGGCATTTATCACAGATGGGAGAAATATTTGAATAACATTTATTCAACCTAACTTTTGAATAATATAATCTGTGTAATATTTTAAATTGAATTAAATTATGTCTAGTGTTAATCAAACATTTATGTATATATATCAAATACCTCTCCCATGTTTCTTTAGAAATTTTTATCATTAAATCTTTTTCCCAGTCTTCTCTAATTGCATCTGTCGATGGCAATTCTCTGTTAAGAATACTGTTATATAGATATGATATTAATTTTTGTGAGTCTGCCTTAATATTCATTGCTTCTTCCAGTGGGTCTATCATTATATTCTGTAATCTTGGTATATATTATTTTATAAAGTCACATATCTGTAAATATTTAAAGTATTGGTTATTATTCAGATTAAATTTTGATTTTAATTGTTGAAATGATAATAAATATCCCATTGCATACATGTCACCCAACTTTTTAATTCCAAATCTTTCCCATTGTCTATATGTTTTATCGATAAAAGATGGTTTAAATACCAGATTATTCACTATTGATGTTAATGATGATAAGTTTCTTCATTTTAAAGTTAATTTTATTTGTTTCCAAATTCGAATTACATTGTGTATGATTGGATTCTTCTTATATAATATATTATTCAATTTTATCGGGGAGAAGAGGATCGCTCCTAAATTGGAAGGAAAACAATCCTCTTTCTCCATTTTTATCCATTCCATCTGTTGAGGAGGACAATTCAACCAATAAATAATATTCTTAATATGCACTGCCCAATAATAATATAAAAAAATAGGCAGTACAAGTCCCCCTACATCTTTAGGTTTACACAAATAATTTATTTTAATTCTATGTGCTTTGCAGTCCCATATAAATTTAGTAATATTAGAGTCTAGTTTAAAAAAAAAAATATTTTGGTATATATATTGGTATGGATTGAATAAATATATTAGTTGTGGTAGCACTGTCATTTTTATAGCATTTATTCTGCCAATTAATGATAGTGGTAGCATTTTCCAAAATTTAATCAGAGCATTCAATTTATTTAACAAAGGACTAAAATTAGCGTTAAATAATGATTTATATCTTCTGGTAACTTGAATACCTAAATACTTAAATTTTTCCGTTGCAATTTTAAATTTTAATACATGATTCGCTTTCTGGGGCTGTAATTACATAATTTCACTTTCATTCCAATTTATTCTGTATCCAGAAAAGGAGCCAAATTCCTCTATTACATTTAATAAATTTGGGATACTTGTTTCTGAATTTATAATATATACAAGTATATCATCTGCATATAATGACATTTTGTTATTAGAGTCCTTAGTATTGTATCCCTGAATATTTGGATGTGTTCTTATCCTTTCAGTCAGTGGCTCTATCATAAGGGCAAATAGCAGGGGTGATAATACACATCCCTGCCTATTGCCTTGTGATAATTGGAATTTTGGAGACATATTATTAGTTAATATTCCTGCTGTTGGATTATCATATCATAATTTTACCCATCTAATAAAATTATCTCCCATATTAAATTTTTGGAGTACTATGTATAAATACTGCCACTCTACCTGGTCAAATGCTTTCTCTGCATCCAAAGATATAACTCCTAAGTCTTCCTTTTCCCTTTTATGTGAATACATTATATTAAAAAGTCGTCTCAAATTGTCTTTTGGGTATAAACCCCGTTTGGTTCTGGTTTATGAATTTATTAATATATTTGTTCAATCTTCTTGCTAAAATCTTTGCTAAAATGTTTTGATCTGTATTTAAAAGCGATATAGCTCTATACGAGCCCAGATCTTCTAGATCTTATTCTTTTTTTGGTATAAGTGTAATTGTAGATTCTGCTAAAGTTTCTGGTAATTTCTTTTCGGTAAAAGCACAACTATATAATTTAACTAATCGTGGGACCATTAACTCCTGAAATCTTTTATAGAATTCATTATTAAAACCGTCAGGCCCTGGTGTCTTCTCATTTTTCAGTTCTTTTATTGTTTCTCTTATTTCTTCACTTGTAACCTGAGCTCTTAATTCCTCTTGTTCTAAGATATCCAATTTTGGCAAGTTATACTTTTCTAAAAAATGTATAATTTTATTGTCTTCAATGTTAGTTTTAGATGTTTATAAATTTTGATAAAATTGAGCAAACCTTTTGTTAATGTCCTTAGGTACAGTTAACAATTCCCCATTCTCTGATTTAATTTTACTAATTGTTTTTTCCTTTTCTTGCTTCTTCAATTGTCATGCTAGAGGTTTATGTGGTTTATCCCCAAATTCAAACTGTACTTGTTTTGTGATCTGAAATAATCTTATTACTCTTGCCAATAATATTCGATTAAGTTTAAAATTCAATAATGTTATCTTATTTTGTTTGTCTATGGTTGGGTCTTTTGCGTTTCCTAATTCTAATAATTTAATATCCTTTTCTAACGTCCATTGTTCTGTCCTTTTTTTTATTTAGAAAACTTTGATACAAAATTATAACTCCACGAATGAATGCCTTAATAGATTCCCATACTAGAGATGGTGAAATACCTGGTGCCTCGTTTGTTTCAAAAAATAAATTCATTTGTTGTTTTAAATACTTGTGAGTAATTAGCTATTTGTGTGTTAAATCACCAAAATAATTTTATACCTGGCATTCCCTCAAATTTTAAAGTAAAAGTCAGCGAGGAGTGATCAGAAATAATACTATTGTGGTATTAAGGAT
Source organism: Raja brachyura (assembly GCA_963514005.1). The sequence continues at coordinate 47,818,101 of OY740786.1, read as the reverse complement.
TAATCGTATATGGTATTAATTTTGTGTCCACTAAAAAATAATAAATTCTTCAATAAGTTTTGTGTAATGATGAGTAAAACGGATATTCCCTTCCTGTTGGATTAGCTATTCTCCATACATATGTTATATTAGTGTTTTTATATAAGTGTTTAAGAATTCTCTAGACTTGGATTTAGTGCTACCCTTCCTTAATTTTATTGATTTGTCCAAGTATGAATCAATAACACACTCATCGAGTTCTTTAACCCATTTAGTCAGGTTTTCTCCGAACAGGTCGTTTGGGGGTTGTATATTCCCCGGCTTACATAGCCCAGCAAATGTAGGATTTATAGCAGGACGGATGGCATTCTTTCTAATGCAATTGATTTCAAAATGTGCATTGCACATTAAAACCATCGCGTCCTGCTGTGTATCTGAGAGAGGTGCCTCCTCCACTGACCTAGCAAAGGCCGTGATGTCAGAGGCGAGTAGCCAGAGTACTCTTCGGAGTTTAACCTCTTGGGCTCGGACGCCACCTCCAATGTACCCCAAAATGGCTTGATTAACAATGGGGACACTGAGTGAGGCACAGATTAGTGGAGTGATGTATTTGGCTGTGGTCTCCTCCATCTTTTTTTCTTGCAGTGGGTGAGAAGCCATGTAATTAATGTTCACAGCGAGCTCTTCAACCAATGGCTCACCTGTGAGAGCTGGGACCCTCTAGCCCAACTGTGCTTCCGTACTCTGGGTCAGCATAGTACTGACCTTGTACGCTTCCATCATCTGTCAGGGAGATATTATGCAGCCCTGACACAGGCACTGCTGCCTCGGGTTCCATATACTCCCCGGGTTCTGATAGCTCAAGCGAGTCTTGTTTGCTACAACCAACTCAATGAGGAAGCTCATTGACCCAATTAATGGCTATATAATGCAAAATTACGTTTAAAATAACCAATAAGGTTATATTATTATTCGCAACAAATCGGGAATCAATTTGCGTAATCACACAATAGGAACCTAAAGCCTCTTAATGACTTTATTTGAAGCCTCGATTGATGAGACAAAATGGAGGTAGCCATAAAAGACCTTCCTTCTCCTCTTGGCGAGAATGTATCTTTCGGCACTGTTATGCTAAATATTTTGCAACCAGTGAAATAAACATGAAACCAACATATATATATTTTAGGTGTTCCATTTAACCAGAATTTCATAATAGAGTGCGATTCAACACCAACTCTGTGTTGCCATCATCCACACTTGATGATTCTCCTGTGGCAACAAAATTATGTAACCATTCCAGTGGTCTTTAACTGATTGCACCCTCGTGACTAACATATGCCATCATCACAATGCATCAACCTGAACCCGAGCATGACAATATGCATATTTGTCCAATCACTCTATAACCCATACAATGACCGTAGTGTCTTTAGATAGTTGATACTAATAACAGATTTTTTTTGCAAGTCATGCAAATCTGTTACACCCCCAGACTCAAGATAACATTTGAGCTACTTGGTAACTACCTTTAACAGCAACTGTGGCCCGATTTCCGAGCCAGTCTTGCAAGACAATCTTGGTCCATATACTGAACCTACCCAATTCTAACCTGCTTGAAAAGCTAATATTCTACATTTTCCAATTATCGTTCAAAATAGCTGGTAATGTCTCAATCATTTGTAATGTATAACTAAGTATACACCTTACCAAACTGTAAGTGGTCCCTTAATTGTAGAGTAGCACAGGTACAGTGCATGGAACCTCTGCCCAGCTTTCATGCTGCCAGCAACTTCAGTGAACCACTACTGCCAATAAAGACATGGGATGCATTGTCGCCGAAACTATGAAACCTTGCTCGTTCCAATAGCTTGTGCTTCGCCCTCCAGGTTTTACCTATGGAAAAGTCTTACCTGAATAGAATATTTGGCAGCCAACTGTAATGTCCCCCTGAGAACAGTGTTCACTGCATATGTGTTTGGGATGGTAACTTTCTTGCCAAAGGTAACTTTCTCTGGCATATGCCCTGATCCCTTGGGCATGCGCTATGGCTATACCCTCAGACTCGGCGTTAAACTATACCAATCCCACATGCTCTCCTCTTACATGAGGGAGCCATAAAGCAGGCCTGCTACAAAGCCTTGCTGACACAATTTCCCATTTAGGGCCCTTAACACCAATTTGCTATATAATGAAAGATTTACCCAACACCTACTGGAACAGTAATGAACACTGTTTGTCCATCATTGTGACTTTATTAATTTCAGCTGGTGTTCAGAATGACCTAGATGGCACTTAATAATTAACTATTTAACAAAATAACTGTTGCTCTACTTACACAGCTGAATTGCATCTATACAATTAATAATTAGTCTCACGACTAGAACTGTTTTATAACAACAACTGTTATTAAAGTCTATTGACTGCAATCTGTTGCCCAGGCCGGCATCACGGCCAATTGAATACCTAAAAGTAAATCCCAACATCCTACAAGTCTATTTGATAGGAACTTAATCTAACTGGATAGAGGAGCCCAATTTCTCAAATATAGTTTGAGACTTAACAGTGGATTTTACCACATGTATAACCAGTGTTTGAGAGTTGATGGGACTTTCATTAGCCCAACCATTTTTTGCTTCATCATCCAGCACCCTGACCTGCTTCGGCAGATCTTCGCCGAACAGGAAATTCAGTGGTTGAACGTTGCTGGCCTTACACAGTGCTGCGAATTTGGGGTTCACAGCAGGACGGATGGCATTTTTCCATAGGCAATTGATTTTGAAATGTGCATTGCACATAATGCCATGCCGTTCTGTTGCACATCAGACAGGCCCAACCCCCCCATCCACCGACCTGGTAAAGGCCATGCTGACTGAGGCGAGCAACTTTAATATTTTCTGTAGCTTCACCTCCTGGGCTCTGACGCCCCCTCCAATGTAACCCCAGATGGAGTGATTAACAGCCGGCACATATAATGAAGCACAGTTGGTAGTTTTTTGATCGTTGTTAGAAGTTTCCTCCATAGCCAGTTCTTGGAGCTGGTGTGAGGCCAGGTAATTGATACTCATGGCTAAGTCCACATCCAGTGGTTCCCCTGTTTGTGAATGGGATAGCAAATGTTGATGCCATTGCAGGCACTTCCCCTTTGTGCCTCGAGGTATGCTCCCTGGCTATGCCTCCGAACTCTGAGTCAGACAAAAACTGACCCCGAATGCTCCCCTCCTCGGAGAGGGAGACATTGTGCAGCCCTGAAACAGGTGCCGCTGCCCCAAGGAGACCCGCGCTGATATAACTCCATTTGTTGGAGTATATCATTATGGAGCAACCTCTCCATCAGGTGCTCCATGTGGGTTAGACATCCAAACACGCTACCCATTGAAGGAGGGGAACCCTCCTGGCCCAACTCATCCGAGTCAATGGGCCTTACAGACATTTTTGTGGCTTTCCGCCCAAGTGGGGTTGCCAAGGTGCTATCAACCGGCACCAAGTCAGAAGCCGCTGGCTCCACCGCCAGTGACTCGGAAGATGAAATCGACAGATGCCCGCTATCTGCACTCCCGCGGTCTTCCGTAGCTGGCTTCCCCGCGGCCCATCTGGACTTCACCTTGGACGTTTTCTCTACACGGTTTGAACTTGTTCTGTAAGCAAGAATTATCGAACCAAGAGAAACAACCTCAGAGAAAGTTTAAATACTTACCTGAGGATGTTAAACCTACCGCTGGAAGGAGCGTCGCGCCTGCCAGTCAGTCTTTGCGCAATCTGTTAGACGTAATGACGCGCAAGGACCAAGATGAGAAGGACTTTTTTCACACAGAGAGTGGTGGGTCTCGGGAACTCTCTGCCACAGAGGGTAGTTGAGGCCAATTCATTGGCTATATTTGAGAGGGAGTTAGATGTGGCCCTTGTGGCTAAGGGGATCAGAGGGTATGGAGAGAAGGCAGGTATGGGATACTGAGTTGGATGATCAGCCATGATCATATTGAATGGCGGTGCAGGCTCGAAGGGTTGAATGGCCAACTCCTTCACATATTTTCTATGTTTCTATGACCAAACGGTTCTGCACTTGGTCTAGTATCATCATATCTATGTAATTAAAAGTCTCCTCTTGACCACTTCCTGTGCTCTATATTGATTTACAAAACAAAAATCGCTACCAAGGACTTCCGGTGGCGCTATGGAGTAAGTGGAACTCGCGCCAACCAGCTCCACAAAAATTGATTAAAAAAATGGGGAAAAACGGGGTGATTTAAAGTCACTCACCAGAGGAGAACGGGTGAGAACGGCACTGACAGCTTTACAAAGGTGCGTGACGTCATCAGGCACGCGACTTCACCGACGGTATGTCAATTCAACGTACCCCCCCCCCGAGAGAAAAATCTGCACCAAAAAAAGAAGCAGGCCCGATTGGAGCCTCGGGCTCAAGTTTGACTGCCTCCCAGGAAGACATCTCAAGGAGGAAATCCGTGATGGAAGACCTTAAAACTACTATTATGGCGAGCTGAAAACAACGAAAGAGGAGTATAAAGAAGATTTAAAGATCCTTAGAGCAGATATCCAACTGTTTAAAGAACAAGTAAAAGATGAATTGAAAAAAGAAGTTATAATCACAGTACAGACTATGATTGATGACTGGAAAACAAGGGTGGATGCTGCTCTGCAAAAACAGATGGCTGACGTAAATTTTAAAGTCGGTGGGATGGAATCGGTGGTTGATTTCAAGCTGGAACCTATTTTAAGGTCACTTGATCAACAACACGAGGCAATAAAGGAACTGACTAGTATTGCCGATTCAAGTGCTAAAGCGAATGAGAAACTTCTCTCCGAGAACAAACGTTTATCAGAATTATTAAACAAAATAATTGAGAAATGTATTGACTTGGAGGGACGTCAAAGGCGCCAGAACTTGCGTATTGTTGGAGTGCGTGAAGGCAGAGAGGGAGATTAAGATCCTTGAGAATTTGCTGCAAAACTTCTAAAAAATGTTTTGAATTTGGATCAAGAACCCCTGCTTGGCTGAGCGCACGGGGCACTGAGACGACTCCCAAAGAAGGGCTCACCCCCAAGACAACTGATTGTGAAAGTGGTTTATGATCACGTCTTGGAAGATATGATGAAGATAACAATTCATAAGAAAAATCTTAACTACGATGGAGATAAGATCAGCATATTCAGAGATTACCCTGCGGAAGAGGCCAAGAGAAGAGCTTTATTTAATGAAACAAGAAGCATGCTCAAGAATATAAAGGGTCTGAATTATGGCCTGATGTATCCGGCTACACTAAGAGTAAGCTATGATAACAATGAGCATCACTTCATCAAGCATACAGAAGGACTTTGCTTGTAATATCGAGAAGAACCTGGAAGAGGAAGAAGCAGTGGAAGAAGAAGAAGATGTGGATGAAGAATAGTGAACTTGAACTACACTTAACACTTACCTGATGGTACTGATTATCCAGAGAGAAGGAGGAAGAATAACGGACTTTTAAAATCACTGGTTAAGGATGGTTTATGGATTACTAATAAAAAACTAACATATAATTGAAATAGCTTAGTATTAACTATCACTTAAAATCGCATGTCACCCCTCTTAAAATAGTTAAAATCGACAGTAATAGTCAAAATTATCAAGCATTAATAAGCATTTAAATTTAACGCCCCCCCCTATATATATAGCCCTTAAGGCATATATGGAGCGGAAACTATAAACATCTTTTTTTTTAATAACGGAAGTCAGTAGATTAATAGCCATGCTAGTGTGGCTTACACTAACTACACTAAATTTAGTTGTAGCCACCCTTTTTTTCTGCACATCACTAACACCACTAATATTTTTTTTAAATTTTGTTTCTTATATTTTATATAATGTCCTATATTATTTTAGTTATGATTAGTATTATACAGTTGGTTTGAAGAGATATGTATGTAAGATAAAGTTACTAGTATTAACTAATCGATCTGAAACATGGGTATGAGATTGGGATGGATATGCTGAGCCATCTACTCCATTATAATCCACCTTATTAATAAAATGCAAGACATTAATACGAAAACTGGGGGTAATGGAATCACCTTCTGCAGTTGGAACGTAAAGGGAATTAACAAATCAATTAAAAGAGGTAAGGTTTTGGTTCAGTTAAATAGAATCAAAACAGACATAATTTTTCTTCAAGACACGCACCTTAAAAAGGATGCGCAATATAGACTAACAGCAAAATGGATTTCTCTAGTGTTTCATTCTTCATATACACATACGTCTAGAGGGGTTGCAATACTTATTCGTAAAGGCATTCCATTTAAACATAGCTCAACAATAGAAGATATTGAGGATAGATACATAATAGTTACGGGTGAATTATATTCAAAGAAAGTCGTTCTTATGAACATATATGAACCCAACTTTGATAATCCGTTGTTTTTTTAAGAAAATATTTAATACTATTCTTACGGTTACTCAACATAATCTAATAATCGGGGGGCGATTTAAACTGTACTTTAGATAATTATCTAGATAGATCATCAACTAAAAGGAAAGCTATATCTAAATCAAGCAAACTCATAAATTATTTTATTAGTTCCGCAAATTTCAAGGATGTTTGGAGAACTGATAATCCCTCTGGTCGGGAATACTCATTTTACTCTCTGGTATTCAGAACCTATTCAAGGATAGATTCTTTTTTAATAGATTCAAAGTTGATTCCATTCACGTACAATATCATAATATTATTATTTCGGATCATGCCTCATTAACATTTAAGATTAACTTAAAGGGTATAACTAATAAATACTCTCAATGGAGACTCAACCCTCAAATATTAAATGATAAGGCTTGTTATGATTATCTGGTTAAACAGATTAAACTGTTCTTTGAGACTAATGATAAACCTGGAATTTCTTCGACACTTCTTTGGGACACATTTAAAGCCTTTATCCTTACTGCTATAATATCCGCGCAAGCACACCTTAATAAGGAAAACTGAAAGAGCCAACAAAAGTTGGAAAACAAAATAAAGCAATTAGATATTGAAAATGCAATATCCCCATCTAGGGTGATATATAATAAAATTGCACCATTAAAATATAAGCTAAATGAAATATACTCAAACTATGTTATTAAACTTTTCCAACAGACTAAACAAGTATACTTTGAATTCGTGGATAAACCACAAAAACTTTTGTCACGCCAACTTAGAAAATTAGATGAGGAAAAAAATGATACATAAAATCAGATCTGAACAAGGACTTTGGTAAAGTACTAACTTTACCAAAAGATATTAATGACAGATTCCTGCATTACTATCAAAAACTTTATTCAACCAAACTGACGGGTCAATCTGATGGAATGGAAACATTCCTACATGAATGTCATATTAATGGTTTGGATCAGGAAGGAAGAGACTTGTTAGATGCTGAAATATCAGTAAAGGATATTGAGGAATCAATCAGATCATTGAAAAATGGAAAAGCTGCTGGCCCCGATGGTTTAGGTGTTGAATTTTAAAGAAGTTTCACGATTTGATCTCCCCACATTTTCAAACAATATATAAATACGCCTACGAACAAGGAAAGTTACCAGAAACTTTAAATGAATCCACAATTACACTCATTCCTAAAGCAGATAAGGATCTGGAAGATCCAGGATCATATAGAGCAATTGCTCTTCTAAATACTGATCAAAAAATATTAACTAAAATCCTATCTCAAAGGTTAAGTTTAGTGATTAATAAATTAACACATCATGATCAAACAGGCTTTATTCCCAAACGTTATTCTACTTAATATAAAATTCTAACCCATTTACAAAATCTGTCCCCCAATTGAAATTTCACCAGCAAGAATATTAACAAATCAAATGTTATCAGCCAAATTTAATCTCTTTAGGGGTTGTAGACAAGGATGTCCGTTATCACCTTTATTATTTGCTCTTGCAATAGAACTATTAGCCAAAAGGATTAGATTAGAACTAGACATATATGGATATAATACCAATACCACAACAAATAAAATATCTTTATATACAGATGATGTCTTAATATATATTACAAAACCAGAGATTAGTATTCCTAATTTACTTCATGTTATAACTGAATTCACTACATTTTCAGGATATAGAATTAATTGGAATAAAAGTGAAATTATGCCTATAACTGGAATAAAATCAAATATACTACAAAAATTTCCATTTAAAATAGTTACGGACAAAATTAAATATCTAGGAATTAATGTATCTAAATCTTACAATTCTCTATTCAAATCAACTTATCCCCAATTATTGAATGAACTAAAAAATAATATTCTATACTGGAAAACACTACCAATATCAATGATCGGCAAAATAAATGCCATAAAAATGTTTTTTTTTACCACAACTATTATATTTATTTCAAGCTATCCCTCTATACCTCCCTAAAACTTTTTTTTTAATTGATTCTATTGTTAATAGCTTTATTTGGGATTATAAAAATCACAGAATAAGTAAAAAACATTTATGTAAATCTAAGATAAATGGAAGATTAGCACTACCTAATTTTTTATATTACTTCTGTGCAGTTCAGATTAAGAATATGAATTTTTGATTGGTAAGTATGGATCAGGAACCAGCTTGGCTAAAAATGGAAAAGGAAGACTGTTTACCTTTCGATATAAGCTCGATTCTCCTCGCTCCAAGGGAGGTACAAAAAAAATGTATAGGGAAAATCCTATAATCTATAGCAATAGATGTATTTGGAAATAGATAGTTAAGACTCTACATTTGGTTAATATGTCAATTTGCTTACCAACTATGAATAATCCTTCACTTAAACCCTCTATATTGGATAAGGGGTTCAGACAATTAAAAAATCTAGGAATTATAAGGCTAGAACACCTTGACAGGAAAGGGACATTTCTCTCCTTTCAAGAATTAAAAGATATCTATGGATTGCACCCAAATAACTTGTTTAGGTATTTACAAATTAGAGACTATATTAAGTAAACATGCAAGATTATAAAAATAGAGAACTAGGATTATTGGATGAAATGCTCAACAAGCACCCAAATACAGAAAAAACTAATAGCATATGTATACAATACTCTTTTGGATAGGGAAATTCCAACAACAGAATCATACCGACAAATATGGGAAAATGAAACAGGCTTATCTATATTAAAAGACACTTGGGAAGAAAGTCTACAACGTATACACCATTGTTTGATAAATGCCAGACATACCTTGATACAATTCAAAGTATTACATAGATTACATTATTCAAAAACAAAATTAAATAGAATTTTTCCTAACATCTCCTCTATTTGCGATAAATGTCAGAACTCAGAAGCTAATTTAACGCATAGTTTTTTAACATGTATAAAACTTAATAGATATTGGACTGAATTTTTTTAAATCATTTCCATAGTTCTTAAGATTAAATTGGATCCTGACCCAAATCTAATAATATTAGGAGTTTCAGATTCAAACCTAATATTAACAGTAAACCAAATAAATTTTCTTGATAATTGGAAAAAAATTAATATTAAATTTCTGGAAGGGACCATTATCCCCCACAATTAAAATGTGGACAGTGGAAATGTTGGAGACACTGCATTTTGGAGAGAATCAGGTATGCCCTAATGGACAAATATGAACTTTTTGAACAAATATGGTCTCCATTCACTGACTATATGAAGGGGTAGCTGAGCTCAGCATCGTAACTGAATAAATACCCAGTTGTAGGATTAGATGAAAAGATCTATTCTGAGATTTGTATACACGTCTCTATAGATATTGTTATGTGAAATTGTTCCATTCATTGTTAAGATGTATACTTTTTTTGATATAATAATTGTTTGCTTGTATTGTTTTTTATTTTTATTATTTTTATTGTTTTGTTTTTAATTTAAAAAAAATATTATTATTTTTTTTAATATAATCATAATCAATATTTTTTAATCACAATCTTCATTGATTATACACCTATTCTTTCATCTCTCCACTTAAAAAGAAAATAGAAGCTTATATAAATCATTCCGTAATATTTGTATAACTTTTGAAACAAGTTAAATGTGTATTTGAAAAACTGTTATATCATTGGCAACATGCATTGCTTCTAATAAAAATGTTTAAAAAAAAACAAAACAAAAAAAACCGCTGCCATATATGGCCATGATGTTTGGCCATTTTACTCACAGTCCTCCTCCGCTGAGGCAGCCCCGAGGATTTTTCTGATCGATGAAAAATATAAAGTTGGATTATAAACATGTCCGAGACACTGCATCTTGAAAATATTAGACTTGTCTTGGCAGAAAAACCAGATCATTTTTCCAAGACATGGTCACAATTCATTGATTTATTACAAGGATAGTATGGTGCAACACAACTTTGGATTGAAATCTAATTACAGGTTGGGTGAGGTGGGTGGGGAGGGATGTGAGGCAGGTATATCACTACTTTTTCCTCCCTTTTTCATTTTGTCCATTTATTTTTATTTCTATTCCTCTCTTCTTTCTTTCTTTTATTCACTCTTTGGCTACACTACTTTTGTAGTCTAGGGGTTCTATCTTTGCACATTTCACTTTTTCTCTTTCTTGCTTTTTCTCCTTTCTTTTCCTCTAACTCAAAGCTAAAAAGTTAAAATTGAAGCTGTACAATAACTGTATAATTTTATATGCCATTGGTTCTATTTTTGTACATTTGCTTCTAATAAAGAAAAAATAATAAAGCAAAAAAATAAATGATGAATGTTTAAACAATCTTGAGATCAGCTGATTGGTACTTTCACTTATCAATCACAATGATAAAGGTAACGCCCCTTCCGTGAGGGCAGGACTATGATCCCCGGATGCCTGGACGTGAGTCAGTCACTCTGGAAGATCACGAGAGAGGGGCCACAACTGTAATTCTGCTGTGAGTCTACTGAACTGTGAGTCTACTGAACTGTGAGTCTACTGAACTGTGAGTCTACTGAACTGTAACACGGTGCTTTATTTGGTTTGTGTGGTTATGTGTTTATGTGGTTATGTGCTTTAAGTGCTTATGTACTTTATGTGGTTAACCCTTTACGTGCTTGCGATAAATGATTTGTTAGCCAGCAATGTGCTTGCAATGAATGATGATTTGTTAACCCTTAATCTACTTGCAATAAATGATTTGTTAGCCAGCAATATGCTAGCAATGAATGATGATTTGTTAACCCTTAATGTGCTTGCATAAATTATTAGTTAGCCATTAATTAAATGAAATTAGTTGTTTGGCTTGCCCTGTGCTTGAAATTGAAATTAAAATGGAAATGAAATGAAATGAAATTAGTTGTTTGGCCTGTCCTGTGCATTTGCATTTTATTTCCTTTGCTTTGCTTGAGCTAACCTGAAGTGAAAGCAAATGGATTGTATTGTTGGCTGGCCCCGCTTGCCCTGTGCTTTTGCTTTTGCTTTGCCTTTGCTTTGCTTGAGCTCACCCGAAATGAAAGCAAATGGATTGTATTGTTGGCTGGCCCTGCCTGTCCTGTGCTTTTGCTTTTGCTTTGTGTTTGCTTTGCTTGAGCTCATCTGAAATGAAAGCAAATGGATTGTATTGTTGGCTGGCCCCACCTGCCCAGTGCTTTTCCTTTCGCTTTGCCTTTGCTTTGCTTGACCTCATCTGAAATGAAAGCAAATGGGTTGTATTGTTGGCTGGCCCCACCTGCCTGTGCTTTTGCTTTGGCTTTGCCTTTCCTTTCCTTGACCTCACCTGAAATGAAAGCAAATGGGTTGTATTGTTGGCTGGCCCCACCTGACCTGTGCTTGACTTGACTTGAAATGGATTGACTTGACATGAAATGGATTGAAATAGATTGTTGGCTCTGCACTCATAGTGCTTGACATGACTTGACCCACAACACCCATGCTAGCACTCCAGAACCACCCCCCCCCCCCACCCCCCCATTGGCCACCAATATTGGAATTGGTGGAGAGGTGGAATATTGCATTGCAGCCCTCCTGTGTGAACCTGGGACCCAACAGGTCCCACTTAGTCTAGTACTTATTAAAAGTCTGGTCTTGTACCTGTGTACATGTGGTTTGCTCAGCCTGCAACATGTGGGAGAGCAGGTATCTTGTCGGTGTCCCTGGTGACTAAATTTGCAGGAAGTGTGTCCAGCTGCAGATCCTGGCAGATTGCATTGAATGATTGGAGCTGCAGCTGGATTCATACTGGAGCATCCACGATGCAGAGAAAGTCGTGGATAACACATACAGCGAGTTGGTCACGCCACAGGTAAAAGGTAAGAGGACAGAAAGGGAGCAGGTGGCCAATAGCCAGCAAAGCAGTAGGCAGGTAGTGCAGGAGTCCCCTGCGGTCATCTCCATACTAAACAGGTTTACCATTTTGGATACTGTTGAGGGAGATGGCTCATCAGGGGAATGCAACAGCAGCCAAGTTCATGGCACCATGGGTGGCTCTGCAGCACATGATGGGGGGGAAAAGAGGGGAAGGGCAATTGTAATAGGGGATTCAATTGTCAGGGGAATAGATAGGCATTTCTGCGGCCGCAAACGAGACTCTAGGATGGTATGTTGCCTCCCTGGTGCAAAGGTCAGGGATATCACTGAACGGCTGCAGAACATTCTGGAGGGGGAGGGTGAACAGCCAGTTGTTGTGGTGCATATTGGCACCAACGATATAGGTAAAAAAATGGATGAGGTCCTACAAGGTGAATTTAGGGAGCTAGGAGATAAATTTAAAAGTAGGACCTCAAAGGTAATAATCTCTGGATTATTACCAGTACCACGGGCCAGTCAGAGTAGAAATAGGAGGATATTGCAGATGAATAAGTGGCTTGAAAAATGGTGCAAGGGGGAGGGATTCAAATTTTTAGGCACTGGAACCATTTCTGGGGGAGGTGGGACCAGTACAAACAGGACGGTCTGCACCTGGGCTGGAATGGAACCAATCTCCTTGGGGGAGTGTTTGCTAGTGCTGTCGGGGAGGATTTAAACTAATGGGGCAGGGGGATGGGTACAAGAGCAGAGAGGCAGGTGGGTGTAAAACGAGGATGGAAGCAATAGGGAGCAAGGTGAAAAGTAAAAGTGGCAGGCAGACAAAACCAGGGCAAAAATCAAAAAGGGCCACTTCTCAACAAAATTGTATAAGGGGTAAGAGCGTTGTAAAAACAAGCCTGAAGGCTTTGTGTCTCAATGCAAGGAGTATTCGTAATAAGGTGGATAAGTTGAACGTGCAGATAGCTATTAATGAGTATGATATAGTTGGGATCACGGAGACATGGCTTCAGGGTGACCAAGGCTCGGAGCTGAACATCCAGGGATATTCAATATTCAGGAGGAATATAGAGAAAGGCAAAGAAGGTGGGGTAGCGTTGCTGGTTAGAGAGGAGATTAACGCAATGGCAAGGAAGGACATTAGCTTGGAGCATGTGGAATCGGTATGGGTAGAGCTGCAAAACACTAAGGGGCAGAAAACGCTAGTGTGAGTTGTGTACAGGCCACCTAACAGTAGTAGTGAAGTTGGGGATGGTAAACAGGAAATTAGAAATGCGTGCGACAAAGGCAAAACAGTTAAAATGGGTGACTTCAATCTACATATAGATTGGGCAAATCAAATTGGCAGGGGTCCTGAGGAAGAGGATTTTTTGGAAAGTATGCAGGATAGTTATCTAAATCAACATGTAGAGGAACCAACGAGAGAGCAGGCTATTTTAGACTGGGTATTGAATAATGAGGAAGGGTTAGTTAGCAGTCTTATTGTGCATGCCCCTTGGGCAAGAGTGACCATAATATGGTCGAGTGTTTCATCAGGATGGAGAATGACATTGTTAATTCACAAACAATGGTTCTGAACTTAAGGAAAGGTAACTTTGAGGGTATGAGATGTGAATTGGCCAAGATTGACTGGCAATCAATTCTAAAAGGGTTGACGGTGGATACGCAATGGAAGACATTTAAAGACTGCATGGATGAACTACAAAAATTGTTCATCCCAGTTTGACAAAAGAATAGATCAGGGAAGGTAGTGCATCCGTGGATAACAAGGGAAATCAGGGATAGTATCAAAGCAAAGGATGATGCGTACAAAGTAGCCAGAAAAAGCAGCATACCAGAGGACTGGGAGAAATTCAGAGACCAGCAGAGAAGGTCAAAGGGCTTGATTAGGAAAGGAAAAATAGATTATGAAAGAAAACTGGCAGGGAACATAAAAACTGACTGCAAAAGGTTGTATAGATATGTGAAGAGAAATAGATTAGTTAAAACAAATGTAGGTCCCTTGCAGTCAGAAACAGGTGAGTTGATCATGGGGAACAAGGATATGGCGGACCAATTGAATAACTACTTTGGTTCCGTCTTCACTAAGGAAGACATAAATAATCTGCCGGAAATAGCAGGGGAGCGCAGGTCAAAGGACTACTTGAGTGAAATCCAGGTTAGTCGGGAAGTGGTGTTGGGTAAATTGAATGGATTAAAGGCCGATAAATCCCCAGGTCCAGATAGGCTGCATCCCAGAGTACTTAAGGAAGTAGCTCCGGAAATAGTGGATGCATTAGTGATAATCTTTCAAAACTCTTTAGATTCTGGAGCAGTTCCTGAGGATTGGCAGGTAGCAAACGTAACCCCTCTTTTTAAGAAGGGGGGGAGAGAGAAAACGGGGATTTACAGACCAGTTAGTCTCACATCGGTAGTGGGGAAACTGCTAGAGTCAGTTATTAAAGATGAGAGAGCAGCACATTTGGAAAGTGGTGAAATCATTGGACAAAGTCAGCATGGATTTACGAAAGGTAAATCATATCTGAAGAATCTTGTGGAATTTTTCGAGGATATAACTACTAGCGTGGATAGGAGAGAACCAGTGGATGTGGTGTATCTGGACTTCCAGAAGGCTTTGAACAAGGTCCCACAAAAGAGATTAGCATATAAACTTAAAGCATATGGCATTGGGGCTTCAGTATTGATGTGGATAGAAAACTGGCTGGCAAACAGGAAGCAAAGAGTAGGAGTAAACGGGTCGTTTTCACAATGGCAGGCAGTGACTAGTGGGGTACCGCAAGGCTCAGTGCTGGGACCCCAGCTATTTACAATATACATAAATGATCTGGATGAGGGAATTGAAGGCAATATCTCCAAGTTTGCGGATGACACTAAGCTGGGGGGCAGTGTTAGCTGTGAGGAGGATGCTAGGAGACTGCAAGGTGACTTGGATAGGCTAGGTGAGTAGACAAATGTTTGGCAGATGCAGTATAATGTGGATAAATGTGAGGTTATCCACTTTGGTGGCAAAAGTAGGAAAACAGACTATTATCTAAATGGAGGCCGATTAGGAAAAGGGGAGATGCAGTGCGACCTGGGTGTCATGGTACACCAGTCATTGAAAGTAGGCATGCAGGTACAGCAGGCAGTGAAGAAAGCAAATGGTATGTTAGCTTTCATAGCAAAAGGATTTGAGTATAGGAGCAGGGAGGTTCTACTTCAGTTGTATAGGGTCTTGGTGAGGCCACACCTGGAGTATTGCGTACAGTTCTGGTCTCCAAATCTGAGGAAGGACATTATTGCCATAGAGGGAGTGCAGAGAAGGTTCACCAGACTGATTCCTGGGATGTCAGGACTGTCTTATGAACAAAGACTGCATAGACTCGGTTTATACTCTCTAGAATTTAGGAGATTGAGAGGGGATCATATAGAAACTTACAAAATTCTTAAGGGGTTGGACAGGCTAGATGCAGGAAGATTGTTCCCGATGTTGGGGAGGTCCAGGACAAGGGGTCACAGCTTAAGGATAAGGGGGAAATTCTTTAGGACCGATATGAGAAGGACTTTTTTCACACAGAGAGTGGTGGGTCTCTGGAACTGTCTGCCACAGAGGGTAGTTGAGGCCAGTTCATTGGCTATATTTAAGAGGGAGTTAGATCTGGCCCTTGGGGCTAAGGAGATCAGAGGGTATGGAGAGAAGGCAGGTACGGGATACTGAGTTGGATGATCAGCCATGATCATATTGAATGGCGGTGCAGGCTCAAAGGGCCGAATGGCCTACTCCTGCACCTAATTTCTATGTTTCTATGTTTCTATGTGTGAGTGTTATGTGTGTGTGTGTATATGGTTGTCTTTACATCTTCGGAAAAACACTATGCGGTAACAATTACATTTTTTTAAGTTTAAAAAGAGGGAGGGTGAAGATGAGGGGGAGGAAGTGCTGGGGAATGAGGGGAAATGAGCCATGCCTGCGCAGTTGGGGGCTATGCTTGAGTGGTGGAATATTGTGTTGGGGGATGTGTTGCATTGGGGAAACGGGTGAGTGGTGGAATATTGCGTTGGGGAACGGGTTGCGTTGCGGGACCAGGCCTCCCGTGTGACCAGGACCCAATGGGTCCCACTTGGTTTAATGAACAATTCTCTATGTCATTTTTTAACTTACAAAGATAAATGCACTTAGATTCTACTGCCCTTTGTTAATTCTTACACGTCAATTGGACCGTCATTTGGAAAACGCACAGTACAAATAAATTAAGACTAGATAGATCTGACCAGACTGCAAGTCAACAAATTTTTCGTTGTCATTAATTGCTGTGAGTATAAACCTTCAGTGAATGTTAGCTGATTAGGTAGTTAGACATTGTAAGTGTTTGAGATTTACACTTTTCAACACTTTTGAGATTTCCAATTTGTGACTATGTATGATGATTATTTCCACAAACTTTGCATACACATTAACTGTACACATAGTGTGATACAGCGTTGCCCTGTTATCTGACAGTTCAGTGGCCTGGGTTCAATTTTGACGTCCATTGCAGACCATGTGAAGTTTGCAGGTCACCACCCCCCCCCCCCCCCCCCCCCGCATGACAGCACGAGTTTCTTCTGGATGCTCCAATTTCCTCCCACATCCTAAGGACATGTGGCTTTGTAGTTTAATTGACTGCTTTAATTATCTCCAAGGCAATTAGGGAATTCATGGGAATATGGGGAAAATAGAAATGGGATTTGTGTAGGTTTACCACATTGGGTGCTTGATGGTAGATGTGGACTCCATGCGCTGAACAACCTCTTTTCAAGCCACATCGCTCTGACTCTTTGACATGCGTTTGGATTTGTTTCACTTCCATATGCTTGATAGTCTTTGATTTTTTTTGTGTAGAGTTAAAATAGTTTATTTCTGGGATATTTTAGATGGTGAATTGTCAGAATTCAATTTAGCTGTCACTACGGTTAGATGTTTGCTGAGATGATAGCATTGATAAGATTTGCGTCTCTTGACTTACTTTTATGGCCACATTCATCAAGGTAGTTATGCGATAAGCAATGTGACAACCGTATGATGAGATGAAAAATAATAAGTATTTGTTGCTTTGAAGGAAAATCATACTTTTTTGCAGGGCTTGTTCGTGCCATAAGTGCCTATGGTAGAGATCGAAAGAAATACAAAAAATCTCAAGCTTTTCTTACCAAATTGTAGGAAAAGTTAGGGTTCTATAATACACAGCAGCAAGGTTATGGTTCCAACTGGTAAAAATATTAAGGCGAATGATAATATTATTTGTTATTTTTATGTCCACTATTAAGAATTATTGAAGGTGAAATTCTGCATCTTTGAAAGGTACTGCCAGTGGAGGATGGGCTTGGGATAGAGTTAGGCTTGGCTAATTTAGTTTCAAGTTCCTGATAAACCCCCCATGTGTTCTGGAAATGTGCCATGCATGTACAAATACATACAGATTTCCTCAGTGATCTTCTACCGTAGTGGACCATGGAGAATATGAGTTGTGAGCAGCATGTTGAGTATATTGTGATGCAGAAATGATGGCCAGATATGAGATCCGTTTGATTCAGTGAGGACATGTTGCCAGGAAGCAAGATTAACTGACAAGGATGACATTGAAATAAGATGAGAGGGTAAGTGCAGGAGGAGAGTAGTGATATGAGGGTACATGATTAAGATTATGGAGGAACTAAAATGTGGACATTAGCAAGGACATTTTACCTGAAAGAAATAAATGAGGAAAGAAGCAGCAGTAAGCTATTCAACTCTTTGTGTTTACTGTCACATTCAGTATGATCATGGATAAGTCAAGAAATTTCTTCTTAACTTTGTCCTGATCCCTGAATGGCCATCCCCTCATTTTGAATGGTGACTCCTGGGTATAGACATTCCCATCCAGGAGAAGATTTATCAGTGCCTCTGCCACTTGCAAGTGGTGTCAGGGTACTTTTGTTTCCCCCCCATGTCATAAAGATGCGCAGGATGGTATGTTAATTGGCCATTATAAATCAACCTGTGTATGTAGATGATTGGTCAAGTCCAGAGCAAAGTTGATAAGAAAATGGGGAGAATAAAATGTGTCAATGTAGGATTAGTGCAAATTGATAGATGAGGGTCAGCACTAACGTATGGGCCAAAGGGGCTCTTTCCATCCTGTATCTCTCTATGACGCTATGACTTTGTGAGTTAGGGGATGCCTGCATAACGTCACCAGAGAATAGGTATTTTTGCATGTAGCAAATCCACCTTGGGGCACACAGGCACCAATTCCAGTGTTCTCTGGAAATGGAAATCTGGATTCACAGGGTTTATACTTGGAATGTAGCTGCTTATTATCCAGGAGGAGCCCGGTCGGGAGTCACCCCACAGAGCCCAGTCCGCCCCATGCACTAGAGTCTCCCAACCCCTGCAGAGTAATTATTAAGATGGCTGATCCGTGGGCGGTTGCTGCTGGAACGCAAGTCGGGGCCTGACCAACCCCAGCTGGGTCGCCTGGGCGAGGGTGTCTGATGTTGTGAGACCCGAAACACCCGATGACCCCAGGTCACATCACTGAGGATGCGTCCCAGCTCATCTAGAAGATGTATATTTTTCACGTAGTCCAAGGTATGAAATCACAATATATAAATGCAGGTGCAGTTGAAGGAAAAAATATAACAATGACTGATCAGATAATTTTCTGGCTGGATATCTATGAGTTATACACACAAAATGCTGCAGTAACTCAATGGGACAGGCAGCATCTCTGGAAGAAGGAATGGGTGATGTTGCAGGTTTAATCCCTTCTTCAGACTGGTGTATGAGTTATGTTCTGTAAGGATTTGTGCTGGGACCTCAGTCATTTGTTATATATATAAATTGTTTGAATGTACTTGTAGATGGGTTGGTTCGTAAGTTTGCAGATGACAACAAAATTGTTGGAGTTGCAGACAGTGAACAAGGCTGTTACAAAATATGGCAGGATTTTGATCAGTTACAGAAAGAGGTGGAGAAATGGCAAATGGAATTTAATCTGAGCCATTGTGAAGTGTTGTACTACAGGACCTGGAATGTAATGGAAAAGTACATAGTTACTAGGGGGCGCCGTCCTGTATGGGTATGGCTGCCCAGCCTGCAGCTGTCTGTTTTTTCACCTCTTTTTTTATTTTTAGTGAGTTTAAGTGTTTTGTTTCTGGAGCTCTAGTTTTTTTTTATGTGGGGGGGAGGGGAAAACTCCATTTTAGGATCCCTACCTGGTCCCTACCTGGTCGGAGAGGCATTTTTCTCCGGGCAGCACCTTTGACCCTTCCTCGCGGCCTACCAGCGGGCCTGGAGAGGCTTTTCCTGAGGGGTCTGGCCAGAACCTCGGCTTCGGCGGCGGCACAGCGCTGGGGCGCTATCGCAGAGCGGATGATGCCTTGCCCGGGTCGACGCGCTGGAACTCCGGTATGCTGAGACTACCGATAAAAACATCGCAAGCTGCGGGTCTGTGAAGCAGCCAGCCGTGGTGGCGGCGCTGAAGTTTACATCGAGATTGCCAGTGGCGGAGCTCTATCCAGCGCGGCCTGTCAGCTTCGGAAGCCGCGGTCTCCGGTAAGGAAGCGGCTGTTCCAGGTTTCCTATGCCGCTGTGAGGATTCTCCTGACGCCGGAGCACCATCATCCGGCGAGAAGGGCCTGGAACATCGGGCCTCCGTAAAGGCGACTGCGCAGGCCAAAGTAGGCCCAACTATGGGTGGACATGAGGATGGGCACTGGACTTTATGCCTTCCCTCATAATGGAAACTATTGTGGGGGATGTTTTTTATGTTTAAATTTCTTTATTATTGTTATGTTTGTATTCTTTTTTTATGTGCTGCAATGGCAATATGCATTTCACTAGACCAATTGGTGTATGTGACTAATAAAGAGCATTTGAACCTCTAATGGCAAGGTCCCTAATAGCATTGATATACACAGGGATCTTGGGTCTGCCTTATTACCTGAAAGTATGTCTGCCTTGAGCATAGGGTACGTCAGGATGTTATGTTTCAGCTTCATAAAACTTTGGTTATTAAGGTATTGGTATATGTGTCATATTACAAGAAGGCTGTGGAGGATATGGATAGGGTGCAGAGGAGGTTTACCAGAATGTTGCCGGGTTAGAGGATTTTAGTATAAGGAGAGATCAGACAAACATGAATTGCTTTCTCCGCAGCATGGAGGTTGAGGGGATAAAAAATATATAAAATGATGAGAGGCATCGATAGGATGAGTAATTAGAATCACAAGGTGAAAATGTCAAAGAGTGGAGGGCATAGAATGAAGGTCACAAGGGGATAGTTTAAACAGGATGTGCAGGGTCAGTTTTTTAGAAAGTGATGTGCGTACCTGGAATATGTTGCCAGGGAAGTGGTGTAAACAGATAAAACCATGGCATCTAGGAGGCTGTTAGGTTGTCACATTGACAGCAGGGAATAGAGGGATATGGATCAGGCAGAGGAGATTAGTTTAACTTGGTATCATTTTCGGCACAGACGTTGTAGACTGAAAGGTTGTTTTCTGTGTTATTGCTATTCTATGTTCAGTTAGAATACTTCAATGTTTCAGGTGACACATCGGTTTAAGTTGGGTAGTATGCTCTTGTGGGGATTCTCAAATTAGAACGGGTTGGTTGCAGCATAGGAGACCATTTCCCAGTTGAATTCATTCTGGATGAGCATAAGTAAACTCTAGCTGATATCCTAAACATCGGAAGTTTAAGATCCAACACGATCAGATGGTGAATCAAATCAGTGTGTGCAGAGATGTAACATTTATCTGGTAATCTGAATGTGCATGGGCTCTTCACTACTGTCAGAACCAACTATGGGTCACACATGTAACCCCACCTTCTCGGTTGCAGGAGCTGAATTCTAGTGGCAAGGTTAGATGTTATTGCGGAAAACTCCCTTGGCTGCAGCAGATGGCCATGTCTTCTTTCGATACAAAACGATATGATAGAACTTTATTTATCCCAGGATGAAAATTGATCTGCCAACAGTCATAAAAACACAAAGTACATGAGTCCAGTTTACTGTCCAGGTACACTCCAAGGTATTTGTACTCTCTGGTAAACTGCACATCCATACCATTGATGGTGACTAGGGACTGAGATGTTCCTCTAGGAGTCCACCACTATGTCTTTTGATGTTGAGCTGCAGGTGATTCAGCCTGCAATACTCAACAAAGTCGTTGATTACACCTCTGTGTTCAGCTTCCCTCCCTCACTGATGCAGTCCACATTTGCAGTTATTTGAAAATTTCTACAGGTGGCAGGAGTCCAAGTTATATATTTCATGCTTTGACATGCAGTCTGCACTCCACAGTGCGCTGCTGAGCTGCCTTCCTGGCCAATCCGCCGGAACTGATTTTGTATGCTGGGTTGAGCAAATCCTTATACTCACTGAGAGTTTGAGACAGTTTAGCCCGCCCGCCCGCCCGCTGAAGCGGTTTTCCAGAGTGTGGCCGGCGCCGTATGCTAACAGATTTGTCAAGCCACAGGCGAGAGCTGGGACCAAAGTGGATGAATTACTCTCAAAGAAGCACACCATGACCCCCACCAAAGGTGCTAGCCTTCCCTGAGAACTCCCATGCACCCCAGGGGTCCTTCCCCACATGTGACATAATTGGTCAGTTTAAAAGGAAGAAGTAACCGTTTCCAACACGTTATCATCTTTAGAGCATTAAATTCATACCCCATTCATTCACTTCAAACCAACTCATACGAATGTTAAATTCTTCATGTTTTCAGAATATTTTTTCAATAACAGTTTTTATTGTGATCCATGGACATTTTATCAATGTTGATGTTGAATTTCTACCTTCCTGCTTCCCATTTATTTGTGCCCTACTCCCATCCACACCCAAAGATGAGACTGCTATATTAGTTGTTCAGAATCAGTAGTAAAACCTCCAAGGAGCCAAAGAAGAAAAGTCATAAATGATTTATAGAAGTCAAGAAAGGACACTGGAGTTGGATTTTGCACAAGTTACTGAAACTCCAATAGTTTATTAAAAAATGCTGGAAAATGCAGGTCTGATCTTGCAAATTCCCACAGTAGGTCTGTGGGAGTGAGTTACATAGTTATTACATTGTGTTACACATATATCTACTTTGCCACTGTATGAACAAAATCTTCTTTTCAGTCAGGCCCACGGCATCAAAGATTATTTGCTTCAATTCAGTGCGGTACAAATATTATTCCTTGCTGTTGGTGTCTAGGTCGGTTTGTCATTATAGCAGCTGCTTTAGCTGTTTAAAGGCACTGGCTGCCTAATTTAATGAATACATTTTAATTCTTAAACTTTAGTAATCTTTTTGGAAGGAACTGTAACCGATAACTTAGAAACATAGAAAATAGGTACAGGAGTAGGCCATTCGGCCCTTCGAGCCTGCACCGCCAATCAATATGATCATGGCTAATCATCCAACTCAGTATCCTGTACCTGCCTTCTCTTCATACCCCACAAGGGCCACATCTAACTCCCTCTTAAATGTAGCCAACGAACTGCCCTCGACTACTTTCTGTGGCAGAGAATTCCACAGATTCACCACTCTCTGTGTGAAAAATGATTTTCTCATCTTGGTCCTAAAAGACTTCCTCCTTATCCTTAAATGGTGACCCCTTGTCCTGAACTTCCCCAACATCGGGAACATGCAATCTTCCTGCATCTAGCCCGTCCAACCCCTAAAGAATTGTGTAAGTCTCTATGAGATCCCCCCTCAATCTTCTAAATTCCAGCAAGTACAAGCCAAGTCTATCCAGTCTTTCTTCATATGGAAGTCCTGTCATCCCAGGAATCAGTCTGGTGAACCTTCTCTGTACTCCCTCTATGGCAAGAATGTCTTTCCTCAGATTCGGAGACCAAAACT
Source organism: Raja brachyura (assembly GCA_963514005.1). The sequence goes on along the minus strand of OY740786.1, from coordinate 47,795,042 downwards.
GTATGCAATACACCAGGTGTGGCCTCACTAAGACCCTGTACAACTGCAGTAGAACCTCCCTGCTCTTGTACTGAAATCATTTTGCTATGAATGCCAACATACCATTCGCTTTCTTCACAACCTGCTGCACCTGCATGCCTACTTTCAATGACTGGTGTACCATGACACCCAGGTCTCGTTGCATCTCCCCTTTTCCTAATCGGTCACCATTCAAATAATAGTTCCTGTTTTTGCCACCAAAGTGGATAACCTCACATTTATCCACATTATACTGCATCTGCCATGCATTTGCCCACTCACCCAGCCATTCCAAGTCACCTTGCAGCCTCCTAGCATCCTCGTCACAGCTAACACTGCCCCCCAGCTTTGTGTCATCAGCAAATTTTTGAGATGTTGCATTTAATTCCCTCATCCAAATCATTAATATATATTGTAAATAGCTGGGGTTCCAGCACTGAGCCTTGCAGCACCCCACTAGTCACTGCCTGCCACTCCTACTCTTTGCTTCCTGCCTGCCAGCCAGTTCTCTATCCACATCAATACTGAACCACCAATACCGTGTGCTTTAAGTTTGTATACTAATCTCTTATGTGGGACCTTGTCAAAAGCCTTCTGAAAGTCCAGATATAACACATCCATTGCTTCTCCCTTACCCACTCTACTAGTTACATCCTCAAAAATTCAATAAGATTCGTCAGACATGATTTACCTTTCGTAAATCCATGCGGACTTCGTCCAATGATTTCACCACTTTCCAAATGCGCTGCTATCCCATCTTTAATAACTAACTCTAGCAATTTCCCCACTATCGATGTTAGACTAACTGGTCTGTAATTCCTCATTTTCTCTCTCCCTCCTTTTTTAAAAACTTGAAATACCAGAAGTCCAAAAATGGTTTTGGACATAGCTGGTGGGGTAGATGTGTGGGAGGTTTGTGAAGTGGCACCTTCCTTTGTTCTCATACACATCTCATGTATGCTGGCAATGCTGCAGTTCGCCTACAGCCACCACAGTTCCATGGCTGATGCCACCTCCCTGGCCCTACACTCATTCCTGGAACATCTGGATAAGAAGGACACCTACATCTGACGCCTATTGGTAACTATATCTCTGGTTTAAATACCATTATCCCAACCAAGCCCATCTCCAAACATGGAGGCAGCACTTACCGTTGCAACTGGATCCTCAACTTCCTGACTAACAGACTATAATCAGTAATGATAGGTGACAAATCATCCTCCAACCATCCTAAGATAAACACTGGTGCCCCACAAGGATCTGCTCTCAGCCCCATACTATACTCCTTATATACTCATGACTCTGCAGCCAAATAAAAATCCAACACAATTTGCAAATTAGCGGGAATATCACCAGCAATATGTCCGTGATCAGCCACATTAAAGCGATGGTCAAGAAGCCGACCAATGACTATACTTGCTTGGCAGGCTTAGGAAGCTCGGCATGTCCCCAGCAACTCTCGCCAATTCCTACAGATGCGCCGTTGAAAGCATTTTTATTGGGATGCTTCACAACCTGGTTTAGGAATATGTCAATCGGAGACTGCAAAAAATTGCAGAGAGTTGTTGACGTTGTCCAGACAATCACACAAATCAACCTCCCTTCCATTGACTCTTACACTTTACACTGCCTTGGCAAAGCTACCATCATAATTAAGGAGCAGTCTCCCTCTTCCACAGAAGTTTGAAAACACATACCTCCGGATTCAGGGACAGTTTCCTCCCAGCTGTTCTCAGGCAACTGAACGGTCTACTCATCAGCTGGAGTGCAGTCCTGACCTCGCATTGACCTCATTAGAGACCTTGGAACAATCTATAATCGGACTTTATCAGACTCTAGCTTATAATAAATGTTGTAGCCTTTATCTCTTATCTGTATACTATGGACAGCTTGATTGTAATCATGCATAGTCTTTTCTTTGACTGTATAGCATGCAAACAAAAGCTTTCCCCTTTACCTTGGTACATTTGACATTTATATCCTAAACTAGTAAGCTTACCAGTTTGAAGTTTGATCTTTATTTTATGAGGAGTTACGATGAGCGATTACGTGAGGAACCCTGCCAGTCCGCATGCGCGTCAATCTTCAAAGCAGCGGTGTGAAATCATAGATAACAGTAACTGAAGTAACATAGTAAGATTATAAACTAGACCTTCCAGTTTACCTTTAATATTTTGAGGGCCTGTAGCAGTGGGCATGTAATCGCTCATCGTAACTCCTCATAAAATAAATATCAAACTTCAAACTGGTAAGTCCTAATTTAATCTTTCTATTTTACTTCAGAGTCACGTGTGATTCCGTGAAGATTTCAAAGGTCAGTGATTTCACACCGATCCAAATCCAGGCGTCTCATACTGCATCAGTTGACTCAGGAGGGGTGAATAATGAGCAATACATTGAAACATGTTACTGATTAACCTGTTGATGCTTTAATTCACAAATAAACAAAAGAAACACAATAATGACTCCTCTCTCCCAGGGAGAAGCTATGAAACAGAACTTAAAACAGAATGAGCGAACACCCCGGGTTCAATGTGGTTTATTATAAAACCTCTGAAAAGTCAATTCATTTGACCATCCTGCGGCTGCAAGGATATGGTGTAGAAGGATGTCCATTGCCCTCGCTGCTGATGTTGATGCCGCCCTGGTGGAGTGAGATTTAAAATTGTCAGTATTATCTCCTGCACAATCCAGCACTTGTATTAGCCATCTTGAAATGGTCTGAATGGACACTTGCATATGTGGCTTTTTGTGGCTAATAAACAATGCTTCTTCTGAGCCTCTGAGGCTCTTGATGACCTCGATATAGCGCCTCAAGTGCCCCACTACACACAGCCGTAAATCCGTGGGATATGCTAACAGTACAAGATTGAATCCTGACACCTCTGGTCTGCTTTGTTTAATTAGGTCATAGATGTAAAATACAATGTCATTCCCTGATGACACCATCCTGTTCAGACGCAGTTTGTGCAAAGTCTGAACCCTTTGCGCTGATACCAGCGCCATGAGCATAACCAACTTTATGGTAATCTTTGGCAATGACAAGGATGTGGCTGTACCCCACTGACGAAGCAACATCAGTACCATGCTCACATACCAGATTTCAGAGTACCTTGGCCTGGGGGGATTGGAATTAAAAACACCCTTCATAAATAGTAGGATTAAATGAGAACTTACCAGTTTAAAGTTTGATCTTTATTTTATGAGGCGTTACGATGAGGGATTACATGAACACCTTGCCAGCACATATGCGCGATATTCTTCAAAGTGGCAGTGTGAAATCACAGATAGTAGTTGACTAATGATAGTAAAATAAGAGAACTAAAATACCTGTTGAGCTTTATAATAGAGGATTGGGAGCGGAGGGCACGTAATCCCTCATCGTAACTCCTCATAAAATAAAGATCAAATTTCAAACTGGTAAGTTCTCGTTTAGTCTTACAATTTTACTTCGGAGTCACATGAGTAAATATGCGAAGATTTCAAAGCTTTGTGATTTCATGCCATGGAAACGAGTCCATGCTCACACACTACCATAATAACCAATAGAGGAAATATGTTAACGTATTTCATTCATGAATTGGTTGCTGAAAAAACAATGATGTATTTATTAACAAATAATAATAATAATAACCCCTAATTTTGAGGAAAATTATAATACAGAACTCAAAATCGTGTCTGCAAATGTCTCAGGTCTGGCAACAGGTTTATTATAAAACCGCTGGAAGGTTCATTCATTAGACCATCCCGCCGTTGCAAGGATGTGGTCCATGGGAACTTCCATCATCCTTGCTGCTGATGTAGCTGCAGCCCTGGTGGATTGAGATTTGAAAATATCAGTGTCCACCCGCGCTGCACCAAAGCCATCTTGAGATGATCTGCATGGTCACTCTTTTGTGAGGACATTTATGACTTATCAATAAAGCCATTCCTGTGACCCTGAGACTTTTGGTGCCCTGCAGGTAATGTAGAAGGTGGTCACTATACATAAGCAAATATCTATGGGGTAAACCAGGAACTCCAATTTGAGGCCAAATGATCCAGGCCTGTTCTGTTTAAGTAACTCATAAACATGGAAAGTTATCTTATTTTTGGATGTTACCATAGCGTCCAGTCTTAGTCTGTGCAGAGAATGGACCCACTGTGCCGTTACGAGAGCCATCAGCATCACCATTTTGTACATCAGTTTTGTTAGTGTAAGGGATGTAGCTGGTGCCCAATCCCTGAGCAGGGTTAACACAATACCAATATCCCAGGTCTTGGAATACCTAGGCCTGGGGGGATTAGAGTTGAAAATACCCTTCATAAGTTTTGACACTAGAGGGTGAGATCCAACATCATGGTGTTCTAACCCCTGTCCCAGATATGAAGATAGGGCACTCCAGGCATAGTTGATGGCACTGTAGCTCAAGCCTTCATCAAAATGTAGGCTTGCCAAGAATCCCAGCACATCCGTAATGGTGGCTGTGTGGTAAGTGGTGTTTGCCCTGGTACAGAATACCTCCCATTTTCAGATATATGTGAGGTACTGTTTCCTGGTGGAATCTCTGCATGATGCCGTGATGATGTTTATAGTTCGGTCCGACAGTCCAAATTCCAGGAGTGGTCTTTTCAAATCCTGCAAATCAACAGGTTTATTCTGTCATGGCATGGGTGACTCTCACCTGTCACAGGATGTACCAGCAAACCAGGCGTTTAGAGATTGGAATACATGGTTCCGAGACCATGTCGAGTACCACAGGAAATAGTAGGCCAGTCGGGTACAACTAAAATACCTGATGCAGAGTCTTGTTGTATTTTTCGCAAGACCCGACTGATGAGGCAGAAGGGGGGAAAAACAATTCCCACCAGTGTAGCGAGAGAAAGCGTCCATCGCTACTGCCCAGGGTCTGGTTCCCATGCAACATATGTTGGTATCTGGTGATTAGGTCTGGATGCTGGATGCTGGATGAAAAAGGTCGATATCTGGCATTCCATACTGAGCTACAATGTCAGTAAATACTTGGTGGTCCAACATCCATTTGGTGTTGTCATTGAATTTGCGTGACCTGGTGTCCGCCACTGTATTGCGCTTACCTGGAAGGTAAGTAGCTGATATCCATATGTTTCTTTCTATGCACCAGTGCCAGATTGTATTGACCAATTCATCACAAGATATCGACTTAATTCCACCCATATGATTAATGTATGCCATCACGGTGGTATTATCAATTTGTAGACGAACATGCAGATGGTGCATGTCTGAACAGTAATCCCGAAGCCCGTGGAATGCTCCCAACATCCCTAGATGATTGATACCCAGTGCCTGAAGTAAGGTTAACTCATGTGCATTCCATCTACCACCACAACTGGAGGTGGTATTGGTTGCTCCCCAGCCATGAGCTGGTGTCAATTTGTAACACAACCGAAGCATTTATGACTATGATGGGATTAGAGGAATGTCGAGCAGTGTTAATGCACCATTGCAATTCCAAATTTTTTTTGGCTGGTAATTGCATTGGCCTGTCAAAGTGGCCAGCATGGTTTTTGAGTCCTACAATCTTGGCCATTTGTAAATTTTCGCAATGTAAGGGTCCAAATTGTGTGGCTGGGAAGGCTGGCATGAGCTTCCCAATTACCCTGGCTACTTCAAGTCAAACAAACCTTATTGTCATTTAGAAATACATCGATATATGCAATTCCAAACGAAATTCCGTTGCATTTGGCTCCCTGTGCAACACGATAATAAACAGAGGATAAACATGGATAAAATGGTTAGAAAGGATAAAAGGATAAAGAGACAATGGTGGCAGCCCATTACATGGCATTCAGGCGTCTGATGGCTCGTGGGAAGAAGCTGTTGCAGAACCTTGATGTTCTGCTCCTTATGCTACGATATCTTTTGCCCAAGGGCAGCAGAGTGAACAGTCCGTGATGGAGATGTGTGGGGTCTTTTATAATACTTTGGCCTTAGTCACGCAACGTTTGGTCGCAATATCCCCGATTGAGGGGAGAGAAGTCCCGATGATTTTTTCCGCTGTCTTCAGCACTCTCTGCACGGACTTCCAGTCGGAGGCTTTACAGTCCCCAAACCAGACAGAGATACAGCTGGTCAAAATACTCTCTATAGTGCCCCTGTAGAAAGTGGTGAGCATGGGATGGGAGAGGTGAGCTCTTCTCATCCGGCACAGAAAGTGCAACCGCTGCTGCACTCTATTAACTGTTGATGAGATGTTATTTGACCAGTTCAGACTGTTGGTGATCTGCACCCCCAGGAACTTAGTGCTACTGACCACCTCCACATTGCTGTCATTGATGTGAAGTGGTGTAGGACTGTGCCGGTTTTTCCTGAAGTCGACGATGACGTCCTTTGTTGAATAGATGGTTTACTGACGCAAACAAGGCTGTTGTATGCCTCTATCAAGTCTGTTGTTTTATCCTTTGGCAAAGTGACAGACATGTGAACAGAGTCAATCGTGAACCCAAAGTAGTCCATAGTCATAGAAGGCATTCACTTGGATTTATCTCGATGGATGATAAACCACACCTTTTGAAATAGGAGCTAGGTGGCTGAGACAGCCAATTTGACCAACTCCAGTGTTTTCCCCACAATTGAGATGTCATCCAGATATGCCATGACAATATGTTTTTGTTTCTGGAGAAACCCCAAGGCTGTTTTCAATATTTTAGTAAACAGTCTGGGGGCTGATGTTAATCCATTAGGCAGCACTTTATACTGCCAGAGCTACCCCATCCAGATAATTTTCAGATATCTGTGGTGATCTTTCTCTATTGGAACTGAATAGTATGCATCTTTTAAGTCGATGCAAGCCATGAAGTATCTCTTGGAAACTAGTTGTTTGGCAGGATGGAAAGTTTCAATTTTGAAGTGGGTACACGGCACAAAAGTAATCAGTCGTGTCAAATCAATAATGATGCAGCATCCGCCATCTTTTTTGTTTTTGTGAAGATGTTTGACACAAACTCAAGAGATTCGTGTTTGGTTTTCTCAATTACTCCTTTTGTATGTAGTCTTAACAGCTCCGCATGACCTTCCAATTTTTCTTTTTGTGAAAGCACAAACTTTTGGCTAGGTGCATGCTGAACCGGAAGGAGGAGTTTGTGAAAAAATTCAATTTTGTATCCCTGAATACTTTGCACAATGAAAGGATCAGATGTTATGGAACTCCATGCATTTCTAACCAAGTGTAACTTTATACCAATCTGTGAATAAGTTACACAGGCTATGTTCCGGAAGCAACCAGACCCTCCTACCTCCATGGTTAGCAGCGGTGCTGTGTTCGTTTCTTCCGTCCTTGTTTCTTGGGAGGTGGAGGCGCTGGGGTGTGGGGTTGGCGCATCTTCCATGAAGGCCGATCTTGGCCATGGTCTAAAAAAGACCTTTGTCCTGGTCGTATGGCCTTTGAGCTTTCACCAGTTGTTGCTCTTTCGCTGTAGTTACATGGTCTGCTGGTCGATGCGTAGGGGTGCTGCCGCCAAGGATACGAGGATCTGGTAGTGGACGGCACTTTCATCATGCCGATGGCCTTTGCCTTCTCTTCGAGGTCTTTAACCTGCTTTGGCATATTGTCCCCAAACAGTACAGTAGGCAGCTGCGCGCTGTTGGTTTTGCACAACCCTGTGAACTTGGGGTTTAGTGCAGGCCGGATGACACTCTTCCTAAAACAGTTAATTTTGAACTGTGCATTACAGAAGACTGCCAGTGCGTCTTGTTGCTCCTCCAACATCCTTCCCATCCACTGACCTGGCAAATGCTGTTATTCCAGAGGCCAGTAGTTTCAGGATCTTTTGCATCTTTACTTCTTGGTTCCTGATGCCAGCACTGATATTTCCCCAGATGGGGTTGTGCACTGCAGGCACGTTGAGGGAGACACAGTTCTCTGGAGCTAAATTCATGGCCTGTTCCTGTAGTTCATTGGTGGTTAGGTAGTTTATGCTGCGGCTGCAATGGCAGTTCCTTTTGTGAAGGCATCGCGAACTTGGAAACCATGCTGAGCAGCTCTTGTTCCTGCACCCCTAGCATGCTGGACAATTCTTCGGCCAAATCCCCCTGTTCAGAGTCAGCCCAGATCTGACTCCTTATGCTCCCCTCTGAGGAGGAGGAGACATTTGGCAGCCCTGGAAAAGGTGCTGCCGTGGGTGTACCTAGGAGACCCATGGTGACCAGACTCCATTTGCTGGGATAGGTCACGTAGGAACAATTGCTCCATCAACCGCTCCATGCGGGATAAACGATCGCTGTCGCTACCCACAGGCGGTGAGTCTACGGGCTTGCCCGACTTTCAGGTGGCTTTACCGCCAGTCCGAGCTACACCTACGGGCTGTAGTGGTGCCAAGTCGGGGGCTGCTGGTTGAACGATTAGCAGCTCCGGTGAAATCAGCCGCTGCTGACTGCCCGCATTCCCGTGGTCCTCCGCAGTCAGTCTTGTTGCAGTCCGTTTGGACTTAGTTCTTGTCTTATCCATAATGGATGTTGCTCTGCAAGAGAAATTACACAGAGCGCCAAAAAATCGACCTCAGAATAGCGAAAACTTACCTGCAGGTCAGTTTTAAACTTACCGCTGGAGGAGTGACACTGCACAATGCGTTGGACGATATGCCATGCATGCATGCTGGCAGGGTCTTCATGTAGTCACCTACGTGACTCCGAAGCAAAATCTGGATATTAACGGATGAGATCCTATAGACTGAAGTTCCGACTCACGGGATAGGTACGATGACAGGGCACTCCTGGCACTATTAATGGCACTATAGCTCAACCATTCATCGAAATGTAACTTGGACAGAACTTCAAGCACATCTGGGATGGAAGCTGTGTGGTTTGTAATGTTCCCATGTAAATAAAACTCCTCCCATTTCCTGACATGAGAGATGTACTGCTTTTTCGTAATATCCCTCCATGATGATGTGATGACATCCACGGTGTGATTGGATAGTCCCAGTCCCAGGTATGGCCTTCTTAAAATCTACAAATTAACATGTTCATACAATGGGTGTTGATCTCCAGTCACAGGGTGCACCGATAGATCATGACGTTTTGGAACCACCATAATAGGCAGTGTATTAATGTCCGAAATGAGAGGGAACCATGGCTGTGTAGTCCAGTCGGGTACTGCCAAAACTCCTGAAGCGGAGTCCTGCTTGATCTTGGTCAAGCATTGACTGATGAGGCAGAAGGGGGGAAATGCATATACAAACATTCCACCCCAGTGTAGCAAGAACACATCCACCGCTACTGGCCCTTGATCTGGTTCCCATGAAACATACTTTGGTACCTGGTGATTGAGTTTGGATGCAAACAAATCGATATCTGGCATCCCATACCGAACAACAATTTCCTTAAATACCTCATGAATCAACATCCACTCTGTGTTGTCATTGAATTTGCGTGACCTGGTGTCTGCCACCATATTGAACCTGTCTGGAAAGCAGACAGCTGAAATCCAAATGTTCTTTTTAATGCAACAGTGCCAAATAAGGTTAGCCAATCCGTCACAAGATTTTGACTTGCTTCCACCCATATGATTAACATACGCCACTGCGTGGTGTTGTCAATCTGAAGCTGAACATGTAAGTGATGCTCAGTGATACAGTAAGCCTTAAGCCCGTAAAATGCTCCTAAAAGCTCTAAAATATTAATTCCATGTGATTGGAGAATAAATGCCTCATGCCTATTCCATCTGCCTCCACAGCTAGTCCTGGTATCAGTAGCACCCCAACCTAGGGCACTAACATCAATCTGCAAACCAACTGAAGGTGTTTCCATCAGAATTTTGCTTGTACAATTTGAAATGTTTCTTATCCACAAGCAATGGCTGCAGATGGTAATTGCATAGGCCGGTTGAAATAACCTGCATCTATTCTGAATGCCTGTACCTTTGCTCTCTGTAAATTTTGTTAATGCAAAGGTCCATACTGCACAGCTGGAAAGGCAGCTACCAATTTATCAATCAAGCTGGCCACCTGTTTAATTGAAGGTGATTGCTCCCCCAAGAGCTTGATACAGCCTTCAATTAAATCTAATCTCTTGCCCTTGGGCAGAGTCACAGACATGTGAGTTGAATTAACTGTGAATCCCAAATAGTCAATTACTTTAACTGGCACCAATTTTGATTTACCTGGATGGATGATAAACTCATGGATGAGAGATTGGGGTTTAACAGCTGAAATAATAACTCAGCTGCCACAAGTGTTTTCCAATTATTAAGATGTCATCCAAATAAGCCATTACTATATCCCTGTGCCCGGAGTAACCCCAGGACTGGTTTTAGCAGCTTTGTAAATAATCTAGGAGCTGAGGATAACCCATTAGGCAGGCAGTTAACCCATTACCCATTAACTCCACATTTATTGACATAACAAAATACACATACAGGAAAAACAAAGAGACACACAAAAGACAATCGCAATATGAGAAAATACAAATCACCTAACCTCTATTTGCATCACATCGGATCCTCTTAACATTCTATCATAGAAGCATCTTATTCACAGGCACCATAGCAAGCTCATCCATTCATATCCTTAATCAATCTTGGCATTTGTAATAGTATCGGTTTCCATATAATATTAAAGGTATCAGTCCTCAACTGGAGTTTAGCAGTTATACTTTCCATCAAGTATACATTTTTCAATCTTTCCCTCCACTGTTGAACATGTGGTGGCATTTCCTTTCTTCATAGCACAGTTATCATCTTTTTAGCAATCAACAGCATCACCCCAAGCAAATATTTCTGATTTTGAATATTTGTTGCTGCTGGAGTATCTCCTAATACAAAACAAGCTGGTTCCAAAGGTAGATCCACTCCCAGAATTAATTTAATCTCTACCTGGATGTCTCTTCAGTACTGGTACAATTTGGGACAATTCAAAAAAATGTGTGTGATCACCGATCTTCCCACATTGTCTCCAGCATAAATTTGAGGTGTTACTGTATCTTTCCAACACCAAAGGGGTCCTAAATACTCCCATTGCAATTTTCCAGTCAAACTCACTCCAAGAGGGGCTGCTTGTCAGCTTATGGCCCAAGAGTCATGTCCTTTCCTATGTTTCATCTGTAATAATAATGTTCATTTCCAATTCCCATTTTTGTTTTGTTTCTATAGTATTTCCTTCAGTTGGTTTGCAGATTGATGTTAGTGCCCTAGGTTGGGGTGCTACTGATACCAGGACTAGCTGTGGAGGCAGATGGAATAGGCATGAGGCATTTATTCTCCAATCACATCCAATATAGTCTTGAAGTCCTTGATATAAATGGGATATCAAATTATTTTGTAACACTCCATCTATAGTCATCAAGAAAGTATTTTCCAAATTTGAAGATAATCTACATATCTGCTCCCAATCTACATGTGTTTGTAAGTAGTGCTGTATTTGGAGGAACCTAAAGAAATCCGACCCTGACAGTCCAAATTCATTCTGCAAGTGCTTGTAAGATTTCAACACTTCCCCCACAAAAAAGCTGGTCGACAGTAATAAGCCCTTTATCTGCCCAGTTTCTAAATCCCTTATCAATTTTGCTGGGTATAAAATTGGGACTAGCAGCTATCTTCATTGCTCTAGATATTGAATTAAAAAGATTTAATTGCTTTCTTATAGCTAACCAAGTTTTCATTGTAAATTTAATCCAATTGTTATCTACTTTTAATTTCTTCCCATTTACTTGAGTTAGAAATGGGAGCCCAGCCAGGGCAATACTAGGACATGCATTTTGTTCTATTTTCACCCATACCATTTCCTCATTGTTCGTTAACCATGGTGTCAATGGTCTCAGCTGCGCTGCCCAAAAAATAATATTTAAAATTGGGCATATTTAGGACCCCTTTTTGGTTTGATAACAAGTGTCTTCAATCTGACTCTGTGTCTCATATTTTGCCACACAAATCTTGTTAACTCTTTGTCTTAATGCCTTAAATGCTGTGCCAGGGACCTCTACTGGTAAAGATTAAAATAAGAAAAGCAGTCAGGGCAAAATGTTCATTCATACAACTTCCACTCTACCAATTAAAGATAAAGGGAGAATATCCCATCTGTGCATTCTTGAGTAATTTACCATAATTAGCTTCATACAATGCGGTGATAGAGGAAGTGATGACAATACCTAAATATCTAAAACCCTCCTGAGACCAATGGTACCAGACCAGATCATTTAATTGCAAGGGCCACAGACCTGACAGCATCATTGCTTCTGATTTTGAGTCATTTATTTTATATCCTGATATTTCTCCATATTCCTGTAAGACTTGCATTAGGTGAGGCACTGAGGAAATAGGATTACTCACATAGATCGTAATATCATCTGCAAATAGTGAAATGTTTTGTTCCCCACCCTGATCATCTTTAATGCCCTCAATATATTCATCTTGCCTAATAGTTTCTGCGAGCGACTTTAAACATAAGTTAAAAAGCAGGGGACTCAAACTGTGACTCCGAAGTAAAATAAACAATGTATGAACACAATGTCCCCAAAATGATACCAAATATTCATACCCCACTTGACTGGTCGTGGGCCAAGAATCAGTGGGATGTTACACTTTTTCAAAGAATGTTTAAGCTTGTCTGCATCCACCTACTCTCACAATAGAGCTCAGAATCTAGACTGTTTTGGGATGCCGGTGAAGGGCCTGGCCTGCTTGAACAAAAGGCCTGAGTAAATAGAGGCTCAATGTTGGATTTTTACTGCATATCAAATCAATAAAACACGTAGCGCATGTGCCGAATCAGAGTATCTGACCTTTTTAAAACTCATAAATCCAAGACAAGTAGGATCATGTTTCATGTCAAATGCACAATGTGCAAAGAAAATCATGCTTGCAGCAGCATTATTTGCACATAGACTCAGACCCTCAAATCCTTACTCACCAGCTTGACAGTTTTCTGTGCTTCTAAAGTCTCTGACACATGCAGCTCACTTGAGATGGATCTGGTCATGAATATCCCCTCCCCTGTACACCTTTTGTGAGGACAATCCCTTATTGACCCCTTATTATTCAGCAGTGTGCTCCTCATACTAGTGCTCATCATGCTCACAATGCTGCAGTTCGCCTACTGCCACCACATTTCCGTGGCTGATGCCATCTCCCTGGCCCTATTCTCATCCCTGGAACATCTGGATAAGAAGGACACCTACATCAGACTCCTATTCATTAACTATGCCTCTGGTTTCAATCTCATTATCCCAACCAAACTCATCTCCAGACTTGAAGGCAACACTTCCCATTGTAACTAGATCCTCGACATCCTGACTAACAGATTTGCTTGATTCACTTATTATTACACAATTTCAAATCTGTATGGAGTCAGCAGGTGGTATATTTTCACTATCTTGATGTGCCTACTGTAGGTAGACCAGGTCTCAGAAGCATATAGGATCACTGCTGGCTGGTAGACCTTGAGGTGTGTGGAAACTTTGCAGTTTCCACGCATTTTCTCTTGATATTTATTGTATTGTCATTGGGGATAAAATCGTACCTTGCCATTAGCCATTGAGGAGATCAACACAGTCACTTATTCAAGTCTTTTTGGAATTGCTTTTATGATTGCATCATATTTGCATAACACTAAAGGAGAATAAAGCTGCAAGAGACTATCATCATCATTACAAGTAAACCAAAACATAATCACCACTATACATAATTCATATCCATAAAGTTATAATGTGAGGATATATGTTTGGATGTAATATATGGTACAATGTGTGCTACATATTCCTTAATATTTGCCTATTGAAGGTGGCTGGCTATGAAAAGATATATGGATGTTTTACTGCTATTTTTGTTTCAGACTTACTGTATGTACATACATTTGTCGTCCTCACCCAAGGATTTTACTATAATATTAAACAAGACATGTCAATAGCGATTTATAAGAATAAGTTAAGAAATTGAAAAATTAAAACAGTTCTATGAAATTAATGAAAAAAAACTCTAAAACAGGTAAGTGTCACACTTGTCGAATACTCATTCATTGTGTATGCCAGGATATGAAAGAATGCTAGCGAAAAGCAGGTTGTGCTTTACGTGTTATGGTATTTTCTGTGAATATGCTGGAAATGTGCATTGAATGAAATTTCAACTTTGATAGACCATTATCTTCACCATTTAACTTCAAAAAGATTTGTGCTCAACATTCTTGAAGTGTAAGATGATGATGGAACAGTGAGAGTATTGTGTCTCCTGGGACAATTATGAAAGGCAAGACTTTGAAAAGGTCTATGCTTTTAACCAATTACATGTAAAAATAAACAATGATAGAGGAAAAATTGATATGGAAATATGATAACTGAAAGGAAAGACAAAAATATCTTATTGGTAGAAGTGAAATTAATGAAAGAGACAGGAAAGAAATGTTAGAAAAGAAAAATATATACATTCAGATCCTTAGAAACAGATCCTTACAAATAGTTTCATACAAAATACTGTTTCAATTATTATTTTTCTTTCAGGAAAGTAGCTTTGCAGGATCATTAAATTGGCCCTTATATTGTTAACTGCTGGCCCTAACTTTGTGCAGTTTACTTTTACTTTAATTTAATTTACGATTTACTTTAATTGTATAAATGAAGTGATTGTGGGAAGGTGATTGTGAGATTAACAATGAGCTCCCATTTTCATGAGTTAAAATAAACGGAACAAATTAGCCAGTCACTTTAAACCGGGCACAAAATTTCTTCGCAATTGGTGGCGATATTTCCATATTTATGACAGAGTGTGTGTTAAATTCAGTTACCCTGGCAAACTCTGGGTCATTTATTCAAACGCAAAACTTCCCAGACTGCATTTAGATAAGAATTGTGAAATGACAACCAAATAAATAACTGAAATTTTGAGAGTTACGGGAAGTTAAATTGCAGCTGGGTATTTGATGGTATTGTTCTCTGGGCATTTTAATCTCAGTGCTAATTCTGAGGTCTATATCACATAATAAATATTGAATCTCGGCCATATTGTTTCAAAGTTATAAACTCACATGTAGTGGAGTGAGGTGGGATGGGGTGTGGCGGCAGTGGAGCAGATGACGTGGGTGTAATGGAAATATATTGGCAACTTTTAAAGGAAAATTTTGTCACTTAAACCAAATTTTCAGAGTTGTTTGGACTAAATGCAGCAGGAAATGAGAAATGGGTGAAATCCAATTTCTAGCAAAATGAAAAATGTTAAATTACATTAACCATCTACAGTATGTACAGTTTTAATCATGGTCATTTATCCTATTTCAAATGAATGGAACTAGAGTCACACACTTAGGCCAATCATGACTGGTATAATGCTGAAGGATTAGATGATTCATGGATCCTGCTCCTCAGCTCAGCACATCAATGGGAAATCAAGACAGTGGAGAATTAATTCAAATACACAAGCAGCATAGTTCCTGTTTGTCTTTTTGCTTCATTTTCCAATGTGCAGGTGCAAGCGTCATAGATGAGCTGACCTACAAAGAAGATATAAACAATAGTTCTTTATGGACCACCAACTAGAGATGAAGCCAAATCAGACCAAATGGGCACCTCGGCAATGAAAGAAGCCTTTGTGAGACAGATGCCTTCTGGAAGGCGGAGTCTTTTAATTGTTTTTACTTTCATTTGTACATATTTTTCAGGACGTGAGTATAATATATAGGCCATCATTCATTGTCTACATGCAACTGCACTTAAGAAGAAGATGGTGGTGAAGTAGGCTGGAGAAGAAGGTGGCCTGCTCTTTCTCCTACTAACTTGTGTCCTTAAACCATTGGTGACTTGCTGGAGGTAATTACACAGTGATGTCAGGGTTGGAGTTCCAGGATTGAGACGCAGCAACAATGAAGCAAAGGTGATATTTTTCTTTGTCAGCTTTACATACTACTTAGTGGAATCATGCTGGCATGATCACGTGTGTTTGAAGCTGTTAACCTTATTTCATAGAATCATAGAAAATAGGTGCAGGAGTAGGCCATTCGGCCCTTTGAGCCTGCACCGCCATTCAATATGATCATGGCTGATCATCCAACTCAGTATCCTGTACCTGCCTTCTCTCCATACCCCCTGATCCCTTTAGCCACAAGGGCCACATCTAGCTCCCTCTTAAATATTGCCAATGAACTGGCCTCCACTACTGTCAGTGGCAGAGAATTCCACAGACTCACCACTCTCTGTGTGAAAAAAGATCCTTATCCTTAACTTCCTCCTTATCTTTAAACTGTGACCCCTTGTTCTGGAGTTTCCCAACATCGGGAACAATTTTCTTGCATCTAGCCTTTCCAACCCCTTAAGAATTTTGTAAGCCTCTATAAGATCCCCCCTCAACCTCTTAAATTCCAGTGAGTACAAGCCAAATCTATCCAGACTTTCTTCATATGGAAGACCTGCCATCCCAGGAATCAGTCTGGTGAAGCTTCTCTGTACTCCCTCTATGGCAAGAATGTCTTTCCTCAGATTAGGAGACCAAAACTGTATGCAATACTCCAGGTATGGCCTCACAAATACCCTGTACAACTGCAGTAGAACCTCCCTGCTTTTGCACTGAAATCCTTTTGCTATGAATGCCAACATACCATTTGCTTCCTTCACAGCCTGCTGCACCTGCATGCCTACTTTCAATGACTGGTGTACCATGACACCCAGGTCTCGTTGCATCTCCCCTTTTCCTAATCAGCCACCATTCAGATAATAATCTACCCTCCTGTTTTTGACACCAAAGTGGATAACCTCACATTTATCCACATTATACTGCATCTGCCATGCATTTGCCCATTCACCCAACTTATCCAAGTCGCCTTGCAGCCTCCTAGCATCCTCCTCACAGCTAACACTGCCCCCCAGCTTCGTGTCATCCGCAAACTTGGAGATGTTGCATTTAATTTCCTCATTCAGATCATTAATGTATATTGTAAATAGCTAGGTTCCCAGCACTGAGCCTTGCGGTACCCCACTAGTCACTGCCTGCCATTCTGAAAATGACCCATTTACTCCTACTCTTTGCTTCCTGTCCGCCAGCCAGTTCTCTATCCACATCAATATTGAACCCCCAATACCATGTGCTTTAAGTTTGTATGCTAATCTTGTATGTGGGACCTTGTTGAAAGCCTTCTGAAAGTCCAGATATAACACATCCACAGGTTATCCCTTATCCACTCTACTAGTTACATCCTCAAAAAATTCTATAAGATTCGTCAGACATGATTTACCTTTCATAAATCCATGCTGACTTTGTCCAATGATTTCACCACTTTCCAAATGTGCTGCTATCCTATCTTTAATAACTGACTAGGATTTTCCCCACTGCCGATGTTAGACTAATTGGTCTGTAATTCCCTGTTTTCTCTTTCCCTCCCTTTTTAAAAAGTGGGGTTACATTAGCTACCCTCCAATCCTTAGGAACTACTCCAGAATCTAAAGGGTTTTGAAAAATTATCACTAATGCATCCACTATTTCTGGGGCTACTTCCTTAAGTACTCTGGGATGTAGCCTATCCGACCCTGGGGATTTATTGGCCTTTAATCCATTCAATTTACTTAACACCACTTCCTGGCTAACCTGGATTAGGATTTATTTATGATGTTTGTTGTGTGTTGAGGAGATACCCAAGTGCATTGTTGCCGTACATGTTACAGATGGTCCATACTCTGGATGACCTGTGATGAGTAAATGAATGTTCCAACTTGACTCTTTAATCGAGAGAAAGGCTGCCTAGAATTTGATTTTTTTTAACTATCTTGTTACTAATTTTTCATCCCAATATGCCTGGATCAAAAATCCTATCACCTTAGTAAACCTAAAGGTTTACCAAGTAAGCTTTTTCATTTTGCTCAATTTTCTCGCCCAAAGAATTTAAATTTAAAAATTCCGTCATTCCACCTTTTTTAATTGTCACCAAATTTGCTTGAGCTTTTAAAATTATGCTGTAAAAATAAGATACAAATGACATTTTGTTATTATTTCCTAACACCAAGATAACCTTTGTTAATTTTATATGCAATAGGTTGTGATGTCTACATTGCAAGAGTAGGAGGTGCATTTTAACTCTGCCTACTTATTTGTCAATTCAGTAAATTATTGAACGTTACAGTTAGGATCAATAATATGTACTCCATCATAAATATTTTAATAATTATTAAAAACAGAAAGGAGAACATTCTAACATTTACTTTTGTTGTTTCTCAGTGTCTATGATAATTACTGTTTGAACAAATATATAAATAGCACCTTTTCAGGCTTATCAAATAGATATTGCAAAAAAAAAGGTATGTAAACTACAAACAATTTTATATTTTATACCATGAGTTTACTTTTACAATACCCTCTGATTTAGAATATGGTTTGATAATACAGTTAACATTTTTGGTATTGTTGGAATGCATTTCAAGCAGTATGATGAGCAGTATGACGAACATGATAACGTCTGGAATAAGAATTACCAATGAATAACAAGTAATGCACTGGAGCCTAAGGACATCTGATTCATCCTGATTAAGATTAGCATTTGGTGAAACAAAATTCAGTTTGAGTTAACAGCTGGTCCTCATTCGGCAGTGAGTTCCGAACCCCATACAACTACAACCATCTGGATGACTTTTTGTTTTCCTCTCCTCGTACTAATTATTTTAAATCTATGCACCCTATTTATTGTCCTCTGCTAAAGAAGCAGCCCTTCTTATTTTATCCGGTAATTTTCATCACCTCAGTTAAATCCTCTTTCAGTTACTTTAGCTCACATAGTTTATGCTATTGCTAAAAGTGTTCTTGTTCTGGCTAAATCCTTATCAATCTTGCTACCTTCTCTAGTACAGCCATTTTTATTGGAATGTGGTGACCAGAACTGACAGAATGCTCAGGTAGCAGTCAAAATAGCATTGTATACAGTTCCAGCAAAACAATCCTTGCTCTTACATTCCATGGCTTACAAAATAATGCATCCCCAAAATCTATTGACCCTTTATTGATCTTTGCAGTTATCATAAGGATATGTGAACATAAACCCCTCTATACCACTTAATATTATCCCATATATTTTTGTCCCTATACCTCATTGCAATACTCTGAATACATTACCTCGTACTCAGCTAGATTATCAGTTTCTTTCTGCTCAACTCATCAGGTCACCATCATCATCATCATATTATCCTCTGTAGCATACACCTATGCTGTCATAGTCATAGAACAGCACTGCAAGGAAACAGGTCCTTTGGCTCAATTCATCCACTATAAGATCACCCCTCAGTACCAACAGATAAATTTAATATGATTGGTATTTTTTTTTAAATCATGCTCCGTGCATTAAAGTATATGTTATGAAAATATTATAAATATTATAAAGTATATATTATGACTCAGTGTTCCTGTGGATTTTGAAGCAACAGCAACAAAGAGAAGCAGGATAAAGCACTGATTGGCTCTAGCCCAAGTGGGAGGAGAGTTCTCAGTGAGTCAGAGGGGGAAAACAGTTGAAAAGGAGAGACAAAGCACAGGCAGACTTTATTCAGTGTTCCTGTGGATTTTGAAGCAACAGCAACAAAGAGAAGCAGGAGAAAGCACTTATTGGCTCTAGTCCAAGTGGGAGGAGAGTTCTCAGTGATTCAGAGGGGGAAAACAGTTGACAACTGAGGAACTTGGTTTGTAAATTAGGCAATTTAGCAGTCAATATAAGCAAGGCAGCTATTGGGGAGCGGAATTGAGGGAGTGGCCTTGTGAGGGAAGTGCCCTGTGAGTAAAGTGCCCTGTGAGAAAAGTGTGAGTCTTTGGCTCGAGAGTCTTCGGAGAGGAGGCTGCGCAAAACACTGGATAGGGAGAGACCGAGGCAAAAGAAGATGTCAAGCAAGCTGATGCAGTGTGATACTTGCAGTGAAGAAAGCAAATGGCATGTTAGCATTCATAGCGAAAGGATTTGAGTATAGGAGCAGGGAGGTTCTACTGCAGTTGTACAGGGTTTTGGTGAGGCCACACCTGGAGTATTGTGTACAGTTTTGGTGTCCAAATCTGAGAAAAGACATCCTTGCCATAGAGGGGGTACAGAGAAGATTCACCAGACTGATTCCTGGGATGTCAGGACTTTCATATGAGGAAAGATTGGATAGACTCGGCTTGTACTCGCTGGAATTTAGAAGATTGAGGGGGGATCTTATAGAAACTTACAAAATTCTTAAGGGGTTGGACAAGCTAGATGCTGGAAGATTGTTCCAGATGTTGGGGGAGTCCAGAACAAGGGGTCACAGTCTAAGGATAAGGGGGAATTCCTTTAGGACCGAGATGAGGAAAACATTCTTTACACAGAGAGTGGTGAGTCTCTGGAATTCTCTGCCACAGAACGTAGTTGAGGCCAGTTCATTGGCTATATTTAAGAGGGCGTTAGATGTGGCACTTGTGGCTAAAGGAATCAGGGGGTATGGAGAGAACGCAGGTACGGGATACTGAGTTGGATGATCAGCCATGATCACATTGAATGGCGGTGCAGGCTCGAAGGGCTGAATGGCCTACTCCTGCATCTATTTTCTATGTTTCTTTTTTTTAAATATTTTTTATTAGAGGCCATACATATTACAAATAATATGATAATTTTTTTCAGATATATATATTACATCTTTCCAAAATTATATAAATATTACCAAGCCATATATATAGGCCTCAATTTTTTTAATAGTGTGAAAAACAGAAAAAGCAAAAAGAATAAAGAGAGAATAGAGAATAATTTAAAGAGTGTGATTATACTTGATTAGAAGAGAAAAAGATTAGAAGAGAGAAAAAAAAAGGAAAAAACATATAACTAATAAATAGGTATGTTACAAAACTTACCTTTAGCGGCGCTGCACTTCTGCCGCTCCCCGTGTGCGCGACTTTTGCGCCTTGCAGAGGGGGGGGGGCTAAAAGTGCCGTTTTTCCACAGGCCTGGATAATCGATGAATGTCGGGCGATTTGGTTGCTGAAGAAAAATCGCTCCGACATTTAATGAATGGTGGTATTTTTAAATTACTCTAGATTATTTATTAACTAGAGTAATTTAAAAATCACCTTCAAAAGCCGTGACCGCAGACAACCGGAAGCATTTTGCGTAGGGGAGAAAAAAAGGTAAATACTTTATTTTTATATTAAAAGTTGGTTTTTCGGGAGGCATTAATAATATTTTTACGTTGCGAAATGGGGTCCCCAAAAAATGTATGAACCCCCAATATTTTTCCCCCCGACTTCACTGCTAACCGCAACGTTCCAATCCACCGCATTCCACTAAAACCCACTCGCTAGTTGATTTAAATGGCCATTAATTTACAGGCATAAAACACTAAATTCCTTCCATTTGGCCCAGAAATTCATGAAAATGAAATTTAAAAATTATGTTATATTGTGGATTATTGTGTGAATGTTATTTGGACACTTAGGCAATTTTAAAAAAGTTTATCTTTTCTTAAGAAATTGATAGATGTTTAGATCTACTCATTGAATTTTGTAATTAGCTACAATTAGATAACTAACTAATTATATGCTTTAATTTCAGGTAATCCAAGTAAGATTGTTTAATATTTGTTTCAGAATGCTTCAATCTATAATAACTGAAAATTTCATTGAGTTCTCTTAATTTTTAAGAATGTTACGGACTTTTAACTTTTCCAGATCACAGCTTTTGAGTTAAGTCAATTGAAAGGCAATGGGAAGCAAGATGCTCATTTCCGAGTATGAAAATGGCCATAACTTTCTTAATACTGAAGATATGAAAGTAAATTAGGTGTCAAATTAAACTTCTTTTTATGCTTTATCTGATGGGATAAATTGCAGACTTGATTTTTAAAATCTCAAAATTTTGTAACATTGCTATAATAAACAATTATTATACTTAAGGAACAAAAAACAGTATACATCTTATCAATGAATGGAACCATTTATAATTATAATATATGGAGACAAGTATATAAATCTCAGATTAAACATTTTTGTTTGATCTTACCACCGGGTACTTATTGAGTTTCAATGCTGAACCCAGCTACCCCTTCATATAATCAGTGAATGGAGACCATATTTGTTCAAAAAGCTCATGTTTATCCATTAGGATAAACCTAATTCTCTCCAATTGCAACGTCTCCAACATTTCCACTGTCCACATTTTAATTGTAGGGGATAATGGTCCCTTCCAAAATTTTAATATTTTTTTTCCAATTATTAAACAATAATCCAGAAAATGTCTTTGATTTGCTGTTAATGTTTGATTTGAATCTGAAACACCAAATATTATTAATTTTGGGTCAGGAATTAATGTAATCTTTAAAACTATGGAAATAATTTTGAAAATCTCAATCCAATAACTATTAAGTTTTGTACATATTACAAAACTATGAGTTAAATCAGCTTCTGTGTATGTTTCTATGGGGCCAATTAAACTTTAATAGAATGACAGAGACTGTCAGCATAGATCTGTCCCGTTTGATTGAAAAGCTGAGGAGGCAACAGAGGCTCCATAAGGGCAGGTATTTAATGCAGTTTACATGAATTTCAACAAGGCTTTTAATGAGTTTCCATAAGACTGGTAAAAAAATGAAACCCATCCAATCCAAAGGAGAGTAGCAAAATGAAAAAATGCATTAGAGAAAAAACAGGATACAAAGATCAATAACTGGCAGGTGATACATGATTGGAAGCTGTTTCCAGTGGATGTCCTTAAGTCAGAATGCATACATTCTTGTCATAGAAACATAGAACATAGAAAAATAGGTGCGGGAGTAGGCCATTCGGCCCTTCGAGCCTGCACCGCCATTCAATGTGATCATGGCTGATCATCCAACTCAGTATCCCGTACCTGCCTTCTCTCCATACCCCCCGATTTTAAATGTACTTTTCCTCAATCGATCTGCATTTGCATTTGCATTTTAGTTTAATTTAGAGATACAGTGGGGAAAAAAGCCATTCGGCCCACACCGACCAATGATCACATGTACACTAGTTCTATCCTACACTCTAGGGGTAATTTACAAAGCCAATTAACCTACAAACATGCACATCTTGGTATGTGGGAGGAAAATGGAGTATATAGAAAAAAGTCCATGCGATCACGGAGAATGTACAAACTCCATACTCTCAGTACTCATAAAATCGAACCAGGGTCTCTAGTGCTATAAGGCAGCAACTCTACAGCTGCACCACTGTGTCACCCCCTTTGCTTGATTTAATCTTTATCTTCTTCTTAGGCAGTCCCTCAGGAATCAGGAATTAAAATTCATTCCCTTTGTGTACAATGAGGGAAATTCAGATTCTCCCACACATGGTGCAAGAAATGGCTGATGGGATGGGCAAGTGCCTCCTTTGCCCTATTTGCATTTCTGTCTGCCACCGATGCTCAACCACATTGTTCTTAATACTATCTTGAATGCTTCTGTTCTTTTTGTTGTCATGGGTCAAAGGTTTCAAGAATTCAGTGAGCATATTACACTTCTCCAATTCTTCAATCTCTTTCATTGCCAAGTTCCTCCCACAACTGAGCTTGAAGTAGAACACCTGTTTTAGGAAGCTGCTGTCAGGTGCATGAATTATGTGGCTAATTCAAAGTAGCCAACAGTGCATGAGATATTGGTCAGGGAGATGACACTGTAGTTGGTTAACTCATCCTTCTGGTGAAGTTGGAAGACTTTGCAGAAAGAGTGTTGGTAGTATTTTGTCAGTGCTTTGAAGTACTTGCTGCCTGATCAACCACAAGCACATGACTTTTTTACCTTTGAATATTCTCTTTTTCACACACATAAAGGCAGTGCTGATGCATTGAAGGCAACAATGAATTTCATTGCACATATTGCTCTTCACTGAGAAAGAGCTTATGAGATTTTCCTCCATGATGTTCCAGGGTCTCATTGTGAATTTCAGAAAACAGGTTGCTTCTCCAGCATGCTTCAAAAATGCTTAGGTGATGGAGGAAAACATTGCTTTAATGTGACTTTTGACTTTGCCAAATTATTTCAGGAAGTTTACCATGGCATCTGCTGTGAACATCTTACATTTTCTATTAATACTATTGCTTACAGCATTAGTTTCTGTTCCTTCAACCGCTGTGCTATATCCTTTCTGGAGTTCCACCTCATGTCTTACAATCATACAGTGTGGAAACAGACCCTTTGTAACACCGTGTCCACAGTGACCCTCATTCAGCCATTTAAGCTAGTTCTACTTTATACTCCTCACACTCCCATCTAATTTCTCCAGATTTTATCATCACCTACACACCTAAAATTACCACCTAACAGATCTTTGAGATGTGGGAGGAAACCAGAGTATCTGGAAGAACTACATAGGCATAGACAAAAATGTGCAGACTGCACACAGTACCAGATGCCTGTGTTGACTTGGTACATTTTAAATATTTTGATGTCTTTTAATAAAGATTATTGAAGCCTCCATGTGCCTCAGCATTGACCAGGAAAGTTTCAGTATTTTGATAGAGAACGTTGAGTGTTATATATATGAAAGAAGGGATATATGTGCTCTTCGGAGATCAAATGGCTACCATTATTTTTTTGTTACAAATGGATATGCTGAACAGTTCTAGAATAATAAACTCTATTGGTTTTGCATTCTTTCACTGCATGCTTTCTGTAATTATCAATGTAAATAAAACCTTTCATTAACAGACACATAAAATAACAAAAATCAAGAAAGAAAAAAAATACTCTCTAGATGATCAAAGCTCTTCTATCCGGCAGTGTAGTTTTACTATTATAGGATAAAACTGCATTGTAAACAGCCATTTTAGTTCGGAGTCACGTGAGTGACTACGTGAAGAAGAACCCTGTCCAGCCACACGTGTGTCATTACATCAGACGCATTGATGCAGGTTGGAGCAGCAGAGCTCCTCCAGCGGTAAGTTTGAAACACCACTAGGTAAGTGGAAAACTCAGCCTGGAGGTCGCTTTCTGCATTTGCAGGTGATTTCAGGAATTACAAGGATGCTTTGGGCATCCTGGGCAGTGTACATTTGAAATAAAACTGCATAAGAAAGAGTGCCATATGCCCAGCCATTCATCCAAATTTTGCAGCACTCTGCAAACCGAACAATATACAACTGCCTAATCTGTTGTTTGGGGAGGGTCCCGCAAAGCGAGTAAAAGAACTTGGTGAGGAGGCAAAAACTGTGGGTCTCATAAAAACAAGCAGGAAAATAAGCAGGAGGGTTTTTTCCCCTATTGACGGGGTGCCATGACAAGGGCTGGGGAAGGGATGAGCTGTTCATTCCCAAACACACACAGCTGGCAGCCTGCCACAGGCACACAGGGAAGGATGAATTTCCCTACAAGGGGCCGGGGGAAACAAGCGCTGTCAGGAAATGTGCAGATAAGAGATTTTGCTCCTGAGGAAAACAAATTAAGTGGGAAAGACGTTCAAGTTGGGGGCAGATTACACTTGTTCCCCAAACAATGGGAGGAGATAACATCTGATTTGTTTGTGCTGGGCAGTATAGAGGGGTTTAAACATTGAATTCTATCCTACCGTGTGTATACCCTCTCAGCATGTCCCACGTTGAACACTCGAGTTTTTACAAGAAGGGAATATGTAGATACAGACTGAACTTATGCAAAAAAGGGGTTATTGAGAAGTCGGTTCGTCAATCCCATTTTTTGTGTCAAGTATTTTTCTGAGGTCTAAAAATGTTGGGGGATGTAGAATCATTCTGGACCTGATGGGCCTGAACCTTTTTTGTGCAGTATAGACAATTCAAAATTGGAACTTTTTCTACTGCTAAACAGCTGGTTCCAAAGGGTGTTATATGGCAAGCATAGATCTTCAAGATGCATATTACTCAGTGTCTGTTCATTGTGATGATAGGAGGTATTTGAAGTTTAGCTAGATGAGTCAGTTATGGCAATTCAAAGCACTGACTAATGGATTAACCTCAACTCCTAGATTGTTTATCAAATTGTTATAAACTGTTCTAGGGTTACTCCGAGCTCAGGGTCATGTTGTAATGACATATTTAGAGGATATCTTAATTGTCGGAAAGACTCGGAATGCAGCTAAATCATCTGTTTTAGTTGTTAAACTCACTTTTGAGCAATTGGGGTTCGTCATTCATCCAGATAAATCAAAATTAACACCAGTTAAAATTATTGATTACTTGGGCTTTACCATTAACTCAGATCACATATTAGTGACTCTGCCCAGTGACAAAAGGCAGCAGTTGTATCAAGCGCCTTGGTGAACAATGAACTTCAATTAGATAGGTGGCCAGTTTAATTGGTAAGTTGGTGGCTGCTTTTCCAGCTGTGCAGTTTGGACCTCTGCATTATCAGCACTTACAACAAGCAAAAGAACAGGCACTGAGGACACATGCAGGTCATATTGACAGGCCCATGGGGTTGCCAGCTGAAGCCATTTCAGAAATACAATGGTGGATCACAAATGTCTCAAGTGGTTCCAGGGACGTTTTGGTTGAACCACCTTCCATAGTCTTACAGACTAATGTTAGTGCTCTAGGTTGGGGTACTACTGATATGTCTTCCAGTTGTGGAGGCAGAGGGAATAGTGATGAGACATCCCTTCTGCAATTGCGAGGGATCAGTTATTTAGACCTTTTGGGAACCTTTTTTGGGCTTAAAGCTTATTGCCCTGCCAAGATTCGCTTGCATGTGCAGGTTCACATTGACAACACTACAGTAGTTGCATATGTTAATCACATGGGTGGAGTTAAGTCCAAATCTTGTGACAGATTGGCTAATCATATCTGGAGCTGGTGCATTAACAAAAAACATTTGGCTTTCAGCAATCTACTTACCAGATAGATTCAACATAGTGGCAGACACAAGGTCATGCCAATGCAATGAGAAGTTAGAATGGATGTTGAATCAGGACATATTTAATGATGTTGTTGCTCGATATGGAATACCAGATATTGATTGATTTGCATCTAGAGTAAACCATCAGTTGCCTAAGTACGTTTCATGGGAACCAGATCCTGGCCCAGCAGCGGTCGATGCATTCTCGCTGCATTGAGGTGGAATGTTTTTCTATGCATTGCCTCCATTCTGTCTCATCAGTCGATGCCTGCAAAAAATCAAGCAAGATGTCGCTTTAGGAGTATTGGTCGTGCCAGACTGGCTTACTCAGCCATGGTTCCCTCTCGTGTTGCAGATGGCTATTCAGCCTCATATGATTGTTCCTAAACATAAAAACCTACTGGTGAACCCGGTAACTGGAGATCAACATAATTTACATGATCGTATTGATCTGTTAATGGCAGATTCCGAGAAGGCCATACAAGGGGAGAGGACTGTCTGATCGCACTGTGGATGTACTCATGTCCGCTGGAGGGATAGTACCAAGAAGCAGTACATCTCCTCTATAAGACAGTGGGAGGTGTTTTGCTTACGGCAGAATATTTCACAACAAACTGCAGGCATCCCAGATGTGCTGAAGATCTTGTCAACTCTCCATTTCGATCAAAAGTTAAGCTATAGTGTGATTAATACAGCCAGAAGTGCTCTGTCTTCTTATTTACCCATGGTGTCAGAATTACATTCAGTGGGGACACATCCATTAGTCTCTAGATTTATGAAAGGAGTTTTAATTCTAATCCTCCTAGGCCAGGTATTTGGTTACCAGGAATGTAAGCGAAGTTCTTATGCTCCTTCGCCAGTGGACTCATGTCACAGTCCTATCTCTAGACAAACTAAACATGAAGGTGGTCATGCTTATGGCATTGGTATCAGCCCAAATGGGCAGACTTTACAGAAGCTGCGGCTAGATGGAGGTGTCAGCTGCAGGATGGAGGTATCAGCAGATACCATCACTTTTTATGTTTATGATCTGTTCAAGCAGAGTAGAATAGGGGTGACAGGGTGTAAGATTGTCTTTCCGGCATACCCCAAGGATTCCCGCCTGAGTGTAGTGTCATATTTGTCCCATTACATTGAGGCTACCAGAACCCTAAGAGCAACAGAGTCACCATTGTTTATTAGCCACAAAAAAACGCACAGTAAGGTGTCAGTGCAAGCAATTTCAAGGTGGCTAAAGTAGGTTCTGGTGAGTGCTGGGATGGATACTTATAATATAAATCTCATTCCACAAGGGCAGCATCAACTTCAGTGGCCAAGGCGATGGATGTTCCTATAGACCATATCCTCGCGGCCGCAGGATGGTCCAGTGAGCTGATGTTCCAAGATTTTATCATAAGCCATTTGTAAGGCTGGGGGTATTTGCTGATTCTGTTCTTTGTTTTTTTTAAAAATATATATTTTTATTGGACTAAGTAAGCAGTGAATTAGCAAACACATAATATGATAGCAATATTGCGTGTACAACAATCATACATTATTAATATTATCAAATTAATCATATTGTCTCTAATAATCTTTTTTATAAAGAGAGAGAAAAACAGAGAGAAAAATAAAAAAACAAAAAGAAATCATAAAGAATGGAATAATTTACCATTAATACATCATTAGAGATAAGATCAAGTAATATAGAATATAACTTTTCATCTAAAGTTTGAGTCCAAGCTTCAGTTAGGCTTCCCTGCTGAACCGATCGACTCCTTTAAATAATCAATGAAAGAAGACCATATTCTAATGACAACTTCTTGTTTGTCCATTAGGGCAAATCTAATTATTTCCAGGTTTAGGGTCTCCAACATTTCCGCAATCCACATTTTAATTGTGGGGGATATAGGGCCTTTCCAAAATTTTAATATTAATTTCTTCCCAATTATTATACTATAATCTAGGAAATTTCTTTGACTTGTTGTAAGTGTTTAACTTTGTTCTGATATTCCAAGTATTATTAATTTTGAGTCTGGATCCAATTTAGTATTAATAACTTCAGAAGTTATTCTAAAAATCTCAATCCAGAATTAGTCCATGATTAGTCAAAATATTATCAAATATCAAGGATTAAACAAAGAGCAACAAAGAGAAGCAGGAACAGCAACAAAGAGAAGCAGGAGAAAGCACTGATTGGCTCTAGCCCGAGTGGGAGGAGAGTTCTCAGTGAGTCAGAGGGGGAAAACAGTTGAAAAGGATAGACAAAGCACAGGCAGACTTTACTCCGTGTTCCCGTGGATCAGTGTTCCCGTGGATTTTGAAGCAACAGCAACAAAGAGAAGCAGGAGAAAGCACTGATTGGCTCTAGCCCGAGAGGGAGGAGAGTTCTCAGTGAGTCAGAGGGGGAAAACAGTTGAAAAGGAGAGACAAAGCACAGGCAGACTTTACTCGGTGTTCCCGTGGATTTTGAAGCAAGAGCAACAAAGAGAAGCAGGAGAAAGCACTAATTGGCTCTAGCCCGAGTGGGAGGAGAGTTCTCAGTGAGTCAGAGGGGGAAAACAGTTGAAAACTGAGGAATTTGGTTTGTAAATTAGGCAATTTAACAGTCAATATAAGCAAGGCAGCTCTTGGGGAGCGGCCTTGTGAGGGAAGTGCCCTGTGAGTACAGTGTGAGTCTTTGGCTCGAGAGTCTTCAAAGAGGAGGCTGCGCAAAACACTGGATAGGGAGAGACCAAGGCAAAAGAAGGAGATGTCAAGCAAGCTGATGCAGTGTGATGCTTGCAGTATGCGGGAGGTCAAGGACACTGCTGGTGCCTGTGGCTGCTACAAATGTGAGAAGTGCATCCAGGTACAGCTCCTGAAGGACCGTGTTGGGGAACTGGAGAAACTGAGTCGTTCCTCGACAAGTCCTGCAGTAAGATTGTTACACCCAAGGCACTAGAAGAGAGAAGGTGGGTGACGGTGAGAAAGGGAGGAAAACATGGTATGCAAAGGTCCCCGGGTGTTGTACCTCTTGTGAACAGGTTCACCCACGTGGAAGCTGCCAGGACAGAAGACGGCATCTCACTGAGCGGCGGACTGGCTTGCAAAATAAAAAGGGCTGTTGAGCCAAAACCAAAGAGGCCAAAGTCGGGCAACGCCATTGTAGTTGGAGACTCCATTGTGAGAGGTATGGACAGGGGGTTTTGCAGCAACAGACGGGATTCAAGGATGGTGTGCTGCCTTCCTGGTGCCAGGATCCAGGATGTCACGGACAGAGTCCAGACAATCCTCAAGGGCGAAGGTGAACAGCCAGAAGTGGTCGTGCATGTTGGCATAAATGATGTTGGAAAGAAGGGGATGAATATTTTGCAGCAGGACTTCAGAGAGCTCGGAAAAATGCTGAAAAGCAGGACTTCCAGGGTTGTTATCTCCGGATTGCTTCCAGTTCCTCGTGCTGGCGAGAGCAGGAACAGGGAGATACGGGACCTGAATGTGTGTCTTGACCTGAATGAGTACTCAGTCTTCCCGTGGATTTTGAAGCAACAGCAACAAAGAGAAGCAGGAGAAAGCACTGATTGGCTCTAGCCCAAGTGGGAGGAGAGTTCTCAGTGAGTCAGAGGGGGAAAGCAGTTGAAAAGGAGAGACAAAGCACAGGCAGACTGTACTCAGTCTTCCCGTGGATTTTGAAGCAACAGCAACAAAGAGAAGCAGGAGAAAGCACTGATTGGCTCTAGCCCAAGTGGGAGGAGAGTTCTTAGTGAGTCAGAGGGGGAAAGCAGTTGAAAAGGAGAGACAAAGCACAGGCAGACTGTACTCAGTCTTCCCGTGGATTTTGAAGCAACAGCAACAAAGAGAAGCAGGAGAAAGCACTGATTGGCTCTAGCCCAAGTGGGAGGAGAGTTCTCAGTGAGTCAGAGGGGGAAAGCAGTTGAAAAGGAGAGACAAAGCACAGGCAGACTGTACTCAGTCTTCCCGTGGATTTTGAAGCAACAGCAACAAAGAGAAGCAGGAGAAAGCACTGATTGGCTCTAGCCCAAGTGGGAGGAGAGTTCTCAGTGAGTCAGAGGGGGAAAACAGTTGAAAACTGAGGAATTTGGTTTGTAAATTAGGTAATTGAACAGTCAATATAAGCAAGGCAGCTGTTGGGGAGCGGCAGTGAGTGAGCGGCCTTGTGAGGGAAGTGCCCTGTGAGTACAGTGTGAGTCTTTGGCTCGAGAGTCTTCGGCGAGGAGGCTGCGCAATACACTGGATAGGGAGAGACCGAGGCAAAAGAAGGAGATGTCAAGCAAGCTGATGCAATGTGATGCTTGCAGTATGTGGGAGGTCAAGGACACTGCTGGTGCCTCTGGATGCTACAAATGTGAAAAGTGCATCCAGGTACAGCTCCTGAAGGACCGTGTTGGGGAACTGGAGAAACAAGTGGATGACCTCAGGTTCATCCGAGAAACTGAGTCGTTCCTCGACAAGTCCTTCAGTAAGATTGTTACACCCAAGGCACTAGAAGAGAGAAGGTGGGTGACGGTGAGAAAGGGAGGAAAACATGGAATGCAAAGGTCCCCGGGTGTTGTACCTCTTGTGAACAGGTTCACCCACGTGGAAGCTGCCGGGACAGAAGACGGTATCTCACTGAGCGGCGGACTGGCTTGCCAAACAAAAAGGGCTGATGAGCCAAAACCAAAGAGGCCAAAGTCGGGCAATGCCATTGTAGTTGGAGACTCCATTGTGAGAGGTACGGACAGGGGTTTTTGCGGAAACAGACGGGATTCCAGGATGGTGTGCTGCCTTCCTGGTGCCAGGATCCAGGATGTTACGGACAGAGTGCAGACAATCCTCAAGGGCGAAGGTGAACAGCCGGAAGTGGTCGTGCATGTTGGCACAAATGATGTTGGAAAGAAGGGGATGAATATTTTGCAGCGTGACTTCAGAGAGCTTGGAAAAATGCTGAAAAGCAGGACTTCCAGGGTTGTTATCTCCGGTTTGCTTCCAGTTCCTCGTGCTGGCGAGAGCAGGAACAGGGAGATACGGGACCTGAATGTGTGGCTGAGGAACTGGGGCAGGGATTTAGATTCTTAGATCTAAGTACAAAAGTTGTTCATACCAGTTTGGCAAAAGAATAAATCGGGGAAGGTGGTGCATCCATGGATAACAAGGGAAATCAGGGATAGTATAAAAACAAAAGATGACAAATTTGCCAGAAAAAGCAGCCTACCGGAGGACTGGGAGAAATTCAGAATGCAGCAGAGGAGGACAAAGGGCTTAATTAGGAAAGGGAAAATAGATTATGAAAGGAAACTGGCAGGGAACATAAAAACTGACTGCAAAAGTTTTTATAGATATGTGAAGAGAAAGACTAGTTAAAACAAATGTTGGTCCCTTGCAGTCAGAAACAGGTGAATTGATCATGGGGAACAAGGACATGGCAGACCAATTGAATAACTACTTTGGTTCTGTCTTCACTAAGGAAGACATAAATAATCTGCCGGAAATAGCAGTGGAACGGGGGTCAAATAAGATGGAGGAACTGAGTGAAATCCAGGTTAGCCAGGAGGTGGTGTTGGGTAAATTGAACGGATTGAAGGCCGATAAATCCCCAGGGCCAGATAGTCTGCATCCCAGAGTACTCAAGGAGGTAGCCACAGAAATAGTGGATGCATTAGTGATAATTTTTCAAAATTCCTTAGATTCTGGAGTAGTTCCTAAGGATTGGGGGCAGGGATTTAGATTCTTAGATCACTGGGATCTGTTTTGCAGTAAGGGGGAACTGTACAAAAGGGACGGATTGCATCTTAACAGGTGTGGGACCAGCATTCTGGCCGGCAGGTTTGCCACTGCTACACGGATGGTTTTAAACTGAATAAGGGGGGTGGGGTGTCAAATGGGATAGTCGAGGATGGAGTTAAAGGGAAAGAGAGTATAGGGATGGTTAATGACCCCAGAATTAATGGGAAAGAAAGCTCACAAAGGGATAGGAGAGTGTGGCCAAGTGTAATAGGGATCGATGTGAAAGGGGCCACTTGTCAACATAATTGTATAAGGAGTAAGAGTGTTGTAAAAACAAGCCTGAATGCTTTTGTCTCAATGCGAGGAGCATTCGTAATAAGGTGGATGAGTTGAAGGTGCAGATAACGATTAATGACTGTGCTATAGTTGGGATCAAGGAGACATGGCTCCAGGGTGACCAAGGCTGGGAGCTGAACATCCAGGGATATTCAATATTCAGGAGGGATAGACAAAAAGGAAAAGGAGGTGGGGTAGCGTTGCTGGTGAGAGAGGAGATTAATGTAATAGAAAGGAAGGACATTAGCGTGGAATATGTGGAATCAATATGTGTAGAGCTTCGAAACTCTAAAGGGCAGAAAATGCTAGTGGGAGCTGTGTACAGGCCACCTCACAGTAGTATTGGAGTTGGGGATGGCATCAAACAGGAAATTAGAAATGCGTGCAACAAGGGTAACACGGTTATAATGGGTGACTTCAATCTGCATGTAGATTGGGTGAATCAAATTGGCAGGGGTGCTGAGGAAGAGGATTTCTTGGAATGTATGTGGGATCGTTTTCTCAACCAACATGTGGAGGAACCAACGAGAGAGCAGGCTATTCTAGACTGGGTATTGAGTAATGAGGAAGGGTTAGTTAGCAGTCTTGTTGTGTGTGGCCCCTTGGGCAAGAGTGATCATAATATGGTTCAGTTCTTCATTAGGATGGAGAGTGACAAAATTAAGTCAGAAACAAGGGTTCTGAACTTGAACAAAGGTAACTTTGAAGATATGAGATGTGAATTGGCCAAGATAGACTGGCAGGTGATTCTTAAAGGGTTGACAGTTGATGTGCAATGGAAGGTATTTAAAGACTGCATGGATGAAGTACAAAAATTGTTCATACCAGTTTGGCAAAAGAATAAATCGTGGAAGGTGGTGCATCCATGGATAACAAGGGAAATCAGGGATAGTATAAAAACAAAAGATGAGGCATACAAATTTGCCAGAAAAAGCAGCCTACCAGAGGACTGGGAGAAATTCAGAATCCAGCAGAGGAGAACAAAGGGCTTAATTAGGAAAGGGAAAATAGATTATGAAAGGAAACTGGCAGGGAACATAAACTGACTGCAAAAGTTTTTATAGATATGTGAAGAGAAAGAGACTAGTTAAAACAAATGTAGGTCCCTTGCAGTCAGAAACAGGTGAATTGATCATGGGGAACAAGGACATGGCAGACCAATTGAATAACTACTTTGGTTCTGTCTTCACTAAGGAAGACATAAGTAATCTGCCGGAAATAGCAGTGGAACGGGGGTCAAATAAGATGGAGGAACTGAGTGAAATCCAGGTTAGCCGGGAGGTGGTGTTGGGTAAATTGAACGGATTGAAGGCTGATAAATCCCCAGGGCCAGATAGTCTGCATCCCAGAGTACTCAAGGAGGTAGCCACAGAAATAGTGGATTCTTTAGTGATGATTTTTCAAAATTCCTTAGATTCTGGAGTAGTTCCTGAGGATTGGAGGGTAGCTAATGTAACCCCACTTTTTAAAAAAGGATGGAGAGAGAAAGCGGGGAATAACAGACCAGTTAGTCTAACATCGGTAGTGGGGAAACCGCTAGAGTCAGTTATTAAAGATGGGATAGCAGCGCATTTGGAAAGTGGTGAAATCTTTGGACAAATCAGCATGGATTTACGAAAGGTAAATCATATCTGACAAATCTGATAGAATTTTTTGAGGATGTAACTAGTAGAGTTGATAAGGGAGAACCAGTGGATGTGTTATATCTAGACTTTCAGAAGGCTTTCGACAAGGTCCCGCATAAGAGATTAGCATACAAACTTAAAGCACTCGGTATTGGGGGTTCAGTATTGATGTGGATAAAGAACTGGCTAGCAGACAGGAAGCAAAGGGTAGGAGTAAACGGGTCCTTTTCAGAATTACAGGCAGTGACTAGTGGGGTACCGCAAGGCTCAGTGCTGGGACCCCAGCTATTTACAATATACATTAATGATTTGGATGAGGGAATTCAATGCAACATCTCCAAATTTGCAGATGACACCAAGCTGGGGGGTATAGTTAGGTGTGAGGATGATGCTTGGAGGCTGCAGGGTGATTTGAATGGGCAGATGCATGGCAGATGCAGTATAATGTGGATAGAGTGAGGTTATCCACTTTGGTGGCAAAAACATGAGGGTAGACTATTATCTGAATGGTGGCAGATTAGGAAAAGGGGAGATGCAACAAGACCTGGGTGTCATGGTACACCAGTCATTGAAAGTAGGCATGCAGGTGCAGCAGGCAGTGAAGAAAGCAAATGGTATGTTAGCATTCATAGCTAAAGGATTTGAGTATAGGAGCAGGGAGGTTCTACTACAGTTGTACAGGGTTTTGGTGACACCACACCTAGAGTATTGCGTACAGTTTTGGTCTCTAAATCTGAGGAAAGACATCCTTATCATAGAGGGGGTACAGAGAAGATTCACCACTGGAATTTAGAAGATTGAGGGGGGATCTTATAGAAACTAACTAAATTCTTAAGGGGTTGGACAAGCTAGATGCTGGAAGATTGTTCCCGATGTTGGGGGAGTCCAGAACAAGGGGTCACAGTCTAAGGATAAGGGGGAATTCCTTTAGGACCGAGATGAGGAAAACATTCTTTACACAGAGCGTGGTGAGTCTCTGGAATTCTCTGCCACAGAAGGTAGTTGAGGCCAGTTCATTGGCTATATTTAAGAGGGTGTTAGATGTGGCACTTGTGGCTAAAGTGATCAGGGGGTATGAAGAGAAGGCAGGTACAGAATACTGAGTTGGATGATCAGCCATGATCACATTGAATGGCAGTGCAGGCTCGCTGGGCTGAATAGCCTACTCCTGCACCTATTTTTCTATGTTTCTAAACCTCCATTTTCTATTTTAATCAACTTGTAGTTCATCCTTTTAACTAATTCTGAATTAATCCAATTAACTATAATTGATGATAATTAATAATTATGATTAATAATGGTTAGTAATAATTAGTGCTATAATATAAAATATTATACAACAATAATCAATTTCATTCTAAATTCATAACAGTCCTTGAGTATAGTAATTAAAAATTCAGTTTCTTCGCAGTAAAGTACCGAATCCAATATCATCACGTATGTATTTAGTGTTAAGTATTAATCCTCATTGTCCTCTTTTTTGCTCTCGCTCTCGGTAGTTTCAATATTCTCAATGTTCTTTGCAAATTTAAAGGCCTCTGTGTGGTTGGTGAAGAAGGATCCTTTCTTGTCGTAGGTGATTCTCAATGTTGCAGGGTACATCAATCCATATCTCAGGACCTTTATATTCTTAAGTATTCTTCTTGTGTCTGTAAACAATGCTCTTTTCTTGGCAACCTCCAACGGGTAGTCTCGAAATATGATGTTCCAAGATTTTATCAAAAGCCAATTGAAAGGCTGGGGGTATTAGTTCAGTTATATAGTTTCCCCCTGGGATAGAGTGGTTGCTCTTGGTTTCTTTGTAAAAAGTAAACTGTTAATTCATTTAAGCAATGTTATAATTGATGCATTATTGATTATTTAATTATGTTGAGTCAATCAATGCAGTGAGAGGCTGGATTTGAATCTTCGGCATGAAATCACAGAGCTTTGAAATCTTCACGTAGTCACTCACTTGACTCCGAAGTAAAACAATAAGTTTAAACAAGAACTTACCAGTTTGAAGTTTGATCTTTATTTTATGATGAGTTACGATGAGGGACTACGTGCCCTCTGCTCCCAACCCTCATAAATATCATCTGGTAGTTCTAGTCTTCTGTTAACTTCCTATTATACTTCAGTCACTATTACCGGTGATTTCACACCGCTGCTTTGAAGATTGACACACATGCGGCTGGACGGGGTTCTTCTTCACGTAGTCCCTCATCGTAACGCCTCATAAAATAAAGATCAAACCTCAAACTGGTAAGTTCTCGTTTAATCTTACTATTATGCTTCCTCTTTATTGCCTTGCCTGGTAGATCATTCCTAAGATTTATCGGATTGAATAAAAAGTCCATCCAAACTTACCAGTTTGAAGTTTGATCTTTATTTTATGAGGAGTTACGATGAGGGACTACATGCCCTCCGCTCCCAACCCTCATGAATATCATCTGGTAGTTCTAGTCTTCTGTTAACTTACTATTATTCATCAGTCACTATATCCTGTGATTTCACACCGCTGCTTTAAAGATTGACACACATGCGGCTGGACGGGGTTCCTCTTCACGTAGTCCCTCATTGTAACTCCTCATAAAATAAAAATCAAACTTCAAACTGGTAAGTTCTCATTTAATCTTACTATTATATTTCCTCTTTATTGCCTTCCCTGGTAGATCATTCCTAAGATTTATTGGATTGAATAAAAAGTCCATCCTAATATATATATTTCAAATTTATTTTCTGTTCATTTAAATTCGGATTCTCTGGTATTATATTCTGGGTTAACATTGCTTATGCTAATTTATCCTTCAAATACTTTGATGAAGTCTTCCCTTAGCCACCATGGGGTTTTTTTTGGATTATGGAGCTTGTGCTTCACTAATCTTTACTCATATTAAAATATATCCCTTATAATTAATATCATTCTCTTTGTACTGTTTGGGTGTGCAATGACAAGAGTTTCACACTGGAGAGTTGATGAGATATCTTTACTCACCCAAGAGTTTTGATTAATGATCCTTGCAAGCACCTAATTTTGTAAATCTGGTGCACATCCAGTGCCGATGCCTCAGCAATGGATTTTAGCTCATTGCAGATACAAATACAAAATGGGAGCTGGGAATGAATAGTTGACTGAGTCAGTAACGTGCTGCTTTTTAAATGATAATTTGAATCCATTCATCAATGATATTCAACAAACATAAGCCGTTTTAATTTGGCCCAACTTGGTTACATCAAGGAAGGTCATGGATTCATAGAAACATTGAACCATGAAGTTCCTTGACCTTGTTCTGCTGTTCTTAACCTTTCTCCCCTGTACAAATGTGGCAATTAACACACCAAGTAAATGTAACCAACCAGTAAATGAATCCAGCATCCATTTTCTGACTCAATATGCAAATATAGATTGCCTGATTCCAACATGCTTGACGAAATAGATATGATAAAATTCACAGTTAATTCCCTCAGATGGCACAGTATTAGAAATATGTGACTGTTCCAAAATGTAGTGCTATTCATAGATCACATTTGATAATAAACTGGAATAAAAATCTCAAGCTTTTGGGAGATTCAGCAATCTAAAACACAATGAACTGCTTTCAAAAGATTGCAATGAGTGGAGTCGTACACACATCAAAATACAACACATATTTACTAAAGTTCACTTACAGCATTGGTCTGCAGAATGTTATTGGTAATATATATTTTCATATTAGGCGAAACAACTACTAACAAGTACTACAATTGGTTAGTAGGAAATAAGCAATCTACATCTTTCCATGTAGAAACAAAATAAAGCATAGATAGGTGGAAGCATGGTGGCCAAACAATATAATAGCTGGAAAGTTAATAACGCATTTGGGGAAGTATAGATAGTTACATAAAATCACCGTATCTAATTGGTGGCCTGCTGACCCGTCCGGCACGTGTGTAGTACAAATCTGCATCTCCTCCTTTCATCGGTGAAGTGACTGGGAAGGGAACCGGTGAAATGACTGGGGACCTGCCGGGTAGAGGTGGTGAAATAAGCGAGCTGGGCGCTGAACGCCATGGGGAGGCCGCGGGGGACACAGACTGTGATAGTGGAGCAGCCGGCCTGGTAGTGGGAGGGTATACAAAACGCAAAACCTCTGGATGCAGAGTCGCAGGACGCAGTTCCATCATTGGAAGGACATGTGACGTTTGCGTCTGTAAATGGCCCCGACCGCACTAACCTGGTAGGAGCCTGGTTCTTTGGCTGGGTTGTGGATGTGACCCAGACAGCCATAGCCCTTGTTGGTCTGGAGGCAAACAACCTGTCCACTGGAGAGAGGTTTAAGTGGCTTACTGGATTTGTCGAAAAACCGTTTTGTGCATTGTAGTTGTTTCTGGACTGCAGGCGGAGAGTAGACCTGTGGCCGCAAAAGCTGTTGGGGTACAGGCAGGGCAGCTCGGGTTTGGCGAGACATCAGTCGTTGGGCTGGGGAACTCAGTATGGGATCTCTGGCAATGTTTCTTAAATTGAGCAGGTCCAGGTAGACGTCAGATTTAGCAAGGTAAGAACACTTTATTAGTTGTTTTGCGTTCAGACGGCCCGTTCGATGAGTCCGTTAGATTGCGGAAACTCAGGGCTGCTTGTGATATGTTGAAAGTCCCATCATTGTGCAAAGTTTTTGAAAAGCTGGCTGGTGAAATGACTGCCGTTGTCAAATTGAAGGTGTGCTGGGGAGCCGTGCACAGAGAAATGGCATTGCAATTTCTGGATGACTGCTTCAGATGTGAGGGTTTGGAGTAGATTGATATCAAACCAGCCCGAATAAGTGTCGACAAGAACCAGATAATGTTTCCCATGCCATTCGAATATGTTGGTGGCTACCATGGACCACGGTAGAGGAGGAATCGGGTGCGGCAGTAAGGTCTGCTTCTGCTGGTGTGGCATCAGGCTTTTGCAGATGGCGCAGACTTTAGTTTTGTCACGTATGTACTTGGTCATACCATGCCAGTAAAACATGCACTGTGCCCTTTTGTAAGGTTGCCTCCACGCCGGGGTGGCCCCTGTGGACGTAGTACTTGTCCTGGAGGACAGCTGGAACAACTACCTTGTGGCCCTTGACTATAATCCCATCCTGTAACACCAGTTTGTCACAAAGCAGGAAGTATGGTCGGATTGCGAGCGGGGTGCTGTGTTGTTTATCCGGCCAGCCACGCCGGATGACTGTACAACAATTGTAAAGTCTCGTCAGCAGCCGTGTGCTCTGCCAGGATGCTTAGGCAATCGGAACATATGATACCTTCATTAATGAAAACTGGTCCTGTTCAGAGAGTCGTTGTTCACTGGTTTCGCATTGGGCCCTTGATAGCGTGTCAGCTGTGTGCATGTACTTGCCATTTTTATAGACAATTTTTAAATCAAAACGCTGCAGCTGCATCATCATCCGTTGCAGGTGAGCCGGAGCAGCGTGAATGGGTTTATTCACGATGGTGACCAGCGGCTGGTGGTCTGTTTCTATAATCACAGACTTCTAAAAAAGAAAGTCTTTGAATTTTGTGCAGGCGAAAACCACTGCAAGTAATTATTTTTCAATCTGGGCATAACATTGTTCAGTATCAGTTAGTGTGTGAGAGGCACATGAAATAGGCTTGCTGTCGCCTTCGGCAGTGGTATGCAGGCAAGCAGCACCAAGTCTGTACAGGAATGCATCACATGTGTGCGTTACGGATAACTCCAAAGTAAAATAGGCGAGGGTAGGTGCGCTGGCCAGCTGCCACATGAGGATATCAAAAGCTCATTGGTGTTGTGGATACCAGGACCATGCAGTGTCTTTGTGTGTCAGTTCCTGCAGGGGGACAGATATATTGCTG
Source organism: Raja brachyura (assembly GCA_963514005.1). Next base: position 47,754,842 of record OY740786.1, on the reverse strand, counting down.
AGGCTGGGAATAAATTTCCCCAGGTAGTTGACCATTCCAAGGAACCTTTGTAGAATCGTAACGTCAGTAGGAGATGGCATTTTGTTGATAGCAGCGGTCTTCGATGGGTCTGGTCTGAGACCATGACTTATGAAAACATGTTCGAAAAACATGTCTGAGACCATCACTTGTGAAAACATATCACAAAAAATTGTGTAGTATCTGCACATTATTTTACTTCGGAGTCATGTGAGTGACTACGTGAAGAAGCCCCGCCAGGCGCTTGATCGGCATTACGTCGACGCTGTCGGTAGGGAAAGAGCTGCAGAGCGCAGCTCCACACAGCGGTAAGGAAACGGCCCGCAGATAAGTAAATTATTTTTACTTCCAGGGCGTTTTCAAAACTCCGTAGGCTGGTGGGTAAACCAGGAGGAGTTTAAAAATAAAATGGAGAAAGTTAAAAAAATCGCGAGTAAAACGTGCGTCCCAGAGTGGAGAAGAAAAATAGTCAGGACAGCAGATTATTGCAGAGCCGTTTCCGATACCGGTGGCCGTTGAAATACCCGTTAGTGAGCCTTTGGTTGCTCCACAAACAGAAAAAACCACGGAGGAAAACCCAGTGCCTAAAAAATGTAAAAGTAAATCTGACAGGCCTGTGGATTCTGATGAATCTAATTCTGAAAGTCCTCCAGAGAGAAAAAGCTTTATGGCTTAGATTGGATACAAATGGGGAAAATACCCCAAACAATAATCAACCAAGGGTCTAAAAACCCAGAATATTCCCAGGCAGACACTGAGGGGGTTCCATATCATGAATATGGTGCCAGTTTAAATTGGGAATTTGAAACTCCAGAGCCTGGGATTGGGCTGGAGAAAATCCTTGAGCAAAGTCTCAGGAGTACCAGGGCTGCATGAGACTGATGCTGAAGGTGGTGATTTTGGTCATGAGTACCAACCACAATACAAAAATATTGTTCCAGGTGTGTCTGGTGTGGCACAAAGTTTTCTATACATGGAGGAGGCAGTGAGGCCATGGAAGAAAACCTGGCGGCCAACATAAATTATTTGGTCTCTCACCAGCTTCAAGAAGCTGTTATGGTTGATACAGCAGAATTATTATACCTCACTGAAGGTACCTACGGTAAATTTGTTTTTTTGGCGCCAATGTCATCAATGATGCAGGCGCAGGAAATATGATTTCGGCTGGGATCACTGCTTTTGGAAAGCAAGTGGAAGATTGTGGAATGACCAAAGTTCAGAAGGATATGTTGGCATTATTCTGCAACTTAATATTTAAGATTAATTGTATGAGGAAGATTGCCATTCGGCCTATTTTACATCCAAGATTTGCAGGTTTGTGCAGATCAAGCAATGTTCAAGCTCCTGGTTATTTGTTCGGAGAAAATCTGTTTAAATAATTAAAGAGGTTGATAAAGAGGCAAAGACTATTGACCTCATGAAACCCTTCGTTTTGGCCGAAGAAAGGGCCGGTCAAACAAGAAGGGGATTTTGATTTGGAGCTGGAACAAGCCGAGGCAGGAGTATGGTAAGGAAATATTACCAACCAGCACAGCCGAATGTTACCCATATGTTGGGAGAAGGAGACCAACATGTCCGGTTGGAGAGGTACAAAAACGTTATCCTATTATAGAAGAACCTTTGGATGAACGTCAGATTGGTGGTAGTCTATAAATGTTTTATGATAAATGGGACTGTATAACATCTGACCGTGTTATATTATGTACTGTCTTAGGATCAACCATTGATTTTGTAGAAGGTATTGATCCACCAGGACAGAATAAGCCTAATTATATTTGGTGTTTTTGTATTTGAAAAAATTCAAATTGATAAAGAAGTTAAGAATTGGTGTAAAAAAAGGTGTCGAGAAATCAAGTGAGGATCCACAACAATTTGTATCAAATATTTTCCCCAGACACAAAGAAAGATGGGGGTTGTAGAATAATTTACTCACTACTGTATTGACTAAACAGAGTGTCATATGGAATGAATCTACGACATAAAAAACACAGAGCTTTAAAATCTTCACGTAGTCACTCCCATGACTCCGAAGTAAAATAGTAAGATTAAATGAGAACTTACCTGTTCGAAGTTTGATCTTTATTTTATGAGGGATTACGTGCCCTCCGCTCCCAGCCCTCATAATATAAATGATCATCTGGTAGTTCTAGTCTATGTTGAGCCTTACTATCTTACTCCGACTATTGGTTGTGTGTTTTTCATGCCTCTGCTTTGAAGTATGCCAATCAAGCGCCAGGCGGCCTTCTTCACGTAATGCCTCATCGTAACTCCTCATAAAATAAAGATCAAACTTTGAACAGGTAAGTTCTCGTTTAATCTTACTATTTTCCTTTATTTTAAGGTTCACTTCTGACTGATGCTGTTTGTGGATGCCAGTGTCCTGTTATGAAAATCACCCTTTACACTTGATGCAACATTTTTTATGCATGTAAAAATTATGATGAATACTGATATCAAAGAATGTAGGATGGGATTGCTGAACAAAAATTCAGACTAAATAAATGTATCAATAAGAAGACATTTGTGCCTGTTGCTTCGGTTACAAGTTACTCTGGAATTATCCCTGGAATTACTCTGGAATCATCTCTGGACATCAATGCCCAATTATGTAATATCCTCTGTTTCCAAATCATGTAATCTACAAGACATATGTACTAAGTGTTATTTTGTAAATTTGCTGTGGCTCACAAACCTTAACAACATAATTGCCTGCTCAGCGTTTTTTTTTTAATATATCATAATGCAAACAGATACAGCTGGCTTCTAAAATAAGACATGCATTTGTTTGTGGGCATTTCTGTCAAGTCTAAATGTAATGTTCCTTTTCAATTACCTTCCCAGGGGCTGTAGATGTTGTCCACATAAATTTTAGTAGGGCATTTGTTAAAGTTCTACATGGTAGAATGATCATGAAGATTCCGATGCATAGGATCCACTGTGATTTGGTAGTTTTGATTTAGAGCTGGCTTACCCTTAAAAGACAGATGGAAGGGTATTATTCTGCCCAGAAGTCTGCAATGACGGTCGTTTACGAGGATCTGTGCTCTGGCCCTCTGTTATTTGTGATATATACAAATGACTTGGACTTAAATGTAGATGGGTTGGTTAGTACGTTTGCTGTCAACACCAACATTTATGGGGTTGCAAACAGTGAAGAAGGCTGTAAAAGGGTGACAGTGGAATATAGATTGTTACAGACATGGACGGAGAAATGGAAGATGGAGTTTAATCTGAGCAATTGTGAGGTGTTACACTTTGTGAAGGCAAATATAATGGGAAGTATAAAGAAGGCATTTAATATGCTTGTCTTCATTGGTTGGACAATGAGTATAAGACACAGGAAAACATATTGCAGCTTTAATTAACTTTAGTTATAGTTCATTTAGAGTATTGTGTGCAGTTCTAGTTGCCCAATTGCAGGAAGAATGGGGGGCTTTGGAGAGAGAGCAGAAGAGGTTCACAGGGATGCTGCCTGGATTAGAGGGTTCTAGCAATAAGGAGAGGTTGGATAAAGTTGGATTGTTCTGTCTAGACCATTGGAGGTTGAGAGACCTGACAGAAGTATATAAAATTATTATAGATAGGGGGGACAGTCAGAACTGCTGTCCAAGTAGGAAATATCAAAGACTAGAGGGCAAAGCTTTAAAATCAATGGGAAAGTTTAAAGGAGATATGCGGGACAATTGTTTTTACACAGAGGCTGGTGTGTGTCTGGAATGTGGTGCCAGCAGCAGTAGTGGTGGAAGCGGACATGATAGAGGTCTTTAAAATAGGCACATTCAGTGAGGGGAGCAGTATGGATTACATGCAAGAAGAGGAGATTAGGTTAATTTGGCATTATGTTCAGCATGGGCATTATGGGCTGAAGGGCCAGTTTCTGTACTGTAGTGTTCTATGAACTATTTTATATGTAAATTGACAATGATGAGGCTTCTTTATTGAAACACAACTTCATTGACGGCAGTAGGATTGAGACTTCTGCTACACCCTCAGCCACATTCCCAAACCCAAATTCTAGTTGCAGAAGTGGACATGTACCTGGCTGTATTGTCCTGCTCCTGGCCACATTCCTGCAGGTAGAAGTGTGAGGGGTGTAATGCCCAGTCACATGCCAAGGGCAGATAGCTGATACAGAAACTGGTGATTGCCGCTACCAGCTGACCAAATTCACCATTCCAATTCACTGAAAGGATTGGAAAACCTAGGTCTGTATCCCCTCCCATGTGACCATCCCTTTCATGAGCCATTGAGTTCTTAATCGTACACATGTAACTCCATTGGTGGTCACATTGTTTGCGTGCCTGACACCAGATTCCTGAAACTGATGCTCCTTTCCAAGGTCTATCATGGGGAAATATTACCAGGTGGACAGGTGAAAGAGTGACTCAAACTTTCCATGAAGAAGTGCAACATCTCCACGGACCTTTGTGAATCCCAGGCCCATGACCACTCAAAGTGGAAAGAGAGCATGCAGGATGGCATTGACAATCTTGAGATCATGAATCGGGAACAAACGGAATCCCCGCAAGTAATAAAATCAAATTGGTGAAAGGTTTTGCAGTTTCCACAACTGCCTGACCTTAGAACCTACATAAATGGACTGTTTGTCCTTGCTCGTACAGCAAGTTGTTCCAGACACAGAGGGGCTGCTTAAGATGAAGTAGAGCGACTAGACAGGAGCTTTCATTTTTGGCTTTCAATCCCTGAAGGTATCTGTCTCATAGAGTTTCAGGATCTGAAAGCAGTCTTTAGGTCAGCCGGCCTGCTGATCAGTGATAACACATTATGACTGGCTGATATTGGAATCAATCTAAATGGGAATTGCGATGAAACCTGAAAGCCTCAGGCAATCGGCCTTATCAAATACAGGAGGTATAGATCAAACTGCTTAGGAAGAATCTGAATAATCACATCAACTGTTCTCTCTTCCACAGGAAGCGATTCAAAGATTGTGTCAAAGACCATCTCCACTATTGTGGTCTTGCGCCCAAGCAACTGTAAACCTGCGCCAGCGACAGAATACGTTGGTGCACAGCAGTGCGAACAGCAGCCAGCAGCGTCAAGGAGTGCCGCCTAGAGCGACACCAAAGCCATGGAGAGGAGGAAGAACCCGCCAGCGATGACCTTCATCTGCCTCCACTGCCCTCGAGTGTGTGGTTCATGAATTGGACTCGTGAGCCATGTCAGATCTCACCCGAATTGAGACTATACAACCCGCAATTGTCATTACTGTCAAGCCACCACCAAAACATCTGCTAATTTACCATAATGAAATACTAGTAGTAGGATGATACCCCTCTTGAGTAAAGTATTTTGTTGTCTTTTTCTGCAAAATCCTGTAACTCTCTCTCTATTGTGGTTATACCCATGTAACAAGGACAACAGTGCACAAGAAGGCAGCTCACCACAATCTTGTCAAGGGCAATTAAGGATGGCAATTATTGCTGGTTCAGACTGCAAAGTCCACATCACTTGAGTGAATATTTAAAAAAAAAAACCTTACTTGTAATTGAGATTTGTGCTGAGCAGATGGTTTAGGCCCATTAACACACTTCCTCAATTAAATATTGAATTCTTCAAAGTTACTTTAATCATGAAAACATACAAAGTGCTGGAGTAACTCAACGGATCAGGTAAAGAAGGGTCTCAATCCAAAATGTCACCCATTCCTTCTCTCCAGAGATGCTGCCTGTCCCACTGAGTTACTGCAGCATTTTATGTCGATCAACAGGACAGGTAGCACTTCTGGAGAACATGGATCTAGGCAACATTTTAGGTCGGGACCCTTCGTCAATGTGGTTGGTGAGAAAGCTGTAAGAGAATTGGGAACACAACAAAGTCTGGCAAGTAATAGGTGGATACAGGTGAGAGTTATTTTGAATGGCAGATTGTTGCACAAAGGCCAAAAATGAAAAGACAAAGCGTGAGACAAGGAGATAAGGATTGTAAAACAAAAGTAAGGAAATATAAGTGGAAGCGGAAAGTGAAACATGGGTGCACATACAGGTGGGGCACTAGGAAGAGTGAGGGAGAATGTGGGGAAAGGGAGGGTGCTTGTAGGTTAATTATATTAAATTGGATAATTATACAGTTGGGTTGTAAGTTACCTAAAGAGAACATGAGGTGCTGTTCCTCTAGTTTGTTTGCGGCATCACTATTGCAATGGAGGAGGCCCAAGTAGAAAGATCAGTATGGGAATTGAAAGTAACTGGGAGATCCAGTAGGTTTTGATGGATCTAGCGTAAGTGTTCGGTGAAATGGTCACTAAGTCTACGCTATGTACCACCAATGTAAAGAAGGTCACATTGAGAAAGCCGATCAAATTTTCAATAGCTTATAATTCCATGGCCTAATCTGAGACGTGTCACATGCTCTTCAAATCTTCAATAACTTTCAATTCCAAGGTCCCCATTGCATCATCTTTACCATGAACGTCCAGACCCTTTACCCCTCTGGGAACGTCTCAAGACCCTCGGGTTCTTCCTTAAACAGAGACCTAATACGATTCCCTCCAGTAACACTCTCCTCTGCCTGCCAGAAATTGGCCTCAACAACTGTTCTTTAAACTCTTCAAACTTTCTTCAAGCTGAAGGTATATCCAAGGGGCACGCCCGTGGACCCCAGCTATGCCTGGCTTTTTGTTGTTTACATCAAACTGTCCTTGTTCCAAATATACTTTATCACTAACTTCCACCCTGCTATCAAATTCATTTGGATTATCTCTGACACTCTCCCCTATCTTGATTTCTCCATCTCTATCAGAGAGATCAAACTATCGACTGACATCTACTACAAACCCTCCAGCTCTCACAGTTATCCGGATGCTGAAGCCAGTGCGGAGAAAGGTGAAGACCAGGGTACTCCATGTACACTTCCTTCAAACTTGCCTCTTGAAAAGATGCCTCTTCCCATGCTCAATTTCTCCATCTCCAATGCATCCAAATCTGAGGAAAGACCTTGCGATAGAGGGAGTACAGAGAAGGTTCACCAGACTGATTCCTGGGTATCAGGACTTTCATATGATGAAAGACTGGATAGACTCGGTTTGTACTCGCTAGAATTTAGAAGATTGAGGGGGGATCTTATAGAAACTTACAAAATCCTTAAGGGGTTGGACAGGCTAGATGCAGGAAGATTGTTCCCGATGTTGGGGAAGTCCAGGACAAGGGCTCACAATTTAAGTATAAGGGGGAAACCTTTTATGACCGAGATGAGAAAAACATTTTTCACACAGTGGTGAATCTCTGGAATTCTCTGCCACAGAAGGTAGTTGAAGCCAGTTTGTTGGCTATATTTAAGAGGGAGTTAGATGTGGCCCTTGTGGCTAACGGGATCAGGGGGTATGGAGAGAAGGCAGGTAAGGGATACTGAGTTGGATCGTCAACCATGATCATATTGAATGGTGGTGCAGGCTCGAAAGGCCAAATGGCCTACTCCTGCACATGTTTTCTATGTTTCTACGTTTCTATCTGCTTGCAAGATGAGGCTTTCATTTTAGGACAGATGTCCTCTTTCTTTAGTAAACCATGCCTTCCGCAACTCCTTGGTTCACAACCCCTCCCACTCAAATCACCTCCTGCCAAGGTACTTTCCCCTCCAACTACAGGAGATGCACCACCTGTCTTAATGACTCCACCCTCACCTCCATCCGGTGATCAGAAAATTCCTTCCAAGTGAGACAGAGGTTCACATGCACCTCCTCTAATCTGTACCCAGTATATCCGCCGTGGCCTCCTTTACATCGCTGAGACCAATTGGAACTAGGCAACCTCCCTTCCAGCTTTCTCTTCCCCCCACACAATTGGTCTGAAGTAGGCTCCCAACCAGAACAATTCCCTACCCATGATCTCCAAAGATGCTACAGACCCTCTGAGTTACTCCAGCAATTTGTGTCTTTACTTGTGAATTAGTATTTGCAGTTCCTTGTGTCTATTTTAATCATGCACCACACGGTCCACAAAAAGTGCAAGCTGCACCTCATTTAGGTCATTCAGCATTATCAGTGTAAAATAATCAAAGGTGTAAAAATAATCTAAATCTGGCTTTGATTATTGAATTTGAAACATGTATGAATGTTTGGAATCTTCTATTGTTTACCAATATGTTATGAGGTGCATGTTAAGTGTAAGCTGACAAGTATATGAAAGTAGTGAGGTTTATTTGAAATCAATATCAAATTGATATTTTGAAAACAATGAGCTTCGAAAACATAATTCAAAAATTCAGATATCTGTTAAATTCAATTTGCAAATAAATACATATTGTTATCTTACTTTAATTCAAAATCTGATTATGTGTGGATTTTGCAAAATAATCTGTTGGACATTGGTTCTGCAATAAGTTGAAACCATTTCTGCATAAGTGAAAAGTTGTTCCAATTCAACTGGAGTTCAACTTGCATCTTTAAAGTCTTATACGTGTGATTTGTTTTTAAATTTATATTAACCTGCAAAACACTTTAATCTGGGCACAGGTGCAATTTCTAATAATTTATAGGTTGTAACATTGTTTTGCCAGTATGTCAAAATACATAATCGTATCCTACAGATTGATGTTACGGGTCCCAAGGTTGGGCACCGTAAAGCAGATAGATAACCTGTATAAAAGCAGGTGTGAGAAGGCAAATGAGGACACAGTGCATCTTAATTCATCCCCAGGTTGCTTCTGCTGGTTGTTTTATTCAATAATCATGTAAACACAAAACATTGCTCTTATCATTGGTTCAGTCATCCATTTTGTCTCTCCCTAACACACCCATTTTGTTACAGTTTCACTCACAGCCCATTCTTTCCTATGTTTCCCTTGTACTCAATACACTCTCTGTGCGATTTACACACTTGTATTTTTGATTTTACACTTCAATAAATATTATTAGGCACTTAATTAACCTTCACTGTACATTTCCAGCAACATGCTAAAAGTTGACATTTGGCCTTTTTTTTCTATGCCATATCCTCATTGCAACGTCTGCAACCACTACAGGTTATGGAATGACCTAATAAGAAACATGCCCATGCTACACATTATCATATCTTCCAACCCAGCACACAGAAACATTAACAACCAGTAACCCACTAACTTCAACTTTCTTAACACCCAAAACAACACAGAAACTTCACCCAACCATATTCAAACCCCAAAAGTGCATATTTGTGTGGTCCTGACAGTCTACCAACCTGTATAAAAGCAGGTGTGAGAAGGCAAATGAGGACACAGTGCATCTTAATTCATCCCCAGGTTGCTTCTGCTGAGATGGGGGGGGGGAGTCCCTTGCTGTTTCCAGTCCCCGCAGCAACTGGAGTAACATAGAGGTTCCCCCTCACTGCTGCACCTTATAAACTGCCAATACACCATCACATAAATTGAATCAATGTGGGCACACCGTCTTAGATGCGCCACACGCTCCCCAACAACAAAAGTGGCTCCTGACACTTATTTCAAATCGCAAGTGTCCATTGAAAATAATCAACAATCTTTCACAGACTCAAAAATATTTACAATATTCAAAATCTTCAACTATAAAAAAATATATGACTCTAGTTTGATTACATCACCACTGTTCATTCTCAATAACCCTGTACCGTACATGGCAAGTATGAATATTGGACCATGGGTGCACACTGGAATGATGGCCTGTACAGTGGGTGAGTATAGGGCATGAGGTACGTGCCAATAGTGTTCACAGCAGGAAATGGTTGATAGGTCGGATGACCAAGAGATGAGTAGGTGAGCCTTTGGACTGGCCGTCTTTCCCTTGTGGACCGTCTCACTGTAACAGGGGATCCAGGTTCAGAAGGTGAGAGAGAGTGATGCTCGAGATCTGCAACAATCTTCTCATCTTGTTCAGTGTCATGGGGAATGTCCTGATCATCCTCCTGTTGTGGTTCGCCTTCATCTGTTGAGTGTCTTTTCCATTGATCCTGTGGCTGTATTTCAGCTTCTGGTGGCCTCAAGTCCATTTCAGGTGATATTTGGACCACCATCCGTTCTTGACTTCTTTCATGTTTTCCGACTGATATGAATGAATCTTTATCCCTTTGTCGGGTCACTCGAGTGGGTGTTCTTTGTGCTTGCTCATGTTGGATTCTGGCAGGTTTACTAGGAGTCTGAGCCGGCATTCTCTCAGGCGTAGCTGCTGTCCTTGGCTCAGCCCGACTTAGGGGTATCCTCAACCAATAACCTCCTCCTGACTCATCATCCGAGTCAGATGTCTCTGCATTCTCAGTTCTGTCTCTTATGTCACTCCTTCTCAGCTGAGGTTTCCTTTTCGTCTGTGGCTTTGAAGTTGGTTTGGTCTGCTGCGATGGGAATTCCACTGGTAAATCATTGACCAGTAAAAGCAGGTTTCTATGCAGCGTCCTCAGTCTCCCTTTGCCATCGTTTTCTGGATGAATAACATACACTGGGTTGTCTGAGACTTGCTCTTTCACTACATATATCCTCTTTTCCCAGTAGGAACGTAGTTTCCCAGGCCCACCTCGCTCTCCCAGATTTCTAACCAACACTCTATCCCCAGGCTTCAGGACCACTCCTCTCACCTTCTGATCATAGTAGGACTTTCCTTTTGCACTTGAAGCCAGACTGTTGTTGTTAGCAATGCGGTATGCTTCCGCCATCCTTTTTTGCCACTTCTCAGCATAACCTTTGTGCGTCACTGGATCTATTTCTTCAGCCAACCCAAACAAGAGATCCACAGGAAGGCGAGGGTGTCGACCATAGAGAAGATAGTGAGGGGAATAGCCAGTGGACTCATGGCGTGTGCAGTTATACGCATGTACAACCTGTGGGAGATGTTCTTTCCATATCTCCTTTTCTATGTCTGTCAGAGTTCGCAGCATCTGCAGCAAGGTTCGATTGAATCGCTCTGCTGGATTACTTTGCGGGTGATATGGAGATGTTCGGGAATGTCCTACTCCAGAGAGCTGGCCAAGGGTTCGAAACAGTTCATTCTCGAATTCACGTCCTTGGTCATGATGGAGCTTGTTTGGGAATCCGAAACGTGGTACAAAGTCATTGTAAATCCGTTCTGCTGCCGTCCGGCCAGACTTGTTTTTTGTAGGGTAGGCCTGAGCAAACCTTGTAAAATGGTCAATTACTACTAGGATGTACTCATAACCGCCTTTGCTCTTTTCCAGGTGTAAGAAGTCGATACAAACCATTCCTAGGGGTGAGTTAGACTTCAGACCGCTCATTGGTGCACACACATGCACTGTAGGCTTCTTCTGTTTGATGCAACTGCACTTCTTTGTTACATAGTCCTCGATACACCTTTTCATGTAGGGCCAGTAAAACCTCTCCCTGGCGAGGTGAAGAACTCTCTCCATGCCCACATGTCCCATGTTGTCGTGGAGGTGCTTTAATACCACAGGGTGGTATTTCAGAGGTAGTACTAATTGTTTCCTACTTGTTGTTCTTCGGTACAGCAACCCATCCTCGATGTGCAACCTGCTCCACTCATGCAGAAGCTTGCATGCGCTTCCTCTCACAGTCCTTCTGATGTCGTCTGTCAATTTACTGTTCATCTCTTTGAGCTTTAAGATCTTTCCTATCTCGGGATCCTCTCTTTGAGCTTGGACCAAGTCGTCATGACTAATGCTGTGTAGAGGGGCGCGGGGCTGTAGGACAACATCTTGAGAGGAGACAGCGAGAGCGGCTATCCATGCCACATCTTTCCTCTGGGCTGCTTGACTTCCTTCCCAAGCTGCATTCACTACATCCTGCGACAACTCCTCTGTGCATGTTGACATGTACTGGTCAATATCAAGAGGGACTCGGGACAGAGTGTCTGCGTCCGTGTTGACTCTTCCTGGTCTGTACCTGATGTCAAAATGGAAGTCTGACAGTTCTCCCACCCACCGGTGACCAACCGCATTGAGTTTGGCAGTGCTCATGATGTAAGTAAGTGGGTTGTTGTCAGTGAAGATGGTAAAGTGTGGAGCATAATAGAGGTAGTCCCTAAATTTCTCGCACACTGCCCACTTAAGTGCAAGGAACTCCAACTTGCCACTATGCATATGGTAGTTCCTCTCTGCAGCTGTCAAAGTCCGTGACCCATACCCAATGACTCGTAGCTTTCCCTCCTGTTGCTGGTAGAGAACAGCTCCTAGACCTTGCTCTGATGCATCGGTATGCAAGACGAAAGGCCTGTCGAAGTTTGGGTATGCCAAAACCGGTGGATGTGTCAACATGTCAATCAGTCTCTCGAGTACACTTTGATGTTCAGCAGTCCACTGTATGGGTGCCCTGGATGACAGTTGGGGTCCCTTGGCTTTACCTTGTCGCGACTGGACTTGAATTGAGGATTTCCCTTGGAGCATCTCATACAATGGCTTTGCTATCTTTGAGAAGTTTTGAACGTATGTCCTGTAGTAACTGAGAAAACCGAGAACCCTTCTCAAATCACCTACCGTCTGTGGTGTTTTGTCTTTCAAAGCCAGCACAGCATTCAGGTCCTTGGGATCAACTCGAATACCGTTAGCAGAGACAAGGCGGCCAACATAGCGAACTTCTTGCTTGAACAACTCACACTTTTCAGATCGGAGCTTTACCCCTTGATGTTGCAAAGCTTGGAGAACCTTGCGGACCACTTCCACATGATCTTCAAATGACCGCGAGTAGCAGAGGATGTCATCGAGGTAGGGTATACAGCACTCATCCCTCAGCAAACTCAACATCTCCTCCATACTTCTCTGGAATGCTGCTGGCGCGTTTGATAGGCCAAACGGGATCCTTACCCACTCATAAAACCCCCAGGGTGTGATGAAAGCAGTGAGATGACGTGAACTTTCAGCCACGAAACCCTGGTGGTAGGCCTTACCCTGGTCAAGGATGCTAAACCACGAGTAACCACCCAAGGTGTCCAGCAAGTCTCGTATTCGAGGCAGTGGGTGTCTATCCGGCACCGTTTTCTGATTCAATAGACGATAATCTATGCAGAGGCGCAGCGTACCGTCTTTCTTCCGCACACACACAACTGGAGCGGCATAGGAGGACCTAGATTTCACAATCCATCCCTTGACAAGGAGGTCTTGAACATATTCCTTTACTTCTCTCAACAGCGGTTTTGGGATGGATGTGTACGCTCTCTGCACAGGAATGTCATCTTTCAGATTTATCACCATTTGCAGGCTTGGGTTGCATCCAATATCATTTTCATCTCTGGCAAAGGCTTTTGACTCCTCAAATAACATTTTCCTGACAACCTCTTGCTGATTTTCCTCCAGGTGATCAAGGTTCACGAGCGGATGCCACAGTGATGGAGTTGGTTGATGAAGTTGAGAGGTGACCTCGTTGACTGTTGTCATGGATGCCACATTTCTTGGAGGGTCAGCTTCCACAACCCTTTCAATATGCTGTAAGGTGCCCAGGGCTGTCTTACGTGGCAAGATAATGTCATGGCTGGTGTTGTTGCCAACAGCAATGGTGACATACGGTTTTAAAGGATTCTGCATTTCAACCAAACCTGCTCCTAGATCTAGCTGATCCAAAGGCTGACTGCCTTCGTCTGATTCGAACAATACCAGACGGCCATAGGAGTTCATGGTTGGGGGAACCCGGCATCTCACCCAGCTGACTTGTCCAGCTGGAACGACCACGTCCTTTGCACCAGTTCTTAGGCATCCTTGTGGCATACTTGGCTCCACTGTCTGAATAAAACTCACCACTGCTTCGGCTTTCTCACTTGAAACACCAATGGCATTCTGAAACAACTGTATCAGAGTAGGTACCAACCTTTCTGGCTGTCCCTCAACAAGCTGCTCAAGAACATTAAAACCAATCAACGGTCTTTCCATGGTCAAGCTGCTAACTAAGAATGGGACACTGATGGCAAGACTTGGGTCCTCATTCCCAGGTAGGTTGGTCATTATAGGAATCCATCCATCAAAAGGAATGAGCTCTCCATTGACTGCATAAACCTTTAGCTCATCCAGTTCCTCAATGATCTCAGACATTGGTCGAATGTTTAGATCAGGCAGGTGTAGATCTTTCCAGGCACGGCTGATAATACTAACTTGTGCGCCCGAGTCAAGCAATGCAGTTACCGCCAAACCACTTAGATTACATTGTATCAGAGCCTTCTTTCCTATCATGTTGGCGACAGCTTTACGTTTGGTACATTGTGGTTCAAAAGAGAACTGAGAAGATGATTTGCTTTGTTTGTCATTGTACTGTGTGCTCGCTACTTCTGAAGTGGTGGACAAAGGAAGATCTGTATTGTTGTCATCACAATCAGTTTGAGTTTGGGGACGTTTCTCAGATCCGATCACTGGGCGCCCCCCTGCAGCGACCGGTGCAAGTTTCCCTGACTCTTCTGTTTCTTTAAGCAGCCAACAGCTCTGTGGCCTTCCTCCCCACACGAGAAACAATGGTTACAGTCTGGGCAGTTTTGTTCAACACATTTTGGACAACCGTATGATTTATCTCTCCTGGGTCTCATTTTATTTTGAGAATATTGGTTCCTCACATCTGTTGGTTGTGGCTTAATTTGTCGTTTCATGGCCTCAATCATACTTGTGAGCTCATCTACCTTGGCTGTAAGCTCTTTAATTGGGTCTGTCTTTACTTTTGGCGCCACACTCTCTTGCTTGCTACCCTGCTCTTTTGCTGTATTCGGCTCAACCTGTGCACCATGTGCATGAACTGCAGCCTGCCGACGAAAAGGACCTATCCTCTTTTGTCTCTCACTTTCTTCACTGGTGATTTTCATTACCTGGCGCAATATTGTCTCATCACTTACTTCACCACTGGACAAGAGAGGTTTTATTTCTCTGTGTAGCTCACTGTGTTTGTAGCCCAATCCCTGGTAAACTGTATGTAGGAAGCCATCTTGAACAGTGGCTGCACTGTATTTTATACCTGCGTCTGACAGTTTTGATGTGAGTAGGACACGTTGCTTCAAACCTATGACCAAAAATTGTTGTGGTGTCTCGTTCTCCTCCTGCTTGGCACATATTAACTCTTGAAATAACTCTGCACTGCTTTTTTCTCTTAGGTGAGCCTGGAGAAATCCCTTGAGTTCCATCACAGTCAAGTCATCCTTGTTCATTAGCATCTCTTTAAAAATTCCAGGTTTCATTATCCGGAGCACACCACGAACTATCTCTGCATCATGGAAGCCTTCTTTGATCCCTTCTTCTATTTGCTTACAGACATTGCTATAACTGATGTCTGACGAATGATCACCAACCTGGCCCCCTTGTACCTTAAACTCCCTTCTCTGGAGATAGGCGAGATCTCTTATGGAAATCATCCCCTCTCGATTGGGTTGAACAACTGTCGGGTTGTGGTATGATGAGTCACTTCGAGACTTATTAGCCTGTGCTGCTACTGGCGGACAGTCTTCTGGTGACTGAGTTGTCGGTACCATAATGCTTTGTTTCAGCCTTTTACCAAGCTCCTCATAGCTAGTGAGCATTTCGAGTAACTCTACGTTTGTGGAGTCAGATACAGCAGTCGGTAGTTCTGGGTCAGTGGTGAAAGCATCACTGTTTGGCAAAGTAGAACTGACTTGGAACATTTGGTTAGTAGTATCTCCATGAGCACCTATGGGTTGTGTTTCTAGCTCTGGCAAACACAATACTTTTCGGGTCTTTACAATATCATCAATAGCATCTTTCAAACCCAACAATTCAGACATTCCACTGTCTTCTGACTCTAACAAATGCTTACTGTACATGAATGAACTGATTTTGTCGAAGCAGCCTTCATGGTCTCCTTCATGGAGTTCAGACAGGTCCCAATCTGACGTTGAACCCATCTCTTTGGCGATGTGAAAAAGCTCTGCAGCTGACAAGGTGAGCAGTGACTTCCGAATGTCCCACACTAGGCTCTTCCTCCCACTCTCTGACATGGCAGCAGCGTTTCACCGTCCTTCACGATGGATCACAGTTCAGCAATGGCACAGTCTCTGCTCCGACTCACCGCTCTCGGCACTCAGCTCGAATCAGCCCTGTCTCGGTCTCAGGTGTCATTAGTTGATCAGCTCCACTCCAACCACGAAGTGGCGCCGATCCCGGACGAGCCCCCACGATCTGTTACGGGTCCCAAGGTTGGGCACCGTAAAGCAGATAGATAACCTGTATAAAAGCAGGTGTGAGAAGGCAAATGAGGACACAGTGCATCTTAATTCATCCCCAGGTTGCTTCTGCTGGTTGTTTTATTCAATAATCATGTAAACACAAAACATTGCTCTTATCATTGGTTCAGTCATCCATTTTGTCTCTCCCTAACACACCCATTTTGTTACAGTTTCACTCACAGCCCATTCTTTCCTATGTTTCCCTTGTACTCAATACACTCTCTGTGCGATTTACACACTTGTATTTTTGATTTTACACTTCAATAAATATTATTAGGCACTTAATTAACCTTCACTGTACATTTCCAGCAACATGCTAAAAGTTGACATTTGGCCTTTTTTTTCTATGCCATATCCTCATTGCAACGTCTGCAACCACTACAGGTTATGGAATGACCTAATAAGAAACATGCCCATGCTACACATTATCATATCTTCCAACCCAGCACACAGAAACATTAACAACCAGTAACCCACTAACTTCAACTTTCTTAACACCCAAAACAACACAGAAACTTCACCCAACCATATTCAAACCCCAAAAGTGCATATTTGTGTGGTCCTGACAGTCTACCAACCTGTATAAAAGCAGGTGTGAGAAGGCAAATGAGGACACAGTGCATCTTAATTCATCCCCAGGTTGCTTCTGCTGAGATGGGGGGGGGGGAGTCCCTTGCTGTTTCCAGTCCCCGCAGCAACTGGAGTAACATAGAGGTTCCCCCTCACATAAATTGAATCAATGTGGGCACACCGTCTTAGATGCGCCACATTGACAAATGAGACAGCTGAAAAAACCACACTACCTCGAGTCTTAAAAGGAAAATAAGTTTCAAACCTAATTCAAGCAATTCTCAAACAAGAGCAACAGTAAATAAAGGAACACAGATAGCCTGTAAAACATCTGATGCATCTGCACCCATAATGAGATGTTTCAAACCAGGGCATCGGAGATGTCCTCATTCTTCACGGAACGGGGGTTCCTCTCTTCTACTATAGATGAAGCTCTCACCATGGTCTCTTCTATATCCCGTAACTCTGCTCTCACTCCTCATCCCCCCACTCGTAACAAGGGCAGAATTCCCCTTGTCCTCGCCTTCCACCCTACCAGCCGTCACATACAACAAATAATCCTCCAACATTTTCGCCACCTCCAACAGGATCTCACCACTTGCCACATCTTCCCATCTCCTGCCCTGTCTGCTTTCCACAGAGACCACTCCCTCCATAGTTCTCTGGTCAATTTGTCTCTTCCCACCCAAACTACCCCCTCTCCTGGCACTTTCCCTTGCAACCGCAAGAAATGCTATGTTTGTCGCTTTACCTCCCCCTTTAACTACATTCAAGGATCCAGACAGTCTTTCCAGGTGCGGCAGAGGTTCGCCTGAACCTCCTCCAACCTCATCTATTGCATCCGCTGCTCTAGGTGTCAGCTGCTTGCCGATTTGCGATCGCTTTGCGATCGCTTCGCCCAACACCTCCGCTCGGTTCACATTAACCTACCTAATCTCCCGGTGGCTCAGCAGTTCAACTCCCCTCCCATTCCGAATCTGACCTTTCTGTTCTGGGCATCCTCCATGGCCAGAGTGAGGCCCACTGTAAATTGGAGGAGCTGCACCTCATATTTCGCTTGGGCAGTTTACACACCAACAGTTTGAACATTGACCTCCAATTTCAAGTAGTCCCAGCTGTCTCCTGCCCTTCCCAGCACTCCCCAGCCCACTGTCTCCGCCTCTTCCTTTCTTCTTCCTGCCCCCTTCCCCCCCCCCCCCCCTCACATCAGTCTGAAGAAGGGTCTCGACCCAAAACGTTGCCTATTGCCTAGATGCTGCCTCACCCACTGAGTTTCTCCAACACTGTTGTCTACATTAGAAATTCCTTGTTTGGTTGCCAGCACATTTAACAGTTCCTTGTAATTCCTGTGCAGCCAACTACATTGAAGAATTTTTACTCCTAGCAAATCCATGTGTAATATTACAATCGCTTTGTAAACTTGAAAACCATACCACTCTAACCATTATAAGAGATTATAGTTGAACAAAGTAATGTTAAATTATATAACATTAAATATATCACATGGTGATCGTACATTCCTTCTTTTCTGGAATAATTCAGATAATTCAATTTTCTAGGATCATTCAGTAGTAATCCATACAATGCCGTAAAGCATACAGAACCATGGACAAATTTGTATTTTATTGAGACCCACTCTTTTACCAAGGAACTTGAATTAGCAGAAATCTCTGGTTTGTCTTCTATCTGGAGATACCCATTCCAACTGGCTGTTAGACTGATAAAATGAAAATTGACTGAATTTTAATATGTAAATTGCATGGATTCCTCTCCTTCCAGACAAGTTCCTGGCTTGATATCCCCATATATTTTCAGTCGTGTATAGCAGGAATGATGTCCAATTAACTCTAAGTAGTTCTGGCAAAGGACATGACACCAGAATGGGAAACATTAATATACTGGAGGACTTTCACTTGCAACTACACTGTACATACAACATAATCTTAATGTTATGAGTATATAAACAAATACTAGCTGTACAATATACAAGCAACATTTTTCAATCACCAATCCTTCATATGCTCAATGCTTAGATTATTGAAGGATCATTAATTATGGATGGATTTTGGATGCAAAAGATTACTGCATGAAATTCCAACAAAGCAGTTATTATGGATTGTGGTTGGTATGAACCAAAACATTCGTAAAACAATCTGAAACAAATTAGTAACAAACTTGTATGAGGCTAAAGATCTCAGTGCCAGTGGTCACATACCATAATGTACATTAAGCTCCATTGTGAAATATGTGACTGATCTTTCCACAACATTAGTATCATTTTGGGGCAGCAAATATGCCAAATGTGCACAAGCAGCAGCAATAAAGGGGCTGTCCCACTGCGGCGACCTATCTGCGAGTTTAGGAGAGCTTGCTCTTGACTCAACCTCACAGAGTGGTCAAAACGTGATCCTAAGAGGTCCTATGAGGTCACTGGAACTCTCCTTCATGCTCGAGGGAAGTTCCCGAATACTCGCGGCCTCAGCTAGGTTACGGAAAAAATCTCAGCATGTTGAAACATTTTCGGCGAGTAAACTTTGTTCGGCATGGTTCTTTTTAACTCGTAGTGCAGTGGAGTGGGGTAAAATGTAGGTAAAAATGTAGGTAAAATGCCCACTAAACTTTACCATCTATATTACTAAAAGTAAGATCTTGACCACTTCCTGCTTTTCTGTTTCATGATTTTAGAAAAAATGCTGCCACTTACGGCTGTGATTTTTGGCTATCTTACTCGGAGTTCCCCTCTGCTGTGCAGGACAAGAGGATTTTTCCCATCGATGTAAAATAAAATAGTTATTCATGTTTAAAAAATGTCAAGATTCTCTCAGCTGCCCCTGCTGGTGGGAGGGGGAAGGACTATAAAACCCAGAAGTGTTGTGCCTCAGACAGTCTCTGCAAGATGGGGGGAAGTGAGAGGGTCACGTCTCTCAGTCAGAGCTGTGAATAACACTGAAAACATGTCTACTAAACAATGAATGTGGTTTACTGACCTTGAGTGCCCTCAATGTGGTTTGAAAATGAAAATGTGTTTGGGTTGAAGTAAAGGCACTGCAAATGGTTGGTGGGGGCTTTGGGTTGAAGCAAAAAAGCACTGCAAATGGCTGGTGGGGGTTTGGGATAAAGTAAAAAAGCACTGCAAATGGTTGGTGGGGGTTTTGGTTGAATTAAAACAGCACCGCAAATGTTTGGTGGGGCTTTGTGTTGAAGTAAAAAAGCACTGCAAATGGTTGGTGGGGGCTTGGGTTGAGGTAAAAAAGCACTGCAAATGGTTGGTGGGGATTTGGGTTGAAGTAAAAAAGCACTGCAAAGGGTTGGTGGGGATTTGGGTTGAAGGAAAAAAGCACAGCAAATGGTTGGTGGGGGTAGGGTTGAAGTACAAACACACTGCAAATGGTTGGTGGGGTTTGGGTTGAAGTAAAAAGGCACTGCAAATGGTTGGTGGGGGTCTGGGTTGAAGTAAAAAAGCACTGCAAATGGTTGGTGTGGTTTTGGGTTGAAGTAAAAAGGCACTGCAAATGGGTTGGTTGCTGGGGGTTTGGGATGAAGTAAAAAGGGCACAGCAAATGGTTGCAAGTCTAAATTTGACAACTTCCTGTTTGCCCTTCATATTGATTTTAGATAAAAAGCTATCACTTACGGCTGTGATTTATGGCCATGTTAATCAGTGCCCATCCGCTCATCAGGTGCAGAGGATTCTTCCCATCAATGGAAAATAAAAGTGTTATTAGTGTTTAAAAAACGTTGAGAATCTCTCCTGTCAATCACGCCATGAAGGCCACACCTTTTCTGGTGGGAGAGGGGAGGAATTATAAAAGCCAGAAGTGTGGATGTGGATCAGTATCTGCATGATGGGGAAGGGAGAGATCACGACTCTGTCTGAGCTGTGAATCAACTGAACACACTGAATGTCTACTGAAATGTGAATGTGGTGTTTTGTGTGGTTTTATGGTGGTTTCACCTTGCTTGAAATTGTATGAAACTGCATTTGAATGTGGTGGCATTGCACCCTGCATGAAATGGTATGAAACTGCATTTGAATTTGGTGGCCTTGCACCCTGGAGTGGGGATTGGAGAAGGGGGAGAGGGGGAGTTTGGTCATTCCCTCACGGTCCCAGGGCAGTGCTCCCACCCCTCCATTCGACATGCTTCATGCACACAGCCCCGACTCCACCCCTCTTTCCCCTGGGAGACGCGGTGAACAATACAGGGAGGGCCAGGTTGGGGGTTGGAGCAACGTTTACAAACCTCGGCCTCAGCTCACACCCGTCGGCCCAGACCCCGGCATCCACCCCTGCCACAGGCCCTCTCCCTCCCTTCTCTCACTCCCTTCCTTCCTTTCCTTCCATTCTTCTCTCCCTCCCTTCTCTCCTTCCCTCCCTCCTTCCTCTCTCTCTTTTTCCTATTCTCCTTCCCTCCCTCCATTCTTTCTCTCCTTCCCTCCCTACCTTCTTTCTCTCCTTCCCTCCCTCCCTTCTTTCTCCCCTTCCATCCATCCCTTCTTTCTGTCACCCCTCCCTCCCTTCTTTCTCTACTTCCCTCCCTTCTCTCCTTCCCTCACACACACACACACATAATGCACAGACAACTAACACACGCACACACACACGCACACACACAAGTAGGTTAAGATGGGGTAGAAGACCAAAGGGTAGGATGGGGCTGAAGACCAAAATGTAATGCCTGGACTGGTTTGTGCCAATGGTTATTGCTTTTCTAGGATCTAGTTAATTAAAATACTTTTTTTCATTTCACAGTCACTAAAGCAAGTGGTATTGTAACTACGTACTTTTCAGAGGTGATCTCCACATTTTGTTTGTTACTTGTAGGCTTACATGTGTGCAATTTTATATTAAAATTTAGCTTAGATCTGTTTGGTTCATTAACTCGCATGCACTTTTTATTTCTTACTAAACAATTGGAGTGCTTGTTAGTAGTTGCTCTATCTAATATGCAATTTATATTACCAAGATCTTGCTTACGTAATTCAGTCTGAGTAGCTGCTAGTTACTGTAATGTCCTGCAGACCAATGGTGCAAGTGGACATTAATAAATATGTGTTGCATCTTGGTGTGTGTATGACTTAACTCATTACATGGTGTTAAGAGGTGAGTCTTACCTACTCTGTTCACATTAATCGGGTTTTGCTATTTATGTCTATTTTTGTGCCTGCTATATCTACCATGGCAAATTCATCTCGCCGTCCCAGTCCTCTGATCTTTGACTCTGACATTGCTGAATGCTGGCACCTTTTCGAGCCAACTACATTCACATCCTTCATTGCAATGATCCTCCAGATGTACGTGCTTCTGTGTTACTAAACTTGGCTGGTCCTGAGGCAATGAAACATGCAGACCGTTTTACTTTTGAGCCTGCTATTTTAGATGCAAACAGTCAGATGCATGTGCCTGCAGAAATGATTGATGACCCGGCTGTCCTACTTGCAATGTTTAGACAGTTGGGTGACCTTCCCTCGAACTCTATTATCGAACGTAACAAGTTTTTTGCTTTTATGCAACAAGTCGGCGAGTCAGTGTGTTTTATCAGCAATTGAAACTCATGGATGCGTGCTGTCATTTTCTAGATTTATGCAATGAACTGATCCACAACAAACTTGTTAGATATATGCTCAGTGACAAGTTGAGAGACGATTTACTTCATAACACTGAACTGACTTAATCAAGCGCCGAACACGCCTGTCAGATTGTTGAGATAAAGGCTTCTCACACTGTCTGTGATCTCCAGCCAGCACTCCCAGTATTGTGTCAACCTTACACACACCTCGTGTCGTAACTTGCGTTCGCATCCTTCCCCGGCCTGGCAGCAGAGAAGCTCTGCTGCTTGATGTCCTAATTGTAACTATTCTCATGCTCCTGGTTGGGAATTTTGTATTGCTTATGGTCAAATTTACAATTTATGCAAGAAATTCAACCACTTTGCACAAAAAAATGTTGCCTTTCCCGTGCGACTCAATCCATCTCAAGGCCGAGTTTGCACTTGTTACAACATGAGTTTGTTGATAACGAAAGCCGAGAGCTTGAGGTGCCATCCTCCGTTCAGCTCTCTGAAAGGGAAGATATCAGTTCAGCCATCCATTCTCTCCTCCCTTCCTCTAATGAACAACTTGACACTGAGGTAACCATGTTTGTGAATAACAAGCCTGTGATTGCAAAGCTTGATACTGGCATGAAATGCAATGTCATCTCGTTATCTGAGTTTAAAAAAATACGTAATGCTGAGCATGTTGAAAAGGCCTCGGCCACGCTTCGGGCCTATGGGGGTGATGTTCTACACCCGCTTGGACAAACTGATTTAAACTGCATCATAGACTCGCAGTCACATACCTTAAAGTTTCATACCATCAAGGGGGATTCTGAAACTCTGCTTGGTATTAATGCATGCCATGATCTAGGCCTAATTTGGCTGCGCTGTCCATCAACTCTTTCATGGTGAGGGCTACACTCAGCAAACACTCTCTCAATATAGAGAATTATTTAATGATGAGCTTGGCAGGCTGCCCCTCAAGTACAACATCGCCGTTGATCCCAAAGTCACTCCTGTGGTTCAAGCACCACATCGTGTTCTGCATGCAATGCATGACAGAGTTCACAATGAGCTCAAGCGGATGGTCTCCCTTGGTGTCATTGCTGAAGTTACTGACCCATCTGATTGGGTTTCCACCATGGAGGTTGCAACACAGTAGAACAAGGAGGAAATCCATATCTGCAAAACCCCAGGGATCTCAACACAGCTATCTAACATCCACACTACCCTATGCAAATGGTAGAGGAAGTTGCTGCTCAATAGGCAACGCATCAGTGTTCTCCGTTCTGGATTCCGAAAGGTAATTTTGGCGGATTCCGCTGGACCCAGACTCGTTCAACCTGACTACGTTCGGCACCCCTTCAGCCGTTAAAAATTCTTGAGAATGCCCTTTGGCATCAATACTGCCAGTGAAGTTTTCCAGCGCACGACAGAACTACTGTTTGCGGGGTATCTATGCGCCACTATTGTTGATGACATTCTCGTACTTGCTAAATCTGACATCTACCTGGACCTGCTCAATTTAAGGAACATTGCCAGGGATCCCATACTGGGTTCCCCAGCCCAACGACTGATGTCTTGTCAAACCGGTGCTGCCCTGCCTGTACCCCAGCAGCTTCTGCAGCCACAGGTCCGTTCTCCGCCCGTAGTCCAGAAACAATTACAATTCAAGCACAATGCACAAAAACGTTTTTTCGACAAGTCCAGTAAGCCACTTAAACCTCTCTCCAATGGACAGGTTGTTCGTCTCCAGACCAACATGGCTATGACCATCTGGGTCACATCCACAGCCCTGCCCGATGAACCGTGCTCCTACCTGGTTAGCGCGGATGGGGCCATTTACAGACGCAACCGTCAACATCTCCTTCCTGTGAAGGAACCGCATCCTGCGACTCCATATCCAGAGGTCTCGCATTTTGTATACCCTCCCACTATCAGGCTGTCTGCTCTACTACCAGAGACTGTCCCCCCCACAGCCTCTCCAGTGTTCAGTGCCCAGCTCGCCTACTTCACCACCTTTACCCGGCGGGTCCCCGGTGCCGTCCCCAGTCACATCCCCTGTCACCTCCACAGTCACTTCACCGGTGAAAGGAGGAGATGTGGATACATACTGCACACTTTCCTGATTGGTCAGTAGGCCACCCATTAGATACGGCGATTTAGTGTAACCATTTATACCTCCCCATATGCGTTATTAACATTTTGGCTACTGTATTGTTTAGCTTGGTTTAGCCACCATGTTTCCTCGTATCTATGCTTTATTTTGTTTCTACAAGGAAAGGTGTTGAATGGTTATTTCCTACTAACCAATTGTGGTGCTTGTTAGTAATTGCTCCGCCTAATATGCAATTTATATTACCAAGATCTTGCTTACGTAAGTCAGTCGGAGTAGCTGCCAGTTACTGTAATGTCCTCTAGACTAATGCTGTAAGTCGACTTTAATAAATATCTGTTGTATCTTGACGTGTGTACGACTCGACATTACATCGGCCAAAGAGGGTTCATGTAACTGCAGGGACAGCACCCAGATTTGGCCATGTGTGACCTGGCAACTGTTTCAGATTCATGACATTTTCTGAAATATTCCTTCCAATAATTATCAAGCTGTTAAAAGGAATCTGATTGTGTGCAACCAGACATAGAATTGCTGGTGTTATTGTGTATCTATTCATAGTCATAGTGTGATACAATGTGGAAACAGGTCCTTTGGCCTAACTTGCCCACACCGGCCAGCCACACGAGTCACACCAGCCTGTGATTGGTCCATATCCTTTCAAACCTGTCCTATCCATGTACATGTCTAACTGTTTCTTTAACATTGGGATTGTCCCAGCCTCAACCACCTCCTCTGGCAGCTTGTTCCATACACCCCCCACCATTTGTGTGAAAATACGAAACCTCAGATTCCTATTAAATCTTTCCCCCTTCACCTTAAACCTATGTCCTCTGGTCCTCGATTCACCTACTCTGGGCAAGAGACTCTGTGCATCTACCCAATCTAATCCTCTCATCTAATTCTCTGCAATGTATAACACTGTTCATCTCAGAGCAGAACGGAACTGTGTTGGACATGGAGGAGAATTATGTTTACAATTTTCAAACATGAAAAAAAATATTTTCCATGCATATTGGAACTGATGTGTATTTTGTTTCTATTTGGCTTCCTCATAAGTTCTGTCTAAATTTGCAGTTTATATCAAAACTTCATTGATACTCAATTCACTCAATGTGGTCTTGTACTGCCTTGTGTGAAGGGAGGGTGGGTCATGCAGATAATAGATGATAACTTACATTACTGATGATTGAAGAACCTCCACAAATGTGTGGTTTATTTATTTATCTTTATATGTTTCCTGGTGTGCAGAATTAGGCACAAATCTGCAACATTTAATCTGCTGAACATCATTCTACCTCAATCAACTTCTTTGTGATTATCAGAAGCATAAAAACAAACAAAAGATAGACATTATCAACTCTATGAAAGGAGCCCCCCCTTCCCCCATTCCCCGTTTATCTGCATGATTAGGCTTGAGGCTAAATGTTACCAATGCTTCATGCGTATCAATTACAGTTTTGTCCATTCTCAAATTCCTTCTCTAAATGCCTTTGTCTGTCTACTTTCCATTCATCTTTCAAGGAACATTAAAAAAAAACTCGACTTCTTTGTCTCTAATAACTTCTTATGTGGTTCCATTATGATTTTTTTTTTTGCTGTTGTTTATTAATACCTCTGAGACTGGTCCAGGACCATTTAGTTATATTACAGGTAGTATATAAAAACAATTTGTTCTTTTGCTTCAAGACAATGAGCATGCGTTATGTCAAGTCATCTTTGCTTCCAGCACAAGGAATATTGCAGCATGTGATATCCTACAGGGTATTGTCCTGTTAATCATAAATCACCAAATAACTCAAATACATTTTCTGATCCAGTGATTCTGCCATACTTTGTCCAACACTGAATTGCTTCATTGTGGTGACAGGGCCTCTACGCAGAGCCACAATCACCACCTTCTACATGGACCAGGCTTCTGGATTTCCTAGAGGGGTGAACAATCATAACATTTCATTTTCAAATGAAGTACAGCATATTAATAGTCCTGTCTCACGGTGCGAGCTGACCCATGAGGAACCCCGAGTGAAAGACTCGTGGTTGTGTAAGAGATTCCAAGTGTATGATCAAGAGTTTAACCGAATTCCCAAAGGTATGTTGCCATTTACTTGTCATTTCTGCGATGTTCCAAGTTCCTCTCCCGAGTTACTCTTGAGCCAACCATGAATGAAGGTCTGCTTTAATAAGCAACAGTGTTAAAGAAGACATCTCCATCCTGCAGTTTTGAGTTAAAGATAGAATTCAGCACGGCCGCATCTATTGATGTGAACTACAAAGGGAAAATGCGCACCGTCCAGAGCCAGAGCAGTTATACTTATGATTTGATTGAAACACACATCATGTAGTTAGAAGACCAGCGGGCGGAGGTTTGCTATATTTTAGTGAATTTGCTGCCAGGCCTACACACTGCGGGGAGACGGGAGATTAAATCTTTGAATGTGGACGGATGTCTCCACGCCTGCTCATTCTAAGCGGAATATATTTTTAGTTGCCTTTCAAGCCGGGCTTTGGTTTTATTCCTTGTTTTTGTCTATTCGCACACACTTTTGTGTGTGAGAAGTCCATGCCGGGTGCCAGCCGGCTGCAGCCGCTGTTCTTTCACATCAGATTGTTGGTAGACGGAGTGGGGGGGGGGGGGGGGGAGATGCACGGGCGCAATTAATCTGTCTGTGGTGACAAGGCTCAGGGGTTAGGCTGGGATAATTCTCTGTGGGATGATCTTAGTGCAGGAGACAAGTGCAGGAGAGTTGTACTGACTGTGTGGGCAGACACTTTGGTAGTGATTGCCCATCAGTCTCAAAAGCTGCTGTGTCTCCCTGTCCCTGGGATAACAGGGGCGATCAAACAGCACAATACCCCCCTCCCGCTCCATGCCAATACAAAGGGCAATGATACCTAGGCTTTAGCATCAGAAACAGCAGGCAGGCGACAATCACCCGCCATAGCGCAAGAGAGATCTTGCACTATTGTCGGTCTCCTTTGCACGTCGGTGTTTCTGTCTTTCTCCACCTCATTGTTGGCCCTGTCTGTCACCACCCCCACCCCCACCCCTCTGCTTCCCAGCCATGTGTGTGACCCCTTCCCTGCCCTCTCCATCTCGCCGCCCATTGCACCGGGTGTGGGGGCTTTGCACTGTCTTCACGTCGGCGATGCCAGCAGGTCAGTGCCAGTCGCCCCAGGGCAGATGCTCGGGGGCTCACTCCCAGCGTGGCCCCGGACCGGGGGGGGGGGGGTCAGTGGGCACGCCGGCTTTGCCACACCATGGGCCGCCACCAACCAAGCCACCCATCCA
This sequence comes from Raja brachyura, assembly GCA_963514005.1. The sequence continues at coordinate 47,727,233 of OY740786.1, read as the reverse complement.
CGTCCACACACTCGGTAGAACACGAGCTGAGATTGGGAACTGTACCGCCCTTGCCTCCCCCTCTGCAACTGCAAACAACCCCACTCTCCTGCTCACCTAATCCACCCATCCCTTCCCTCTGAGTATTGGAGGCGCTTCTGGTCTGCAGTGTGCAATAGTCACCAAAATACACTGCATCTTTAAAAAGGAAAAATACAAAATATGTCAATCCCACTGGATAGGCCTTAGTCATGGTGCGGTACAGCACGGAAACAGGTCCTTCGATCCAGCTTGGCCGTGCTGTCCAAGTTGGCATCTTGGGGTAGTCCTATTTGCCTGCATGTGGCCACTAGCCCTCTAAACCCTACCCATCAATTTATCTGTCGTTAATAACCTCTAGAAAATTCCTGCTTCAGTTTCCTGGGTCCACCTCAGAGAGAAGTCTCTCACCTTTCCAGGGTTAATCGCTCCACTGTTTATAATGCTCTCTGTCTTATGAAGTCCTCGACAGTGAACCCCATGGGCAATCTCTACCAAAGTGTCTGCCCACACAGTCAGTACACTTGTCTCCAGTACTAAGTCACCACAACTCCCCCCCTTCCCTCCCTCCTCCCCCTCACACCTCCCTCACCCCCCCCCACTCACCTTTCCCTCCCAACTCCAGTCCCATCCTGACCCCGTGGGAAACTGAAGGGAGTGACAATAAACTGCCACGGATACAAATAATGTCATACACATGAAAGGGCAGATGCTGTTTGACAAAAAGTGAACACACGGTGCTGGAGTTACACAAAGACACAATTTGGAAACGTTATCCCGTCACCAATTCCTTCTCTCCAGAGGTGCTGCCTGTCCCGCTGGGTTAAAGAGTTCCCACGGTAGACTCACGAGTCATTAAGGTAAACGCACGGGCCACTACGTTCTTACAACAAGTTTAAATGTTTCAATTTTTAACTTCAAGAGTAAATTTGACTCGTGGAAAACTTTAAACATGTTTGGATTTTTTCAAGAGTTGACAAGTTTCACGGGTACCTGCCGTTAACGCCACGAGTCGCTAAGTTGCATCCACGAGTTCCGACGTTCCTGCTACATTAATTGTACATGATTACCACAAGTTAAATTTGTTTTAAACTCGGGGTACCTTGTGGGACAACTTGCACCTTGAGACAGGGGTTTAACTGCCACTTCAGAGAATTTGCCCCTTCCTTTGGAGCTAATTTTTTTTCTTAATAATTTTGTTCATGCTTCAATTTTATGCATCCCTTGCAATGAAATTATTACACGCTTGCTTCGCCACTCTCACATCCTTACTAACCAATGTCATGGAAATTAGATCAATTTGGGAGTTCTGAAGAAAGGACTTTCTTAACCAGGTCCAATCGTGTTTTATTTCACTGTACCTGTACCTTAATTGATACATGTGACAATAAACTGACCTTGACTCCTTGGAACCGTATTTATTTCATCAGATCAAGGGCATGTGCTTTTTGGGAGAATGGAAGCATCACAGTTCTTGAAACAAATTATGTGAAAACCATCTGGAAAAAAATTCACACAAATCATCTCAGTGAGTCAACATCCATCATGCTCTCGCAAACATCGGCAAACACTTAACTCTCCACCATGAAATTATATTTAAATTTGTTTACAGCCTTTAGGCAAATTTCCATGCTCTCTTCTTGATTCCAAAATAAGCCAAATAACATGCCAAAACTTTATTGCTCTTGGGAAAGAAGTATTGCGAGGATCCAGATGAGAGCTTTGTGCCACCTACATTGCTGGCAGCTTTGATGAAACAGTCCATGAATATGAATAATTTGCAACATATATTCACAGGGAAAGCTAGAAGCATTGTGAATAAATGGAATGCATGAATATCACAAGTAAAGGAAAGGACATCATTGTAAGGAATGGGTCCAACAGATTTCCCTCCATGAGTTAAGTCTTCCTCTGTTTTTGTTATAATATCAAGCAACAAATATTAACAAAAAATGGTGGTTAGGTTGACAAAGAACTATCTATCTATCTATCTATCTATCTATCTATCTATCTATCTATCTATCTATCTATCTATCTATCTATCTATCTATCTATCTATCTATCTATCTATCTATCTATCTTTAACTAAAACTCTCATCTTGCCCTCTTCCTTGTTTGCGTTGTTTTAAAGTTCATGCAAAATGGTACATGATAGCGCTATGATTTTTGCCATTACTCGCCATTGCCTTACTCGCCATTCTCCTGTACTGCAAGTGCACCAAGTTTTGTTCTGATTGGTGGAATATTACAAAAAGTTATGAAGGATTAAATATCATAAAAAACACCCCTTCCGCACCCGCTGTCAATCACCAGTGGCAAGGAGAATAAAGCTGAAGCAGCAGAGTGAGCAGAGTGTGGAGAGCGAGTGGGGGGGGCGGAGGGGGCGGGGCTGTGGCTGTGGCTGGCATTACAACCAGTCGAGAGCTGGTGAGTGAGTGCTGCCAGCAGGCAGACAGTGATTGTGGCCGGGAGCCGGGGAGTGCGTGCGACCAGCAGGCAACTGTTGAGTGAGAGTGGCAAGCAGGCAGCCAGTGAGTGAGTGCAGCCGTCCCCAGCTGCTGGATGCTTCCTCCCCACACTGGCCCCCTCCTGAAGCCATCCCCGTCCTCAGCTGCAGGATGCTCCCCACCAGTACCTGCCTGAAGCCAATGGGGAGCGGCAGCAGTAGGCCACGGCAGCAACAGGCTGCGGCAGAGGTAGGCAGTGTCAGGGTAGGCCACGGCAGTGGTAGGCCATGGCAGCATTTCCCCCCTCCCCCACCAGCACCAGACAGGCCTCGCCTGAAGCCGTCCCCCTCCCAGGCAGCAGGGCACTCTGTCCAACCACAACAACCGTACTAGCCATGCAGAAAGCCCCCTCTTCACCAGCCACCACCTGAAGCCCTCCCCCTCCCTCATCTGCACCCAACAGGCCCTGCCTGAAACCGTCCCCCCCACCCTGGCTGCAGGAGATTGCCCCCTCCCACACCGGTCCCTGACAGCCCCCGCCTGAAGCTGTCCCCCTCCCCCAGCTGCAGGACGCCCACCCGCCCCACTGGACCCCGCAGACCCCACCTGAAGCTGTACTGGTCCCCTAGCTGCAGGACATTCCCCCCACTGGCACTCAACAGCCCCCGCCTAATGCCATCCCCCTCCACTGGCTGCAAGATGCTTCCCCCCCACCGGTCCTCGACAGCCCCTACCTGAAACCGTCCCCCTCTGCCGGCTGCAGGACGCTCCTTCCCCCACCCCCACCGGCTCCTGACAACCCCCGCCACCCCCCTATCCAGGCTGCAGGACACTCTGCCCAACCGGACCCGACGCCTCCCGCATGAAGTCGACCCCTCCCCCGGCTGCAGGATGCTCACCCCTCCCACCAGCCCCTGACAGCCCCCGCCTGAAGCCGCCCCCCTCCTCCGGCTGCAGGACGCTCCCTCTGGCAGCACCTTAACCAGCTCCATTCCCAGTTGCAGGATGCTCCCAACTGCCCCTCACCAACCTTCAGCGGCGCTGCAGTTCTGCCACTGGCTGTGTGAGCAACTCTGGCAGCTTTGAGGGGGGGGGGGGGGGGGGGGAAACGGGATTAACATGGAGTTTTGTTCTGCCTGTCAGAGGTGGATATTTCCTCGGGCTGGTAGCTGATGAAGAAAAATCTCTGGACATCCGTTCCTGGTATATTTAAAAGAAAAATTTCTGGACACTTTAATAATTGGATTAAAATAAAAAGCGACTTCTAATGCCCTCAATACCTACAACTTGACGGATCGCAAGAACGGGACAAAACAAAGGGTAAGTCGTATATTTTACATATAATCTTGCTTCTTGGGATGGCTTTAATCTAATTTTACATCGCGAAAACGTTATTTGGGCCCCATACGATCTGGCCATGTCTTTCCTGCTGATATGGGGTTCAAATTCACCACAACCGCAACTTTCCTATCGATCGCATTCCAGAATCACCCACTCGCAAGATGATTAAAATGCTCTTTTTTTTTGGACAGTCATGTCATAAGCCGATCATTATTTTTAAACTAAATTTTCACAACAGTTTGAGTAACATGTATTGTGCAAATAAACAATACTTTTGATTATATTTTGAGTGACTGTTTCTGGACTAATTTATAGGAATTAAACATAAAATTCCTTCTATTTGGTCTATTTGTTCATGACAGTGAGATTAAAAAATCATGTTATATTGTGAATTCTTGTGTGGATGTTATTTGGACACTTACGCTATTTAAAAATGTCAACCTTTTCTTAAGAAATGGATAGATGTTTAGATCTATTGACTGATTGAATTTAAATGGATTTAATTGACTAAATTGATTTGATGAAACTGATGAATATGAAATTCTTGTTGGGTATGAACTATTTGTTTTAGCGTTTAACTTTATCTGTAATAATTGAAAATTTAACTCAGTTCTCTTAATTTTTAAGAAAGTTATGGGCTTTTGACTGTCCTCGATCATAGCTTTTGAGTTAAGTCAATGGAAAAGCAATAGGGAACAAGATGCTAATTTCTGTGTATAAAAATGGCCATAACTTTTTAAATACTGAAGATATGAAAGTGAATTAGGTATTCACTTAGAAAATCTCAACATTTTGTAACATTGCTACAGGACGCTCCCCACCAGCCCCCGCCTGAAGCCTTCCGCGTCCCCCGGCTACAGAACGCACCATGCCGGCCCCCGCCTGAAGCGTCCCCCTCCTCTGGCTACAGAACGTTCCCGCCAGACCCCGTCTGACGCCATCTTTATCCCAAGGGTACAGAAGGGTCCCTGGCTGGAGCCGTCCCTGTCCCCGACTACTGGATGCTCCCGCCGGCCCCTGCCTGAAGCCGTCTTCTTTCTCCGCCTAAAGAATGCTCCCCGCTGGCTCCAGCCTGAAGCCATCCCCAGCTGCAGTCCATTCAGCCCACAACACCCGTACTAGCCCAATAAAAGTCCACGCGGCCCACAATATCCTATTAGCCCTCTGGAAAAATCCCTCTGGCCCACAATACATGTACTAGCTCAAGAAAAGTCCCTTCATCCCATAATATCAATACTAGCCCTCTGGAAACCAGTTCCTTTGGCCCACAACATCCGTACTAGCCCTGCAGAATGCTCCCCCCCCCCAACAGGCCACTGCCTGAAGCCCTCCCCTGGCTGCAGGAAGCTCCCCCCCCTCACTGGTCCCCGCCAGCCCCCACAAAACCGTTGCTCGGCTGCAGGATGCTCTCCCCCCCATCGGCACCCGACAGCCCCGGCCTGATACTGGCCCCATCCCATGGCTGCAGGATGTTCTCCCCCACCCAGCAGTCCCCGATAGCTCCTGGGAGGAGGAGTTATCTGAAGTTTCACAATCGGGACCCGTCAGCCACGCCTACACAGTTGGGGGCTATGGGTGAGGGGTGGAATATTACATTGGGGGATCAGGCCTCCCATGTGAGAATGGGACCCAATGGGTCCCACTTAGTTTAGTCATCTATAAAGTTATATTGAAAGCAGAATATGATGTCTAGGGTGGGTGAAAGAAATATAATTAAAACTCACAAGTATGAGACCTTGTAGTGACTGTGAACTATGCTTGCTGTCAGGCTCTTAACCATTTGAATAACATTTAAGCTGAACAAGTGATGACAAAGCAACCTGACTATTTTCAGATATAAGTCCCAGATGTATGACAATTAATTGTAAGTGAAATGAACTGATAGAACAGAACATCAGCTCCAGCGTTTCAGATGAAATGGAGTTTGTACAGAAAAGATGTGGAAAATCATATAAGGAGAGTGTTGTATAAAGCAAGCCTCAGGCAATGATAGCATAGATGTGAACATCAGTGAAATTAGGATGAGCTATTGGCAGTACAGCAATATACTGGAGATGGTCATAAACAGTCAACAGGTTTAAGCAGTTCACTGCAGTTGCTGCAGATTATCTTTAAGATGAGTGATCAGTTTGGAAGGACCATGGAATAAATATATGTGGCATTATATTTGTGGCAAGAGCTAAATAGGATAGATTGTGTCCTGCTAGGATTGAACTGAAAGAAGATATGTCTTATCCAAGACTTGTCTGAATTGCACAGGCAGACAGGATAATGAATGCATGCAATTACGGGTAATAACAAAGAAGTAGAACTGGGTATTGTTAGAATACTGGAACCAATATGTGAATCAAGGCAGCAAGCAAATTGTTAACACTTTCCCAACCATTCATTCGGAAATCCTAGATTTTTATCATCCTGGAGTCATAGTGATAGTGTAAAAACAGGCCCTTTGGCCCAACTTGCCTACATCAGCCAACATGTCCCAGCTCCACTGGTCCCACCTGCCTGCGTTTGGTACATATCCATCCAAACCTGTTCTATCCATGTATTTCTCAACAGTTTCATTCTTAGATTTTTAAGTTAAACCAATTGAATCTAAACAGTATTTGCATATACTTTACCACCTTCCTATTAAGTTCAATATATCCAAAATGTAGAGGTGGCATCACTAATATGATTATCTTACTTTCCTCGGAGATGATGATATTAACCCATTTACATTGCAAGTAAATTTTAATTACTATACTAGACTAAGCTTCACACGGGAGGGCTGGTCCCGCAACGCAATATTCCACCTCTCCACTAATTCTGATATTGCTGGCCAGTGGGGGAGGGGGGCTTTCTGGAACACTAGCATGGGTGTTGTGGGTTGAAGGAACTGGTTTCCAGAGGGCTAGTGTGGACATTGTGGGCCAAATGGATTCTTGGCCTGGCAGCTCAGTCACTGAGGCCTGGCAGCTCAGTCACTCAGGCATGGCAGGCTGGCAGCTCAGTAACTCAGGCCTGACAGGCTGGCAGCTCAGTAACTCAGGCCTGGCGGGCTGACAGCTCAGAAACTGCCAGAACCTCTGCCAAAACAGGTGACAGACTCTGTGAGAGAGAAGGGGGAGAGGGTGGGCAATCAATTTTAGACATTTTCATCTGTTTTTACAGATCACAACAATGAAGGAGGATAGTCTATCCTTGCATGGATCCCTGGAGCGCTAGTATGTGAGTTGTAGGCTGAAGGGACTAGTTTGAAAATGGCTAGTATGAACATTGCGGACTAAATGGATTTTTGAACTTGCAGTTCAGTGAGTCATGGCTGGTGGGCTGGCAGTTCACTAAGTCATGGCTGGTGGGCTGGCACTTCAGTCACTTGCAGCTGGTGGGCTGGCAGTTTACTTACTGATTGCTGGTGCACTGGCAGTGCAGTCACTCATGGCTGGTGTGGTGGCAGTTCACTCAGTCTCCCCTCCTCCATTCACCCCCTACTCTGTTGCTCACTGCCTCTGGATGTCTCTTTGCTGTTGATTAAAAAAAGAGACCATTTTAATACAGGGAGATTGAGCGGTCAAATTTGAACAAAGAAAATCTGAAAATTCACCACAAAAGTCATCTTTCAGAGCAGGCCAGCAAATCCAATCTCACAACACTGCATGCAGAGTGCAGGCAGCAAATTCAATCTCACAGCACTCGAAGCGGAGTGCAGGCAGCAAATCCAATCTCACAGCACTCGAAGCGGAGTGCAAGCAGCAAATTCAATCTCACAGCACTCGAAGCAGAGTGCAGGCAGCTGTCCATTTTTTTTTCACTTCTTTTTTTATTTTTAGTACGTTAAAAGTGTGTCAGTTTGGGGGTCTAATCTTTTTACATGTGGGGTTAGTGGGCAGGATGGGGGAAACTGTTTTTAAAGTCCCTACCTGGTCAGAGAGGCTACTTTCCTCTGAGCAGCACCTTCGACCCGTCCTCACGGCCTATCTGCGGGGCCTGGAGCGGTGTTTCCTGAGGGGACCTGGCCAGAACCTCAGCTTGGAGCGCTATCGCGGAACGGGTGATGCCTTGCCTGTGTCGCCGTGCTGGAACTCCGGTATGCTGGGATCTGCCAAATGAATATTGCAGAGCTGCAGTCTGTGGAGTGGCCTGCCGTGGGCGCCGACAGTGACTTTAACTTCGGGTGCCTGGGATCTCTCCTTGAGATCACCAGTGGTGGAGCTCCGTCTAGTGCGGCCTGTTGGCTTGGAAGCCGCGGTCTCCGGTAAGGAAGTGGCTGCTCCAGGCATCCCAAGCCGCTGAGAGAGCTCTCCTGACGAGCACCATCACCCGGCGAGAAGGGCCTGAAACATTGGGCCGCCACTGTGGGTCGACTGTTATTTGTTATTCGTATTACCTATTTGGTGACAATGTAGTGAATGCTGTTGGTAAATTGCAGGTGACACTGAAGTTGGCAGTATAGTTGACAGCAAGGAAGGCTAATTAAATTTATAAAAGGAACTAGATCAACTATGGGAATGTGCCAGAAAAGGCAGATGGAATTTAGCTCTGACAAGTGCAACGCTATAAATATTGGTATGTGAATCCAGGGTAGGATTTACACACTATACACTTTTCACACAAAGGGTGGTGGGTTTATGGAACAAGCTGCCAGAAGAGGTAGTTGAGGCTGGGACTATTCCAACGTTTAAGAAACAGTTAGACAGGTACATGGATTGGATATGGACCAAGTTTGGATTGGATATGGACCAAGCGCAGGCAGGTAGGACTAGTATAGATGGGACATGTTGGCCGGTGTGGGAAAATTGGGCCGAATCACACTGTATCACACTATGACACTGTATCACACTATGACTATGACTCTATGACTATATGGCAGGGCCTTGTTTAAGAATCCAGAGAGACATAGAGGTATGTGGATATTACTGGGCTTAAGTGGCCAAGAGATAAAAATAAGCTACATGGGCTGGGACTTGTTTCCCTGCAGTGTAAGAAGCTGTGGGGTGAGCACATGGAAGTTTATAAAATCAAGAGAGACATAGACAAGTGAATACCCACAGTTTCTTTTCTCAGAACTAGCGGGCATAAGTTTAATCTGAAATATGTATTGTCTAATGGTTCAACGGCTCAATGGTATTTTATTGTCACATGTACCTAGGTACAATGAAATTCCTTTGTTGCATTCAATTTAGCAAAAAATCTTACTATACATAGCCACAATCATAGTTAAGTACAATAGTGTAGGCATATGAGAATATTCTGAGAAAGCGCACAAGATTCATCATGTTTCCGGTAAATGTTTCAAGTCCAAAGTTGTTAAAAGAGCCCTGAAGGGGATTTATTCATGCACAGGTGGTGCATATACAGAATGAGCTATCAAAGAAAACTGTGGAGACCAGTATAATGGCAGCATTTAAAATATGTTTAGACAGATAGACTGAGTGGCACGGTGGCACAGCAATAGACTTGCAGCCTTACAGCACTTACAGCACCAGAGACCCGGGTTCGAACCTGGTTACTGGTGATTGTCAAAACAGTTTGTAGTTTCTCCCCATGACCTATGTGGGTTATCTCTGAGAACTTTGGTTTCCTCCCACACACGAAAGATGTACAGTTTTGTAGGTTAATTGGGTGGTATAAATGTAAAAACTGTAAAAAAATGTAAAAAAGTGTAGGATAGTGTCAATGTGTGGGGATCGCTGGTCGGGTGGACTCAGTGGGCAGAAGAGCCTGTTTCCGTACTGTGTCTCTAAACTAAACACATCTAAGATACATGAATAGGTAATGTTTCGAGGGAAATGGGCAAATGCAATCATAACATCTGGTCATCGTGGATGTTGGGCTGAAGGACCTGTTTCTAGATTGTATGACCTTAGGTCTCATTGAAGGCAAGTACTATGAGAAAGTACAGGGATTATTAGTCAAAAATTGAACGATTTTGATTCTAACTGGGGGTATGCAAATATTTGGTATGTTAATTTGCTTGGCTCTAGCCTTCAAGCTGTAGAAGATTCTGAGATGATGATTAAAAAAGGAATGGTAACAGAAAAATTGTATGGCACCAAAATTTGAGGATCTCTCTAATTGTTATCACTTGTAGGTGTGGAAATCACTAGGAAATTAATATTTATTGTGGCATTGTGATGAATCTTATTCCTGTCACTGCAGTTTCAATGTTGATTGTATTAGAGTAGCTCAAACTTAATGACAGAGGGGTACAACTTGTTTTTTTCAAGGGTGCCTTCTGTGTTGCGCAGAAAGCTTTTACATATTAATGCAATTTTAGTTGTTTAATGTGACCTAATCTAAATAAGACCATTACTGGATTGCTGTGAAAGCTCATAGTGGTAACTGAGAACAGTAATACATTGTGGTGAATTAAGTCGAGTTGGGCCTAAATCATAAGGAATTATTTATTATGTTTAAAGTAAAATGGCCAGAGGCCATTTTCTCCCCTCCCTCTTTGGCTTTATCTGTGACGGAAACCTTAATTTACCCTCATTTTCTCCTGCTCTTGGTCAAGCTAGCGATCCGGTGGGACCACAACCAATCCAGCATCTAACATTATAATTATAAAAAACATTTCCCATAATGATCTCAAATGTTGCAACGCCTAAGCTCTCTGTAGCCGAATCCAATGAGCTCACAATGTACCTTGCATGCTTTAACATGTCGACCACCTTTAATGATTGATTTTACTCTATAATTCAATCTTGTTGAGTTTAATCAGCATGTACCACATGTTTGAACTTCTAGCCTGTGATTTTTCTCACAGAAATGTTTCTGTAATCTGTTACTAAACAAGTAACCTGCTTAGTCTTCTTATAATGCCATCGCTGTACTGCGGGTTTGGTGACTTGAACATTTCCAGTTACCCTGAGAATGCTTTGTTTTATGGGAATGTTCATTTAATTGACATTAATCTTTTGGTTTCTTATTGTTAGGATAGAATCAATTGTCGAATTTTAAAAGCATACACCACAAAACAACCCTTTTTCTTATCTTTGCCAACAATGATGTCTATCTACTCTAATCCTTTTTGACTGCATTTGGCTTGTATTCCTCAACACCTTTCCTATCCAAGTACTTGTCCAAATGCCTTTTAGATGTTGTAATTACCTATATTTTTCCCATCTCAACTTCTACCATCTTGTTCACTTGACCAGACTCACTTGACTTGGAAAAAAAGACAGTCTCTCCTGTCCATGTTCCTCATATTTTTTTTTAACATCTGTAAATTCAGATTTCATCTGTCCATCTGCCTTTTGAAGGGTAATTTTAAATAAGTCACAGGGGAATATGTTTGTGGTATTGTTAACTTATGGAAACTGGCACCATGAGTGGTATTTTAAGAATAAGGACCTTTTGTGCTGATTAACATTTACTAAACTGTGATATTTACAATCGAACCATGTAAATAGGAAAAAAAAATGAAATGAGAAAAACCACTCAGCTGCTCAAACATTTTTTTTTCTAAACCACATGCAATCTCAACTCCATCTATCTGATTACCTAAGGGAATATTGTGCACAAATGTCCTGATTTCAAAGTTAACAAAACTTCAGAATACTTATTGCCCCACCAGATCTACAAATTCAAATTATTGGCATCAGCAATTCCTCGAGTCAATTCTTATTCCCAGTCAGGTATTTATCATTTTTCAGGAATTCAATGGCGCATCAATGAATGTTCTTCAGATCTTTTTACTTTGCTTTATAAAATATAATCTTCATAGTATTAGAAATCTGAGCAGGCTGTATCACATATAAATAATGTAGTGTCCTCCTGTAAGGATGTAGTGAGGATTTCCCGGAAGTGTCGTGCCTCACTCAGTCTCTGCCAGACCCAGGAAGCGAGAGGGTCACGGCTCTCTGAGCTGTGAATAAAACTGAACATACGCCTAATCCATGGTGAGTCCCCTTGATATGGCAGCTGCCAAATGGTTCACCTTCTTTTCACAAAGTTTGTGTTCACAAAATGAATTTTGGTTGACAGGTGGCTGCAGCCAAATTGTTTGCCTCGCCGTTTTAAAGAGTTTGGGTTCACAAAATGAATTTTGGTTGTCAGATGGCTGCAGCCAAATTGTTAGCCTCGCCTTTTTAAAAATGTGTGTTCACAAAATGGATTTTGGTTGTCAGGAGGCTGCAGCCCAATTGTTTACCTCGCCTTTTTAAAGAGTTTGTTCACAAAATGGATTTTGGTTGACAGGTGGCTGCAGCCCAATTGTTTACCTCGCCTTTTTAAAGAGTTTGAGTTCACAAATGGATTTTGGTTGTCTGGTGGTTGCAGCCCAATTGTTTGCCTCGCTTTTTTTTTAAGGATTTGTGATCACAAAATGAATTTTGGCTGGCAGGTGGCTTCAGCCCATTGTTTGCCTTGCCTTTTTAAAGAGATTGTGTTCACAAAATGAATTTTGGTGATCTGTTGGCTGCAGCCCAATTGTTTGCCTCGCCTTTTTAAAACGTTTGTGTTCAGAAAATGGATGTTGGTTGTCAGGTGGCTGCAGCCAAATTGTTTGCCTCACCTTTTTTAAAAGGTTTGTGTTCACAAAATGGATTTTGGTTGTCAGGTGCCTGCAGCCAAATTGTTTGCCTCAACTTTTTAAAAGGTTTGTGTTCACAAAATAAATGTTGGTGTCAGGAGGTTGCAGCCAAATTGTTTGCCTCGCCTTTTAAACCATTTTGTTTTTTTTGTTTTTTTAATTTATTTTTATTAGAGGCCATACATATTACAAATAATATAATATATTTTTTCAGATATACTAAATACATCTTTCCAAAATTATATAAATATTACCAAGCCATGTATATAGGCCTCAAATTTTTTTAATAGGATGAAAAAGAGAAAAAGAAAAAAGTATAAAGAAAGAATAGTGAGTAATTTAGAGAATATGATTATACTTGATTAAAAGGGAAGAAAAAAAATAAAATAAAAAACAAAAAAAAATAAAATAAAAATAAAAATTTAAAAAACAAACAAAAAAAAACTAATAAACAATTATTATACTTGAGGAAACGAAAACAGTACGCATCTTATCAATGAATGGAACAATTTTTAGTTGTAATATATAGAGACAAGTATATAAATCTCAGATTAAACATTTTTGTTTGTTCTTACCACCGGGTACTTATTGAGTTTCAATGCCGAGCCCAGCTACCCCTTCATATAATCAGTGAATGGAGACCATATTTGTTCAAAAAGCTCAAGTTTATCCATTAGAATAAACCTAATTATCTCCAATTGCAATGTCTCCAACATTTCCACTGTCCACATTTTAATTGTAGGGGATAATGGTCCCTTCCAAAATTTTAATATTATTTTTTTTCCAATTATTATACAATAATCCAGAAAATTTCTTTGATTTGCTGTTAAAGTTTGGTTTGAATCTGAAACACCAAATATAATTAATTTTGGGTCAGGAGTTAATGTAGTCTTTAAAACTATGGAAATAATTTTGAAAATCTCAGTCCAATAACTATTAAGTTTTGTACATATTACAAAACTATGAGTTAAATCAGCTTCTATGTGCTGACATTTATCACACAGTGGTGATATATTAGGAAAAATTCTATTTAATTTCTTTTTTGAGTAGTGTAATCTATGTAATACTTTGAATTGTATCAAAGTATGTCTTGCATTTAACGAACAGCGATGAATTCGTTGTAAGCTTTCTTCCCAAAAATCTTCTGATATCGGTAAACCAGTTTCATTTTCCCATGTTTGTCGAAATAATTCAGTTTTTGGCATTTCCCTATCCAAAAGAATATTATATATATATGCTATTAATTTTTCTGTTGTTGGATGCTTATTAAGTACTTCATCCAGTAAACCTGGATCTCTATTTCTGTAATCTTGCGTATTTAATTTGACATAATCTCTAATTTGTAAATATCTAAATAAATTATTTGCTTGCAATCCATAAATCTCTTTCAACTCCTGAAATGAGAGAAATTTCCCATTCATGTAAAGATGTTCTGTCCTTATTATTCCTAAATGTTTCCAATGTCTAAACCCCACATCCAATGTCGAGGCCTTAAACAGAGGATTATTCATAATTGGTAAACAAAGCGGCATAGTTTCTAAATGTAAAGTCTTAATGATTTGTTTCCAAATACGTATATTATTTAAAATTATAGGATTTTCCTTATATGTTTTTTTTGTACCACCCCAGAGGCAAGGAATATTGTGCTTATATTGAATGGGAAACAATCTTCCTTTTCTATTCTTAACCAAACCGGGTCCTGTTCCATCTGTACCAACCAATAATTAAAGTTCTTAATCTGAACCGCCCAAAAATAATATAAAAAATTAGGTAGAGCTAGGCCGCCATTTATCTTAGACTTACATAGGTGTGTTTTACTTATTCTGTGATTTTTATAATCCCAAATAAAGCTGTTAACAATAGAATCAATTTAAAAAAAAAAATGTTTAGGATATAACGGGATGGCTTGAAATAAATATAGTAATTGTGGCAAAAAAATCATTTTAATGGCATTTATTCGACCAATCATTGATATCGGTAATGTTTTCCAATATAAAATATTATTTTTTAATTTATTTAGTAATTGGGGGAAATTTGATTTAAATAAAGAGTTATAAGATTTTGATACATTAATTCCAAGATATTTAATTTGATTATTAGCTATTTTAAATGGAAATTTTTGTAATTTATTCAATTTAATTCCTATTATATGCATAATTTCATTTTTATTCCAGTTAATTCTATATCCTGAGAACATACTAAATTCAGTTATAACATCAAGTAATTTAGGAATACTAATCTCCGGTTTTGTTATGTATATTAAAACATCATTTAAGTTACTCAGAGCTGATATTGAAGTATTTAAAGAGCAAGTTAAAGAGGAGTTGAAAAAAGAAGTTGTAACCACAGTAAAAATTATGATGGATGAATGGAAGATAAAAGCAGATGCTGATCTAAAACAACAGATGGACGAAGTAAATCAGAAAGTTGGTGGTGTGTAACTCGCGGTTGATCTCAAGTTGGAACCTATTATAAGAACACTTGATCAACAACATGATGCAATAAAGGAATTGACCAGTATTGCTGACTCAAGTGCTAAGGCGAATGAGAAACTTCTCTCCGAGAACAAGCGTTTAACAGATTTATTGAATAAAATAACTGAGAAATGTATTGACTTGGAGGGAAGGCAACGGCGCAAGAACTTGCGTATCGTGGGTGTGCGTGAAGGCAAGGAGGGAGCTCAAGACACCAGAGAGTTTGCTGCAAATCTTCTGAAAAATGTCTTGAATCTGGAGCAAGCACCCATACTTGGCCGAGCGCACAAAGCACTGAGACGACGTCCAAAGACGGGTTCGCCACCAAGACAACTGATTGTGAAGGTGGTCTACGATCATGTTTTGGAAGATATGATGAAGATAATAATTCGCAAACAGAATCTGCTTTATGATGGTGACAAGATCAGCATATTCAGAGATTATCCTGTGGAAGTGGCCAGGAGAAGAGCTCTATTTACTGAAACAAGGCACATCCTCAAGAATATAAAGGGCGTGAGATATGGCCTGATGTATCCTTTTAAACCATTTTGTGTTCACAAAATGCATTTTGGTTGATAGGTGGCTGCAGCCCAATTGTTTGCCTCGCCTTTTTAAAGAATTTGTTCATGAAATGAATTTTGGTTGACAGGTGGCTGCAGCCCAATTGTTTGCCTCGCCTTTTAAAGCGTTTGTGTTCACAAAAATGGATTTTGGTTGTCTGGTGGCTGCAGCCCATTTGTTTGCTTTGACTTTTCAAAATGTTTTGTTCCCAAATGAATTTTGTTTGTCAGGTTGCTGCAGCCCAATTGTTTGCCTCGCCTTTTTAAAGAGTATGAGTTCACCGCATCGATTTTGATTGTCTGGTGGCTGCAGCCTAATTGTTTGCCTCGCCTTTTTAAAGAGGTTGTGTTCACAAAATGGATTTTGGTTGTCTGGCGGTTGCAGCCAAATTGTTTGCCTCGCCTTTTAAACCATTTTGTGTTCACAAAATGCAATTTGGTTGTCAGGTGGCTGCAGCCCAAATGTTTGCCTAACCTTTTTAAATAGTTTGTCCATAAAATGGCTTTTGGTTGACAGGTGGCTGCAGCCCAATTGTTTGCCTTGCCTTTTTAAAGAGTTTGAATTCACCACATCGATTTTGGTTGTCTGGTGGCTGCTGCCTAATTGTTGGCCTCACCTTTTTAAAGAGTTTGTGTTCACAAAATTAATTTTGGATGTCAGGTGGCTGCAACCCAATTGTTTGCTTCACCTTTTTAAAATGTTTGTGTTCACAAACTGGATTTTGTTTGTCAGTTGGCTGCAGCCCATTTATTTTCCTTGCCTTTTTAAAAAGTTTGTTTTCACAAAATTTATTTTGGTTGTCAGGTTGCTGCAGCCCACTTGTTTGCCTTGCCTTTTTAAAGAGTTTGTGTTCACAAAATTGATTTTGATTGTCTGATGGCTGCAGCCCAATAGTTTTGCCTCGCCTTTTTAAAGAGTTTGTGTTCACAAAATGAAATTTGGCTGGCTGGCGGCTGTAGCCCAATTGTTTGCCTCAACTTTTTAAAATGTTTGTGTACACAAAATAGATTTTGGTTGTCGGGTGGCTGCAGCTAAATTGTTTGCCCTGCCTTTTTTTAAAGTTTGTGTTCACAAAATGGATTTTGGTTGATGGGTGGCTGCAGCCAAATTGTTTTCCTCACCTTTTTAAAAGATTTGTGTGCGCAAAATGGATTTTTTTTTGTCAGGTGGCTGTAGCCAAATTGTTTGCCTTGGCTTAGCTTTTAAAATAATTGCAACCTTTGGAACTGGCTTGTTTTATATTAGGAGATACTCCAGCAGCAACAGATATTCAAAATCAGAAATAGTTGCTTCGGGTGATGCTGTTGATTGCTAAAAAGAAGATAACAGTGTTATGGAGAAAGGAAATGCCACCGAATGTTCAACAGTGGAAGGAAAGATTGAAAAATGTATAATTGATGGAAAACTCCAGTTGAGGACCGAGACCTTTAATATTATATGGAAACCGGTACTATTACAAATGCCAAGATTGATTAAGGATATGAATGGATGAGCTTGCTACGGTGCCTGTGAATAAGATGCTTCTATGATAGAATGTTAAGAGGATCCGATGTGACGCAAATAGAGGTTAGGTGATTTGTAATTTGTCATTTAGCAATTGTCTTTTGTGTGTTTCTTTGTTTTGTCAGCATTTGTATTTTGTTATGTCAATAAATGTTGAGTTCAAAAAAAAAAGATAAAAATCATTGCAACAGTTGGCTGTCAGCCCAATAATCCATTCGGCCAATAATGTCTATACTAGCGCTCTGGAAACCAGTACCTTCGACCCACAACACCCATACTGTGTTGGTGGCCATCCCTCCCATGTGATGCTGGGACCCAACGGGTCCCACTTAGTCTAATATATACACACACACACACACACACACATATATATATATATATATATATATATATATATATATATATATATATATATATATATATATATATATATATATATATATACACACACATATATGTATATATATATGACTGTAGTTCACTACTCCACATTGATTCATATAATTAAAAAAAATATTCACACAATATATTTTTTTGCTTTTTCCTCTAACAAAGTAACATGTACATTACAGCTAACAATCCTAAACCTGTGTGGACTGGTAGTTTAATTGGGTGGCAACTGTAAATTCACACTGATGGTTGGCAGGGACTCAATGGGCCAAGGGGTCTGTTTCCTTGCCGCATTATTTAATGACTGGAATTCTGTATCTCACATACTAACTGTTCATGATGCATGATATCTTACCTGGAACTGTATTATGTGCTCTCATTGTGCTGTGCCTCCATGTTTCTTTTCCACCTTGTGGCAGTCAACATCAAAATTCTCCAGGTTTTGGAAAACATAGTTGAAGCACTTTTACGAGTTGGTTGTATAAGAAAGGTTTAAAGGGATATGGGTCAGGCAAAGGATAGTGGGACTAGTTTGATTGGGTAACTTGGTCTGCATGGACGAGTTGGGCCGAAGGGACTGTTTGGCTGCATAACTATGATTCATTCAATTATGTGCATAACACTTTTGCAGGATATCAAATAATTAAAAAAGGTGAAGAATAATTTACCCAAACCATACCAGGTTGAGGAGTTCAATAATAAAGAGAGATTTAAGGTGATGTTATACTTTCAAGAATGGTGAAGGTAGGAGAAAGTTATTTGAGTTGTTAAAAATCACAATGGTTCTGATAGAATAAGTACAGTATGTTGTTTCCAAGTCAGTAACTAAAAGGAATACATTTAAAGTGATTGTTGTTACAACCAGATGTTGTACAAGAAAGTATGTGCTTCACTGTGAGTTGTTATAATCTGGCATGTGCTGCCTAATGTAATTGTGAAAACAAATTCAATTGCCAAATTCAATTAATAATTTACCAAAAACTTGAAAGGAAAAATAAATAAAGAACTGAACAGTAAAGAATGGGAAGTAAGATTAATGATTAATTGGATAATTGTGCCAAATATCTAGCACATGGGTTCTGGGCTAAGTGGGTTCCTTCTCTGAGCGATCATTCAGAGATTCTATTTGAGGTAAAATAATTATTTTCTGATTTCAAACATCTTTTTTTATCAAATTCTGGATGGCTACCGACAATCTCTGTTAACAGGGCATATTTGGACGATATTTGCATTTTTCATCGTAGATCAATGTTTCTTTGAGCTTTTCTTAGTTTACAAATAAAATGGCAAACATGCCCATCATAGAATTATTAATCATGCAATGCTCGATCATGGCTCCATGTTGATTGACAAATGGAGCAGCTTGCATTGCATGATTGAAAATGCTAACAATCTGTTCACAAACAAAGTCACGCACGGTGAAATGTCATTTCTTGAAAATAATACAGAGATATCTGGGATCCAGAGTGGATTTGAAGCATGAGTGGCCAAGGTTAATAATGGCTGTTTCTGGGGAATGGCAATGACAGCTTTAGCAAATATTCATTCCTTACTCAAAAACCCTGGCTTGTTTAATTATCAAAAGACAAAGCACAAGGACTGGCAAATGTTAATAAAAATATTAGGGGTTTGAGATACTGAAAGGAAAGGAATCTGCATGGCATCCCTGAACCCCTTTATTCCCTGAACCCCTTTATTTGATGGATAATGACATTGAATAATAAATAAAATAGCTGTAAAATTGTCAAGAGCACGTCAAAGGTCAGGAATAAAATGTGTACCAATATAATAGCTGAATTTTTTGGCTTGATCATTTCTTTTTCCCCAACCATGAATATTGTTATGTCATGTACCTGTAACATAGAATGTTTCTTAACACCTCACATGTCATTATCCTTACCTCATAATGTGGATATTGTATGCAGCATTTCATGTGCCACAATCTACCAAGCATTCTTGTTTCTATCTTAGAACTTTCCCTAATGTATAATCCAGGTAGTCATGACAAAAATAGAGACAAAGTAGGCGTTACTTAATGGAAATCTATAGATCTCGCATTTTCTAGTGGTATTCAGCCTCCAGTATTTGCTTGTCTTCTACTTACTACAAGTGGATTTTCTCATGGCAATTTCACACACATTTCACAAACGCCAACTCAGCCATATCTCTTTGGAAGACAATCGTATGCCCCCGTCCCTCTTATGCCTCTGTCATAACCCGGAGGTTTTTGTCCTCCGGCAACCACCTTCAACTAGCATCGCAACCGGCTTCGACTAAAAAATTACCGATTTCTGAAACGGAAACCACTTTTTACTATTAGGGAGACTGACAAAAACCTCCGGGAACCGCACGGAAACCTTGGGTGGGGCTCAAAGTCTCCAGAGGTTTCTGTTCAGGTTTCCTAAGTGGGGCAGGGGCTTTAGGAAACCTCTGGAGATTTTGTGCCCCACCCAAGGTTTCCGTGCGGTTCCCAGCGGTTCCCGGAGGTTTTTGTCAGTCTCCCTAATGGTCGAAAGTGGTTTCCGTTTTTAAAATCGGTAATTTTCTAGGTAAAGCCAGTGCGATGCTAGTTGAAGGTGGTTACTGGAGGACAAGAACCTTTGGGAACCGCATGGAAACCTTGGGTGGGGTGCAAAGTCTTCAGAGGTTTGCGTTCAGGTTTCCTAAGTGGAAGGGGCATAAGTGAGAGGTTTTGAAGTCTCACTCCACTGACTGGATACAAAATAAAAATCAAAACAGACTGTCCAGTATGGTGCTAAAACCACTCATCATTACTGTAAGCCCAAGTTTTGAGTGAGACATAATACCAAGTTTCCCTCAGCTCTCCAAACGCTTGTTAAGATTTGCATAACCTTCTTCCAACAAATAGGGCAGTTATATCCCATATTCTGCCCATCTCCGATTACCTCACTGAAAAGTAAATCTTCCAGTGTTCATAGAAGTTAGCTTGGACAAATTGATGGCAAATCTCTTGAATTAAAGTTGTATTCGTATTTGAAAATGATTCAATTAGCTGAAATAATCTTTGGAATGTCCTGATGTAGGAATGGCAACATCTGGATGAAAGACAAGGCACACAGCATCGGAAATAATATTACAAGTTGATCTCCATTCATTAAACTTGGAAAAATAGAGATAATACAAGTTTTCAGATGTGGGGAAAGGGATGAGGATAACAATAGACAAAAAGGGAAGGTCTGAAGAAAGACCAGATATTTTAAAAAACAGAAGGGTTAATATTGCAAAATGAAATAAGGTGACAATAGACAAATGGAAGGAAGTTGTATGCAGAATTATTTTCTAAATATACCAGAAACATTGGGGATAAGAAATGTATTTTTTCTTGTTTTTGTTCTACATGTTATTTGTTTGCTATTGTAGTTAGATGGTAAATTGAATTCTCTCTCACTTTAAAAGACCCTTCTTCAGGAGAAGGTCTCGTCCCAAAATGTCACCTATTCCTTCGCTCCAGAGATGCTGCCTCACCCGCTGAGTTTCTCCAGCATTTCTGTCTACCTTTGATTTTCCAGTATCTGCAGTTCTTTCTTAAACATCACTCTAAATTATGATCATTGAAATACTCTTTTGATATAGAAGAATAACCAATAACTAATATTTCTCCACAATTCATGTTTTGAAAAGTTGATTTCAAGAAATACTACTGGGTGGGTCTGAAGATACTGAATTATTCCAATTTGATTTAATTGTGGGGCCACTGATAATAGTAATTCTCCAAAGTCTGAAATGTGAAGAAATGCAACCTGGAAGCAACTTTAAATATACATGTATTTTAAATGTGAAATTGTGGCCTTTGGATTGAAATTGTGTTTGCAATTGTGCATGTTAAATTATTCTGGCACTGGCACCAGAAGTCAGATCTTCTGCAGAAACAGAAGCCTAGCTACTCTGCATATAAGTGAAATAAAAGTTATCCTCGGTGTCCAAGAGAGTCTGACAGAATGTGAGAGAATTGGTGATGTGGATGGGCATAAACTTTCCATGAACATTCCACAGCAAAATCGACCTCATTATGGGAGCTTTATGAAGATTGATTGTTTTTCTCTTTCTGCAGCTATTTAAAGCTTGAATGCTTTGATATTTTATGAAAGCAGTCACCCTTGTAGGTGATGTACTTCATCATTTGTTTTGCTGCTCACAGAATTATCATCTTACCTCCACAGCTAAGCTAGTAATGTTTATGTTGCATCATTGTCAAGACCCACTAAAAGAAAAACAATGGTAAATACATATTCATATAAAACAAGTATAATCTAACGTTTATTCACTTTGAAACAATTGTTCCAAATTGATTGTTTGTGTAACTGAATTGATGAAGGTAATTTAGACTTCAGAGGCCAGCAATGTACCAGAAGACAAAACTAACAATCTGATCAGTTTTGCTTCTTCTTCTTCTTGCATATGGTGTGCACAGCCTAAAGTTGTAGGACAACTTGTTCTATTTGATCTTATTTGATTGTGCACGCCAGGTTGATTGCATTCGTCGAAACAGGGCAGACCACGCGAAGGTTGCAATCTCCCACCACAACAGTTTCGCTCAAAGGACATTAGTCTGAAAAAATAATTCTATTACTCTCTCCACATATATAATCTGACCAGCTAAATATTTCCAGCATTCTTTGTCTCCTTTTTTCATATTTCCACCATCTGCAAAATTTGGCTTTTAAACAAGACTAACGGGTTCTGGGAATATTCTGATGGATGTTATTCTTGGGATGTTATTTGTGAGCTCATGGGTTTGTAGCTCTTCCATGTACCTATATATAGCTCAATAACTTTAGGATTCTATCCAAGGTGGTGCCTCTGCATTTTTGAAATATAGGCAGGCATCTTGTGTTCTAGTCTAATTTGTTATCTCACCTTCAGCATCCTTTTTGCAAGGGCTAATCTTATTTCACCTCCAAGCTCTGGGACTAATTTTATTGTGTTACATAGATCTGCAACAGATTTTATCAGCCAGTTAGCCATTTTTGTGCTTTAAGAATTTAGTTGCAGCACTAGGAACTCCCATCCACCAATACATCCAATTAGTTCAAATGGTAATTGTACCCGCATCAGACAGCTTTAAGAAATTCTCTGTGAATACCTTCAGTAACACTTGAAGGTCAAAACGCAATTGGTGACACATCGTGGTAATACAATGTTAATAATGACAATTAACAAGCGCTTAACAATGACACCCCCACTGTCTCGCGGAAAGCAGAGATTTTAATAGAAATATTTTCACAGAATTTAAAAATCCGGATTACAAATCATGGGGGGGGGGTGGATTGTACCGCACCTCTCAAAACATGGGAGTGACGTGTCCTCCCCCATCCCCCCTGGGATTTCCGCATATGCACCTGGCATTCTGAAAAGGACCCGTTAATTCCTACTCTTTGCTTCCTGTCTGCCAACCAGTTCTCTAACCATGTCAATATCCTACCCCCAATACCATTTTGTCTAATTTTGTGCACTAATCTCTTGTGTGGAACCTTATCAAAGGTTTTTTGAAAGTCCAGATACACCACATCTACTGGCTCTTCCTTATCCATTCTACTTGGTACATCCTCAAAAATTCCAAAAGTTTAGTCAAGCATGATTCATAAATCCATGCTGACTTTGACTGATCCTGTCACTGCTTTCCAAATGCGCTGCAATAATATCTTTAATAACCGACTCCAACACCTTCCCCACTACCGATGTAACGCTAACTGGTCTATAATTCCACGTTTTCTCTCTTTCCTTCTTTCATAAAAAGTGGAGTTACATTACCCTCCAGTCCACAGGAACTGATCCAGAGTCGAGAGAACATTTGAAAATGATCACCAATACATCCACGATTTCTAGGACCACCTCCTTGAGTACTCTTGGATGCAGACCAACAGGCCCAGGGAAATTATCTGCCTTCAGTCCCAACAGTTTACCTAACAGCATTTTCTGACTAATGTGGATTCCTTTCAGTTCCTCCCTCCCATTAGGTCCTCGGTCCACCAGTATTTCCAGGAGATGGTTTGTGTCTTCCTTAGTGAAGACAGAACCAAAGTACTCATTAACCATTCTGCCATTTCCTTGATTCCCATTATACATTCACCTGTCTCTGAATGTAAGGGACTTACATTTGTCTTCACTAATCTTTTCCTTTTTTTTGTTAAATATTTTTTATTAGAAGTAAGTACATATCAAGATAAGGATATACATGTCATATACATTCTTAATATTATTAATATTAACAATTATTTCTAATTTGTACTTCTATGAGTTTTTCATTTTTATTATAGATAGGAAATAAAAGAGAAAAATAAAATAAAGATAGAGATCCCTCTGAATGGATCCAACTTGCCCAGAAGGACAAGTCTTAATCTTTCCAGATGAAGTGTCTCCGACATTTCAGTGATCCACATTTTGATTGTGGGGGATGTAGGACCTTTCCAAAATTTCAATATTAGTTTTTTCCCAATTATTAAACTGCAATCAATAAAAATTCTTTGATTTATTGTTATTAATTGATCTGTTTCTAATATTCCTAATATTATTAATTTTGAGTCAGGAAGCAAATTTGTATTAACAACATTCGAAATTATCTTAAAAATTTCTGCCCAAAAGGTAGTAATTTTTATACAGTTTGTGAATGAGTGCGTTAGATTAGCTTCTAAGTGTTGACATTTATCACATATGGCTGGTATATGTGAAAACATTCTATGTAATTTTGATTTGGAATAATGTAATCTATGTAGTACTTTAAATTGTATCAAGATGTGTCTAGCATTTAACGAACAATGATCTATATTTTGTAAACTTTCATTCCATATTTCTGGTCTAATTGTTTGACCTAATTCTTTTCCTTGTTACATAACTATAGAAACTTTTACAGTCAGTTTTTATATTCCCCGCAAGCTTTCTATCATGCTCTTTTTTCCCCCTCTTAATTAACCCCTTTTTCCTCTGTTGAGTTCTAAATTTCTCCCAGTCCTCTGGTTTGCCACCTCTTCTGGCCAATTTATATGCCTCTTCCTTGGCTTTAACACTATCCTTGACATCCCTCATCAGCCACGGTTCAGCCTCAAATTTAATCTACAATTTGAGAGGGAGAAGGGTAAATTAGAGGTGTCCGTGTTACAGTTGAACAAAGGGGACTATCAAGCCATGAGGGAGGAGCTGGTCAAAGTTGACTGGAAAGATACCCGAATGAGGATTTCTTACAAGGAACAGCAAAAATCGTTCACAAATCCGGAGAATGCATGTAAATATGCTTTAACCATCATGGAAGAACAATAAATCTAAAACTAGCGAACTTTTAAACACATATATAAAAAAGCTTGAAGGGATATTCTTTCTCTTCATTATTTCACCGTGAATGATAATGTGCTTACCAGAAGATGGAACTCTCCTTGCATTTTTTCTAGACTGCTTATCGGTGGAATGCTAACTCAATCATTGGTGTTTAAGAGATTAAATGAATAACCTAATGCTATAGAACTAACACTCCTGTCTCAGAACCAGGAGCCTGCCTCAGGTTAACCCCTTCAACCAACAGTTGATTATTACCGAGGTAAAATTATACGCTTAACATTTAGTAGATAAAACTGTTAGTTATATTTGGGAATATATATGAAATGGATACATATACTCTAATGGGTACTATACATTTGATTTTGAACCGGCCCCGTTCCAGTATGTTATGATTAACTGAGTGAGCGGAACTACTTGTTTGCTTAATATTGACAACAGAAGTCGACGCAATGTTTTCTCCCACCAACAAAATGGCCACTTGTTACAGTGCCGATAAGTTCGGACACTGTATTTTCACTTTTACTAGGTTTTTTTTATTATCACAAACAGTTACATGTGTGTGTTTTTTATTTAAGGAGAATCGCAAAAGGAATCAACAAATTGAACTTGGTAGGGTAAATGCTCCCCCAATATTTAAAGACCTGAGGTACGGATGCACTGCAAGATGCACAGGTTTTAAATCTATTCAAAATGCAAGACAATAAGCAAAATAAATTGGGAGGAATCTCATTCTGCAGTTGGAACATTGGGAGTGTTAACGAACGCATTAAAAGGGGTAAGATTTTAGCGCAGCTGAAAGCATACAACACAGATATTATCTTTCTTCAAGAAATGCATCTTAAACTTCAAGATCAAGCTAGATTGAGGGCAAACTGGATAGGCCAAACGTTTCACTCGTTATATACATCGAAATCTGGAGGCACGTTTATTATTATTCGCAAAGGAATACCATTTAAACAGAAAAATACCTTAACAGATAAGGACGGGAGATATTTGATAGTTACCGGTGAGATCCATGCTACACCAATTACCTTGGTAAATATAAATGCGCCCAACTTTGATAATCTGCATTTTTTCAATAAAATTTTGAATATACTCACAGAATATAATTACCAGAATGTTATAATTGGTGGAGACTTCAATTGTGTTTTAGACCCTTACTTAGAAAAATATAGTCAAAAACAGAGAGGTGATACGAAATCTAAAACTAGCGAACTTTTAAACACATATATAAAAAATATGAATATAACAGATGTTTGGAGGATTGCAAATCCGACCGGCAGGGATAACTCGTTCTATTCAATGGTACACAAGACATATTCATGTATAGATTATTTCCTGGTAGATACAAAATTAATTCCGTATACTTCAAAACTAAAATACTATACAAATACGATTTCAGATCACTCCCCACTAACTTTATTTAAAAAAACGGAAGGAATGTCTAAGAATAAACCGTTTTGGAGGTACAACCCACAAATTTTACAAGACCCGCAAGGGAGTATATATCTAAAACTGCAAATGGATCTTTTTTTTCGAAATAAATGACACGCCAGACACATCACCTACATTATTATGGGAATCTTTTAAAGCATTTATTCGAGGTGTTATAATCTCACACCAAGCTTTTCAAAATTAAAAAAATACAAATGAACAAAGACAGTTAGAAGAACAAATTAGACAATTGGACATAGATAATGCTAAAGATCTAACTATGGATTGACTGAAATTTAAATTAAATAAATTATTATCAGAGAAAGTTATAAGATTATTCCAAATTACAAGACAGGAACGTTTTGAATTTGGGGATAACCCCATAAACTTCTGGCACGTCAGTTAAAAAAATGAGAAAAGGAACATACAATTTCAAATATCGAATCAGATAGAATTATTAACTTTACCGAATTATATTAATAAAAGATTTGCATAATTTTATGAGAATTTGTATACATCTAAAACAACATCAGACACCAATAAAGTTACAGAGTTCTTGGATAATTGTAATCTTCCCAAACTAGAGTTGCAGGAACAAGAGGAATTGGGAGCACATTGAGATCTCAAATAAAGAAATAGAAGAAACAATAATCTCATTAAAAAATGGAAAAACACTGTCCTGACGGATTTAGTAATGAATCCTATAAAAGTTTTTATAACATATTTACACCACGCCTACAGAAAATGTATAAATATGCCTTTCAAGAACAAATACTACCTGAAACACTAGCAAAATCAATGATTACATTAATACTTAAGAAAGATAATGATGTGGAAGAACTTGGATCATATAGAGCTATTGCGTTGCTAAACACAGATCAAAAAATATTAGTGAAAATATTAGCTAGAAGATTAAGTAAGTATGCCAGTAAATTAATACATCCGGATCAAACGGGGTTTATCCCTAAGAGACAATCATTTAATAATTTGAGACGTCTGCTGAACATAATGCATTCATACCAAATTGAAGATCAAAAACTATCAATTATTTTGCTGGATGCGGAGAAAGCATTCGATCAGGTTGATGGAATTATATGGTTAAGGTATTGCAAAAATTTCAACTGGGAGAAAATGTCATTATATGGGTAGGGGATTTCCCGATCTCAGGGGAATCCTCGATCTCCTGGAGACTCGTAAGTACTGTACCTTTAAACACTGAGGAGGGCTTCATGGAGTACGGAAACGTGGCCATCGGGCAGGATTACAAGTAAGACTGAAGCGTAGGGGACTCCGGACCCCTCTCCCTACCATCCTACTGGCCAACATACAGTCATTAGAAAATAAAGTGGAGTACTTAAGGGCAAGGCTGCTTTACCAAAGGGGACTGAGGGCATGCTCTGTTCTGTTTCACAGAAACATAGCTCACCCCCAGCTCCCCCGACTCAGCGGTCCAGCCTGAAGGGTTCTCCATCCATCATATGGACTGTACATGGGCATCTGGGAAAGGGGGAGAAGGGGGCGTCTGCCTCATGATCAACGCTGCGTGGTGCTCAGACGTGGCAGTCCTATCGAACTCCTGCTCTCCACACTTTGAACATCTGGCGGTGAAGTACCGTCCCTTCAACCTACCGATGGAAACCTCCTCCATCATCCTGACCGCAGTCTACATTCCTCCCCAAGCAGACGTCCGTCAGGCACTGGAGGAGCAGCACGCCGTGGTCAACAAGCACCAGACGTCTTACCCCGAGGCGTTTACCATAGCCGGGGACTTCAACAAAGCCAACCTTCAGAAATCAATCCCTAACTTCCACCAACATGTCTCCTGCAGCACCAGAGGACCAAACTCCCTCGACCACGGCTACACGACCATCAAGGATGCCTATCGCTCTACCCCTCCCCCCTATCAGTGCTGCTTCTTCCTGCCTACTGGCAGCAATTGAAGAGCGCACCCCCAGAGGTGAAGACTGCGCAGATGCAGACCATGCATCCTGTAAGGACTCCATCCCCTATTCCCAATTCCTCCGTCTACGCCGCATCTGCTCCCAGGATGAGGTGTTCCACACCACGGATTCACAAATGTCCTCATTCTTCAGGGAACGGGGATTCCCCTACCCCACCACAGATGAGGCTCACACCAGGGTCTCCTCCATACCCCGTAACACTGCCCACTCTCCCCATCCCCCCACTCATAACAAGGGCAGAGTCCCCTGGTCCTCACCTTTCACCCCACCAGCCGGCACATACAACACATAGTCCTCCACCAGTTTTGCCACCTCCAACGTGACCCCACCACTCGCCACATCTTCCCATCTCTCCCCCCCCCCCCCCGCCCGTCTGCCTTCCGCAAAGAATGCTCCCTCCGCAACTCCCGTGTCAATTCTTCCCTTCCTTGCTGCTCCACCCCTTTCCCGGGTACATTCCCTTGCAACCGCAAGAGATGTTACACTTGTCGCTTTACCTCCCCCCTCTACTCCATTCAAGGACCCAAGCAGTCATTCCAGGTCCGACAGAGGTTCACCTGCACCTCCTGGTTTTGAGACCAAATTCATTAAGTTAGGAGCTAATATTCTAATGTATCCACTATGCGACCTGTTTAATTTGTCCTTCTCAACTTGTACCCTCCCTCTCACATGGAAGTGTGCCAATGTTAATCCACTGCATAAGGGAGGTGACCCACACGATATTAGCAATTACTGCCCCATCTCAATTATCAACTCGGTGGCTAAAATCCTCAAGAAACTAGTGTTCAACCAGCTATCACATTATGTCTCAACTTTCAACATTCTATCTCCATGCCAGTCTGGGTTCAGACCTAATCACTCCACAACTACAGCTCTGTGAAAACTCACCAGCAATGTGTTCTCTGCTTCTGAGGATGGTAAACTCACCGGTGTCATCTTTCTTGATTTAACCAAGCCCTTTGATGTTGTTGACCACTACCTACTGCTTGATAAACTTTACTCAATTGGTCTTTCTCAAAACAATCTACTGTGGTTTAACTCATACCTTCATAACAGACGCCAATGTGTTACCTTTAATGGAAGTCAATCCAATTCCCTAATTGTTGAGAAGGGGGTCCCGCAAGGTTCATCTTTGGGACCACTCCTTTTCTCTATTTTTATAAACAACTTCCCTAATATTTGTTCTGACTGTCAAATATAACTATATGCTGATGATGCAGTGCTATATACATCTAGTACTAACAAGTCATAAATTGAAAGATCCCTTCAATCAGATCTTACTTCTGTTCAGAAATGGCTATTATTTAACAAATTAATTTTAAATAAAAATAAATCATGCAGTATGTTATTTGGTACCAGACAAGGCCTTGGTAATTCTGTAGATCTGACTATATAATTTAATGAAGGATCACCATTAGAACAAGTATTGAACTTCAAATATCTTGGTGTTTAGCTCGACCCAACGCTTTCATTTACGCAGCATATTGAGACGATTACTAAAAAACTCAGCTGTAATCTTGCTATTCTTTACCGCCATATAAATTGTTTCACCTTTCAGATGAGAAAAAGAATTGTCTCTCAACTACTAATACCAACACTGGATTATGCTGATATTGTCTATCAGAATACATTTGATACACATCTTCAACCCCTCAATGTAGTTTATAATAGTCTCTGCAGATTTATTTTAAGGTGTCCATATCTAACTCACCACTGTTCTATGTACGAAACGCTAAACTGGTTATCCCCCCACGCTCGAAGATGCTACCACGGGTTCCTGTTCATCTTTAAATGCATCCATCTCAATTACCCTTCTTATTTAAAACAAGACCTATTACCATACACACCCTCATATTCACTAAGACATATTCAGCAACCCTTCTTTCTCATTCCAAGAACTAACAAAGAAATTGGGGGACGTGCATTTAAATTCAAAGCCCCTTCTGACTGGAACACTCTGCCTAGTACCATAAGAACTATTAGCTCATTTCGTCTATTTAAAAATACACTTTTACCCTTACTTATAACACCATGTACCTGTTTCTAGTATTAGAGTCTTCAAGCTTCTTTATCTAGCTTGCTTTGCGTGGGATCATTTGTCATAGCTATTGTATATGCATGGCCAGTACACTTATGTATTATTGTATTGCATAGTGTAACAAGGTCTTATATTGTATTATGTCACAATACTATGAAATAATATGGGGATGGAGGGGTTTTGGGATTGGTGTGTGGGTAGGTGGGTCAATGAGAGCCTCTATGTATGCTATGTATGTTATGTCTTGTGCTGTATGTTCTATGTTGTACCCCCTCGAAAACGAGATGACTGTCCATCTCAAGGGGTTATCCAGAATAAATTTTAACAATTTAAACCTCCTCAAACCTTATTTATTGCATCCGCTGCTCTAGATGTCAGCTGATCTATATCGGTGAGACCAAGAGGTGGCTTGGCAATCGTTCTGCCGAACACCTCCGCTCGGTCCGCAATAACTAACCCGACCTCCCAGTGGCTCAGCACTTCAAGTGCCCCACCCATTCCATATCCGACCTCTCCCTCCTGGGCCTCCTCCATGGCCACAGTGAGCAACACCACAAATTGGAGGAACAGCACCTCATATTCCGCTTGGGGAGTCTGCATCCTCCTGGCATGAACATCGAATTCTCTCAATTCTGTTAACCCTCTCCCCTTCCTACCTCTCCCTCGGCCCTTGGGCTCCTCCTTGTCCTTTTTCCTTTCTTACCCCCGCCTCCCCCCACCTCCCCCCACCCCCCATCAGTCTGAAGAAAGGTTTCGGCCAAAAATGTTGCCTATCTCCTTCACTCCATAGATGCTGCTGCACCCGCTGAGTTTCTCCAGCATTTTGTTTACCCTCTATTCTATGGTATATGGACACACTGTTCTGATCTTTATTTATGAGTACAATATCCTGTTGTGCTGCAGCAATGCAATAATTTCATTGTCATATCTGGGACACATGACAATAAACACTCTTGGCTCTTGACTCTTGACTCCTAATTTTGGGGAACAAGGAAATGGCAGATGAGTTGAACAGGTATTTTGAATCTGTCTTCACTAAAGGGCTTGTCGCACTTAGGCGATTTTTCAGTGGACTGCCAGCGACTGTCAAGTTCGCGGCACTCGCCTGAAAAACTGGAACTGGAACGGTGACTGTCAGAGTGGAACACACACACACAAGCACATCGCAAAGGCGGAGGCCAGGGAAAACGGGGAGTGCTGTCTGAAATTCACACAGTGCAAAGCGAAGGTAATACAGACACACACCGCGATGAACAGGAAGGTTAAGACAGCTAGAACAGTGTATGGTAAGTCCTTTAAAAGAGGGGAGAAGGGGGGAGAGAAGGGGGGAGAGAAGGGGGGAGAGAAGGGGGGAGAGAAGGGGGGAGAGAAGGGGGGAGAGAAGGAGTGCAGACACTTTTAAGAAGCCAGACAACTTTTAAGAAGCCAGAGATACACAGCTGTGACGTTTGGCGGGCATTTAACATAACCCGTCGGTTATCCTTGGTTCTGGAAACTCATGCTTACGTTTTTTCCCCCTAATGAGCCAATGAAAATGCCCAGTCAGCAAAGGCAATTAACTAAAACTACCATCGACTACCTCGACTATCCATAACTACATGGCGACCCCACTACAACTGCACCTACGACTACAGGATTATCGATTTACTCCATGGTGACCACTTTTTGTCGCAGCAAATTTTTCAACATGTTGAAAAAGTTGCTGCGACGATACTGAAGAAGGAGACTCACCAGGGACCACCAGCGAACATGTGGCAACCATGTGCCGATCATGAAGTGAGCGCAGAGTCTCTTGCACTCGCATAAAAAGTTGCCAAAGTGGGACAGGCCCTTAAAGAGGACACAAACAATTTTACTGGTGGCCAGACGATCTGGTGTGGCGGAGGAACTGAAATAAATCCACATTAGGCAGGCCATGGTAGATTGATGGGATTGAAGGCTGATAAATCCTCAGGGCCTGAAGGTCTGCATCTCAGCATATTTAAGGAAGTGGCTCAAGACGTGGACACATTTTCCAATGTTCTATAGATTCAGGATCAGTTCCTGTGGATTGGAGGGTAGCTAATGTTATCCCACTTTTAAAGAAAGGTGGGAGAGAGAAAACATGGAATTATAGACCAGTTAGCCTGACATCGGTGGTGGGGAAGATGCTGGAATCAAATATAAAAGATGAGATATCCGAACATTTGGATATCAGTGGTGGGGAAGGTGCTGGAGTCAATCATAAAAGATAAAATAGCGCACACTGGTCCGAGTCAGTAACATGATCGGTCCGAGTCAGCATGGATTTACGAAAGGGAAATCATGCTTGATTAATCTTCTGGAATTTTTTGAGGATGTAACTAAGAAAATAGATAAGGGAGAGCCTGTCGATGTAGTGCACATGGAATTTCAGAAAGCATTTGATAAGGTCCCACATATGAAATTAATGGCAAAATTAGGGCACATGGCAATGGGGGTAGAGTGCTGACATGTTTAGAAAATTGCTTGGCAGACAGGAAACAAAGAGTGGGGATTAATTGGTCCCTTTCAGAATGGCAGGCAGTGACTACTGGGGTACTGCAAGGCTCGGTGCTGGGACTGCAGCTATTTACAATATACCTTAATGATTTAGATGAAGGGATTCAAAGTAGCATTAGCAAATTTGCAGATAACTCAAAGCTGTGTGGCAGTGTGAACTATGAAGAGGATGCTATGAGAATGCAGGTGACTTGGACAGGTTGGGTGAGTGGGCAGATGCATGGCAGATGCAGTTTAATGTGGATAAATGTGAGGTTATCCACTTTGGTAACAAAAACAGGAAGGCAGATTATTATCTAAATTGTGGCATTTTGGGAAAAGGTGAAGTACATCGGGATCTGGGGGGTCCTTGTTCATCAGTCAATGAAAGTAAGCATGCAGGTACAGCAGGCAGTGAAAAAAACAAATGGCATGTTGGCCTTCATAATAAAAGGAATCGAATATAGGACCAAAGAGGTCCTTCTTGCAGTTGTATAGGGTCCTCGTGAGACCACACCTGGAGTATTGTGTGCAGATGTAGTCCCCTAATTTGAGGAGGGACATTCTTGCTATTGAGGGAGTGCAACGTAGGTTCACAAGGTTAATTCCCGGGATGGTGGGACTGTCCTATGCTGAGAGAATGGAGCGGCTGGGCTTGTATATTGTGCAATTTAGAAGGATGAGATGCTATCTTATTGAAACGTATAAAACTATTAATGATTTGGACATACTAAAGGCAGGAAACATGTACCTGATGTTGGGGGAGTGCAGAACCAGGGGCCACAGTTTAAGAATAAGGGGTAAGGCATTTAGAATGGAGATGAGGAAACACTTTTTCACACAGAGAGTTGTGAGTCTGTGGAATTCTCTGCCTCAGAGGGAGGTGGAGGCTGATTCTCTGAATACTTTCAAGAGAGATCTTGATAGGGCTCTTAAAGAAAGCAGAGTCAGGGGATATGGGGAGAAAGCAGGAACAGGGTACTGATTGGGGATGATCAGCCATGATCACATTGAATGCCGGTGCTGGCTCAAAGAGCCGAATGGCCTACTCCTGAACCTATTGACTATTGTCTATTGTTTATTGCCTTCCCAGTTTTATTTTTTCTCCAGATGAACAATTTCTGGAGTTCATCCATGCAGTCTTTAAATCTTCACCATTGCATCTCCACATTTAAGAATAATTTGCCAGTCTATCCTAGCAAATCTCATACCTTCAAATTCTCCTTTATTCAAGTTCTCAAACCTCGTCTCTGAATTAGCGGTGTCACTCTCCATCCTAATGCAGAATTCCACCATATTATGGCCACTGTTGCCCAAAGGGCCTTGCACAAAAAGATTGCTAAATAATCCTTCCTCATTGCACAATACCCAGTCCAGGATGGCCTGCCCCCAGTCGGTTCCTCTACATATAAGTTTAAAAACCAATCCCGTATACATTCCAGGAAACAAGGTTGTACATGGAAGGTTGGTTAAGAAGGTACAATTGTTGGGTATTAATGGTGGAGTAGCAAGATGGATTCAACAGTGGCTGAATGGGAGATACCAGAGTGTAATGGTGGATGGCTGTTTGTCAGGTTGGAGGCCAGTGACTAGTGGGGTGCCTCAGGGATCTGTGTTGGGTCCACTGTTGTGGATGATGGTGTGGTAAATTGGATTAGTAAGTATGCAGATGATGCAGGTGGTGTTGTGGATAAAAAAGTTGATTTACAAAGTCTACAGAGAGGTTTAGGCCATTTGGAAGAGTGCACTGAAAGATGGCAGATGGAGTTCAATGCTGATAAGTGTGAGGATCTACATCTTGGCAGGACAAATCAAAATAGGATGCACATGATAAATGGTAGCGAATTGAGGAATGCAGTTGAACAGAGCGATCTAGGAATAACTTTGCATAGTTCCCTGGTGGTAGATAGGGTGGTAAAGAAAGCTTTTGGTGTGCTGGCCTTTATAAATCAGAGCATTGAGTATAGAAGTTGGGATGTAATGTTAAAATTGTACAAGGCATTGGTGAGGAGAATTCCGGAGTATGGTGTACAATTTTGGTCGGCAAATTATAGAAAAGATGTCAACAAAATAGAGTGAGTATAGAGGAGATTTACGAGAATGTTGCCTGGGTGGGGGGGTGGGGGGGTGGGGGGGTGGTTGCTTTCTGTTGCGCTAGTATGGGTGTTGCGTGCCAAAGGTACTGGTTTCCAGAGGGCTGGTATAGACATTGTGGGCCGAATGGATACTTGGGCTGGCAACCAACTGTTCCAATGATTATAAAAGACAAGCCAAGGCAAACAATTGGGCTGCAGCCACCTGACAACCAAAATCCATTTTGTGAACACAATCTCTTTTAAAAGGCAAGGCAAACAATTTGGCTGCAGCCACTGAACAACCAAAATGCATTTTGTGAACACAAACTTTTTAAAAAGGCGAGACAAACAATTTGGCTGCAGCCACCCGACAACCAAAATTCATTTTGTGAACACATACTTTCAAAAAAGGCAAGGCAAACAATTTGGCTGCAGCCACCTGTCAACCAAAATCCATTTTGTGAACAAACTCTTTAAAAAGTCGAGGCAAACAATTGGGCTGCAGCCACCTGTCAACCAAAATCCATTTTGTGAACACAATCTCTTTAAAAAGGCGAAGCAAGCAATTGGGCCTCAGCCACCTGACAACCTAAATCCATTTTGTGAACACAAACTCTTAAAAAAAGGTGACGGAAACAATTGGGCTGCATCCACCTGACAACCTAAGTCCATTTTGTGAACACAAACTCTTAAAAAAAGTGAGGGAAACAATTGGGCTGCAGCCACCTGACAACCAAAATTCATTTTGTGAACACAAACGTTTTAAAAATTCGAGGCAAACAATTGGGCTGCAGCCACCAAGCAACCAAAATCCATTTTGTGAACACAAACTCTTTAAAAAGGCGAAGCAAACAATTGGGCTGTATCCACCTGTCAACCAAAATCCATTTTGTGAACACATTTTTAAATAAAAGGCGAGGCAAACAATTGGTCTGCAGCCACCTGACAACCAAAATCCAATTTGTGAAAACAAACTTTAAAAAAATACGAGGCAAACAATTGGGCTGCAGCCACCAGACAACCAAAATTATTTTTTGTGAACACAAACTCTTCAAAAAGGTGAGGCAAACAATTGGGCTGCAGCCACCA
The DNA here is from genome assembly GCA_963514005.1 of Raja brachyura. Next base: position 47,691,598 of record OY740786.1, on the reverse strand, counting down.
GACAACCAAAATCAATTTTGTGAACACAAACTTTTTTTAAAAGACGAGGCAAACAATTGGGCTGCAGCCACCAGACAACCAAAATCCATTTAGTGAACAAACTCTTTAAAAAGGCGAGGCAAATATTTGGGCTGCAGCCACCAGACACAATGTAAACACAATATTTTTTTAAAAAGTTGAGGCATCAATATGGTTGCAGCCACCTGACAATCAAAATCCATTTTGTGAACCCATTTAAAAAAAAAAATAGGTGATGCCATCAATTGGGCTGCAGCCACCAGACAACCAAAATCCATTTTGTGAACATAAACATTTTTAAAAAGGGAGGCAAACAATTGGGCTGCAACCATCCGACAACCAAAATCCATTTTCTGAACACAAACTCAAATAAAAAGGCGAGGCAAACAATTGGGCTGCAGCCAACTGTCAACCAAAATCAATTTTGTGAAAAAACGCTTTAAAACGTCGAGGCAAACAATTGGGCTGCAGCCACCTGACAATCAAAATCCATTATGTGAACACCATTTTTTTTAAAAAGGCAAGACAAACAATGGGGCTGCAGCCACCTGACAACCAAAATTCATTTGGGAACAAAAACATTTTGAAAAGTCGAGGCAAACAAATGGGCTGCAGCCACCAGACAACCAAAATTCATTTTTGTGAACACAAACTCTATAAAAAGGCGAGGCAAACAATTGGGCTGCAGCCACCTGTCAACCAATATCCATTTTGTGAACAGACTCATTAAAAAGGCGAGGCAAACAATAGGGCTGCAGCCACCTGACAACCAAAATTGATTTTTTGAACACAATATTTAAAAACAAAGTCGAGGCAAACAATATGTTTGCAGCCCTGACAATCAAAATCCATTTTGTGAACCCAATTTTTTTTTAAATAAGCGAGGCAAACAATTGGGGTGTAGCCACCAGATAACAAAAATCAATTTTCTGAACGCAAACTTTAAAAAGGCAAGGCAAACAATTGGGCTGCAGCAACCTGTCAACCAATATCCATTTTGGGAACAAACTCATTAAAAAGGCGAGGCAAACAATTTGGCTGCAGTCACCTGACAATCAAAATCCACGTTGTGAACACAAACCTTTTAGAAAAGGCGAGGCAAATAATTGGGCTGCAGCCACCTGTCAATCAAAATCCATTTTGTGAACAAACTCTTTAAAAAGTCGAGGCAAACAATTGGGCTGCAGCCACCTGACAATCAAAATCCATTTTGTGAACACAATTTTTATTTAAAAGACGAGGTAAACAATAGGGCTGGAACCACCTGAGAACCAAAATTCATTTTGTGAACACAAACAATTTGAATAGTCGAGGCAAATAATTCGGCTGCAGCCACCCGACAAACAAAATTCAGTTTGTGAACACAATTCTTTAAAAAGGCGAGGCAAACAATTGGGCTGCAGCCACCTTACAACCAAAATTAATTTTGTGAACACAAACTCTTTAAAAAGGTGAAGCAAACAATTGGGCTGCAGCCACATGACAACCAAAATTCATTTTGTGAACACAAACTTTTTAAAAAGAAAGTAAACAATTTGGCAGCTGCCACATCAAAGGGACTCACGGTGGAGTAGACGTACATTCAGTGTTATTCACAGCTCAGAAAGTCATGATCCTCTCGCTTCCTGGGTCTAGCAGAGACTGAGTGAGGCATGACACTTCCGGGATTTATAGTCCCTCCCCCCCTCCCCCCTGCCGCCAGAGGAGGCGGCAGAGAGAACCGAGAGAATGGGAAATGTTTTAAATCATTATTATCTTTCTCATTGTTCCTAGATGGGAAAAGTCCCCTGGTCCAGGAAGGCAGAGGGGGGCTCTGAACGAGGTGGCCTAAAATAATGGCCTTAAGTGATGGCGTTCTCTTGGAAATTGCAGCACACTGGGCCAAAAGTGGTCAAGATCAGATTTTTAGTAATGTAGATGAGAGGAAACTTCTATGCTCAGAGAGTGGTAGCTGTGTAGAATGAGCTTCCAGTGGAAGTGGGGAGGCAGGTTCGATTTTATCATTTAAAAATAAATTGGATAGTTATATGCACGGGAAATGAATGGAGGGCTATGGTCTGAGTGCAGGTAGATGGGACTAGGCGAGAATAAGTGTTTGGCACAGACTAGAAGGGCCGAGATGGCCTGCTTCCATGCTGTAATTGTTATATGGTTATATGGTTATATGTTATATGGTTATATGGTCTAAGTCACTAGAATAAGTGACTTAGGTCCTCTTCTTGAGGACCTAGTCACTTAGATTAATGTGTTGTTTTGGGAAACCTGCCATAGATTTGACTACAGACACAGACATCCTGAGGGGGAAAAGACAAGTCTGCAATGCTGCCAAGGACAAACAACCTGACTTTTACTGAAAAGAAGACCTAAAGCAATATCTGTCAAATAGTATTTATGCCACTGGCAACTAGATGGGAGAAGACTGTAAATCACAAACACCAGCTGGAAGAGGATAAACCTGGTGCTCGGTGGTGCAAGGGGAGGAATTACGTAATGTCTATAGCACATAATGTTTAGTGGATGAAAATGATTGCCTTCTTAAGCAGATCAATGTACTGAGACTGAACATGGAAGTTCACAAATTACAGCTTTTGTGATTGGACTCAGAAAATAAGTATTTGACAAAGAAACTGTGAGACTACACAAAACTAGCTTCTAAGAGAATCATATTTTGGGGATGTTAAAATAAATAGTTTACACAAGCTTACTGGATAATTTACAAGATATCTTTTTTGTATGGTCATCTTATCTGAAAGATAGAGCAGCAACATTGTACAATTCAAAATAATGAGTTCACACCAGTGAAATTGAGGCTTTTCATCTTTTTTTTAAAACAAAAATTATTTAAATCAATTATTCATAAAAATAATATTTACAATACAAAACAATACCCACCATCAAAGAGAAAATACCACACGAAAAAAAAAATCATTTTTAATCAAATTCTTCCGTTTTCATTAACAGCTAACATTGTCTTTAGGTTATTTAAAAATAAAAATCACCATTATCATCGTGGGGGGTGGGATAGGGGGGAACTTTCATTTAAAAAAAAAATTCTCATTTTCATTGTGTGGGGGTGGGGGGGGGGGGGGGGGGGGGTGGGGTGGGATGTGCGGTAGGTTTCATTTAAAAAAATGATTTTCATTGTGGGCTTTGCGATAGGGGAGACCAGAGGAGGGGGTAAGGGAGGGGAGGGAGGGGAAAGTGGGGAAGGTGAAGAGGGAGAGTGTGGGAGGAGGGGAGGGTGGGGGAGGTGAGGAGGGAGAGTGGGGGAGTGGGTTAGGGGTAGGTGAGACGTGGGGGTGCAGGGAGATTGAGGAAGAGGAGGAGAGTAGGGAGGGGAGAGGGGTTATGGAGGGAGGAAGGTGACTGAGGGTAGGGGAAAGGTGAGGGAGGGAGTGGGGAGGGGAGGAGGAAAGGGGAAAGAAGAGGGAGGATGAAGAGGAGGGGGAGGGAGTGCTGGGGGATGATGGGTGGATGGAGGAGGATAGCGGTAGGAAGAGGGATGGCAAGGCGCAGTTGATGGAGGGTTGCCATGACTCGCGTCACAACAGAAATCTCTGGTGTCACAATGGGAACCCCTCAGCCGCGCCTGCGCAGTTGGGGGCTATAGGTCAGTGGTGGAATATTGCCTTGGGGGATGGGCCCAACAGGTCCGCACCTGGTCTAGTAAAACATTAAACAGTAATAATAAAACATTATTGATTGATCATTATTGAAAACCACTGGTTATCCTAAATTTCTATAGTGCTTACATCAGAGTTGCAATTCATAACTAAGTATGCATTGTGGAAATGCAAATGACTTGTCTACATATTGGGATGAAAATATATCTACTAACTTCCCAACATTGCCAGAAGCTAGATAGAGCTGGAGTGGAAGCTTGGTGAATGTGGTCACCATATCTGATTTCCCCACCCTCGCTCTTACTTTCATATACTTCCAGCCTCCAGACTTGCCATTCTAAGCATGTTGCCAGACTTTGATTCCTACATCCTCTTCGATGTAGTTTAGTTTAGAAACAAGCCCTTTGGCCCACCGAGTCCGCACCGACCAGCGACCCCCACACATTCACACTATCTACACACACTAGTGACAATTTTTACACTTACGCCAAGCCAATTTACCTACATCCTGTGCAGCGTCGGAGTGTGAGAGGAAACCGAAGATCTCGAATAAAACCCACGCAGTGAGTGTACAAACTTTGTACTGGCAACACCCGTAGTCTGGACCAAACCCGGGACTCCGGTGCTGCAAGCGCTGTAAGACAGCAACTCTACCATTGTGCCACCATGCCACAATACACATGTAGTGCAAGCCTCTATCATCAAGATGCTGGTCTTCATCCCTGTGATGCTGCATTGATTATTACAATGCCCAATAATCAGTCCAATATTGGACTTGGGTTCTTTAGCTGCACTAAAAAGATCAGCTGTATGAATAAACAGTCCAAGGAAATGCTTTCTGAAAGATAACCTCTCTTCATTAGAAGTCACAGGTTATAGTAGTATTTTCAGCAACTCTATGCTATTTAGGGGCCTGGGAGACCAAAACTATAAGTAGAGCAACAGAGTTGAAGATTGTGAAGGTCTCGACCCGAAATGTTACCTATTCCTTTTCTCTAGAGACGCTGCCTGACCTGCTGAGTTACTCCAGCATTTGTGTCTATTCAATTGGACTTGATTGATTTGGTGTCAATTGTGTTATTGCCAAATGTATAGGATTTAAGATGGCGGCCCAATTCTCAAGATAGAAGGTTCTTAAATAATGTGGTAAAGAGATTATGGGTCTCTTCTGAGAGAAATAGACACTGTCAGGAAAATAATGTAAAGACATGCTTGCATAAGAGCAGATAGTCATCAGATTCAGCGCAGCAAGGAATAGTGTTTGTTGAGTGTTCACAATCAAGTATTGATTGATTAAATCAAAAGGATGTTTTGTTTTGAAATCACTCTTACATTTACCAGAAGCAAAGGTCTGAAGCAAAAGCAAAGGGGAGAGCAGTTAAAAAGGAGAGGCAAAGCACAGGCAGACTTCACTCAGTCTTCCCGTGGATTTTGAAGCAACAGCAACAAAGAGAAGCAGGAGAAAGCACTGATTGGCTCTAGCCCAAGTGGGAGGAGAGTTCTCAGTGAGTCAGAGGGGGAGAGCAGTTCCTCAAAACTGAGGAATTTGGTTTGTAAATTAGGCAATTGAACAGTCAATATAAGCAAGGCAGCTCTTGGGGAGAGGCAGTGAGGGAGTGGTCTTGTGAGGGAAGTGCCCTGTGAGTAAAGTGTGAGTCTTTGGCTCGAGAGTCTTCGGCGAGGAGGCTGCGCAAAATACTGGATAGGGCGAGACCGAGGCAAAAGAAGATGTCAAGCAAGCTGATGCAGTGTGATGCTTGCAGTATGTGGGAGGTCAAGGACACTGCTGGTGCCTCTGGATGCTACAAATGTGAGAAGTGCATCCAGGTACAGCTCCTGAAGGACCGTGTTGGGGAACTGGAGAAACAAGTGGATGACCTCGGGTTCATTCGAGAAACTGAGTCGTTTCTCGACAAGTCCTTCAGTGAGATTGTTACACCCAAGGCACTAGAAGAGAGAAGGTGGGTGACGGTGAGAAAGGGAGGAAAACATGGGATGCAAAGGTCCCCGGGTGTTGTACCTCTTGTGAACAGGTTCACCCACGTGGAAGCTGCCGGGACAGAAGACGGTATCCCACTGAGCGGCGGACTGGCTTGCCAAACAAAAAGGGCTGATGAGCCAAACCCACAGAGGCCAAAGTCGGGCAACGCCATTGTAGTTGGAGACTCCATTGTGAGAGGTACGGACAGGGGTTTTTGCGGCAACAGACGGGATTCCAGGATGGTGTGCTGCCTTCCTGGTGCCAGGATCCAGGATGTTACGGACAGAGTGCAGACAATCCTCAAGGGCGAAGGTGACCAGCCGGAAGTGGTCGTGCATGTTGGCACAAATGATGTTGGAAAGAAGGAGATGAATTTTTTGCAGCGGGACTTCAGAGAGCTCGGAAAAATGCTGAAAAGCAGGACTTCCAGGGTTGTTATCTCCGGTTTGCTTCCAGTTCCTCGTGCTGGCGAGAGCAGGAACAGGGAGATATGGGACCTGAATGTGTGGCTGAGGAACTGGTGCAGGGGGCAGGGATTTAGATTCTTAGATCACTGGGATTCTTTTTATAGTAAGGGGGAACTGTACAAAAGGGACGGATTGCATCTTAACAGGTGGGGGACCAGCATTCTGGCCGGCAGGTTTGCCACTGCTACACGGATGGTTTTAAACTGAATAAGGGGGGTGGGGTATCAAATGGGATAGTCGAGGACGGAGTTAGAGGGAAAGAGAGTAAAGCGATGGTTAATGACCCCAGAATTAACGGGGAAGAAAGCTCACAAAGGGATAGGAGAGTATGGCCAAGTGTAATAGGGATCGATGTGAAAGGGGCCACTTGTCAACATCATTGTATAAGGAGTAAGAGTGTTGTAAAAACAAGCCTGAAGGCTTTGTGTCTCAATGCGAGGAGCATTCGTAATAAGGTGGATGAGTTGAAGGTGCAGATAGCGATTAATGACTATGCTATAGTTGGAATCACGGAGACTTGGCTCCAGGATGACCAAGGTTGGGAGCTGAACATCCAGGGATATTCAATATTCAGGAGGGATAGACGAAAAGGAAAAGGAGGTGGGGTAGCGTTGCTGGTGAGAGAGGAGATTAATGCAATAGAAAGGAAGGACATTAGCGTGGAGGATGTGGAATCGATATGGGTAGAGCTGCGAAACTCTAAGGGGCAGAAAACGCTAGTGGGAACTGTGTACAGGCCACCTAACAGTAGTATTGGAGTTGGGGATGGCATCAAACAGGAAATTAGAAATGCGTGCAACAAGGGTAACACGGTTATAATGGGTGACTTCAATCTGCATGTAGATTGGGTGAATCAAATTGGCAGGGGTGCTGAGGAAGAGGATTTCCTGGAATGTATGCGGGATAGTTTTCTCAACCAACATGTGGAGGAACCAACGAGAGAGCAGGCTATCCTAGACTGGGTATTGAGTAATGAGGAAGGGTTAGTTAGCAGTCTTGTTGTGCGTGGCCCCTTGGGCAAGAGTGACCATAATATGGTTGAGTTCTTCATTAGGATGGAGAGTGACAAAATTAAGTCAGAAACAAGGGTTCTGAACTTGAACAAAGGTAACTTTGAAGGTATGAGATGTGAATTGGCCAAGATAGACTGGCAGGTGATTCTTAAAGGGTTGACAGTGGATGTGCAATGGAAGGTATTTAAAGACTGCATGGATGAAGTACAAAAGTTGTTCATACCAGTTTGGCAAAAGAATAAATCGGGGAAGGTGGTGCATCCATGGATAACAAGGGAAATCAGGGATAGTATAAAAACAAAAGATGAGGCATACAAATTTGCCAGAAAAAGCAGCCTACCGGAGGACTGGGAGAAATTCAGAATCCAGCAGAGGAGGACAAAGGGCTTAATTAGGAAAGGGAAAATAGATTATGAAAGGAAACTGGCAGGGAACATAAAAACTGACTGCAAAAGTTTTTATAGATATGTAAAGAGAAAGAGACTAGTTAAAACAAATGTTGGTCCCTTGCAGTCAGAAACAGGTGAATTGATCATGGGGAACAAGGACATGGCAGACCAATTGAATAACTACTTTGGTTCTGTCTTCACTAAGGAAGACATAAATAATCTGCCGGAAATAGCAGTGGAACGGGGGTCAAATAAGATGGAGGAACTGAGTGAAATCCAGGTTAGCCGGGAGGTGGTGTTGGGTAAATTGAACGGATGGAAGGCCGATAAATCCCCAGGGCCAGATAGTCTGCATCCCAGAGTACTCAAGGAGGTAGCCACAGAAATAGTGGATGCATTAGTGATAATTTTTCAAAATTCCTTAGATTCTGGAGTAGTTCCTGAGGATTGGAGGGTAGCTAATGTAACCCCACTTTTTAAAAAAGGAGGGAGAGAGAAAGCGGGGAATTACAGACCAGTTAGTCTAACATCGGTAGTGGGGAAACTGCTAGAGTCAGTTATTAAAGATGGGATAGCAGCGCATTTGGAAAGTGGTGAAATCATTGGACAAAGTCAGCATGGATTTACGAAAGGTAAATCATGTCTGACAAATCTGATAGAATTTTTCAAGGATGTAACTAGTAGAGTGGATAAGGGAGAACCAGTGGATGTGTTATATCTAGACTTTCAGAAGGCTTTCGACAAGGTCCCGCATAAGAGATTAGCATACAAACTTAAAGCACACGGTATTGGGGGTTCAGTATTGATGTGGATAGAGAACTGGCTAGCAGACAGGAGGCAAAGGGTAGGAGTAAACGGGTCCTTTTCAGAATGGCAGGCAGTGACTAGTGGGGTGCCGCAAGGCTCAGTGCTGGGACCCCAGCTATTTACAATATATATTAATGATTTGGACGAGGGAATTCAATGCAACATCTCCAAATTTGCAGATGATACCAAGCTGGGGGGTATAGTTAGGTGTGAGGAGGATGCTTGGAGGCTGCAGGGTGATTTGGATAGGCTGAGTGAATGGGCAGATGCATGGCAGATGCAGTACAATGTGGATAAATGTGAGGTTATCCACTTTGGTGGCAAAAACATGAGGGTAGACTATTATCTGAATGGTGGCAGATTAGGTAAGGGGGAGATGCAACGAGACCTGGGTGTCATGGTACACCAGTCATTGAAAGTAGGCATGCAGGTGCAGCAGGCAGTGAAGAAAGCAAATGGTATGTTAGCATTCATAGCGAAAGGATTTGAGTATAGGAGCAGGGAGGTTCTACTGCAGTTGTACAGGGTTTTGGTGAGGCCACACCTGGAGTACTGCGTACAGTTTTGGTCTCCAAATCTGAGGAAAGACATCCTTGCCATAGAGGGGGTACAGAGAAGATTCACCAGACTGATTCCTGGGATGTCAGGACTTTCATATGAGGAAAGATTGGATAGACTCGGTTTGTACTCGATGGAATTTAGAAGATTGAGGGGGGATCTTATAGAAACCTACAAAATTCTTAAGGGGTTGGACAAGCTAGATGCTGGAAGATTGTTCCCGATGTTGGGGGAGTCCAGAACAAGGGGTCACAGTCTAAGGATAAGGGGGAATTCCTTTAGGACCGAAATGAGGAAAACATTCTTTACACAGAGAGTGGTGAGTCTCTGGAATTCTCTGCCACAGAAGGTAGTTGAGGCCAGTTCATTGGCTATATTTAAGAGGGCGTTAGATGTGGCACTTGTGGCTAAAGGGATCAGGGGGTATGGAGAGAAGGCAGGTACGGGATACTGAGTTGGATGATCAGCCATGATCACATTGAATGGCGGTGCAGGCTCGAAGGGCCGAATGGCCTACTCCTGCACCTATTTTCTATGTTTCTATGTTTCTATGTCTCCATAGTAAATTATGATTACTTGGGGAAAGTGCTGTCAGAAGTAATTGATGCACCTTTTGGCTTTCTATTGATTAGGAAATGATAACTGAACCTCTGTATGTGCTTTGTACAAGAAGTATGTATAGAATGCAGCTATACGGTGATCGGGCCCCTCTCCCTCCTGGAGATGAAAGATTGATTGAATGAAAAAGCTTCTGTTTGACCGGAGTATAGATCTATGCGATTGATTCTTTGGCTGCACAATATTAACCATTCCGCTAGTTATGAAATTGTTGGTAGTTATTTCTGAGGGATGTAGAACTTAAGCTGAACTATAGTTCAGTTCACGTTGCTATGCTTCCATAGAGAAGAAAATGTGATCTTGTAAAAAACAGACACATTAAAAAATGCTCTTGATCAATTCTCCTTCCAGAGACATACATCAGAACTAAGTAAACCAATTTTCAGATGGCAGAATGTCATATTAAGCCAATTCAAAAGGTTTGAAGAATACTTGTATACCAACCAACTGTGCTATTTTAAGTGCAAGAAGATTGCTAAAAATTCCAGGAATACATCTCTTCCTGTGAAGGATCTGAAGGACCTTAATTCTCAATCCAGTCCATGTGATTCTGAAACCAGTTTGTGATATTTTGCTGCAACTAAAAATGAGATACGATAAATGAACACTTTATATTTGAATAAAGATATGCACGGATCCAATTAATTTAAAAACAAAATATTTAAATAACACCAAAACAAATCAGCAATATCACATTACCAATATAACCAGCATAGTCTCATGATATTTCTCTCAAATAGAATCCACTGTTCAATAAGAAGCTTTTACACCATTATGCTTTTGGTGACATTTTTGCTAAAGGGTGATCTTATAGAGGCATATGAAATCATGAGGGGAAGAGAGAACATGCATACATTGTGACTTTCTCCCAGGATAGAGGATTCAAGAAATACAGGGCATAGGTTTCAGATGAATGGGTGAAGAATTAATGGGAATCTGAGGGAAGTTTTATTCATATGGAAGGGGGTGGATATATTGAGCAAGCCACTGGAGGATATAGTTGAGACAGGTGCAATAACAACATGTAAAACACATTTGGACAGGTACATAGATTGGAAAAGCTCAGAGGTATATGGTGTACAATTTTGGTCGCCCAATTATAGGAAGGATGTCAACAAAATAGAGAGGATACAGAGGAGATTTACTAGAATGTTGCCTGGGTTTCAACAGCTAAGTTTCAGAGATAGGTTGAATAAGTTAGGTCTTTATTCTCTGGAGCGCAGAAGGTTAAGGGGGGACTTGATAGAGGTCTTTAAAATGATGAGAGGGATAGACAGAGTTGATGTGGACAAGCTTTTCCCTTTGAGAATGGGGAAGATTCAAACAAGAGGACATGACTTTAGAATTAAGGGACAGAGGTTTAGGGGTAACATGAGGGGGAACTTCTTTACTCAGAGAGTGGAAGCGGTGTGGAATGAGCTTCCAGTGGAAGTGGTGGCGGCAGGTTCGTTGGTATCATTTTAAAATAAATTGGATAGGCATATGGATGAGAAGGGTATGGAGGGTTATGGTATGAGTGCAGGCAGGTGGGACTAAGGGAAAAAAGTTGTTTGGCACGGACTTGAAGGGCCGAGATGGCCTGTTTCCATGCTGTAATTGTTATATGGTTATATGGTTAATTCGATAGAAATTGGACTGGCTTAGATTGGGCATCTTGGATGAATTCTAAAGGACTTTAATAAACAATATTTAAAATATATGTTTGCATTATGAGTTACTGCAACATTTTGTGTTTTCTTTATGCAAACCATCGTCCCTTGTTTCTACATAAAGTTCAATGAAACTGGATTTAATCTCCATTATGCCATGGCAAATGCTTTGATTGCCTGGAATCCCACCAAGTAATGAGTTGTTTTTTAAAGATAATGGGTCTCGATCCAATATTTAAAATACATGTTCGCATTATGAAAATTAATTACTTATAGCCTTTTTTTCTGTCTTTGTCTTCCATGTAATGATAGGGTGACAGGAGATACTGTCAAGATGAAAAGCCTTTGGGGTTACATCCGCACCCTGGTGGTATTAGAAAGGGACTACATGCCCTAGGGGATTTCCGGGACCGCTGGGCACAGCAGGGAGTGGAATCCATCCTTAACAAGGATTGTAATATAGTTGTTTAATTTTCAGTATGTTGATGTTTGAGAATATTCTTAACTACCATTTTTAATGTAATTGAGATTCGGGATCCCATGGTGACCTCATTGTGATGTCAAATGCAGCTGATGGGCAGGGCAAGTGGAAAAGTGATGTTTGTAAAGTCTAAAATGTCAATAACTTGTAAAATATAACGTAAATGTGAACAAAACTTGTTTCTTTTACATCCCAGGACAATGGTGAGTAAGGTAAACCAAAAATTGCAGTGCTATTGTGTACCATTTTGGCAGGGTTTTGGAATATCATGCACACGCAAACAAACAAGATGAGAGTTTTAGTAATATACTAGACTAGGTGGGACCCGTTGCGAGCCAGCTTCACAAGGGAAGGTTGGTCCCCCAACGCAATATTCCACCTCTCCACCAATTCCAGTATTGCTGGCCAGTGTTGGGGGTGGGCTTTCTGGAGCGCTAGCATGGGTGTTTTGGGTCAAGTCATGTCAAGCATAGTAAGTGCAGGGCAAAAACTCAATTTCAATCCATTTCAAGTCAAGTCAATCAATTTCAAGTCAAGTCAATACATTTCAAGTCAAGTCAAGTCAAGCCAACCCATTTCAAGTCAAGTCAAGTCAATCCATTTCAAATCAAGTCAATCCATTTCACGCCAGGTCAAGTCAACTCAATCAATTTCAAGTCAATTCAAGTCAAGTCAATCCATTTCAAGTCAAGTCAAGTCAATCCATTTAAAGTCAAGTCAAGTCAATCCGTTCCAAGTCAATCCATTTCAAATCAAGTCGATCCATTTCAAGTCGTCGATCCATATCAAGTCAAGCCAAGTCAGGTTAATCTATTTCAAGTCAAGTCAAGTCAAGTCAATCAATTTCAAGTCAAGTCAATCCATTTCAAGTTAAGTCTAGTTGTCAATAGACAATAGACAATCAGTACCCTGTTCCTGCCTTCTCCCCATGTCCCCTGACTCTGCTATTTTTAAGAGTCCTATCTAGCTCTCCCTTGAAAGCATCCAGAGAACCTGCCTCCACTGCCCTCTGAGGCAGAGAATTCCACAGACTCACCACTCTCTGTGAGAAAAAGTGTTTCCTCGTCTCCCTTCTAAATGGCTTACTCCTTATTCATAAAACTGTGGCCCCTGGTTCTGGACTCCCCCATCATCGGGAACATGTTTCCAGCCTCCAGCTTGTCCAAACCCTTAACAATTTTATATTTTCAATGAGATACCCTCTCATCCTTCTAAATTCCAGAGTGTACAAGCCCAGCTGCTACATTCTCTCAGCATATGACAGTCCCGCTATCCCGGGAATTAACCTTGTAAACCTACGCTGCACTCCCTCAATAGCAAGAATATCCATCCTCAAATTAGTGGACCAAAACTGCACACAATATTCCAGGTGTGGTCTCACTGGGGCTCTGTACAACTGCAGAAGGGCCTCTTTGCTCCTATATTCGATTTGTCTTGTTATAAAGGCCAACATGCCATTCGCTTTCTTCACTGCCTGCTGTACCTGCATGCTTACTTTCATAGACTGATGTACAAGGACCCTCAGATCCCATTGTACTTCCCCTTTTCCCAACTTGACGCCATTTAGATAGTAATCTGCCTTTCTGTTTTTGCTACAAAAGTGGATAACCTTACATTTATCCGCATTAAACTTCATCTGCCATGCATTTGCCCTCTCCCCCAACCTGTCCAAGTCACCCTGCATTCTCATAGCATCCTCCTCACTGATCACTGCCATGCAGCTTTGTGTCATCTGCAAATTTGCTAATGCTACTTTGAATCCCTTCATCCAAATCATTGATGTATATTGTAAATAGTTGCGAACCCAGCACCGAGCCTTGCGGTACCCCACTAGTCACTGCTTGCCATTCTGAAAGGGGCTGGATAATCCCTACTCTTTGTTTCCTGCATGCCAACCACTTCTCTATCCACGTCAGCACTCTACCCTCTATACCATGTGTCCTAATTTTGCCCACTAATCTCAAAGCTGGGGCGTTATCAAATGCTTTCTGAAAGTCCAGGTACACTACATCCACTGGCTCTCCCTTGTCCATTTTCCTAGTTACATCTTTAAAAAGTTCCAGACGATTAGTCAAGCATGATTTTCTCATGCTGATTCGGACCGATCCAGTTACTGCTATCCAAATGTTCGGATATCTCATCTTTTATATTTGATTCCAGCATCTTCCCCACCACCGATGTCAGGCTAACTGGTCTATAATTCCAAGTTTTCTCTCTCCCACCTTTCTTAAAAAGTGGGATAACATTAGCTACCCTCCAATCCACAGAAACTGATCCCGAGTCTATAGAACATTGGAAAATTATCACCAATGCATACAGGATTTCTAGAGCCACTTCCTTAAGTACCCTGGGATGCAGACCATCAGGCCCTGGGGATTTATCATCCTTCAATCCCATCAGTTTATCCAACACCATTTCCTGCCTAATGTGCAGTTCCTCCATCACCCCATATTCTCTGGCCACTACTATATCAGGAAGATTGTTTGCGCCCTCCTTAGTGAAGACAGATCCAAAGTACCTGTTCAAATACCTTGTTCGCCATAATAAATTCACCTTTTTTGGTCTTCATGGGTCCAACTTTGGTCTTAACTAATTTTGTCCTCTTCACATACCTAAAGAAGCTTTTCCTATCCTGCTTTATATTCTTGGCTAGCTTACCTTCGTACCTCATCTTTTCTTCCCGTATTGTCTTTTTGGTTAGCTTCTGTTGTGCTTTAAACATTACCTAATCCTCTTGCTTCCCGCTCATCTTTGCTACATTGTACTTCGCTTTAATTTTTATACTGTCCCTGACATCCCTTGTCAGCCATGGGCGTCGCTTTCTCCCCTTGGAATCTTTCTTCCTCCTAGGAATGAACTGATCCTGCACCTTCTGTATTATTCTTAGAAATACCTGCCATTTTTGTTCCACTGTCAACCCTGCTAGTGTATCTTTCCAGTCAACTTTCGCCAGCTTCTACCTCATGGCCCCATAGTCCCCATTATTCTGACACCTGACACCTCCGATTTACCCTTCTCCCTCTCCAATTGTAGATTAAACCTGACCATGTTATGGTCACTGCCTCCTAATGGCTCATTAACCTCGAGGTCCTTTATCAAATCCGGTTCATCACATAACACTAAATCCAGAATTGCCTTCTCCCTGGTAGGCTCCAATACAAGCTGTTCTAAGAATCCATCATGAAGGCACTCTACAAAGTCCTTGTCTTGGGGTCCAGTACCAACCTGATTTTCCCAGTCTACCTGCATGTTGCCCATAACAACCACAGCATTACTTTTGCTACATGCCAATTTTAACTCCTGATTCAACTTGCACTCTATGTCCAGGCTATTGTTTGGGGGTCTGTAGATTAGTCCCATTAGGATCTTTTTCCCTTACATTTCCTTAGTTCTATCCATACTGACTCCGTATCTCCTGTTTCAATGCCACCCCTTGCAAGGGACTGAATTTAATTCCTCACCAACAGGGCAGCCCCACCCCCTCTGCCCATCTGTATTTCTTTTTCATAGGAGGTATACCCTTGAATATTCAATTCACAGCCCTGACCCTGTTGCCCTCTGGCCATGTCCCAGTAATTCCCACAACTGAGCCTCAAGCTCGTCCACTTTATACCTTATTCTTCGAGCATTCATATACAACACTTTGATGTCCGTATTCACTTCTCGCACCGCTCACAATTACCCTGACATTATTCTGTTGTCCATTCTAGAGCTTTTAAAGTCAAATCAATCCAGTTCAAGTCAAGTCAATCCATTTCAAGTCAAGTCAACTCATCCCATTTTAAGTCAAGTCAATCCATTTCAAGTCAACTCAATCCATTTCAAGTCAATTCAAGTCAATCCATTTTAAGTCAAGTCAATCCATTTCAAGTCGTCAAGTCAATCCCTTTTGAAGTCCAATCAGGTCAATCAATTTCTAGTCAAATCAATCCATTTCAAGTTAAGTCAATCCCTTTCCAGTCAATTCAAGTTAATCTATTTCAAGTCAAGTCAATCCATTTCAAGTCAGGTCAATCCATTTCAAGTCAAGTCAATACATTTCAATGTTGTCAATCCATTTTAAGTCAAGTCAACTCAATCAATTTCAAGTCAAGTCAATTCATTTCAAGTCAAGTCAATCCATTACAAGTCAAGTCAAGTTACATCAAGTCATCCATTTCATGTCAAGTCAATCCATTTCATGTTAAGAAGTCAAGTCAATCCTTTACAAGTCAAGTCAATCTATTTCAAATCAAGTCAAGTCAATCCATTTCAAGTCAAGTCAATCCATTTCAAGTCAATCCATTTCAAGTTAATCCATTTCAAGTCAATTCAAGTCAATCCATTTCCAGCCAAGTCAATCCATTTCAAGTCGTCAAGTCAATCCATTTCAAGTGAAGTCAATCCATTTCAAGTGAATTCAAGTCAATCCATTTCAAGTCGTCAAGTCAATCCATTTCAAGTTGTCAAGTCAATCCATTTCAAGTCCAATCAGGTCAATCCATTTCAAGTCAAATCAATCCATTTCAAGTCAAGTAAATCCAGTTCAAGTCAAGTCAATCCATTTCAAGGTTGTCAATCCATGTCAAGTCAATTCATTTTAAGTCAAGTCAACTCAATCCATTTCAAGTCAAGTCAATTAATTTCAAGTCAAGTCAAGTTACATCAAGTCAATCCATTTCATGTCAAGTCAATCCATTTCATGTTAAGTCAAGTCAAGTCAATCCCTTACAAGTCAAGTCAATTCATTTCAAATCAAGTTAAGTCAATCCATTTCAAGTCAAGTCAATCAATTTCAAGTCAAGTCAATCCATTTCATGTCACACGCACACACCCTCCACCTCGCACACTCACACACCCAGTCTTCACCTCACACACACCCTCCACCCCAATGACTCACTCTCACTCTCTCACACACACACAGACAGCCCCAGACTCACACATACACACTCACACACTCACACACAGACTCACACACACCACACACAGTCACACAACATATATATATGACAGTAAACTTTCTTGAATCTACTCGCACAGCTGAGCGAGGCCTCTCCTCAGTGGGGCTTCCGCAATCAGCGGCACTTCCGCAATCAGTGTGATCTCTGCACTTAGTGGAACTTACGCAATCAGCGCGACCTGTCCACTTAGCCTAACTTACAGAAAGAGCGGAAACTGGATGAAACAAATTGGGTCTGAGAAACCATATTTTCCTCGCAAACACAGTGGGGATGAGAAACCATTTATTCCTCGCAAACACAGTGGGGGCTGAGAAACCATTTCTTCCTTGCAAACACAGTGGGAGCCGAGAAACCATTTCTTCCTTGCAAACACAGTGGGAGCCGAGAAACCATTTCTTCCTTGCAAACACAGTAGGGGCTGAGAAACCATTTATTCCTTGCAAACACAGTGGAGGCTGAGAAACCATTTCTTCCTTGCAAACACAGTGGAGGCTGAGAAACTATTTATTCCTTGCAAACACAGTGGGGGCTGAGAAACCATTTATTCCTTGCAAACACAGTGGAGACTGAGAAACCATTTATTGCAAGGACGTTAAGGGCTAACCAATCATCATTTATTGCAACCACATTGTGGGGTAACAAAGCATTTATTGCAAGCACATAAAGGGTTAACCAATCATCATTTATTGCAACCACATTGCAGGGTAACAAAGCATTTATTGCAAGCACATAAAGGGTTAACCAATCATCATTTATTGCAACCACATTGTGGGGTAACAAATCATTTATTGCAAGAACATAGTAGACTCACATTTCAGTAGACTCACAATTCAGTTGACTCACAGCAGAATCACAGTTGTGGCTCTCCCATCATGATCTTCCAGAGTGACTGACTCACATCCAGGCATCCAGAGTTTCA
Source organism: Raja brachyura (assembly GCA_963514005.1). The sequence goes on along the minus strand of OY740786.1, from coordinate 47,674,135 downwards.
TACTCCTGCCCCCTCCCCCCCCCCCAGAAGGGGTGGTACCTGTATCATATTGATTGACAGATGAGAGGACCAAACAGCTGATCTCAAGATTTTTTAAACATTCATAACTTTTTTACATTTTTCAGCAATCGGAAAAATCCTTGGGGCTGTGGCAGCGGAAGAGGACTGTGAGTAAGATGGCCAAAATTCATACCAATATATGGTAGTGTTTTTTCTAAAATCAATTAACAGCGTAGACAGGAAGTGGTCCAGATGAGACCTTTAGTTATATAGACCTGTCATTCCTAACTGTCACTGTATGTCATGTTGTATCACATGCGGGAGGAGCACCAAGACAAATTCCTTGTATGTGAATACTTGGCCAATAAACTTATTCATTCATTTATTCATTCATTCATTCAATGTTGAAAACAAATCTCCAGGTTTCTTGCACTTCCATCTAAAACTTGCCAGGAACACTGGGCACTCTGGAAGGAGCAGTGCATTATGCTTGCTGATTAGCAGCTATGGCTTCTGCAGATGACCTTCTTTCCATACCATTGGAAATGTACACTCAAAGTCACCCTAAATTGTATGATTAGTTGTGAGAAAACATGGTACTTCGTTCAACTCTTGCACACTTGATGACAGCACTTTGGCCATATTAGAGCAGAATTTTGCCATAGTCCTGCCTCTGTTTTCCAGATAGAAGTATCCTTAGTGAGTTAGTCAACATATAAAGATGCATGAATAAGATTTACGGTAGATGAAGTACAGACAGCAAAACAAAGATAGTTGTATAAAGAAAGAAATAAGGAGAAAGAAAGTTTTTGAGAAAAAAAGGAAAATAAACATTTCTTACAACAATTATCTATACTATTACTTAAACTCTCATCTTGACCACTTCCGGTCTGTGTTGTAATTACATTTGCTCAAAAACGATGCCCCATAGCGCTACGATTTTTCACCATCTTACTCACCATTCCCCTCTGCTGCAAGTCAAATGAGCTTTGTTCCAATCGTTGACATAGAACAAAAGTTATGAAGGTTTTAAAATTGTAAAAACCGCCCCTTCCAGAAAACCCACTGTCAATGACGCAGCAAAGAAAATAAAAAGCTGAAGGGGCCTAGTGTGTTAAGCAACCTGTGGGGAGTGCGCAACCCGTGGGGAGTGCACAGCCCGTGGAGAGCGCGCAACCCACGCAGAGTGTGCAGCCTGCAGGTAATGCATAGCCCACGGGGAGTGAGCAGCCTGTGGACTACTTCTGCGGCGACCAGCATGACCAGCCGGAAGCTGCTGAGGTGAACCAGAAGCCAGAGTGGGACCGGGATCTGCTGCATGAGGCCGAAAGCTGAAGGTGCAGGGTGAGCAGTCCGAGCTGCGTCTGCTGCGACCACCCCCCATCCCCACACCCCCTTCCCCCTCCCCCCCAACACCCTCTTCCCCCACCCCCTTATCCCTCATCCTCCTTTCTCCACACCCCACTTTCCCCACACCTGCCCCCTTTCCCCATACCCTCCCTTTCCCCACACCCTCCCTTTCCCCACACCCCCATTTCCCCACACCCCCTTTCCCCACATCCCCCTTTCCCCACACCCCCCCGTCCACACACCACCCTTCCCCATAACCCCCTCCCCATCCCCCTTCCCCCACCCTTTCTTTCCCCGCACTTTCACTCCTCAATCCCTCTGCTCTACAACTTTCCCCAGAGCCCTACCATTCACTGTGTGGGTCCTGCCATGTTAGACTTCCCAAAGTGCAGCATCTCACATTTTCTGTATTAAATTCCATCAACCATACCTTAGTCCACCTGGCACTGCTCATTTTTGTGGACTGGAGATATTATGTTGCAGTTATCATGAACTGACTTTATAGAAGCATTAATTTCAGTCACCTATCTAATCTGAATGAGATACATCCATTTCAATAGGCCAACAATCTGATAATCCAAAGAACTTGTGTTGTTTTTTTAAACTGCAGATACTGGAAGTCTGAGACAAACATAAAAAAATGTTGGAAAATCTCAAGTCAGGCAGAGAAGAGTCAAAGACCTGGTTGAATGTTTTAAGCATTTGCTATAGAAAATAACTTGCTGCTAAACACTCACACAACATCTGTAGAAAGAAAGTAGCAAGTGATGTAGCATATCTTTCTTCGTTCCTCAATATTCAATTCAATCCATCTGTGGATTACATAGAGCTTCTGTGAACATTTGTTTCTAGACCATCAATCAGCAAAAATTGTGTTTTCAGCTGAAGTGGTAAATATTGTGAGGAATGACCCGTGGGCTTGCCAATGAGGCACTCAGATTGATTTACAGGCAGTTAGAGGGTTTTGTTGGCTCGCAAACTCCAACATTTGTTCAAGGGAGAGTAAACTATAGGTCTACGCAACAAAATTATTTTTTTAAAAAAAGGTCAATGAACTATGATGAGCTACTAAAGGAGATTACACATACAAATTAAGGAGGGCTGGAGAGTATGTTGTGAAAGACTACTCTTGCCTAAGAATTCCTGATTCAAAATACTACTTGATGAAACATTGGGTCTGGGCCCAGGAGGAAGAATCATGCACGGGTAGGGCTGAATGTAAAGTTAAGTACAAATATGATCATAAAGTTAGATGTGAATAGGCTGCTTTTTGGGCACTGCATGTGGTGGCCCACTGTTATTTCTGATTAGCCTCCACCATGTCCTGCGAGAGAAAGAAAAGTGTGTAATTGAGTGTCTAGTTAATGTGCCTGACAAACATTACCTGCTCACAGTGTAGCCAGCTGAGAGCTATGAGGTCAAAATCAGTGTGTGAATATGAGTTGAAGTGCAAGAGTAATGGCTCTTGTGCACAGAGCAGTGCCTGGAGCTGGTGGCATTTGGAAAGGTCCTGCTGATAGATCATCTTTTGTCAGAGATCATTGACTTTCTTGTAGCACTTCATCCATATTGTTCGGGCTACATCCCTGACATTCAACCTCATTGCTATCTCCTCCCACTGCCTATTTGAAAAGGTCTTTTAAAACTTTGTTAAAATCTGAAAACCTCCAGTGCAGCATCCAAAATTCTTAGCTTTCTCAAACATCACTTATTTCTAGGGAAGAGTTATTTCCTGCTCTTCTACCTGTGAATGCTTGAGTCATAATGCATCCCCCATTTGAGAGATGCAAGCTGGCTTTAATTGGTGGCAGCAAGCTTTAGATACATGGGGCTCTGCCTATTTGAGCATTCAGTGAATAGTGCAGCTAGCTGTAGCTCTACACAGAATTTATTATGAGGACAAGCAGAAAAACTGCCTTCTTGAGTATGAATTGATGCTGTATATTATTTCTGGCAGAGTGGAGCAACTGTTAGAGTTCCCGCCTCACAGAGCTAGTGACCTGAACTTGGGTGCTGTCTGTATGGAGTTTGCACATTCTCCCTCGGACCGTGTAGGTTTCCTCCAGGTGCTCCGGTTTCCTCCCTTATCCCAAAGATGTAAGTGTTAGTAGGTTAATTGGCCTCTGCAAAATTCTTCCCAATGTATAGGCAATCGATGAGAAAGTGGGATAACATAAAACTAGCATGAGTGGTTGATTAGATGCTCGGCATGCACTCGTTGGGCCTGTTTCCATGCTGAAACGCTAAATTAAACTAAACATAATCTGCAAGCCTGGTTTAGGTGATTATTTAGTTTAGCCCAGAATGCTGATAGGCATGCAAAAAAATACATTTTCATTACCTGTAGTCACCCAAACAATTAATAGAGGTTGGACGATGGCACACCAGGAATGTGAAATTGAATACTGAAAATGCAAAGCTATTCATCAACCAAATAAGCAACATAGAACCCAGCCTGTAGGCAGAAAGGGGTGGGAATCCCTGTTGTGTTCAGTTTTTGTCTGAAAAGTGAGTGATGGGAAATTTGTTTTTGGATGTGATCTCCTGGGCTGAGAACTCTCAACATTTTGCCATCTACCAGGATGGCAGACGTGGTTTCTGAATGTTTGTGTCTCCTGGCGAAAAGTAATCACCAGACCATATGAATATACTCATCAAAGGTCTAATTAATTTCTTCAAGATCCCATAGGCAGAAAATTAGATGCGAGGCATTGGCAATTCCTGCACTTTGCACGTTGAAACTGAATAAAAGAATCCATCAGTGCATAATTTTTGGATAAAGTTTTGGATAAAAAAAATGAATTATGAGTTCAGCCACATAAGTAAAACTGATATTCTCTGCAGTAGGTTGTTGTTCATATATCATTAATGTTGATTTATGATGATAGGGAAGTCTTTTGTATGAAAATATGACTTTAGACTGAGTATTAAGAATAAAGCTGAAGGCTATGAATTATATTCCATTACACAAATGTTTTTGAAATTTGAATTTCTGACTCAATGGGATAATTATCAAGATCTTTGATCAAGTTAGAAAAATGTCACAATATTTGCCTGGCCTTACCGTGTTATTTTATATTATTATGTGGTTATGTCCAGCTACTTGATTGAACACAAGCATATTTATTCCTTCCATGTAACACTCATGTAAAATAATATGGGGTAATGTTGACATTGCTTAATTGTGTAAAGTGAATGATCATGGTAAATCTTGAACCGTTTCATGTCTACCATATGTCCATTGACTCTAATAATAGTGAGATATCCATAAATGTCCAAAGAAATGTAAAACAATCGTACAAATTGACTACCATTTGGTTTTCACCTATTTTAAAGTATCACCATGAAGCCAACAATAATTGTTATTACTTGCAGTCAAATGATGTGTTATTCTAAATTGTTTGATTAAATATGGACTATGATTCTTTTTTTTTGGTTTTAAATGCTCTTTTTTCTAATAATGTTAGCATTCAGCTTGCAGCACAGTGTGTTGGGAAAAAATAAATGGAAATGTCCTCTTGATATTGGGAAATGTTTTACATTTGGAGTGAAATATTTTCATTAACTCGTAGTTTTCCTCTGACATTATCCTTGGCATCATATGTTGTCTGAATTGTTTCAGTACTTCTATTTGTGCAAAGTAACATGCTTTGGAACTCTGTTCAGATTCAGAGAGTGATGTGCTGCTGAATCAATTTGATTCGATTCAATTCTTGTTTCTGCCTGACATTCTCTTGTAAACTGCAGATACTTTATTTTTTTCCTATATTGCAGTCGAAGATTAATTTGTTTTCTCTCTACCTTAGCTGATGCATTTCTTTGGTAGTTCAAAGACGCAAAAAAGGCTATGATTCCTGGTTGTCATACTGAATTAATATGGCCTCGAGTATAGGATTTACTGGTAGAATTTTATTCACATTTTCCAAAATAATTGATCAACAAGTCCTTTTGGTGTGTATTTCATACTGCTTCTCCTATTCGTTTTTGTTTTAGATGGAACATAGAAAAGTACAACACAAGAACACGTCCCTTCAGCCTATTATGTTTGTTATTGTTAACTGTTTGTTAAAAGCAGGAATGGGGTACTGATTTTGGTTGATCAGCCATGATACTTTTCAAAGGCAGTGCTGGCTCAAAGGGCCAAATGGCCTACTCCAGCACCTATTGTCTATGTTTCTATGTTATTAATATGATGCTTACTTATTTAGTAAATGATCCACATCCCTCTCTGTACATTCATGTGCCTAAAAGCCTCCTAATATTACTATCGTATTTGCATCCAAGATGTATTGATACAGTTTCAGAAATTTGGTTCAATGATGGAGAAAGAGTACATCATCAATTTACAAGTACAAATGAAATATATTAAAAAAAAAGAATAAAACAACAATAAAGCAATAAGAGAATTAGCTTAATTGTTGTACTTAAAAGCCAGATGATTCTCTCATCACATATTTTTTGAACAATCATCTAACTATCTTTTTAAATGTATAGCTCTTGGTATTTAACATTTCTAACACTTAATATGAATACAGTACATTCAGATTCAGACCCCTTCACCTTTTTCCATATTTTGTTACATTACAGCCTTAGTTTAAAATGGATTAAATTAATTTTCTCATCATCAATCTACACACAATGCCCCAGAATGAAGAAGTGAAAACAGGTGTTGAGAAATGTTTGCAAAGTATTTGAAAATAAATAACTGAAATATAACATTTACATAAGTATTCAGACCCTTTGCTATGACTATTGAGTTTAGGTTCATCCTGTTTCCATTAATTATCCTTGACATGTTTCTACAACTTGATTGGAGTCCACCAGTGGCAAATTAAATGGATTGGACATGATTTGGAAAGGCACACACCTCTCTATGTAAGGTCCCACAGTTGAAAACAAAGCCATGCAGACGAAGGAATTGTCCGTAGACCTCTGAGACAAGATTGTGTTGAGACACAGATCTGGGAAGGGTGTAAAATGATTTCTGCAGCATTGCAGGTCCTGAAGAGCATAGTGGACTCCATCATTCTTAAATGGAAGAACTTTGGAACCACCAGGACTCATAGAGCTGGCCGCCCGGCCAATCTGAGCAATCGTGGGAGAAGGGTCTTAGTCAGGGAGGTGACCAAGAAACTTCCAGAAGGACAACTATATCTGCAGTACTCCACCAATCAGGCCGTTATGGTAGAGTGGTCAGACGGAAGCCACTTCTCAGTAAAAGCCACATGACAGCTTGCTTGGAGTTTGCCAAAAAGCACCTAAATGACTTTCAGTCCTCGAGAAACACGATTCTCTGGTCTGATGAAACCAAGATTGAACCTGAATGACAAAAATCACGTCTGGAGGAAACCAGGCATCGCTCATCACCCGGCCAATACCATACCTACCGTGAAACATGGTGGTGGCAGCATCATGCTGTGTGGATGTTTTTCAGCCACAGGAACTGGGAGACTAGTCAGGATCGAGGGAAAGATGAATGGAGCAAAGTACAGAGAGATCCTTTATGAAAACCTGCTCCAGAGCATTCTGGACCTCAGACTGGTGCGAAAGGTTCACCTTCCAACAGAACAAGGACCCTAATCACACAGCCAAGATGATGCAGGATTGGCTTCATGACAAGTCAGTGAATGTCCTTGAGTAGACCAGCCAAAGCCTGGACTTGAACCCGATCGAACATCTCTGGAGGGATCTGAAAATAGTTGTGCATCGACCCTCCCCATCCAACTTGACAGAGCTTAAGAGAATCTGCAGAGAAGAATGGGATAAATTACCCAAATACAGCTGTGGCAAGCTTGTAATGTCATGCCCAAGAAGACTTGAGGCTGTAATCGCTTCCAAAGGTGTCTCAACAAAGTACTGAATAAAAGTACTTATGCAAATGTAATATTTCAGTTATTTCTTTTTAATTACTTTGCAAATTTTTCTAAACATCTGTTATCACTTTTTTAGTATGGGGTATTGTGTAGATGGATGATAAGAAATGAATCAAATCAATTTTAGAATAAGGCTCTAATGCAACAAAATATTGAAAAAGTGAAGTGGTCAGAATACTTTCTGAAGGCACTATATGTCCTTATTCTGTTTTGCAGTATGAACAGACTAAAAAAGTATGCCCTAAAAAAAATAAATTTAAAAAAAAACTCATTCTCACATGGATGAACAATAATTTCCTTCTCTTTGTTGCTTTAAAAAAAAGGTAAACAATATACCACAATTATTTTTAAAATATAATAGTAAGATTAAATGAGAACTTACCAGTTCAAAGTTTGATCCTTATTTTATGAGGAGTTACGTTGAGGGATTACGTGAAGAAGTCCCGCCAGGCGCATGCGTGTCGTACTTCAAAGCAGCGGCGTGGAAACACAGAAAACACATATAGCTGAAGTAACATAGTAAGGCTTTAAGAAGACTAGAACTACCAGATGATCTCTTAGATTATGATGGTGGTAGCCGAAGGCACGTAATCCCTCAACGTAATCCCTCATAAAATAAGGATCAAACTTCGAACTGGTAAGTTCTCGTTTAATCTTACTATTTTACTTCGGAGTCACGTGAGTGACTACGTGAAGATTTCAAAGCTCTGTGTTTACATGCCATAGATGGACTCCATACGACAACTGCTTTGGTTGACACAGTAATAATAATATATTGAACATTGCTTCAAATTATTCAATAACTATTTTTAATAATAATAATAATAACAAAACCCAGTAATAACCTCTCTATCCCAGGAGGAAATTACAAACAATGATATAAACAAAGCAAATGAATTAAACGGAACCCAAAACAGCATGCCCAAACCGTGGCACTGTCTGTACAGGTTTATCATAAAACTGTGAGAAAGTTGCTTCTCTAGACCATCCTGCAGCCGCGAGCATTTGGTCTAGTGGCACGTCCTGAGCCTTTGCCACGGATGTGGAAGCCACCATGGTGGAGTGAGATTTAAACACATGAGTGTCGACTCCAGCACAATTGAGAACCTGTTTCAACCATCCAGAAATAGGTTGTACTGACACTCTTTTATATGACTTTTTGTGACTAATAAACAGTCCTGTCTCAGAACCCCTGAGATGCCCCTGAGGGATCTGAGACTCAAGATATCGCTTTAAGTGTTTAACTACACATAACATTTGGTCAACAGGATATGCTTTAAACATCACCTTGGTTCCTGCCATCTTGAATTTTTTTGAAGAGGTTACTAGGGAAATTGATGAGGGTAATGCAGTGGATGTTGTCTATATGGATTTCAGTAAGGCCTTTGACAAGGTTCCCCATGGAAGGTTGGTTAAGAAGGTTCAATCTTTGGGTGTTAATAGCGGAGTAGCAAGATGTATTCAACAGTGGCTGAATGGGAGATGCCAGAGAGTAATGGTGGATGGCTGTTTGTCAGGTTGGAAGCTGTTGACCAGTGGGGTGCCTCTGGGATCTGTGTTGAGTCCACTGTTGTTTGTCATATACATCAATGATCTAGATGATGGGGTGGAAAATTGGATAAGTAAGTATGCAGGTAGTACTAAGATAGGGGGTGCTGTGGATAATGAAGTAGATTTTCAAAGTCTACAGAGAGATGTGGGCCATTTGGAAGAGTGGGCTGAAAGATGGCAGATGGAGTTTAATGCTGATAAGTGTGAGGTGCTACATCTTGGCAGGACAAATCAAAATAGGACGTACATGTAAATGGTAGGGAATTGAGGAATGCTGTGGAACAGAGGGATCTAGGAATAACTGTGCATAGTTCCCTGAAGGTGGAATCGCATGTAGATAGGGTGGTAAAGAAAGCTTTTGGTGTGCTGGCCTTTATAAATCAGAGCTTTGACTATAGGAGTAGGGAAGTAATGTTAAAATTGTACAAGGCATTGGTAAGACCAATTCTGGAGTATGGTGTACAATTTTGGTCACCTAATTATAGGAAGGATGTCAACAAAATAGAGAGAGTACAGAGGTGATTTACTAGAATGTTGCCTGGGTTCCAGCAACTAAGTTACAGAGAAAGGTTGAACAAGTTAGGTCTTTATTCTATGGAGCGCAGAAGGTTAAGGGGGGACTTGATTGAGGTCTTTAAAATGATGAAAGGGATAGGCAGAGTTGACGTGGATAAGCTTTTCCCATTGAGGGTAGGAAAGATTCAAACAAGAGGGCATGACATGAGAATTAAGGGACAGAAGTTTAGGGGTAACATGAGGGGGATCTTCTTTACTCAGAGAGTGGTGGCTGTGTGGAATGATCTTCCTGCAGAAGTGGTGGAGGCAGGATCGATTTTAACATTTAAAAGTAAAGTAGATAGGTATATGGACGGGAAGGAAATGGAGGGTTATGGTCTAAGTGCAGGTAGATGGGACTAGGGGAAAATAAATGGTCGGCACGGACTGGAAGGGCCGAGAAGGCCTGTTTCCGTGCTGTAATTGTTATATGGTTATATGGTTACAGACAAATGCGTAAATCTATTCGTAACAATTGCAATGTTTGTACACATTGTGCTGAAACCAGCGCCATAAGCATAACCACTTTCAGAGTTAACCTCTGCATTGACAACGACGTAATTGGAGCCCATTGCCGAAGCAGTGTGAGAACTACACTGATATCCCAGATTTCTGTATACCTGGGTTTAGGAGGGTTTTTGTTAAAAATTCCTCTCCTAAATCGGGATACTAACGGATGAGTCCCGACAGGCTGTTGTCCTGCGGACTGCCCTAAATAAGAGGACAAAGCACTCCTAGCACTGTTAATAGCACTATAACTCAAATGCTCATCAAAATGCAACTTAGCAAGGAAGTCCAACACATCACTTATGCTTGCAGTATGATAAGATAAATTTGACTGTACACAAAACATCGCCCATTTCTTTATATGAACCATATATTGTTTTTTAGTACTATTCCTCCAGGCTGCAGTGATAACCTCCATGGTCCTGTCCGACAATCCAAGGCCTTGGAATGGTCTGTTCAGAACTTGCAGCAACAATTTGATACGTTCATGTAATGGGTGACTTTCTCCTGTAACCAGATGCACCAACATATTACTGCAGCTGGGAACCATCATGAATGGCTGAACCATCATTCTGAGTACCAATGGGAACCATGGCTGTGTTGGCCAATCTGGGACCACCAAAACACCTGTGGTGGAGTCACGCTCTATTTTGGTTAACCATATAACCATATAACAATTACAGCACGGAAACAGGCCTTCTCGGCCCTTCCAGTCTGTGCTGACCATTTATTTTCCCCTAGTCCCATCTATCTGCACTCAGACCATACCCCTCCATTCCCTTCCCGTCCATATGCCTATCCACTTTGCTTTTAAATGTTAAAATCAATCCTGCCTCCACCACTTCTGCAGGAAGATCATTCCACACAGCCACCACTCTCTGAGTAAAGAAGTTCCCCCTCATGTTACCCCTAAACCTCTGTCCCTTAATTCTCATGTCATGCCCTCTTGTTTGAATCTTTCCTGCCCTCAATGGGAAAAGCTTATCCACGTCAACTCTGTTTATCCCTTTCATTATTTTAAAGACCTCAATCAAGTCCCTCAAACATTAACATTTCGTAATCAGACAAAATGGAGGGAAAGCATAAATGAATGATTGTCCCCAATGTAATGAAAAAGCATCCACAGCTACTGCTCCTGGATCTGGTTCCCATGAAACATATTTAGGAAACTGGTGATTCAGTCTGGATGCAAACAGATCAATATTTGGCAATCCAAATCGAGTGACAATTGTTGAAAAACTTTAGAATTGAACATCCATTCTACATTATCATTGAATTTTCGTGACCTTTGGTCTGCCACCACATTGTCTACCCCTGGCAGATAGATGGCCGAAACCCAAATGTTTCTTGAAATACACCAATGCCATATGAGATTAGCCATGCTGTCACATGAAACTGATCTCGCTCCTTCCATATGATTGATATATGCCACTGCCGTAGCTTTATCAATCTGGAGTTGAATGTGTAAATTATTCATTGTGGAGCAATATGCCTTTAACCCATAAAAATGCCCCCAGTAATTCCAAATAATTTATTCCTTTTGTGTGAAGAATCAAACTTTCTTGTTCATTCCATCTAGCTCCACAACTGGACTCAATGTCCGTAGCCCCCCCATCCGAGAGCACTCACATCAGTCAATAAAATCATTGAAGGTTCCTGCCCAAAATGTTATTGGTAGCTTGACTGACATTAACAATCCACCACTGCAACTCTGCTAGAGCTGTGGCTGGTAATTGCATAACCCGATCAAAATGACCTGTATGCTCTTTTAGTGCTTGTTCTCTTGCTCTTTGCAAATGCTGATAATGCAAAGGCTCAAACTTTATTGCAGGAAAAGCTGCTACCAATTTTTCCAATGACCTTAGCCACTTCTTGGATGGAGGGATTAAGCATTTGTGTGAGCCAAGTACAGACCTCAGAAATATCCACAACCTTGACTGCTGGTAATGTTACTGTCATATGAACGGAATCAATAAGAATTCCCAAATACTGAATATTTTGGGTTGGCTGTAATTTGGACTTAGTAGGATGCACCAAAAACCCTAATGATTCAAACACATTTTTGGTTACTGCAACCGATTCCTCAGCTGACTCTTTAGTGTTGCTGATAATTAAGACATCATCTAAGTAAGCCATGACAATGTGATTACGGGCTCTTAACAGCCCCAGCACTGGTTTAAGCAATTTAGTAAGTAGCCTATGTGCTGAGCTTAATCTATTATGCAATGCTTTGTATTGCCACAGCTGCCCCATCCAATTAAATTTCGTGATAATGAGCATGAATTGGTACTGAATAATATGCATCTTGCAAATCAATGATTGTCATATAACAACCTTGTGAGACCAGCTGTTTTGCAGTAACGAAGGTGTCCATTTTGAAATGTCTATAGAGTACTGAACAATTGAAATGAGTGAAATCCAAAATTACTCTACAACCCCCATCTTTCTTAGGTCTGGGGAAAATATTAGACACAAATTGTTGTGAATGCGTAATGGCTTTTTCAATCACTCTTTTTTTACACAAATTCTTAATCTCTTCGTTAACCTGTTGAGTTTCTGGAGCAGAAAACACCAACATTTTATTTGGCTTGTGCTGCTGAGGTGGATCTATCCCAGAGATAAACTTAATGGTAGAACCTGACACAGTATTTAGTATAAACATATCACATGTAATACAGCACCATTCATTGTAAAACAATTGTAATCTACCTACAATAGGAGGATGTGCACCAGAACCTTTAACAAAAGTTCCCTGTACCTCCGCAGTTGGCCTGAAAGCCTGCTGTCTGCTCACATTGGGGTAGAAGCCACTTTGGCTTGGTGGGTAACCTTGTTGCCTCACTGGCCTTTCCCTGCTCGGTCCAGCACCTGGATCCGATTTTCGAAACACAAACCCAGGTTTGCGAAAAGGTGGCCATGATGTATTTGGCTTCATCAAACCAATTGTTTTCGCCTCATCATCAATATCTCGTATCTGTTTGACAAGGTCCGTTCCAAACAGGAACTCAGGCGTTTGAATATTCGTCACAATGCAGCAAATTTTTGATTAAGAGTTGGTCTGATGGTGATTTTCCTAATGCAATTAACTTCAAAGTATGCATTGCATAACAGAGGCAACATGTCTTTTTGTGTTTGATTTATCATGGTCCCTTTGACCATAGTGCCAAATGCAGTAATTGCTGCAGCCACCAGTTGGAGGACGTGTTGATGAAGAACCTCCTGTCCTCTCATAGCAGGACTCATGGGTGCCCAAATAGCTGGGTTCACCATAGGCACTTTCAATGCTGCACAATTGACAGGTGTTTTGTACTTGTTGGTAGTCTCTTGCATTATAGCTTGCTGGAGCTGGTGAGACACTAAATATCTAATGTTGTTTGCAAAGTACTTGTCCAGTCCCCTCCGGAATAGCAAAACTCATTGCAATATCCGGGACACCCGGAGCGTGGCTCTTGTGCTCTGGTGTTTGCACATAAGCAGGGACATCAGACATGGGGTCAGCTGCATCCTGTCCCGCTTCTCCCAAATCATATATTAGGGAGGCATCCTCCAGTCTTTTACAAGGCGCTGGAAGGAAATCCCCTTGCTGACATTCCACATATTCCTCTTGATATGGGCCTAGTTGAACAGCTGCCTAGTTGAACAGCTGCCCTTGTTTTACCAGAGTTTGGAGCATCTTCTCCATATTCTGCATCCTCCCCCACTTTCTTTTATTATCTGGAAGGGAGTCACATTCTTCTTCTTCAGACTCGTCTGATAACACAGGTCTATTAGATTTTCCTTTAGCCTTTCTATGGCTGTCGGTGGCCTCAGCGTCCTGAGTAACTGGAACTGCCGGGAGCTCGGGAGCTCGCGGGTCCGGGTGGGAGACTGCTCTCCGGAGCTCCCGCAACACAGCTTCTCCAGCCCGTGTCGCGGGGTTGGAGCGACCCGGAGCGGGGCCGTACATCGCCCGGCGCGGCTTTAATGGCCGCGGGACATTCCAGCGCCCGCCGGGGGCTCCAACTGTGACCTTTGGGCCTAGAGCGGGGCCGTACATCGCCCGGCGCGGCCTCAACGGCCGTGGGACTTAACACCGCCCGCCTGCAGCTTCGACCTCGGGAGAGAAATGGTGCGGGGGAGAGAGAAGACTTTGCCTTCCATCACAGTGAGGAGGAGATTCACTGTGATGGATGTTTGTGTGAATTGAATTGTCTGTGTATTTTTTTTAATGAATTGTGTATGGCTTGTAGAAACGGAGTTTTGTTCGAGCCTCTCTAAGGTTCGAATGACAAGTAATAAAATCAAATCAAAAATCAAATCAAATCAAGTTCTAATAAAACTGCTGTCGGTAAAATGGCACCCGGTATCGGAACCGGCGTTGCCTCACTCATCTCCCAACCCAAACGATTAAGTGAATCCGTGGACCCATGTTTAGAACGAACTCTCCTACCTGACCGCTCCATACCACCAACTCCTACTGACTTCTCGAGCCAGCTTTACGGAGTTAAATACTCGCAGGCAAAGTTTTCAAAACCACTTACCTGTGAGTTTTCTACTTACCGCTGGTGGAGTTGTGCCCTCCAGCCCGTTCAGTGCGACATGCGCGGACGTAATGACGCGCATGCGCCTGGCGGGACTTCTTCACGTAATCACTCACGTTACTCCGAAGTAAAATTAAAATGCACATTTTAATGCTGCTGCACCCACTGAGTTTCTCCAGCATTTTGTGTACCCTCGATTTTCCAGCATCTGCAGTTCTTTCTTTAAAACATTAAAATGCACGTTGTTTTCAAAAAGTGGAGGTCTATATTTTGTGCCATCTGTTCGATCCAGCCAACTATTTCCATGCAGGATTTGCAACTCCGATGCTCTCAATGATTATTCATGCGATTCCTCGAATTTCCTCATGGTGATTGACAACTTTATATTAAAGAGCCGCTGGTTTCTCCAGATACAGTATAGTGACAATGTGACCTCCAACAAAGGATAAGAATACACTTCATTGTATTTTCAACATTACAGAATGAAGCTGAATGATAAAAGTGGCAAGGAAATCAAATATTCATATATTATCTAATCAGATGAAACAAAATACTCAATATTTAAATTGTTTTAATAATTTAGGTAAAATCATCAGCATTCCAGTCATGCTCCCTGTTTTCCTTTCGAACAAATCTCCAAGGGCAGTGGTGAGACTGCTTAAGTAAAACCAGTTCATGTATGCATAGTTGGGAACATTTGTTTTATCTTCTGCAACAATGCTTTGGCAACTAGATAAACAAATGGAACTTCACAAAGGAGAATTACCAAGTGTGCCACACACAGATCATTTCAAAGATAATTTAGCATAACGTTATGTTGCCTACTCGTTGAAGCATGTTTTGTTTGATTTGCATCTGCAAATTATGCAAACCTAATCACAATAAAAACCTCATGAATTGCAATATCATGTCACTCATTACCTCAAATGTCCCAAGATGTTTTACAGCCAATTAAATAACTTTGAAGTGCTTTCTCTACTGCAATGAAGAAACTCCAAGCCAACTGGTTCCAGGAACAGCAACGTCAGAAATGAAAGCAATTGTCGGCAATTTGTTCCCAATCTTCTCTTGTATTCAATAAGATAACATTCAATCTTCTACCCCAGCATCACTGTTCACACTAATTTGTTTCCCTTAATTTTCTTAATTTCCTTAAGGCAACGTGATAATGACCTGATATGTTGTTTCTTGTGATGTTGATGTGGGATTGATATTAGCCTTGTTAGCGGGAATAAATTTCATCCAACTCTTTCTGGTACATGTGAGAAAGTGAACTGGGTTTTAGTTTAATATCTCACATCTAATATGCAGTATTCCCTTTATAGTGCATGGAATCTGAGGCTAGATTGTAGATCATACTTCATTCATATTCTCAACCAAAACACATTTTTCTTGATTTGTTTATTGTCCAAATATCCAGCATAACAGTACTTTGTAATCAGTCTCCAAGAGGAGTCCAGCATCAAACAATAGGTAAGAAATTGCTAGCATTAATTTAAGACAAGCATTTGAGCATGGATGTATGGAAATCAATATGTGACACTTCTATGAGGAAAAATGCCAATAGTCCCTTGCACTACTAACAGTTGATGGTTCTAACAAAGTGCTGAAATTTTCTTGCACAATCTGATTTATTACAGAGGGATCCTACTTCATTGAGATCCTAACTCACAAATAAGGACTTTTAAGAATAACTGGTCTAAGTGGGTCTCATTCGCACATGGGAGGCCTGGTCCCCCAATGCAATATTCCACCACTCACCTAGAGCCCCCAACTGTGCAGGCATGGCTGACGGGTCCTCGTTGTGACGCTACTGATCCCCCACCTCCCCTCCTCCCCTCACCCCTCCACCCACCCCACTCCGCCCCTTGCGATTTCACCCCGCACGCATTCACTCCATCCCCCCTCAAACCCCCCTGCCCCCACCCATTCTTAGCGGCTTCATGCGGAGGCTGTCGGGGACCGTTGGGGCAGGGAGGAGCGTCCTGCAGCCCGGGGAAGGGGGACAGCTTCAGGCGGGGCCTGTTAGGGGCTGGTGGTGAGGGGAGTCAGCGCTGCCACGGCCTACCATTGCCGTGGCCTACCACTGCCTGCCACTGCCATGGCTAGCGCAGTCATGGTAACCGCTGCCTCTCCCCACCAGCTTCAGTCGAGGACCCCTGGGGGGGATTCTGCAGCTGGACATGGGGACGGCTTCAGGCGGGGCCGGTGGGGAGGAGGGGTGCGTCCTGCAGCTGGGGACGGGACAGCATCAGGCGGGGGGCCAGTGGGTGGTGGGGAGCATCCTAAAGCCGAAGAAGGGGGGCGGTTTCAGGTGGGGGCTGTCAGGTGCTGATGGGGGTGGGGGAGCATCCGCAGTCTGGGGAGGGAGACAGCTTCAGGTAGGCACTGGTGGGGGCTGGTGGGGGGGGGGGGGGGGGAGGGAGCGTCCTGCAGCCAGGGGAGATGGAGGGGGAGAGCTTCAGATGGTAGCCGGGGCTTTCTGCAGGGCTAGTATAGGTGGAGTTGACCTACAGGTCTGGTTTCCAGAGGGCAAGTACTGATATTATGGGCCAAAGGAACTTTTCTTTGGCTAGTACATGTGTTGTGGGCAAGACAAACTGGTTTCCGGAGGGCTAGTAGGACATTGTTGGCCGAGTAGACTTTTCTTGGACTAGTACAGGAGGATGTGCTTCCTGCAACAGCAGAGGAAGCACAATCTGCCATTGGTAATGATGGTCCAATTCTATACGGCCATCGCAGAGTCTGTATTCACCTCTCCATCATGGTTTGGTTTGGCTCAGCCACCAAGCACAACATCTGGAGGCTGCAGCGAATCATCCGATCAGCTGAAAAGGTCATTGGCTGCAACCTTCCCTTATTGATGAACTGTACACTGGAAGGGCCAGGAAGCAAGCGGTTAAGATCAACTCTGACCCCTCTCACCCTGGCCCCAAACTCTTTGAATCACTTCCCTCTGGAAGGCGACTCCGGACTTTCAAAGCTGCCACAGCCAGACATAAAAACAGCTTTTTCCATGAGTAGTAACTCTACTCAATAACCAAAAATCTGTAGCCTCCTTTTCCTCTGGTATTTTATATAATTCACTTGTTTAATCAATAATGTTTTATTATTAATGTTTAATCTTTTATGTGTCATTCCTAACTGTCATTGTATGCCATGTTGTCACTTGCGGGCAGAGGATCAAGGCAAATTCCTTGTTTGTGACTACTTGGCCAATAAACTTATTCATTCATTCATTCATTCATTCATTCATTCATTCATTCATTCTTTCATTCTTTCTGGAATATTTTCTTCTTTGTGTGTATGGCGTGCACAGCCTAAAGTTGTAGGACAACTTGTTCTATTTGATCTTATTTGATTATGCACGCCGGGTTGATTGCATTAGTCAAAACAGGGCAGACAACGTGAAGGTTGCAATCTTCCACCCCCTGGAATATTTTCATTAACTTGGAGGAGAATATCAAATACTTATTTATGTTTCTTCTTGGAGAAGAATGGCTAAGGCAGGCAGCATGTATGATAATATATTTTCCAATATTTTCCAGCTAAAATAGATTCCAAACATAAATAATATATCTAGTGATTCTCCCATGTACTCACACAGTTAAGTATCTGTCCAAAATTAGTTGGGGACTTTTTATTTACACTTAAGGACATTTAAAAATAACTTCACAGTCATCCAATTTGCTATAGAGGTGAATTTAAAAAAAAATATGTATTAAGTCTTGTATGACTTATTTTTACTGATTGTGGTCTGTTGGCTAACTATTCCATGCTGACCAAGATGTTCCATCTAAGCCAGTCTCATTTGCCCTTGTTTGGACCATGTACCTCTTACCATTTCCCATCCAGGTACCTGTCCAGATTACTTTTAAATTATTGTTATAGTATCTGTCTCATCTACCATTGTTATCAATTTGCCCCAACTACTTCCTCTAGCAGCTCCTTCCATATACCCACCACCATCTCTCCCCATTCACCGTAAACATATGCCCTCTAGTTCCTGATTCCACTATTCTGGGGGGGGGGGGGGGGAAACACCCCGTGGATTCATCCTGTCTAGTTCCTTCATGATTTTATACACCACTATGAAATCATCCATCAGCCTCCTGTGCTCCAAGGAATAAAGAGTGTCCAATATCTCCCTTGAGTCCTGGCTGCATCCTCAGAAATCTCTCTGTACCCTTTCCAGCTTCATGGCATATATCTTATAGCAGGGTGACTAAAATTGATCACGATTCCAAGTGCAGCCTCACCCACATCTTGTATAACTGTAACATAACATCCTGACTTCTATACCCAATTTCATGACTGTTGAAAGCCAGCATGCCAAAAGCTTTCTTCAGCACCTTACAGTAACTACCTGTAATGTCACTTTCATGAATTTATGTAATTGTACTCCCAGATGTATTTTTGGTAGACACCACTCCCCAGGGCTCTTCCATTCACTGTGAATAATGCCTTGTATATTTCCATGAAATAACCATATAACCATATATAACAATTACAGCACAGAAACAGGCCTTCTCGGCCATTCCAGTCCGTGCCGACCATTTATTTTCCCCTAGTCCCATCTACCTGCACTCAGACCATACCCCTCCATTCCCTTCCCGTCCATATACCTATCCACTTTACTTTTAAATGATAAAATCGATCCTGCCTCCACCACTTCTGCAGGAATAGTTGATCCCTGAGATACATTACTAGTCACAGGCCTCCGGTCTGAAAAAAAAATCTTCCATTACCATCCGTTTACCATGAAATCAATTCTGTAGCTCGCACTTCCTGCATCCTATGTAATAAAACCTTCCAGATCATGGTATCATGCAAAACTTTATCAAAGGTCTTGCTGATGTCCATGCAGACTACATCTATGGCATTGTTCTCATCAAACTTCTTGGTTACTTCTTCAATTTAATCAATAAAATTTGTGGGACACAAACTCCCACATACAAAACCATGCTGATGATTCTGAATCAACCCCTTCTTTTAAAATGCATGCACATCTAATTCAACAGAATGTTCTACTGTTACTTCTCTACCACATATTTAAATAGACTGCAAAGAAAAGCTTGGGAACTATGGAAAATAAATAATGTTCTTAAAGATTAATCACCTTCCAGTCTTCCAGCTCCTCACCCATCTAACAATGATTCATATATCTCAGTCAGTACTCCTGCAATTTCTTCTTACACTTTCCTCAGTATCCTTGGATATATCTGATCAAGCCCAGAAGATTTATCTACCTTCAGAGGTCATAAGGGCCTGTCCCACTTTCACGACCTAATGCACGACCTCTGCCGAGTTTGCCCTTGACTCATACTCGTAGCATGGTCGTCATGAGGTCGTAGGAGGTCGTAGTTAGGTCGTAGCAGGCCATGATGCTAGTCGTGGGTACTCCTGGCATCAAGTAGGTCGGGGCATTTTTCTAGCATGATGAAAAGGTCCACGAGTAAAAAGGGTCGTGAATTAGGTCGTGAAAGTGGGACAGGCCCTTTATGATGCCCAGCAAGTTCTCTGCTGTAATGCTGAAACCCACAAGACAGAATCTTCTAATTTCTTCCTCAACATGTGGACATATGAACTTTAAACTAGGGGTATCGCCTGTATGGCCGTGAGTAGTCTCCTCAGTCGCCCAAAGAGTCGTAGTGTCTTTCTGGATTTTTAACAGGGTGAACATTTTTGGCGACCTGCAACGACCTATGATTGGTGCCGGCAGTCGCAGAAACAGCCATGTAAGTGGGACAAGCCCATAAAGCTTCCATTAGAATAATAAACAAGATATTAGTTAAGTTTATTGTCATAGGCAAATGTAAGGGGGAAGTATGGGTATAATAACAACATGACAGGCACATCGAGGCAGGCAACATCTAAAAACATACATTAGACTCAAATTATAGATAAATTACATATACATTCTACAAAACAGGGAAAAGTCAAAGACTGTTGTAAGCTTCCCAAGTAAAATGAGGTTCTATTTCTTCAATTTGCATTGGGCCTCACACTGACAGGCCCAGGACATAAAGGTAAGAATGGGAATGGGGGGATTCCATTAGTGCAAATATGACATTAGAGTAAAAGTACCAAATTATATTTGCAGACTAAATAGTCCCTACAGAATAGTGAAAGGCATGATGGGGCAAGGGTGGAGGGGAGATATGTTCTGTGGTGTCATGGCAATGAAGATGGCACAGGATCGTTCATTAAATAAGGAGGACCTTAAGTGGAAGTTGCAGAAGTATAAAGCACCGTTGCAGCACAGTGTATAGCTAGTTGAGCGACTGTCTCACAGAACCAGAAACCCAGGTTCAATCTTAATGCTGAAACCCACAAGACAGAATCTTCTAATTTCTTCCTCAACATGTGGACATATGAACTTTAAACTAGGGGTATCGCCTGTATGGCCGTGAGTAGTCTCCTCAGTCGCCCAAAGAGTCGTAGTGTCTTTCTGGATTTTTAACAGGGTGAACATTTTTGGCGACCTGCAACGACCTATGATTGGTGCCGGCAGTCGCAGAAACAGCCATGTAAGTGGGACAAGCCCATAAAGCTTCCATTAGAATAATAAACAAGATATTAGTTAGGTTTATTGTCATAGGCAAATGTAAGGGGGAAGTATGGGTATAATAACAACATGACAGGCACATCGAGGCAGGCAACATCTAAAAACATACATTAGACTCAAATTATAGATAAATTACATATACATTCTACAAAACAGGGAAAAGTCAAAGACTGTTGTAAGCTTCCCAAGTAAAATGAGGTTCTATTTCTTCAATTTGCATTGGGCCTCACACTGACAGGCCCAGGACATAAAGGTAAGAATGGGAATGGGGGGATTCCATTAGTGCAAATATGACATTAGAGTAAAAGTACCAAATTATATTTGCAGACTAAATAGTCCCTACAGAATAGTGAAAGGCATGATGGGGCAAGGGTGGAGGGGAGATATGTTCTGTGGTGTCATGGCAATGAAGATGGCACAGGATCGTTCATTAAATAAGGAGGACCTTAAGTGGAAGTTGCAGAAGTATAAAGCACCGTTGCAGCACAGTGTATAGCTAGTTGAGCGACTGTCTCACAGAACCAGAAACCCAGGTTCAATCTTGACCTTAGGTACTGTCATTGTGAAGTGTTCACATACTGTGACCATGTGTGTTTCCTCCTGGTTCTCTAGTTTGCTCCCACATCCCAAAGACATGCAGATTGGTAGGTTAATTGCCCCTGGTGTGTAGTATAGGTAGAATTTAGGTTGACTTGTTGAGAATGTGTGTAAAATAAAAAAATATTTGGGATTTAGATAGGAATAGATCAAATTGGTAGCTGGTGGTTGGCATGGACTGGGTGTGCCAAAAGGCTGATTCTGTGCTGAATAAAACAATTCTAATATTACTAGGAGTAATGGAAAGAGTGGGAACACATGTTTTGGAAATAGAACAAATACAGCTGAGAATCTGGTCAACCACTTTGGAGAAAATTACTTAACTGAGTAAAAGAGAAGATTTGGTGAAAGCACCATTTGCAAGGTCAGGATGGATGGACCAGAGACAGATGGAATGCAAGAATGACATAAGCCCCTTAAAGTGAGTGAAGGATCAGGAACATTACATGAAGGCATCTCACTTGAAGTCAATGAGCTTATTTAGATATTGTTTGCAAGTGACTCGGTTTCCTATGACCTATCCTTATAAAATGTGTCCGTTTCAAATAATTAGAGTTAATGCAAATTGCATTTAGGTGTGACTTCTCCCTGTGAAACAATGAAATATGTATGGACAAATATATATTTCATATACAATGTCAGATCACTTACATTTTTATATCAAGAAAACCCATGCAGTTCATAGGATTTGATTTTTAAATGTTTGTACGTATTGTGAATGAGTCTTCAGGGCAACCAGGTGACAGATAAACCAGGTGTTTTCATGCACTGACGTAGCTAGTGAATTGGAAATTGCTTTACACAATATACTTGCTGCTTCTGCATTATTGCTGCATTGATCCTAAGGCATGCAATAGGGGGCACATTGATTCTATCGGACAATGGTGGCAAGAATTGACTGCAAATCACGATCTATCATTCCCTCTTAATATAATCTATTTCCTGAAATACCAGATGAATCTGCCCAAGATTGAATTTGGAAAAAAGCGTTACATCGCCATTTGTTTTATGTGTCATTTACAATTTAGGATCATAATTGGCTCTTCTCACAGAGCTTTAAGTGCATAGAGTGCAAAAAATTTCAGTATGTATGGTTTTTAATATGATCAAAATTATAGCTCTCCAGCAGACCAGTCTGATTAAAGCAAAGCAATCTCAAATTGCTGCTACAGCGCCAGTTGTAAATTGCAGTTCTGAACAGATAGAACACTACAAAATTATGTGAGTTGAATTAATTTAGCAATAATGTGAAATCAATAACTTTGGCTCTTGGAGTCAACATGTTATAATTGATCAGTTGCTACAAGTCATGTCAGATTTAGTATTATAGAAGCGGTGGAGGCAGGTTCTCCGGATGCTTTAAAGAGAGAGCTAGATAGGGCCCTTAAAAATAGCGGAGTCAGGGGATATGGGGAGAAGGCAGGAACGGGGTACTGACTACATGGGGATGATCAGCCATGATCACATTGAATGGCGGTGCAGGCTCGAAGGGCCAAATGGCCTACTCCTGCACCTATTTTCTATTGTCTACTGTCTAGTAGTGTGGCTTAAAATCAGGTGAACAGCATGCTAAACTGCATTACTGTGAACATTACTCAGCTCATTATTGCATTCACTTTGTTCAACATCAGACAAATTCAGAGCAAAGGACATGTCATCCAGTTCAATATTCAGGATCTGTTCTTTACAAATGATATTGCCTTCACTTATGACTCACCTGATCGACTCAGGTCAGGGAGAGTACCCCCCACCGCAGGTACCATGTAATCCCACGCTACCTGCTCCATGTTTGAGTAGTTGGCGACTAAACCGTCTCCCCCACCTGGTTTGCCAGGTAAGGAGGGGGCTGTAGTACCCCCAGTAGGACCAAAAACAAGACCTGTCAGATGAGCTCCTAGCGAGCTAATGGCCATCCACACGTCAGTAGACGTTGCGATCACTGTCGTACATAGCATTGTAAGGCACCGTGCCCGTTGATGTTTTCAACGATGATGATGATGATCGACTGCAATGAATGTGTTCACATTAAAAATACCAGGATTATACCACTGTCATGTCACAGGGCACAAATATTCCACTCAACATTCCACCAATAATGAAGCTCTAGAAAAGAGCTAGTCACCATAGATAGTTTTAGCCTTCAGACATACCCTGGAACATACCAATCATACCAAAACCCTGGAAAACAATGTGCCTGGAGCAACAAATAATCTGTAAACCTGATCAGACCTGATCTGTGGGTCAATCATCATAAATTCATAGGTGATCTGAGCAGAATTAAACCATTTTGCCCATCAGGTCAACTCTGCCATTTAATCATGGCTGATCTATCCTTCCCTCTTAAACCCATTCTCCTGCCTTCATCCCATAACCCCTGACACCAGTACTAATCAAGAATCAATCTAACTCTGCTTCAATAAATATTAATTGACTTAGCCTCCACAGCCTTTTGTGGCAAAGAATTTGACAGAATCTTTTTTTTTAATATTTTCTTTTATATTTGTGAAAGTAGAATCATGTACTGCAGGAATGAACATTGAAAAGGTTTTACCTTTAGTTTCTATGAAAAGTCCTTGGGACCAAGACCAAATTCCAAAAAACAAGTTCCTTAAATAAACAGGTTATAGATTTCACAACTATGCTGAATGTACTATGTACTGTGCTTCGATATCAATATTCTTGAGGCAAGATACCCCAAATCCATGGTCATTGTAGCCGGAGACTTCAATCAAGTCAATCTCAGGAGCATACTACCAAAGTACTACCAGCATGTATATTTTCCCACTAAGGGCCAGAAACCCTCGACCACTGCCATACATCAATAAATTATGCATACTGCTCTGTCACGAGCACTTTTTGGCAAATTGGATCACTTATGATCAGCTGTGCTACTACTCCCAGCCTATAAACAAAAACCGAAGCAGGAGGATCCGGTAAAGAGAGTCGTTCACTGCTCGTCAGTAGATCGGATCGCATCCTACATGACTGCTTTGAGTTCATATTCAGGGATTCTGCAGCCAACATGAATGAGTAGGCCACTGCAATGACTGACTTCATCAGCAACTGCGCTGAGGAGTGAGTGCCGAAGAAGTCAATCCAAGTGTTCCCGAACCGGAAATCATCGATCAACCGTGATGTACAGTGGCTTGCAAAAGTATTCATACCCCTTGAACTTTTCCACGTTTTGTCACATTACAACCACAAACGTAAATGTATTTTATTGGGATTTTATGTGATAGACCAACACAAAGTGGTGCATAATTGTGAAGTGGAAGGAAAATGATACATGGTTTCCAAATTTTATTACAAATAAAAAAATGAAAATTGTGGCGTGCGAAAGTATTCAGCCCCCCTAAGTCAATACTTTGTAGACCCACCTTTTGCTGCAATTACAGCTGCAAGTCTTTTGGGGTATGTCTCTACCAGCTTTGCACATCTAGAGACTGGCATTTTTGCCCATTCTTCTTTGCAAAATAGCTCAAGCTCAGTCAGATTGGATGGAGAGCATCTGTGAACAGCAATTTGCAAGTCTTGCCAGAGATTTTCAATTGGATTTAGGTCTGGACTTTGACTGGACCATTCAAACACATGAATATGCTTTGATCTAAACCATTCCATTGTAGCTCTGGCTGTATGTTTAGGGTCGTTTCCTGCTGGAAGGTGAACCTCCGCACCAGTCTCAAGTCCTTTGCAGACTCTAACAGGTTTTCTTCCAAGATTACCCTGTATTTGGCTCCATCCATCTTCCCATCAATCCTGACCAGCTTCCCTGTTCGTGCTGAAGAAAAGCATCCCCACAGCATGATGCTGCCACCGTCATGTTTCACAGTGGGGATGGTGTGTTCAGGGTGATGCGCAGTGTTAGTTTTCCGCCACACATAGCGTTTTGCATTTAGGCCAAAAACTTCAATTTTGGTCTCATCAGACTAGAGCACCTTCCTCCACATGTTTGCTGAGTCCCCCACATGGCTTGTGGAACTTCTTATGGCTTTGTTTTAACAATGGCTTTCTTCTTGCCACTCTGCCCGATTTGTGGAGTGCACGACTAATAGTTGTCCTGTGGACAGATTCTCCCACCTGAGCTGTGGATCTCTGCAGCTCCTCCAGAGTTACCATGGGCCTCTTGGTTGCTTCTCTGATTAATGCTCTCCTTGCCCGGCCTGTCAGTTTAGGTGGACAGCCATGTCTTGGTAGGTTTGCAATTGTGCCATACTCTTTCCATTTACAGATGATGGATTGAACAGTGCTCCGTGAGATGTTCAAAGCTTGGGATATTTTTTTATAACCTAACTGTGCTTTAAACTTCTCCACAACATTATCCCTGGCCTGTCTGGTGTGTTCCTTGGGCTTCATGATGCTGTTTGTTCACTAATGTTCTCTAACAAACCTCTGAGACCTTCACAGAACAGCCGTATTTATACTGAGATTAGATTACACACAAGTTGACTCTATTTACTAATTAGGTGACATCTGAAGGCAATTGGTTGCACTGGATTTTATTTAGGGGTATCAGAGTAAAGGGGGCTGAATAATTTTGCATGCCACACTGTTCAGTTTTTTATTTGTCAAAAAATTTGAAAACCATGTATCATTTTCCTTCCACTTCACAATTATGCGCCACTTTGTGTTGGTCTATCACATAAAATCCCAATAAAATACATTTACGTTTGTGGTTGTAACATGACAAAATGTGGAAATGTTCAAGGGGTATGAATACTTTTGCAAGCCACGGTACATTCTCAGGTAAAGGCCAGGTCCACAGCATACAAGTCAAACGATCTCCAGCAATACAAGAAAGCTCACTATGATATTCATAAAGTTATGAAGAATGCCAAGAGACAATACCAGGACAAACTTGAGACCTAGTATAATTAAATCAGGAGTGAAGAGAGTTTATTGTCATGTGTCCCAGATCGGACAATGACATTCTTGCTTTCCTTCAGCACAACAGAATATAGTAGGCATGAATACAGAACAGATCAGTGTGTCCACATACCATTTTATAAATATATACACACATGAATAAATAAACAGATAATGATCTATTAATGTTCAGAGTTTTGTAAGAGTTGAGTTTAATAGCCTGATGGCTGCAGGGAAGTAGCTATTCCTGAACCTGGACATTGCAGTCCTTAGGCTCATGTACTTTCTACCTGAAGGTAGCAGGGAGATGAGTGTATGGCCAGGATGGTGTGGGTCCTTGATGATGCTGCCAGCCTTTTTGAGGCAGCGACTGCAATAGATCCCCTCGATGGTAGGGAGGTCAGAGCCGATGATGAGCTGGTGTTTACTACTTTTTGTAGTCTTTTCTGCTCCAGGGCACTCAAATTGCCCAACCAAGCCACAATGTAACTGGCCAGCATGCTCTCTACTGCGTACCTGTAGAAGTTAGAGAGAGTCCTCCTTGACATACTGACTCTCCATAATCTTCTCAGGAAGTAGAGGTGCTGGTGTGCTTTCTTTATAATTACATCAGTGTTCTCAGACCAGGAGAGATCTTCAGAAATATGCACACCCAAGAATTTGAAGCTCTTGACCCTCTCCACAATCAACCCATTGACATAAACGGGACTGTGGGTCCACATCCTACACCTTCCAAAGTCCACAATCAGTTATTTGGTTATGTTGGTGTTGAGAGCCAAGTTATTGAGCTGGCACCATTTGGTCAGTCGGTCGATCTCACTTCTATACTCTGACTCGTTCCCATCAGTGATATGTCCCACAACAGTGGTGTAATCAACGAACTTGATGATGGAGCTTGTACTATGACTGGTTACGCAATCATAAGTATAGAGTGAGTACAGCAGGGGGCTGAGCACACAGCCTTGAGGTGCTTCCATGCTGATTGTTATCGAGGCTGACACATTTCCACAAATACGAACAGTCTGTGGTCTGTGGATGTGGAAGTCGAGCATCCAATTGCAGAAACATAGAAACAAAGAAACATAGAAAATAGGTGTTGGAGTAGGCCATTCAGCCCTTTGAGCCTGCACCGACATTCAACATGATCATGGCTGATCATCCAACTCAGTATCCCGTACCTGCCTTCTCTCCATACCCCCTGATCCTCTTAGCCACAAGGGCCACATCTAACTCCCTCCCAAATATAGCCAATGAACTGCCCTCAACTAACTTCTGTGGCAGAGAATTCCAGAGATTCCCCACACTCTGTGTGAAAAATATTTTTCTCATCTCGGTCCTAAAAGACTTATTCCTTATCCTTAAACTGTGACTCCTTGTTCTGGACTTCCTCAACATCGGGAACAATCTTCCTGCATCTAGCCTGTCCAACCCCTTAAGAATTTTGTAAGTTTCTATAAGATCCCCCCTCAATCTTCTAAAGTTTAGCGAGTATAACCATTTAACCATATAACAATTACGGCACGGAAACAGGCCTTCTCGGCCCTTTCAGTCCGTGCCGACCTTTTATTTTCCCCTAGTCCCATCTACCTGCACTCAGACCATACCCCTCCATTCCCTTCCCATCCATATACCTATCCACTTTATTTTTAAATGTTAAAATCGATCCTGCCTCCACCACTTCTGCAGGAAGATCATTCCACACAGCCACCACTCTCTGAGTAAAGAAGTTCCCCCTCATGTTACCCCTCAACTTCAGTCCCTTAATTCTCATGTCATGCCCTCTTATTTGAATCTTTCCTACCCTCAATGGGAAAAGCTTATCCACGTCAACACTGTCTATCCCTTTCATCATTTTAAAGACCTCAATCAAGTCCCCCCTTAACCTTCTGTGCTCCAAAGAATAAAGACCTAACTTGTTCAACCTTTCTCTATAACTTAGTTGCTGGAACCAAGGCAACATACTAATAAATCTCCTCTGTACTCTCTCTATTTTGTTGACATCCTTCCTATAATTAGGTGACTAAAATTGTACACCATACTCCAGAATTGGTCTTACCAATGCCTTGTACAATTTTAACATTACTTCCCTACTCCTATATTAAATGCTCTGATTTATAAAGGCCAGCACACCAAAAGCTTTCTTTACCACCCTATCTACATGCGATTCCACCTTCAGGGAACTATGCACAGTTATTCCTAGATCCCTCTGTTCCACAGCATTCCTCAATTCCCTACCATTTACCATGTACGTCCTATTTTGATTTGTCCTGCCAAGATGTAGCACCTCACACTTATCAGCATTAAACTCCATCTGCCATCTTTCAGCCCACTCTTCCAAATGGCCCAAAACTCTCTGTAGACTTTGAAAATCTACTTCATTATCCACAGCACCCCCTATCTTAGTACTACCTGCATACTTACTTATCCAATTTTCCACCCCATCATCTAGATCATTGATGTACATGACAAACAACAGTGGACTCAACACAGATCCCAGAGGCACCCCACTGGTCAACAGCTTCCAACCTGACAAACAGCCATCCACCATTACTCTCTGGCATCTCCCATTCAGCCACTGTTCAATACATCTTGCTACTCCGCCATGAACACCCAAAGATTGAACCTTCTTAACCAACCTTCCATGGGGAACCTTGTCAAAGGCCTTACTGAAATCCATATAGACAACATCCACTGCATTACCCTCATCAATTTCCCTAGTAACCTCTTCAAATAAATTCAAGACGGTTTGTCAAACATGACCTTCCAGGCACAAATCCATGTTGACTGTTCTTGATCAGACCCTGTTTATCCAGATGCTTATATATATTATCTCTAAGTATCCTTTCCATTAATTTGCCCACCACTGATGTCAAACTAACAGGTCTATAATTGCTAGGTTTATTCTTTGAACCCTTTTTAAACAATGGAACAACATGCGCACTACGCCAATCCTCCGGCACTATTCCCGTTTCGAATGACATGTGAAATATTTCTTTCATAGCCCCTGCTATTTCTACACTAACTTCCCTCAATGTCTTAGGGAATATCCTGTCAAGACCTGGAGACTTATCCACTTATATATTTTTCAAAAGTGTCAGTACTTCCTCCTCTTTGAATGTCATAGTACATGCCGAGTCTATCCAGTCTTTCTTCATATGAAAGTCCTGACATCCCAGGAATCAGTCTGGTGAACCTTCTCTGTACTCCCTCTATGGCAAGAATGTCTTTCCTCAGATTTGGAGACCAAAACTGATACGCAGAGACCCAGATCTGAGTAACCAGCTTGGAGGGGATGATTGTATTAAATGCCGAGCTGTAATCAATGAATAACAGCCTGACATATGAGTTATTAGGACACCCGCAGACTGCGACGTGGTTTGAATACTATAACTGGCTGAAAAGCGGCCAGCCAACATCGCTGGTGATATTGCAGACATACCTGATGAACTTAATGCATTCTATGCTCGCTTTGAGCAGAAGGCCAAAGGGGTGATGACATCCATCCCGTCAGACTCAGGTGTGCCTCTGTTGCAGAAATTAGATTGGCCTTCCTGAGAATTAACCCACAGAAGACAACTTGTCCAGAGTCCCTGCCCACGTCCTTAGGAACTACATGGACCAACCAAAGGTTTCCACGGACATCTTTAATGTCTTCCTACTACATTCTCCACCTACTTCAAGAAGATCAGTATCATCCCGTGTCGAAGAAAAGTAAGATCTCATGCCTTACTGACTACCATTGAGTGGCCTTGGCTTTCACCATCATGAAGTGCTTTGATAGGCTGGTTATGGAAGGCAATAAATCCAGTCTACCAAACAACCTTGACTCATTGCAGTTCGCCTACCACCACAGCAGGTCCACAGCTGAGGCCACCTTTCTGGCCCTACACACATCCCTGGAACACATCGACAAGAGAGCCACCTACATCAGACTATTAATAGACCACAGATCTGCTTTCAATACCATTATCCCATCCAAGCTCAACTCCAAATTCATGGAACTTGTAGTCAGTACTCATTTCTGCAACTGGATTCTCGGCTTCCTGACCAATAGACCACAATCAGTGAGAAATGGGGACAAATCATCATCTACAATAATCCTCAATACTGGTGCTCCTCAAGGATGTGTTCTCACCCCTCCCCCTATTTACTCCTTATACACCCACAACTATGCAGCCAAATATAAATCCAACTCAATTACAAATAAGCACACGTACCACCGTAGTGAGCTGGATGTCAAATAATGAAGAGACGGAATACAGGAAGAAGATTCAGAACTTTGTAACCTGGTGTCAAGGCAGCAATTTGTCTCTCCATGTCAGCACGACAAGGGAGATAGTGATTGACTTCTGAAATGAAGCGGTACACATACATTGACTGTGCCAATGTAGAGATGGTTGAAAGCGTCAAGTTCCTTGGAGCAAATATCACCAGCAACCTGTCCAGGACCAGCCATAACGAAGCAATGGCCAAGAGGGTACACCAATGCTTCTACTTCCTTCAAAGGCTTCGGAGATTTGACCTGTCCCCAACAACTCTCACCAATTTCGACAGATCCTCAATACTGGTGTTCCACAAGGCATTCTCAGCCTCCTTCTTCACACCCACATCTATGCAGCCAATAAAACATTTTATTGGGATGCATCATCAAAAGCATTTTGCAGGGATGCATCACAGCATGGTTTTGGAACAGCACCATCCAAGACTGTCAAATGTCAAAGAACTTTTATTTGCTAATTTATTGCCTCTGTAATCCCATACTCTAAACAAGGATTCATACTGAACATGGATTGAAAGATAAAGGTTTATAAACAGATCCTTATTCCACAGAGATGAAACTGGTAAAAAAATCTTAAATTGTTGAGGAATTAATAGTCATCCGATATGAGAATGCACTTTTTTTTATTATTGAGAATCATAGCAGCCAAAGTCCATGTGTTTTGTTGGAAATATATTGATACATATCTCATACTGATGTTCTTCTACGTTCTTTCATTAACTTGGCTCCCTTTTTATTCTCAACTACACACAGACATGACGTTACAACTACTTTATTAGAATTTTCTAACAAAAATTGACCATTGAAAAGGCAACCGTGATTTAAAATGCAACCTTTTACAACTTCAACTAGTCCCAAACACTTCATAGTCGCTAAAGCACTTTTTGAAATTGCTGTCACTATTGTGCAGTAAGGAAATTGCAAATCGGAGTTTTACATGGACTTTCTAACTAAGATACTAACAAGGGGCCTTGAACTCAGTGGGAGTAAATTGGATTTATGTTACATATTATTATAGCTGTGGAGTTTTCAATCATTCTTTCTGTGAATACTCAAGTTTTATCAATTGGCAAACATTTGCCAATTCATTGAGTATTCCACATGCTCAACAAAATCATTTTGTGAAGTCAAGTAAAACATTTTTACCAACATAATTCTATATTTAAGAAAGGTTAACTTCAATCTGAAATCTAAAGCAAACTCATATTTGTTTTTTGATTCTTACTTGCACCTAAAACTTTGTCCCTGAACTACTTTCGGAAAATTCCTCCCTGTCCAAAAGTGTTGTTTCTTACCTTACAGTCATTTACATTGTCTAGGGCCATTCTAAGACTTTGTCCTGGTGAATATTCCAGGCATGTGACACCAGACTATGAACATCAGCAGGCTTTTAACTATAGAATGTTACGGATATGTTTGAATTCTGTCCTACATGTTCACGGAGGCACAATTCTCATCCAATCGAGACAAGGGACACTTTTAGGCTTATTTTATTCCTCCATTACCACATTTGTGGGGTATTGCACATCTCAATTTCTACTCTAAGTAAAAAGATGCATATATTAAATTGGAAGTGTGTGAGTTTGGGTAAGGAAAGCGTGTTGTGTCTGCGAAAAAAACTTAAAGGTACTTCAAATCTGAATTATTTGCTTATTTCCCACTTTGGGAAGGCAAGGTGCAATTAATCTACAGAATTACACAGTTAACCAACAATTCAACATGATTTTGCAACCATGAATTTTACCAGCCTTCCTTAAATTCACCAATATAAACAAATCTTCAGAACACAATGATAATTAAGGAAGTTGAATTGAATTCATAGAGATACACAAATAAACGGTCAGCACTCAAGTGAGAAAGGGTTCAGTCACAATATGATTTACTGAGGATATTTGAATCTCATTTAGTACCCTGGTTATCTTAGATTGGGGAGAGAGTAATGGGTTTGCCAATTGCAGGAATGACAATAGCTGCAGTGGGAGAGACACCCAAAACTATGCCTCAGACATAAGCCAGACATAGCAGGAGGTAACAGTTAAGAGATCAATGGTAAGGCATTAGAAAATCATATACAGAGATGTGACAGTGATAATTCTTTTTAGATTATTTGAAAGATTTGTTGACTCCTACTTGATCCGGAAGTGGCGGCGCTGCCCAAACAGCTCAGCTCGCCTGCGGTCCACCTGTCTTTCGTTTTTTTGTTTTATTTTTGCCTTGTTAGATGTATGTTTTAGTCTATTTTTAGTTGTGTATATGTGGGGGGTGGGGGAAACTTTTTTATCTCTTCAACGGGATGCAACTTTTTACTTGTCGTATCTCCATTTCTGTCTGCGCTGAGGCCTAATATCGCGGAGCTGGCAGCCTCCAACTGGAATAGACCTCGGGGGCTCCGGTGGCAGAACCTGTCGACTCACCATCGTGGAGCTGGCTGACTTTGGAGACTGTGGTGGCGCTGTGGTTGCGGCCTGACTTCGGAGCTTCGGAGGCTTCGGCCGCGAGCCCTGTGGACGGTAACATCGGGAGCTCGCAGATCCCTGGTTGGTGACCGATTCTCGGGAGCTCCCGCAACAGCAGCTTGTCCGTTGGACTGGAAGGTAGCAGCTTCGTCTGCCCCGAATCGCGGAATTTGAATCGGCCTGTTCGCGGAGTTTTAAAATCAGCCGCGGGATTTACCATCACCCGGCGGGGACTTCAACATCGAGAGCCCCGATCGCCTCGACGCAGTGGGAGAACAAGCAAGGAAGAGATAAGACTTTTTGCCTTCCATCACAGTGAGGAGGTGCCTGGAGATTCACTGTGATGGATGTGTGTGTTAAATTGTGTTAATTGTGTGTTTTGTTGCTTTTTTCTGTCATGAAACGAAATTTCGTTCAAACTTAGGTTTGAATGACAATAAAGGAAATTCAATTCAATTCAATTAATTTTAGGTGAGGTTGGAATTTTTTGGATAAAACCCCATCTGTCGATGGCTTCCACATGAACTCACTGGGTTGCATGCCAAAGCAACCTGAGGTGACATGGAGGTTCAACCTAAGGTAACATTCGATGAACAAAAACAATCTTCATCTTCTGCCTACTTGTTTTGGTGATGAATCAACCAAAGACTTTCAACTTTTACATGCATCGAGTCTAGCCATATAATTTTGAACCTTAGTGAGAACGATAGCACGAGAGCGAGGCAACTCTTTGCATGCTGGTCTCAGAGGAGGATCTACTATCATCTGATACAAACGCCCTATTATTTTAAATCTATTTTCCATCCGGGAATCTAGCACCATATCTTCTTTTATTTATTTTTTTAGTTTAGAGATACAGTGTAGAAACATGCTCTTCGATCCACCGAGTCCGCACCGACCAGCGATTTCATTTCGGAGTCACGTGAGTGACTTCGTGAAGAGCCCGCCGGCGCGCATGCTCGACATATCGTCGTAACGCGTTGCTGCGACGGCTGGCGGTGGAGCGCGCTCCTCGCCAGCCCTTCATAAGGGGCCACGGAGGTAAGTATTCTACCTTTAGTTGGTGGTCCTTGTTGTCTGATTATGTCTTGCAGCAAGGACATGGATGGGAGTTCGAAGGGCCGGAGGACGTCAGGACGAGTTCGCCGGTCAACAGTTCCGGGGCCTTTACCATCGGCAGTACCTGCAGCGCAGGCCGGGACTCAGGCGGAGATGTGGGTAAGCCCTGTGATTACAGGTCCAGATCCGACAGCACACCACAGCTCGGAGGAGTTCGACGAGGAGGAGTGTGGTGTGCCGCCAGAGCAGGGGGACCCTGCCATGGCAGTCAGGTCGTCAGCGGGCTCGCTGGCGACCTCGAGCAGGGCACGTGCCGTTGCACGGCCTGTTCCACTCAGCCCTCCGAGAAGGGGGAGGGCAGGAGCCCAGAAGCCTAACCCTGTTAGGGCTAAGGCATTGCCTATCGCGGAGGAGCGGTCAGGTTCCAGGGCGAGACCCGGGGCGGCTGTGAGGTCCAGCCGGCACACCCCGACTCTCGACGCCGGGACGGGTCGGTCGAGTCGGGTCTCGTCACAGTCGCCGAGCCCCCCATGGATGGGTGGGCGAGACCATGCGTCGGCAACGTCCACGATGTGGGCAGCCGGCAAGACTGCGCGGGCCCCAGGCAGCCATGCTTCGGCTGGTGCCGACACCTCGCCGCAAGTGCCCTTAGTAGCAGCGGCTTCAGCTCCCGCTAAACGGAGGCGGTTGAACACGCCCGCGCAGGAATCGCGCAGTTTCGCCTCGGCGGCTGTTAGCGACAACTACCGGCACCGGCAGGGCCTCGACGAGGTGCGGGCCGATGACAGGAGCCCGGTTTTCTTTTCAGAGCCGGAGGACTCCGACCACCTGAGTGTTCAGGGTGAAGGGCGTATTGACCGTATGGAGCGGCTGCTGGAGCTCCTGCTTCAACGTCAACAACAGCAGGGCAGCAACAGGCACAGGGCGTCTTCACCAACATCTACTATCAGCCTGGAGCAGCAGGAGGAGGAGGTTCTGGTGGATCCCGTACCACCTCCGTTGGAGGTGCCAGCGGAGGAACTCTTGGATGTGGCGACCAAATTCGCGGCCCCACATACGGCTGGTCTTCCTCTAAATACAAAGCTGGCAGCCACAGTGGACTTTCTCAATAATCAGGTGCTGCAGGAAGAAGTCCTCATCCAGGCTATGAGCCGTCACAAGGCTCCATCAAACTGCAACTCCCTCAACGTGCCTGTGGTCAATACGCCAATATGGGGCAACATCAGTGCGGCTATCCGTCAACAGGAGCTAAAATTGCAGCGGATTCTGAAACTCCTCACGGCCGGTATTACCGCCTTTGCACGGTCGGTGGACGGGGACGAACTGAATTTGGACCAGGAAGATGCTCTGGCCTTATTGTGCGCGACCCAGCACGAAATCAACGGGTTTCGCAAAAACAGCATCCGCCCAGCACTCAAACCGAAGTTTGCAGGATTGTGCAAACCACCGCCGCCGCCGCCGCCCCGTCAGCTCTTTGGTGAGGACCTCTCGAAGAGAGTCAAAGAGCTTGACGAACAAGCCAAAACGGTGGGGATCATGCGCTCTCAGAGTGCCCCCACACTGTCAGGCTCAAAAGCTCCATACATTCGCTCACGAGGGTCGGCCAGTGCCTCGACGAGGACTCGCCCTCTAGCTCCACAACGACAACAGCACCAGAACCAGCACCAAGGGTCTTTTTTAGGACAGGGTCGGCAGAGACCTTTGTGGAAATCGAAGACGCCGCGCCCTCAAGCCAACCCAGCACCTCCACGGCCACCCACACGTGTCAAGGACCGCCGGTAACCACGGAGGTGAGGGGGTCTGGTTCTCTTTTTTCTCTGTGTTTAACTTCCCATGTTGGTGGTCGTTTACGGCTGTTTTTGGATGCATGGGGTAATTTTACTGGTGATGAGTATGTGTTGCGGAATATTTAGGGGCATAAAATTGAGTTTATTAATGGCGACATTCCTCCATCCCAGCACATGCCTGGTCGTACGTTCAAATTGTCTGCTGCAGAACAGGCAGCAGGTTATAAGGAAATTTTAAGTCTGGAACAGAAGGGTGTGATTGAGAAAACGGTGCATGAGCCAATTGAATTTGTTTCGAACATATTTACTAGACCTAAGAAGAATGGAGGCTGTCATGTCATTATTGATCTAACCCGTTTGAATACGTTTGTAACATATACTCATTTTAAAATGGATACGTTTGAAACAGCCAAATCATTGATTTCTCATGGCTGCTTTATGGCATGCATTGATTTGAGGGATGCATATTATTCATTATCCATCCAGAAATATGATAGAAGGTTTTTGAAATTTATCTGGATGGGGCAACTTTGGCAGTATAAGGCTTTGCCTAATGGGCTCACTACAGCCCCTAGATTGTTCACTAAATTGGTGAAGCCAATCATGGCTTATTTGAGACAACGACATCATATAGTTATGGCCTATTTAGATGATGTCTTTATTGTGGGCCACACCCTGCAATTGGCTGAACAGGGTGTTGCAGCTGCTGTCAATATATTTCAACAATTAGGATTCATTGTCCATCCAGAGAAATCGAAGTTCTGCCCTGCCCAGGTAATTAATTACCTAGGGTTCACGGTGAACTCAATGAGCATGAGGATAACTATCCCAATTAACAAAATTGAGGAAGTCACTCAGGTGTGCAGAGATTTAATTGGCACCAATATACCATCGATTCGGCATACAGCCACAGTAATTGGCAAGCTAGTGGCTTTGTTTCCGGCAGCACGATATGGACCTTTGCATTATCAGAATTTGCAAAGAGCTAAAATTACTGCGTTAAAACGGAACGCTGGTCATTACGATCGATCAATGCAGCTGCCGTCCGAAGCGATAACTGAGTTGCAATGGTGGGTGTGTCACATTAGCAACTCATTTAAGCCTGTCAGGGAGGCTAATCCGGTGGTATATTTACAGACTGATGCAAGCTCCAATGGCTGGGGAGCTACTGATAATTGCTCTAGTTGTGGGGGCAGATGGGACACCCTTGAGGCATCGATGTTGTTGACTCAAGGGATTAACTATTTGGCATTGCTGGCAGCATTCCACGGACTGCGTGCATATTGTTCCAAGCTTGTTGGAGCACACGTCCGTCTCCAAATAGACAACACCACAGCTGTGGCATATTTAAACCATATGGGTGGTACCAGGTCAGTTTCGTGTGACAAATTGGCTAACTCAATTTGGCTCTGGTGTGTTCAAAGAGACGTTTGGATTTCAGCTACCTATTTGCCAGGTGAGCTTAATACTGTGGCGGACACCAGGTCACGCAAATTTAATGACAACATTGAATGGATGTTGCATCCTGAGATTTTTTCTAAAGTCACAGCCAAATTTGGTAAACCGGACATTGACCTTTTTGCGTCACGGTTGAACCATCAGGTACCAGCCTACGTTTCATGGGAACCAGATCCTGGGGCAATAGCGCTAGATGCATTCTCGCTGGACTGGGGGAATTGGTTTTTCTATGCCTTCCCTCCGTTTTGCCTCATCAGTCGGGTATTGCGAAAGATTCAGGCAGATGCTGCCAAGGGCATCCTTATTATACCCGACTGGCCCACACAGCCTTGGTATCCGGTGGTCTTTGACATGCTCAACGAACCTTGGGTCCTTTTGAAGGGTTGCCCACAATTGGTTACTCACCCTGTCTCAGGGGAGCCACATCCCTGCCATCGCTATTTAAATTTGTTGGCTTGCAGGTTCTGAACAGGCCGTTAGTCCAATACGGCCTCTCGGCTCGGACCATGGATACCATCGGGGCGTCGTGTCGAGAGTCCACAAGGCGAAGATACCGCTCGCATATTAAGAAGTGGGAAGCCTACTGCAGCCGCTCTCGCATCACGTACGATGACGTGACAATAACCGACGTCCTGGAATTCCTCGCGGGGTTGCACCATGATGAACACTTAAGTTACAGTGCCATCAACAGCGCCAGAAGTGCGCTATCATTCTACCTCAAGATTGGGGTAGGATCCAACAGGCTAGTGTCCAGACTCATGCGGGGTATATTCAATATGAATCCGCCTACACCACGCTATAATATCACCTGGGATGTCAGGGACGTATTAACCCTGCTCAGGATGTGGTCTCCCATGGAAGGGCTCCAACTGGACCAACTCACCATGAAGCTGGTGATGTTACTAGCGCTGACTTCAGCTCAGAGGGTACAGACACTACACAAACTTTGTGTCGAAAGAATGACATCTACCCCTACAGAAGTAGTCTTTTTCATTGACGAGCTACTAAAGCAGCATAGACCTGGGTGCACAGGGCTGCAGCTGAAGTTCCCGGCATACCCCGCAGTTGCTAGGCTATGTTTAGCCTCACATATCCGCCACTATGTCAAGGTGACGGCACGCATCAGAGGAATGGAGAGATACCTGCTTGTCACTCATAAAAGACCTCATCATCGAGTGACAGTCCAGACGATATCCAGGTGGCTTCGAGTCGTCTTGGGTAAGTCAGGTATCGACATTAATGTGTTCAAGTCTCATTCCACCAGGGCTGCATCGACGTCAGCGGCGAGGGTCATGGAGGTGCCCATGGACCAAATTCTCGCCACAGCAGGATGGGCGAATGAAGCTGTGTTCCAGCGTTTTTATAACAAGCCTGTTGCTGCTCCTCTACAGTTCGCAGAAGCCGTGCTGAATGCAGGTCAAGAACGTGGAGATGTCCCCGCATGAGGGGTTTTTGATTTGTTATTAATAAATATGCTCTTGTTTTGCAGTATGAACTATTGAGCAAGTTTGTTCCTCCCATCCATCCCTGGCAGTGGTGTGTCAGCATGGACGTGGTCCAGGGCGTGTAATCACAGAAGCTTTGAAGTCTTCACGAAGTCACTCGCGTGACTCCGAAATGAAATAGTAAGATTGAACGAGAACTTACCAGTTCGAAGGTTGATCTTTATTTTATGAGGAGTCGAAGTGAGGGATTTCGTGCCCTCCTCGCCCAACCCTCAATCACCTTCATCTGGTAATCTTAGTCACTTCAATCTTACTATGTGAAGTCATTTCTATTGTTGGTTTCTGTGATTCCACGCCGCTACTTTGAAGTATGTCGAGCATGCGCGCCGGCGGGCTCTTCACGAAATCCCTCACTTCGACTCCTCATAAAATAAAGATCAACCTTCGAACTGGTAAGTTCTCGTTCAATCTTACTATTCCCGCACATTAACAGCATCCCACATGCTAGGGATAATTTACATTTAAACAAAGTCAATGAACCTACAAAGCTGTACGTCTTTGGAGTGTGGGAGAAAACCCAAGATATCTGAGAAAACCCACAGGGTCACGGGAAGAAAGTACAAACTCCGTACAGACAGCACCCGTAGTCGGGATCAAACCCGGGTCTCTAGCGCTGTGAGCACTGTAAGGCAGCAACTCTACCGCAGCCCCACCATAATAAAATCCTCGCTAGATGCTGAGAACTATATTCTGCATTCTGTATCTTTCCCTTTGATTTACCTGTTGTATTTGAATTTGGCTTGATTGTATTTATGTATAGTGTTACTGGATTTGATTGGATAGTATGCAAAAAACAAAGCTTTTCACTGTGCCTAGGTACACTAGACAACAATAAAACTAAACCTATAACTAAAGCACAGCTGCCCTGAATGGCTATATTTGGAGACTCAGCATGTTTGACCAAATTCAAGTACTGTTCAACTTGCACATCAAACAAATGCAGAGGATATTTATACTGATCAGCATCCTAGAACTTGAACGTGAGCACAGGTTTATGAGGATGCAAAAACACGCAATAGATGAAAATGCTTTAAAAACTGCCATAATCTTCATGTGCCTCACAAAGAACATTCTTTAAAGATGCACCATCAGTGAAAGATTATTTTGATTTGAGGCTGCAGAAATTGCTGAAAGATATAAACGGGACAAGGATACAAAAACATGGGGAGACAATAAAGGAATACATTATTTCAATAAATAATTTAGCATATGCATTGTTTCGTTAGTGATATTTTAAGTCTTTTCAGCTGAGATTATTTATGAACTGACACTGTACATAGATGGATGATTTCAGTAAGAAGTGCTCAGCCTGAGAAATATGACTTTTCGACATACATGTTCATTGATATGTTGATGGAAGTGGTATCCAAAATTGCTGGAGATTTTTGTTTGAATGAGTGATTGGCATAAATTGAGTCTACAGTCAGAGATACAGTGAAATACATTACAAATCAAAGAGTACAGGTGAGACCAACTCATTCAGTTGCGAATGACAGAATGGCCATCATGTATTCACAATATAATCAGTTAGGAGCAGTCAATTGTTTCTGTTGCCAAAACAGGTCACATTTTGAGCCTACAGGCTCAAGGCTAAAATAAGAAACAAATGCAATTTTACTTCGGAGTCGTGGGAGTGACTACGTGAAGAAGGCCATCCCCACGCATGTGCGTCATTACGTCTGACGCATTGTGCAACGACTGGCTGGCGAGTGCATCGCTCCTTCCAGCGGATAAGTTTAAAGGCACAGGTAAGTGTTTAAAACTTATCTGAGGTCGATGCTGCCGGTCTGGAGTGTGTTTGCTTACCGTTTTTTCAGCTTTGGATTGCGGGAGATATGTCCAATATGAAGAGTCGAGCAGCGACCAAACTGGCTGTGGGCAGCGTGCGGCCGCCCAATTCACCTACAGGTCCGCAGGCAGAGCGGCCAGCGGCTACAGGCTTGGTGCTGCCTGAAAGCACCTTGGCTACTACACGGGGTAGAAAAGCCAAAAAAAAGTCTGTGAGGGCCCTGGACTCAGATGAGTCGGACCAGGAGGTGGAAAATTCCACTCCTTCTATGGAAGCATTATTGACAGGCTGGCCCACATGGAAAGCCTTGTGGAGAGGTTACTCCAGCACGACATAGAAACATAAAAACATAGAAATTAGATGCAGGAGTAGGCCATTCGGTCCTTTGAGCCTGCACCGCCATTCAATATGATCATGGCTGATCATCCAACCCAGTATCCCATACCTGCCTTCTCTCCATACCCTCTGATCCCCTTAGCCACAAGGGCCATATCTAACTCCCTCTTAAATATAGCCAATGAACTGGCCTCAACTACCCTCTGTGGCAGAGAGTTCCAGAGACCCACCACTCTCTGTGTGAAAAAAGTCCTTCTTATCTCGGTCCTAAAGGATTTCCCCCTTATCCTTAAGCTGTGACCCCTTGTCCTGGACCTCCCCAACATCGGGAACAATCGTCCTGCATCTAGTCTGTCCAAACCTTTAAGAATTCTGTAAGTTTCTATACGATCCCCTCTCAATCTCCTAAATTCTCGAGAGTATAAACCAAGTCTATCCAGTCTTTCTTCATAAGACAGTCCTGACATCCCAGGAATCAGTCTGTTGAACCTTCTCTGCACTCCCTCTATGGCAATAATGTCCTTCCTCAGATTTGGAGACCAGAACTGTACACAATACTCCAGGTGTGGTCTCACCAAGACGCTATACAACTGAAGTAGAACCTCCCTGCTCCTATACTCAAATCCTTTTGCTATGAAAGCTAACATACCATTCGCTTTCTACACTGCCTGCTGCACCTGCATGCCTGCTTTCAATGACTGGTGTACCATGACACCCAGGTCGCGCTGCATCTCCCCTTTTCCTAATCGGCCACCATTTAGATAATAGTCTGCTTTCCTATTTTTGCCACCAAAGTGGATAACCTCACATTTATCCACATTATACTGCATCTGCCAAACATTTGCCCACTCACCCAGCCTATCCAAGTCACTTTGCAATCTCCTAGCATCCTCCTCACAGATAACACTGCCCCCAGCTTAGTGTCATCCACAAACTTGGAAATATTGCCTTCAATTCCCTCATCCAGATCATTAATGTATATTGTAAATAGCTGGGGTCCCAGCACTGAGCCTTGTGGTGCCCCACTAGTCACTGCCTGCCATTGTGAAAAGGACCCGTTTACTCCTACTCTTTGCTTCCTGTTTGCCAGCCAGTTCTCTATCCACATCAATACTGAAGCCCCAATGCCGTATGCTTTAAGTTTGTATACTAATCTCTTATGTGGGACCTTGTCGAAAGCCTTCTGGAAGTCCATATACACCACATCCACTGGTTCTCCCCAATCCACGCTACTAGTTACATCCTCGAAAAATTCCACAAGATTCATCAGACATGATTTACCTTTCGTAAATCCATGCTGACTTTGTCCAATGATTTCACCACTTTCCAAATGTGCTGCTATCCCATCTTTAGTAACTGACTCTAGCAGTTTCCCCACTACCGATGTTAGACTAAATGGTCTGTAATTCCCCATTTTCTCTCTCCCTCCCTTCTTAAAAAGAGGGGTTACGTTTGCTACCCCCAATCCTCAGGAATTACTCCAGAATCTAAAGAGTTTTGAAAAATTATCACTAATGCATCCACTATTTCCGGAGCTACTTCCCAAAATACTCTGGGATGCAGCCTATCTGGCCCTGGGGATTTATCAGCCTTTAATCCATTCAATTTACCTAACACCACTTCCCGACTAACCTGGATGTCACTCAATTCCTCCTTTGACCCGCGGTCCCCTGCTATTTCCGGCAGATTATTTGTCTTCCTTAGTGAAGATGGAACCAAAGTAGTTATTCAATTGGTTCGCCATATCCTTGTTCCCCACGAACAACTCACCTGTTTCTGACTGCAAGGGACCTACATTTGTTTTAACTAATCTCTTTCTCTTCACATATCTATAAAAACTTTTGCAGTCAGTTTTTATGTTCCCTGCCAGTTTTCTTTCATAATCTCTTTTTCCTTTCCTAATTAAGCCCTTTGTCCTCTTCTGCTGGTCTCTGAATTTCTCCCAGTCCTCTGGTATGCTGCTTTTTCTGGCTACTTTGTACACATCATCCTTGCTTTGATACTATCCCTGATTTCCCTTGTTATCCACGGATGCACTACCTTCCCTGATTTATTCTTTTGCCAAACTGGGATGAACATTTTTTGTAGTTCATCCATGCAGTCTTTAGATGTCTTCTATTGCGTATCCACCGTCAACCCTTTTAGAATTGATTGCCTGTCAATTATGGCCAATTCACGTCTCATACCCTCAAAGTTACCTTTCTTTAAGTTCAGAACCATTGTTTCTGAATTAACAATGTCACTCTCCATCCTAATGAAGAACTCGACCATATTATGGTCACTCTTGCCCAAGGGGGCACGCACAACAAGGCTGTTAACTAACCTTCCCTCATTACTCAATACCCAGTCTAAAATAGCCTGCTCTCTTGTTGGTTCCTCTTATGCTCCGAAGGACGGAGCTATCGGAGCCCTGGGAGTATAGAGAACCCAAGGCAGCAGCACCTGTGTCAGGGTTGCATAATATCTCCCTTTCAGATGAAGGGAGTGTACAAGGTCAGTGCTATACTGACCCAGAGTATGGAGGCACAGTTGGGCAAAAGGGAACATCGGGTGTACCATCTATGGCATCCAGATTTGCGGTCCCTGCCCTCACAGGTAAGCCATTGGATGAAGAGCTCGCAATGACTGTTAATTATCTGGCTTCCCATCCCCTTCAAGAACAAATGATGGAGGAGACAACTGCCAGGTATAACGCCCACTAAACTGTGCCTCACTTAGTGTCCCAGTTGTTAACGAATCCATTTGGTTAGAGCCCAAGAGGTTAAAATCCAAAGAGTACTCAG
This sequence comes from Raja brachyura, assembly GCA_963514005.1. Next base: position 47,630,299 of record OY740786.1, on the reverse strand, counting down.
GCTACTCGCCTTGGGCATCACGGCCTTTGCTAGGTCCTCTCTCGGATACACAGCAGGATGCAATGGCATTAATGTGCAATGCACATTTTGAAATCAATTGCATTAGAAAGAATGCCATCCGTCCTGCTCTAAATTTGCTGGGCTATGTAAGCCGGGGAATGTACAACCCCCTAACCTCCTGTTTGGAGAGGACCTGTCCAAACAGGTAAAAGAGCTCAATGAGGAGGCAAAGAATCTTGGCCTCATGAAGGCACCTCTGAAGGTATCATCTTTCCAGAGACTTTACCCCTATCCTCCTCTTAATATCAAACGATTCGCTGGATATGGCGGACGTGGTGCCGAACAACAAGCGCAGAGGCCTTTTTAAGGGCAGGGCCCAAGCCGGGTCATGTTCAAGATGCGGCGCCCTCCAACAGCCCTACCCCCCAGACATTGGGGGCAGAAGCAGAGACTTTACTGCCGTAACTTCTAAGGTAAGTGAGCCTGCGATGGATACATTACAAGTTGGGGGAAGATTGCAATGTTTCTTACATGAATGGCAATAGATAACATCTAACCCGTTTATATTGCATAGTATTCAAGATTTCCAAATTGAGCAAATTTCTGACTTGCCTCCACTGACAGCATACACCTGGCCGTACATTTGTGTTTTCACAACAGGAGTGTATGAGTGCACAAAGAGAACTTGACTCTTTGTTCAAAAAAGGATAATTGAGAGGGTGAGTCATGAGTCTCATCAGTTTGTGTCCAACATATTCACTAGGCAAAAGAAGGATGGATGTCTAATTATCCTTGATTTGACAGAGCTTAAAACCTTTGTGCCATATAAACACTTTAAAATGGAAACCTTAGTGACTGCTAAACAACTGCTTTCCAAGGGATGTTATATGGCAGGCATTGACCTCAAAGATGCTTACTATTCATTGGCCATTCATGAAAATCACAGGAAATTTTTGAAGTTTAACTGGATGGATCAGTTGTGGCGTTTAAAGCATTGTCTAATGGATTGACCTCAGCTCCCAGATTATTTACAACTTTGCTAAAACCAGTCCTGGGGATACTCGGGGCACAGAATCATATTGTTATATAGGCAGGTGGGACTAAGGGAAAAAAGTTGTTTGGCACGGACTTGAAGGGCCGAGATGGCCTGTTTCCATGCTGTAATTGTTATATGGTTATATGGTTATATTGTCATGGGATATTTGGATGACATTTTACTCGTTGGGAGGACTTTTGAATTAGCTAAATTATTTGTGTCAGCTACAAGACTTGTTTTTGAAAAGCTAGGTTTATTAATCCATCCAGTTAAGTCTAAATTGGTGCCATCTACGATAATTGACTATTTGGGATTCACCATTAACTCAGTGCACATGTCAGTGACTCTGCCTCGTGTCAAGCAATTAGAGTTAATTGAAACCTGCAGGAAACACATTGTTGATAATCACCCTTCTATTACACATGTGGCTCATATAATTGGGAAATTAGTGGCAGCATTCCCAGCTGATCAGTTCGGGCCTTTGCACTACCAAAACTTACAGCATGCAAAGGAACAGGCACTTAAGCTTCAGAGAGGTAATTTCGATAGACCCATGCAGTTGCCAGCTGAGGCTCTGGCTGAGGTACTATGGTGGATTGCCAATATTCAGCGTTGCTCTAATACCATTTTAGTCAATACTCCATCAGTTATCCTGCAGACTGATGCCAGTGCACTAGGATAGGGTACTACCGATACTGTCTCAAGCTGCAGTGGCAAATGGGATCTGCAGGAAGCATCCATGCTTCAGTCACACGGTATTAACTATTTAGAGTTGTTGGGAGCACTATGGGTTAAAGGCTTTTTGTGCCAACATGCATCATGTACATGTCCAACTTCAGATTGACAACACTACCGCAGTAACGTTCATTAATCATATGGGTGGCAGTAAGTCTGTATCCTGTGATAGATTGCCTAATCTCATCTGGCACTGGTGTATTGCAAGAAACATCTGGGTTTCAGCTATCTATTTGCCAGGTAGATATAACACAGTGGCAGACACCAGATCATGAGAGTTCAATGATTACAAAGAATGGATGTTAAATCACAAAGTGTTTAATGATATTGTCCTTTGTCATGGTGTACCAGACATTGATCTGTTTGCTTCCAGGCTTAATCATCAGTTACCAATTTACGTGTCATGGGAGCCAGACCCAGGGGCAGTAGCAGTAGATGAATTCTCGCTGCACCAGGGTGGGAAATTTGTGTATATTTTTCCCCCATTCTGCATCATTACTGGATGTGTGGCAAAAATTCAGCAAGACTCTGCCACTGGCATATTGGTCGTGCCAGACTGGCCTATGCAGCATTAGTTCCCTCTGGTTCTATCCTTAATTACACAGCCTTTTATGGCAGTGCCAAGAGCACAAATCTGCTGTTACACCCAGTGACAGCCACCCTCTTCATGACCGTATAAATTTGTTGGTTTGCAGATTTTGAGGAGACCGTTCCTGGGACTAGGGCTTTCAGAGCATACCATAGATGTCATCACTGCGGGCTAGAAGAAGAACACACAGAAACAGTACATATCTCACATAAGAAAATGGGAGATGTACTGTTCCCACTTTAACATTTCATATGACGAATCTTCGATTACGGACGTTTTGGAATTTCTTCAATCACTTTTTCATGATAACAAGCTCAGTTACAGTGCCATTAACAGTGCTCGCAGTGCTTTGTCAACTGAGTTATGGCTGGGGTCAGCGAACCACACAGTAGTGTCTCACCCTTTAATAACCAAGTTTATGAAGGGTGTTTTTAACTCCACTGCACCAAGACCTAGGTACACACACATATGGGATGTGAGCATGGTCCTCGCACTGCTCCGTCAGTGGGCACCAGTTTCATCTCTGTCCCTACACCATCTTACACTCAAGGTAGTCATGCTCATTGCGCTGGCCTCAGCACAATGGGTCCAGACGTTACAAAAACTCAGACTGGACAGTATGTACTTCCTCGAATAACATCACCTTTTTCATTCATGACCTCATCAAGCAGGCCAGGGGTACAGGGGCTCAAATTGAGTTTCATGGCATACCCCTCAGATCCACGAATGTGTGTAGTGTCATCCATAATCTAATACATAGAGGTCACTAAGAGCCTGAGAGGGTCGGAACTCTCCTTCTTTGTCAGCTACACCAAACCTCACAAAAAGGTTACGGTGCAGACCATCTCTAGATGAATTAAACAGGTTCTGGTATGTGCAGGAGTGGACACTGACATTTTCAAACCTCATTCCACCAGGGCTGCATTGACGTCAGCAGCAAGGGATATGGATGTCCCTCTTGACCACATTCTAGCGGCTGCTGGATGGTTGAATCAGAGGACGTACCAGAGGTTTTATAATAAGCCTATCGCCAGACCTGGGATTTTTGCTGATTCTGTTTTAAGTTCTGTTTCACAGTTTCCCCCTGGGTGAGAGGGATCACTGTTTATTTTCTTTCTTGTTATTAAAGCATTAGTATTGTTAAACATGTCATGCTTTGAATGCATTAATTTCTCACTCGTCCTGGTCAATTGATGCAGCTGTGACACGTGGACTCATTCCTTGGCATGAAATCACAGACCTTCAAAATCTTCATGTAGTCACTCACGTGACTCTGAAGTAAAATAGTAAGATTAAACGAGAATTTAACAATTTGAAGTTTGATCGTTATTTTATGAGGAGTTACGTTGCGGGATTACGTGCCCTCCGCTCCATACCCTCGTAACATAATGATCTTTCTGGAAGTTCTAGTCAACTATAGTCTTACTATTTTAGTTCAACAACTTTTCTATGACTTCACACCGCTGCTTTGAAGATTGATGCGCATGCGTGGGGATAGCCTTCTTCATGTAATCCCTCAACATAACTCCTCATAAAATAACAATCAAACTTCAAACTGGTAAGTTCTCTTTTAATCTTACTATTTTGGTAGCAATTTGAAACAACAACACAAAAAGGATTTCATTTTTGTAAGTTAATTCAACCAATGAGGAACCGTGATTGTGCAATATCTATGATGGAAACAGTAATGGTTGCAAAGAGACTGACTTTCAATCAAAAGTGCTGCAGACTGTTAGAGTCGGGGTACTTACAAGTTCCATCATGTACCATTGACAGAAACCTCCATCAAACTGCTCTAGCAATGTTTTACAGGCCCAATGGCACATGGTGTACACAATACAACACGTTGGGCAGAGCTACATAATATAGCAAATTATGAAAACAGGCCACTGCAATGAGAAGGGATCTGAGAAATGTCATGCAAAATTATTAAATATAATTTAGTTAACGACGTTCAAGCATGCCTCATCCCTTTCTTGAAAATGTCATTTCTGACAATGATTCACATGTTCAGTCTATTATGTTCCCAAATTTTATGAAATTAAATCTTAAGTATATTAAGTACCTTCATATTATCTGGAATTAAATGGGGCAGCGGAGAGGTCAGTCAGAATATATAAAGAAACTGTCAGGGAAAAACATTTACAGTTTAATATCATCCCCTCCAAACCTGTTACCAAGCTAATGGAACTGGGTGTCTGTGCATCCCTCTGCAACTGGATCCAAATTGGCAGCAACACCTCCTCCTCGATAATCATCAGCACAGGAGCACCTCAAGGCTGTGTGCCAGCCACCTGTTCTGCTCGCACTATACCCATTACTGTGTAGCTGGACACATTTGCAACTCCATCTTCAAATTTGCCATCGACACCATCTTTGTTTGATGAATTACGGATGATAATGTGTCAGAGTTTAGGTGAGAAATTGATCAACTGACTGAATAGTGCTAGAACAACACACTTGCTCTCTACATCAGGAAAACCAATGAACTAATTGTAGACCTTGGGAGATGGTTAAAGATCAACAAATCTGTCTTCATCTGTCTTCTTCAATGAGAGTTGGATAGTCAAAAATGTCAAATTCCTTGGTGTACCTCTGACCTGTCCTGGACTAACCTGATTAATGCAATCATAAAGAAAGCCCATCAACGCATCTACTTCCATAGAAAATTGAAGAAATGTGGTATGTCGATGAATACTCTCTTGAATTTCTGTAGGTGTACAGTTGAAAGGATAATGTCTGGTTGCATCATGGCTTAGTTCAGCAATGCAAATGCACATGAATGAGGAAGATTGCGTAAAGTGGTGAATACTACCCAATTCCTCATTGGTGCAAACCTCCCCACGATTGAAGGGATCTGTAGGAGTCACTGCCTCAAAAAAAACAGCCAGGATTATCAGAGATCCATATCACCCTAGCCACACTCTCAATTCACTCCTGCCATTGGGAAGAAAGTGTATGAGCCTGAAAACTAATGTCCAGGTTCAGGAGCAGTTTCTTCCCAACAATCATCAGGCTATTAAACACAACAACGTTCAAATAATAAATGAATGAATTAATTAATTAATTAATAAGTTTATTGCCCAAGTATTCACATACAAGAAATTTGCCTTGGTGCTCTGCCTACAAGTGACAATGACATACAGTGACAATTAGGAATGACACATAAACATTAAACATTAATAATAAAACATTATTGATTAAACATGTGAATTAAGTATAATACCCAGAGCAAAAAGATGCTACAGATTTTTGGTTATTGATTAGAGCTACTACTTGTGGAAAAAAGCTGTTTTCATGTCTCGCTGTGTGTAAAGAATTGCCTCTTACACATAGAGTCTTTACTACTACTTTATTCACTATACACATACATCACTGTCCTAACTGTACTTGGTCTGTCACGGATGCTAGAGAGAGAGCCAAGGGTGGGAAGGTCACAATTATACTGAATGATAAGGGGAGTGGTTAGAAGTGGTTATGCCACTATATTTAAAGGTGTACACACATATCATCTACATCCTTCCTCTACAGAAAAAAAAGGAATAAGGTTGTGACAGGGCGACCACGTCTCATACGCTAAGGGAAAATAAACAGCAGTTATACAGGAAGCATTAATCACACGAAATCACCATTACCATCGGACGGCTTGACAAGGCGGCCCGACCGGGTCCATACCTCGCCACTTCCCCCCTCGATGGGAATGAAAGGGGCTGGCGCCATGGCAGGAGGAACACCCCCAACAGGGGACCCACGAGGGGACGGAGAGAAGGCGGAGAAACAGGGAACGCAGCGGGCAGACGCACAGGGGAGGGTGGATGAGCCTTTGGCGAACAAGGCTGGGAGGGACGTGCAGGAACGGATCGAGGCAGTATAGTCATCATGGGGGGGAGATACAAGCCAACAAGAGGGGGACGAGGCCTGTTCACAAGCCGGAGGTGTTGTCGGGACCTCCGATAGATTGTTCCATCATGGTCAACCAGGTACGAACGTGGGGAACCAGCAGAGCCTACAACTGTAGCGAGCCTGGAGTGGCCGGAGGTGGATCGCATGCGGACGATCTGGCCAGGGAAGAGAGGTGTTAGTGCACGGCAGGATCTGTCATGGGAGCGCTGCTGGATACCATGCTTATGGGCACTGCGCTTCCGGACCGTAGCAGGTTTAAGGATGGAGGGTTCGAGCGACTGCTGGGTCACCGGGATCGGAGGCCTCGTGACACGCGACATAAAGCGCTGCGCCAGGGAACCCATGGCATGGTCCCGGGAGATGTTGCGGAGGTTCAGGACGGCAAGGTAAATGTCAGAGCGAGATAAACGACAATGTTCCAGCAACCTCTTTGCACAGCGGACCGCGCGCTCAACCAAGCCATTGCTTTGTGGGTATTCCGGGCTGCTTGTGTAGTGACGTAAATTCCAGCTATCAGCGAAATCTTGGAACTCAGCACTGGTGAACTGACTGCCATTGTCTGACCGCAGGCTGCTCGGGGATCCGAAGGTCGCGCAGTGGCGGCGCAGCTTCTCGATGACAGCAGACGACGAGAGCGTGTGCAGCTTGTCAACCTCAAACCAGCTGGAGTAGGAGTCAACAAGCACCAGGAAGTGTTTTCCATGCCACTCGAAAATGTCAGTTGCTACTGCAGACCAGGGAAGCTCAGGAGCAGGCTGCAGCATGAGAGGCTGCCGCTGCTGTTGCAGAGCGAGGCTGTTGCAGGTCGGACAGGAGGAAACCCTCTTCTGGATGTATTGAGCCATGTCAGGCCAGTAGAACTGGCTTTGAGCTTTGGACAGAGTGGCCTCGGCCCCGGGATGGCCACGATGTGCGGTTTGGAAGTATTGGTCATGCAGCGCAGCGGGCACCACCAACTTGTGCCCCTTCACAATTACACCATCATGTAGCATGAGTTCGTCATGAACCAGGAAGTAAGGCACCGCCACGGCCGGCAGGAGAGAATGGCGGTCTGGCCAGCCCCGCTTGATCACCGCAGCAAGCTGTTCTAGGGAAGCTTCCTCAGCTGTGTGCTGGACCAGGGACTTCATCTGTTTAGAAGGCATGAAATTAATGTTGAGAACCATCAGGTCGGACGCCTCATAGAGGTGACGTTTAGTGGATGCAAGTGGCGCCCGTGACAGCGTGTAGGCAACAAACATGTCTTTGCCTTTGCGATAAACCACGGTGAATGTGAATCATTGGAGCTGGAGCATCATGCGCTGTAGCCTGGAAGAGGTGATGTGTATGGGCTTGTTGAGGATGGAAACCAGAGGCTGGTGGTCCGTCTCAATGCAAAAGCAAGTGCCCAAAATATAGTCCTTGAACTTCAGGCAGGCAAAGACGACCGCCAGCCGTTCCTTTTCGATCTGGGCATAATGCTGTTCGGCGGGAGTCATCGTTCGGGACGCGTAAGACACAGGCATTTGTAGGCCGTTGTGTAGCTGCAGACAGGTGGCCCCTAGGTCGAACTTGGAAGCATCGCAAGTGAGAACAATGGGGCGCTTAAGGTCGAAATACTTCAACGTCGGGGTGCTGACTAACCTGGATTTCAGAATGTCAAAAGCTTTTGGGTGTTGCGGGAACCAGGCCCAGGCAGTGTCTTTTTTGACCAGGTCTCTTAAGGGTGCGCTCAGCTCGCTTAGGTCTGGGATGAACTTCCCCAGGTAATTGACCATGCCCAGGAAACGTTGTAGGTCAGGTACGTCAGTCGGCGGTGACATCTAGGAGATAGCGGACGTCTTCTGCGGGTCGGGCTTCAGGCCCGATGCTGTGAAGACGTGCCCCACACAGGTGACCTCTGGGACACGGAAACAGCACTTTTTTGGGTTCAGCTTCAGGTTGATTTCTCGTGCCCGTTCCAGAAATCGGCGGAGGCTGAAATCGTGCTCGGCGACATCCTTCCCGTAGACCAGGATGTTGTCAACTATGATGGCACATGGGAGATCGGCAAACAGTTGTTCCATTGTCCTTTGGAATACCTCGCTGGCAGAGTTGATCCCGAATGGCATGCGGAGAAAGCGGAACCTGCCAAAGGGTGTGCTGAAAGTTGTCAGGTATGAAGACTGCTCGTCGAGTGGTATGTGCCAGAACGAGCTCTTGGCATCGAGAACCGAAAACACAGTGGCTGGACCGACTTGTGCAGCAACGTCCTCAACAGTTCGCATGGGGTAATGCGGGCACTTAATGGCCAAGTTCAGGTCCTTTGGGTTGATGCAGATCCGTATTTCACTCTTATCCTTCTATGCTGCAACAACCATAGTGGAGACCCACCGGGTGGGCTCGCTCACCTCCTTCAGGATGCCCATGGTCACCATCTTGCGGAGGGTAGACTCGATTTTGTTCTTTGAATCTCTGCTGTGGCTGTACAGGCTTCCCACGGGAATGACATGCCGCTGAGAAGTGGTTCTGCTTGTGGCAGGAATTACAAGGCTTTCCCAGAGCAGGGCACACATTAAAATGATGGGAAGCAAAGTTTCAGTTTGGGCAATGTTGTGGGGATCTAGTCCTGGGGCTTTTCCCATTGTTGCTGCTGCGTTAAGTACTGGCGGCTGGTAAAGCTAGCCGCACGAACGTCATGATCGGGAGGCATCACTGCCGAGGAGACAGCCTCTGCCAGGCGGGAGGCATGCAGCGCCTCGTTAAAAGTCAGATTGGGCTTGCGGAGAAACTCAGCTTCTCATCCCGGAGGCCATAAACTAGAATGTCCCGGGTTAAAGTTTCAGGACTCAATGCATTAAGGCTGCAGCAACGAGCCAGGTGCCGCAGCGTGGCGACGAAATGGTCGACCGACTCACCCAGGTTCTGGCGGCGACCGAATAGTTTGAACTGCTCCAAAATGCAGTTGGTATGGATATCACACAACGCAGTAAACTTGGCAAGTAGACATATCGGGTCCCGAGCATCTTCGTTGTCACCGTAGATTAACGACTCTGAACGTTCCAGGGCTTCGGGACCGGTCAAGTTGAGCAGGAGAGAGGCTTTGACTGCAGGAGATGCTGCAGGGTGTGCGATCGTAACGTAATGTTCAAAGTCGTGTCTAAAATGCTCCAGCAGTGAGCGATGTCAGAATCAAAATTAGAATGTCAGGTTTACGGCAAGCAGAAGCCATCGTGGCAAAGGGAGGGGGGTACTGGGATTAAAGAAACAAAAACCGGTAAACAGGAGGCGCAAGGCAAGAAACTTCTGATGCCATGTAAAGAATTGCCTCTTACGCATAGAGTCTTTACTACTACTTCATTCACTATACACATACATCACTGCCTTAGCTGTACGTGGTCTGTCACGGATGCTAGAGAGAGAGCCAAGGGTGGGAAGGTCACAATTCTACTGAATGATAAGGGGAGTGGTTAGAAGTGGTTATGTCACTATATTTAAAGGTGTACACACATGTCGTCTACACTGTAGTAGCTTTGACAGTCCGGAGTCACCTTCCAGACGGAAGTGATTCAAAGAGTTTGTGGCCAGGGTGAGAGGGGTCAGAGATGATCTTACCTGCTCACTTCCTGGCCCTTGCAGTGTACAGTTTGTCAATAGAGGGAAGGTTGCAGCCAATAACCTTCTCAGCTGATTGGATGATTTGCTGCAGCCTCCGGATGTCGGCTTGGTGGCTGAGCCAAACCATACCATGATGGAGAAGGTGAGGACAGACTCTATGACGGCTGTACAGAATTGGACCATCATTGCCTGTGGCAGATTGTGCTTCTTCAACTGCCACAGGAAGTACATCCTCTGTTGTGTCTTTTTGACTGTGGAGTCGATGGTAGCCCCACATTTAAGGTCCTTGGTGATGATGGTTCCCAGGAACTTAAAAGACTCCACAGTTGTGACTGTGGTGTTGTTGATGGTGAGTGGGGTGAGGGGAGGGGGAGCTCTCCTAAAGTCTACTATTAATTCCACTGTCTTAAGAGCATTGAGCACCAGGATGTTGCAATGGCACAAGGCCACCAGCTGTGTCACTTCCTGTCTGTAGGCAGATTCTTCCCCATCCTGGATCAGTCCAATCAGGGCTGTGTCATCCACAAACTTGAGAAGCTTGGCAGAGGAGTCAGTGGATGTGCAGTCATTGGTGTAGAGAGAGTAGAGGAGAGGGGAGAGTACGCAGCCTTGCGGTGCTCCGATGCTGAGGGCTTGCGGGTTTGAGATATGATTTCTCAGTCTCACATGTTGCTTCCTGTCTGTCAGGAAGCTGGTGATCAACCGACAGAGGGGTTCAGGCACAGTCAACTGTGAAAGTTTGCAGTGCAGTAGCTCTGGCACAATTGTGTTGAATGCAGAGCTAAAATCAACAAACAAAATGCTTGCATAGGTCCCCTGGCGGTCTAGGTGCTGGAGGATGAAGTGCAAGCCCAGGTTGACTGCAGATCTATTGGCCCGATATGCAAACTGCAGAGTTCGTGATATTTTTTTAGTTTGACAACACAAGCCTTTCAAGGGTCTTCGTGACTACAGAGGTCAGTGCGACAGGCCTGTAGTCATTAAGACCACTAATCCTTGTCTTTTTGGGTAAATGGATAATAGTGGAGACTTTGAAGCAGGCAGGGAGAGTATAGATTTGCTGGGACTGGTTGAAAATGTCTATGTAGCCCGGTGCCAGTTGTTCTGCACAGAGCTTGAGAATAGAGGGGGAAACATTGCCCAGTCCTGGAGATTTCCAGCTTTTCTGTCTTCTGAACAGCCTCTCCACCTCCTTGAATTATATTGTAGGTATGTTACAAAACTTACCTTTAGTGGCACTGCAGTTCTCCCGCTCCCCGTGTGCGTGACTTTGGCGCCTTTCAGAGGGGGGCGGGCTTAAAGTGCCGTTTTTCTTCAGACTGGGCAAATCGATCAATGTCGGGCGATGTCATTGCGGAAGAAAAATCACTCCGACATTTCATTAATGACGATATTTTTAAATTACACTAAATTATTTATTATCTAGAGTAATTTAAAAATCACCTTCAAAAGCCGTGAGAGCCGACAATGGGAAGGATTTTGCATAGGGGAGAAGAAAAGGTACACAGTTTATTTTTATATTAAAAGTTGGTTTTTATGGAGGCTTTAATAATATTTTCATGTTGGGAAATGGGGTCCAAAAAAAATGTATGAACCGGCTGTATTTTTTATACTGACTTCACAGCAAACCACAACGTTCCAATCCACCGCATTCCCACTCGCTAGTTGATTTAAATGGCCATTAATTTACAGGCATTAAACACTAAATTCATTCAATTTGGCCCAGAAATTCATGAAAATGAGATTTAAAAATCATGTTATACTGTGGATTATTGTGTGAATGTTATTTGGACATATTGGCAATTAAAAAATGTTTATCATTTCTTAAGAAATGGATAGATGTTTAGATCTACTCATTGAATTTTGTAATTAGCTACAATTAGATAACTAACTAATTATATGCTTTAATTTCAGGTCATCCAAGTAAGATGGTTTCATATTTGTTTCAGAATGCTTCAATGTATAATAACTGAAAATTTCATTGAGCTCTTAATCTTCAAGAAAGTTATGGGCTTTTAACGGTTCTAGATCACAGCTTTTGAGTTAAGTCAATTGAAAGGCAAGGGGGAACAAGATGCTAATTTCCAATTATGAAAATGGTCATAACTTTCTTAAAACTGAAGATATGAAAGTGAATTAGGTGTCAAATTAAACTTCTTTTTATGCTTTATTTGATGGGATAAATTGCAGACTTGATTTTTAAAATCTCAAATTTTTGTAACATTGCTATATATTGTTGATGATGGAGAAGTGATGTTGTGCAGCACGGAAGGGATGGGTAATTGGGTGTGAAGTGGTGATTGGAGAGGGGTGGGTGGGAAAGGGTCCAGTCTTTTCAAACTGGAGTCTTGCTTTAAGTAGGTGTGAAGAGGTGACTGGGGATGAGTGGGTGTAGAAGGGTCCAGTCATTGCAGACTGGCTGTGTTGGTTGGGGAGGGGGCGAGGGGGTACCAGGGTTACATTTCTGCTTGTCAAACCTGCAGTAGAACTCATTCAGGTCCTTGGTCAGCTGATGATTGTCCAACGAGTGGGTGGCTTTCCTCTTGTAGCTGGTGATTTCTTGCAAGCCCTTCCAAACTGAAGAAGAGTCACTAGCTGATAACTTGCTCGTCAACTTCTCAGAGTATCTTTCCTAGGCAGCTCTGATTCCTCTACTCAGCTTATAATTTACTTGCCTGTAGAGGTCTGCATTCCCACTCCTGTAGGCTTCATCTTTAGACTCTTGGAGCTGTTTGAGTACTGCTGTAACCAGGGCTTGTCATTGTTAAACCGGATCCGGGTTCTAGTTGGAATGCAACTATCCTCACAAAAGCTGACAGATGATGATACAGTGTCTGTATACTAATCGAGGCTTGTTGTTGCTTCCCTGAACACATTCTAATCAGTGCAGTCAAAGCAGGATTGTAGGTTCTCAATGCCCTCTCTTGTCCACCTTTTTGTTGTTCTGACCACAGGCTTAGCAGAATTTAGTTTCTGCTTGAAGGTCGGAATAACGTGAACAAGGCAATGATCAGAGAGACCCAGACCCGCCCGGGGAACAGAACGATATGCGTTCTTGATTGACGTGTAACAGTGGTCAAGTGTTCTCTCCCCTCTCGTGGGGCAGGTAACCTGAAGTGTGTATTTGGAAGGTCACGGCTGAGGTTAGCTTTGTTAAAGTTCCCCAAAACAATGATCATGAAGTCACTCTCTACCCTCATTACCTAGTCAGCAAGTTGTGTTTACCCCTCATGTACGCAGGCATGGGGGGGGGGGGGGGGATGAAAACTCCAGCGAGGATAAAGGAGTTAAATTTCCTCGGAAGGAATTTAACTCCTAGAAGGGTTTGCAGTTTATAAAGAAGGATTCTAGGTTGGGAGAGCAGAAGTTTGACAGTACCTTAATGTCGCTGCACAAGTCCTGGTTGGTATGGAAGCATATTCCACTGCCTCTTGATTTCCCTGCTGCCTCCACTGCGGTCCGCTCTCTGATGTTGGAAGCCAGCCAGTTGCAACGCACTGTCCGGGGTTGACTCGCACAGCCAGGTCTTGGTGAAGCACAGGGCAGCAGCTTGAGAGAAGTCCTTGTTTGTCCGGCGCAGGAGTTGCAGTTCGTCCACTTTGTAATGTTTGGTGGTTCCTTGAAGGTGGAATCTCATATAGATAGGGTGGTAAACTCTTGGATTATTCAAAACTCGGCTTGAAACATAATTTGATCAAATTCTGTCGAAAGTATACAAAATACAAACTGCCATGGGTTACACATCTGTAGAACTTATAATGGAATAAATAATGAACATACGCTTGAGCCTTGTTTGGTCAAATTTGGCTTCCAAAATTGAATAATCGCTTTTAAGTCAAACATATCTCCATGATATAGGATGAGTGCTTTTGTGTTCTTATCCAACCAAGCAAATCAAACTCGTGAAATAATCACTTTTAAAGATGAATGAAGTCTGATAGCAGAGACGCAACATATAAAGAGTTTTTGTGCTGTGTTGTAAAAAGAAATGGTGGTTCTTTGAATATGCATGCTTTATGCATCACATGAACACATTATGGCATGTCATTCATCAACAGTGCAGAGAATTTAGATATTAAAATAATTTTAAATTTGTCAAGACATAAGTCTGTATATGTTGCCAAGAGAATTTCATTAGTTATTTTACAATGAAATATCTTCAGATTCTAAAACCTATGAGTGCAAACTGATGTGTAGACTCATTCAATTTTTTGGGAGCTGCCAGTGAGTCTCATTAAAAAAATGTATTTTATGTTTTTGAGTAACAGTGAGACATCATACTAAACAGCTGGAGAATCAACTTTCTGTACTGCTTCACAGGTTTGATTGCCATTTAGACATCAATACCTCGAGGATTATCATGCTCAAGGGATCCATTTTCAGTATGAACACTCCCAGCAAATAGTTCTGAGCACAACAATGTTAGGAATTTAGGTGCATGTATTTAATCTTGGCAAAGGTGGATGTAGAATGCTGATATAAATTCCAGTTATACACAACTGACATGTGCAACAATAAACTGGAAATATTAATGGTAAATTGTTTATTGGATGTTTATTAGACATTCAGCCTCTGAGCATATGCAAGTGTGGCACATGGGAACTCTTTACACCTTTTCAATAGGGAAACAAAGTAATGAACTACATTAGATTGAGGAGCTTAATGTCATTAGAATGTTATTAGAAATTTCATTTGGGAGTTACACCAATTCTTCAGAAAGTTAACCAATCCAAAGGTAGCTATCTTATAGAAGAGTAGAAGCTGAAGAACTGGTGTATTTCAGACATTATAACTACAGTTTTTGCAACAAAAGAAATGACAGTATCAGTCAGCCTTTGCCAGGAGAAAGTTATATAAGGCTCCCCATGACAGATTGTATGAAAACAATCAATTCCCTGTGTTTTAAGGAGATGCAAAGAGAAAGGTAAAGCTACAACTTTAGGAGTTTGAAATTGAATGCAGCTGGTTCGGTGAAACATAACAAGTTCCCAAGACAAAGCAAGTTGTTGTCAAATGTAATGCAGTCTGCCCAATAAATTGAAAATAAGACAAGATAGGATGCTGGGGATCTGAATTATAACCAGAGAGTGAAGGAAAAATATTCTGCAGCTTGCGTGGAGCATGAGAGAGAGTCAATACCTTCAACCCGAACTGGCAGATCTGCTGGGAAATTGTCTTAGATTGTGCAAAGGATACCTGGACGTTCATTAATTATGTATTTTAAAAGCAGTTACTGTGATATAATTTTCCTTCTGACCTTCCCTTTCAAATGTGATGAGAAAAAGCAGAATGCAATTAGAATTCCATCATTTCAAAAACAACATGCTATAGTAGAAGAAGAGAACATAAAACACCAAAGAGGGGAAAAGACTTAGAGGCCCCACCCCCATGTAGTCAGACAATGATACCCTGTGACTATCATCCAAGTCACAAATTTGGGAGCCATGGGATTTTGACCAGTATCATTGCACACAAACAAGGGATAACATCAGCTCTGAAGATGATTTTAATTACCTCGCCCATGAATTGTATCAGGAAGCCCATGTAATTTGACATTAAGCAAAAAAAAAAAATCAAGGTCAATTCCGCTCTATTAACTACAAGCAAAATCTTATAACCAATCTCTCTGGTTGCAACAGGTCAACCCAAAGATTGTTGGCAGGTTGGAAATGGTTTTACATGTGGCTTCATGCAAATGTGATTCAGCAATCCCTTTGCCATCAGATCAAATTTTTTTTAGACAAAGCAAGAACAACAAAATATCCTGTGAACTGAAAAATAGAAATTGAAATATATTGTCAAAATGTAGCTTATAGTGTAAGAAGAGTATCTGCTTCATCTTAATCAGTAGATCTATTTAATTTAAAGTGATCTCATAGTTTATATTCACTAGTCTGTGAAGAATAAGATGATATGGTTTGTTTGAGTCCTTGGGCTCAAGAAAATTGATTAAATGGCACAATGTGACGTCAGCTGATGGTCAGACCACTTACAGTCGAACCCTCCTCAGCGGTTACGAGGGCTGTCACGTGATGTCATGGGTTGAGGGGAGTGTCACCTTGAGATCATGAGTTGACAGGTAGCTGAGCTTGAGTCAACACTCTCACTCAGCAGCAGCAACCAAGACTCAATATGTTAGAGGACCAAACTTGCATGTACACCAACCATGTAATGTCTGAATAAAGCAACTGTTTGTTCACCACGTTTGGTACCACTACATTGGTGACCCAACGTTCCAAAATGGATATTTTAGATTTCCCGACACACGCAGGCGACTACGCGCCTCTACTGTGGTGACCTGATGTCTGCAGCCGACAGCCCAGCTCTATGGTAATTACCGCTATGGATGCAGCCGTCAACTCTGTTTGAAATTGCTGCCATGATTGGGCCGCTCGACTCCCGCCAGTAACGTGCCTTTGGGCCCCGCCGATGCTGTCGGCCGCTCGCTTCCCGCCTGTGCCTGGTCTCGGCAGCCGCAGGCAGCCCGGGTCGATGGACGCGATCCGGGCCTTGCTTGACGGCCGCCAATCTCCCTCGCATGACCCGTCCGGATCCAACCACCAGAGCTGAGAGGCCACTGCTGCTGTAGCGCTCCCACCAGCCATTGCTCCCTCACCAGCCGCCGTTCCCCCACCAGCTGCTGCAGGAGCTGCGGGTTTAGCAGCCTCCCGCCACCAGCATCACCACCACCCGCCCGCCGGTCCTAAAAGCTGGCCCGCCCATTACCCCGGCAGCCACTACTCAAGGCCTAGCATCCCGATGTACAGTGGGCCTACCTAAGATGGCTGCCCGAAGATGTCCTTCTGCTCCTCATTGGCGCGGATTTCGAAGATACCCGGCTATTGGCTGCCCGTCCGGTCGGGCTGTGGTCGGCCCAGCAGTGGGGTGGAGCCTCGACCAGTCGTGAGTCAGCGGTCCTGCGATGGATTCCCCGGCAGCTTCCACCCTCCGCCAAGGGCACGGCAGCACAGCCACTCTCCGATGGCGACCATGGGTGGAGTTCCTACCTGCAGCGGTGGGGCGAGGCCCATCAATGCCGGCCGCCCCACACGCATCCGGGAATTGACTCATTTGGCCACAAGTAAAGACTACCTCGGTCGGCAGCCAAAATGGTTGCCACGGTCGGCCGGTAGCGACACTCGACCTGCTCTGACTGCCTTCAACAGCGCCACTGTTATGCCGGATGCCGTCTCTGCAGCCTGACCACCGGCAACAGCGCCACTTCAGATCGGATGATGTCACTGCAACGTCCAGCTTCCAGCACAGCACAGGGGTGGAGGCATCGGAGTCACTGGCGGAGCCGCTGTCCCAGCCTGTACACAGCCAGGGCTGGTAGGCCTGCTCCAGCTGCTGCCACAGGCTGTGGTACTGCACCAGATTGCGATAATTGCTGTTGTATGTGTTCCCGTAAACCTCCTCATGTACTCCCTCTGCATCTTTCCGATCATAGCGCCACACCAGGAGCAGCTCAATGCATCACCATTAACACCAAGCCCCGGGTGCACTGTCATTAAAACCCGGCGACCAGAAGGGACTTTACTCCAACAAGATGAATCCGCTATTATCCATCACTCCCGGCCCTTATCCGTCACATGCACGGGGCCCATCCCTTCTGGTAGAAGGTGGCACTGGACATCAGACACTGAACCATTTGAATTTACAGTTTCTTACCACTTTGGACTTGTTTGCTCACTGTAGTTTGTTTTGTTTCTTTTCAGTTTTTTTAAACTGTAATGATCTCACCAGGTTTAGTTATTAGTTTATTCTTATTTCTTTGTGTTTTCTTTGGTTTGAATTGTTGCAGATGTCTCCCAGCCGTTGCTGGGTGTAGTATTTCTCAGGACACGATCCTTTGCAGGTTGATGAGATGCGACTGTGTCTCGTCCATCCTGCAGCTTTTGCATTGGTCTCCTTCCACCCCTTGGCATATGGCCGCGATGGCTCAGCCGGAGCGTCGATTGCGCCTGTGCGCCCCACCATCCCAACCCACGGCCAGGGTGCCCCCGACCCATTGCAGGGGCCGCGATCGACCACTCTACAAGCACAGCTTGTAGAAGGTTAGGGCGTTCTATCCTTTTTGCCTGTGCATTACGAGTTCTAGCTGCCGCGTTTCGTTGGCCTGCTCGTTTTCCTTCATCCGGGTGGGGGGTCCAAATTTTTACAAAGGTACTAACTCCAAAGCACCATAAATTCAAAATAATCTATTAATTCCCTTGTATGGTCAATTCAACCCCCATCCCCTTCACTTGTGACAAGATCCTGACTACTATCTTAACCATCCTTACTTTTGTTTTTTGAACCTGCTGCCCAACGGCCAGTCATCCCTCCTCCCCCATCAACCGACCCTAATCAGACTCAGCAGCTGGCCCCTGGGTTAGTGATTCTCCTACTCATCTGACTAAAAATCTTAGGCTCAAACCCTAGCAGTTTCTGGTGCAGGCCACAAAATTCTGACCCACTTCCCTTTCGTTTTGTACCTAACTTGCTGCCTCAGTGGGCTTCCCCATTTTGTAACCTCCAGGAGCTGATGAGGGCTCTGGGCTTGCCTGTTAACCCAATATATTCTGCTCTGGCACAGTACATGAAGTTAAGTCATCGAGTCGTTTCTCTCCATTAAACAGCAAACTTAAATATTTATTTCACTAAGATTTCCAAAACTTATGTTTATTTTAATTTAGATTTTACTATTGCAGAATATTACATCGTATAAAACAACCAGTTCCCTCTTGCTCAGTTAGTCAAGAGTAATATTTACATATTTTACACATGATTATTAATTTGCGTCTTGGTATATAGAAACATGGAAACATAGAAAATAGGTGCAGGAGTAGGCCATTCAGCCCTTTGAGCCTGCACCGCCATTCAATATGATCATGGCTGATCATCCAACTCAGTATCCTGTACCTGCCTTCTCTCCATACCCCCGATCCCTTTAGTCACAAGGGCCACATCTAACTCCCTATGAAATATAGCCAATGAACTACCTCAACTACCTTCTGTGGCAGAGAATTCCAGAGATTCACCACTCTTTGTGTGAAAAATGTTTTTCTCATTTCGGTCCTAAAAGACTTCCCCCTTATCCTTAAACTGCAACCCCTTGTCTGGACTTCCCCAACATCGGGAACAATCTTCCTGCATCTAGCCTGTCCAACACTTTAAGAATTTTGTAAGTTTCTATAAGATCCCCCCTCAATCTTCCATAATCACATTTAATAAGTAGGTTTTAACAAGAAACTCAACCCAAAATGTCACATCCATATTCTCGAGAAATCCTGCCTGGCCCTCTGAGTTACTCCCGTACTTTTTTTTGTAAACTGGCATCTGCAGTTCCTAGATTATACGTTCTTCTGTAAGATTTGCAGTTTGGATTGAACTCAGTTAAGCTCAGACAATTTTTGATCTATTAATTGAAATGGCTAGAAAATTGTTTTTTACAGAGTACACGAATGAAAATGGAATAGGTCACAACAATGATCATTTCCGGGTTACATCACAGCATTGAATAATTTAGATTAAGCTCTGCAGGCTTGAAGAGTACTTCTGGTACATTTTCAGTATCAGATATAAATATAATGACATAAATCTTCGTTTATTTCAGTTTTAGAGCATTGACTAGTATGAATTAAATGAATCTGCTCCAAAGCAGCTAGATTTAAAGAGGCATTTATGCTGAAAGATCAGACATCTCCAAGCACCTAAAGAACCTTCTGAGTTCATTTGTTCAGAATGAACGTTTGGCCATTGTAGACACTTTTATTGGACGAAATAGCAGTTTTGCAGCCAAAAACGACATGTAATTGCCACTTTTATGACAATTTGTTCCTTTGAGTTTCAGACATAACATCACAGGCAAAGTTGGAGGCCCATAATGAGGTAGGATACAGTTGAAATTTTAACTCTAGTCATTTGGTCATATTAACATTTTTGCCAAACATACTAGCTATTATGAACATGCACATCAAATATATATCCTCCAACTGCATCACGTATAAATATCTAAATCATAACGGGACATATGTGAAGATTCCACAAAATAACACGGTTTCACATTAATAACTGAGAGACAGTATGAGATGATTGAAAGAAAGAAACAACCAACTATTTGTTTAAGGAAGAACTGCAGATGCTGGAAAATCAAAGGTGGACAAAAATGCTGGAGAAACTCAGCGGGTGAGGCAGCATCTATGGAGCGAAGGAAATAGGCAACGTTTTGGGTCGAAAACTTTCTTCAGACTGATGTGAGGGTGGGGCGGGAGGAAGAAAGGAAGCCAGAGGGCTGAGGGAGAGCTGAAAAGGGGAGGAGAAAGTAAGGACTACATGAAATTAGATAAGTCAATGTTTCGCTTGGACAGTTTGCACCCCAGCGGTATGAACATTGAGTTATCTAATTTCAGTTAGTCCTTACTTTCTGCTCCCCTTCTCAGCTCTTCCTCAGCCCTCTGGCTCCACCTCTTCCTTTCTTCCTCCCCCCCCAACCCTCACATCAGCCTGAAGAAGGGTTTCAATCCAAAATGTTGCCTATTTTCTTTGCTCCATAGATGCTGCCTCACCCGCTGAGTTTCTCCAGCATTTTTGTCTGCAGCCAAGTATTTGTGTTGGGAAGGTGTTGGGGGGTCAAAGAAGAATTCAGTCTGGCACATGAGCAGAGTGCAGGTTCAGCATTCAGTGCTTGGGATAGAGTTTGGAGATCAGCATTTATGGTGGACATTTGAGATTAGGGTGATTAGAGTTTTCTGGCAGAGAGTTTGAGAAAGCTATCATATTCTGTTTCATGCAATCAAGAACATTTTGGAGCAAGGTGAATAGGCATGTTAGGACTGAGTGGACATTAGGAATGAAGCCTGGCTCACTGATTGTGAAATATCCTGTGGGAGACTCTGGATACTGCTGAGGAAATGGCTTAATTACATACCTTTGTACATTATATTGCATTGCTTTCCTTCTTCATAGATAATGTGTGCAAACATTTATCCCACATATACATTTATGACAGATAATATTCTGACTAGTTTTCTAAATAAGTTTGATCAATAATGTACTAGCCTCTAACCTTGTATTCATTCCTGTTGGTGAAGAACTTGTAACCTCTTGACATTGCTATTCTGTTGTTCTTGAATGGTAGTCAATTGTGCATCGACGTCAGGAAATTGTGCATCGACATCAAACTGATCGTCCTATATTACTTTTGTGTCTCCAATTATGTCTCATGCACTTGCTCACTGGTCTGGTGATTCTCCTCTTTCACTCAGTTAAAGTTACTCTTGTTTTTACCTTGTACTGTTGGCTCCTGTTTTAATTGCTGCCTCTCTATCTCCCCTTTCCAGTTAGACTGTTCCAAGTACAATCAACAATACAGCAATAGCTCTGCTGGACTAACGCCAATAGTAAATTGAGGAGTCATCTTGCACTTAAACTGAAGGTTAGCCGATGGATCATTCATCATGAAATCAGAGTAACTTTGGAACACTAGCTTCTTCAAGGAGATTTTAACACATGCTGGAAGAACATATCTACCTGCACCTTCATTAATGGCTCTGAGTATCTAAACATTAAATTACTTGAAAGCGGCCCCATAGCAGAAGCGTCCACGTTGGAAACTGGAAGTATCCCGAGCTAATTTTGCTACCACCATCATCTATTGCCACAAGTGATGGCCACACTGATTGTCGCCGGAAGCTTGCATCCTTTTCATGACAGACGATGACAGCGAGGTCAACATTTGTCACAAGATGGACACGAAAAGAAGACTTAAATAGCTTTAAGGTGAGAGGGGCAATGGAGATGCATGGGGAAAGTTACACAGATAGTGATGGGTGCCCGAAAAGCATTGCTGGGGTGGTAGTGGTGGATTCAGATTAGCATTATTTAAGAGGATTTTAGATGGACACATGAATGTACAGGGAATGGAAGGATATGAATCTCATGCAGGAGATTTGTTTAATGCTACAATGTTCAGAATAGACACTGTAAACCTAAATACCAGTTCCTGTGCTGTATTGTTCTATAAATATATGTCATAGGAGCAGAATTATGTCATTTGGCCAGAGTCTACTCTGCCGTTCGTTCATAGTTGATCTGCCTTTCCTTATCAACCGTATTCTTGCCTTTTTTTCCATAACCTTTGACACCCTTTGTAGGTTTGTAGGTTAATTGGCTTTTGTAATATTGTAAATTGTATCAAGTATGTGTAGGATAGTGTAAATGTGCACAAATTGCTGGTCAGCGCGGCCGTGCTGTATCTCTTTCTTTCTTTTCTTTTAAAATCTTTTTATTGTTTTTTTTTCCAAAAAACAAACACAAAACATAATAAACAAAGCAAAAATAATAATGATCAGCATAACAATGATATTGATACATAGGGATCAGGATTACATTAATAACAGGTATAACCTAATATGAGACCAGTGTTAAAATACACATTGAATACAGACCTCCAGGTCTCTATATAAATATAGTTAAGTCTTTAAAAGAAAACTTATCAATGTAGAAAAAAAACACCAAGATAAAAAGACAAAAAGAAAAGGAAAAAAGGAAAAAGCAAAAAAACCCTAAAGTAAAGAAAAAAATAAAGGAAACAATAAATAAATAAATAAATAAATAAATAAAAACAAAATAAACAAAAACAAAGCAAAGCAAAACAGAATCTGAACTGAGAATTTCAACAATTGAAGTCTGTCGTCAACTTCGTTCCACCATATAAAGGTAAAGTTGTGGCGTCAGCCACTTAAGCTCGAACCCTCGTCAGGAGAGGGCGGGCACACGACGTCATGGGCAGAGGGAGTGTCCTGGTACATAAGCTCTCTCACCACGAGACCCACCAGGAGTTTACCTGTAGCTGAGCCCGAGGGAACAACCTCGCTCAGCTACAACAACCCTACATATAGTTAGCGCACCCACTATATGTGTGACAACAGAATAAAGAACCACTTGCACCAACCTGATGTCTATTCTTTATTCGCCACGTATGGTGCCGCTACATTGGTGACCCCCGACTGTCCAAATTTAAATTTGGGCTCACCTGAAGAAGCAGCCTCAGGAGACCTGATGTCTGCAGCCGGCTGCCCAGACCTGCAGAACTACGCTGCCGTCAACCAGGCCCTGCAGTGAGGTATGTTGCCGCCTACCCACCAGCTGCTGCAGGAGCTGCGAGCATTGCAGCCTCCTGCCCACGGCAGCCCCGACACACGCCCGACGGCCCTGGGAGCAGAGTGAGTACCTGCCACTCTCCCGCTCCCGACAACGGACCCCGGCTCCGGGCCTTGCACCGGAATGCAACTGACCGGGGACACTGCTCCAGGCCTCACTGGGTCTCCAGGCCCCAGCACCGCTCCAGGCCTCACTGGGTCTCCAGGCCCAGCACCGCTCCAGGCCTCACCGCGTCTCCAGCCCCTGCACCGGACCCGGCTCCCGGCCTCACCGCGTCCCCAGGCCCTGCACCACGCCTGGCCCCGCCGACCGCTGCACCTGTAAAAGTGGGCTTACCTGAGGCGGCCGCCGAAGCCGCCCTTCAGCTCCTCGCCGTCCTCCAGTCACCAGGTGATTCCTCTTCACCCGGCCGGCAAAATGGCCGCCGCGCCATCTTGAAACGGGCGGCTGTCGACTACAAACATGGCCGCCGCCGGCCGGAAGTGCACTACGAACTTACCTGGCCGCCGTCTACTTCGCCACCTTCTGGCCGGATGCCGTCCCTGCAGCTTCACTGCCAGCAACAGCGCCACCGTCAGTTCGGCTGCTGTCCCTGCAACCTCATCGTCATCCACAGCGCCACCTTCCGGCCGGATGCCGTCACTGCAGCCTCACCACTGTCCACAGCGCCACCTTCCAGCTGGATGTTGTGGCTGCACGATGAACAATGGACAATTTGAAATTTAGACACTGGACACTAATTGTTTTTTTTCACTGTTCATGTTTGTGTGCACTGCAATTGGTTTTTATATTGTATTTGCTTTACCCCCCATCGTTTTTGGGGGCCGTGTGTCACAGGACACTCTCCCTTAGCTGGTCAAGGAGATGCAACCGTTTCTCTTCAGTCTTGTCGCACCCCTCGGTACATCGGGATCTCACACGCAGAGCGTCAACTGCGCCCGTGTAGAGCACCGTCCCGACCCACGCCCGGGGTGTCCCAGACCTCTTCTGTCCGGCGGCTTCTACATCCGTCTCCTCGCACCCCTCGGTACATCGGGATCGCCCACGCAGAGCGTCAACTGCGCCCGTGGAGCCCTCCGTCCCGACCCACGTCCGGGGTGTCCCAGACCTACATGCAGGAGCCTCCCTTGACCAAGCTATTCCTTCCTCCTGTTCTGGGGGGGGGGTCCTGTGGCGTCAGCCACTTAAGCTCGAACCCTCGTCAGGAGAGGGCGGGCACACGACGTCATGGGCAGAGGGAGTGTCCTGGTACATAAGCTCTCTCACCACGAGACCCACCAGGAGTTTACCGGTAGCTGAGCCCGAGGGAACAACCTCGCTCAGCTACAACAACCCTACATATAGTTAGCGCACCCACTATATGTGTGACAACAGAATAAAGAACCACTTGCACCAACCTGATGTCTATTCTTTATTCGCCACGTATGGTGCCGCTACAAAGTAGTTTTTATTACGGTTAAAGAGGGAGCAATGTATGTTGCATGAAGGCATTGAATAAATTTTCCCCAAGTCTTATTAAATTTAACCAAAGGTTCACTGTATCTCTAAACTAAAATAAAAACCCTTGCCAATCAAGAATCTGCTGTAAAAATTCCCAATGACATGGCCTCCACAGCCATGCATTTCATAGATTTGCCATCCTCTGACTAAAGAATTTCCTCATGTCCTTTTTAAAGCTACATCTTTTTATTCTGATGCTATGCCCTGTGGTCCAAGACCCTCCACTAGTGGAAACTAGTTATGTTATTCTATGTACCCCAGTTTGCTGTAAAAGAGCCAAAGGCTCTGTAAAAGGCACTATGCCCCTTTGGATTTTGACTATTCACAATCTTGTGAAGTTCACAATAGAGTAATAAATAGGGCTCCAAATGTTTGGGTTCTGTACACAAAGCCTATGAAAATATTAATCATTGGAGGCAGTTTTATTAAAAATCATGAAATGCAGCTAAATAAACAGCTATCACTATTGAAACCTGTTTTAAAGGATAGTTGGTTTGGAGGAATGCTTGGAGGAAAGAAGGTATATGTTATTTGCCTTCCATCACAGTGGGGAATGTGAGGACACCGGAAAAACAAAATGGACATGCTGCCTGCATTGGTGAGGACTCAGAGGGAGTGCCGTGAGTGCAGTGATCTCGGGTTTTGCGGGGACTTTGCTCCATGAGGACATCCGGGAGTCTAGTGCAAGTGTGGACGACTTTCTGACTGTTCAGGCGGATAGGAACTGCAGAAAGAGTGACAGCGGTCGGTACAACTCTGGTCACATCACGGTGAAGGAGCATGTTTGTGGCCCAGACATTGAACTGATGGCTGTGTGTCTCCACTTATGCTGTGTGCCCTGGGGATTTTCAAATGTCCTGTGGTGGCTGTTTAAGTCTATGTTTAATCTTAAGCCTCTGTCCCATTACGTGTCCTTGGCACGCTAATTACGCGATCTCGTGGTCGCGTTGAGGCGCGATGGTCCCGCGAAGGTCGCTCGCAACTTCATGTGGCTGCACGGCCGTCTGGAGCACGTGACGTCATTTGAAGATGGACACAAAATGCAGGAGTAACTCAGCGGGACCTGCAGCATCTCTGGAGAGAAGCAATGGGTGATGTTTCGGGTCGAGACCCTTCTTCAGTCTGAAAGAAGGGTCTTGATCTAAAACGTCATCCATTCCTTCTCCCCAGAGATGCTGCCGGTCCCGCTGAGTTACTCCTGCATTTTGTATCTATCTTCAATTTTCTTGGCCCCGCTCTGGGAGTAGAAGTGGGGGCGTACCGGATCCGTAATGGCCGTGAGCCCCAGGCCGAGATCGACGATCGTTTGCCTGATTCTGCTGCTGTTGGAGGTGAGACATTGCATCGCGCCAGGGGCTTGGGCCTATCCCACTTTGGCCGTCAGTTACGCGACAGACCGGTGGCACACGAAGATTTCATTCGATACAAAATTTCAGAGAGCCGCGCGATATCGTGCACAACTACAGACCCCTCCGCGCTTCTCAGTGGGACCAGACCCGCACGGCCACATGATGCCCATGCACCTCAATGCAACAACGAGGTCGCGTAATTTGCAGGCCAAGGACACATAAGTGGGACAGGGCCTTTAATGTAGTTATGGATCTTGTAAAGAACCATTGAAATCTTATGTATGACAATAAAGAACCTTTGAAAGAACCATTAAAATCTTTACATTTGTATTTTTCCACCTGAAGTTTAAACCCAGAAGTCTGATGAATGTGTAGATTGGGCATGGCTTGCAGCAACATGGAGCAGCAGTGGAAGAGAATCGCCAGGCCTGGCCAACTCCTACATCACTGATCCAGTACTGCTGCCAGGACAACGGGTCTTAAAGGCTAAGATTGGGGTGAGGAGGGAGAGCCAAATCAGCCATGATTGAATGGCGGAGTAGACTTGATGGGTCAAATGGTCTAATTCTACACCTATCTCTTCCAGGTTCAGGAACAGCTTCTTCCCTACAGCCATCAGGCTATTAAACACTGCAACCTCATAAGCTATGAACTACCAGACTATTATTATCATTGTTATTATTATTGCACTGTTATTGTTTGTTCTTTTTTAATTTTGTTATATTATTTATTATGATTACATATTCTGTTGTGCTGCAGCAAGTAAGAACGTCATTGTTCTTTCTGGGAAATATGACAATAAAACACTCTTGACATGACTCTTGACTCCCTTGATGATCTCATGATTAGTTTTAATATTTGTAAATGGTTATACTTGAAAGGTTCAAGGTAGTGCTGCAAACATGGCAACTCTTTTCTGTACTGTCTCAGAGGAAATTTACTATTTTTTACCCTACAATCATTGCACTCTTGTACTTATATATGACTGTGCTTACATGTATTATTATTTTACTGGATTGTGTGTAAAATAAACCATTTCAATTAATCTAGGTACATGCCACAACTAAGTGGATTCAGATATAATAGCATTATTTAAGAAATTAAAATTTAACTTTTGAACAATTGAACTATCTTAGCAGATACAAATAACAGACAGGAAAGTAGGGAATGTTCTTTGATCAGGTTGAGAAAAGTGGGTTGGGACAGCAAATTTAGTGTTACATTAAAGAGGAAGCTGCAATTACAGTTGCTAATGGTTAGCAAAGTTTTACTCTTTAAGTTAAATCACTCAGCCACCAGGCACTGCAATCAATGAAGGGTGACCAGGTGATTCATTAGCAGATATTAGCAGAGTCCATCAGCGCCTACAGTCAAGCAAGGGCAACTTGGTTGGTCATTTGGTGTCTAATTGGATCAGTGGCAGGTTAGCACCCAAGATAGTTTTTCGTATATAGTGCTCGGCGAATGGCATAGGTCAGAAAAAAAGGAAGAAAAGGGTATTGTAGTGTGAACAGTTACAACAAAGTTACTGTAGTCTCACAAGATCACAAGTAAAGGCATGTTACCACAACATTTGCTTTTTTGTAATAAATGTAATCCCTGAACTGAATGTTTGTACAGTTAACAAACACTCAATGCTGGATTATTGTAAGCACAGGTAAAGGGAAGGAAGACACCAGGCCTAGCTGGATGATAGATACGAATCGATAACTATTGATCCCTTTTTTATTACATATAGCTCGCCAATAACGTGAACTGTAAACCAGTGTCAGGAATTAGTCCAGGAAGTGTCCAAATCAACTCTTCAAATGTACCTTCTGTTGTCATACAAATCTAAATATTTGACTTCAATCCATTCTGAGTGCTGCTGATAAGTGCAAGAAAACATTTGTTCTTCTTTTAATAAATGTCAATATGGACTTATTGGAAAGGTCATGTCAGTTATTTCCATGGTTGTTATTGTGTCTAAACAGCAGAATCAAGGGAAATGGGGAGAAGGCAGGCACGGTTTACTGATTGTGGATGATCAGCCATGATCACAATGTATGGCGGTGCAGGCTCGAAGGGTCAAATGGCCTCCTCCTGCACCTATTTTATATGTTTCTCTGTTTAAAGTCATATGGGCTCTGCATTACTTACACATTTCTTCCATCCCTTCATTAATGATCAGCCAAACCACAAAACTCCTTTCAATAGTCTTTGCAATCACAATACCAGTCTGTTTGCTGAGTAACTTATCTACAATTGTTTTCCTTTGAATGCTAGGAAAGACTACCTGATGTCCCAACTGTAACCATCCTTGATCATATTTGATTATTCTGGCATTGCAGGTAGATAGGTTGGTGAAGAAAACTTTGGCATGCTGGCCTTCATCAGCAAGGCAATTGAATATTGAATTTAGGACATTATGTTCGGTTGTACAGAATGTTGGTGAGGTCACTGGAACTTTGTGTTCTGTTTTGATACCCTGATATAGGAAATTGTCAAGCTGGAAAGAGTGCAGAGAAGATTTTTGAGGATGTTGCCAGAACAGATGAGCCTGTGCTCCCTATAGCCATGTTGGGTAGGTAGAACATGGAGTGAGGCTGAGGGGTGATCTGACAAAAATATATAAAATCATGGATCGCGCTGACAGATGAAGCAGGTGAAGCGTGTACAATGACAGCAATTAAAAGACATTTGGACAGGAAACATTTAGAGAGATATGGGCCAGGCTTAGGCAAATGAAATTAGTTTGAAGGACCCGTTTCATGCTGTAAGACTCTGATTATGTGACTATCTGATAATTTAACATTAATACAGTATTTGATATTTCAACAGTTATTAAAGGATACAGCACAATGTAGACCATTTGTAAATATGGGGAGAGGAATGGCAAATGTTGTTCAAGTGTGAGGTGTTGTACTTTGACGGATCAAATCTAAGAGAAAAATATTTTGTAAATAGCAGGACCATGAGGTACAATGGGATTATGGTGTGCAACTCCATAGTTTCCTGACAGGAGCAGCCGAATTAGATAAGGTGATTTAAAAAAGCATTCAACATTGTTGCCTTCATCAGTTGGGGGATTGAATATAAATGTAAGCGAGTTATGCTGCAGCTTTATAAAACTTTTGTTAGGCCTCATATGGAGTATTTTGCACAATTTTGGTGGTCAGATTATGGATGTGGAGAATAAGCTCCTATGGTTTTCTCTGAAGTCTGTGGGATGACCTGATAGAAGTTAATAAAATTATGAGAGTCATAGAAGTCAGAATTTTTGTCAGGGGAAATTGTTAAATATTAACGATCTAGGTTTAAAGTGAGAAGGGGTAAGATTAAAGGAAATTTGTGAAGTTTACCCAGAGACTGGTAGGTGTCTGGAACTTGCATCATGGGAGGTGGTGGAAGTATATACAGCAACAACATTTAAGAGGCATTTGGACAGATATGCCAACAACATTTGAAATGCATTTGGATAGTTGTTGCTCTTTATATACCGCCGTGCCTAATGGCTCCTGGGAGCTGGTGGTGACCCTGATTAGGAATATAGATCATGTGTAGTCATATGGGATTTGTTTAACTTGGCATCAAGGTTGGCACAGACATCATGGGTTAAATAGACTATTCTTATGCTGTACTGATCTATTCAAACCTGTGATTACGGAATTATTACAAATCTTCATTTGGACTCTTGTTTGAATGGGTCAATTCAATGGTTTCTTTATTGTCACCAATACAGATGTCTTGTGCGACCACCTTTGGAATCACAATTCAAAACCACTGAGTACATGCCATCCATTGCCTCCAGCAGCTGGTCCTTCAATTCCATGTGCAGAGGATCCATACCCGAAAAGTGTGTTTGTAGATCCATATTTGTACTATATCTTATAGATTCTCCTCGGGCATCTCAATTCATTTTAAGAGCCATCAATAAGTTTGAGAAAATAATTGTTCTCTTTACGACAATTGTCAATCTGGATTCATTGAAAAGGTCATAGGATTATTTGCATGATTGTATTGGTATCTAAAATAATTCATCTCTGCTTTATCAACAAACCATTTCCAACCCTATAACAATGGTCAACCAAACCACAAAACCACTGCCAATACCTGTTGGTACATTTCATTGCGAAAATTGAATTTTCCACACCAGTGTCCAATCTCCGATGAATTGTGTTCTGATCAAGACTCAGCATCAACTTGAACAGTAAAACACTGCCAATTAATTTTTATCATAAACCATCCTTTGCCTAATATTCCTGGAGTCAAATGACCCAGATGGTATGGGTTTCATGATCCCCACTATCGTCCAAAAGAGACTTTCCAAGAGGGATATCATCAAACATGAAGTCACATTGTTACAATCCAAATAATGATAGGAAATTCGACACACAAACAGGAGTAATTCAGTGGGTCAGGCAGCATCTCTGAAGAATGCTGAAGTGTCTAGTTGAATGATCTTATTTGCATAATTCTACCCAGAAATGTGATGTATTGCAGGTTAAATCTACTTTTCAACCTATTATTGAAAAAAAACCCCAGCATTATTAGATTCAATTTCTGGGCTATGGTATTTTTTCTCCGAAATATTCCTTGTTCTCTTTCGATCAACCGATTGGCCAACTGGTGCCAGCAGAACAACCTGGCTCTCAACATCAGTAAGACCAAGGAACTGATTGTGGACTTTGGTAGGGGAAGGATGAGGACCCACAATCCTGTTCACATCAATGGGACAATGGTGGAGAGGGTTAAAAACTTCAAATTCCTGGGCATATTTCCGAAGATCTTTCCTGGACCCAGCACATCGATGCAATTATAAAGAAGGCACATCAGCGACTCTACTTCCGGAGAAGATTATGGAGATTCAGCATGTCGAAGAGGATTCTCCTAAACATCTACAGGTGGGCGGTAGAGAGCATACTGACTGGTTACATCATGGCCTGGTTCGGCAACTTGAACATCCACGAGCAGAAAAGACTACAAAAAGTTGTGACCACTGCTCAGTCCATCACCGGCTTTGACCTCCCCACCGTCGAAGGGATCTAGTGTAGTCACTGCCTCAAAAAGATAGCCAAAATCATAAAAGACCCACAACATCCTGGCCACACACTCATTTCACCCTTGCCATTGGGAAGAAGGTACAGGAGCCTGAAAACTGTAACGTCTAGGCTCAGGAACAGCTTTTTCCCTACAGCCATCAGGCAATTGAACACAAAAACAAATAAGCTCTGAGCTCTGAATTGCAAAAATACTATATTATTACTGCACTATATTTGTTATTTATTGAACTTTTTTTCTCTTCCCCTGTTATGTACTATGTTTACATATTCACATATTCTGTTGTGCTGCAGCAAGTAAGAATTTCATTGTCGCATCCGGGACATATGACAATAATACACTTGAATCTTGACTTTTGACTCTTGTTCTTTGGAGTGTCAATCCTAAAGTTAAGGACATTTGCAATCTATAACCATCATATCATAGGTGTTGCCCTTGGGATCTCCTGTCTTCCCATCCTTGGACCTCACTCCCAACACCCTTCTCTCCTGCGCATAACATCACGCTGCTCATGTGACTTTTCCACCAACAATATCTTTGACCTCGCTTCTCCCACTTTCTTACCTCACATGTTTGAAATTCAAAGGCAAATATGGTGACCGCATTGCTTCCTAACATGGAATTGTCAATTGTGTTATCGCAGTAGTATTGTGATATATAATTACAAACTAATTAACTCACAAAATCATAGAGCTATGCTGAACAGAAACAGGCCCTACAGCCCAACTCCTCCATGTCAAACCAGTTGCCAAATGTGGTCTTCTGTTATTGTAATGTCTTGTCAAATGTGGATATTTTGGGATCCTGTCTTGATATCTTGAAGTGTGTCTTCTGTCGCCCCTGTTGTCTTTTTTGTGATGTCTGTGATGCCAAACAAATTTCAGACTCGCTCTGACAATAAAGTATTATCATATCGTAAATTAGTAGTCCCTGCAAATAGATATTTTAGAGGCATTGTTGGTGGTAGTCCTCCAGACTCTTCAGCTATTATTTACATATCACCAAGGTTTAATAAATGATCAACCAACTTCAGCAGTGCCACATTCTCCATAAGGCAGAAGCCAACTTCAATGAGCTTTGCCCTGCATTTGAAGATGGGAAGGATGGAAGGAATGCAAAAGTACAACCTTCCAGCACACACACTTCTCGAGGTGGGTGTGGTTCTAAGTGTGACACCCAAACATCTTAGAACATACAGGACATTAATGAAATAATCATCCTCAACTCAAAGGATAGCTGCTACTCACTGCACAGAAGCGATTTAGTGGTGTGCCAGAACAGAATGATGTTTTAACAATCCAAAAATTGAGCTGATTATTTTTTAGGCAGTGTGTTGCATACTGCCTGATTTTTTCTCTTTGTACTCCACCTTGGGATTAAATGCTTTTTGCCTAAGCACCAAACAGCTCCTTTGTGTTTTCATGCCTAATGTTTCTGCTTGTGACTAAAATCATTGGGATTCAACTTTCTTTGCTCTGCTGAGCTCGTCGCTCTGTTTCAATGCTTTGGTTCAGTAATTTTCCTAATTGGACAGGATATCTGCACAGATCAGTGAATCCAATTCTATTTTTAATCCCCCTTCTGTTAACAGGGGCACAGAAACTTTGTAAGGCTGAGTATGAGTCAAATGTATTTTTTAATCTCAGCAACTCACAACATAATTATAGTAGTCAGTGGCACAAAATGCACCAATAAAATTTATAAAATTATACAACTTTTGCAGATTATACTCATCTCTGAACCCTAAAATAGCAATCACATATCTAGAACACTATTATCCTTCAGACCATTCTTTATGTTGACTTCGCCCTGTCCATCTAATCCCTGCTTCATCTATCCTCCAACATTTAAATCATGGAACATTTGCTAAACATTCATCTTGGCATACTTTTAGTAAAGCTATACTTCAGACAATTCTATTCAGGGTTGTTTTAAAATGCTAGCTTTTGAGGACGTTTGGGAGACAGATAAATTTTTGTTTACTAACCTAGGAGCAATTCAAAAATCAAATTGAGAAGCTGTTTGAACAATTAAAATCACCTTTTGAAATATTCATTCTTAAAATTGTGCACAATGAACTGCTACCTCACAATGCCAAAGATCCAGATTCAATCCTGACCTCAATTGCTGTCTGTGTGGAGTTTGCACATTGTCCCTGTGACTGTGTTTGTTTCCTCCGAGTGCTCTGGTTTCCTCTCACATCTCAGAGATGTGCAGGTTTTTCAATGAATTGCCTCTGTAAATTGCCCCGAGTGTGTAGGGAGTAGATGCGAAAGCAGGAAAACATAGAACTCGTGGGAATGGGTAATCAATGGTCACCATGGACTCACTGGGTGGAAGAGCCTGTTTCCATACTGTATCTTTCAATTAACCAATCAAATAATATTAACTATTACCATTTATTATGCTGAAATAGAGTAGATTTTAGGAATGGTAAGCATTTTGTATTTCTGGGAAGGTTTGTACAAAAAGCAGGCAAATAACATTGATCCAGCCATTCTAATCTCACAAAGTAAATGGCAACTTGGACGTTGGTTATTCTGTGATCAAAATTATTGATTTCCACTATTGAAAATGTACACAGATTACATTTTCAGTAATAGATCAAGCTTATTTCATCACAATCAAATGATTCACAGGTCAAAAAATCACCGTTTTTTAAAGTTAAAACAAGAATGTGAACCAACAACTGGATTGTTTCTTTTACAAATTTGAATTTGAAACTGCATTGTTATTGTGCAAAACAACATGGCTTTAAATTTATTTTAAGAGTAAAGAACACTCTAGAAATTAGTTATTTTTAAGAGAACCTATTTCAACAGTTCGGATAATGCAGTAAAATTCAACTGTGTTACCAAACAATAAATACAGTAAGGTCATAAAGGAATACAGACTCGATATTTCTCTTTATTAGGGTAAAGTGTGTTTAACTGTGAAGTTTTTCACCTTTTTATAGGAGATTAAAATATAGACGGCTAAATGTGTTGTATTTTGTCAAGTGCTGTGGCAGATGTGCAACTCCTCTTTAATCACATCTACACACATGTATAATTAATATCAACTACTTGAAATAATATCTCAGCTTTCCAGTTCATCACCTGAATTAGAAAGATAACTGAAGCCATTATTTTTTTTGCAAATGGCTGAGTGTCACATAGATGTATTGTTACTGAAGTGTGCACATGCCAGAATGATCCGATTGATAAATAATAACCTTCTCTGATTCAGATTTTTTAAATGGCAGAACAAGGCCCTGCAGTTCCTTATGCCTGGTCCTCCATTCAAAATTATCTTTACTGTTGTTTTACTTCAGCAACACCTACTTGATCTGTCTCCAGTCCCTTGATTTCATTGAAAGCCAAAAGCCTGTTACTCTGCCTTGTGTATAGTCAGTGGTTGAGTCTCCACAGCCTTCTTGAGTGAAGAATGCAAAGTATTTTCTGCCCTTCAAAGGCATTTATTTTTATCTCAATTCTGATTGGCACACCTCTTATTTTAAGACCTACCATTGAATCTAATTATTTTAGGCAGAACGTATTGCTCCTACTATACATAGGCCCCTATATGCTGTATTTTTCCATTTGACCTCTCATTCTTTCCAAAACTCAATACATCTTTCATCATAGAAAAGCCCCCCCTCCCATCTTGGGAATCAATCCGGAAACCATGGTTGTAATCCTTCTTTAGTTAGGGAAACCAGACATGTAGTCAAGTCATTCTGCAGGATTAATGGGAGAGAAAGGTGACTATTCTCAGTCCCATTGTTATTTCAAAAATAATATCTCTATTTGAACATTAATGCTTTTAAGTAAAATAAATGATAGGAATACTTTACCATTGAATGTTGAATGGCCATCTGTTTAAAAGTCCATGGGTAGTAGTATTATTCTTTGGTCAAATTTGCCAAGTGCACTAAGAGGCATGCCTTCTTTACCTTTGCATAGAGTCATCAATCATTCGTGAGAGCATGTTTGTATTCAAGAATCGGGAAGGATACAATTAATATCCTCCATGATGTGTTTTTCTAATCTTGCTACAGAAATTTTAAGTAAACACTAGACTAAGTCTAGTGGGAGGGGAGGAGGGGTGTGTGTGGACGGGGAGGTGTAGGAGGGGGGAGAGGGTGGTGTGGGGGGAGGGGGGGTGGGGCAGGGGGGTGTGGCAGGGGGTGGGGAAGTGTGTATGTCAGTGGGAGGGATGTGGGAAAGGGAGGAGGGATGTGAAGGCGGGGGGGTTGTGGGGGTAGGGGGTGTGGTTGTGGGGGGGGGTTGTGGGGAGGTGGGGGTTGTGGGGGAGGGGTGGGTTGTGGGGGAGGGGGCGTTGTGGGGGGTTGTTGGGGAAGGGGTTGTGGGGGTGAGGCATGTGGGGCCGGGGGTGTGTGTGGGCGGCAGGGTGTGTGGGGGGATGGTGTGTGGGGTGCACAGGAGAACGGTGAGTGAACTGGCAAAAAATCGTAGCGCAATCGCGAACCGTTTTTGTGCAAATTTTGCTCAAACCGGAAGATAACAAGATCAGAGTTTTAGTTATTAGTAGAGCTAATAGGACTTGATGTTTCAATCCCTGTAATAAGTCGGCACTCTTGCTATTTGCAGTGGGATTGGAGTGGTGAAAGGTAGGGTTGGTACATCATTAGGGTCATCAGGTGGGCACCCCCCTTCTTTGACATTTCATTGATAAGCCCACAACATCTCCAGAGGACAACAGTGATACCTGGCGTCCCAGTTCCACTCCCCTCAATTCCATACCCTCCTGTATTAATCTTGCAGCCCAATTGTTGTCTCTCCCTTTGATCCAAGTCCAATTGCTGCTTTTTTCCACAGAATTTGATAATGATTTGATTGCTTGTTGGAGGCAGCGACCCCTCACCCCTATTTTGTTTCATAGCCTGGTCATAGATGTAGCAACAAATCCCCTGCATCCCACTTCGACAGGAAAAAGCTTGGTCTTCCAGCCATTCTGGGAAGCTTCAGTTGCCAGTTCAGAGTCCTTGTTTTTTTTCCTCTCATAAGCTTCTTCAACACCATCTTCCAATGGAACTGTCAATTCTACAACATATGCCAACTTGGCTGTCATGGCCCACAGGACGATGTCTGGCCGGAGTGTTGTAACCCCATGTCTGGTCAGAGTGTGTGGGGGGGATGGGTGTGGGTAGGGTGGGGTGTGTGTGGACGGTGGGGTGTGGGCAGGGGGGCTTGTGTGGGGGAGTGGTGTGAGGGCAGAGGTTTTGTGGGGGCATGGGGGGTTTGTGGGGACAGGGGGGTTGTGGGGGTGAGGGGGGTTGTGTGGGCAGGGCGTGTGGTTGTGGGGGGGTGTTGTGGGGAGGAGGGGATTGTGAGGGAGGGGTTTGTGGGGTAGGGGGTGTTGTGGGGAGGGGTGGTTATGGGGGCGAGGGGTGTGGGTGCGGGGGTGTGTGTGGGCGGCAGGGTGTGTGTGGGGGGGATGGTGTGTGGGGGTGCACTGGAGAACGGTGAGTGAACTGGCGAAAAATCGTAGCGCAATCGCGAACCGTTTTTGCGCAAATTTTGCTCAAACTGGAAGATAACAAGATCAGAGTTTTAGTTATGAATAGAGTTAAATCATAAATCGGTCATCACAATATAATATAGACGTTTTACTGCAGCAAGCATAGATTAGTAAAATTACAGGCTTGACTTACTCTTGGGCTTATTTTAGAAATTGATATCAGACCAATCATTTGTGACTGTGATCTATGGAGAAATACACAAGAAAAATCCAAGGAAAGTCATGAGCTGTGGTTTATGTGGTTTTCTTTCAATCAACGTGGCTGCGTGGTAAGTGTAGGGCGGCATTGGCAACATCAACCTTGGCTTTCATCAGCTGTTGAATTCCTGGGTCTGCCTTTCTTCTCCAACCGAGAATTTTGCTTCCAATTGCTGTTGTTCGGATAATCTGAAATTCTCCACCCACTCATTGTCCAGGGAGATAATATCCATGAATATGCTGGTAAATGCCAACAGTCCAGAATAAAGCTGCAGGCATGGCTTAGTTAAATATGAAAGATCCAATTTTCTCGTCAGTAATTGGTGATATATCGTTCAATGCCATGGAACAAATTAATCTTGCTAAATTTCTTGCATTTAAGTTGTGCAATTAAATGTCTGCAGGCTAGAAATGGTGCACGAGCCATAACACCATTAATTTCATTAGGGGTTGCTGGATATGCGACGGTGAGCGGAATTTTAATTAGTAGTGATTTATTTTTTCATCAATTAATAGTATTTAGTTTTTCATCAATTAATAGTATTTTTTCCATTTCTTTTAGCTTAAAACGAATAATGTTATGTTTACTTTTTAAGTAAAAAAAATAGAATCACAAACCCAATTGATCTGACAGCTGGCAAAGTTTGGATGCATTTTGTTGTTGTAAAAGTGGTCAGGTAAAAGCCTGTCCCACTTGAGCGTCATTTGCGCATCATTTACGCGACATCCTAAAAATCGGTTGACGCGTTGTGATGCGCGCGTGAACGCGGCTCCCCAGGATTTTGTGAGGCTCAAAATCCTTGCACGCCACCAGCATGACGTATCCCTTGTGCACGCTGACGTACTGATGGCGTACGCTGACGTACTGACGGCGAACGTGTAGCGCATGTTGACGCATGGTTACGCATGGTGTTGCACGAGCGTTGTCTATGCTAATTTATTATGCGTTACCGTGCATCAACGTCCGTAACCATGCACTGCCCATATGCTTTTGGTGTGCCATTTGTGCGTAATGTGAGCGCCGCACTACGTGACCACCCGGGTATAAAGCGCGCGTAGTTTTGAACTGGTTTTTCACTGGGAAAATCCTTGTCACGGAGATCGGACTAGGTACGAATGACATCACAAATGGCCCCAAAAGGGGGCAGGGCCCTCAGGGGCACTTGGCGCGTGACTGTCGTACTGCTAGACGATTTTCGTGCGATTGTCGCTTGTCAGTCACTACCAGGCTTTCGCGTAAATGACGCGCAAATGGCGTCCAAGTAGGACAGGCCCTGTAGGTTTCAGGAGCAGGTTTCTTCATTGTATGTTCTTAGAGACTTGTTGATGAAATCGGGGATACTTTCAGCCAACAAAATATGTACTCAGCATTTGAAATACAGTAAGTAAAGACAGGAGAATAAACAGCAAACTGGAGAATCAGTTGTTCAGCCAAAATTTATGGAGAAAAATAGGCAGTTGGCATATTGGGCTGAGACCCAGTCCAGAGGAATGACCCTATACATCTTATGTCCATTTCTCTCCACAGATGCTGTCTGACCCGTTGAGTTTCTTCCAGCACATGTTTTTTTTCAAGAGCCAAGAGTGTTTTATTGTCTTATGTCCAATACAGAACAATGACATTCTTACTTGCAGCAGCACAACAGAATATGTAACAGAATATATGCTCCATATTCCAGCATCTGCAGTATTTTATATCCTCAAATTCAGGAGAATGTTGCTTGAGGGAAGTGATTGTTGGCAGCAGGTCCATACCAGTATGTTTCAGGTGAATACTGATTTTATTTAAACAACATGCGTACCAATATGTGAACATATTTATTTTTTCATACAAGACATCCTGAATTAGGATTGAATTACCTTTCGTAATGAAAGATGCCTATGTCTGAATCATTCCAAATGCTGTCAGAACTATGTGATGACTGATGGAAGCAGTACTGTACACTGAGAGGAGACATGACATTTTTTTTAGCTTAAAACATGTCTGAAATCTGCATTAAAATGGAATCTATGTGCATTTGACCTTGAAAGGTGTTGTTTATCTTCACTTGCTTAGTTTACGTAGTGATGCACTGCATTGCCCTGATAGATTAATTTAGAGATACTGCAATTTATGGATCAAATGCCTCATCCCATTATTAGAGAAAATTGCATTTTCGAGACACAAGGAACTACAGCTGCTAGTTTACACAAAAAGTACAAAGTGCTGTAGTAACTCATGGGGTCAGGCAGCATCTCTGGAGAACGTGGATAGGATAGGGCTTGAGATGGGATACTTCTTTCCAATAATAGGGAAATGTTAAATGTCAGGTTATATTTGGCATGATACATATCCTGTGACTTATTTCTGGTTGCATCCAAAAGGTTCTGTTTGAAAAGTACCCACTTGAGAGTTGATTTCTTATTGTGTGTTGATCCCTTAAACTCCACATTTTAATCAATTCTTGATTGACAGTTGCAATTTCAGCAACATCGACTCTGATTTTCTAAATGCAATCTGTCAACATGTGCACATTGATCCACCTTCACACATTCCTTAAAGCCGAGAAACATGGAACTTGGTGATGTTGGTTTACAGATGTCTGTAAGAAATGTCCTGACCCGAAGGTCACCTGTCCATGTTCTCCAGAGATGCTTCCTGACCGACTAAGTTACTCCAGCACATTGTGTCTTTATTCCTTATAACCTACCTCTTGGACCAAGATGACAAGTATTTGTCTGCCCGAACCACCGGGCGGTGCCAGCAATGGCTGCTTCACCAACAGTCTGTCTGTCCTTTCCTTCTTTGTGTTTAAGTTGTATGTGTTACATGTATGTTTTTAATGTTCTTTAGATTGTTTTATGTAATATTGAGGAGTTGGTGGCCTTTGCTGGAGGCCTTTTGAGAGCTCCACCATGAGGGGCCTACCGGACTTTAACTTTGCCAGGGATCTACCACCGAGCTCCATCCTCGGAGCTCCATCTGTGGGTGCTTGTGGACATAACATAGTGGAGCTCATGGTCTCTGGCCAAAGACTGACTTCGGGCCCTCCAAACGAAGGAGCTTCAACCCCCCCCGATGCGGGAGCTTCGACCGCCCCGACGTGGGTGCTTCGATCGCCCCGACGTGGGAACATTGATCACCAATGTTAATCCTGGCTAAATTGGAGAGGCTCGGACTTCAATATAGGGTAAAAGCTTCAGGGCTGCTGGGAGATTTGGTCAATTTGGAATTGCTCTTTCCAGAGCTGGGACAAGCTGCAGAGTGGTGCCAGTGTGCAGACCCTGTCAATTAGGTGCAAAATGCATAGAATGGATTAGATGGCTGCAAACCAGACATACACCTTGTAAATAATTGTAAATAATGTTGCAGAGTTCAACTTTGATGAGTGTTAATTGGATAAGCTTTTGAGCCATGTCTGGGTTTCTTGCAGATTAGGGTAAATGTTTCTAAGTTGGTTTCCTTGCGAAGTCCGGTTTGAACACAATTTATTGAGCTGCTGTATTATTGGATTAGGGAAATGTCTGTTATGTATGGGGTTAATCAATATATGCAATTGGATTATTAAGAGACCCACCACCATGTGGTTCAGCCCCACGAGGTCCCGGGACATATAAAAGTCCACTACCACGAGGTTCAGCGTCAATCTTCTGGGAGAGCGCTTGGGACTGCATGACTTTCTGGATTGTCTCTGTCTGAGCGAGGCCTAGAGGGCTTGAACAGGCAGATAGGAGGATCAAACCTGCGGTGGGATAGGTACATTAGCTGAACTGTAATGCGGTTTTGTTAAAACGAAATGTAGTTGTTTCAAGTGCTTGATTCAGTGTTTTTATTGAAACTAGACTGGGGGGAAGTTTAGAAACAAGCAATTTACACCCTGATGCGGGAACTTCATTCACCCCAATGCGGGAACTTCGATCGCCTCCACCACGGGAGAATAAAGAGGAAGAAGATTGGAACTTTTTGCCTTCCATCACAGTGAGGAATGTGGGGAATCCGCTGTGGTGGATGTTTAAGTTAACTTTTATTAGTTGTGTGTCTTAGGGTTGCTTTTTATTTTGAATGGCTGTATGGTAATTCACATATCACTGTACCATAACTGGTATATGTGACAATAAAAGTCCTTTGAAACCTGTGAACACTTTTTGTGACATTGCAAATTTTGTTTAATAACTGTTGTAAATCACATTATGCTGTTTCCCTGAGCTGAAAACACTTTAAACATGTTGTTGTTGTCCAAAAGAACTCCATCAGGAATCAGAATTTTATTGCTGAGGACATGCCTATTAGTACTTTTGCATCATTACATGGAAATATTTCTCCTGGGAGGAATCTCATACATTTTGCCTCTGGTTACATATTATTAAGTGCTGATTGATGACAAGGGGTTCTCATGCTTGCAAATCGGATTGAAGTCACTGAACACATTGAGATTTGTAAGTCTTGAACTAAAGAGATTCTCCTCATTCTATTTTGCCCTTGTATTCCTTCAATGATATAGATGTGTTTGGAAAAGTAAGATAAATTGTAATATAGCAGACATTCACATCAATCACATCCACCAATAACAATAAAAATAAGTAAATGCATGTGGAAAAATGAAGCCTTTAAGTTTAGAGAGGTGTCAAATGTTCAGGGTCATTTGTTTTGTGTACCTGCTGGTTTAGGGCATGAAATTTACAGCACTCCACTTTGTGCAGAAACATAGAGACATTAGGAACTGCAAATGCTCGAATATTGAGTAAAACATAGTCAGCAGATCATGCAGCTTCTGTGGATGGAATGGATATGTAATAGAAACATAGAAACATAGAAAGTAGGTGCACAAGGAGGCCATTTGGCCCTTCGAGCCAGCACCACTATTCATTGTGATCATGGCTGATCATCCCCTATCAATAACCCATGCCTTCCGTCTCCCCATATCCCTTGCCATTAGCCGCTAGAGCTCTATGTGACTAATGTTTTGGGTTGGACCGTTCTTCGAACTAAAGAATGGTCATGACCCAAAACACAGATGCTGCCTGACCTGCTGAATTATTTAGCACTTTGTGCTTTCACTGTAAAGATTATTTTCCACTGTTGGACACCATAGAGGTGCAGCCATAGAGCTGCTGCCTCACAGTGTCAGAAACCTTGGTTCGTTCCTGACTATGGGTGCTGTCTGGGTGGAGATTTGACTGAGGTTTTTCTCAGGCTGCTCTGATTTCCTCCCTCATTCCAAAAAAATGCAGGTTTTTAGGTTAGTTGGCTTCTGCAAATTGCCCCCTAGTGTGCAGGACATTAAAATAGCATAGGAGTAATTAATGGTCGGCGTGGACATGGTAGGCCAAAGAGCCTGTTTCCATGATGTGTCTCTAAACTACAGAAGTTATTCGAGAATCTATATAACTAAAAGTCTCATCTTGACCACTTCCTGTCTGCGCTGCATATGTATTTTAGAAAAAACACTACCATGTAGCGCTATGATGTTTGGCTATCTTACTCACAATCCACCTCCGCTGAGGCTGCCCTGCGGATTTTTCCGATCGATGAAAAATAAAAAAGTTATGAGTGTTTAAAAATCTTGAGATCGGCTGATTGGTCCTCTTGCCTGTCAATCACCACAATTAAGGTAAATCCCCTTCCGGGGGGGGGGCAGGACTATACAACTGTGGATGACTGGACATGAGTCAGTCACTCTGGAATATTGTGAGGGAGAGTCCACAACTGCGATTCTAATCAGTGAATCAACTGAACTGTGAGTCTGCACTGTACTTGCAATAAATGATTTGTTAGCCCTTAATGACAATGCAATTAGTTGTTTTTGAAATTTGGTGGTCCGTACTCTGCTTGAAATGTTAAGAAATTGAATTTGGTGGCATGCACTCTGCCTGAAATGCTGAGAAGTTGAGTTTGATGGCCTGTACTCTGCCTGAAAAGCTGTGAAATTGAGTTTGGTGGCCCACACTCTGCCTGAAATGCTGTGAAATTGAGTTTGGTGGCCTGCACTCTGCTTGAAATGGAATTTTAAGGAATAGCCGTGAGTGAACTGCCAGCCCACCAGCCCTGAGTGACTGATCTGTCATCCCACCAGCTCTGAATGACTGAGCTGCCAGCCCACCAGACCTGAGTGACTGAGCTGCCAGCCCACCAGGCCTGAATGACTGAGCTACCAGCCCAAGAATCCATTCAGCCATCAATGTCCATGCTAGCCCTCAGGAAACCAGTCCATTCAGCCCACAACACCCATACTAGTGCTCCAGAAAGCCCCCCCCAACGAGTCCAACTTAGTCTAGCATCATGGGACCCAACGGGTCCAACTTAGTCTAGCATCAGTTAAAATGTGTTATTATAGGGCAATTGTGAAAGGCTAACAATTGTTTTGAATGTTGGGCCACCACATGAAACTTCTATGAAACAAATATTTAAGACCCTGATCTGTACATTCCAAGCATTGTATATTTTTGCAACTTAAAAACGAGCTGAAAAGGAGGTCAATCAATGGCAGAAGGAGGGGGAAGAGGAGGATAGAAGCTCTTTTAATTGAAGATCAAAAGATAAATGTCTGTATACTGAGATTAGGATTTTGTGGGTGATCATAGATAGGCTTTCATCTTTAGTGATCAGAGAGGTGGTCAATGGAGACTGCCTTTTGAGATCCATGACTGGAGTCTAAGATGCCAGTTGTTGATATGGTCAGCAGAGTGCTCGGTGTGGAGAGCCATATGCATAAGGAGGAATCATTTGACTTACCAGGAGGTAGCCTAAAATGATATTGGTCTGGGAAGAAGTTTCTCCCAGGACTGGCCAAACACAGGTGGTCCATGTTCCATGGGTGGTCCATGTTTCCCTGTTATGTCCCAAAATAAATAATGCACTGGAACAACCATGTTGGCAACCATC
This sequence comes from Raja brachyura, assembly GCA_963514005.1. The sequence continues at coordinate 47,586,842 of OY740786.1, read as the reverse complement.
TGCAATTAATAATCCAGGAAAACATATTTTCCTTAAGACTTTTAACGTGGCGTCCAAGTCAGCAGAAAGAACTAACACTGTGAAAATGAAATTGATGCATGTATGTATGTTTTTATTGAAGAAGACATGTTAATTATTTTATATTTATTCCTTTACGTTTTAACATTAAATTACCTATTCATTTTTAATGTATGTATTTTTTTTTAATTTTTGAGACAGATTACCTACTCTTACACATTTTTAACCCCTACACATTTTCTCTATTTTTACTGCGATAAAAAACATGAAGACTAGGAAACTTTGGAAAGTTAATAGTGTTGTCCTGAGGATAGTTTATATTACAGTTGAAGAGATGCTGAATTTCTGAAGATGTGTGAAGGTAAATAAATCTCCTAGGCCTAATTAAATATATCCAAGGACACTGAACACAAAGAAAAAATTGCAAGGGTTCTGGCTGAGGTATATGAATGATCATTAAACACAGTCGGGTGCCAAAGGATCAATGTTGTGTGCGTATTTAAGAAGGGCTACAATGAAAAACCTGGGAACTTTAGACCAACAAACCTAAGATCCGTGTTAGGTAAGTTACTGGAGAGGATTCAGAATGATTAAATATACATGTATTTAGAAAGACAAGGGTGGATTAAGGACAGTCAGCATGGTTTTATGCATGGAAGGTGGTATTTCACAAACAATAATTGATTATTTGAAGTAAGCAAAATGGTTGATTAGGGCAAGATTGGAACCATAATCAACATGGACTACAGCAAGGCCTTTGTTAAAGTTTCACATTGTAGGCCGCTCTGGAACGTTAGAATGCATGGGATCCAGGACGAGTTGGTTTACTGGATACACCAATGGCTTCATGGTAGGAAGCATAGGTAATGATAGAAGGTCATTTCTCAAATGGAGGCCTGAGACTGGAAGTGTACCTCAGGGGATGATTATGGGCCTATGTTTGCCATCTATAACAACAAACTGGATAACACAGTATAAGGCATGAATATTTAGTTTGTAAATGACACTAAAATAGGTTTATGGCGGGATATTGCTCAGTGGCCAAGTGGGCTAAGGAATTGCAGAGTACTGGAATTTAGGAGTACATAGAAACATTTAAATTAGGTGAAGGAGTAGGCCATTCAGCCCTTCAAGTCTGCACCACCATTCAATATGATCATGGCTGATCATTCAACTCAGTATCCCGTACCTGCCTTCTCTCCATACCCTCTGATTCCCTTAGCCACAATGGCCACATCTAACTCCCTCTTAAATATAGCCAATGAACTGGCCTCAACTACCCTCTGTGGCAGAGAGTTCCAGAGACCCACCACTCTCTGTGTGAAACAAGTCCTTCTCATCTCGGTCCTAAAGGATTTCCCCCTTATCCTTAAGCTGTCACCCCTTGTCCTGGACCTCCCCAACATCGGGAACAATCTTCCTGCATCTAGCCTGTCCAACTCCTTAAGAATTTTGTAAGTTTCTATAAGATGCCCTCTCAATCTCCTAAATTCTAGAGCGTATAAACCGAGTCTATCCAGTCTTTCTTCGTAAGACAGTCCTGACATCCCAGGAATCAGTCTGGTGAACCTTCTCTGCACTCCCTCTATGGCAATAATGTCCTTCCTCTGATTTGGAGACCAGAACTGTACGCAATACTCCAGGTGTGGTCTCACCAAGACCCTATACAACTGAAGTAGAACCTCCCTGCTCCTATACTCAAATCCTTTTGCTATGAAAGCTAACATACCATTCACTTTCTTCACTGCCTGCTGCACCTGCATGCCTACTTTCAATGACTGGTGTACCATGACGCCGAGGTCGTGCATCTCCCCTTTTCCTAATCGGCCACCATTTAGATAATAGTCTGCCTTCCTGATTTTGCCACCAAAATGGATAACCTCACAGTTATCCACATTATACTGCATCTGCCAAACATTTGCCCACTCACCCAGCCTATCCAAGTCACCTTGCAGTCTCCTAGCATCCTCCTCACAGCTATCACTGCCCCCCAGCTTAGTGTCATCCGCAAACCTAGAGATATTGCCTTCAATTCCGTCATCCAGATCATTAATGTATATTAATGTATATTGTAAATACATAGTTCATTGAAAGTGACATTGCAGGTAGAAAGAGTAATTAAGAAAGCTTTTGGCATGCAGACTTTCATCTGACTATCAATTGAGAATGTTATGTTACAGTTATATTGATGAGGTGACACTTGAAATATTGTGTTCACTTTTGGTTATCCTGCTGTAGGGAAGTTTCCATTAAGCTGGAAAAATTGCAGAGAGGAATTTTTAAGAATGTTGCCAGGACGAGGGTGGAGCTATAGGATGAGGTTGAGCAGGCTAGGACTTTATTCCTTGTAATGCATAATAATGAAGGGTGAACCGTAGATCAAACAGCATTGCTGATTTGATTCATGTCTGGTTTTGCTGATGGCGACCTGATCCATAATCCATGTCAGGTTTCCACAATACCACCTAGTGACATGCGGGCAGCCATGTCAGTTAGTTCAACATACGACTCCAAGCTTACAATACTTTGATGGCCTCTGTATATATTCCAATTAAAATACTTGTTATGGTATATAATCATAGTAAACATAAAGCACACGGTATTGGAGGTTCAGTACTGATGTGGATTGAGAACTGGCTGGCAGACAGGAAGCAAAGAATAGGAGTAAATGGGTCCTTTTCAGAATGGCAGGCAGTGACTAGTGGGGTACCGCAAGGCTCGGTGCTGGGACCCCAGCTGTTTACAATATATATTAATGATTTGGACGAGGGATTTGAATGCAACATCTCCAAGTTTGCAGGTGACACGAAGCTTGGGGGCAGTGTTAGCTGTCAGGAGGATGCTAGGAGGCTGCAAGGTGACCTGGATAGGTTGGGTGAGTGGGAAAATGCATGGCAGATGAAGTATAATGTGGATAAATGTGAGGTTATCCACTGTTGTGGCAAAAACAGGAAAGTAGACTCTTATCTGAATGTTGGCCGATTAGGGAAAGGGGAGATGCAACGAGACCTGGGTGTCATGGCACACCAGTCATTTGAAGTAGGCATGCAGGTGCAGCAGGCAGTGAAGAAAGCGAATGGTATGTTAGAAACATAGAAACATAGAAAATAGGTGCAGGAGTAGGCCATTCGGCCCTTCGAGCCTGCACCGCCATTCAATGTGATCATGGCTGATCATCCAACTCAGTATCCCGTACCTGCCTTCTCTCCATACCCCCTGATCCCTTTAGCCACAAGTGCCACATCTAACGCCCTCTTAAATATAGCCAATGAACTGGCCTCAACTACCTTCTGTGGCAGAGAATTCCAGAGACTCACCACTCTCTGTGTAAAGAATGTTTTCCTCATTTCGGTCCTAAAGGAATTCCCCCTTATCCTTAGACTGTGACCCCTTGTTCTGGACTCCCCCAACATCGGGAACAATCTTCCAGCATCTAGCTTGTCCAACCCCTTAAGAATTTTGTAGGTTTCTATAAGATCCCCCCTCAATCTTCTAAATTCCATCGAGTACAAACCGAGTCTATCCAATCTTTCCTCATATGAAAGTCCTGACATCCCAGGAATCAGTCTGGTGAATCTTCTCTGTACCCCCTCTATGGCAAGGATGTCTTTCCTCAGATTTGGAGACCAAAACTGTACGCAGTACTCCAGGTGTGGCCTCACCAAAACCCTGTACAACTGCAGTAGAACCTCCCTGCTCCTATACTCAAATCCTTTCGCTATGAATGCTAACATACCATTTGCTTTCTTCACTGCCTGCTGCACCTGCATGCCTACTTTCAATGACTGGTGTACCATGACACCCAGGTCTCGTTGCATCTCCCCCTTACCTAATCTGCCACCATTCAGATAATAGTCTACCCTCATGTTTTTGCCACCAAAGTGGATAACCTCACATTTATCCACATTGTACTGCATCTGCCATGCATCTGCCCATTCACTCAGCCTATCCAAATCACCCTGCAGCCTCCAAGCATCCTCCTCACACCTAACTATACCCCCCAGCTTGGTATCATCTGCAAATTTGGAGATGTTGCATTGAATTCCCTCGTCCAAATCATTAATATATATTGTAAATAGCTGGGGTCCCAGCACTGAGCCTTGCGGCACCCCACTAGTCACTGCCTGCCATTCTGAAAAGGACCCGTTTACTCCTACCCTTTGCCTCCTGTCTGCTAGCCAGTTCTCTATCCACATCAATACTGAACCCCCAATACCATGTGCTTTAAGTTTGTATGCTAATCTCTTATGCGGGACCTTGTCGAAAGCCTTCTGAAAGTCTAGATATAACACATCCACTGGTTCTCCCTTATCCACTCTACTAGTTACATCCTCGAAAAATTCTATCAGATTTGTCAGACATGATTTACCTTTCGTAAATCCATGCTGACTTTGTCCAATGATTTCACCACTTTCCAAATGCGCTGCTATCCCATCTTTAATAACTGACTCTAGCAGTTTCCCCACTACCAATGTTAGACTAACTGGTCTGTAATTCCCCGCTTTCTCTCTCCCTCCTTTTTTAAAAAGTGGGGTTACATTAGCTACCCTCCAATCCTCAGGAACTACTCCAGAATCTAAGGAATTTTGAAAAATTATCACTAATGCATCCACTATTTCTGTGGCTACCTCCTTGAGTACTCTGGGATGCAGACTATCTGGCCCTGGGGATTTATCGGCCTTCAATCCGTTCAATTTACCCAACACCACCTCCCGGCTAACCTGGATTTCACTCAGTTCCTCCATCTTATTTGACCCCCGTTCCACTGCTATTTCCGGCAGATTATTTATGTCTTCCTTAGTGAAGACAGAACCAAAGTAGTTATTCAATTGGTCTGCCATGTCCTTGTTCCCCATGATCAATTCACCTGTTTCTGACTGCAAGGGACCAACATTTGTTTTAACTAGTCTCTTTCTCTTTACATATCTATAAAAACTTTTGCAGTCAGTTTTTATGTTCCCTGCCAGTTTCCTTTCATAATCTATTTTCCCTTTCCTAATTAAGCCCTTTGTCCTCCTCTGCTGGATTCTGAATTTCTCCCAGTCCTCCGGTAGGCTGCTTTTTCTGGCAAATTTGTATGCCTCATCTTTTGTTTTTATACTATCCCTGATTTCCCTTGTTATCCATGGATGCACCACCTTCCCCGATTTATTCTTTTGCCAAACTGGTATGAACAACTTTTGTACTTCATCCATGCAGTCTTTAAATACCTTCCATTGCACATCCACTGTCAACCCTTTAAGAATCACCTGCCAGTCTATCTTGGCCAATTCACATCTCATACCTTCAAAGTTACCTTTGTTCAAGTTCAGAACCCTTGTTTCTGACTTAATTTTGTCACTCTCCATCCTAATGAAGAACTCAACCATATTATGGTCACTCTTGCCCAAGGGGCCACGCACAACAAGACTGCTAACTAACCCTTCCTCATTACTCAATACCCAGTCTAGAATAGCCTGCTCTCTCGTTGGTTCCTCCACATGTTGGTTGAGAAAACTATCCCGCATACATTCCAGGAAATCCTCTTCCTCAGCACCCCTGCCAATTTGATTCACCCAATCTACATGCAGATTGAAGTCACCCATTATAACCGTGTTACCCTTGTTGCACGCATTTCTAATTTCCTGTTTGATGCCATCCCCAACTCCAATACTACTGTTAGGTGGCCTGTACACAGTTCCCACTAGCGTTTTCTGCCCCTTAGAGTTTCGCAGCTCTACCCATATCGATTCCACATCCTCCACGCTAATGTCCTTCCTTTCTATTGCATTAATCTCCTCTCTCACCAGCAACGCTACCCCACCTCCTTTTCCTTTTCGTCTATCCCTCCTGAATATTGAATATCCCTGGATGTTCAGCTCCCAGCCTTGGTCATCCTGGAGCCAAGTCTCCGTGATTCCAACTATAGCATAGTCATTAATCGCTATCTGCACCTTCAACTCATCCACCTTATTACGAATGCTCCTCGCATTGAGACACAAAGCCTTCAGGCTTGTTTTTACAGCACTCTTACTCCTTATACAATTATGTTGACAAGTGGCCCCTTTCACATCGATCCCTATTACACTTGGCCATACTCTCCTATCCCTATGTGAGCTTTCTTCCCCGTTAATTCTGGGGTCATTAACCATCGCTTTACTCTCTTTCCCTCTAACTCCGTCCTCGACTATCCCATTTGATACCCCACCCCCCTTATTCAGTTTAAAACCATCCGTGTAGCAGTGGCAAACCTGCCGGCCAGAATGCTGGTCCCCCACCTGTTAAGATGCAATCCGTCCCTTTTGTACAGTTCCCCCTTACTATAAAAAAAATCCCAGTGATCTAAGAATCTAAATCCCTGCCCCCTGCACCAGTTCCTCAGCCACACATTCAGGTCCCATATCTCCCTGTTCCTGCTCTCGCCAGCACGAGGAACTGGAAGCAAACCGGAGATAACAACCCTGGAAGTCCTGCTTTTCAGCATTTTTCCGAGCTCTCTGAAGTCCCGCTGCAAAAAATTCATCTCCTTCTTTCCAACATCATTTGTGCCAACATGCACGACCACTTCCGGCTGGTCACCTTCGCCCTTGAGGATTGTCTGCACTCTGTCCGTAACATCCTGGATCCTGGCACCAGGAAGGCAGCACACCATCCTGGAATCCCGTCTGTTGCCGCAAAAACCCCTGTCCGTACCTCTCACAATGGAGTCTCCAACTACAATGGCGTTGCCCGACTTTGGCCTCTGTGGGTTTGGCTCATCAGCCCTTTTTGTTTGGCAAGCCAGTCCGCCGCTCAGTGGGATATCGTCTTCTGTCCCGGCAGCTTCCACGTGGGTGAACCTGTTCACAAGAGGTACAACACCCGGGGACCTTTGCATCCCATGTTTTCCTCCCTTTCTCACCGTCACCCACCTTCTCTCTTCTAGTGCCTTGGGTGTAACAATCTCACTGAAGGACTTGTCGAGAAACGACTCAGTTTCTCGAATGAACCTGAGGTCATCCACTTGTTTCTCCAGTTCCCCAACACGGTCCTTCAGGAGCTGTACCTGGATGCACTTCTCACATTTGTAGCATCCAGAGGCACCAGCAGTGTCCTTGACCTCCCACATACTGCAAGCATCACACTGTATCAGCTTGCTTGACATCTTCTTTTGCCTCGGTCTCGCCCTATCCAGTATTTTGCGCAGCCTCCTCGCCGAAGACTCTCGAGCCAAAGACTCACACTTTACTCACAGGGCACTTCCCTGACAAGGCCGCTCCCCAAGAGCTGCCTTGCTTATATTGACTGTTCAATTGCCTAATTTACAAACCAAATTCCTCAGTTTTGAGGAACTGCTTTCCCCCTCTGACTCACTGAGAACTCTCCTCCCACTTGGGCTAGAGCCAATCAGTGCTTTCTCCTGCTTCTCTTTGTTGCTGTTGCTTCAAAATCCACGGGAAGACTGAGTGAAGTCTGCCTGTGCTTTGCCTCTCCTTTTTAACTGCTCTCCCCCTCTGACTCACTGAGAACTCTCCTCCCACTTGGGCTAGAGCCAATCAGTGCTTTCTCCTGCTTCTCTTTGTTGCTGTTGCTTCAAAATCCACGGGAAGACTGAGTGAAGTCTGCCTGTGCTTTGCCTCTCCTTTTTAACTGCTCTCCCCCTCTGACTCACTGAGAACTCTCCTCCCACTTGGGCTAGAGCCAATCAGTGCTTTCTCCTGCTTCTCTTTGTTGCTGTTGCTTCAAAATCCACGGGAAGACTGAGTGAAGATGTTGGCATTCATAGCAAAAGGATTTGAGTATAGGAGCAGGGAGGTTCTACTGCAGTTGTACAGGGTCTTGGTAAGACCACACCTGGAGTATTGCGTACAGTTTTGGTCTCCTAATCTGAGGAAAGGCATTCTTGCCATAGAGGGAGTACAGAGAAGGTTCACCAGACTGATTCCTGGGATGTCAGGACTTTCATATGAAGAAAGACTGGATAGAGTCGGCTTATACTCGCTAGAACTTAGAAGATTGAGGGGGATCTTATAGAAACTTACAAAATTCTTAAGGGGATGGGCAGGCTCGATGCAAGAACATTGTTCCCAATGTTGGGGAAGTCCAGAACAAGGGGTTACAGTTTAAGGATAAGAGGGAAGTCTTTAGGACCGAGATGAGAAAAACATTTTTCGCACAGAGAGTGGTGAGTCTGTGGAATTCTCTGCCACAGTAGGTAGTTGCGGCCAGTTCATTGGCTTTATTTAAGAGGGAGTTAGATGTGGCCCTTGTGGCTAAGGGGATCAGGGGTTATGGAGAGACGGCAGGTATGGGATATTGAGTTGGATGATCAGCCATGATCATATTGAATGGCGGTGCAGGCTCGAAGGGCTGAATGGCCTACTACTGCACCTATTATGTATGTTTCTATGTTTCTATAATGACTCTGTTTCAACAGAGATATAGAGATGTAAATGTGAACCTATAGAGATGTAAAATCCCGAGAAAATAGGGAGGGTGCACACAGAGTCTTTTCCCCAAGGTAGGGGAATTAACAACTTGAGGACAAAGACTTAAGGTCAGAGGGGAAATATTTGGTAAGAGCTTATTCACAGAGAGCATGGTGGACACATGGAACAGGCTGCCAGAGGAAGGAGTTGAGGCAGGTATAATAACAACATTTAAAATACATTTGGACAGCACATTTATAGGAAAGGTTTGTAGGGATAATGGCCAAATGCAGGCATGTGTGAATAGCTTAGGTATTCATCTTGGACGGCATGGATGAGTTGGGCCATATGTTCTGTTTCTATGTTTCCTCTCTGACTCTTCCAGTACAGTTTTGAGTGCTATCGGATTTATAAAAGTTCTGAGAGTGGATTTCGATTTTTTTTGCAGATTATTGTGCAAGCAACAATGTGATATTACCACATCAACCACTCAATTGTCGCAGTTAGAGGGGCACATCATTTTTGTAATTCAGCCTCAATAGCAAATTGCCATTGTGCTGTGGGTGCTTGTTGTATATAAAGTCATAGAGTAAAACCCAGATAATCAGATAGCTGATTTGAAATACCGATAAATCAGCATCTAGCTCACCAAATTTAGTTTTCAGTGCTCCCTATTAAGCACAAATTAAGGATAGATTACAGTAAAAGTTAGATTGTTGAAGAGTGATATACCAGACAGAAGGATAAAACAAGCCATGTTTAGAAATGCACAATGAGAGGCAGATTGAAAGGAATGGTCAATAATCCATCAGTAAATCAGTTAGTAACGACAGGGCTTGTGAAGACCAAATCATCGCGGCTCGCACCAAAAAGTCATGGGGAAAAAAAGTTAAGCAATAGTTGCAATTACACTGTTTAAATTATCAAAAGTTGGTTAATTAAAAAAAAAACATTTTGATACTTTAAACTAATAAACAGTGCGATATGATGGTATAAGTGGAAAGATAATGTTAGCTAGCAATAAGACACACACCCAGTATAAGTGGAAAGATAATGAAGCTAGCAATAAGACACACACCCAGGTCTGATCAACCTGTGGTGGGTCTGCCTCGACTGAGGGTGTCTTGTGATAAAAGGCCGAAACAGCCAGTGACGTTGAGGTACACAAATGAAGATGTGTCTGATTGTTAGCAAAATTCACCTGGTGGTCATACCCAAGAATGTCAACTGTAGTGAAATCTTAGGGATTTCACTACAGTGACACTGTAGTTGAAACTGTAGGGATTGTAACATCCAGTCCTAATAATCAATCTAAGGGCCTGTCCCACTTGGCGATTTTGCCGACGTCATATCAGTGTCACCAAAAGATTTTGAACATTTCAAAATCCAGCTGTGACAAATAAAGGTGCAACGCGTGAAAAACACTGCGCACCATATGTCATCACGCCATGTCACTGCCGCGTCAAGCATCATCACACTGCGTCATACGTCATCACGCCACATATTTTTTGGTGATCTGATATGTCAGTCAATGATGCCGGCAGTCGCCGATAAAATCGCCAAGTGGGACAGGCCCTTTAAGATTCCCAGTACTGGATGAAAGTTATGTGAAGAAATTAACATTGGTTTATTGTCAAACTGTGACTTTTGAGATCAAACACAATAATGCAGCATGGTACCTAGTCCCAAATTTAACAATCTGAAAACAATGGAAAAAAGTGCAAATTACTTTGTCCAAAAATCCCAACCATTTTGTTTGCTTCTAATGTTTATCCCATTACATAATGACAAACCATCTTATGATGTTGAATTTCACTGTGCAATTTAATTGCTTGTTAAGAGATGAAGGTTGCACTATCAGTTTTTGTTTTCTGAATTGATAGCAATGAATTCCACCTACCAAGCTTCCTTGTAATAGCTTGCAGACTCTCAGTAAGGACATCCACTTGATTGGTTTTCTTTCATTGTAATATAATTGTGTTTGAACAGCAAGGACTTGTTGACGATCCATGCTGTAGATTCTCAAAGATAAATATACACTTAACTGGAAGCAGTTTTTTGTAAGTGAGCAGAAGTTGACATTTTTTGCTCCAAACATGAATTATTTACAAAATAAATCATGTTTTATGTGTTTTATATGAGTTACAATTAAATGCTGACACCATCCTTGATTGCTTTTAATTTAAGAAATTGTATAAACATGTATCTCTTTCCATTCTGCAATCAAATCTGGTTCTGGAGAAAATGTACCATTTTATATTTTAACATAAATGTAAATTACTTTGAGTCATTTATTTGACTGCAGTCCAGATTATACTAAATAATGTTCATGCCATTTAAAACAATACAAAATACAATTCAAGAGTGGCCACTGAGTGTTTGCTAATGTCACAGCAGCATGTTAATAACCATCCTTTTGAAACAAGACAAAGTCACATTTATGTAATGGGTGACTTTCATAGACTCGCACTTACGTAAACAATTCACAATAAGTGATCCAGTTTCCTGAATGAGCTGCGTTATTGCATTTATAGAATCATTTCAGTGCAATCTAAACGGATAAAGCGTTGATTCTTCCTGAAACCTTTTCCTTGACTTCTCTACTTTGAAGGGAAATTTTAAATGAAGTATCAGGCGAGTTCAGCCAAGCTTGTGCTTGCAACACCAAGGGATGTGGACAGTTTGCAGCTGTCAAGAGTGGACCCAGCAGGCTTAGAGAGGCGGGGTAGGTGGGTTTTTGCCATGATCTGAGGCTTTCATAAAAGTGAGAAACACGAATTTAGCAACCGGGGATGGCGAGGGCTTCTTGTCCGCCTCATAGATATGAAAGTATTGACTGGGCTCGCTGCTTTGCCAGTTTTGGGCACTGTAATTAGAAAGATGAATGAGGAGGAGGGAGGTGGTGGGGAGCACCTCCTGGCCGACCGGGCCCAGTCACCGACATCTTTCCCAAGGTGCAAGCCCTTCTTCACCAGCTGCCACATTGTCCAGTTGACATTGTTATGATATGTGTACTGTGCCTTTAATGACGTAATAAAGTCCTCACATGCGCAGGGGTGCCAGGCATGTGTAGGAGTTTTACTTACTGGAAAAGCTTGTCCTTGAACATGGTGGCAGCGGTGGTGCCTTAAAGAATCATTTTTCTGCCACAACCTGAAGCTCCCAGCTGGAACAGTTAGCAGCTAAGGAATAGTGAAACTGTCAAACGCCATAGGATTGGTGAGTGAGTAGCATTTACGGCACAGAAAATATTAAAACTGCCGGAAATTGACATGGCTACCTGAAGGGTGGGGCAGACGGCCGCTCAGCAGCAAGCCGAGTCGAGTGCAGATGAGGAGACGGGCGACCAGCGGCCTACGCAGACGGCCACTGGTAGCACTTCACAACACGCTGCCGTTCCGCATCCCGCAAGCGGTATATGACCACCGACTCCATTAACCGTCAACCGTGGAGTGATTGAGGGTTGGAAAACATGGCATCCTATGTAGGCAAACTAGAGCATGGTCGCTGAGCTAGACAGGCAAACACCAGCATACCAGACAGCAACGTTCCAATACACCGCATTCCACTAAAACCCACTTGCAAGTTGATTTAAATGGCCATTAATTTACAGGAATTAAACACTAAATTCCTTCAATTTGGCCTATAAATTCATGAAAATTAGCTTTAAAAATCATGTTATATTGTGGATTATTGTATGAATGTTATTTGGACATTTAGGCAATTAAAAAATGTTTATCATTTCTTAAGAAATGGATAGATGTGTGAGAAATAGAGTGATTAAACCCCCACTGTTGTGAAGGCCAGACAAGGAGTCTGACCGTTATGAATGAGGTAACCAACATCGTCCTTGATCACCATTGATAGCAGGGTATAGTGGCAGACAGAGATGGGGATGCGGCCATAAATCACCAGATACTAGCTTTTCAATTAAAATACAAGAAACTAGGCCAGGTCAATTGCAACTGAGCATGCTTAATGAAATAAATGAATATTACTTACACATTTCTGGTCGAGAAACTGCTCATTACCATGAACATGCTATGTATGATGTGGGAGGTACTGGGGGACGTACCTATAGACTGTGCACCTCAGTGCTCTGATTGGGAATAGCCAGAAGGGGAGGTTAAGCCAGCAGAATTGTGTGTATAAAGGGGCTTTACTTTCCTGACTTTGGTGTGTCTCAACTTGGAGAGGCACCCGATTCTGCAGACTCGCAAATAAAGTGTTTCTTGTTTCTACGATTTAGTCTCTGAGTAGTGAATGTGAGCACAAACTATATCTCACAGATGTTTAGATCTAGTAATTGAATTTTGTAATTAGCTACAATTAGGTAACTAACTAATTATATGCTTTAATTTCAGGTAACATCCAAGTAAGATTGTTTCATATTTGTTTCAGAATGCTTCAATCTATAATAACTGAAAATTTTCATTGAGTTATCTTAATTTTTAAGAAAGTTATGGGCTTTTGACTGTCCTAGATCACAGCTTTTGAGTTAAGTCAATGGAAAGGCAATGGGGAACAAGATGCTAATTTCCGAGTATGAAAATGACCATAACCTTTTTAATACTGAAGATATGAAAGTGAATTAGGTGTCAAATTAAACTTATTGTTATGCTTTATGTGATGGGATAAATTGCAGACTTGATTTTTAAAATCTCAAAACGATGTAACATTGCTAAGTTTTGTGTTTTCCAATGACGAGGCCGATATCATTTGTGCATTCAAGAGCTACGCCATTGGCGAAATGAATGAGATGTATGAGCAATACCTCTTCAACAAGAGACAACAAGAAGCAGGTGAGAACTTTGAATTATTCCGCGCGAGCCTGAGAACATTATCAAAGTCCTGTAATTTCTGCCAGTGCATGATGGACAGCTTGTTCCATGACAAGATTGTGTTGGGCATTAGCGACTCGCAGGCGAGGAGGAGATGTTTGCTGCAGGAAAGGAAGCTCACTCTCAACGGGTGTATCAATATCTGCAAGAGTGCCGAGACTGTTTCAAGCTTTCTTGCTTTCACATCTTCAAGCTTTCACCGGAAGTAGCAGGTCTGCTGCTGCAGTCCACAAAATCAGACAGCAGAGTGGCAAGAGAGGCACAGCTGTGCAATACCCACACAAGAAAAGCAAGTGGGCTAAGCCTAAGAAAAGCCGAGGCAAGCACAATCAAGAAGCAAAAGCGTTCAAGTATTGTGGCAAGGAGCATTCAATGGACAAACAGCAATGTCCAGCTTACGGACAGATGTGTAGGGCATGTGGCCATCGCAACCACTTTGCCAACGTGTGCAGAAAGAAGAAAGTACACAAAGTGGACGACCAGGCCGGAAGTGACACGAGCACTGAGTACATTGACAGTATCACGTTCACAATTAACACGGTGCGGCCTAGAGATGCTTGGCAATGGGAAACAGGTCAACTTCCAAGTGGACAGCGGAGCGAGCATGAACATCTTGCCATGCAGATATTTACACAGCGTAGACCACACACTAGCCCCTTGTCAAAAGAAGCTCATGATGTGGAATAGGACTACAATGGACGCAGAAGGAGTTTGCCTGGTTAAGCTGCCCAATCCCAAGACAAACCGCAAATATTGCGTGGAGTTCACTGTGGTCAGTGATGGATTCACACCACTGCTAGGAAGCAAAACTAGACAGCAAATTAATTTGATCACTGTGAATGATGACAGTTTTCACTGTGTACACACGTTGACTGTCATAAAGAAGAAAGCAGATAAGCCTGAAGAACGCTATGCAGAGGTGTTCCACGGAAAATTAGGAGAGCTGCTTGGTGAAGCACACCTGCAGATTGACGAGTAAGTGCAAACCACAGTCTTACTACCACGCCGATTACCTCATGCGATAAAGCAGAAGGTGAAAACAGAACTAGAGCACATGGTAGATCGTCATTTGATCGCACCAGTTCAGGAGCCGACGAGTTCGCAGCCAGCTCGTGGTCACGGAGAAAAAGAATGGTGATCTCTGGGTGTACATCAATCCTCGACTGCTGAACATAGTGCTGAAGCAAGAACACTATCCGCTCCCAGTTATTGAGGACATCTTGCCAGATCGCGCCCAAACGAAGATCTTCAGTAAGCTAGACATGAGCTCAGCTTTCTGGCAGGTGAAACTTGGTGACGAATCGTGCAATTTGACAACGTTCAACACACCTTTCTGGCATTACCGGTGGCACCGATTGCCATTCGGTTTAAGTTTATCGTCTTAAATCTTCCAGTGAAGATTACATCAAGCGCTCAAAGGGCTACCTGGAGTAATCTGCATTGCAGATGAAATCCTCATCTATGGTAAGGGATAGCCGATGGAAGATGGGGTCATCAACTATGACACAAAGCTCAAGCAGTTGCTTTAGTGATGTGTACAGCAACACATCAAACTTAACAAGGACAAGCCTGTCTTCAGAGCAACTGAGATACCCTTTTTAGGTCATGTGATCACTGGCACAGGACTGCAGCCCGACCCCAAAAAGGTCACAGATGTCAGCAATATGTCAGCACCCTCAGATGTATAGGGTGTGCAGAGTCTAGTTGGATTTGTCAACTACCTGAGCTGGTTTATACCCAGTCTGTCTGATACGTTTGAGCCCATCAGACAGCTGATGAGACCAGACATAGCATGGGAGTGGTCTGCTGAGCAGGACAATGCGATGTCCAAGATCAGACAGATGGTATCTGAAGCACCGATCTTAGCATTCTACAATCCCAAGGAGGAGCTGATGATTCAGTGTGACGCGAGCAACAAGGGACTGGGGCTGCCATGCTCCAAAAGGGATGTTCCAAAGCATTTGCGAGCAGAACAATAACTGACACCAAATTGCAATATGCCTCGATTGAGAAGGAGATGCTTGCCGTGGTATTTGCAATGGAGCGTTTCCATCAATATACATTTGGTCGTTTCACCAGCGTGATCAGTGATCACAAGTCATTGGAAATGATAGCAAAGAAGCTGCTAGTGAGCACGCCGAAGCATCTTCAAGGAAAGCTACTCCGCCTACAGAGCTATGATTTCAATGTCAGCTGCAGTCAGGGGAAGCTCATGTACCTTGCGGATACACTGTTGCATGCAGTTAGTGGTACTCTAAGCAGAGAGCAAGCATTCGAAGAGGTAAGCATGGTATCACACTTGCCAATTCGAGATGAGTCTCTCGAGCAAATTTGCGATGAAACAGTGAAAGAAGACACACTACAGATGCAGAAACATGTCATCATCAGTGGTTGGCATAGTGAACGAGATTGGCTACCAGAGCAGCTCAGGCCTTATTACAGCTATAGGGATGAGCTCGCAGTCCAAGATGGTTTGATCTTCAAGGGCAAGTGCATGATCATACTGATAAGCTTAAGAAGAGACATAAAAGAAAAGATACACTCTTCACAACTAGGAGTTGAAGGCTGCCTGCGACGAGCACGTGACAAGCGACTCCTGATCACCACACCTGGAACACCTGGCTATGAAGTTCCATCCTTTTTACCTACCAAGGGAATTCACCTCCATCACCCTGACCGTTGACTACATCCCTCCCCAGGCAGATGTCCATCTGGTACTGGGGGAGCTGCACGCCATGGTCAACAAGCACCATACTGCTTATCCCGAGACATTTACCACCATAGCCGGGGATTTCAACAAAGCCAACCTGAAGAAATCGCTCCCTAACTTCCACCAAGATGTCTCCAGCAGCACCAGAGGACCAAACACCCTCGACCACCAAAGGCCAAAAGGGACTTCTACTCCAAGCTGGAGGATGAGATGGATGTTCGGCAACTGTTGCGGGACTTGAATGCAATCACCTCCTACAAAGCGAAATCAGGAGGCAGCTCAAATGTCAAGCCCTCGGAAAGCGCCTGGATCTGATGGTATACCCGTGCGTGTTTTGAAAACCTGTGTGGACCAACTGGCTGGAGTTTTTACGGACATTTTCAACCTCTCACTTCTGAGGTCTGACGTTCCAACCTGCTTTAAAAGGATATCAATAATACTGGTGCCCAAGAAGACCAAGGTGACGTGCCTCAATGACTATCGACCAGTGGCACCAACGTCTGTGGTGATGAAGTGCTTTGAGAGGCTGATCATGGCGCAAATCAACACATACTTCGACAAAAATCTGGACCCACTGCAGTTTGCTTACCACCACAACAGATCAACGATGGATGCGGTCTTATTGGCGCTCCACTCCACTCTGGACCACTTGGACAAAAACAACAAAAACACATGTCAAGCTCTTATTCATTGACTACAGCTTGGCATTTAATACCATCATCCCTTCCAAGCTGGTTACCAAGTTCTCAGATCTGGGTCTCTGCACATCCCTCTGCAATTGGATCCTTGACTTCCTCATTCACAGACCACAGTCTGTCCGTATTGGTGGAAATGTTTCATCCTCGGTAACAATCAGCACTGGAGCACCTCAAGGCTGCATGCTCAGCCCCCTGCTGTACTCACTCTATACTCATGACTGCACAGCAGGACATAATGCGAACTCCATCATCAAGTTCGCCGATGACACCACTGTTGTGGTACATATCACTGATGGGGACGAGTCAGAATATAGAAGTGAGATCTCCCAATTGACCAAATGGTGCCAGCACAATAACCTGGCTCCCAACACCAGCAAAACCAAGGAACTGATTGTGGACTTTGGGACGGGTAGGACCCACAGTCCTGTTTATTTCAATGGGTCAATGGTGGAAAGGGTCAATAACTTCAAATTCCACTGTATTGCGGGGGGGGGGGGGGGGGGGTGGAGATAAAATTGTTCGTTGTCATGCACACTTGGCATCGGCCCGCCAGAGAATTTGTGCCCCCCCATGTTTTAAAAGTGATTTTCTATGGCTGACAGTGCCCTTGGCCATCTGTCCCTGCGCCCAGGAGGTGAATCACCTGGTGTGGGTGTCAGTGTCCGGTGGCGGTGCATCCCGGTCAGTGACTCTGGGTGGGCGGAGGGACCAGACTGTCTCCAACTCTGCTGCAGCTGATGGGAACGTTGCGGGTTTATATCTCCGTGTGTCTGCGGCCCCGCTCCACCCAGCCCCGTGTGTGTGTGCGTTGCCAACCCACAGCCCATTGCAGTGCTGCCGCAAGGGGGAGATGAGGCGGAGGCAACCGTGGCCGGGGGGAGAGTGTGGCTGTCCCGAGGGATGTGTCCTTTCGTTTACACCTTAGTGCTCAGGTTCAGAGTGCCCAGTCACCCTCCTGCCCCGGGCTGTCTTGTGTGGAAAAATGACCCGCACTCTCCCGTCTCCGCCGGCCAATGATGTGATGGACATGGGGGTCTGGACCAATCGCTGACAAGTCCCGTCATGTCTGTTAATTGGCTTTACGGCGTTGCGTTCGTTCGGTGAGTTGGCCTTTAGGCGTTGCGCCCTTTCGGTTATTTGGCTTTTCGGCGTCGTACACTTTTGGTTATTTGGCTTTACAGCGTTGTTTCCATTCGGTTATTTGGCATTTGCTTCAGCTTCTCGTCCTTCGACGCCACGTCCGTGCATCGTGTGGACCAAATGGCTGGTGTTTTTGCAGGCATCTTCAACCTCTCATTACTGAGATTTGAGGTTCCTGCTTTAAAAGGGCATCAATAAAATAGTTGCCCAAGAGTAAGGTGACATGGCTCAATGACTACTGACTAGTGGCACTAACATCCATGCCGATTAAGTGTTTTGAGAGGTTGATTATGGCGCAAAGGAACCCCTACCCCAGCAACCACCTGGACCCACTAAGATTTGGTTATCACCATTATAGGTCAACGAGGGATGCAATCTCACTGGCTCTCCATTCTACACTGAACTTGGGCAATAAGAACACATACATCAAGCTGTTGTTCACAGATTACAGCTCCGTGTTCAAAATTATCTTCTCCTCCAAACGTTTTACTAGGTGCATCCCCTTGCCGGGTCCAGATCTGTCCTGGACCCTGCACATTGATACAACCGTGAAGGAAACCCATCAATACCTCTACTGAGATTAAGAAAATTTGGTATATGGATGAACACAACATGAACCTCTGCAGGTGTACAGTAGAGAGCATATTGACTGGTTGCATCATGGCCTGGGTTGGTAACTCGAGCAGCCAGGAATGAAGATTACAAAAGGTATTTTTTAACCACTCTCCGGCTCATCATGGATACTGACCTCCCCACCATCCAAGGGATCTATCAGAGGCAATGTCTCAAAAGGTCAGGCAGCATCATCAAGGACCCACACCACCCTGGTAATGCTCCCATTTCACCCCTTCCATCAGGAAGCAGGTGCAGGAGACTAAAAACTGTAACAACCATGTTCAGGAACAGCTTCTTTCTAACAACCATCAGGCTATTCAACACCACAAACTCCAACTAAAATCCAAATTACAAACATTTGGGATTTGTTGCTTTTATACTATATTGTCTTAATTATTTATTGAAGTTCTTATTTTGTTTGTTTATTATATTATCTGTTATGCCGCTGATGCAAGAATTTCATTGCTCCATTTCGAGACACATTATATTAAATGGTCAGGACTTTCATATGAGGAAAGATTGGACTCGGCTTGTACTCGCTGGAATTTAGAAGATTGAGGGGGGATCTTATAGAAACTTACAAAATTCTTAAGGGGTTGGACAAGCTAGATGCTGGAAGATTGTTCCCGATGTTGGGGGAGTCCAGAACAAGGGGTCACAGTCTAAGGATAAGGGGGAATTCCTTTAGGACCGAGATGAGGAAAACATTCTTTACACAGAGAGTGGTGAGTCTCTGGAATTTCATTTCGGAGTCACGTGAGTGACTTCGTGAAGAGCCCGCCGGCGCGCATGCTCGACATATCGTCGTACCGCGTTGCTGCGACGGCTGGCGGTGGAGCGCGCTCCTCGCCAGCCCTTCATAAGGGGCCACGGAGGTAAGTATCCTACCTTTAGTTGGTGGTCCTTGTTGTTGGTTATGTCTTGCAGCAAGGACATGGATGGGAGTTCCAAGGGCCGGAGGACGTCAGGACGAGTTCGCCGGTCAACAGTTCCGGGGCCTTTACCATCGGCAGTACCTGCTACGCAGGCCGGGACTCAGGCGGAGATGTGGATAAGCCCTGTGATTACAGGTCCAGATCCGACAGCACACCACAGCTCGGAGGAGTTCGACGAGGAGGAGTGTGGTGTGCCGCCAGAGCAGGGGGACCCTGCCATGGCAGTCAGGTTGTCAGCGGGCTCGCTGGCGACCTCGAGCTGGGTGCGTGCGGCTGCACGGCCCGTTCCACTCAGCCCTCCGAGTAGGGGAAGGGCAGCAGCCCAGAAGCCTAACCCTGCCAGGGCTAAGGCATTGCCTGACACGGAGGAGCGGTCAGGTTCCAGGGCGAGACCCGGGGCGGCTGTGAGGTCCAGCCGGCACACCCCGACTCTCGACGCCGGGACGGGTCGGTTGAGTCGGGTCTCGTCACGGTCGCCGAGCCCCCCATGGATGGGTGGGCGAGACCATGCGTCGGCAAAGTCCACGATGTGGGCAGCCGGCAAGCCTGTGCGGGCTTCAGGCAGCCATGCTTCGGCTGGTGCCGACACCACGCCGCAAGTGCCCTTAGTGGCAGCGGCTTCAGCTCCCGCTAAACGGAGGCGGTTGAACACGCCCGCGCGGGAATCGCGCAGTTTCGCCTCGGCGGCAGTTAGCGACAACTACCGGCACCGGCTGGGCCTCGATGAGGTGCGGGCCGATGATAGGAGCCCGGTTTTCTTTTCAGAGCCGGAGGACTCCGACCACCTGAGTGTTCAGGGTGAAGGGCGTATTGACCGTATGGAGCGGCTGCTGGAGCTCCTGCTTCAACGTCAACTACAGCAGGGCAGCAACAGGCACAGGGCGTCGTCACCAGCCTCTACCATCAGCCTGGAGCAGCAGGAGGAGGAGGTTTTGGTGGATTCCATACCACCTCCGTTAGAGGTGCCAGCGGAGGATCTTCTGGATGTGGCGACCAAATTTGCGGCCCCACATTCATCTGGACTTCCTTTAAACGCAAAGCTGGCAGCCACTGTGGACTTTCTTAACAACCAGCAACTACAGGAAGAAGTCCTCATTCAGGCAATGAGCCGTCACAAGGCTCCATCCAATTGCAACTCCCTCAACGTGCCTGTGGTCAATACGCCGATATGGGGCAACATCAGTGCGGCTATCCGTCAACAAGAGGTAAAATTGCAGAAAACAGCATCCGCCCAGCGCTCAACCCGAAGTTTGCAGGATTGTGCAAACCATCGCCGCCGCCGCCGCCCCGTCAACTCTTTGGGGAGGACCTCTCGAAGAGAGTCAAAGAGCTTGACGAACAAGCCAAAACGGTGGGGATCATGCACTCTCAGAGTGCCCCCACACCGTCAGGCTCAAAAGCTCCATACATTCGCTCACGAGGGTCTGCTAGTACCTCGACGAGGACCCACCCTCAAGCTCCACAACGACAGCAACATCAGACCCAGCACCAGGGGTCTTTTTTAGGACAGGGTCGGCAGAGACCCTGGTGGAAAACGAAGACGCCGCGCCCTCAAGCCAACCCAGCACCTCCACGTCCACCCACACGTGTCAAGGACCGCCGGTAACCACGGGGGTGAGGGGGTCTGGTTCTCTCTTTTCTCTTTGTTTAACTTCACATGTTGGTGGTGTTTTTGGGTGCATGGGGTAATTTTACTGGTGACGAGTATGTGTTGCAGAATATTCAGGGGCATAAAGTTGAGTTTATTAATGGCGACATTCCTCCATCCCAGCACATGCCCGGTCGAACGTTTAAATTATCTGCTGCAGAACAGGCAGCAGGCTACAAGGAAATTTTAAGGCTTGAACAGAAGGGAGTGATTGAGAAAGCGGTGCATGAGCCAGTTGAATTTGTTTTGAATATATTCACCAGACCTAAGAAGGATGGAGGTTGTCGTGTCATTATTGATCTAACCCGTTTGAATACTTTTGTAACATATACTAATTTTTAAATGGATACGTTTGAAACAGCCAAATCATTGATTTCTCATGGTTGCTTTATGGCATGCATTGATTTGAAAGACGCATACTATTCAGTATCCATCCAGAAATACGACAGGAGGTTTTTGAAATTCATCTGGATGGGGCAATCTGGCAGTACAAGGCTTTGCCTAATGGGCTCACCACAGCCCCTAGATTGTTCACTAAATTAGTGAAACCAATTGTGGCTTATTTGAGACAGCGACATCATATAGTTATGGCCTATTTAGATGATATCTTAATTGTGGGCCACACCCTGGAACTGGCTGAACAGGGAGTTGCAGCTGCTGTCAATATATTTCAACAATTAGGGTTTATTGTCCATCCAGAGAAATCAAAGTTCTGCCCTGCCCAGGTGATTAATTACCTAGGGTTCACGGTGAACTCTATGAGCATGAGGGTTACCATACCAATTAACAACATTGAGGAGGTTACCCAGGTGTGTCAAGGTTTAATCCGCACCAATATACCATCGATTCGGCATACAGCTACAGTAATTGGTAAGCTTGTAGCTTTGTTTCCGGCAGCGCGATATGGACCTTTGCATTATCAGAGTTTGCAAAGAGCTAAAATTGCTGCGTTAAAACAGGATGCTGGTCATTATCATCGATCAATGCAGCTGCCGTCCGAAGCGATAAATGAGTTGCAATGGTGGGTGTGCCACATTAGCAGCTCATTCAAGCCTATCAGGGAGACCAATTCCGGTGGTATATTTGCAGACTGATGCAAGCTCCAATGGCTGTGGAGCTACGGATAATTGCTCTAGTTGTGGGGGCAGATGGGACACCCTTGAGTCAACGATGTTGTTGACTCAAGGGATTAACTATTTGGAGTTGCTGGCAGCATTCCACGGACTTCGTGCGTATTGTTCCAAGCTTGTTGGAGCACATGTCCGTCTCCAAATAGACAACACCACAGCAGTGGCATACTTAAACCATATGGGTGGTACCAGGTCAGTTTCGTGTGACAAATTGGCTAACTCAATTTGGCTCTGGTGTGTTCAAAGAGACATTTGGATTTCAGCTACCTATTTGCCAGGTGAGCTTAATACTGTGGCGGACACCAGGTCACGCAAATTTAATGACAATATTGAATGGATGTTGCATCCTGAGATTTTGCTAAAGTCACAGCCAAATTTGGTAAACCGGACATTGACCTTTTTGCGTCACGGTTGAACCATCAGGTACCAACCTACGTTTCATGGGAACCAGATCCTGGGGCTATAGCGCTAGATGCATTCTCGCTGGACTGGGGGAATTGGTTTTGCTATGCCTTCCCCCCGTTTTGCCTCATCAGTCGGGTATTGCGTAAGATTCAGGCAGATGCTGCCAAGGGCATCCTTATTATACCCGACTGGCCCACACAGCCTTGGTATCCGGTGGTCTTTGACATGCTCAACGAACCTTGGGTCCTTTTGAAGGGTTGCCCACAATTGGTTACTCACCCTGTCTCAGGGGAGCCACATCCCTGCCATGGCTATTTAAATTTGTTGGCTTGCAGGTTCTGAACAGGCCGTTAGTCCAATACGGCCTCTCAGCTCGGACCATGGATACCATCGGGGTGTCGTGTCAAGAGTCAACAAGGCGAAGATACCGCTCGCATATTAAGAAGTGGGAAGCCTACTGCAGCCGCTCTCGCTTCACGTACGATGACGTGACAATAACCGACGTCCTGGAATTCCTCGCGGGGTTGCACCATGATGAACACTTAAGTTACAGTGCCATCAACAGCGCCAGAAGTGCGCTCTCATTCTACCTCAATATTGAGGTAGGATCCAACAGGCTAGTGTCCAGACTCATGCGGGGTATATTCAATATGAATCCGCCTACACCACGCTATAATATCACCTGGGATGTCAGGGACGTATTAAACCTGCTCAGGACGTGGTCTCCCATGGAAGGGCTCCAACTGGACAAACTCACCATGAAGCTGGTGATGTTACTAGCGCTGACTTCAGCTCAGAGGGTACAGACACTACACAAACGTCGTGTCGACAGAATGACATCTACCCCTACAGAAGTAGTCTTTTTCATTGACGAGCTACTAAAGCAGCATAGACCTGGGTGCACAGGGCTGCAGCTGAAGTTCCCGGCATACCCCGCAGATGCTAGGCTATGTTTAGCCTCACATATCCGCCACTATGTCAAGGTGACGGCACGCATCAGAGGAATGGAGAGATACCTGCTGGTCACTCATAAGAGACCTCATCATCGAGTGACAGTCCAGACGATATCCAGGTGGCTTCGAGTCGTCTTGGGTAAGTCAGGTATCGACACTAATGTGTTCAAGTCTCATTCCACCAGGGCTGCATCGACGTCAGCGGCGAGGATTATGGAGGTGCCTATGGACCAAATTCTCGCCACAGCAGGATGGGCTAATGAAGCTGTGTTCCAGCTTTTTTATAACAAGCCTGTTGCTGCTCCTCTACAGTTCGCAGAAGCCGTGCTGAATGCAGGTCAAGAACGTGGAGATGTCCCCGCATGAGGGGTTTTTGATTTGTTATTCATAAATATGCTCTTGTTTTGCAGTATGAACTATTGAGCAAGTTTGTTCCTCCCATCCATCCCTGGTAGTGGTGTGTCAGCATGGACGTTGTCCAGGGCGTGTAATCACAGAAGCTTTGAAGTCTTCACGAAGTCACTCACGTGACTCCGAAATGAAATAGTAAGATTGAACGAGAACTTACCAGTTTGAAGGTTGATCTTTATTTTATGAGGAGTCGAAGTGAGGGATTTCGTGCCCTCCTCGCCCAACCCTCAATCACCTTCATCTGGTAATCTTAGTCACTTCAATCTTACTATGCGAAGTCATTTCTATTGTTGGTTTCTGTGATTCCACACCGCTACTTTGAAGTATGTCGAGCATGCGCGCCGGCGGGCTCTTCACGAAATCCCTCACTTCGACTCCTCATAAAATAAAGATCAACCTTCGAACTGGTAAGTTCTCGTTCAATCTTACTATTCTCTGCCACAGAAGGTAGTTGAGGCCAGTTCATTGGCTATATTTAAGAGGGCGTTAGATGTGGCACTTGTGGCTAAAGGGATCAGGGGGTATGGAGAGAAGGCAGGTATGGGATACTGAGTTGGATGATCAGCCATGATCACATTGAATGGCGGTGCAGGCTCAAAGGGCCGAATGGCCTACTCCTGCACCTATTTTTCTATGATTCTATGTTTCTAAAACACTCCTGACTCTTGATAGTCTCTTGACTCTTGAATATTTATGACTCTACTATTCTGGGAGCAGCTTATTACCCCAGAACCTATGTTTTTTCATAACCTAAGAGCAACCCAACATGGACATCTTCGGCCCTACCCTTTCCCCTAGACACAGGGTGTCCAAAGATGAGGATGGTGGATGTGAAATACAGCCAGAAAGCAAGCAGCAGCCCCTTTAGATAATGAACAGGGGCTGCAGCCTCACACACTCCATATACACTGGTACACAGACTCTTCCAGTCCGCAAAAGTGGCAGACGGCTGGCGAGTCTGTGAACCGCGAGAGAAACAGATTGCAGGGGACTCCTTGGTGCAGTACCCTCCACCACAGGTCCCCGATGTGGTAACCAGCTTTTTTTTAAATCAAAAATATTTATTCAAACATTAAAATAGTATTTACAGCACAATAAAACAAAACAGAACCCACCACCATAGTGCAAGACAAAACAAATATGAACTACTAAACAACTATATTACAATCCTTGTACAGGAGACACTCAACCACCCTCGGTGCCCAATGGTCCCAGAAATCCCCCAGGGTGCCCATAAACAGAGCATAGTCCCTCTCCAGTACCATCCAAATGCGGACGTAACCCCGTAAAAGTGACAGGTATTTGGCTCGGGCAGAATCCTCTTCCACCTCGCGCTGTGACTCGTGGATGGCCAATCCTACCAGGACATCTTCAGCCCTACCCTCTCCCCTAAGCACAGGGTGTCCAAAGATGAGGATGGTGGATGAGAAATGCAGCCAGAAGACAAGGAGCAGCCCCTTTAGGTTTAGGAACAGTGGCTGCAGCCTCACACACTTCATATACACGTGGCACACAGACTTTTCCAACCACCAAAAGTGACAGACGGCTGAAAAGTCTGCGAACCACGGGAGAAACAGGTTGCAGGGAACTGCTTGGTGCAGTACCCTCCACCTCAGGTCCCCGATGTGGTTAGCAGCATTTTGTTTTTTTATCAAAAAATGTATTCAATTATTAAAAAATAATATTTACAATACAATAAAACAACCCAGAACCTACCACTATAATACAATACAAACAAATAACCTAAATAAACTACTATACAACTTTGATACAATCCTTATTGAGAATGCATTCAACTGCCCGTGGTGCCCAGTGGTCCCGGAAATCCCCCAGGGTGCTCGTGGACAGGACGTAGTCACTTTCTAACCCCACCCGGGTAGGGACGTAACCCCGGAAAAGGGGCAGGCAGTCGGTTTGCACACAGCCCTCTTCCGCCTGGCGCTGTGACTCATAGATGGCCAGTTTGGCCAGGCCCAGGAGTAACCCTACCAGGCCATCTTCAGCCCTACCCTCTCCCCTACACACAGGGTGTCCAAAGAAGAGGATGATGGATGAAAATTGCAGCCAGAAGGCAAGGAGCAGCCCGTTTAAGTATTGAAACAGTGGCTACAGCCTCACGCACTCCATGTACACGTGGGACACAGACTCTTCCAGTCCGCAAAAGTGGCATGCGGCTGGCGAGTCTGTGAACCACCAGAGAAACAAGTTGCAGGGAACACCTCGGTGCAATGCCCTCCACCCCAGGTCCCCAATAAAGAAGGGGAGAATCCCTGCTGTGATTTTTGGCCATCTCATTCAGAGTCCCCCTCCGCTCATCAGGTGCCGAGGATTTCTCCCATTGATGAAAAATAAAAGAGTTATTAGTGTTTTAAAAATGTAGAGATTCTCTCTTCTGTCAATCATTCCATGAAGGCCATGCCCCTTCTGGTGGGAGGGGGGGAGGGACTATAAAACCCAGAAATGTGGGTGTGGCTCAGTCTCTGCAAGATGGTGGAAGATAACTCACATCTCGCTGTCTTTAGTGGCCTTGCACCTGCTTGAATTGGTAAGAAACTGCACTTGAATTTGGTGGCCTTCCACACTGCTTGAAATGGAATTTCAAGGAATAGCCGTGAGTCAATTGCCGGCCCACCAGCCGTGAGTGAGTGAGCTGCCAGCACAACAGGCTTGAGTGACTGAGCCGCCAGCCCAATAATCTATTTGGCCCACAATGTCCATACTAGCCCTCTGGAAACCAGTCCTTCCAGCTCACAACACCCATACTAGGCTCCAGAAAACACCGCCCGCCCCCAATATTGGAATTGGTGGAGAGGTGAAATATTTATTTGGGGGACCAGCCCTCCTGTGTGATACTGGGACCCAAAGGGTTCCACTTAGTCTAGTATTTTCTAAAATCTAATGCATATAAATCATAAATCTATAGATTTATACAACACAGAAAATGGCTCTTTGGCTCACCATGTCTTTGTTAACCTTTTTCATTTTCTACAGCTCATCCACACTAATTTCATTAAACTGCATTGGCACCATAATTTTCTTTGTCTTGCTTATGTCTGTTTAAAAAAACATCATAATTGTATTTGATTCCACCAGC
The DNA here is from genome assembly GCA_963514005.1 of Raja brachyura. The sequence continues at coordinate 47,559,857 of OY740786.1, read as the reverse complement.
TCCTCTTGCAACAAATTTCAAACATCAGTCCTCTCGTTGTAAAAATACCTTACCCCTGAGACCACATTTTAAATTCCTTCTTCTTACCTTAATCCGATGCCTTCTTGTTTTTGATACCCCTACTATACAAGCTGTGATAAACTAGACACCTCCGGGCACAAATACATGTTGCTAGCATTTTCTTTGAATTCAGCTTTGCACTGGGTTTACTACAAAGTTGACCTTAACTGGAAAGTTGAAGTTTGCTTTGCAGCAGTTGAAAGGGATCCTCTTGATCAGGCTTATGTCTGCAGATAACAAGCATGGACCTTCTTCCAGATGGGTATACTAAAGGGATTTGCATCACATTTGTTCTCCCACCTAGCCTGAGGCTGATTATATTCATTCCCTCTGATCACAATTCTATTCGAGACCAGATCATTGCTTGATCACATGTCCAATTTATCTTATCTGACCATAAATCAATCATATGTTCAACCATAGACGTCCCTTCATTCAATGCCCTTTACTTAATATTTATTTCCTCTCCATGTTCTCAGCATTTCTGATCCCTCCAGTGAAGCCGCATGCCTCTCTCAGCTCCTAACCAAATTTCCCATTCATAAATACCCCCTTCACTCTGATTCATAGACCCTGTCATGGAACGAATGGAACAAACATTCTGCACCCATTTTCTTTCGTGGTCAACTGCTTTGTGCATGATGTCTTTGAGGCACCTGCCTAAAGGTGTATTAATGCTAAAGTGCTTTACACAGAAATGCCAAGCCCCCCCAATGTAACAATGATCCACAGAATATATAAACTGGTGAGGTGGAAGGAGAGGGCAATGAAAATTCTATCTTTCCTCTGGTGGGGATTATTAAAGTAATATTAATTCAAGGGATGTGGTCTTTCCAGGCTGAGCCAGCATTTAATTGCCTTTGGCAGGATGGTAGTGAGCTGCGTTCTTGAGCCTCTGCTGTCCTTGAGGCATGGATATAGGACATAGGATATACGATATGGATATGGATATAGGATATAGGGGAAGGACAGAACTGGGCCTAGGGTTGAGATTTTTGATTGGAGAAAGGCTAACTTTAACAAGATGCGAGATGATTTAAAAGGAGTGAACTGGGACATTTTGTTTTATGGGAAAGATGTAGAGGAGAAATGGAGGACATTTAAAGGGGAAATTTTAAGAGTACAGAATCTTTATGTTCCTGTTCGGTTGAAAGGAACCAGTAAAAATTGGAAAGAGCCCTGGTTTTCAAGGGAAATTGGACATCTTGTTCGGAAAAAGAGGGAGATCTACAATAATTATAGGCAGCATGAAGTAAATGAGGTGCTTGAGGAGTATAAGGAATGTAAAAAGAATCTTAGGAAAGAAATTAGAAAAGCTAAAAGAAGATATGAGGTTGCTTTGGCAAGTAAGGTGAAAGTAAATCCAAAGGGTTTCTACAGCTATATTAATAGCAAAAGGATAACAAGGGATAAAATTGGTCCATTGGAGAGACCGAGTGGACAGCTATCTGCAGAGCCAAAAGAGATGGGGAAGATATTGGACAATTTATTTTCTTCGGTATTCACAAAGGAGAAGGATATTGAATTATGTGAGGTAAGGGAAACTAGTAGAGTAGCTATGGATACTATGAGTTTCAAAGTAAAAAAAGTACTGACACTTTTGAAAAATATAAAAGTGGATAAGTCTCCAGGTCCTGACAGGATATTCCCTAGCACATTGAGGGAAGTTAGTGTAGAAATAGCCGGGGCTATGACAGAAATATTTCAAATGTCATTAGAAACGGGAATAGTCCCCGAGGATTGGCGTACTGCGCATGTTGTTCCATTGTTTAAAAAGGGTTCTAAAAGTAAACCTAGCAATTATAGACCGGTTAGTTTGACTTCAGTGGTGGGCAAATTAATGGAAAAGATACTTAGAGATAATATATATAAGTATCTGGATAAAGAGGGTCTAATTAGGAACAGTCAACATGGATTTATGCCTGGAAGGTCATGTTTGACTAATCTTCTTGAATTTTTTGAAGAGGTTACTAGGGAAATTGACGAGGGTAAAGCAGTGGATGTGGTCTATATGGACTTCAGTAAGGCCTTTGACAAGGTTCTTCATGGAAGGTTGGTTAAGAAGGTTCAACTGTTGGGTATAAATGCAGGAATAGCAAGATGGATTCAACAGTGGCTGAATGGGAGAAGCCAGAGGGTAATGGTGGATGGCTGTTTGTCGGGTTGGAGGCAGGTGACTAGTGGGGTGCCTCAGGGATCTGTGTTGGGTCCTTTGTTGTTTGTCATGTACATCAATGATCTGGATGAAGGGGTGGTAAATTGGATTAGTAAGTATGCAGATGATACCAAGATAGGGGGTGTTGTGGATAATGAAGAGTATTTCTAAAGTCTACAGAATGATTTAGGCCAGTTGGAAAAATGGGCTGAAAGATGGCAGATGGAGTTTAATGCTGATAAATGTGAGGTACTACACCTTGGCAGGACAAATCAAAATAGGACGTACATTGTAAACGGTAGGGAATTGAAGAATACAGTTGAACAGAGGGATCTGGGAATAACCGTGCATAGTTCCTTGAAGGTGGAATCTCATATAGATAGGGTGGTAAAGAAAGCTTTTGGTATGCTAGCCTTTATAAATCAGAGCATTGAGTATAGAAGCTGGGATGTAATGTTAAAATTGTACAAGGCATTGGTGAGACCAAATCTGGAGTATGGTGTACAATTTTGGTCGCCCAATTATAGGAAGGATGTCAACAAAATAGAGAGGGTACAGAGGCGATTTACTCGAATGTTGCCTGGGTTTCAACAGCTAAGTTACAGAGAGAGGTTGAGTAAGTTAGGTCTTTATTCTCTGGAGCACAGAAGGTTAAGGGGGGACTTGATAGAGGTCTTTAAAATGATGAGAGGGATAGACAGAGTTGATGTGGACAAGCTTTTCCCTTTGAGAATAGGGAAGATTCAAACAAGAGGACATGACTTTAGAATTAAGGGACAGAGGTTTAGGGGTAACATGAGGGGGAACTTCTTTACTCAGAGAGTGGTAGCGGTATGGAATGAGCTTCCAGTGGAAGTGGTGGCGGCAGGTTCGTTGGTATCATTTAAAAATAAATTGGATAGGCATATGGATGAGAAGGGTATGGAGGGTTATGGTATGAGTGCAGGCAGGTGGGACTAAGGGAAAAAAGTTGTTTGGCACGGACTTGAAGGGCCGAGATGGCCTGTTTCCGTGCTGTAATTGTTATATGGTTATATGGTTATATAGGTCACTGTTGTTAAGGAGGGAGTTCCAGCATTTTGGCCCTGTGACCGTGAGGGAGTGGTGACAAATATCCAAGTCACAGTGGTGTGTCTCTTGGAGAGCAACTTCCAGGTGACTGTTTTTTTTGTTTTTATTTCATTTGCTCTTCTAGCTGGAAGGTGTTGTCTAAGGATAAGAGTAGAGATGCAAGAAATCCAAGAGATGTGGTTAATGGCTCTGTTAACTATGGTGTAGTGGTAGCCATGTCTCAAGAGAAAGCAGGGCATCTCAGAAGCATTGGCGTAGATAGTCTCTTCATCAGTCTGAGTAAGATGGATAAAAAGGAAATGGAAGAATGGAATCCTTGAGATAAAAGAAGATCTGAAGGCTTGTAAGGATGTTTTTTTGCTAGCCTATCCCCTCACATGGTGACAGAGAGATGCAGATAGGGAAGGGAGGAGATAAAGTTGGAACATGTGAATGTGTAAGAGTAGGATACAAATTTGCATCAAAAGTGGTGACATTTTCGAGTTCTGTATGAGTGCGGGAAACAGCACCAATACAGTCATTGATATTGTGGCGAAAGAGTTGAGGAAGAGGGCAGGTTTACTTCATGTGACAGCTGATCTAGTTTGGGTTCATGCAGCTTCTTTAAGCTACACTTTTGGTCTGGAGAAAGTGAGTGAAGTTGAAGGAAACATTGTTCAATGTGAGAACAAAATGTTACAATAAACTTTATTATTTGGCCTGATGGAGATAATTTGGGAAATTTCAATGTAATACAAACAAATACTCGATAATGTGTGTAATGAATTAAAAGAATGTGGAGCGGCGGGTTGACACAATGATGCTTTGCCAATGTTAGCAAAATTGTCAGCAAACCTTAACTCTAATGAACACTCAAGAGAGCAATTGTGGACATCTGTTCTTACACTCTGTCTGTGTAATCTCTGAAATCAAGGCTTTCTTTCCCCGAGGAGGACACCTTTCCAGAGCAGTTTCTCAACATTAATCAGCACCACTAGAGAAATAAAGATGCAGTTGTTTGGTTTAAATCAAGTTACAATATGACCTTAGTTTATTGCCTGTTGTCAACTGGGAGTCAGGAACTGCACTTCCAACCAATAGCACATTATTTAAAAGTGCCTGCTTGCTTTTTCCAGCTCTCAGTGACAAGATCTCTATACGAACAGAGGTAATTGGTTAGCTTGTATGCTAGATACTCTTGTTGTGAGAATCCGAAAGGGTAATCACTTGATCCAGTGCTCCCAGTATGGAGTGTCAATTAGTGGGCATCCAGATCAGATAATGGTCTACACCGGTGGATTTATTGAATGAACAAATTATTATTTGAATTAACTATTCCAGTGTGTATAAATAACAATTCTGATGTGCACAAATAATAATGTAAGAGAGTGGGATAAATACAGAGGATGATATTGCATGCCAATGGTAAGACATAAGTGAGCGGGACTAATAAACAAATACTTTGGATAGATCAGACATTGGCATACTGTGTAAAATTGATTCCTTCTGCACAATATGAGTTTTAAAAAAGAATGATTAGTATTTACATTGCACTTTGATTCTCTTCAAATGAAGCAATGTGCTTAAGAGGTCATGCAATACTTTTGAAGTATTCCTTTTTACTGTGTAAAACATTTAGTAGCCACTCAATCTTCCAGAAACATCAATGTCGTAGAGTCATATCATCATAGTCATACAGTATGGAAACAGGCTCTTCAGCCCAACTTGCCCACACCAACCAATATGCCCCATCTACACAAGTCCCACCTGCCTGTATTTGGACCATATCTTGACCCAAAACATCACCCATTCCTTCTCTTCAAAGATGCTGCCTGTCCCGCTGAGTTACTCCAGCTTTTTGTGTCCCTCTAAATCTATCCTGCCATGTACATTTAAAATGTTTCTAGAATGTTGGGATAGTCCCTGCCTCGACTACCTCCACTTTCTCACCTAGCAAACAGCTAACAATGCCCTGGTTCCTTTATCATCGTTACTTTTTTGCATATCTTTCATTCATCTTTTCTATATCTCTCTACATCACCGTCTATATCTCTCTTTTCACTTTCCTCTGACTAATCTGAAGAAGGGTCTCAACCCAAAATGTCACCCATTCCTTTGCTCCAGAGATGCTGCCTGTCCCTCTGAGTTACTCCAACATTTTGTGTCCAGCAATCGATTATGTACAGTATACTGTATGACTAAAATAAGGTAAAAGAGCAGGAACCTCTGACATGGTAACTGTCTAGCTAGATCCAAAATAAAATAGTCTAATCAAATATTTGGAGGCTGTAACAAACAGGGCAGATCCTCCACTTCTGTCTGATCCAGGGATAATCTGATGACCAGGTAGCTCTTGTAAGACCATATCTGGAGTATTGTGTACAGTTTTGGTCTCCTAAATTGAGGAAGGACATCCTTGTGATTGAGGCAGTGCAGCATAGGTTCACGATATTGATTCCTGGGATGGCGGGACTGTCATATGATGAAAGATTGAAAAGACTAGGCTTGTATTCACTGGAGTTTAGGAGGATGAGGGGGGATCTTATGGAAACATATACAATTATAAAAGGACTGAACAAACTAGATGCAGGAAAAATGTTCCCAATGTTGGGCGAGTCCAGAACAATGGGCCACAGTCTTAGAATAAAGGGGAGGCCATTTGAGACTGAGGTGAGGAAAATCTTTTTCACCCAGAGAGCCGTGAATTTGTGGAATTCCCTGCCACAGAGGGCAGTGGCAGCCAAATCACTGGATATGATTTAAGAGAGAGTTAGATAGAGCTCTAGGGGTTAGTAGAATCAAGGGATATGGGGAGAAGGCAGGCATGGGTTATCGATTGGGGATGATCAGCCACGATCACAATGAATGGCGGTGCTGGCCCGATGGGCCAAATGGCCTCCTCCTGCACCTATTTTCTATGTATCTATGTTTCTATGACTGCCAGCGATTGTCAAGTTTCCGTCAGTCGCCTGAAAATCCGGCAACTGAAACGGAGACTGTCAGAGTGGAACACACACACACATTGCTCCCTTCACCAGCCTGTTATGCAGGTGGGGGACAGGGCAAGTGGGGGGAGCACTGTCTGCGTGAAATTCACATGGTGCAAATCCAAGGTAGTACAGATGCGATGAACAGGAAGGTTGGCGCTGTAATTAAGATGGCTAGCACAGTGTACGGTAAGTCCTGGAGGTAGGAGAGGGGGAGAGAGGGAGGAGAAGGGGGCGAAGGGGGCGAAGGGGCAAGAAGGAGTGGAGACAACTTTTAAGAAGCCAGAGATACACGGCAGTGAAGCTCGCGGACATTAACATTACTAGTCAGTTATCCTTGGTTCTGAAAACAACTGCTTACGTTTTTTTTCCCAATGAGCCAATGAAATTCACTGGTCAGCACCGGCTACAACCTACAAGAACCTATGAGAACCTTCAACCTCCTGACAACCCACCAGGACCCCCTGGTGACCCACCTATGGCACGCAAATTCTCACTACTCTCCATGACGGCTTCATTCTAGTCGCCGCTAATGAGAAATTAAAATGAAAACTAATACCAACTGCTTTTGTGCCCGTCTGTTGACAGAGCAGTAGCATTCTTACTCTCTCTGTTATTCTCGCTTGACCGACAACCGCCACACACCTCTAAAGCATGGCCCCATGCAAATTTACATTGAAAGACACAGACCGGGCAGTGAATACCATGCAATGTCATCCAGCGCTGCAAGTGAGGCCATGTCCTGCTCCCGGCAGCTGTCGGAATTTAAGGATTTGAGGGAAACGGCTGACATGAGCAAGGCAAGCGAGCGGCAGGAGAGAGGTGTTCAGATGGAGGGCACCGCGAGAGGTGAACGTGCTGGCAGAAGGTGCTGAGATGATGGCTGGTTCCGCTGTCCAGTCCTGGCAGCCACTCACAGCCACCCGAGCCACTTCATTCTAGTCGCCGCTAATGAGGCCGCGCTGTGCAGCAGTGAGTGAGTGAGTTGCTGGCGTGATGTCTGAACACTTCCTTCTCAATGCACCTGCCCTCCCCGCAACTTAACCCCTGGTGGCCCAGCCAACTTGTGCAGCCCAGGCCATGCTGACCTGAGCCAGACTCCCCGCACGCTGTGAAAGGAACTCTTCCCCTCCCAGTGGCGCTGTCCTTTTACAGCCGCTTCCCACTTTACAGCCACTTCCCATCAGATGCCAGCAATGAGGGATGGACTTGGCTTTCCCTCAGTACAGCAACATCGTTCTTGATGTTGTCTATCTTTCTTAGCTAACATCCTAACCTTCGGCCTCCAAGACGCAGGTAAATTTGCTTGCCTTATTTTTAGGTAATAAATAGCATCATCATTGTCGGGAAATACGGGTAACTCCTTCTTGGTACCTAGGCAACATTGCAAAATCCAGCATTAACGTTTTTCCTTGATTGACCTTGAGAATATGGTGAACTAATGAAATAACTGAATGGAATCTGTTTACTAAAGGTACAGTAGTGCATTTCACTATTTAGTCCATTAGCAAAGAAGGAATGGAAATAAGCCTCCAAGTCAGGAGGAATACTTGCAGGACATACTTTACCCATACATTTACTGTCCCTATGGGTGCAGAGGTAATGGGTTTGGGAAGTGTAACTGAATTAAACTTACTGTATACAGTATATACAGTTCATATTGTAAATGGTACATCCAGAGGCCAGTGTCCAGCAGCGGAGGCAGTTAATATATCAGATGTGGGATTGGTAATAATCAAGTCAAGCACTTTGTCCTTTGAGGTTAGCGAATGCTTTTGAAACTTAATTTAATTAGGCAAATTGAGTACATTGAAGAAATTTGAAAGACTTTGGAAAGTCAAGAGGCAAATCATGCATGACATAGTCCTCACATTTGTACCTGTTTTGTAGAAATGTTGTTTTTTAAATTTGTTTGGCTCGGTGACATTTCTAACATTTGATGACATTTGTTGAAGTGAAAGTGAACTACTTAACTTTTCATCTGTTGGACATAGTCATAACTCCTATCTTATCGATGTTATTGGCCAATCATCATTCAAGCCTGACTATTGTCTGTGCCTTGCTGCATCTGACATTATATAGGGATTTGTGAATAGATCTGAACGTTGCATATTTTTCAACAAACATTCACAGCTCTGAATTTATGATGGAGGGAAGGTAATCAATTAAGGAGGAGAAGATGGCTTTGCCTGGGACATTTATTTGTAAAACATCTACAATATCCGAAGGTGAGATGATTTTCCTCCAGCACTTTCCTTTGCTCTTGTTAAGACCTTCCACCAGTGGAAATATTGCTCCCTAAATTTCATTGGCTATACATCTGATGCCATGCACAATTAAATCTCACCTGTATAACAAGGGTTAAGATTCTTATCTCGCCTCTGAAATGTAGTTATTTTGAACAAATCTGGTCTGTGAACCATATTAAATCCAAATTTACCAAGTAGGTTATTTGTGAGCAAATGCTGATTTTCATTAAGGCTCCATAGTCATGCAGCATGGAAATCCAAATTCAAATTCACTATTTTATTGTGCCTTTATTGTGCCTGTCTTTTACTGTTCATCCATGCTTTAGTATGTCCACAATGTCTAAAAATCACCATCAAATCAATATTCCATCTGTGTAGGAAGGAACTGCAGATGCTGGTTTACACCAATGATAGACCCAAAAAGCTGGAGTAACTCGGCGGTCAGGCAGCATCTCTGGAGAAAAGGAATAGGTGGTTTTGGGTCTGAAGAACGGACTAGACCCAAAATGTCACCTATTCTTTTTTTTCCATAGATGCTAGCTAACCCGTTGAGTTATTCCTGCTTTTTGTGTCTCTCTTCAGCATTCCGTCTGTATGTATGTAACAATAAAACATTAACTAATCACATTTTTGCATTAACAATGACTTTTGGGATGACTTTTCTAAAGCATTTGATGTCATCCCACACCAGAGACTGCTTTGGAAGCTTGACTTATTTTTTCTATTTTTTAATTTTTTAATAATTTTTTTTTAATTAGAAGTAAATACATAATACAAAGCCTTTTGTTAGTTGTAGTCATACATTATCAATATTATTTATATTAACAATTGTATAGTAATTGTACTTCTATATATTTTTTCCAATTTTTATAAAGATAGAAATTAATAGAGAGAGAGAAAACAAAAAAGAGGAGGAAAAGTTGAAGAAGAATGGAGTGTTCAATAGATTATGTATCGTTGGAGATATATCCGCATTTTATGAAATGTAATTCTTCATCTATTCTTTGATTCAGGTTTCAGTCAGGTTCTCATGTCAAACCAGTTTGCCCCTTCAAATATTCAATAAATGGGGACCATATTATTGTAAATAGCTCTTGTTTGTCCATTAAGACAAATCTTAATCTTTCCAAATATACGGTCTCCAACATTTCCGTAGCCCACATTTTAATTGTGGGGGTTATAGGGCCTTTCCAAAATTTTAATATTAATTTTTTCCCAATTATTAACATCACTCTTACAAGCATTATATTTAATATCGTGTTCCACACCATATACAGAACATAGAGTAAGGAGCTGCCGGAGACCAGCGGTAGATGGACTAAAGACCACAAGATCATCTGCATACATAATATGGTTCACTAAAATATTACCAATCATGCACCCAGTATAATCGATAAAGGTTCTTTGATTTGATGTAAAGAATTGATTTTGTTCTATTATTCCTAATATTATTAATTTTGAATCACGGACCAATTTGGTATTGACGACTTCCGAAATTATCTTAAAAATTTCCATCCAAAAATTATTAATTTTTATACAGCTTACGAGTGCGTGTGTTAGATTAGCCTCTAAGTGTTGACATTTATCATAAATAGGGGAAACCCATGGGAAAATTCGATTCAATTTGGTTTTTGAATAATGCAATCTATGTAATACTTTAAATTGCATGAAAGAATGTCTAGCATTTAACGAACAGTGATGTATATGTTGTAAGCTTTCATCCCAAATTTCTGGCCTTATTGTTTGACCTAATTCGTTTCCCATGATTGCCTATATAAATCCATCTTGGGTGCATCATTATCTAATAGAATATTATAAATATAAGATATCAATTTTTCTGTGTTCGGATGTTTATTCAAGCATTCATCAAAAATGTCTGTCTTTCTCATTCTATAGTCATGTGTATTTGACTTAGCATAGTCTCTAATTTGTAGAGATCTAAAGTAATCTTTTGATTGAAGCCCATAAATTTGTTGTAATTCCTGAAATGAGAGAAATGAACTTTTCCTATAGAGATCACCCATCTTTGGAATTCCATGATTTTTCCATTGTGAAAAACCCTTATCCATCAATGAGGGTTTAAATGTAGCATTGTTTACAATGGGAAGAGATAGTGGTAAATAATCCAATTTAATGTCTTCTTTATTTGTTCCCAAATGCATATTCCACTGTCTATTATAGGTTTTCTTCATAGGTTTTTTTGCTTAGTTTAGTAATAGCAAATAGAATCGACCCAATTTCAAAAGGTAAACAATCTTCCTTTTCCATTTTTAACCAATCTGGTTGTTTGGCCAGTTCTTCCAACCAAAAATTCATATTTTTAATATTCACTGCCCAGAAATAAAACATAAAATTGGTAATGCTAAACCTCCATTTATTTTTGATTTACATAAGTGTTTCTTATTTATTCTGTGGTTCTTATAATCCCAGATAAAACTGATGACTATAGAGTCAACTTTAAAAAAAAAAAAGTTTTTGGGAGATATATCGGGATTAATTGAAAGAGGTACAATAATTGCGGGAGAAAAATCATTTTTATCGCATTAATTCTACCCAACATTGAAATAGGTAATGTTTTCCAATACAAAATAGTCTTATGTAATTTGTTCAGTAAAGGCAGAAAATTAGATTTAAATAAAGAAGTATATCTCTTTGTTACATAAATTCCAAGCTATTTGAGTTTCTCTTTTACTATTTTAAAAGGGAAATATTGTAAAATATGTGGATTACTTTCCATTATTGGCATGATTTCGCTTTTATTTCAATTAATTCTGTATCCTGAAAACGAGCCATATTGAATTATAAAATTTAATAAGTTTGGGATACTAACTTTGAAAGGCTAACTTTGAGGGAATGCATAATGATTTAAAAGGAGTGAATTGGGACATTTTGTTTTATGGGAAGGATGTAGAAGAAAAATGGACGACATTTAAAGGGGAAATTGTAAGAGTACAGAATCTTTATGTCCCTGATCGGTTGAAAGGAAATAGTAAAAATCGGAAAGAGCCATGGTTTTCGAGGGAAATTGGACACTTGGTTCGAAAAAAGAGATATCTACAATATTTATAGGAGGCATAGAGTGAATGAAGTGCTAGATGAGTATAAAGAATGTAAAAAGAATCTTAAGAAAGAAATAAGAAAAGCTAAAAGAAGATATGATGTTGCTTTGGCAAGAAAGGTGAAAGTAAATCCAAAGGGTTTCTGCAGCTATATTAATAGCAAAAGGATAACGAGGGATAAAATTGGACGATTAGAGAGCCAGAATGGACAGCTATCTACAAAGCCAAAAGAGATGGGGGAGATATTGAACAATTTATTTTCTTCGGTATTCACCAAGGAGAAGGATATTGAACTCTGTGAGGTAAGGGAAAAAAGTAGAGTAGCTATGGAAACTATGAGATTCAAAGAGGAGGAAGTACTGACACTTTTGAAAAATATAAAAGTGGATAAGTCTCCAGGTCCTGACAGGATATTCCCTAAGACATTGAGGGAAGTTAGTGTAGAAATAGCAGGGGCTATGACAGAAATATTTCAGATGTCATTTGAAACGGAAATAGTGCCAGAGGATTGGCGTACTGCGCATGTTGTTCCATTGTTTAAAAAGGGTTCAAAGAATAAACCTAGCAGTTGTAGACCTGTTTGTTTGACGTCAGTGGTGGGCAAATTAATGGAAAAGATACTTATAGATAATATATATAAGCATCTGGATGAACAGGGTCTGATCACGAACAATCAACATGGATTTGTGCCTGGAAGGACATGTTTGACAAACCTTCTTGAATTTTGTGAAGAGGTTACTTGGGAAATTGATGAGGGTAAAGCAGTGGATGTTGTCTATATGGATTTCAGTAAGGCCTTTGACAAGGTTCCCCATGGAAGGTTGGTTAAGAAGGTTCAATCTTTGGGTGTTAATGGCGGAGTAGCAAGATGGATTCAACAGTGGCTGAATGGGAGATGCCAAAGAGTAATGGTGGATGGCTGTTTGTCAGGTTGGAAGCTGGTGACGAGTGGGGTGCCTCAGGGATCTGTGTTGGGTCCACTGTTGTTTGTCATGTACATCAATTATCTAGATGATGGGGTGGAAAATTGGATAAGTAAATATGCAGATGATACTAAGATATGGGGTGCTGTGGATAATGAAGTAGATTTTCAAAGTCTACAGAGAGATTTAGGCCATTTGGAAGAGTGGGCTGAAAGATGGCAGATGGAGTTTAATACTGATAAGTGTGAGGTGCTACATCTTGGCAGGACAAATCAAAATAGGACGTGCATGGTAAATGGTAGGGAATTGAGGAATGCTGTGGAACAGAGGGATCTAGGAATAACTGTGCATAGTTCCCTGAAGGTGGAATCGCATGTAGATAGGGTGGTAAAGAAAGCTTTTGGTGTGCTGGCCTTTATACATCAGAGCATTGAATATAGGAGTAGGGAAGTAATGTTAAAATTGTACAAGGCATTGGTAAGACCAATTCTGGAGTATGGTGTACAATTTTATTTGCCTAATTATAGGAAGGATGTCAACAAAATAGAGAGAGTACAGAAGAGATTTACTAGAATGTTGCCTGGGTTCCAGCAACTAAGTTACAGAGAAAGGTTGAACAAGTTAGGTCTTTATTCTTTGGAGCGCAGAAGGTTAAGGGGGGACTTGATTGAGGTCTTTAAAATGATGAAAGGGATAGACAGAGTTGACATGGATAAGCTTTTCCCATTGAGGGTAGGAAAGATTCAAACAAGAGGGCATGACATGAGAATTAAGGGACAGAGGTTTTGGGGTTAACATGAGTGGTGGCTGTGTGGAATGATCTTCCTGCAGAAGTGGTGGAGGCAGGATCGATTTTAACATTTAAATGTAAAGTGGATAGGTATATGGACGGGAAGGGAATGGAGGGGTATGGTCTGAGTGCAGGTAGATGGGACTAGGGGAAAATAAATGGTCGGCACGGACTGGAAGGGCCGAGAAGGCCTGTTTCCGTGCTGTGATTTTTATATGGTTATTATATGGTTATATGGTTAACTTCAAGTTTAGTAATGTAAATTAATACATCATCTGCGTATAAGGAGATTTTATTTTCAGTATCTTTGGTTTTATACCCATATATTTCAGGATGGGACCTCATGTATTCTGCTAATGGTTCTATTAGAAGTGCAAATAATAATGGGAATAATGGACATACTTGTCTACAACCTCAAGATAAATTGAATTTAGTTGATAACATTTGATTTGTTGATATTCTAGCTGTTGGATTAGTATATAACATTTTTATTCATGTACTAAACTTCTCGCCCAGTTGAAAAGTGTTTATAACTGAAAATAAATAGGGACATTCCACCTGGTCAAAAGCTTTCTCAGCATCTAATGAAATAATTGCTAGGTCTTTGATAATATTTCTTTTGGAGTATATAATATTGAATAATCATCTCAGGTTATATGAAGAATACCTTTTTTTGGTATAAATCCTGTTTGATCCGGGTGTATTAATTTATTAATCACTGTACTTAATCTTTGTGCTATGATTTTGGTTAATATTTTCTGATCAGTATTTATAAGAGCTATAGCTCTATATGACCCTGGATCATCTAGATCCTTATCTATTTTTGGTATAAGTGTTATAATGGATTCATTTAGCATTTCTGGTAATTTCTGTTGGGTGTAGTGTGTTTGTACAGTGTCTTTAAATGCGGAACAATCAGATCATAGAATGTTTTATAGAATTCTGAGCCAATGCCATCTGGTCCCGGGGATTTACCATTTTTTAGAGACCTGATAGACTTTTCAATTTCTTTTACTGTTATTTCAGCATCTAATAATTCTCTATCTTTCAAATCTAATCCTTTAAGATTGCATTTTTGTAAGAATGCTTCTATTCCTGTCTGGTGATCTATAGTTTTAGCAGAGTAAAGGTTTTGATAGTATTGGAGAAATCTCTCGTTAATGTCCTTAGGTTGTAGTAGTGGTTCTCCTTTGTCTGATTTAATCCTATGAATTGTTTTTCCCCCGTCCAGTTTCCGTAATTGACGAGCCAATAATTTTTGAGGTTTATCTCGAAATTCAAAATGTAATTGTTTAGTATGTTGATAAAATTTTACAATTTGGTCTGAATATATTTTTATTATTTATATTTCAATACTTCAATTTTATTGTGTTTTATCATGGTTGGTGTAGCTGCATTCTCTATGTCTAATTGTCTAATTTCCCTTTCCAATGCCTATTGTATCACCTAATTCTTTTTATTATAAAATGCTTGGGAAGAAATCACGACTCCCCGAGTAAATGCTTTAAATGTTTCCCATAGTAAGGAGGCAGACGTTTCAGGGTTATCATTTATATCAAAGAACATATTAATCTGCTTGGTAAGATATTCCTGAGATGCTTTTTTCCTTTAAATTTGTGGGTTAAGTCTCCATTGTACCTGTTTCTCCGTCCTTCCATTTATTTTAATCATAAATGTTAAAGGGGCATGATCCGAAATTATAATATTGTGGTATTTTGAATTATAAGTAAATGGAATAAGCTTGGAGTCCACCATAAAATAACCTTTTCTTGAATATGTTTAATGTACCAGTGAGTAAAATAAATATTCTCGTCCAATTGGGTTTTCTATTCTCCAAACATCTTTGATATTACTAGTATCTATATATGTGTTCAATAAATCACTGGAGTGGGCTTTTGTTTTCCGTTGTCTTGATGACCTATCCATATAGGGATCTAATGTACAATTTAAGTCTCCTTCTATTATTAAATTGTTTTATGCTAATTCCAGAATTGTATTAAATATTTTCTTAAAAAACAAAGGGCTATCAAAATTTGGTCCATAAACATTAATAAGAATCAATTTTTGTGCATATAGTTCACCTCTTAATATAATATATCTACCATCACTGTCCGTTATAGTTGATAATTGTTTAAAAGGTATCCCTTTACGGATTAGTATTGCATCACCTCTGGATTTATGCGTAAATGAAGAATGATACGCTTTATCAATCCATTTAGCTTTCAATCTATGTTCTGCATCCTTTTTTAGGTGAGTTTCTTGGAGGAAAATTACATCTGTTTTAAGTACTTTTAAATGTGCTAATACTTTACCTCTCTTAATTGGTTCGTTAATACCCTTAACGTTCCAGCTACAGAATGTTATTCCTTCACCACTGCTCTTCATATTTGAGTCTTTCATCTTTTGTTTAGGGAGGTCTATAAGAGAGCAGATGGTTCAGCTCGACAAGCCCTACATTACACCCAAACCTCAAGTAGATTAATTTTAAATCCCATTGATCTTTCTCATGTATATATATCTCCTTTGATAAAGCTCATAACTCCATTCAAACTTAAAATTATAACAAAGTATTATATAAAGAAAATAATAAATTAAGAGGTTAGTAAGGTGCAAAAAGAAAGAAAAAACTATATCAATAAGTAGTGTAGTTAGTGATAGCCACACTGGCATGGCTAACCATCTACCGAATTCCGTAGTCGATGTAAAAAAAACGTGACTAGCTCCATGCTCTCTTTAAAATGACATTTCCATAGCGATATTTTACTGGGGGGTGGGAAACATTATAGGTTCCAAAGTATTCAAATTACAATAGTCAAATATATATATATTTTTTTTTAAATCACAAAAAAAAGGAATAAAAGAGAAGAAAAGTGAAATCAAACGTTAAATCCAACCGTTTAGCTAATTCTAAATAATTCAATTGTAAGTAATTAGTGACCATTAGTAATAATTGTTAATAGTGCCGCACAGTAATGTTAATATTTATTAGTTATTATGTTTATTTTGTAGATAATGTTCGGTCATCAGGCAGGCTTGATCTTCTGGGCGAACTCCAATGCATCCGCCGGGTTGGTGAAGAAGTATTCCTTATCTTTTGAAGTAACTCTTAATGTAGCCGGGTACATCAGACCATACTTCAGATCTTTAACATCCTTCAGTATTCTCTTTGCCTCTTTAAACAGCGTTCCCTTCCTGGAGACCCCCACAGGGTAATCTCGGTAGATACTGATTTAATCTCGCTCATATATAAGATTCCTGGTATGGATAATTTTTTTCATCATTTCCTCCAGTACCTTCACTATCATTTGTCTTGGAGGGGCATTAGCCCGTGGACGATGTCTCATCACCCTGTGTGCTCGGGCTAGCAGAGGCTTTTGATCCAAATTTAAGACTTTTTGAAATAAGTCTGCTGCAAATTCACGGGGGTCTCATTTCCCCTCTCTCCCTTTTTGAATACCAACAATTCTTAAGTTCTGACGCCTCTGACGTCCTTCCAGTTCAGTGCACTTTTCAGGTCTGATAAGCGTTGGTTTTCTCTGATAAGCTGTTTTGTTGTTTCAGCACTTGTTGCAGCAATCTCCTCTAGATTGGTTATGGTTGTGGCATGTTGATTTACTTTAAAGCTCGACTCCACCCTCCATCTCCACATCCATCTCTGTAATTTGCTGGCTCAGCCTTGCTTCTGTTTCCTTCCTCCATTTTTCCGTTAATTCAAGGACTGTGGAGTTGATTTCTTCCTTCATTTCCAACCTTAACTCCTTAAACTCTTCCTTGAATTTTTGAAGTTCTTCTCTAACTTTCACTCTCTTCAGTTCTTCCTTTAGCTCTTCCTGAGCTAGTGATATATTTTTAATTTCCTGAGCTAGAAATATCCGAAGCTCTTCTATCTCAGATTTTTTAATCTTTGGTTTCTTCGAGACATCTTCCTGGAACGACGTTGTACCTGAGCCCGCGGCTTCAGTCGGGCCTTGTTCTTCCGTTGCTGTTTATTTTGCCTGACAGGCCATTTTGGTTGGTTGGGGGGGGGGGGGGGGGGGGGAGTGCTGCATAGACATACAGGAGTCACGCACCTGATGACGTCACTCACGCGTTGCAGGCAGCGTTGCAGGCAGCCGGTGCAGGAACAGCAGGTAGGTCCATTTTATCCCCGTTTTTAGTGATTTTTGGATGGAGCTAGCTGGCACTGGTCTCTAACCCTCTAATAGCGCCACCGGAAGTCTCGGAAGCTTGACTTGTATGGTATTCGTTCCAACACGTAACGATGGATTTCCAGTTTCCTGACAAAACGTCTTTAGCGCGTGTGTGTGAACGGAAAGAGCTCCAATTGGCACCCAGTGTTGAGTGGTACACCCCAGGGCACAGTACTTGGCCCACACCTATTTTTGCTTTACATCAATGACACCCATGAAAAAGTCACAAGTACAACCAGACTATTCGCTGATGATTGTTTGCTGTACCGTCCAATTAAGTCAGCTGATGATGAAGATGCTCTCCAAAAGAAATACTATGGTCAAGTGGTCACAACAATGGGGCATGCAGTTCAACCCTTCCAAATGTGAAACCATGTGTGTCACCAGAAAGAGGAATCCAGGCGTCACATCTTACAGCATACTTGGTGTCACCCTTGAAGAATCCAAACAAATCAAGTATCCTGGCATCAAATTGCAGAATGATCTACATTGGAATGGTCAGACTCATCATGCAACAGTGAAAGCAACAGGTGTCCTAAACTTCCTGAGGCGCAACTTCCATCATTGTTCAGCTTCTGTCAAGGAGAAGCTGTATTTCACCCTTGTTAGACATCATCTGGACTACGCAGTTGCAGCTTGGGACCCATACACAGATAAAAACATTTAATCCATCGAACGTGTCCAAAGACAGGCCGCTCGATTTGTTACTAACACCTACGAGTGAGAAGCGAGTGTCACCAAACATCTGAATTCTCTGGGGTGGAACCCTTTCCAAGACAGACGTGAAGCTCACCGTTTGACCTGTTTTTACAAAATGTTAAATGGTCAGCTAGACATAGATCACAAGACCTACACCAATCCCAAACCAATTAGAAGCAGACGAGGGCATTCAATCCAATTTGTGGTCCCAGCCACAAAGACAGATGTGTACAGCAACTTGTTCTTCCCACGCACTATTAAAGCATGGAATTATCTCCACCAAACCACGGTTGCCCAGCTAGATGGAACTAAATTTAAAGTGGCACTTTCTTCCCAATAACCCTCTCTGGTTTAACCCCTCGCTTCACCACCTCCAGTTTAAATTCCAGTTGGAATATTTTGGAGGACCAAGTAATCAAGAACCAAGAACACAAAGTGCTGGAGTAACTCAGGGGGGTCAGGCAATATCCATCTTCTCTAGAGATGCTACCTGACTCACAAAATTACACAAGCACTTGGTGTTGCACACAAGATTCTAGCATCTGCATTTCCTTGGCCCACAATTTTAGTATCACGTTACCGCCAGTGTACCTTGGTTGATGGATCACACAATCATTCTTATGGAAGGACCGTCACAGCCTTTGATAACCGAGATAGCTTGGCTTTGGATTGCAACATTGGGCTACGTGTATGAGCACTCATGCTTGGTTCGGTAATAAAAATAACAGGAACACATCAGGAATGTTGTATTCATGAGAAAAGTCAGCAGATTTGTGCTCCACGGAGACATTGCCACTCTTCCAAAGAGACTCCCCAGCAAACCTTTTGGAAGACAAATCACTGGAATGCTATAATATTCTTAAGGGCCCTTTGAACATTGGTAAGCGGTGCCATGGCGACAGCAGATTGTGCTTACGTGACTTGCAGGCTGACAAGCAAGAACAACAAAAGCTTCCGTGGTAACAGTCTCAGCTCCCACTGCAGCACTCAGATGTTTGATGGTTTCTGTCTGGAATTAACTTGTGCACGGTAGGATCCAGATTCACGCATGTTCCTTGGGATTGTGGACGTGTTTGCCAGCAATGTGCAATAATCAAGCAATCTATTGATTGTGCATCTCCATGAATCTTCATATACAGGATAACCCATTGATATTGCTTTCAATTCCTTTGCAGCAGAAATTGTGCACATCCTTGTATCAAGGCACTAGTACCTTGCCTACCCTTTTCTTTGCCCTGGCAAAGGCATGCGGTAATAGTATACAGGTTGTTAGCTGTGTGTGATGAGGTGCATTCATGATTGCTCTCTTGTTGCTGTGTAGCTGATGTTTGTCCAGTATGCTCCAGCATTTTGTGTCTATCTTCAGTGTAAACAAGCATCTGCAGTTCCTTCTTACACAAGAGTACTGGATTTGGGAAATGGGGGAAGTGCACAACAGTAATTAGACAATATTGTAAAATGGATGATTTTACTTCGGAGTCACGTGAGTGACTACATGAAGAACCCCGTACAGTCGATCGTGCATCATTGCGTCAGACGCTTTCGTGCAGACGACTGTGGAGCAGCGCAGCTCCTCCAGCGGTAAGTCTAAAAATGTTTCAGTTAGGTGCTATTTCTTACCTGTTCTAGGTTTCCTGCAGGAACCTCCGGGTTTTTTGCGGGATTTTTGCGATGGCCGACGAGTGAACCAGCCTAGGGCTTTGGCGGAAAACCCTTGTCCGACCACAGAAGCGGAGAGCTGGGAAAGTCGGGTTCGCGATCGGAGTCACTGATAACGCGGTCAGTGACTCCACATGTTGGGTTCCCGGGGAGGGGATACCCGAGAATAGTGCGGTTTTAGACCGCAGTAGCCCTAGGGGATGCGTCTTAACGGACCTGAATGATCAGCCTGGGTTCCCGGTGGTGGGGAAACCCAAGTATATGCGGTTCTAGACCGCAGTAGTCCCCAGCAGATGGGGTTAAAACAAACCTAAATGGTTAGGCTGGGTTCCCGGTGCAGGGGAAACCCAAGTATATGCGGTTCCCAGACCGCAGTAGTCCCCAGGAAATGGGGTTAGCTCACATAAATGATTGGCCTGCGTGCCAGGAGGGTACCGCGGGTATATATTATTGTAGTTTGGGAACCCCGTGGGTATATATATATATATATATATATATATATATACCCGCGGGGTTCCCAAACTACAATAATCCCCAGGATATGGGAACAACTGACAAAAATAGTCAGAAATTGGGTAGGGCTGCTTCATGGGAATGCCAAGTTATGGCAGTGCCAGCCTATGGGAAAGGCTATGCCAGCAGTACCTTTGTTTAGGACTGCTCATGACGATGCCAAGCTATGGCAAGCTAGCCTGTTGGAGAGGCTGTGCCAGCAGTACCTTTGCTCAGGACTGCTCATGGGGATGCCAAACTATGGCAGGCAAGCCTATTGCAGAGGCGATGCCAGCAGTACCTTTGCTCAGGACTGATCCAGGGGAATGCAAAGCTATGGTAGGGTAGCCTATTGGAGAGGTTATGCCAGCAGCACCTTTGCTCAGGGCTGCTTCATGAGAACACCAAATCTATGGCAAATACTGGCCCATGGGAAAGGCTGTGCCAGCAGCACCTTTGTTCAGGGCTTCTTCATGGGCGCCAGTGGTACCTTGTCAGGGCTGCTTTATGGGAATAGCAGTTTAGTAGGGTATTCCCATTTACAGTGATCATGGGGGATGAGGAGGCATTGTTAGGATAAGGCAATATAACAGAATGATGACAAAAAAACATTCAAAGAAAACTATTCACAGTTTTAAAAAACGTTGGTTATATATGTGCTAAAATCCACTGTTAAGCCTCAAACTATATTTGAGAAATTGGGCTCCTCTATCCAGTTAGATTAAGTTCCTATCAAATACACTTGTAGGATGTTGGGATTTACTTTTAGGAATTCAATTGGCCATGATGCCGACCTTGGCAACAGATTGTAGTCAATAAGACATTGGTAACAGTTGTTGTTATAAAACAGTTCTAGTCGTTAGACTAATTGTTAATTGTATAGATACAATTCAGCTGTGTAAGTAGAGCAACAGTTATTTGGTTAAATGGTTAATTATTAAGTGCCATCTAGGTCATTGTTAACACCAGCTGAAATTAATAAAGTCATGATGATGGACAAACAGTGTTCATTACTGCTCCAGTAGTTGTTAGGTAAATCTTTCATTATGTTGCAAATTGGCCCTAAATGGGAAATTGTGTCAGCAGGGCTTTGTAGCAGGCCTGCTTTATGGCTCCCTCATGGAAGAGGAGAGCATGTGGGATTGGTATAGTTTAACGCCGAGTCTGAGGTTATAGCCATAGAGCATGCCCAAGGGATCAGGGCATATGCCAGAGGTCTATGCCTGGCAAGAAAGTTACCATCCCAAACACATATGCAGTGAACGCCGCTCTCAGAGGGACATTACAGTTGGCTGCCGAATCTTCTATTCGGGTAAGACTTTTCCAAAGATGAAACCTGGAGGGCGAAGCACAAGCTATTGGAACGAGCAAGGTTTCATAGTTTCGGCGACAATGCATCCCATGTCTTTATTGGCAGTAGCGGTTCACTGAAGTTGCTGGCAGCATGAAAGCTGGCCAGAGGTTCCACGCCCTGTACCTGTGCTACTCTACAATTAAGGGACCACTTGCAGTGTGGTAATGTGTATACTTAGTTATCCATTACAAATGATTGAGACATTATCAGCTACTTTGAACGGTAAATGTAAAATGTACAATATTAGCTTTTCAAGCAGGTTAGAATTGGACAGGTTCAGTATAAGGACCAAGATTGTCTTGCAAGAATGTCTCAGAAATCGGGCCACAGTTGCTGTTTAAGGTAGTTACCAAGCAGCTTAAATATCATCTCGAGTTTGGAGATGGCACAGATTTGCATAATTTGCCAAAAAATTATGTTATTAATATCAACTATCTATAGACTCTACTGGCATGGTATGGGTTATAGAGTGATTGGACAAATAAGCATATTGTCATACTCATGTTCAGGTTGATGCATTGTGATGATGGCATATGTTAGTCATGCGGGTGCAATCAGTTAATGATCGCTGGAATGGTTATATAATCTTGTTGCCACAGGAGAATCATCAATTGTGAGTAATGGCAACACAGAGTTGGTGTTGAATCACACTGTATTATGAGATTCTGGTTAAATGGATATATATAATAACCAATAAGGTTATATTATTATTTGCAACAAAGCAGGAATCAATTTGCATAATCACACAATAGGAACTTAAAGCCTCTTAATGACTTTATTTGAAGCCTCGATTGATGAGACAAAATGGAGGTGGCCATAAAAGACCCTCCTTCTCATTTTGGAGAGAATGTTTCTTTCCCCACTGCTATGCCAAATGTTTTGCAACCAGTGAAATAAACATGAAACCAACTCTGTCTGTCTGTCGTTCCATTTGGATTTGGGTTGTTACATCTATCCTTCTATGTGTTCAAAGTGAGTGCATAGCACCAAACCGCTGAATTTTCTTTTCCAGGAGATGAAAGCATTTTTTATGCTTATGTTCCATGGTAAATGGTATTGATTGCTAATGTTTCGAGTTCATGCTAAATGATCATCTGTTAATTATGGAGTTATACGACCAGTAATTAGCTCGATGAGCTTCCTCATTGAGTTGGCTGAGCAAACAAGACTCGCTCTGTCTGGTCCACACCAGTTATCAAGGGGTAGGATATCTTCAACATAGGTCCCAGGACCAGTATAATGCCATATGCGATGTTGACATTTGTGAACACTATTTCACCAGGAGGTTGCAGCTATATCCTTAAATTTGGCTGGAGTTTATTAGGTAGTTATCCTTCTGGCACAGGTTTAGTGCAGCAGGTTCAGTTGCTAAATAATTGTGGTGGTACAGGATGATAATGCCTGTAAATTATAATATTATGTTATAAATACTTGAGCAGACCAGAAGGGGGTCAGGTCTCAAAATAGTCACAGGCATACCAGGGGACCTTTGATAAGGTAAGCACACATATATACAACAATATGTCAAGGTTATCAAGAGCCTTGGCGTTCTGGACTAGCAATGTTGTTAGTCACAAAGAATTTGGGAGAACTTGTTGTTCAGGCCATTCCAGATGAGAGAAACTGAGTTGTGTTACGTGTTGATGGATTCTGTTTCCAGATCTCATTCCACCAGGGCTGCTACAACATCAGCAGCAAGGGTATTTATGTTCCGCTGGGTCGCATTGTTACGGCTGGAGCATGGTCCATCGAACGAATCTCCAAACATCTGTACTGACACATTGCTGAACCAGGAGCATTTGTTAACTCTATGTTCTGGTTATATTTTCCATCTGGGTGAGAGATGGAAATATTATTGTTTAATTTAAACAGCATGAGCATGTTTCACATCTATGTTATGACTGTATGCATTATGAATGTTTTCACTTCATTTGTCAATGAAGCAGTTGTGGTTGTGTATACTCATTTCACATGGCATGAAATCACAGAGCTTTGAAGGCTACACGTAGTCACCCACGTGACTCCGAAGTAAAATAGTAAGATTAAATGAGAACATACCAGTTTGAAGTTTGAACTTTATTTTATGAGGAGTCGAGGGACTACGTGCCCTCCACTCCCAGCCCTCATAGATTTAATCTGGTAGTTCTAGTCTTTGTTATCTTACCATTATACTTCAGTCACTATTAGCTGTGATTTCACACCGTTGCTTTGAAGATTGACGCACGAACAGCTGTACGGGGTTCTTCACGTAGTCCCTCAACGCGACGACTGATGAAAATAAAGATCAAACTTCAAACTGGTAAGTTCTCATTTAATCTTACTATTATATGTGCACGTTAGAATCATATAATCATGCAGCACAGAAATATGCCCTTAGTCCGACCAATTCCACACTGACCATTAACCACTATGATGGTGCCTCTTCCCTCGTGTGGTGCTCTGATCCCTGTCACCAGCAGACAGGCCAGGAGAAGCCAACAACCAGCACACAAATAGTGTCTGGCAGCCGAGAAAGCAGTGGAACCTTGGATAGAGCTCTTGACTGAGCTGAGGCCACTGCCAAAGGAGAAACAATTGCATCCAATTAGCTGCTATTGGATTGGTGATTACTTCAACACTCTCCTACTTAAAAACAAGCAGTTGCAACCAAAAGAAGAGAGTGAGAGGAAAGGAATGAAAGAGGTAGCAGGAGAGAAAGGAAGACATTGAAAAGGAGAGAAAGTGATGTGCGTTCCTATGATATGCGTTTCCCTGTTTGCACTTGGTGAAAAACTGAGCTGCTGGACAAGCCTAAAAATACCAGCTCTTTTCAGGGCAAGACTGAGCTGTCAGCACAAGATTGAGAGGCCAGAGCAAGTCCAAGACTGCCAGTGCCTCCTCATTGTCCCACACAACAAAAGTGACTGCGCCCCCACAGAGGCAAAGACTGTGGTGCTGTGGAAAAGCCCGAGACTACCAGCTCCTTTTTGAGACTAAAACTGAGGCCTGACACTGCCAGTTGTCCTCTTCAAGATCAAGACGAGAAGCCAGCATAATCCTGAGACCGCAAGTGCCTCTACTTGAGGCAAAGTGAGCTGCAGATCAAACCCAAAACTGTCTGTGCCTCCTCATTGAGGTCAAGACTAAATAGCTGGGACAAGCTTGGACACACTAGAGGCAGATAACATGTTGCCAATGTTGGAGGAGTCCAGAACCAGGGGCCACTGTTTATGACTAAGGAGCAAGTCATTTAGAACGGAGACGAGGCAACACTTTTTCTCACAGTGGTGAGTGTGGAATTCTCTGCCTCGGAGGGTGGTGGAGGCAGGTTTTCTGGATGCTTTCAAGAGAGATAGATAGGGCTCTTAAAAATAGCAGAGTCAGGGGATATGGGGAGACGGCAGGAATGGGGTACTTAATGGGGATGATCAGCCATGATCACATTGAATGGCTCAAAGAGCCAAATGGCCTACTCTCGCACCTATTGTCTATTGTAATTTTTAACCATATCCAACAAGCAAGGAGGCATGTACCAGCAGAAGTTTTCTGATATGCTTTAAAAGTTGCATATGTTAGAATTATACACCATGTATAGCTGAGCACGCTGTATGTAGGAGGCTTAAAGGAAGTATAAATATATTAATTTATGGTTTAAAAGGAATTTTAAAAGGTGTGTCGAATCTTGAGGTTATATCATCATAATTTCACTTATATTTCAATTTATTCTACATCCTGAAAAGGATTTAATTCCTTTATTAGGTTTGGTATGCTGGTTTGCGATTTTGTAATATATAATAGTACATCGTCTGCATATAGTGATATTTTTTATTTGAGTATTTTGTATTATAACCATGGATATTCAGATGCATTCTTATGATTTCTGCTAAGGGTTCTATCACAAGAGCAATAGCAGGGATGATAATGCACGTAGAATCATAAAAAATTGGTGCAGGAGTAGGCCATTCGGGCCTGCACCGCCATTCAATGTGATCATGGCTGATCATCCAACTCGGTATCCTGTACCTGCCTTCTCTCCATACCCCCTGATCACTTTAGCCACAAGGGCCACATCTAACTCCCTCTTAAATGTAGCCAATGAACAGGCCTTAACTACCTTCTGTGGCAGAGAATTCCACAGACTCGCCACTTTCTGTGTGAAAAATGTTCTTCTCATCTCGGTCCTAAAAGATTTCCCCCTTATCCTTAAACTGTGACCCCTTGTTCTGGAGTTCCCCAACATCGGGAACAATCTTCCTACATCTAGCCTGTCCAACCCCTTAAGAATTTTGTAAATCTCTATAAGATCCCCCCCTCAATCTCCTAAATTCCAGCAAGTACAAGCCGAGTCTATCCAGTCTTTCTTCATATGGAAGTCCTGCCATCCCAGGAATCAGTCTGGTGAACCTTCTCTGTACTCCCTCTATGGAAAGAATGTCTTTCCTCAGATTAGGAGACCAAAACTGTATGCAATACTCCAGGTGTGGCCTCACCAAGACCCTGTATAACTGCAGTAGAACCTCCCTGCTCTTGTACTCGCATCCTTTTGCTATGAATGCCAAAATACCATTCGCTTTCTTCACAGCCTACTGCACCTGCATGCCTACTTTCATGACACCCAGGTCTCGTTGCATCTCGCCTTTTCCTAATCGGCCACCGTTCAGATAATTGTCTACCCTCCTGTTTTTGCTGCCAAAGTGGATAACCTCACATGTATCCACATTATACTGCATCTGCCATGCATTTGCCCAGTCACCCAACCTATCCAAGTCACCTTGCAGCCTCCTAGCATCCTCCTCAGAGCAAACACTGCCCCCAGCTTCGTGTCATCTGCGAACTTGGAGATGTTGCATACAATTCGCTCATCCAGATCATTAATATGGACATCCCTGTCTATTGCCCCCTGGTAGTTGAAATTTCATAGAAACATAGAAAATAGGTGCAGGAGTAGGCCATTCGGCCCTTCGAGCCTGCACCGCCATTCAATGTGATCATGGCTGATCATCCAACTCGGTATCCCGTACCTGCCTTCTCTCCATACCCCCTGATCCCTTTAGCCACAAGTGCCACATCTAACGCCCTCTTAAATATAGCCAATGAACTGGCCTCAACTACCTTCTGTGGCAGAGAGAAGGTAGTTGAGGCCAGTTCATTTCGGAGACAGTATATTTTTAGTTAATATTCTGGCAGTCAGCTTGTCATATAATAATTTACCCATGAAAATGTTTGCAATACTTTGAAGAGGTATTTTCATACCACTTGGTCGAATGCTTTTTCTGCATCCATTAAAATAATTGATAGCTCTTGCTCTTCAGTTGTGTATAGTGCATTATATTAAACAGACGTCTCAAATTATTGAATGAGTATCTCTTGGGTATAAACCCCGTTTGATCCGCAATTATTAATTTACTAACATATTTACTCAATCTTCTTGCTAGGGTTTTCGCTAGTATTTTCTGATCTGTGTTTAACAGTGCGATGGCTCTATATGAGCCAGGGTCTTCTAAATCATTATCTTTTTTAGGTATGAGTATAATCG
Organism: Raja brachyura; assembly: GCA_963514005.1. The sequence goes on along the minus strand of OY740786.1, from coordinate 47,532,675 downwards.
TTGATTCTGCTAATGTTTGTTCTTTGAAAGCGTATGTGTACAGTTTTTGTAGTCGTGGTGAGATTATCTCGTAAAATCTTGCTCCTGGTGTTCGTGCATCAATTATTCTTAATCTGGCAGGCACAGAAGCTGCTCGACGTGCTCAGAAGATTTCATTATGAACTGGCTAGGTTTGACCTGGCTGGTGTCCAGATTGCTCCTGCTGAGTCTATCTGAGACTGCCTACTGCACAAATTCCGACAGTTATGTGAGTTATGTACTAACTTGGTCATGGAGAGGCATTTGTTCTTTTCCCGAAGCCAGAGACAGGGTGAACCTGTGGAGATGTATGTCAGTGCATTGAAGCACATTGCCAATCGATGCAATTTCAGTGATATATGTGAGAGCCTAGTCTGTGACCGTTTGGTCTATGGTGTCCGCAATGATAAATTACGCGACGAGTTACTGCGGGATGCAGAATTTACTCTAGAGACTGTTGAAACCGCTGTCGCATTGCTGAAATGGCTGACACTCATACAAAAGTTTTAGGGCACTCTGCTGGTCGTGAAATTAATGTTGCCGGCATGTCTTATCAAATCTCTTGCCATTCTCCTCAATTGGCTGACAACTCTATCGCAAGACTAATAGACAATTGTTTTAACTGGGGGGGGGGGGGGGGTTCACATGCTGCTGCTCGTGACCATTGCCCTGTGTATGGAAAATGATGTTGAGTTTGTAACAACTGGAATCATTTCTTCAGATGTTGTAATTCGCCTAGTAACAGATTTCAAACAAGGCAATCCGTTAATTCACTTGACCATGAGAACTTGCTCTCGGAATGCTCTCAACCAGCTCCCACAAATTTTCAGGCTGCTAGCGAAGGTTTTGACTTTGATGTGCATTCCTTGTCTGCTTTAATGCACAACCAACGAGACCCCAAGGTCTCTTTGCTCGTTAATGGCAAAAACTCTTATCTGAATGTTGACACAAGGGCCAGGTTAACATGATCTGTCTAGCTGTGTTGAAAGAATTCCAAAAAACAGACACTGTCACTCCTACGGCTGTCTCCCTTCTACCATTTGCAGGAGGTCCAGTGCACCCTATCGGTCAAGTTGAGCTGTGCTGCTGTCTTAACTCGCATGTCCACAACCTGAGTTTCTATGTAATTCGTGAGGATGTGCTGCCTCTGCTGGGTGCTAACGCATGTCACTACCTGGGACTTGTCTATTTCAGCCCTTCTGTTTGTCATCTGACTACAAACTATGACTTTAGCCAACATTTCCTGGCACAATACAAAACTTTGTTTGACGACAAGCTGGGCAGGTTGCCTGTTATGTACACAATTGCCATTAACCCTGAGGTAATTCCAGTTGTCCGTCAAGCTCACAAGATTCCCCTTGCTATATGGGACCATGTTCAAAGTGAACTCAACCGAATGGTGTGTCTAGGTGTGATTGCTCCCATCGCTGACCCCTCGGTTTGGGTTTCCACCATGGTTGTGGCAACGAAGAAGAATAAGGATGAAAAACGGATTTGTATCAATCCAAAGGACAAACACAGTCATTAAATGACCTCACTATCCCATGCATACTGTGGATGAGATTGCAGTGCAGATGGCTGAAGCAGCTGTATTCACTGTACTAGATGCCAAGAGTTCTTTCCTCCAAGTTAACCACCTTCAGCACATCGTTCGGGCCTTACAGATATTTTTGCATGCCTTTTGGCATAAGCTCTGCTAGTCAAGTATTTCAGCAAGCTATGAAGCAGTTGTTTGCAGGTTACCCATGCTATATTGTAGTGGGTGATATCCTCATTGCTGAACGAAATGTCGAAGAACACGATGCTAAACTAACAAAGGTCCTGGATCATGCCAAGGCCATTAACCTCAAGCTAAACATTCAAAAAAGCAAATTCAGAGTAAGTGAGGTGAAATACATAGGCCATGTGTTCATCAAGGAGGGCCTAAAACCGGATCCGGCAAAAACCAGTGCCATCAGTCAGCTCCCCGCACCCACAGACATGCTCGGTCTGCAGAGATTCCTTGGCATGGTTAACTACTTGAGCATATTATTCAGGACTTCAGTGAAATATCAGCCCTGTTGCGCCAGCTTACACACAAAGACACTGCTTGGACCTGGCACGCGCAACAGCAAAAGGCGTTCAACACTCTTAAGCGGCAGATGTCTTGTGTTCCTACTCTTGCATATTTTGATCCTAAACGACCGGTCACACTGCCTTGTGACACTTCACAACACGGACTGGGCATAGCATGTCTTTAAAATGACAGTTTGTGGCAATAAGCCTGTTGCCTATGCCTCGCGCACTATGACTAACACAGAACAACCATTGCCCAATTGAGAAAGAGCTGCTGGTGGTTATTTTGCCTGTAAGAAATATAACGACTTTATCTTTGGACTTGCGGTCACAATTGAAACTGACAACCAACCTCTGATCAGCATCTTTAACAAACCGATTCATGCCTCTCCAGGGCGCCTGCAGCGGATGCTGCAACTTCAAAAATATGACATTGTTCTGACCTACAAACATGGCAAGGATATGCACCTGGCTGACACTCTCTCGCATGCACCCCGGAAGACCCGTGAGTGTCCGTCCTCACCGGATGATTACTTTATCATAATGAATGTGTCTTTTATTCCCTTGTCCTGTGTGGAGGACTTGGTTGCCACACTGCTGCTGACAGTACTTTACGGTTGCTCGCCTCTGTTATTGAGCATGGCTGGCCAGACAAACACTACAACGTTCCACTGCCAGTTCGGCCTTTCTTTGTCATCTGAGATGAGCTCGTGCTGCAGGATGGCATTATTGTAAAAGGCCCATTTGTTTTCGCCACATCACCTGCAGCCTTGAGTCTCCACAGTTGAATGGGCTAGCTGAGTAGGCTGTCAAGAGTGCCGTCATGGAATGTTCATACAGAGCTAATTCCAACGTGTTCCTAGATCTACTCAACTTGCAATACAATACCGTTTATTGTCCTTTGAACCTCATTGAGGTTCAAACAAAATTTAGTTTCTGCAGTCATACAAACAAGAAAAGAACCAAGACTCAACACAATTTACACAAACATCCTCACTGTAATGGAAGGCAAAGTCTTATCTACCCCCTGCTCCAAAAAGCGGTCTCCCACCAGACGGACTGCAGAGGCCACTGCGACAAGAGTCGCGTAGCCCACCGGAACTACACACACTATGATGGCACAGTTCTATAGCTACGCAGCATCTCTCGCGATCCCATTTTGGCTTCACATGCTCAACGTTTATTGGCGAGGCAGACCCGAGCCATGGTGCCTGTGGCAGATCAGGCATTGATCCTATAGGTGATTCCACCATCTGAAGTCCAGTCCAATCCAGGTTACAACAAAAGGGTGACATTCAAAAACAGTGGTATGACAAAACAAGTAGGCCGCTGCCACCATTAATTAAGGGGCAGGTGGTTTGCTTGCAAACTGACAAAGGCCATGATCATTTCGGTGTTATTACTGGAACTGCTTCTGAGCCACGCTCATATTTGGTCAGTGCCGATGGTGGCACCTACAGGCGTAACAGACAACATATCCTTTCTGTGAATGAGCCAGCTCCAGCTCTGTATTATCCAAACCGTACAAATGTACTTCCATTCGTGTCCAGCGGCATTGATCTGCCTACACCAGCACAACAACCAAATTCTGCAATGGCTGCTTTGCCAGTGGCGATGTCCCCTCTGCCTGCACCACAGTCCCCAGTTTCATCACCGGGAATGCTGGTTCAATCTCCATCTCCTGTGAAGCCACCGGCTCTGTCCCTGGTGGGGAAAAAAGGAGATGGCCTTTATCGCCCACGTGCTGGTTGTGTTTGCAAGCCCACAGTGAAGTACCTGGGCTATGTTTGACTTTCCCCCAACTTATTACCAACTACTATGCATGCCTTATTTAGTCAATGGCTTCTTTAAGAGGAAGGATGTAGATTAGTGTCACTCAAGTTATGAGTCGTTCTTTGTAGCTACGCCCACTAGTTTAACAGAAAGCTTTTCTGCCCTTTCTCCCTCACTTTTGAGTTATGTGCCAAGATGAAGTGTTTAACAATAAATTCGATAGGCATATGGATGAGAAGGGTATGGAGGGTTATGGTATGAATGCAGGCAGGTGGGACTAAGGGAAAAAAGTTGTTCGGCACGGACTTGAAGGGCCGAGATGGCCTGTTTCCGTGCTGTAATTGGTATATGGTTATATGGTTATTCCTAGATCCGTCTGTTCCACAGCATTCCTAAATTCCCTACCATTTACCATGTACCATGCAAACATTTATTCCAACAGCAGAAGCTCAACATATACTTAATGGACTTTGGGAATTATTGGTCTGTTTATTTGTTGTACTTGGCCTCTAAAATGTATTCAATTGATTTGAATGGGGTAATTTTCAGAAGAAGAGTATAATTTGCAAACATACTGTAAAATAACAATAATCATTGAGCAAATTCATACAGTTATACAGCAAGGAAATAAGATCTTTGGCCTAATTCTCCATACCAACCAAAATGCCTATTTATACTAATCTCATTTACCAGCATTTGGGACATTTATATAATTAAAACTCAAATCTTGACCACTTCCTATTTGCACTGCATGTTGATTTTAGAAAAAAAACGCTACAACTGATGGCTGTGATGTTTGGCCATCTTACTCAGTCCCCCTCCGCTCATCAGGTGCAGATGATTTTTCCCATCGATGAAAAATAAAAAAGTGATTGGTGTTTAAAAAATGTTGAGATTCTCTCTCCTCTCTCAATCACGCCATGAAGGCCACTCCACTTCCGGTGGGAGGGGGAGGGATTATAAAATCTGGAAGTGTGGGCGTGGCTAAGTCCCTGCAAGATGGGGGGGAGAGAGAGGTCACGACGAGCCCTGAACACACTAAATCTCTACTGAACTGTGTTTGATTTTTTTTAACGTGGATTTTATGTGTTTTTGTGGTCGTTTTACCCTGCATGAAATGGTATGAAACTGCATTTGAATTTAGTAGCCTTGCACCCTGCTTGAAGTGGTATGAAACTGCACTTGAATTTGGTGGCCTTGCAACCTGCTTGAATTGGCTTGAAACTGCATTTGAATTTGGTGGCCTTGCACCCTGCTTGAAATGGAATTGCAAGGAATAACCGTGAGTCAACTGCCAGCCCACCAGCCGTGAGTGAGGTGCCAGCATGTCATGCTTGAGTGACTAAGCTGCCAGCCCAAGAATCCACTCGGCCCACAATTTCCTTACTAGCCCTCTGTAAACCAGTCCCTTCAGCCCACAACACCAATACTAGGACTCCAGAAAGCCACACCCCCCCAATGATCACCAATATTGGAATTGATGGAGAGGTGGAATATTGCATTTGGGGACTAGCCCTCCCGTATGAACATGGGACTCCCCTGGTCCCACTTAGTATAGTGTGTATCTAAACTTTTCCTATCCATGTATCTATCCAAAAATATTTTGAACATTATCATTATACCTGCCTCTACCACCTAATCTGGTAGTTCATTCTATATAATTGCCTCTAATAGTTCATTCTATATAAATACTACCCTCTCTGCAAAAAGCTTGCACTGCAGATTACCTTTATATCCTTCACCTCAAACCTTAAAACCTATTTTCTCTAGTTTTAAACAGATCTAACCTGGGAAAAAGAGCATGTTTAATTTTCATGAATGAGGATGCACTTTGGGTCATGCATCCTTGTTTTATTATGATGGATTATGGTTCACTCTGTTACTTAGTAAAGAAAGAGTGAGACTCTTTGACTCAAGAGTCTTCAAAGAGGAGGCTGCACAAAACACTGGTTAGGGAGAGACCAAGGCAAAAGAAGGAGATGTCAAGCAAGCTGATGCAGTGTGATGCTTGCAGTATGTGGGAGGTCAAGGACACTGCTGGTGCCTCTGGCTGCTACAAATGTGAGAAGTATATCTAGGTACAGCTCCTGAAGGACCATGTTTGGGAACTGGAGAAACAAGTGGATGACCTCGGGTTCATCCGAGAAACTGAGTCGTTCCTCGACAAGTCCTGCAGTAAGATTGTTACACCCAAGGCACTAGAAGAGAGAAGGTGGGTGACGGTGAGAAAGGGAGGAAAACATGGAATGCAAAGGTCCCCGGGTGTTGTACCTCTTGTGAACAGGTTCACCCATGTGGAAGCTTCCGGGACAGAAGACGGTATCGCACTGAGCGGCGGACTGGCTTGCAAAACAAAAAGGGCTGTTGAGCCAAAACCAAAGAGGCCAGTCGGGCAACGCCATTGTAGTTGGAGACTCCATTGTGAGAGGTACGGACATGAGTTTCTGCGGTAACAGACTGGATTCCAGGATGGTGTGCTGCCTTCCTGGTGCCAGGATCCAGGATGTCACAGACGGAGTGCATACAATCCTCAAGGGCGAAGGTGAACAGCCAGAAGTGGTTGTGCATGTTGGCACAAATGATGTTGGAAAGAAGGGGATGAATATTTTGCAGCAGGACTTCAGAGAGCTCTGAAAAATGCTGACAAGCAGGATTTCCAGGGTTGGTATCTCCGGTTTGCTTCCAGTTCCTCATGCTGGTGAGAGCAGGAACAGGGAAATACGGGACTTGAATGTGTGGCTGAGGAACTGGTGCAGGGATTTAGATGCTTAGATCACTGGGATCTGTTTTGGAGTAAGGGGGAACTGTACAAAAGGGACGAATTGCATCTTAACAGGTGGGGGACCAGCATTCTGGCCGGCAGGTTTGCCACTGCTACACGAATGGTTTTAAACTGAATAATGGGGTTGGGTGTCAAATGGGATAGTCGAGGACTAAGTTGAAGGGAAAGAGAGTAAAGGGATGGTTAATGAATCCAGAATTAATGGGAAAGAAAGCTCATAAAGGGATAGGAGAGTGTGGCCAAGTGTAATAGGAATCGATGTGAAAGTGGCTACTTGTCAACATTATTGTATAAGGAGTAAGTGTTGTAAAAACAAGCCTGAAGGCTTTGTGTCTCAATGCGAGGAGCATTCGTAATAAGGTGGATCAGTCGAAGGTGCAGATAGCGATTAATGACTATGCTATAGTTGGGATCACGGAGACATGGCTCCAGGGTGACCAAGGCTTGGAGCTGAACATCCAGGATATTCAATATTCAGGAGGGATAGGGGAAAAGGAAAAGGAGGTGGGGTAGCGTTGCTGGTGAGAGGAGATTAAAGCAACAGAAAGGAAGGTCATTAGCGTGGAGGATGTGAAATTGATATGGGTAGAGCTGCGAAACTCTAAGGGGCAGAAAACGCTAGTGGGAGTTGTGTACAGGCCACCTAACAGTAGTGTTGGGGATGGCATCAAACAGGAAATTAGAAATGCGTGCAACAAGGGTAACACAGTTATAATGGGTGACTTCAATCTGCATGTAGATTGGGTGAATCAAATTGGCAGGGGTGCTGAGGAAGAGGATTTCTTGGAATGTATGCGGGATAGTTTTCTCAACCAACATGTGGAGGAACCAATGAGAGAGCAGGCCATTCTAGACTGGGTATTGAGTAATGAGGAAGGGTTAGTTAGCAGTCTTGTTCCGCGTGGCCCCTTGGGCAAGAGTGACCATAATATGATTGAGTTCTTCATTAGGATGGAGAGTGACAAAATTAAGTCAGAAACAAGGGTTCTGAACAAAGGTAACTTTGAAGGTAACTGAACAAAGGTAACTTTGAAGGTATGAGATGTGAATTCGCCAAGATAGACTGGCAGGTGATTCTTAAAGGGTTGACAGTGGATGTGCAATGGAAGGTATTTAAAGACTGCATGGATGAAGTACAAACATTGTTCATACCAGTTTGGCAAAAGAATAAATCGGGCAAGGTGGTGCATCCGTGGATAACAAGGGAAGTCAGGGATAATATAAAAACAAAAGATGAGGCATTCAAATTGGCCAGAAAAAGCAGCCTACTGGAGGACTGGGAGAAATTCAGAATCGAGCAGAGGAGGACAAAGGGCTTAATTAGGAAAGGGAAAATAGATTATGAAAAGAAACTGGCAGGGAACATAAAAACTGACTGCAAAAGTCTTTATAGATATGTGATGAGAAAGAGACTAGTTAAAACAAATGTTGGTCCCTTGCAGTCAAACAGGTGAATTGATCATGGGGAACAAAGACATGGCAGACCAATTGAATAACTACTTTGGTTCTGTCTTCACTAAGGAAGACATAACTAATCTGCTGGAAATAGCTGTGTAACGGGGGTCAAATAAGATGGAGGAACTGAGTGAAATCCAGGTTAGCTGCGAGGTGGTGTTGGGTAAATTGAACGGATTGAAGGCTGATAAATCCCCAGGGCCAGATAGTCTGCATCCCAGAGTACTCAAGGAGGTAGCCACAGAAATAGTGGATGCATTAGTGATCATTTTTCAAAATTCCTTAGATTCTGGAGTAGTTCCTGAGGATTGGAGGGTAGCTAATGTAATCCCACTTTTTGAAAAAGGAGGGAAGAGAGAAAGCGGGGAATTACAGACCAGTTAATCTAACATCGGTAGTGGGGACACTGCTAGAGTCAGTTATTAAAGATGGGATAGCAGCGCATTTGGAAAGTGGTGAAATCATTGGACAAAGTCAGCATGGATTTATGAAAGGTGAATCATGTCTGACAAATCTGATAGAATTTTTCGAGGATGTAACTAGTAGAGTGGATAAGGGAGAACCAGTGGATGTGTTATATCTGGACTTTCAGAAGGCTTTCTACAAGGTCCCGCATAAGAGATTAGCATACAAACTTAAAGCACATGGTATTGGGGGTTCAGTATTGATGTGGATAGAGAACTGGCTAGCAGACAGGAAGCAAAGGGTAGGAGTAAATGGGTCCTTTTCAGAATGGCAGGCAGTGACTAGTGGGGTTCCGCAAGGCTCATTGCTGGGACCCCAGCTATTTGCAATATATATTAATGATTTGGAGAAGGGAATTCAATGCAACATCTCCAAATTTGCAGATGACACCAAGCTGGGGGGGTATAGTTAGGTGTGAGGAGGATGCTTGGAGGCTGCAGGGTGATTTGGATAGACTGAGTGAATTGGCAGATGCAGTATAATGTGGATAAATGTGAGGCTATCCACTTTGGTGGCAAAAACATGAGGGTAGACTATTATCTGAATGGTGGCAGATTAGGAAAAGGGGAGATGCAACGAGACCTGTGTGTCATGGTACACCAGTCATTGAAAGTAGGCATGCAGGTGCAGCAGGCAGTGAAGAAAGCAAATGGTATGTTAGCATTCATAGCGAAATGATTTGAGTATAGGAGCCGGGAGGTTCTACTGCAGTTATACAGGGTTTTGGTGAGGCCACACCTGGTGTATTGCGTACAGTTTTGGTCTCCAAATCTGAGGAATGACATTCTTGTCATAGAGGGGGTACAGAGAAGATTCACCAGACTGATTCCTGGGATGTTAGGACTTTCATAGGAGGAAAGACTGGATAGACTCGGCTTGTACTCGCTGGAATTTAGAAGATTGAGTGGGGATCTTATAGAAACTTAAATTCTTAAGGGGTTGGACAAGCTAGATGCTGGAAGATTGTTCCCGATGCTAGGGGAGTCCAGAACAAGGGGTCACAGTCTAAGGATAAGGGGGAACTCCCTTAGGACTGAGATGAGAAAAACATTCTTTACACAGAGTCTCTGTAATTCTCTGCCACAGAAGGTAGTTGAGGCCAGCTCATTGGCTATATTTAAGAGGGAATTAGATGAGGCACTTGTGGCTAAAGGGATCAGGGGGTATGGAGAGAAGGTAGGTACGGGATACTGAGTTGGATGATCAGCCATGATCACATTGAATGGCGGTGCAGGCTCGAAGGACTGAATGGCCTACTCATGCACCTATTTTTCTATGTTTCTAAGATAATTCCTACCCAGTCCTATTTTATTTTTATCAACTATTTTTTATCTTTGACTTTTGATTATTGAAACACATATCAGATAAAAACAAAAGGTTTCATCCTATATGTTTAAATTTCCATCATGCGCAGAAAAGTATATGCTGAGAATTTACTTCACATTTCTATAGATGTGCAGATGGGAACAAAGCTTTTCAGGGATGTGGTGAGTTAGAGCCCATTTTGGTGTTGTATATCTCTCTGTTAATGACTTCAAAAGTTACTTTATTTTTTAGGTTCACAAGCATTTTGTTTGTGTGCCTGCTGCTGGTAAATGACTTGGCTCTGGGCTGGAGAACATGGAAAGCTTACAACCCAGCGTATGAATATTGATTTCTCCAACTTTAAATAACCCTTCTCTCCTTCCCTCCCCTACCCTAGTTCTCCAGTTTTAGTCCCCTGATTAATTTTACTGATTGCATGCCTCATTTTCACCCTCCTCTTAGCTCACAATGATCCATTCTACATTCTTGAGCTTTGTCTGCTTTGATCTGTCGTTTTCACACCTTTCCACATATCTCTAGCCTCCCTCTCCACTCAATCTGAAGAAGGGTGTCAATGTCACCCATCCCTTCTCACCAGAGATGCTGTGTCCTGCTGAGTTACTCCAGTATTTTGTGTCTCTCTGAGGCTCTTGAAAGTGCTGGTGCAGGATTCCCAAAATGTTAATATGTAAGTTGAATCGGTAGTTAGGAAGGCTAATACAACGTTGGCATTTATTTGGAGAGGACTAGAATATAAAAAAAAAACAAGGATGTAATGCTGAGGCTTTGTGAGGCACTGGTCAGGCTGCATTTAGAGTATTGTGAGCAGTTATAGGCTCCATATCTTAGGAAGGATGTGCTGGTGCCTGAGAGGGTCCAGAAAAGTTTTACAAGATTAATCCTGTGGATGATTGGGTTAATGTATGATAAATATTTGATGGCACTGGGCCTCTGCTAGCTTGAGTTTAGTATTTTGAGAGGGGACCTCACTGAAACTTATCAAAAGGTGAGTGGCCTGGATTGAGTGGATGTGGCAAGGATGTTTCTACATGGTAGTCTATGATCAGAAGCCACAGCCTCAGAATAAAAAGACATACCTTTAGAAAGGAGACAAGGAGGAATTTATTGCACCAAAGCGTAGTGAATCTATGGAATTCATTGTCACAGGCAGTTGTGGAGGCTGTCATTGGGTAATTTTGGGGGTAGAAATTGACATATTCTTGTTTAGTAAGTGTAGATGATATGTGTGTACACCTTTAACAGTAGTGACACAGCCCTTGCTAACCACTCCCACATCATCAAGTATAACTGACCTTCCCACCCATAGCTCTCTCTCTAGTGTCCGTGACAGGCCACGTACAGCTAGGGCAGAGATGTGTGTGTTTAATTAATAAACTTGTAGTAAAGATTCATCTGTGTACGTGCCTATTCTTACATGGCGTCAGAAGTTTTTATCCTGCGTCTCCTGTCTATCGGTTTTTGTTTCTTTATTCCCAGTACCCCCTCCCTGTGTCGCGATGGCTTCTGCTTGTCATAAACCTGACATCCTGATCTATGATGCTGACATAGCTCACCGCTGGAGCGTTTTCAGATGTGACTTTGAGCACTACGTTACCATCGCTCACCCTGCGGTTGCCCCTGCGGTCAAAGCCTCTCTCCTGCTCAACTTGGCCGGTCCCGAAGCTCTGGAACGATTGGAATCGTTCATTTACGGGGTCAACGCGAACGCTCAGGACCCGGTATGTCTACTTGCAAAGTTTACTGAGTTGTGTGACATCCCTACTAAATGTATCCTGGAGCGTTTCAAACTTCTCGGCCGCCGCCAAAACCCTGGCGAACCGGTCGACAATTTTGTCGCTGCGTTGCGGCACCTGGCTCTCTGCTGCAGCCTGGATACTTTAACCCCTGAAACTTTAACCCAGGCCAGTTTCGCCGGCCGCCAGTACTCTGCTCCTCAGCGACAGAGGGTAAGCCCTGCGCCCGGGTCCAGACCCCGTCAACGCTGCCCGCATTGCAACTTTGCTTTGCATCATTTTAATGTTTGTCCTGTGCTGGGCAAGGCTTGTAATTTCTGTTACAAGCAAAACCATTTCTCGGCGGCATGTTGTTCCCATGGGAAGCCTGCACAGCCACAGCAGAAGCCCTCTAAATACCTGACACATGCTGATATGGCGTCTGGTTCCCATCACCAGCAAGAAGATCTCCCCCTGTCTGATTCGAGCTCTTCCCAGAGCGAGCTGAGTGTGTTCTCGCTGCGAAATGTACCTGCATTGATAACGGACCTGACCGTGCGAGTCACTGTGAATGGCACCACCTTCTCTGCCAAAGTCGACACGGGGGCTGCTGCCAACGTTATGTCAACAAGCTTATTCAAGAAGATAATAAATAATAAACTCGTTACCACTGACCGCTCTTTGTGTGCCTATGGGGGAGGCATACTCATTCCTGTGGGATGGCCACTCTCCACTGCAAGGTACTGAAGGCCTCTTGGCCCCTCTCTTTCTTTCTGCTGGACAGTAAATGTGACCCCCTGCTAGGCATTCGGGCCTGCCAAGAGCTCGGATGGGTGAACTTCCACTGTGACATTCGCTTAGTGCTGTCACCCCTGGACCCTCTGGCCGAATACCCGGACTGTTTCGACGTCAAGCTGGGAAAGCTTCCCTGCAGCTACAAAATCGCCCTCAATCCGGCCATCGAACCCGTTATCCGCCCACTGCACCGGGTGTCCTTTGCGATGAAAGACAAAGTCGAGTCTACACTTCGTGAAATGGTGACTATGGGCATCCTGAAGGAGGTGAGTGAGCCCACCCGGTGGGTCTACCATGGTCGTTGCTGCAAAGAAGGATAAGAGTGAACTACGAATCTGTATCAACCTAAAGGATCTGAACTTGGCCATCAAGCGCCCGCATTACCCCATGCAAACCGTTGAAGATGTTGCTGCACAAGTCGGTCCAGCCACTGTGTTTTCGGTTCTCGACGCCAAGAGCTTGTTCTGGCAGATACCACTTGACGAACAGTCTTCATACCTGACAACGTTCAGCACACACTTTGGCTGGTTTCGTTTTCTCCGCATGCCGTTCAGGATCAACTCTTCCCATGAGGCGTTCCAAAGGGCAATGGAACAACTGTTTGCCGGGCTCCCATGTGCCATCATTGTCGACGACATCCTAGTCTACGGGAAGGATGTCGCTGAGCACGACTATAACCTTTGCCAGGTGCTGGAATGAGCTCGGGAAGTCAACCTGAAGCTGAACCCAAATAAATGCTGGTTTCGTGACCCTGAGGTCACCTACTTGGGACACGTCTTCACAGCATAGGGGCTGAAGCCCGACCCGCAGAAGACGGCCGCTATATCTGAGATGCCTGCTCCTGCTGATGTGCCGGACCTCCAGTGTTTGCTGGGCATGGTCAACTACCTGGAAAAGTTCATCCCTGACCTAAGCGAGCTGAGCGCACCTCTGAGAGACCTGGTAAAAAAGGACACTGGCTGGGCCTGGTTCCTGCAACACCAGAAGGCTTTTGACATTCTCAAATCCAGGTTGGTCAGCACCCCAACGTTGAAGTATTTCGACCTCCAGCGCCCCATCGTTCTCACATGTGATGCGTCCAAGTTTGGCCTCTGGGCCACCTGCTTGCAGCTCCACAACCGAGTACAACTGCCCATGTCCTACGCATCCCGTACGATGACTCCTGCCGAACAGCGCTATGCCTAAATCGAAAACGAATTGCTGGCTGTTGTCTTTGCCTGCTCAAAGTTTAAGGGCTATATTCTGGGCACCTGCTTTTCTATTGAGACGGACCACCAACCTCTGGTTACTATCCTGAACAAGCCAATACACGTTGCCTCTTCTCGGCTTCAGCGCATGATGCTTCAGCTACAATGGTTCACTTTTACTGTGGTTTATCGCAAAGGCAAGGACATGTTTGTTGCCGACACGCTGTCTCTGGCGCCTCTTGCATCCACCACACGTCACCCCTACGAGGCGTCCGATTTGATAGTTCTCAACGTTAATTTTGTGCCCTCTAATCAGATTAAGTCTTTGGTCCAGCACACAGCGGCTGACACTTCGCTACAACAGCTGGCCGCGGTTATCAAGCAGGGCTGGCGAGACCGTTGTTCTTCCCTGCTGGCTGCAGCGGTGCCTTATTTCCTGGTTTGTGATGAGCTGGTGCTGCGTGACAGTGTGATTGTGAAGGGGCACAAGGTGGTGGTGCCCGCAGCACTTCGAGAACAATACTTTGAAACTGCTTATCGTGGCCATCCCGGGGCCGAAGCCACTCTTTCCATTGCTCAGAGCCAGTTCTACTGGCCTGATATGGCTTGTTATTTCCGGGATAGGTTCTCCTCCTGCCCTACTTGCAACAGCCTCGCCCCGCAACAGCAGCGGCAGCCCCTCTTGCAGCAGCCTGCTCCCGACCTCCCCTGGTCTGCGCTGGCGACTGACATTTTCGAGTGGCACGGAAAGCATTTTCTAGTGCTTGTCGGCTCTTACTCCAGCTGGTTTGAGGTTGACCAGCTTCACTCTCTATCTTCATCTGCTGTCATCGAAAAGCTGCGGCGCCACTTTGCTACTTTTGGGTCCCCGGCCAGCCTGCAGTCGGATAACGGCAGTCAATTCACCAGTGTTGAGTTCCGTGCTTTTGCTGATTGCTGGAATTTCCATCACTGCACCAGCAGCCCAGAGTACCCGCAAAGCAATGGCCTGGCTGAGCGCGCGGTCCGCAGTGCTAAAGGAATGCTGGAACGTTGTCGCTTGTCTCGCTCCGACATTTACCTCGCCCTCCTGAACCTCCGCAACATCTCCCGCGACCATACCCTGGGTTCCCCAGCTCAGCGCCTTGTGTCCCGTGATACGTGGCCTCCGATCCCGGTGACAGCAGTTGCTTGTTCCTTCCATCCTTAAACCTGCCACGGTCCGGAAGCACATCGCCCACAAACACTGTATCCAGAAGCGCTCCCATGACAAGTCCTGCCGTGTCCTCCGTCCTCTTTCCTGGCCAGGTCGTCCGCATGCGGTCTGCCTCCGGCCACTCCAGGCTCGCCATTGTTGCCGGTTCTGCTGGTTCCCCTCGTTCATACTTGGTCAACCACGATGGTACGATCTACCGGAGGTCTCGTCAACACCTCCGGCTTGTGAACGAGCCTCGTTCCCCTCCAGCTGCTCCGTATGCCCCCCTGTGCTGCCCTTGCCGCCTTGTCCCGTGCCCTCCTTGCCCAGTCCTCCTCCCTCTCGCCCCTCTCCGGTGCATCCTCCCGCTGTGCTCCCTGGTTCTTCAGCCTTCTCGTCTCCCCCCTCTCCATCCTCTCCACTGCCTCCGTCACCACGGGATTCTCCTGTCAAGGGCTCCCCTCCTGCCCGGGCGCCGGTCCCTTTCGTTCCCATTGGGGGAGGATGTGATGGCGAGGTTCGGACCCGGTCTGGTCGCCTTGTCAAGCCGCCAGATCGTTATGGTGATTACTTGTGATTTTGAGTTCCTGTATTACTGCTCTTTACTCTCCCTTAGCGCGTGAGACGTGGTCTCCCTGTCACTGCTCATTGTTTTGTTTCTATAGAGGAAGGATGTAGATGATATGTGTGTACACCTTTAACAGTAGTGACACAGCCCTTGCTATCCACTCCCCCATCATCTAGTATAACTGTGACCTTCCCACCCATAGCTCGCTCTCTAGTGTCCATGACAGACCACGTACAGCTAGGGCAGTGATGTGTGTGTTTAATTAATAAAGTTGTAGTAAAGATTCATCTGTGTATGCACCTATTCTTTACAGTAAGGGTGTGAAAAGTCACGGGGAGAAGGCTGGAGAATGGGGTTGAGAGGGAAAGAAAGGTCAGTCATGATCGAATCGTAGAGTAGACTTGATGGGCTGAGAATAGACAATAGCACCGCCATTCAATGTGATCATGGCTGATCATCTGCAATCAGTACCCCATTCCTGCCTTCTCCCCATATCCCCTGACTCTGCTATCTTTAAAAGCCCTATCTAGTTCTCTCATGAAAGTATGGTCTAATGAATGGCCTAATTCTGCTCCCATGACTTACGAACATGAATTTGTGAGGTGGAACTGCTGGTCCAGAACTGCTCAGCCAGGCCAATTTAAAGTCGTGTAAATAGTGTAGGCCATGCTTGGACCATGGAAAATTCTCGAAATGAAATCCAGGCAAGGACATTCACAATCCTCCTTTCATTAATGTGTCAGACACAAGGATGTTCACAATCCTCCCACTGTTAATGTATCAGACACAAGGACAATTACAATCCTCTCCGTTGATGAATCGGAGGCAAGGACATTCACAATCCTACCTGCATTAATACATTAGACACAAGGGCATTCATGATCCTCCCTGCATTAAACTATCAGGCACAAGGACATTCACGATTCTCCCTTTGTTAATGCATCACACCATTAAAACGCTTCAAACATCTTTCATTAATATTCCTGATCTTTAAGCTTTATGAAATCCCATCTCTTTCCTTTTGCAGAAAATTTGGGAGCATAGAGATATAGAAAAATCAGCAAGATTTTCTTGGGCCCTGTGAACCAAATTATTGAAATTGATTCTGCCCTGTGGAGATGGACGAAGAGCAAGAGGCCTCTGCTTCAAGCAGTGACCTCCATATCAATCTCTCCAGATGATTTATTGATAGTATTTGTATATTCCGGAGGCTGCAGTGAATCATCCGATCAACTGAGAAGATTGTTGGCTGCATCCTTCCCCCCCCCATTGACAAACTGTGCACTGCAAGGGCCGGGAAGCAAGCGCGTAAGATCATCTCTGACCCCTCTCACCCTGGCCACAAACTCTGAACCACTTCCTTCAGGAATGCGACTGGACTGTTAAAGCTGCCACAGCCAGCCAGTACTTCTACTACTCGTTTTTTTCCACGAGTAGTAGAAGTATTCAATAACCAAAACTCTGTAGCCTCCTTTGCTCTGGTATTTTATTTCATCACATGTTTAAACTATGTTTTATTATTAATGTTTAATGCTTATCAAAACCGTCTCTTGCCTATGTTCACCTACTGTCTGCCAGGGTTTGTCCTGCCCTTCTCTCTTATATCTTTCTTCTCCCCTTCCCACCCTAAAATGAATCTGAAGATGGGTCCTGACCTGAAATATCACCTATCTATGTGCTCCAGGGATGTTGGCTGATGTCCTGAGTTACTCCAGCACGTTGTGTCCATTTTCACTAAGAAATCTAGAATATGACTAGAGCTTCCATCTCCCCGATGCAGGAACATCGATTGCCCCGATGTGGGAGCTTCGATCGCTCCGATTGCGGATGGTTTGACTGCCCCCGGCTGCAGGAGAATAAAGAGGAAGTAGATAGGACTTTATTGCCTTCCATCACCATGAGGAATGTGGGGAATCCGCTGTGATGAATGTTTATGTTAACTTTTATGTAATTGTGTGTCTTGTTGCTTTTTTGTTTGTATGGCTGTATGGTAATTCGTGTTTCATGTACCTTAATTGGTACATGTGACAATAAACAGACCTTTGAACTTTTGAACATTTAATGTCATGAAAAACATTAAAACAGGCTGCAAAAGTGTCTGAAAATGAAGACAAGGTTAATGTGAGGCTCTTACAGACGGAAACAGGAGAAATTACATTGAGGAATAAGGAAAGAGTAAGAATTAAACACATTTTACACTTGTTCTCATAGATTAAAAAATCACCCAGAAGCAGTGGCGAACCCCAGATCTGGTGCATTTAAAGAGGTTACACAAAATGCTGGAGAATCTCAGCCGGTGCAGCAGCATCTATAGAACAGAGATAGGCAACGTTTCAGGCCTAAACCCTTCTTCAGACTGATGGGAGGCGGGGGGAAGAAAGGAAAAAGGTGGAGGAGGAGCCCGAGGGCGTAGGAAGAGGAGACGACAACAAAGGTTAACAGAATTGAGAGAAATCGATCTTCATGCCAAGAGAATGCAGACTCCCCAAGCGGAATATGAGGTGCTGTTCCTCCAACTTGCGGTGTTGCTCACTCTGGCCATGGAGGAGGCCCAGGACAGAGAGGTCGGATACGGAGTGGGAGGTGGAGTTACAGTGCTGAGCCACGGGGTGGTCGGGTTGGTTAATGCGGACCGAGCGGAGGTGTTCGGCGAAACGATCGCCAAGCCTCCGCTTGGTCTCACCGATATAGATCAGCTGACATCTAGAGCAGCGGATGCAATAGTTGAGGTTGGAGGTGCAGGTGAACCTCTGTCAGACCTGGAATGACTGCTTGGGTCCTTGAATGGAGTGGAGGTGGGAGGTAAAGCAACAGGTGTAGCACCTCTTGCGGTTGCAAGGAAAAGTGGCCGGGGAAGGAGTGGAGCGGAAGGGAAGAATTGACAAAGGAGTTGTAGAGGGAGCGGTCTTTGTGGAAGACATACAGGGGGGAAGATGTGGCGAGTGGTGGGGTCACGTTGGAGGTGGCGAAACTGACGGAGGACTATGTGTTGTATGTGCCGGCTGGTGGGGTGAAAGGTGAGGACAAGGGGGACCCTGCCTTTGTTGCAAGTGGGGGGATGGGGAGAGAGGGCAGTGTTACGGGGTATGGAGGAGACCCTGGTGCGAGCCTCATCTATGGTGGGGGATGGGAATCCCCAGTCCCTGAAGAATGAGGACATTTGTGATGCCCTGGTGTGGAACACCTCATCCTGGGAGCAGATGTGGCGTAGACGGAGGAATTGGGAATAGGGGATGGAGTCCTTACAGGAAGCAGGGTGGGAGGAAGAGTAGTCCAGTTAGCTGTTGGAGTCGGTGGGTTTATAATGGATGTCGGCCAGGGGTCTATCACTGCAATGGAGACAGTGAGGTCCAGGAATGGTAGGGATCTGTCAGAAATGGTCCAGGTGTATTTGAGTGTGGGAATGAAGTTGGTGGTGAAACTGATGAAGTCAGTCAGTTTTGTGTGGGTGCAGGAGGTGACGCCAAAGCAGTCATCGATGTAGCGGAGGTAAAGGTCGGGGATGGGGCCCTGGTACACCTCGAACAAGGATTGTTCAACGTACCCGACAAAGAGGCAGGCGTAGCTGGGGCCCATGCGCGTGCCAATAGCTACGCCTTGTATTTGGAGGAAATGCGAGGAGTCAAATGAGAAGTTATTGAGGGTGAGGACCAACTCCGCTAGGCAGAGAAGAGTGTCAGTGGACGGGTACAGGTTGCTCCTCCGATCGAGGAAGAACTGGAGGGCTTTGAGACCATCCTGGTGGGGGATGGAGGTGTAAAGTGACTGGACATCCATGGTGAAGATGAGGAGATGACGGAGAGTGTCTGAGGTGTCTTGAACATAGGTGGGGAGGGATTTAAGGTATTTGGAAATGAGTTCGGTGGGGCACGAACAGGCAGAGCCAATGGGTCTACCAGGGCAGTCAGGTTTGTGGATTTTGGCGAGAAGGTAAAAGACAGCATTTAAAGAAGTGACAGAAATTTGCATGTTTGCAAAGACAACAATGGGGGAAAAAAATGTGATTGAGAACCATAAATCCACAGGGCCTCATGAGCTGTCCTGAACTCTGGAAAATGGTGGCAGTGAAGTTGGAGGGTGATAACGATAACATTCTTTATATGTTCTAAAATGTTACTCACTGCTTGAAAAATGTAATCCAACTATTCAATAAAGGAGGAAACAACACCCTAGTTCCATCAGAGGGAGGGAAAGAGGAAATACAGGGCTTACTTGAAATTAGAGAATAAATCAACATTCATACTGCTGGATTGTAAGCTGCCCAAACAAAATATGAGGTGGTGTTCCTCCAATTTGAATGTGGCCTCATTCTGGAGGAGCCCCAGGACAGAAAGGTCAGTATGCGAATGGGATGGTGATTTAAAACTCACTGCTTGAAAAATGTAATCCAACTATTCAATAAAGGAGGAAACAACACCCTAGTTCCATCAGTCATCGGGAACATATTATAATTTGCTATTAAGGAAGTGGAACAGGATACTTAGACAAGCTTGTTAAACATTTTGAAACTATAACTTAACGGACAGATGAAATAACAGGAGTTATGTGTTTGGATTTTTAGAAGGCCTTCAATAAACACAATTTATAAAAATCTCACAGGTTTGGGATGATGCATCAGAATTAGATGAGGCTTGGTTACCAGACAGAAAACAGTGGGTAGGAATACGCTACCTCACTCTGCCTTGACCTACGCAATCTCCCGGTTGCCAAACGTTTTAAATCGCCATCCCATTCCCATACTGACCTTTCT
This sequence comes from Raja brachyura, assembly GCA_963514005.1. The sequence continues at coordinate 47,512,615 of OY740786.1, read as the reverse complement.
GTCCTGGGGCTCCTCCAGAATGAGGCCACATTCAAATTGGAGGAACACCACCTCATATTTTGTTTGGGCAGCTTACAATCCAGCAGTATGAATGGTAATTTATTCTCTAATTTCAAGTAAGCCCTGTATTTCCTCTTTCCATCCCTCTCCCACCATAGTTATCATACTAGTTCCACTGTTCACATCCCTGCATCCCTTCATTATCACTTATTCCCCAGCAGAGCAATGTGCTATAATGGGTTCCACACTTCCTTGGTCATCTGTTGTCGGCCCCATTGCTTCTGGCCTTTTTCTGCCTCCAGTTCCCCCCCTAAAAGGTGATAAGGAATAGGAGTAGAATTAAGCCATTCAGCCCATCAAGTCTACTCTGCCATTCAATCGTGGCCAATCTACCTCACCCTCCTAACCCCATTCTCCTTCCTTCTCCCCATAACCTCTGACACCTGTACTAATCAAGAATCTATCTCTCTGCCTTAAAAAAAATTCCATTGACCTGGCCTCCACAGCCTTATGTGGCAAAAAATTCCACAGATTCTCTACCCTCTGACTGAAGAAATTTCTCTTCATCGCCTTCCTAAAATAATGTTCTTTAATTCTGAGGCTATGACCATTAATTTTAGACTCTCCCAATAATGGAAATATTCTCTCCACATCCATTCTATCCAAACCTTTCACTATTCTGTATGTTTTAATGAGGTACCCCCTCATTCTTCTAAACTCCAGTGAGTACAGGCCCAGTACCAACAAACACTCATCATAGGTTAACCTACTCATTCCTGGGATCATTCCTGTAAACCTCCTCTGGGCCCCCTCCAGAGCCAGCATGTCCTTCCTCAGATATGGTGCCCAAAATTGTCAAAATAATCCAAATACGGCCTTACCAGCGCCTTATATAGCTTCAACATTACATCCCTGTTTTTGTATACAAGCATTCTTGAAATAATGTTAGCATTGAGTTTGCTTTCTTTCCTACCGATTCGAGTCTGTGTATACTTTGATTCTGAAGAAGGGTTCCGACCCGAAGCTTCACCTTTATCTTTTCCCCAGCGATGCTGCCTGCCCGCTGAGTTGCTCCTGCACTTTGTGTCTATTGTACGAATAAACAATCCTTTTTTAGGTTGTAACGCCATGACAGGAGTGGTTTCACAGGGATTAATACTAGGACCCGAGTGGCTCACAAGCTATATCAATGGTTAGGATCAAGGGAACCAGGTTTAACATCTTCTCATTGGATTATACAACATTCTCTTGTGCTTGGGCTTTGCAGGAAATAGAGATGATGGTTCCTCGGCAGGAATGTCTTGAGCCCAGAGGTCATAATTCAACAAAGGGGTTGCCCATTCAGAAAATTAATGGACGGCACAATGATGCAATGGTAGAGTTGCTGCCTTACAGTGCGTGTTTGTCTGTATGGAGTTTGTACGTTCTCCCGCGTGACAATTGTGGGTTTTCTCTGGGATCTCTGTTTTCAACCCACACTCCAAAGATGTACAGGATTGTAGGTTAATTGGGTTGGTATAATTGTAAATTATTCCTAGTGTGTGTAGGATAGTATTGGTGTGCGGGGATCGTTGGTCGGCGTGGACTCAGTGGGCCGAAGGGCCTGCTTCTGCGGTGTATCTCTAAACTAATACTAAACTAAAATTAGATGGAAGATGTTTTATCCAAGTGGTAGCGAATTTCTGAATTTCTCTACCCAAGGAATTTCTCTACCTAAGGGGTGAGCATATTTATTCAATCTTTGGATCTGAAGAGAATCAAGGAATATGGGATTATTGCAGAAAAGCAGCGCCAATGCAAAAGGTCAGTCATGATGTTATTGAATTGGAGACATGGGGGGGATAAATGGTCCTTCTTTAATTCTATTTCTTATATCTTCAGTCAGGCATAGTTTTATTTTAACATCGCATGCTGGATTTTTCTTTTAGCTCATGCTTCTTCAAATGCAACTTAATTTTGTCCTTGAGAATCGTCTCCACCATTTATCCACCCGTGATGTTAATGTTTTTTTTCTGCTACAATCAGATTTATTCGTCTGCCTCTTTTTCAGTACGGATGTAACATTTGCAGTCCTTCAGTGCCTTGGCACATTGCTTATATCTAAAAAGCACTGAGAAATTATGCTTCTATTCCATCACAGACTGCCAAAAATATTTTCTTTGCAGAAATAGCTAAACTATCTGCGACTCTATGTCTTTCCATATCCAAGTCTACTGGTATGTAGATCACAACAAGGCTTAATTTCCCTCGTATTGTGAAATGAATATCTGAGAAGAAAGTCACGCCTGATGTTGTGCAAATAATCAAATATTCTATTCTATTTTCAGGGCACACATGGTCAGTTTATTCTGTCAATGTTCTAAACATTGCTGTGAAGCTTGATTAAAATTATATAATGTTATTATTAATATGCTAATTAATGGGCTTATGCAATATAAATACAAACAGTCATGTGCACACATGTGAAAAGAGCTTCCAAAGGTAGAATAAACAAGAAGGGGCTGAAAATGTTTTTTTAATAATAGGGAAACAAATTTGTTGTTAAAAATGTAAGATGGAAAAGCAAGTATTTTTCTCCTGGAGTGTTTATAAATGTATCTTTAGAAACTGAGTAGCAACATGGTAAGACCTTGATAATTTATTGAAACAGCCACTACTATGTGTTTCTTTAATGGCCTTCCTTTAATGAAACCAAAAGCTCGAATTTTGCAGTTTAAAAAAGTAGTTGGACAGTGATATAGTGTTAAGAAAATAGAGGATACGGCTGATATATCTACAAACTCAAGATATATACTCAAGAATTTGGTCTGAATATGGAATATCGAAATGTTCTCGACATTGAACAATGGTGTTGCAATAACTCAGATAAACACAGAATGGGGAACCACGGACATAGCAGAAAAAAGGCAAGTCGATATTGTTGCCCTTGCTGAAGCTAAAAGCATATGAGAAATTTGTAGCTGACATTGTTTCCACTTACTAAGCCTGACTCCATCAGAGGAAATTGCAGCGGAGATGCCAGCGGTCATTGTGACTTAAGTGCAAACTAAATTTGAAGAAATAGAGGAAGAAAGAGAAATAGTGTCGGAAGGATTGGTGCATGTCACAAGATCAGGGGAGAGAATTTCATGTAGGCCAAAAGGAAGATATTCAGATCATTAGCTCCATGTCAGCTCCCAGCAGATCAACCCTTCTAATTCCATTACCCTTTGCCTTATTTCCTTGTATCCCTGCAACTTATTTCTCAAATGCCTGTAAATCCCTCTGATATTGTATTAATCGCTCAACCACAGCGGGTGTGATTTACAGATGTTAAGAAGAATCTGCAGATGCTGGTTTAAACCGAATATTGACACAAAAAGCTGGATCAACTCAGCGGGACATGCAGCATCTCTACAGAGGAATGAGTGACGTTTCAGGTCGAGACCCATTCCTACTTTCCAGAGATGTTGCCTGTCCATCTGAGTTATTCCAGCTTTTTGTGTCTATCTTGTGTGATTTACAGTAGTCAATTAAACCTTGTGGTGTGCGAAAAATCTGGATCATCCTGCACACATATGTGATCGCTGGGAGAATGCACAGACTTCTGTTATAAAAAGCTCCTGAGATCAGCATTAAAGCTGGCTCCCTGGAATGTGAGAATGGAGCTGCTGCATCAACCTGTGTGCCACAGTGTATAATAGGAGACTGTAACAGGTCTGCAACTGATAGATCAGAGAAGATTTTCCAGATTAAGCTGTGAGGAGAAAGTGGAAATATTGGGACTGAAATTGACAGATCACATTGATCAATTGTTTTAGTTTGGAGATACAGCGCGGAAACAGGCACTTCGCCCCACCGGGTCTGCGCAAACCAGCGATCCCTGCACATTAACACTATCCTACACATACTAGGGACAATTTACAATTCATACCAAGCCAATTAACCTACAAAGTGTGCGAGGAAACTGAAGATCTCGGAGAAAACCCATGCAGTCATGGGAAGAATGTACAAACTCTGTACAGACAGAACCCATAGTCAGAATCGAACCCGGGGCTCAGGCGCTGTTAAGCCCCTGTCCCACTTAGGAAACCTGAACGGAAACCTCTGGTGACCTTGCGCCCCATCCAAGGTTTCCATGAGACGCCAGAGGTTTTGGTCACTCGCCTGGAAAGCCTCCACCAAAGCGCGACCACACACACACACACACACACACACACACACACCACCCCCCCCCCCCCCCCCCCCCCACACACACACACCCCACAAAGGTGGGCGCCAGGGCCAGTGGCGGAGCACTGTCTGCATGATGAAGAGGAAGGTAAATGGCTGCCACAGAGTACAGTAAGTCCTTTAGAGAGCACGGGAGGGAGAGAAGTGAAGGGGGGGGGGGGGGGAAGAAGGGGCAGTTTTAAGAATTTTAATAAAGTTAGCGGGCATTTTAACTTCCGGCGGATCTTCTAGGTCCTGAAAACCAAAGGTCCTATAGGATCTTTGCTGAAAACTCCAATGAGCCAATCAAAATGGCTGGTCAGGGAAGGAGATTGCCTTTGGCTGCCTGCAAGTAAATAGCAACCCCACCACACTGGCTTCGACCAAACGCAACCTATTTTTAGTCGAGGCCGGTTTTGATTTTGTTCAAATAATCGCAGGAACATAGAATAAGCCTCGACTACGCGGAAACCACTTTCGACCATTAGGGAGAGTGACCAAAACCTCTGGGAACCTCACGGAAACCTTGGGTGGGGTGCAAGGTCACCAGAGGTTCATGCTCAGGTTTCCTAAGTGGGACAGGGGCATAAGGCTGCAACTCTACTACTGCACCACCGTGCCATCATGGTTATCTTGTTATCTTGGCATGATATCCAAAAAATACAGATTAGTACATTACATGTAGGTAGGCAAGTATACAGGATGTTACAACAAGATGGAGTCTTAAATGTAGACATTGCTTTCAGATTGTGAGACGAGCCACAGGAACCTTGAAACAAAGTGAATGATACATTCTGAATTTGAATGCACATTTCAGGCATGACCAATGCACCTTCACAGAAGTAAAGATCTTTAAAGAGGATTAGCATATTAATTGAATTCATAATTTTATAGGTTGTTATGTGGTTACATTAGGATGTATTTGTAGTGTCTTTAAGATACTAGCATTTACATTCCTTTTAATATTGAAAACAATATGGGGCTTGTAAAGGTCAGTGTATCTATGAATGGTGTTCTTGCCTTCAGTAAAGGATCTGTTAATGGCCTGGTCTCTTATTTGCACATGCAAGCAACTACACTGAAGTTCATACTATATTTACCAAATAATTTCCACCAAGAGCTCCACTTGCTCCCCCTCCATGCAGTCGCAACAGGGACAGAGGTCCCCTAGTCCTCACCTTTCACCCCATCACCCGTCGCATGCAGCACATGAACTTCAAACATTTTTGCCACCTCCAATGGGTACCCACAACTAGTCACATCTTCCCAACTCCACCCATGTTTTGCTTTCCGCAAAAACGATTCCCTCCACAACTTCTTGGCTAACTCATCCATCCCACCCAAACCACCCGTTCCTCGAGTACTTTCCCCTGCAAACGCTGGAGATGCAACACTTATCCCTATGCCTCCCCGCTCAACTTCATCCAGGGACCACAAAAGTTCTTGACAATAGTTGGAGATATTTGTTTTTTTTTACTTTATACAGCAGTGAATATATTGAAATATTCAATTACATCAAGAATAAGTAGTTTTATAATTGTGAACAAATGGAATTCTTCCCCCTCCTTGCTTCTCAAAAGCTAAGTTGTTAAAAAAATGTTTAAAAAAAATAATGAGCCATTTTGTAACAGCAAGTTACTACTTCTAGATAAATCTGTGAATTATGACTTGAATAATAAATACAGAAGTTTGAGAGACTGCATTACATGGATGGCTCTAATTAAAATAATGGTTTGCCATGAGTGAACAATCATGCAGGGAATATTAGATCAATTAAGAAGGAATATAATGACAGCACACAAGTGCTATTGTACAGCCAGCAGTGGAGCAAGCATGGTGGTCAGGATGGTTGCATTATAACTTCTACATGCCAAATATCTTTGGTCATTGTAGATTGGTTAGTGCATGTGCACCAATCAGAATAATGTACTAACACTAGCTCCACCTTACTGTACACTTTATATTAACACTCACTTCCCATATTACGTAATTACACCGGTGGTAGAGATGTACTAACAATGTATTGTATTGTATTGTACCACAATGACTAATGATTAAAGCTGATGAACACCAGACTGTATCTGCACAGTTGTTTACAGTCATGAATTCTAGAGTAGGCCTGTTTTTCGAGTGTGTCGGCACCTAGCAGTCTTGCGTTTTGTTTTTGGTCATCTAAAAATGAATTCATGATCCCAAAGCATTTCCTAGATTGCTGAAACTGGTAGATTTCTGGCTGACCTCCTTAACTTGACTGAAGAATAGTCTAAAACAAAGTGCTGCAGTAACAGGCAGCATCCATGGAGAACATGGATAGGTGACATTTCGGTCCGAGACCTTCCCCAAGAATAGAATACAAAATTAATATAAATAATCCAGAACCCAATAAGAATGCATGGTAAAAATATATTTCTCACAGAGACTAATTGGCTTGGCCATAAACTGACAGCCCAGGTTGAGCATGTGTCTTTTTTTGTGGTGAGGAGTTTAGGGATGCGATTCATTTATTATTTTACAGCTCTTATTGCTTTGTTCAGGTCAGGTCGGTAGGAGTTCCTCCCGCCATAGGTACCATGTAATCCCGCGCTACCTGCTCCATGGTCAGATAGTCGGCGACTAAACCGTCTCCTCCATCTGGTTTGCCAGGTGAGGAAGGGGCTGTGGTCCCCCAGCAGGGCCAAAAGCAAGATCTGTCAAAGGGTAGATGAGCTTCTAGAAAGCCAGCAGCCATCCACACTTCAGTAGAAGTTGCGATCACTGTTGTACATAGCATTGTAAGGAATTATGATAAAGCACACACACCAAAATCCTATATTTCCAGCGGCGGTAGTCCGCAGGAACTGGAGGACAGAGATATGTGGTGCATCCGTCACCGTTCCCATTGGAAACCAGCACCACTGCGTCGCTAATGTTTTCAACGATAATGAATAAATGAAGCTCATATCGGAACATAATACATTTAATGGAAAAAAAAATCACCTAAATGTCAGATCGAGACACTTTTCTCAGGAGATAAGGGAAATGCATAATAATTAGGACATAAAATACCAACAAGTGTGTTTCTAAATCATACCTCAAGTGTGTATATATATATATATATATATATATATATATGCTTTTAAAAAGGTGACTGTTTGTCAGCAATGAACTTGTAATAGAGCCCAATAGGCCCTGATGGAAATAGTTGCCATGTTCTTTGTTCTGCCTCTGCCACCTTCCTAGGAAAATCCATGCTGCAATTTGCTCTGTAGGACTATTCTACCTCACCTTTATAATCGATGTGGTGCTATAAGGCTTTATTAGCCTCAATCATTTTTAATGGAATTGCAGCTGCATGCGGCCTACCGTGTTATTGCATAATATCAACATCAATTTGTTGATTAGGTACCAATAACAATGCGCATTTCCGCATTACAGAAAGGGCTGTAATATTATGTGCAACCACATATCTGCACTCACTTGCTTTACATATTATTTTATCATATGCAGAGCCAGTGATTGCCAAATGGGGAATTCAGGCCTAAAATCTTAAAATCGTGATTAAATATTAACAATAGAATTCATCTGTTAAACTGTCTACAGACATTAAGAATAGGCTATAGACTGACAGACACAATCTTTAGTCCTCATCGTTCAATAATCAGATTTCTTAATGCATCATGCTTGCTCACCCAGATATTCATTACTGCATAAAGATATTAACAGTGATTAAATATGCCTGTGAAATTTTAATTCACAGCTGTAGAAAAACAGGCTCTCGCATCCGGTTGCTGTCAGTGGCAACCATGAGGAAGCCATTCAAATGCTACCTGGAAAGGTTAATCTGAGACCATTTTATTTCATTTGCATACACATGACTCTTTGTGTGCATGAGAGTCATATAGATCTCTGTCATTATACAGAAAAACTGACTGCAGTTAATGTAATTTTTAGTGGTGCACGCTGTATGGTGTCATGCGAAACCGCTTTCCTTCTAATTTAAAATCTGCTATTGCTTTAATGGCAATTTTTAGTTGATTTCAGAAGTAAATATTTCAAATGCTCATAAAAAGTGTAAAAATGTTAGACATACTGGCAATTAAACATTCATTTTCACAATCGTAAATTTAAAAAGTGCCATTTAGAGCAAGAATAATTTGGACACACAAATGAACCTTTTTTAGTAAAGTGTTCTGTATATTTTATGATCAAATCCAAATCAAATTATTTTGCATAATCTTTGCGTTCACACCAGTGTCCACAGAAGGAGAGATTAATTAATAACATACCAGGATATTGACATTTTTTTCCATTTTTCCCCGTGACTTTTTTGTATTTGATATATCATCTTTAAGTATGTATTAGAGCAAAAATTTACAATGGAAGGAAACATAACTGGTAGCACAAAACCAATCATTTCTGGGCTTATAGCTCCCCTCACTGTCTCTAATATGTGTGCAGGTGCAATTGCCTCATATCCTTTCAATGTATAATGAAAAAATATTGCTTTGCAACAAAGAAATTAATCTTATTCATCCATTTGGCAAAAAATAAAAATAAATAGTTAGTTAACTTTTTGACTACTTTCTATTTAACTTAATATTGCTTTATTTTTGTGTTGTATCACAGACCATATGAATAGCAGCAGAAAATGTTGATTAAAAAAATATCAGGTTGTTGAGATTCCATTCCGCTCTTTCATGGGACCTTTCTTTGAATAATAAAGAATTCATAAAGAATCATAAATGTCATTAATATTATTTAGAGTTGACTCTAAGTTATATTTTATACAACAAGCTATTCTTGGTAGTTCCATGTAAAGGGGCTGTCCCACTGCACTGACCTAATTGGCGAGTTTAGAAGAGTTCGCCCTCGACTCATACTCACAGTATGGTCAACACGAGGTCCCAGGAGGTTTTTGTAATGCTCCTACATACTCGAGAGTAGTCCCCGCGCACTTGAGGCCTCAGCTAGGTTGCGGTGTATTTTTCAACATGCTGAAAAATGCCCACGAGTAAAAAAAGGTCACCATGGAAAAAATCGATTTTTGTTTTACTCGGAGGTTTAGTTGAAGTAGGTCGTAGTAGGTCGGCAAGTTATTCATAGGTAATCGAGGGTAGTTGAAGGTAATCAAAGGTAGTCGAAGGTAGTTGTAGATAGTCTTCAACAAATCAAAGGGAGATCGAAGGAGGTCGTCTTCACACTCCACTATTCGGTGTCCAATTTTCCCGAAGTTAGTCGTAGCTAGTCTTCTACATAGTCGAAGGAGGTCTTCTACATAGTCGAAGGAGGTATTCAACATGACACTTTTTCAAACTCTCCTGAACTCTTCTAAACTCGTCAATTATGTTGCCGCAGTGGGACAGCCCCTTAACATGGGAATGAACAAAGACAATGATTATGCAAAATATGTTATAGTTATAAATGTAACTAAACATCACCATTAACATACAGTCCCACATAATGTAAAGATATCCAAAATAGTACTTCGACCAACACCACTGGTCTAGTATTAGCAAAGGCCAAAATGTAGTAAAATATTATTAGTGTTTTCCATTGATGATTATACCAGAATTTGTCAAATCAAAGATGGGATTCACTAGTTCATTAAAGGACAAAAGTTCAGGGGTAACATGAGGGGAATCTTCTTTACTCAGAGAGTGGTGGCTGTGAGGAATGATCTTCCAGCAGAAGTGGTGGAGGCAGGATCGATTTTAACACTTAAAAGTAAAGTGGATAGGTATATGGACGGGAAGGGAATGGATGGGTATGGTCTGAGTGCAGGTAGATGGGGCTAGGGGAAAATAAATGGTCGGCACGAACTGGAAGGGCCGAGAAGGCCTGTTTCCATGCTGTAATTGTTATATGGTTAATGAGTTAGAAACATAGCAAAAATAGGTGCAGGAGTAGGCCATTCGGCCCTTCGAGCCTGCACCGCCATTCAATATGATCATGGTTGATCATCCAACTCAGTATCCCGTACCTGCCTTCTCTCCATATCCCCTGATCCCTTTAGGCACAAGAGCCACATCCAACTCCCTCATGAATATAGCCAATGAACTGGCCTCAACGACCTTCTGTCGCAGAGAATTCCAGGGACTCACCACTCTCTGTGTAAAGAATGTTTTCCTCATCTCGGTCCTAAAGGAATTCCTCCTTATCCTTAGACTGTGACCCCTTGTTCTGGACTCCCCCAACATCGGGAACAACCTTCCAGCATCTAGTTTGTCCAACCCCTTAAGAATTTTGTAAGTTTCTATAAGATCCCCCCTCAATCTTCTAAATTCCAGTGAGTACAAGCCGAGTCTATCCAGTCTTTCTTCATATGGAAGTCCCGACATCCCAGGAATCAGTCTGGTGAACCTTCTCTGAACCCCCTCTATGGCACGAATGTCTTTCCTCAGATTTGGAGACCAAAGCTGTACGCAATACTCCAGGTGTGGCCTCACCAAAACCCTGTACAACTGCAGTCAAACCTCCCTGCTCCTATACTCAAATTCCTTCGCTATGAATGCTAACATTCCATTTGCTTTCTTCACTGCCTGCTGCACCTGCATGCCTACTTTCATTGACTGGTGTACCATGACACCAAGGTCTTGTTCCATCTCCCCTTTTCCTAATCTGCCACCATTCAGATAATAGTCTATCCTCATGTTTTTGCTGCCAAAGTGGATAACCTCACATTTATTCACATTATATTGTATCTGCCATACATCTGCCCATTCACTCAGCCTATCCAAATTACCCTGCAGCCTCCTAGCATCCTCCTCACACCTAACTATATCCCCCAGCTTGGTGTCATCTGCAAATTTGGAGATGTTGCATTCAATTACCCCGTCCAAATCATTAATATATAATTTAAATAGCTGGGGTCCCAGCACTGAGCCTTGCGGTACCCCACTACTCACTGCCTGCCATTCTGAAAAGGACCCGTTTACTCCTACCCTTTGCTTCCTGTCTGCCAGCCAGTTCTCTATCCACATCAATATTGAACCACCAATACCATGTGCTTTAAGTTTATATACTAATCTCTTATGTGGGACCTTGTCGAAAGTGTTCTGAAAGTCCAGATATAACACATCCACTGGTTCTCCCTTATCCACTCTACTAGTTACATAATTGTACAGAGTTGAATAAGTATTGGTGCCGTCCACTTCATTACTTAATGAGGTTTTGGAAAGTGATGTTTTGTGTTTGTTATCATGTGAGAGGATATCAACAGGCAGAAAAAAAAACAAACAGATTTGCAGTGATTCCACATCCTTTAAATAATTCAGGCAAAATATTGAAAGGTTTCACTGCAATTCAAATAGTACAGTTAACTGGTGAAATATTAAGTAGAACCAAAATCTATAATCTTTTCCAGATGTCCTCACAAATTCCAAAATGTGTCTCATTAAGATTGATTTGATCTTTGGGCATACAGTATATTTGAGTTTCAATGTATCTCATAATTTCTATTTACTCCTGTCAAAACTTTGCAGTTTAGTATGTTCTTCTGCTTGTGCTCATTCTCAGTTCTCAGGCAATTATATATAAAATACACAATTAAATATTCATACACATATAAGTGCACTGATGATATTTGCAAACATGCAATGGCTAAACAGAGCATTCAAAATGTTTATTTTATGACCAATGTTAGCCTTCAAGTAATTCTGGTCATGCAGGAAAAGTTAATGTGAAACAATTATTTAAATATTTCAGATAGCAGAATTGATATTATTTTTACCGGTAATAACTACTATAATTCAAAACCTAAGCTTTTCCTGTTTATATTCTGCCCTGAATTATGTAAAGGTATGCAACTAATTCTTAACCATGCTTTGCATTCTGGAAAGCTGCTAATTTAGCAGAAATGAAGTAGCCTCTATTGTTATCACTGCAGGCAAATTCCGAACTCTTGCCTTCAAGCGGTGAATTTCAATTTCATCTTACAGAAAATAGGTTACTACTTAATGGCAGATTGTTATCAAATCATTATTGAACATAATTGATAATTGAAAATAGTATTTACCTTGCATTCTACCAGTACTTCATTTGTTCTCTTTAACATTGGCCATGAAGTTTGGATGAATGTTCCAACTCCACAAATCTTGAAGTTTTGGAGAATTGTTACAATCCCACTATTCTTGGCCAGGATGATCCAGGAATTTCACTGCCAAGCACATCAAAGCCTCTTGTAGTGTGGGACTTGGATTGACTATGCAGTTTATTAACAATCCCATTGGAAAGGCAAGGACTGATAAGAGATAGTTTGTATTGCATTGTTTGTGGCAGATCATGTCTCACAAATTTGATTGAGTGTTTTGAGAAAGTGACCAAGAGGGCAGTGGGCATTGACTTTACCAAGGCCTTTGACAATATTAGAATGGTAACCCGGTCCAGAAAATTGTAATTAATGTATCCAGGATGAGATAACATGTTCAATACATAATTGATGTGGTGGTAGGAAGTGGAAGATGATATTGGAAGTTTTTTCCCCATCAAATTGGAGACCTATAACCAGTGATGTGCTTCAGGGGTCAGCATGATAAATACGTTTATGGATTTGGTGGTATAGTAGACAGTGAAGGTGATTGTCTCAAGTGACAATAGCAAATATAATATTACCTGCACAAATGACCAGGGAGCATAGATGTGGGCTTGAGTCAGACATGGAGATAGGATTAACTGAGTAAAACACAAAGTGCTGGAGTAACTCAGCAGGTCAGGCGGCATCTCTGAAGGGAATGGGCAGGTGATACTTTGGTTGGGACCCTTCTTCAGACTGATTGCAATTGGGGGGGGGGGGAGAATGGAAAAGGGGTGAGCAGCAGGATGAAGTCTGGGAGATGATTGATGGTTCGGGGAAGAGGGGGAGTTTCGATTAGCAGATGGGTGAACAAAGGCTAGAGATGAAACCGAGCCAAAATGGTTTCAGGTAAGACGAGACGAGAAGTGAAATGAAAAGCCACAGGGAGGGATATAGGTGAAAGGGGACAGGGGGGCGGGAGAAGGGGGAATAAATGGGTAGGTTGGGATAGTGGGAGAAATTATGTATCCATCTCTTGGATTAGCTGGGATTGCTTTCCCTAGAGTGAATGAGACAGAGGGGTGACTTTATAAAAGTATCAAATTACAAGTGATATAAATACGATAGATTGCCTATGTTCTATGTTCTATGGTCATAGCCATTTTCTCGGTTAGAGGAGTCTAAAACAAGATTGCATAGGTTTTGGTGAAAAATAAACAAGCACTCTGAAGAAGGGTCCCAACCAAAGGAATCTAAGGGGCAGGTTTTTCATATTGAGGGTGGTGGTTATGTGGAATGAGTTGCCAGAAAAGGAGATTGAGGCAGATGTATGTACAAGAAGATAGATACAATGTGCTGGAGAATCTGGCAAAAACGAGAGAAGCATAACATTTAAATGACACTTGGACAGGTACAAGGATATGAAAGGTTTCGTAGTATCGGAGCCAAATAAAAGCAATGGGATTACCATGGATGGGCAACCTGGTCAACATGGATGAGTTATACTAATTGGCCAGTTTTCCTGCTGGAAAACTATGAATCTTTTTGAATCCATAAATCATTGCATTTTCCTGAACAGATCGTCCTGATTTTATAAGCAACTGCAGGGTTTTTTAAAATAATCATAAGTTTTGTTTCCATTAGTCTCAAGAGCATCTGCTTACATCAACTCTGTGTGCTGGAGTGTGCAGACATTCTTGTTTGAATGGTCTCGGTGTGCTATTTTTTAAGTAAATGGATCCTATTTACCGTAAAACAAGAGCATTTGCTGTTATTTTTACCTGCCTTCAGCTCATTCATGGAAACAGCTACGTCAACATTCTAATTAAATAAAACTAGAAATAGGTCAGGCAGCAGCTTAGAGAGATGTTAACCTGATGCACAGTATTTGTGTTGTATTCTTCACCCACTGTTCTTTACTAGCCGGATAATCAAATTGCAGTATATGATTTATTATCATTTTGCAGAGTTTTGCATGTTTTAATCAGATTGCTAGTTTTACTCATGCATGAGCCGTACTTCAGAGACTCATTAAAAAAAATAATGTATACATCCATAAGTGGACTTTTGTTGCAGTTGACTGGAATTAGTAATCTTGATTGAAAAATGTATGATTTATGTGTTCCGCTAGAGTTTGGCTGATACAATTCAACTTATTGGCTTAAATAATAATGTTAATAGATAATCTGGGAAAGTTTCTACTCCCTTATAATATAAATTGATGATAGATTTTTTTCATCAGGTTGAGTCTCAGAATACTGCTCTAACGGGAATGTCTGGATGTGTATGCTATTATCTTGATCTGGAGTGGTGTGCGGAATGAAAAGCATCCCATGAGCTTAACACTGCCTTTCTTTAGCCCTCTGCCATCTGCGCTTCTGCTATGCTATAACCCTGAATTGGCACTGGATACATTCTACTGCCATTGAATAAATGGAATACATAATAAATCAATACATAAAGCTGAAGGAGCTAGATGTCATTCCTGACAAACAGAAATGCTGAAAGATGCTGGAAATTTTGGCTGTGCTCTTCAAAAACACAACAAAGGTCTGCCTCATAAAATAAATACAATAATATGTGAAATATAATACATTTGCTTTTTGAGTTGTTGATTCATAAATGTGATCCAATTTAGTTCAGAAACAGTATCTGTTTTTAGAGACAATAGCATGGGAAAGTGATATCAACTTAGAATTGTACTCAATTTCAATACTATGGTGAGGCTCATATATGTGCACTGAAAGACACAGAAGAGGCGTGATCATATCTACATTACACAGCTTTCTTTTGTACAATTAATTGTACAAGACGATAGATAATTTGTGTTGCAAGAAAAGTATGCTACATATATATATATATATATTCCACATTATAAATGTGGATTCATCTGATTACTTACTTTCATTAGCATCTTACACACTTAAAGTTGAGCTGCTGAGCAAAATAAAGAACAGTATGTTTTCTGATCGATAACGAAGGACAGAACTTGTGTTGATTACTACATGCCTCCGAAATTAACTACAGTGCTTTAGGAATGGTTATCCAACAGGACATTGGGAACATTTGTCATTCTCAGAACAAGGAGGCATTATCATCTGTTAATGACTAACATAGTCCATCTTTCCAATGAGCTGGTAAACCAAACCGCTACAGCAAAATGAATGTAAAGGTTTCCATGGCGCTCATAGAACAGACGCACGGGTATCCTGTCCACTACTGGTCAACTTTTATCTGTCACTTAACATTCCTAAAACCGCTAATCACCATTTTGCTGCTTCGTAAGATAACATTGAGCAAATTAAATTTCCTGCATTTCTTGTATGAGAAAAATCTACTTCACTCTAATTATATTTTACTGGTTATTAAACACTTTGTGACATTCTTTGGAGGAGATGTCAGGTAAATATATATATTTTTTCTTTTCAATGATCTTAAAATATGGGGGACAATTATACTGCTTTGGAGATTCACTTCTGGAGGTTATTACCAGGACTTAATAGAATAAATATCTCTACCGGTGCATGGTAGAGGCATTTTGACTGGTTGCATCGTGGCCTGGTTTGGCAACTTGAACGTCCAGGAGTGAAAAAGACTACAAAAATGTTTACACAGTCCATCACCGGCTTTGACCTACCCACCATCAAAGGGATCTATTATAGTCACTGCCTCAAAAAGGCAGCCAAAATCATCAAGGACCCACACCATCCTGGCCACAAACAAATCTCACCATTGCCATCAGGAAGAAGGTACAGGCACCTGAAGACTGTAATGTCCAGGTTCAGGAACAGCTGCTTCCCCACAGCCATCAGGCTATTAAACACAATGACTAAGCTATGAGCTCTGAACTGCAAAAGACTATAGTATTATTTATTATTTGCACTATATTTGTTATTTATTGAACTTTTTCTTTTTTTTCCCATTATATACAATGTTTACATAATTCACATATTCTGTTGTGCTGCAGCAAGTAAGAATTTCATTGTCCCGTCCGAGACAATAAAACACTCTTGATTCTTGACTCCTGAAATATCACAACTTTACAATTGTTTTTACAATAGGTGTCACCCCGAAAAAAATATTTCAATTCAATTAGCACTTCTTGACTCCTGAAATATCACAACTTTACAATTGTTTTTACAATAGGTGTCACCCCGAAAAAAATATTTCAATTCAATTAGCACTTCAATTAACCCACTATTTACAATAGGTCAACTAGGTTTTACCATGAGAGTAAAATAGATTACTAGCAGTAAGGATATTAGCACTCAAAACTTTCCTAATTAGCTCATGATTTTGCATCAGCAGAAACCAAAACGTAGGTCAATCTCCAACTCTGTGCTTTGACAGTTTGCAAATTTTGACCGGTTGGTTCTTGTTAAATGCATGAAGACATGGTTGAGATGATCTTACATTTGATTGTAAAATGTGCTTTACATGTTGAAGTACATTGCTATTTTAATGTATATTTGGAACAAATTTCAAGTATGGGAGGCGACATGGCACCATCTGAAAAACGTGAGACTTCCCATTTAAAAAAAAATCAAGATTTATGTTTGAATCGTGTGGCAGTCAGCATTTACAATTGATAACTAGTACTACACTAAACATTTTGACAGCTTATTTTTGGGATCACCAGCAGTAATTGAATTGGTTCAACGGAGAAAAATGTCTTCACCTTGCTTTTAGTGAACTGCGCGAACGATTTATTGTTGCGGTGACCTCTGAAGATGTTTGCAGCTCCCACCATTTCACTGATGTGCTAAAGGAAGCCTCCACAGACAGAGCTAGTCTCCTAATTAGGTGAATAAAGCAGGATCACATAGTAGGAGGGATAATAATTTTAGGAAGTTTACTATAAGTCATCAATCTTTTCATTTTTTATACTACTAACATGATTAAATATGATTTGCCGAGTGTGTAATTAGAGCAGGGAGCTTCATTTGATGGCAGCACATACTCAGAAATTGCCAATATCTTGATTGAGATTATCTATAAATTAACGCAAGAAAGCAATAACTATCAATGTCATTATTCCTGAAAAGATTATCAAGTAAAAATAATAGCAATCTTTCGCTTTGAGAAGCTCTTTATGTTAACGATAATGCATTTGCAAAGTTTATAATTACAGTTAGAATTAGAGTCTAAAGAACGGAGATAACCAAAAACATTGCCTGACCCATTGAGTTACTCTAGCACTTTATGTTTTACTCAAGATTCCAGCATCTACCATTTCTTGTGCCTCCTCTTTGCAATTACGTGTGTTAATTGTTTACTTCAGGAAGAAGATCCATAAACCTATCTTCATTGATGGGATAGCGGTGCATAGAGCCAACAGTATCAAGTTCCTGGGTGTGCATATCTCTGAAGATCTGACCTGGCTCCCGCACATTGATGCAATCACAAAGAAAGCATATCAACTACATCTTTGGTAGAATGTTGAGATTTGACATGTCATTGCATACTCTATCAAATCTTTAAAGGTGTATGGTATAGAGACTACTGGTAGGGTACACGATGGCAACTGGAATGGCCAAGAAAGAAAGTAGTAGACATTTTCTGGTTCATCATGGGCACTGATCGAAGGGATCTACAGGATGCAAAACCACCAGGAGGCAGCTAATATCATTAAACACCCACACCATCCTGGCCATGCTCTCACCCCACTACTACCAATACCTACTTCAACAGACTTTGTTTTGGTTGCACTGTGTATAGGTTTCACATTGTTATGGTCTAGTTACCTAGTATTACTGTTTATTAATTTATCGTATTACTGATTATTGTATATTTATTTGTATGTAATTGCATGAATGTGCCTGTCAAGCTGAAGCTAGCAAGAATTGCATTGTTCTGTTGCTGGTACAGATGACAAATAAATGCTTGACTCTTTAAACACCTGCCCTAACATCTTTCAACATTCGCTGTTAAAATATATTTGATAATGCCTTCCCAAGGACATTACTACTGGAAATATGATGTAATTACAAGTCTAGATGCAGTCATCAAAACAAACTGGCAATGACTCTTTGAGGAATGTTTTTGTAATTAGTCAAGCTGACTTGCAGTTTTAAGCATGTCAGCATTCCTATTTGTCATCTGGCTCCCAGCAACAGTTTGAATGGAAAATAACAGTTTTAAATTGGAGTTTAGGAATTGTGAATAGTCAAAGGTTCAAAGGTTATTTTATTGGTCACATACACCAATTGGTGTAGTGAAATGCTTCTTGCCAATGCAGCACACAAAAAAAGAATCCAGACATAACAAAAATAAAGAGATTTTAAACATAAAAAACATCCTCCCACAATGGTTCCCATTATGAGGGAAGGCACAATGTCCAGTCCCCATCCCATGTCCACCCATAGTTGGGCCTATTGAGGCCTCTGCAGTCACCTTCATGGAGGCCCGATGTTCCAGGCCTCTCGCCGGGTGATGTGCTCCGGCGTCGGGAGAATCCTCTCAGCGGCTTGGAAAACCTGGAACGGCCGCTTCCTTACTGGAGTCCGCAGCTTCCAAAGCCGACAAGGCCGCGCTGGATGGAGCTCCACCACTGGCTCCCGATGTTAAAGTTCAGCGCCGCTGCCCGCAGCTGGCAGCTCTACAGACCCGCAGCTCGGCGATGTTTTTCTTGGCGGTCTCAGCTCACCGGAGTTCCAACGCGGCGATCCGGGCAAGGCATTGCCTGCTGTGCGATAGCGCTCCAGTGCTGTGCCGAAGCCGAGGTTCTGGGCGTTGCCCTCAGGAAACACCACTCCAGGCCCGCTGGTAGGCCGTGCGGATGGGTCAAAAGTGCAGCCCGGATAAAAGCTGCCTCTCCGACCAGGTAGGGACCCTGAAAAGTAGTTTCCCCCTCTGCCCCCCCCCCCCCCGGCCCCCCCACATAAAGACTAGAACTCCAAAAACAAAACACTAAACCTCACTAAAAATTTTTTAAAAAGAGTGAAAAACAAACAGCTGCAGGCTCATTAACACAAAATGTTCAAAAAATGTTGGTGACGGATTCTGAAATTGGTTGCTAAATTGAGCCTCACATGATGGGAAATGCAATAAAATAAGCTTCTGACTTACTGCAGAGGTCAGGTTTCGGGCTTCAGAGATACATTAAGGCAACAGAAGTAAAAGTTGCGGGAATAATTTCGTAAATTTAGCAGTTTTTATCTGATTATCTTCAAGTTTGGCCAACACCTTCCACCAGGCTTCACGATTGAGTCAGTTAAAGGTTGTTGTCACATCGGTGAGAGCTTTGTATAGGTTCTGATTTTGTTCTTAGTAATTTTCCTGGATATAATAGGCAAGGAAGATTGTATTAGTTTTCTGCAGGATGTTTTGCAATGGTAATGAGATTCCAGCTGCCCACCAAATTGTCCCATTTTTCTAAGACCTCTTTATTATCAGATGACTGTCTTTGTTATTTTTAATTTCCCAGAGACCGACTTATTCATTATCCAAACTGGGGATAAACAATGTTGTGTTAATGTCCAACACTGTTCTCCAATTCCCATTCTTCCTCTCATTAAAGACTGGAATTAGAATTGATGTCCAAAATTGAATGGACATATGGCTCTTTAATCTTTGTTGTCTTCGTACAAAAATTGGCTTGTCCACAGAATCCATTACTGATCTTCAATCAGATGTACCATCTTTGCACACATTAAGAATGATCTTCTGTCTGTCTTGGATATTTTCCCACAAGCTTACCATAGCTTGGGCTTCTCACTTAACATCAAGAAGGCCAAGATGCTCAATTAGTTTGGCTCAGAAATGCACATGAACTACCAAAGATTACAATCAAGGTACAGACCTTGGAAACACTTCTGTTATCTCAGGAGCCAATGTTTATAAATGTTTATAAATTCCTGACTATGGGTGCTTGTCTGTATGGCATTTGTACATTCTCCCGGTGACCTGCGTGGGTTT
This sequence comes from Raja brachyura, assembly GCA_963514005.1. The sequence continues at coordinate 47,492,517 of OY740786.1, read as the reverse complement.
TCTCTGAGACCTTCAGAGAAACCACACTCCAAAGACATACAGGTTTGTAGGTTAATTGGTTGGGTATAAATGTAAAATATTCCCTAGTGTGTAGGGTAGTATTAATGTGCGGGGATCTTTGGCCGGTGCAGACGGTCGGCCGAAGGGCCTGTTCCCGCGATGTATCTCTAAACTAAACTAAACTAAACTGACATTGAATGTAAGGTCTAACACAGATTCTGTGGCTAATCAACTTCTTTGGGAAATGCTTCTTATTGCCCCATCACTGTTTATAATATTTAGAAGGGTACATTGGTCCAAGCCTACAGTTTATTCAATGATCCCTTACAACACTGTGTATACAAACCCTGTATCCACAAACCACACTCCAAGAGTCTAGAAAGTGGCGATTGGTGTTGCCTTCTAGACACGAGTTCCCCCCCCCCCCCCCCCCCCCACCCAGTGGGGGTACCTCTTTGCAGGGATTCTCGCCCTCTACATCGGGGACCTGGGATGGAGGGTACTGCACCGAGAAGTTCCCTGCAACCTGTTTCTCTTGTGGTTCACAGACTTTGCGGGCTGGAAGAGTCCGTGTGCCATGTGTATATGGAGTGTGTGAGGTTGTTTGTCTTGTATTATTGTGGTGGTTTCTGTTTTGTTTTATTATATTGTGAATATTATTTGTTTAATTGAATAACGAGTCTAGAAAGGTATGACCAATGATTATTTAGGAAGATTCTTTGCATCAAGTGAAAAGTTGCTGCATTAGTATCAGGATCTTTCACTGACATTGAAGCAACACTCCTTATGCACCAGGATTGCTACAGCATTTATCAAGTGTATATTAATGTTTTAAACATGTCCTCTACTCCCAACTTATCCATGATTAATGGTCCCTTGGCAATCAGAAACAATGCCACTATGGTATACATAAATTGTATCTTAAGAAACCAGAGTAAACATCACAAGCCGGGAGGAGCAATCGATTCATTAATTCCTTGTGAACTTACTGAAATTGTAAACCTACTGATCAACTTCAAAGTTGAAGAAAGGAAGAAACCAATCCCACCATCAACTGACCAGACAGGAAATGTCTGTATTTTCCAAAGTTTACTTGTGTTGCTCGAATTAGAACTCTGCATAATCTCAACACCCACATGTAAATATTTGACAGTGATCATTCTTGAACCAAGGAACCCATACCTCTGTTGCTTCCTTTATTTTTAGAACTCAGGAACACCATACTCACAGTGTGAGCAGTATGAAAGCAATGGAACACATTCATGGTGTTTCTAATCCCTTGATCACACAAACACACAACAGACTACACTAATAGTGATGCATTCAGTAATCCATACCAGATATTTTGATCCGGTCTCAATAGACAACAGACTATAGACAATAGGTGCAGGAGTAGGCCATTTGGCCTCTCGACCCAGCACCGCCATTGAATGTGATCATGGCTAATCATCCCCAATCAGTATCCCGTTCCTGCCTTCTCCCCATATCCCCTGACTGCTATTTTTAAGAGCTCTATCTAGCTCTCTCTTGAAAGCATCCAGAGAACCTGCCTCCACCGCCCTCTGAGACAGAGAATTCCACAGACTCACCACGCTCTGTAAGAAAAAGTGTTTCCTCGTCTCCGTTCTAAATGGCTTACTCCTTATTCTTAAACTGTGACCCCCTGGTTCAGGACTCCCCCAACATCGGGAACATGTTTCCTGCCTCTAGCATGTCCAAACCGTTAACAATCTTATATGTTTCAATGAGATCCCCTCTCATCCTTCTAAACTCCAGAGTGTACAAGCCCAGCTGCTTAATTCTCTCGGCATATGACAGTCCCACCATCCCGGGAATTAACCTTGTAAACCTATGCTGCACTCCCTCAATAGCAAGAATGTCCTTCTTCAAATTAGGGGACCAAAAATGCACACAGTACTCCAGGTGTGGTCTCACTAGGGCTCTGTACAACCGCAGAAGGACCTCTTTGCTCCTATATTCGACTCCTCTTGTAATAAAGGCCAACATGCCATTTGCTTTCTTCACTGCCTGCTGTACCTGCATGCTTACTTTCATAGACTGATGAACAAGGATCCCGTTGTACTTCCCCTTTTCCCAACTTGACGCCATTTAGATAGTAGTCTGCCTTCCTGTTTTTGCCACCAAAATGGATAACCTCACATTTATCTGCATTAAACTTCATCTGCCATGCATCTGCCCACTCCCCCAACCTGGTCCAAGTCACCCTGCATTCTCATAGCATCCTCCTCACAGTTCACACTGCCACCCAGCTTTGTGTCATCTGCAAATCTGCTAATGTTACTTTGAATCCCTTCATCCAACTCATTGATGTTTGTTGTAAATAGCTGCGGTCCCAGCACCGAGCCTTGAGGTACCCCACTAGTCACTGCCTGCCATTCTGAAAGGAACCCGTTAATTCCTACTCTTTGTTTCCTGTCTGCCAACCACTTCTCTATCCATGTCAGCACTCTACCCCCAATACCACGTGCCCTAATTTTGGCCACTAATCTCCTATGTGGGACCTTGTCAAATGCTTTCTGAAAGTCCAGGTACACTGCATCCACTGGCGCTCCCTTGTCCATTTTCCTAGTTACATCTTCAAAAAATTCCAGAAGATTGGTCAAGTATGATTTCCCCTTCGTAAATCCATGCTGACTTGGACCGATCCTGTTACTGCTATCCAAATGTGCGGCTATTTCATCTTTTATAATTGACTCTAGCATCTTCCTCAAGATGGTGCCTGCCTGTGGTGACTTTTGCGGTGCTCCGGAACATAAAAGGCTCAACTACAACTTCTTGCAACTGCGGGAGCCCCGGACTTTGAACTTTCCCACGCTGGCTGCGAATCACCCGATCCGACTGAGGAATGCAGTTACTGCACCTGGAAGCCCCGGGATGACCTCCTGAGCTGACGGACTGGATCTTCCAGGAACAACGGAGCTGGAGCTGCCGACTTTGAAGGTACCCCAGTTCGTTACGAAGCTGGAGCTGCCATCTGTGAAGGAATCCCCGTTCCAGTGCAGGAATGCAGAAACAGCAGGTACAGTAAACTCAGTAGCTGGAAACAAAGGGGAAGCCTCCATTGTGTCTGGAAACTTGGCCGACGGGCAGGACATCAGCTCAGACCGAAGCGCAGGGGACTTCGGCCCCCTCTCCCTTCTATCCTATTGGCAAATGTACAGTCCCTTGAAAATAAAGTGGAGGACGTAAGGGCAAGGCTGATTTATCAAAGGGAGCTGAGGGAATGCTCTGTGTTCTGTTTCACGGAGACATGGCACACCCCCAGCTCCCCAGCCTGAAGGGTTCTCCATCCACCGTATGGACCATACACTGGCATCTGGGAAAGGGAGAGGAGGGGGTGTCTGCCTCATGGTCAATTCTGCATGGTGCTTAGACATGGCAGTCCTGTCCAACTCCTGCTCTCCACACTTGAACATCTGGCGGTGAAGTGCCGTCCCTTCTACATTCCGAGGGAATTCACCTCCATCATCCTGACCGCGGTCTACATTCCACCCCAGGCAGACGTCCATCTGGCACTGGACAAGCTGCACGCTGTGGTCAACAAACACCTGACGTCTTACCCCGAGGCATTTACCACCATTGCTGGGGACTTCAATAAGGCAAACCTAAAGAAATCACTCCCTAACTTCCACCAACATGTCTCCTGCTGCACCAGAGGACCAAACACACTCGACCACTGCTACACCACCATCAAGAATGCCTACCGCTCTATCCCTCGCCCTCACTTTGGTATAGCCGACCATACCATGGTGTTGCTTCTCCCTGCCTACAGGCAGCAATTAAAGAGCGCACCCCCAGAGGTGAGGACAACACAGAGCTGGTCGGGGGGGGGGGGGGGGGGGGCAGAGGAACAACTATAGGACTGTTTGGAGTCTGTAGACTGGGCAATGTTCAAGGACTCGGCAACGGACTTGAACGAATACGCTCCAGTCATTACAGACTTCATTAAGAAATGTGTCGAGGACTGCATCCCCACCAAAATCTTCCAAGTGTTTCTCAATCAGAAACCTTGGATGAACTTTGAGATCCGCACTCTTCTGAAGACCAGACACCGGGCATTCATGTCTGATAATACAGCGGCCGTCAAAAAGGCCAAAAGGGACTTCTGTTCCATGCTGGAGGATAAGACAGATGTTCGGCAGCTGTGGCGGGGCCTGAATGCAATCACCTACAAGGTGAAACCAGGAGGCAGCTCGAATGTCGACAATACATCACTCCCTGATGAGCTAAATGCGTTTGACGCGTGCTTTGATAGGGAGAACACCGATGTGCCTTCCCGAGCCCCCATTTGCTGTGATGGTATTTCAGTCTCAGTCACAGAGGCCGACATCAGGAAATCCTTAAGAGGGGTGAACCCTCAAAAAGCGCCTGGACCTGATGGAATACCTGGTCGTGTTCTAAAAACCTGTGCGGACCAACTGGCTGGAGTATTTACGAACATTTTCAACCTGTCACTTCTGAGGTCTGAGGTTCCCACCTGCTTCAAAAGGGCATCAATAATGCCGGTGCCCAAGAAGAGCAAGGTGACAATCCTCAATGACTATCAACCAGTGGCACTAACGCCTGTGGTGATGAAATGCTTTGAGAGGTTGATCATGGTGCAAATCAACTCCTACCTTGACAAAAACCTGGACCCACTGCAGTTCGCTTACCGCCACAACAAAGCAACGGTGGACGTGATCTCGCTGGCCCTTCACTCCGCTCTGGACCACTTGGACAACAAAAACTCACATGTCAGGCTGCTATTCAAGATTACAGCTCGGCATTTAACACAATCATCCCCTCCAAGCTGGCTACCAAACTCGCAGAACTGGGTCTCTGCGCATCCCTGTGCAATTGGATCCTCGACTTCCTCATTCACAGACCAAAGTATGTTCGTATTATTGGAAATGTGTCAGACTCCTAAAAAATTAGCACGGGAGCACCTCAAGGCTGTGTGCTCAGCCCCCTGCTGTACACACTATATACTCATGACTGTGTAGCCGGTCATAGTGCGAACTCCATCATCAAGTTCGCTGACGACACCACTGTTGTGGGACGTATCACTGATGGGGATGAGTCAGAGTATAGAAGAGAGATCGAGCGACTGTCCATATGGTGCCAGCACAATAACCTGGCCCTCAACACCAGCAAAACCAAGGAACTGATTGTGGACTTTTGAAGGAGTAGGATGGGGACCCATAGCCCTGTTTATATCAACGCGTCGATGGTTGAAAGGGTCAAGAGCTTCAAATTCCTGGGCGTGCACATCTCCGAAGATCTTTCCTGGTCCGAGAACACAGAAGCAATTGTTAAGAAAACTCATCAGCACCTCCACTTCCTGAGAAGATTTCGGAGAGTTGGTCTGTCAAGGAGGACTCTCTGTAACTTCTACAGGTGCACAGTAGAGACCATGCTGACCGGTTGCACCGTGGCTTGGTTTGGCAACTTGAGCGCCCTGGAGAGGAAAAGACCACAAAAAGTTGTAAACAATGCCCAGTCCATCATCGGCTCTGATCTCCCTTCCATCGAGGGGATCTATCGCAGTCGCTGTCTCAAAAAGGCTGGAAGCATCATCAAGGACATACACCATCCTGGCCATACATTCATCTCCCTGCTACCTTCAGGTAGAAGGTACAGGAGCCTGAGGACTGCAACGACCAGGTTCAGGAATACCTACTTCCCCACAGCCATCAGGCTATTAAACTTGGCTCGGTCAAAACTCTGAACATTAATACCCCTTTATCTGTTATTTGCACTTTATCAATTTATTTATTCATGAGTGTATTTACGTATATAATGGTATATGGACACACTGATCTGTTTTGTAATCAATGCCTACTATGTTCTGTTGTGCTAAGCAAAGAAAGAATTTCATTGTCCTGTCAGGGACACATGACAATAAACTATTTTGACTTTGACTTTTTTACTTCCCCACCACCATTGTCAGGCTAACTATAATTCCCTATTTTCGCTCTCCCGCCGTTATTAAAAAGTCTCCAACTGAACTGGGAGGAAGATCTTACATTTCAATTGTGTAGGAAGGAACTGCAGATGCTGGTATAAATCGAAGGTCGACACAAAATAATGGCGTAAATCAGTGGGACAGGCAGTATTCTCTGGAGAGAAGGAATGGGTGTCGTTTTGGGTCGATACTCATGCTATGTGGGTGAAATCAAGTATTATCTAGTACTCTCCAATTTTAACTAATTTTTGCTTATTAATTTGAATTTCAAAATAATAAAATATAAAAGTACCTCCACCCTCTCTTCATGGGAGGTGTTTTAGTGATAAACCCAAGCCTATGGAACCACTTGATCAAGAATTAGGCTGGGCAAAGCCAGAGAAACTTGGTGGAGTTCAGCAGTGATCCTGATGTGCAAATTGTTCATCAGACCTTGATATATGGGTGAAAGATTAATCAAATCATCTACTAGCTCTCTAATTCTCTCCAAATTGTTCCTCGGTACATGTACCCCACACAATACTGTCCTCTAATTAGTGGTCAGTACCTTCTTCACAATCAATAGAAACAATAGATACATGGGAGATAGAAGCAGGACTTGGTTATTTGGCCCCTCACATTTGTTCTGCCATTCAATCAGATTGTGGCTAATACTATACCTTACCAAGAAATTATTGCTAATTCCATATATTTTGATTTAATTCATATTAAAAAATCTATGAACCTCAAACATCAAGATACCAAACAATTGACCCCCCATAGCCCTCCAAAAAATGACAATGTGCTGAATGGAGATATTTATTCTTATTTCATGTTAGTAAATCCTGGTTAGTAAATGTGTGAATTATACCAAAATCAGTTGGATAGTGATTAATGAAAAAAAGCTATTGCAGTTTTAACATAGATCTGCATTAACTACACCAATAGCCCAACGAATGGTAGATGGAATTTAGTTCAGATAAACTGCAGAGGCTGATAATCTGAAAGAAAACCAGAAAATATTGAAGGTGCCCAAAAAATCACACAGTGCTGGTGTAACACAGCAGATTGTGAGGCATCTTTGGAGGACATGTATAGGCGAGGTTTCAGGTCAGGAGAATTTATTGTTTATACTGTTGGGTTGTAAGCTACCCAAGTGGAATATGAGGTGCTGTTCCTCCTGTTTATGTGTGACCTCATTCTGGCAATGGTGGAAGCCCAGGACAGAAGGGTTGTTATGGGAATGGAAAGGGGAATTAAAATGGTTAGCATCTCCGAGAGTCTGGAACCGTGATTATTCCAAATTTAGGTATCAACTTCCCCCTTTCCCTTCCTCTCTTTCCAGTGTCCCCATCCTGGTGCCTACCCATTATACCCTCTACCTCAGCCCGTTTCCTCTTCCCCGCCCAACCTCCTTCCGTCTAGCTTCACATTTCACTCCCCTTATCTGACCCTTTTGTTCCTGTTTGTCTCTGGCCTTTTTTCAGCCACTTGTCAATCAAATACACCCTTACCTGTATCCACCTATCACATGCTAGGGTTTGTGCCACTCCCACCACTTTTCCAGTTATCGCCCCCTCCCCCCCCCACCCCTTCTACAGTCAGTCTGAAGAAGGGTCCCAATCCAAATTGTTGTCTTTCCATGTCATCTGGAAATGTTACTTCAGCACTTTGTATATATATATTTGTAAACCAGTACATGCAGTTCCTTGTGTCTCAATTTATTAAAACTACTCTGCAGCTCTTTGGGGTGGCATGGCGGTGAAGCGGTAGAGTTACTGTGCCAGAGACCTGGGTTCAATGCTGACTGCGGGTGCTTGTATGTATGGAGTTTATATGTTCTCCCCATGACCTGCGTAGGTTTTCTCTGAGATTTCCAGTTTCTTACCACACTCCAAAGACGTTCAGGTTTGTAGGTTAATTTGCTTGATATAATTGTAATTTGTCCCTAGTGTGTTTAGGATAGGATGTGGGGATCACTGGTCAGTGTGGTCTTGGTGGGCTGTTAGGCCTGTTTCCATGCTGTATATCTAAACTCTAAACATTGCTAAGTCCACTTGAGAATGCAGCTGTCTTTCTCTTCCCACAGATCAATCCTGACTTGCTGAATATTTCCAGCATTTTTTCTTATTATGTTATTCTGGTCTTGTACAGCATCTTTATGTGGAAGGATGAGTAATCACAGGAGTTTTGAACTCGTACACAAGTTCAAGAAGAATACAGAGTCACACACAGTTGGATGAACAATGGCAATCAACTAACTTCAACTTTGGGACCCATGTATTCCCAATCTGCACATACATGCACTGAAAACTAGGGTCACTGAGTTCCATGGGTATATGTCAACAACTTCAGTGACATTTCCCTGCAGAATTAGAACATTTGTGTTTCTCAGGCTGATCTTTCGCTCCATTTCCAAGCTCCCTAAACTAAAATTTGGCAGAGATCAATAACCAATTCCTGGCTTGTCTCTACTTTTTAGTCTCAGTATTCTAGTCTTTCAATTTTATTGTTCATATACTTTTAATAAAAATGAAAAACCTACAATCATTTATCAACTCATTATTTATTTGTAATTTGTGTTAAAGGATTCCTCTAGAGGGTGCTGTTCCTTCATCTATATGTAAAGCTCATAGTTTCCACACAAACATTTTATGATGTTGTTTCCCCTGAGAATTTGCCATAGAGTAATTTATAATTTTCACTTCCATGTAGGCATCTGTTACCAAAGGCAATAAAACCTTAAAAGTTACAAGTCATTAAAAATGATTTGAGGTTTCCCATAGGTACCTTAGATGTTCATGGCTTCGATCAAGTATTTATAATCCATAATGGCTGCAAATGATTACATTCAGAAACCTTAACAGTAAAATATTCCAATCATACATAGTAACTTCATCAGAACAAAAACAACTAAAACATTTTCAGAAAAAATAGTGATTGCTTATGGCAAATCGCTAACATTTGAAGCATTATAATGATTGAACACATACAATTATTTGAAAGCTAGTAATATTGGATTAATCTAGGGATAACCTTCAACATTAATTTGTCCACATTCTTATTCCAATAATTAATATTTACAAGGGAATTTTAAAATAAACAATCCACTGCTAATTGTTTTTATTTTCTTGTTAATAACTGGACATGAATCTTTCCATTAACTGGTTTAAATTCCAAGAATCAGTTATTTTAATCCTCTCCTGTAATGGACCATGATGAATACTAAAACACTAATGTTCTGGATTACCAGTAAAAGTTAAAATGATGTTATAGTTAGCACAAAATAAATTGCTTTAGATTAAGATTAACAGAAGTGAAATATGATCCATGCAATTTTCTAACAATATTTAACAATCTCAATCAATTTATTATAATGCAAGAACCATTCGGGTTCTATCGTACAACTGTTGTGGCCTGCATTTGGGCCAGAGTGCAGGGGATAAAGCTTGCTGCTCAGTTGTTGACAATCTTTTGGAGAATTGTGACATACTATGCATGCAAAAGACATTCTTTGCGAAGCAAGACTTGGACAAACTCAATTCTCTCAATGACAAATTTGAGGGGCTGGGGAATCTACAACTGGCCTTGGCATGGGACTAGTCAGAGGTAGGATACCAGGGGATGTGGCTATTCTATGGAACAAGAAGTTTGACTCATCAATAAAAGTGATTCAGCTTGATGCTGACTGGTGTATTGCAATACACTTTGCTCACAACAACACATAATTTGTTATCCTGAATGTGTATACACCTTATGAATGCCATCAGAATGAGGATGAATATTTAAATAGGCTTGCTTTCATCTATTCTTTTATTGAAAACAATCATTATTCTAGCATGTATGTCATTGGGGATATTAATGCAGATATCTCAGACAGGAACTCATTATTTGCCAATCATATGGCTCAGTTCTGTCAAGATAATAATCTAATATTGTCAAGCAAAGTGCTTTTACCTACAGATAGTTATACTTACATTAGTGAGGCCTGGCACACTACGTCATGGCTGGACCACTGTATTAGTACAGCTGATGCACATGCCTTATTGGGGTATATGAACATTTTGTATGGGGCAGCAATGACTGATCATATACCTGTTGCCACGACAATAAAAGTTGAACACCTAACTGTGGTATCCAGAGATAGAAATAGCTTTAACACAGAAAAACGGAACTGGTCAACCCTCACAAAGGAAGCCATCTTAGCCTATTATGCCCATACAGATAATTCATCTATCTAAAGATGCAATCATGTGTAGTAATGGTAATTGTAAGGATATGAAGCATAGGAGATATATCTGCTCCATGTATAATGACATAGTAAGTGCTTTATATGTAGGCAGTAAGCCCTACAGCTAGCATAAAAATAAGACACATAACACCAGGCCTGCCTGGAATAAGTATGTAACTGAGTATCATGCTGAAGCCCGTGAAGCCACTAAATCATGGGCTATGGCAGGTAGACCCAGAGAAGAGCCTGTGTTTGAGTACAAGAAGCACACTAATGCAAGATATAAGTATGCTGTTCGCTTCAACTGTAAAACATTAGCAAGCTATTAGGACTGATTCCATGGCTAAGAAGCTGCTAAGTAACAATGATACTGATTTTTGGAAATAAGTGAGAGCTCTAAACAGTTGCAAAACATCTCTACCATGCACTGTCGATGGAATCTCCGGACCAGCTAATATCGCGGAATTGTGGCAACAACATTATAGTACTTTATTCAACCGTGTCCAAGGTGATTTGTATAGGGTGGACAATATTGAGAGTAATGACTCAATGGTGATTATATCACATTGCTAGTGCCGGTCATTAAGGACAAAGCTGGTAAAGTGCGCAGCCTAAATAATTACAGATCCATAGCTTTAGCTAGCATATGTCAAAATTCTTAGAAAGAATTCTGCTGGATAGAGTAAATGAGTTTGTTAACTCCACAGATAACCAGTTTGGTTTTAAAGCTAAACATGGCACTGACTTGTGCACATTTGCCCTAAAGGAGATTGTTAACAAATATGGTGGCAAACATTATTCAATTCTTATGTGCTTTGTTGATGCTTCCAAAGCCTTTGATCGTGTTAATCATAGAAAGCTGTTTGTTAAAATGAGTCAAAGAGGGGTGCCTATGTACATTGTGAGAATTCTGGCTTACTAGTATGCCCACCAGACTATGCAAATAAATGGGGTAATAGGATTTCAGCCCCATTTGGGGTTAGCAATGGTGTTAGACAAGGAAGAATTTAGTCCCCAGTCCATTTTAATCTTTATATTGATGATCTGTTCAAGCAATTGAAAGCCTGTAATACTGGGGGCATGATTGGTAATATTTTAGTGAACCATATTATGTATGCAGATGATCTTGTGGACTTTAGTCCATCTACCGCTGGTCTCTGGCAGCTCCTTACTCTATGTTCTGTATATGGTGTGGAACACGATATTAAATATAATGCTTGTAAGAGTGATGTTATGACCTGTAGAACCAAAGAGAAGAAATGTCTAAAATTTCTTGATTTTAAATTGTCTGACAATAATCTTAGTGTCTGTAATAAGGTAAAATATCTTGGACATTTTATTACAGAATGATGAGGATATTTATAGGCAATAATGAATGCTGTATGTACAAGCGAATATTATCTAGCGTGAGTTTGGTGCGTGTAGAGATGTGGTGAAGGTGTCGCTGTTTAGAGCATATTGTACACCACTCTATACTGCGCACCTGTGGTCGAACTACGGAAAGATAAGAGAGGGGGAGAGAGGGGGAGAGAGAGAGAGGTGTTATATTTAACACAGTTCAAAATAAGGCATGTGTGTTGAGCAATGCGCAGGTCACAATACCAGATTCTCAAGCACAGAGTACATTACTATGATGACCAGTGGCAAAAGAGGTATGCAGTGTATGTTCAATTACCCCCTTGTGTAACAATGTCATAGAAACAGTTCCCACTTGGCTGACATCTACAGTATATTCAATGCACTTTGACTGTGTATTGGCCAACCACCAGGGCACCAGTCCTCTCCAACATGGGAATGGCTCATAGTCAATCAGTGTATTTTCCCTGAAAGTGCACATCTTGAGAATAGTGCCCAGGCTTTTCAATTTTGGGGCACTTGGAGATGGATTATTTTCTCTCAAAGCATTCAAAAGGACCAAAATGAGGGGACGGCTGCAACTGACTTTGTGGCCAGCTGCAGCTGGGACTGTAAAATGGCGCCAAAATGGCACCTCTTGCATATTGACTCAGTGGGCTGTTCTGTGCATACTGTATTGACCGAGGATGATTGTGCTTATGTATGGCGATAGTCTTCCTGATCTGTATGTGAAAAAATGTATTTCACTGTACCTGGTACATAAAGAAACTATTGACTATTGAACATTGAGGTGAAATTTAATAGTCAATGTTCATTATATTTGATGTTCCACTGCACAGTGATCACTGAGTCTAGATTCAGCAGATTTTTCTGTTTTACCTCTACTGATGAAACTGTGAATATTTAAACTGGTCAATGTTTATTTGCTTCTACATTTTAGTCCATGAAAACTCAACAGTTTACTTTGAATCAAAAATATTTTTTTCCAACTGACATTTCTTTAAAAAAAATATAACTGACATTTTGTTTATTATAAGTTCTTTGTAGGCATAGAACACTTTGATACAAATTGGCTGAAAGCTACGTGTTTCTGTTTCTTTTAGAATTAGACACACTATGTACTACATCATTGTTGAATATATGAAATTAACATTGATTAACACAAAGTAACATAGAAAATAGGTGCAGGAGTTGGCCATTTGGCCTTTTGAGCCAACACCGCCATTCAATATGATCATGGCTGATCATCCAAAATACCTCATTCCTGCTTTCTCCCCATATCCCTTGATTCTGTTATCCCTAAGAGCTACAGATATATCACTCTCCTGAAAATATCCAGTGAATCGGCCTCCACTGCCTTTTGTGGCAGAGAATTCCACAGATTTACAACTCACTGGGTGAAAATGTTTTTCATTTCGAAATGGCCTAATCTCAGTTCTAAATGGCCTACCCCTTATTCTTAAACTGACCCATGGTTCTGGACTCCTCCAATATCAGGAACATTTTCCCTGCATCTAGCCTGTCCAATGCCTTAAGAATCTTATATGTTTCTCTAAGAGAGCCACTCATCCTTCCAAATTCCAGTAAATATAAGCTCAGTCGATCCATTCTTTCATCTCAATCATTCAAATAAAACTTGATTGCATGCAATAAATGCAGGATGTAGAAAATTATGGCCAAATGTCATGCATGAGTGGATGAGTTTTTATCCAATAGTTTATTTTCACGAAAACTGCCTGTTATAAGGAGAACTACAACATCCATGAGTTTATTTCACAGAAGTAACTGGGTTACTTTGCTTGAAAATGTAGTGCAAGCAGATTTGTGATAGCTTTCAAAAGGACATAGATTATACATGGCATTGCTTCTGTTGTCCCTGGCTGACGTCTTTGAACCATTTGCTCTGTAGAAAAGTCATTCACCAAATTGTCTGGCAGACATTTATTGCTTCCACTAAATCATCTAGTTTAATTTTTCCAAAACATAGACAGAATCATTATTTATCTCATAAGCATTTAAACTATACTATAATTCAATTGATCAGAATGACTTTGATAATTATGCCAACTATCACCTTCTCCCCACTGACTGTTGGGATACGTTCAAGGAAACAGACTAGTCTTTACCTCAGACTATACCTCATCCTACTTCATAACTATGACTTTTCCTATTCCAAGAGCAACATGATTCCAAAACGCTATTCATTATTCAAATTATAATATCACAAATATTCCGATGTAAAGTTCATGAAGACTCAATTGCTGAAAAAGTACATATGTTATTTGTTTGACACTTTGTTTTCTCTTACAGTAGAAATGAATTGCAAAACCATGATGGTTTAATTTTGCAAGTTTAAGGCAAATGACACACGAGAGAATGGAATTAAATTGTAGAAGAAGATAAATTGTGTTTTTTTAAGTTAAAAAGTCACGTGGAAACTCGACTAACATGAATTTGGCACCAAAGTCAGAAGTCCTGCAAAAGCTTCTGTCCAGGGGAAGGAGTTCATAAAATAATTGCGTGGAGGTATGTATCTAATCAGCTAATTAAATGTGAAATGTCTGATTTGTAGGCTCATTAGCATCTGAAATGAAAAACAAAACAGATTAACATTTCAAGCAGAGATCTTTCAATTAAATTGATTCCGAGAAGAATCCTTAATGTCTCAGTGCTGACACTTATGTTCCATGTAACCAACAACAGATGCTCTCACTTCAAAATTTTATTTGTAATTTTCCTAAATCACGAATATAATAATATTGTTTAGAATGGTGACATATTGAGATTGTTATATACAGTAGTGGTGTCCTGTCACATTATGAACAAACTATGTGTTGTCTCTGATAATTGCCTTTGTCACTGAAAAGCAATTCAAGAACCAATTGACTTGAAATGAGTCATTGTCTCCATTTCAGATATATCATTTAGTTTTGGTGTCGATCACTCACATCCAGACTCCAGCTAAACAAACTGGTCCTTTGCATTAGATCGCACGAAGCAATTAGCATATACCTAACCATTAGAGTGATGACCCTGATGGTAAAAAAATGTAATTAACATTGACAAAGAGAGCACTCATCATTACAGGCAAAACTAATTGGGGGCTTGCTCTATTCTGCCTGACAAATGATGTGCTTTTATCTCTGCTGACATACTGCTGGGAAATAACATTGATAAAGTTTGTGATTGTAATCACTGTCAATAGTTGTAGCCAGTTAATGAACAACGAAGTCAATACAGCAGAGGAGATTGTCTCCTTTTAGGAATCACAGACACTTCTGTAAATGGGGTCTTGGTGTAGAACCTCCCTGGTCACTCACATAAAGCATCTGAAGTGCTGATAGAATTTTTATGAGCTTGAATCAAGCTCATGCTGCCTTCCAATATCTTGAATGACTACCCTTTCTGGCAGAAATCAAAGAAAGCTGCAGCACTTGAAAATCTGAGAGACAAAAAGTGCTGGCAATACAACAATAAAAACTGGTGCTTGGCTCCCAGACTTCCCCTTTCTGAAGTCAACACATAAGAGGTTGATTTTGTTAATATTATGCGAGAGGTTGTTTCACTCAACCAACTATTCTATCTCTCTCCTGTGAGCTGACTCATCACCACCAGTGATTCAATCACTCACGGTGCTCTCTTCAGCGGATTTGTAGATGGCATCTTAGCCATATAGCCATAGGTGTATAGTGAGCCACACTCGATCCCACAAGACATGAGACTGCACAGCCATGCTATCATCATCTACAATGGGCCATCACCATATAGTGTAGAGCAGGGGATTAAGCAACTGCCTTCCTGTTATCCAGATGTAATACAACTGCTATTTTTTTTTTCATGTTTGCTTTGTCTGTTAAATATGTTTGTATTGGAAGATCAATTTAATTAAATGAAGTTTCCTTTAGATAGATTTACCACATATACTGCACATTAGTGCACTCAGAATAAACAAGAACATTCCTATAAAAAGGTACACCAGGACAATAATTCATTAGACCCAGTACTTAAGATAGACATAAAAAGCTGGAGTAGCTCAGTGGGCCAGGGATTGATTATGTTTTGGCTCATGACACTTCTTGAGACCTTCTCATGACTAGGAAACTGGAATTATCTTCATTTTAAGAGATATTCAGCTAATTTATATTAGGCCTTATATTTTGCTATCGGGACGTTTAAATAGTTTTGTTTCCTGAATATTTTAATAATGTTTTGCAATTCTTTTTCTTTATTTGAAACATTTTTTTAAATTTTGCTATCAGGGATGTTTAAAATAGTTTAAAAGTTAATTCAATGTTTAAATCCAGCCATTTGATTGGAGCCAGCTCATAACCATTATTCAGATGCAGGGAGTCATTTTTTCACCCTCAATATCTGTATGCACATGTGGACATTCAAGTTCAAGTTCACATTTATTGTCACATGCAACAATTGGTAAAGCAATATTTGAGTTACCATACAGCCATATGAATAAAATGAACACAATACACAATAGAATTTAACATAAACATCCACCACAGTGGAATCAACATTTCTCACTGTGATGGAAGACAACAAAGTTCAGTCAATATTCCTCCTTTTGTTCACCCGTGGTCCGGGCCTAGAACCCTCCACAGTCACCGCTACGGATAGCCCGATGTACAAGCCCCCTCGCCGGGATGATCGAAACTCTGATGTCAGGATGCATTGATACACACTCTGTGGCTTGGAATTCCCGAATATGCCACTTCTTACCGGAGACCGCGGCTTTTGAAGTCCACTGACCCCACTGGACAGAGCTCCAACACTGGCGATCTTTGGCAAAAGATCTCAGGTTCCGCGATATTAAAGTCAGTGCACCCACGCGGCTAGAAGCTCCGCAGACCACAGCTCCACAATGTTAAAGTCAGCAGGCCCCGCGATCGGAGCTCCAACACTGGCGATGCCCGACAAGTATCCCAGGCTCTGTGATGGTAATTTTGTGCTGCGCACACTACTGAAGCTCTGGGTCGGTCTCCGGTCGGAAAGGCCACGCCAACCAGTTGGTAGGCCGTGACATGGAGAAAAGACGCATCTCTGTCCAGGTAAGTGACTGGAAAACCTTTTCCACGTATTCCCCTCCACCAACCCCCACATAAGACATACTGAGAAATATTAAAATATACATTTAGATCCACTAAAAATAACAAAAAAGGCAAAAGGACTGACAAGCTGCGGGCTAGTGAGTCCATGCAGTGAGTCCAGATGTGGGCAAATGGTGTTTTTAATTGCCCCTTTACAACTCAATTTTTATGAGAAAACAATTCGTAATAGTTGCCAATGATCAAATATTCAAGTGAATGTCCTTTCCTCATCCCCTGCATGGGTTGGAAGCACTGATACAATTGGAAATAGTAACATTGAGTACTTAATCGGCAACATTAAGTAGGTAATCGACCATGATATCTGTAGCGTGTAGGAAGGAACTGCAAATGCTGGTTTAAACTGAAGATAGACACAAAAGGCTGGGGTAAATCAGCGGGACAGGCATCATCTCTGGAGAGAAGGAATGGCTGTTGTTTTGAGTCAAGGCCATTCTTCAGACTGGTTAGGGATAAGGGAAACAAGAGATATAGATGATGAAGTAGAGAGATTAAACAGAACTCTCATGAGAGAGAGGAGGAGAACTTCAAAGTAGGCTACCTTGAGGTGAT
The DNA here is from genome assembly GCA_963514005.1 of Raja brachyura. The sequence goes on along the minus strand of OY740786.1, from coordinate 47,475,317 downwards.
TCTCAGGGGAGCAGACAACATGTGTAGGAAGGAACTATAGATGCTGGTTCAAACCGAAGATAGACACATTAGGCAGCATCCCTGAAGAACATGGATAGATTAATTCCCGGGATGGCGGAACTGTCATATGCTGAGAGAATGGAACGGCTGGGCTTGTATACTCTGGTGTTTAGAAGGATGAGAGCGGATCTTATTGAATCATATAAGATTATTAACGGTTTGGACACACTAGAGGCAGGAAATATGTTACCAATGTTGGGGGAGTCCAGAACCAGGGGTCGCAGTGTAAGAATAAGGGGTAAGCCATTTAGAATGCAGATGAGGAATTCTCTGCTTCAGAGGATGGTGGAGGATGGTTCTCTGGATACTTTCAAGAGAGAGCTAGATAGGGCTCAGGGGATAGTGGAGTCAGGGGATATGGGTAGAAGGCAGGAACAGGGTACTGATTGGGGATGATCAGCCATGATCACATTGAATAGCGGTGCTGGCTCGAAGGGCCAAATGATCTACTCCTGCACCTATTGACCATTGTGATGTTTTGTGTGGGGACACTACTTCAGATGTCCAGTTATTAAGTTTGAAGTTCCCTGTTCATTTACTATCACTTCCAATTGGTTTGATATATGTGTTTGCTATTATAGTATTGGCTAACCCTACACTGAGCATGAAGCTCATCCTATTGATTCAAACACTCACTGGTAATAAACACTGACCTCCATTTTCATATTATTCACTCTTGAACGTTCAAATAATTTCCATGGGTTGAATGTCAATTTGAGGTCTACAGTGCTAGGTCACTAGATCCCGACAGCATATGCCAACAGGTAGGTTAACTGATTCTATCTCCGGAAAGCATTATCTTCATATTCACACAAAAGGGGATGAGACAGAGGTAGAGGAGAATGGACTTGAAAATGTATAATGCAAACACACATATCAAACCAACGGGAAGTGATAGTAAATGAACAGGAACTTTCTAACTTAAGAACTGGACATCTGAAGAAGTGTCCCCACCCGAAACATCGTCTATCCATGTTCTGCCTGACCAGTTGATTTACTCCAGAACTATGTGTAATTTTATGTAAACCAACATCTACAGTTCCTTGTTTCAGCACTGCAAAAGTAATTTTGTTATTGATTGTAAGGATCTTTTGCAATATTCCGAAGTAAATATGAATGGAGCTATATAAATGCAAATTATTTCTTGCCACGGTGCAATTTCAATGGTTGCATTAGCAACATTACAGCTTCCTATGCTGAATATGGTAACTCTAAGTACATATCATGTACTGGAATTTTCATCACAAATGCATGAGTCCCAGCAGTGACATTCTCCATGACTGTTTAAACTGCCAGAAAGCGTAGCTTTAGGACGCAATATAATTTATTTTGCTGCTTGGAGGGATTGTTCATTGATGTCAATTTTAGTGGTCTCATTGATACCATTAAATAACAGTGGCACAGCCAGTAGAGCTTCTGGTGTTTCATGGCACCAGAGACCTGGTTTCAATCCTGACCTCGGATGCTATCAATGTGGACTTTGCACCTTCTGCCTAACACCACATGGGTTTCCTTCAGGTTGGTTTCTTCCCACCTTCCAAAAATATGTGATTAATAGGTTAATTGTTCATTGTAAATTGCTCCTAGTGTTCATGTTAGTGGTGAAATCTGGGGAGAGCTGATGGGAATGGGTGGAGAATTAAAAAAAAAACAGGTTAATGTAGTATTACTGTAAATGGGTGGCTGGTGGGATTGTTTTCCTCCTATAATTCTCTTTTTCTCCTTTGCAGCCTGGGACTGAATGTGGCTGTGAAAATAAGGTATTTAAAAACCTTAGAACCCCAAGAACCCCTAGAAATTGCAGTACCCTCCCAAGAAATCCCAGTACCCCCCCGAAAACACCGTAAGGGACTCACCTCCAAGATGGGGAAATCAGACACGGCGGCTTTGCGTTCCCCAGTCCGAGTCAATTCGGAGCAGCCCGGTACCGAACGCGGCTGTGGAAATAAGGTACCTAAAAACCTCAGAACCCCTAGAACCCCTAGAAATGCCAGTACCCCCAGAAAACACAGTAAGGGACTTACCTCCAGGACGGGGATATCCAGTACCCGCACTGTGATCCCGCCAGGTCGCACGTGGAGCCGAATGGAACTGCTCAACATCCAACATGGCTGCGAGAAACTGGCTGGTGAGTACTACAGTACCCTCACCAAACTCGCAATGGAGCTTGGCAGAACAGCCCCCTTGATCACCACCCCGGAGGGTAGGAGACGGAGAATGCGCCGGGAGAGGAAGCAGAAATGTGGAAGGTGAGCGGGGGTGCAGGTCAGGCTACGGAGGGCCCCACAGAGACCATCCCTACCAAGCGTCTTTCTCGCAAATGGCCGGTCACTCACCAACAAGCTGGATGAGGTGAGGCTCTGGATCAACACCCAGGGATCCCTGAAAGACTGCTGTGTGCTGATCTTCACGGAGACCTGGCTCAGTGCGCTGGTTCCCGATGGGGCTGTGGACCTAACAAACCGGTCACTGCATCGTGCTTATAAAACAAAGGACTCCGGTAAGAGCAAGGGCGGCGGGCTCTGCATTTATATTAACAACGACTGGTGCACCAACCACACTGCAGTAGAGAGCTACTGTTCCCCAGACCTGGAATACATACTGCTCAAATGTAGGCCATTTTACCTGCCTCAGAGTTTACTATGGCTATCATCATGGCCATATACATCCCACCACAGGCTAATGCTAACCTAGCGATAGCACAGCTGCACTCAGCCATCAGCAAGCAGCAGGATGCTCACCCCAACGGTGCCTTCATTGTTGCAGGGGACTTTAACCAGGTTGACCTACAAGCTGCACTCCGCAAATTCCACCAGCATGTGCAGTGCCCTACCAAGGGCTCAAACACTCTGGATAAAGTGTACACCAACATCACGGACGCATACAGAGCCATCCCCTGTCGATTCCTGGGAAAGTCCGATCACCTCTCACTGTTTCTACTGCCTGCATACAAACCCCTCATCCGCAAGACCAAACCTGCAATAAAGACAGTCAAAATATGGCCCGAGGACGCCAATCTAAAACTCTAGGACTGCTTTGATCGCATCGACTGGGACCTGTTTGCACAACAGGGTACCAGTGGTACAGAGGTAGACTTGGAGGAGTACACATCCACTGTGCTCTCCTACATCCACTGCTGTGTGGAGACTGTCACAGTGGACAAGCAAATAAAGATGTTTCCAAACCGGAAACAGTGGATGAACAAGGAGGTTCAGAATCTGCTAAAGGCACGCAAAATTGCCTTTAAATCCAGGGACACTTCCACTAGAGTGCTGCCAGGTTGAACCTGAACAAAGGCATAAAAAAGGCCAAAGACATCCACAGGCAAAGGGTGGAAGACCACTCCAACACCGCGGACTCCAGAAGCATGTGGCAGTGTGTCAGGGACATCATTGACTACAAGAGCAGCCCCACCTGCCCCCACAGTGATATCTCACTGGCCAATGAATTAAACACCTTCTTTGCACGCTTCGAAACTGGCAACACCACCAGGAGAGGAACCCCGGCCATGTCGGAGGGACAGGCCTTAACACTGAGCACCCAGGAGGTACAGTGTGCTCTGCGTAGGGTCAATCCACACAAGGCTGCAGGCCCGGATGGAGTCCAGGTTGGGGTACTAAAGGACTGTGCTGTACAGCTGGCGGAGGTATTTACGAGGATCTTTAACCTGTCTCTATCTCTGGCAACGGTCCCCAAGTGCCTGAAGACAGATACCATAGTGCCGGTGCCGAAAAAGTCTAAAGTCACCAACCTGAATAACTAAAGCCCGGTTGCCCTAACTCCAACTTCAATCACCAAACTCCACCAACTAGGCCTCAGCTCACTGATACGCGATTGGATCCTGAATTTTCTGACGGATCGAACACAGGCAGCGAGACTGGTGCCGCCCCTGTCCTCCACTATCACCCTGAGCACCACAGGGCTGTGTTCTGAGCCCCATGCTCTACTCCCTCTTCACTCACGACTGTGTTCCTGCATTCGACAACAACACCATTGTCAAGTTTGCAGACGACACAACGGTGATCGGGCTGATCACCAACAGTGATGAAACAAACTACAGAGCGGAGGTGCAGAACCTGGCGGACTGGTGCTCACGGAACAACTTGTCACTAAACACCTCCAAGACCAAGGAGCTGATTATCGACTTCAAGAGGTCACAGAATGGGGAATACGCCCCAATCTCCATCTACGGAGACAGTGTGGAGAGAGTGTCCAGCTTTAAGTTTCTGGGCACTCACATCGCAGAGGCCCTCACATGGTCCACCAACACCACTGCGCTGGTCAAAAAGGCACAGCAACGACTGTTCTTCCTAAGAACATTGAAACGGACTGGTCTGCCCCAACAGCTGCTGATGACCTTCTACCACTGCACGACAGAGAGCATAGTAACGTATGGCATCTCTGTGTGGTATTTCAGCTGCACGGAGGCGGAGAGGAGAGCTCTTCAGCGCGTTGTCCGCAGAGCGCAAAAGATTATTGGGACACCGCTGCCAGCCTTGGAGGGCATCTACCACACACGGTGCCACAGGAAGGCCGTCAGAATCCATAAGGACTCCTCTCACCCTTGTAATGGACTGTTCGAACTACTCCCTTCCGGCAGATGTTACAAGGCCTTCTACGACCGCACCTCCAGACTCAGGAACAGCTTCATTCCCAGAGCTATAGCGGCTCTGAACCGGCCCTGCTGATTGTCCCCCACTCCCATGGACTGTCTCCCTCGGATGGTCACGTCGCACAGACACATCTGCACTTTAGTCTGTTTTGACTTTACTGGTCTAATGTTCGTTTTACAAACCTTGTCCTCGGGGTATCTAAACCTAAATTTGATTTGTCGATTAAGTTATGACATCGGATGGAAGTTGCAAACCAAATCTCGTTGCACTTATGTGTAATGACAATAAAAGATATTATTATTATTATTATTATTATTAAATGAACAGATGTCATTTTGGGTCGGGATCATTCCTCCAGCACTCATTTTTTTTACTGAATATTCAAACATAGGCAATTTCTTGTGTCATCATTAACAATATTCTGGAGGAACCCAACAAGCCTGACAGCATCTGTGGACATTGACATTTCAGATCAGGACCCTAAGTCTCAAGGAGAGTCCTGGTCCAAAAGGTCATCAGTCAATTTTCATCCACGAATGCTGCCTAGCCTGCTGATTTCATTTCGGAGTCACGTGAGTGACTTCGTGAAGACCCCGCCAGCATGCATGCGCGACATATCGTCGCTCGCATTTGCAGTCGACGGCTGGAGGTGGAGCGCGACTCACCACCAGCCCTTCATAACAGCCGCTCAGGTAAGTTTTAGGCAACCTTGAGCTGGTTGTTCCTGTTCTAGAACTTTTTCTGTTCACAGGGAACATGGATAGGAGAAAATACGGGTCGCAGGACTTCTGTGAGGAGTCGACGACCACTTTTCCCGGAGCTAATTTCTACAACGGCAACACCCGCTAGATGGGCCGGGGAAATGGCACGAAAGTCGGGCAGCCCTGGGACTACAGGACCCGACCCTCCTACACAGCTGTTTTCAGAACAGCAAAGTGGGAGCACAGCGCCAGAGCAGGTAATTCAAGATCCTGACTCCATATCATTATCTCCCTCTGGAAGGGAGACTTTGGCTCAGATGAGCAGATGGGTTACCCATTCTACGGCACGGTCTTTCTCCCCAGCCACTCGGGCCACTCGAGGACGAGCCAGGGGAAGAGCTGCTCGACATTCAAGCCCTGCTAGGGCTGATTATTCACCGGAAACCGCAAGATCGCGGACAGGTGAATCATCGAGACTAGGGTCTACTGGCATACCAGTCAGGGCCAGTATTGACTCACCACCCAGCAAGGCCAGTAAAAATCGGGCAGGTGGAGTCTCATCACGGTCACCGCACCCCCTCATTAGTGGCAGGATGTGACCGTACGTCGTCTTTGTCCGGAAGGAGGACAGGCGGCGGGTCACCACGCTGCGGCGGCAGGTACCGACTTCTCACCGCATATGGCCTTTGAGGCTAGCGGGCCGTTCTCGTCCGAAAGACGGCGAACAAGCGGCAGGTCTGCACGGGAGTCGCACATCCCCGCAGCTGCAGCAGGTAGCGACTTCCTATCACGGCGCCGGGATTCTTACCTCGACGAGGTACGGGCCAGTGACAGAAGCCTCAGGAGTTCCTTCGGACCTGAGGGTTCCGACCTATCATCTGCATATGGTGAAGAAGGTCGTATGGAACGCATGTAACAAATGATGGAATGCATCCTGCAACAAAATCTACAGCTGCAGGATGTTCCCAGTTCCAGGAGACTTTTAAATATATCCCCATCATCGATGGGAAGTACAAGGCAGCCAGGGGAAGAGGAAGAGATTCTGGTTCGCGAATCTGTGGCACCTGAAATTCCTCAGGAGAAACTGTTGGATGTGGCGTCCATGTTCGCACAACCCAAGTCTTCGGGTCAACCCCTCAAACCAAAACTGGCTGCCACCATTGACTTCCTGACCAATCATCAATTACAGGACCAGGTCCTTGCTGAAGCCATGAGTCGGTATAAGGCACCGAACAATTGCAATTCACTTAATGTGCCTATAGTGAATACACCCATTTGGGGGAATATGAGCCCAGGTATCAGAGCACAAGAAATCAAACTTCAAAAGATTCTGAAGTTGCTCACATCGGGGATCACTGCGTTTGCGAGATCAGTGGATGGTATGGACTTAAGTACTGAGCAAGAAGATGCCTTTGCTTTACTATGTAACACCCAGTACGAAATAAATGCGTTTCGCAAAGCCACCATCAAGCCCACATTAAACCCAAAATTTGCAGGGTTATGTAGGGCATCCCCGATGCCACCACCGAGGCAGTTGTTCGGAGAAGACCTACCGAAGCAGGTCAAAGACTTGGATGACCATGCGAAGACAGTGGGACTAATGAGGTCACACCCTTCGAGCAGGCAGGCGGCTAGGAGATTACCATACTCCAGACCGCAGGGACCACCGAAAAATCAGCAAGGACCTACACGCCGGCACCACCGCATTTTCAGCAGCATCAACAGCCAAAGCCTTTTTTAGGGCAAGGCCCGCAGCGGCTGGCTTGGAAAATGCGGCAGCCGCAAAACCCAGCACCTCAACATCCCACCAAACATGTCAGGGACCGCTGGTAACCATGGAGGTAAGGCGGCCTGGATTTCATGCAGTTGCATGTTTAACCTCACATGTTGGTGGGAGATTACGGTTCTTTAAGGAGGCATTGGATACCATCACTTCAGATGTGTTTATATTACAAAGTATTCAGGGTTACGAAATTGAGTTCAAAAATGAACAACTTCCCCCGTCTCAGCATATGCCGGATCACAAATTTGCACTTTCCAACAAGGAAGCAGCGGAGGGCTATGCTGAAATTTTGAGAATACAAGAAAAAGGGGTAATAGAAAGAACGATTCATGAACCAGTTGAGTTCGTATCCAACATCTTCACAAGAACTAAGAAAGATGGTGGATGTCGGGTCATCATTGATCTAACCCATTTGAATACTTTTGTAAAATATACCCATTTTAAAATGGAGACGTTTGAGACAGCCAAATCATTGGTTTCCAAGGGCTGCTTCATGGCATGCATTGATTTAAAAGATGCATACTATTCAGTATCAATTCGGAAACATCACAGGAAGTTCTTGAAGTTTATTTGGATGGATCAACTTTGGCAATACAGAGCATTGCCTAATGGACTTACCACAGCTCCCAGATTGTTTACCAACTTACTAAAACCAGTGTTAGCAACACTGAGAAAACAAAACCATATGGTTATGGCTTATTTGGATGACATCCTAATTATAGGAGATACCCTGGAATCAACAAAATTGGCAGTCACAGCCACTGTTTCATTATTTCAAAAAATGGGATTTATAATCCATCCAGATAAATCAAAGTTCTGCCCATCACAGGTTATGGACTATCTGGGATACACAGTTGATTCCAATCAAATGATTACCTCCATACCAATTAACAAAGCTGTGGACATCATTGAGTCATGTAATAATCTGGTCTGCGCCAGTACACCAACAATTAGACATGCTGCCAAGGAAATTGTGAAATTGGTAGCTAGTTTTCCAGCTGCCCAATTTGGACCTTTATATTATCAAAATTTGCAAAGATCAAAGATTTCAGCATTGAAATTGAATGCTGGACATTTTGATAGACCTATGCAGCTGCCAATTAAGGCGAAAATGGAGTTACAATGGTGGATTGACAATATTCATAACTCATTCAAACCCATCATTGTGCCTCGTCCATCGGTGTATTTACAAACTGACGCAAGCTCCCATGGCTGAGGAGCTACTGACAACAACTCTAGTTGTGGTGGCAGATGGGACTCACAAGAATCTACCCTTTTGTTGGCACGAGGGATAAGTTATTTGGAGATGTTTGGAGCATTTTACGAACTAAGAGCTTATTGTTCAAACTTTATTGATACTCATGTCCGTCTCCAAATAGACAATACCACTGTGGTGGCATATTTAAATCATATGGGCGGTGTCAGGTCAATTTCTTGCGATGAATTGGCTAAAACAATTTGGCTCTGGTGCATACAACGTAATATTTGGATATCAGCTACCTATCTTCCAGGTAAGCTCAACACGGTGGCGGACACCAGCTCACGTATATTCAATGATAACATTGAATGGATGTTAAATCCCCAAATATTTACTAAAATCACAGCCAAATTTGGTAAACCGGATATTGACCTTTTTGCGTCATGGTTAAACCATCAGGTACCAACATATGTATCATGGGTACCAGATCCTGGGGAAATAGCGATGGACACTTTCTCGCTGCACTGGGGGAAATGGTTTTCTATGCATTTCCTCCATTTTGCCTCATCAGTCAGGTATTGCGGAAAATCAAATTAGATTCTGCAAAAGGCATTCTAATCATACCCAACTGGCCTACACAACCATGGTATCCGGTGGTCCTTGGGATGATCAGTGAACCATCGGCTCTTTTGGAGAAATGCCCTCAATTGGTGACGAACCCTGTTACAGGGGAATACCATCCCTGCCACAGTCACTTGAACTTATTGGCTTGCAGGTTTTGAACAGACCCCTGGTGCAGTATGGTCTCACACCAAGGACCATGGATACCATCGGAGCATCACGCAGGGAGTCTACAAAACGGCAATATCTAACCAAATGAGAAAATGGGAAGCCTACTGCAGCCAGATGAACATCTCATATGACTCCGTAACCATACCACATGTGCTGGAATTTCTTGCGGGGTTGCACCATGATGAACACCTCAGCTACAGTGCCATTAATAGTGCCAGAAGTGCACTATCCTCCTACCTTACCATTGAAGTAGGATCTCACAAACTAGTGTCAAAATTGATGAGGGGTATATTTAATTCAAACCCACCCCGACCACGTTACAACGTTACCTGGGACATTGGGGTTGTATTAACCCTACTCAGGACATGGTCACCCATGATTGGACTTTCTTTGGACAAACTCACCTTGAAATTGGTGATGTTATTGGCACTAACATCAGCACAACGGGTACAGACATTACAAAAAATCAATATTGATAGAATGGTCTCTACCCCGGAGAAAGTAACGTTTTACATTGACGAGTTACTAAAGCAGCACAGACCTGGGTTTACAGGGCTGCAGCTGGTTTTTCCAGCATACCCCGCTGATGTGAGGCTATGTTTAGCCACTCATATTTGTCATTATATTAAAGTGACGCAGACCCTATGGGGAATGGAGAAATAGCTGCTGATAAGCCATAAGAAACCACATCACAGATTGTTGGTACAGACGATCTCCAGGTGGCTCAGAATTGTGTTGGATGCAGCAGGTATTGACATTAATGTCTTTAAATCACATTCCACCAGGGCTGCATCCATGTCAGTGGCAATGGTCATGGAGGTGCCCATGGACCATATTCTTGCCACAGCGGACTGGGCTAGTGAAGCCACCTTTCAGCGGTTTTATAACAAACCTGTTACTGCTCCTGTTATGTTCGTGGAGGCCGTGCTGAGTGCTGGTCAGCAAAGTACATCTATTCCCCAGTGAGGGGTATTTCTTTGTTTAAAATTAATAAACATTATTATTTTTCAGTACATCCAGTCTGAAATATGTTTATACTCCTATCCATCCATATTGTGGTGTGTGTGAGAGCATGGATGTGATCCAGGGCATGAAATCACAGAGCTTTTAAATCTTCACGAAGTCACTCACGTGACTCCAAAATGAAATAGTAAGATTAAATGAGAACTTGCCAGTTTGAAGTTTGATCTTTATTTTATGAGGAGTTGCGATGAGGGATTTTGTGCCCTCCGCTCCCAACCCTCTATCATAAGGTCAACTGGTATTTAGAGTCTCTTCAATCTTACTTTATGAGGAGTTGTTTCTTTGTTGTTGGTTCTGTGATTCCACACCAAAGAATGTCGCGCATGCGTGCTGGCGGGGTCTTCACGAAGTCCCTCATCGCAACTCCTCATAAAATAAAGATCAAACTTCAAACTGGCAATGTTCTCATTTAATCTTACTATTATCTCTGGCACTTTGTTTTGGGCTCAACATTCCTGCATCTGCAATCAATTATGTCATCAATCATTCCACACAGCCACCACTCTCTGAGTAAAGAAGTTCCCCCTCATGTTACCCCCAAACTTCTGTCCCTTAATTCTCATGTCATGCCCTCTTGTTTGAATCTTTCCTACCTTCAATGGGAAAAGCTTATCCACGTCAACTCTGTCTATCCCTTTCATCATTTTAAATACCTCAATCAAGTCCCCCCTTAAACTTCTGCGCTCCAAAGAATAAAGACCTAACTTGTTCAACCTTTCTCTGTAACCTAGTTGCTGGAACCCAGGCAACATTCTAGTAAATCTCCTCTGTACTCTCTCTATTTTGTTGACATCCTTTCTATAATTAGGTGACCAAAATTGGACACCATATTCCAGAATTGGTCTTACCAATGCCTTGTACAATTTTAACATTACTTCCCTACTCCTATATTCAATGCTCTGATGTATAAAGGCCAGCACACCAAAAGCTTTCTTTACCACCCTATCTATATGCGATTCCACCTTCAGGGAACTATGCACAGTTATTCCTAGATCCCTTTGTTTCACAGCATTCCTCAATTCCCTACCATTTACCATGTACGTCATATTTTCATTTGTCCTGCCAAGATGTAGCACCTCACACTTATCAGCATTAAACTCCATCTGCCATCTTTCAGCCCACTCTTCCAAATGGCCCAAACCTAACTGAAGATTTGACAGAATTCATCTGTCTTGCATCTTGAATCTTTCACAACTTTATGTGGTGGGGAATTATGATTTTAAAGATGTTTTTCTTTTAATGCATTTAATTACTCCATTTGTTTATCAAGAAATATGTCAAGTCATTGGTGCATTCATATCCATGTGTCAGTAGTGCATAGCATAGCCAGTACTCAGCCAGTGAGCCTTCAAACTTGGGATACCAGCATTTCAAAACATTGCCACCTAAGGGTTATAATTATATGCCAGCAGCACTTAAATCAGTTTGCTTTTGTGTCAATGGAAGGATAGATCTATAGGCTGTCTGAAAGGACATTGCAGGGGTGGAGCTGGATGAGGCTGTTTTTTTTTCATGTCTGTCAAACAGCTTGTTTTCCTCCATGAATTTGCATGGCCTATTTAATTCTGGCTTCATACCACATTTTGTACTCTAAAATTGCTCTTTAATCATTCACATCACGTCCAACACAATTCTCTAACTACAAAATCACAAGATCTTCCACCTACTTCAGGAAAACTTGGAATTGGGAATATTTTCTGTGCCTAAACATTACATGAGGTACGTAAATAGCAGTCATCCCAGAAGATATGACGGGATTGATCATGTGAATCTTAACCTTGCCCTGTATGTGAATATTGAGCAATGCAAACCCAGGACCTCTCATTATTTTGAAGCAACTGTACACTTTGTGGCATGCAGTGCAATTCCTATCTGACTACAAAAGCATCCAGAACAAGCTCCAAATGGTGCAATTAAAAATAACTGAAGGATAAAAGGATGAATCATCCATCCTTTCTTCACCTCTGTTAGGCCATTCATCAATAAAGCTTATATCAATCAATTATTTTTAACTGCAGCATGTAAAAGTCATCAACTTAACCAAGCATTACTATTTAGATTTTTAGTGCAACATAAAACAATTATTTTTTGGAGTTCAATCCTAATATTTAGTGCAAGACAATAGATTAGTTAAGGATGAGCAAAATAATGATCCTGCTGCTCCCTTTCTGAAACTGTTGCAGTCTGCAAGTCAAGAGTACCTGCTATGTGGTTGGTTTAGTTTTGTTTTTGGAAGGTCAAACTAAACTCGAGCTTGATTTGTTGCAAAGATGACAGACTAACAATAATGATTTGAATGTGCCAGTTGATTGTCGGAGCGGAGATTTTCCTTGTGTATACTGGTGACTTGCAAGTTTACTGCTTGTACTAAGGTGACATTAGCAGGATGGTAGTGTGTGCTTAAGCTGTTAGATTTAAAACAGACCTCAAACCTCTCTACAGTTTTGACCTACACATCATTTATAAACTCTATATTTACAGAAACATTTTGCAAAGTGTTATTATCTTGCAGGGTTATTTAATATCACAGTATGTGTGCAATGTTTCCTTGTTTTTTGGCATCAAGCACATGGAGAATTTGTTTCAAATTTGTTAAAATATTTGTTGAGTACATAAAATACCAAATCATATTTGGAATTCATATTTTAGATACCATTCATATCTATGCATCCAAAATGTTATGCCCTGTGAAAGAAATTCTACACTTATAAATCTTTGTCCTGTGTGTTGCTATCAAGTTAAAAAAACATATCATAAGCTCTGAGCTGCAATTTGTGTAATTTTCATTTCGTTTTTCTGCTGTTTCACAATGTTTCTGCTATGCCACAGAATGTTTGACTCTTGTCATATTAGAAAATTAAATCAATTGCAGGTACATATTGTTCCATCAAAGCTTGGCTGCTTCTTAAGGAATACAATCACTCTTTGAAGGCATATACAAACCATAGTTAAAGTATACAGAGTGTTTTAGACCTATAATAAGAATAACTGCAAAATCTTCATGTGAAGCTCCATATTCTCTTTGGTCATACTAAATGTGAAAAGCAAAAACTCGGCCTGGGCTTCAGGTCCTCCTGATCCATATGTCCTGATTTTATGTCTTTACTATTGTCAAGAACATTTGGAGGCATATATGACACCTGAAGCAGCACCCCGGAAGTGAGACAAAATAAACAAGAGTATACAGAATCTATTTGGCCTTAGATACCGGGCTTTGGATGTTGGTGTGTAGTTTGGGTATCCCATATTAAATGTCCATTGTTCCCCGTACCACGAGCACCAATTCCACTCTGTAAATTGTGGTCATCTGATGATGATTATCATATAACCATATAACCATATAACAATTACAGCACGGAAACAGGCCATCTCGGCCCTTCAAGTACGTGCCGAACCACTTTTTTCCCTTAGTCCCACCTGCCTGCACTCATACCATAACCCTCCATACCCTTCTCATCCATATGCCTATCCAATTTATTTTTAAATGATACCAACGAACCTGCCACCACCACTTCCACTGGAAGCTCATTCCACACCGCTACCACTCTCTGAGTAAAGAAGTTCCCCCTCATGTTGCCCCTAAACTTCTGTCTCTTAATTCTAAAGTCATGTCCTCTTGTTTGAATCTTCCCTATTCTCAAAGGGAAAACTTGTCCACATCAACCGCTCTGTCTATCCCTCTCATCATTTTAAAGACCTCAATCAAGTCCCCCCTTAACCTTCTGCATTCCAGAGAATAAAGACCTAACTTATTCAACCTACCTCTGTAACTTAGCTGTTGAAACCCAGGCAACATTCTAGTAAATCTCCTCTGTACCCTCTCTATTTTGTTGACATCCTTCCTATAATTGGGCGACCAAAATTGTACACCATACTCCAGATTTGGTCTCACCAATGCCTTGTACAATTTTAACATTACATAACATTAACATTACAATTACAAAGGAACCAGGATTCATAAAGCAAGTTCAGAAACAACAATTCTACAACTTTTATTTTTGCTGTATATTACTATACATTGTGCTCACATCCTGATGTCACCAAACTATGATATTTAAATGCAAAGGGAAGTCAAACAAGACAATGGAAAGTTATCAGTAAGCTGCAGCAAGCATCTTTTAATGCCTGGAGCAAGAATAATGATTGTAAACATTCCCCATCCATCTGTCTACAATTGCTATGTAACATATGAGATCAGATGAAGAGGAAATTAACAATTGGTGAAAAATAGAGGTTTTGTACGTCATTCTGCAAAAATATTAATGTCCACCAGTGAGGCTTTGATGCACAAGAAAAGCTGGATGTTAACTTTCCATTTTTTTCTTCTGTTCTTGGTTACATTATGCACTGTATTGACAAAAGGTTTCTTTCTGGCTATTTCTGCAATGGGCATGGAATGTATGTTTGAGTCTGAAAGGCTGAGTTAATATGAATTTAGTTTTTGATTTTATCAATGAAACTTGAGGCAAACATCATAGTGTCAACTTAATGCAGACTCTCTGTGGCTTCCTGGAAGAAGCATATAGAATGGCTGCCTTACAGTGCCAGAGACTGGGTTCGATCCTGAACATGGGTGCTGTCTATATGGAGATTATATGTTATCCCCACGACCTGTGTTGGTTTTCTCTAGGTGCTCCTGTTTCCTCGCTCACTCCCACAGGTTAAAGACTTCGGTAAAATTATAAATTAATAGTGTATGTAGAATAGTGTTAGTGTATGGGTGATCGCAGGTTAGTGCGGACTTGGTGGGCCGAAGGGCTTGTTTCTGCTCTGTATCTCTAAACTAAACTAAACTAAACTAAACTAAACTGATATGTTGCACTGGAAATGTTTTTTTTCTGGACTGGGCAACTTTGTCCCAATCCAATGAAGGCAGCGGTGACAACATTCCATCAAAACAACAAGGGTGTTTCAGGATACAATTGTTTCTTCCAGTTTAAAATAGCTTAACCAAGCATTTGTGAAATCTGAAGTAGGTTATTTTGAACAAAACACAACTAAAACTTGCATATTCTGAAAGTCTGAAAATGAAATCTAACCACTTAGATTGAGCAACAGATGTAACCAGAACAATATTTTTTTGTTTTTCAAAATAGTGCTGCCAGTGAATCAGGCTAATATTTTCAGTTGAAGAGCAAAATTTAACAGAAAATTGCATCACCAATATTTTTAGCGTATTTTAGCGAGAGATCGAGCAACTGTCCATTTGGTGCCAGCACAACAACCTGGCCCTCAACACCAGCAAAACCAAGAAACTGATTGTGGACTTTGGAAGGAGTAGGATGGGGACCCACAGTCCTGTTTATATCAACGGGTCAATGGTTGAAAGTGTCAAGAGCTTCAAATTCCTGGGCGTGCGCATCGGTGAAGATCTTTCCTGGTCCGAGAACACGGATGCAATTGTTAAGAAAGCTGATCAGCGCCTCTACTTCCTGAGAAGATTACGGAGAGTTGGTCTGTCAAGGAGGACTCTAACTTCTACAGGTGCACAGTAGAGAGCTTGCTGACTGGTTGTATCGTGGCTTGGTTTGGCAACTTGAGTGCCCTGGAGAGGAAAAGACTACAAAAAGTAGTAAACACTGCCCAGTCCATCATCGGCTCTGACCTTCCTTCCATCGAGGGGATCTACCACAGTCGCTGCCTCAAAAAGGCTGGCAGCATCATCAAGGACCCACACCACCCTGGCCACACACTCATCTTCCTGCTACCTTCGGGTAGAAGGTACAGGAGCCTGAGGACTGCATCGACCCGGTTCAGGAATAGCTACTTCCCCACAGCCATCAGACAAAACATGAAACATAGAAACATAGAAAATAGGTGCAGGAGTAGGCCATTCGGCCCTTCGAGCCCGCACCGCCATTCAATGTGATCATGGCTGATCATCCAACTCAGTATCCCGTACCTGCCTTCTCTCCATACCCCCGATCCCTTTAGCCACAAGTGCCACATCTAACGCCCTCTTAAATATAGCCAATGAACTGGCCTCAACTACCTTCTGTGGCAGAGAATTCCAGAGACTCACCACTCTCTGTGTAAAGAATGTTTTCCTCATTTCGGTCCTAAAGGAATTCCCCCTTATCCTTAGACTGTGACCCCTTGTTCTGGACTCCCCCAACATCGGGAACAATCTTCCAGCATCTAGCTTGTCCAACCCCTTAAGAATTTTGTAAGTTTCTATAAGATCCCCCCTCAATCTTCTAAATTCCAACGAGTACAAGCCGAGTCTATCCAATCTTTCCTCATATGAAAGTCCTGACATCCCAGGAATCAGTCTGGTGAATCTTCTCTGTACCCCCTCTATGGCAAGGATGTCTTTCCTCAGATTTGGAGACCAAAACTGTACGCAATACTCCAGGTGTGGCCTCACCAAAACCCTGTACAACTGCAGTAGAACCTCCCTGCTCCTATACTCAAATCCTTTCGCTATGAATGCTAACATACCATTTGCTTTCTT
Organism: Raja brachyura; assembly: GCA_963514005.1. The sequence continues at coordinate 47,458,693 of OY740786.1, read as the reverse complement.
CACTGCCTGCTGCACCTGCATGCCTACTTTCAATGACTGGTGTACCATGACACCCAGGTCTCGTTGCATCTCCCCCTTTCCTAATCTGCCACCATCACTGAACATTAATATCCCTCCATCTGTTGTTTGCACTTCATTAATGTATTAATTCATGTGTGTATTTACGTATATAATTGTAGTCAATGCCTACTATGTTCTGTTGTGCTATGCAAAGAAAGAATTTAATTGTCCTGTCAGGGACACATGACAATAAACTCTTTTGAGTTTGACTTTATATTTAAATATTCAAGACATTTCACAGAAACACGAGTAAATACAATATCACATTTGTTGCCTTTAAACTTCTTACCAGCATTGAAATATCTTTGATTCCTCATTCCCACATTAAGCATTGAATTAACATTGAGGATGACCTGTTGTCTACTTTTAGTTTTTTTTTAGTTTAGTTTTGAGATACTTTCAAATAAAAGCCACCTTGATCATTAATGTCAAGTACAGCCATGGGCATAAATATGTCTGTCTGTCTGTCTGTCTGCATATCTATATCTATCTATATACTTTTAAAACTGTGTGTGTGTGTGTGTGTGTGTGTGTGTGTGTGTGTGTGTGTGTGTGTGTGTTGTGGGTGTATGTCACATTCCATTTTTTTTCAGATAAGATTGTTGGCCTTTGATTCCTTGGTCCGCCAAAACCAGACGCGAAAACTCCGTGATTTTTTCCATTTCGCTAATGATTTCGCTTTTACATTCGCAAATCCACTCCTCATTACATTTAGACATTTTTATGTATCCATATTTTAATAAAATCATCCACCCCCCCCTCACACTCACTCATTTTAAAATCTAAACGGGACCTCAGGAGCTGCTGACGTCACAATCCCACGTGCCGACCAAGCCGAAGCCGCTTCTCTCTCTTCATTTGGCAGCCTGGCTCCCCTCCAACCCCCCCTCCAACTATGCTCATGCCACGCCTCCTGCAGCTGGAATTGCCCTCCCGCTCCAACCCCCCCCCCCCCAACAATGCTTGCACTGCACCTCCCACAGCTGGAATCGCCCGCTCGCTCGCCCGCTCCAAACCCCCCCTTCCAACTATGCTTGCGCCGTGCCTCCTGCAGCTGGAATCGCCTGCCCGCCCCATCAGGGGAAGAAAAGAGGCATAAGTTCCGCTGAACTCACAGCTGGCGCAGCATGCGAAGCCCCGCTGGCCTTCCCTCCCATCCCATGCACGCTCCAGAGAGGCACACGCAGGATCTTTGGTCACAAGCCCACAGCCCTACTCTCACGCCGGCCCGCCCGCCTATTCCAAACCCCCCCCCCCCCCCCCTCAAAATGCTCTGCAGATCGGGAGAGTGAGAAGGCGACAAGCAGGCGGGATAAAGACCCGATCCAGGGGAGGTGATGAGGGGGATTGGGGGGATCGAGGGAGAGGAGGGAGTTGGGAGGGAGAGGGGGAATGGGGGAGGTGAGGAGGGAGAGTGTGAGAATAGAGGGAGAGGAGTGGGGTGATAGGGAGTGGGGAATAGATGGACTGCACCCACCCATCTCCCCTGCCCTCACCCTCCCTTCCCTCCACCTCCCCCATTCCCCCCCTCCCCCTTCCTTTCCCCCTGACAGCCCCCTCTCTCCCTCTCTCCCCCCTCTCTCTCTCTCCCCCCTCTCTCTCTCTCCTCCCATCTCTCTCACCCCTCCTTTCCTCACCCTCCCCCCTCACCCACCCTCACTCACCCACCCTCCCCCTCCTCCCCTGCACCCCCTCTCCCTGTCTCTGCCCCTTTCTCTTAGTCTCTCCCCATTCTCTCTCTGCTCTCACTCTACCCCCCTCTCTCTCTCCCCCTTTCTCTCTCTCTCTCTCTCCCCTCTCTCTCCCTCCCCCTCTCTCTTCCCTCTCTCCCCTCTCTCTCCCCTCTCTCTCCTCCTCCCCCTCTCTCCCCCTCTCCCTCTCCCTCTCTCAATCCCCCCCTCTCTCACTCCCTCCCTCTCCCCTGCCCTCCCATAAACCCCCTTCCCCCCTCCCATCCACACCCTCCCTGCCATCCCTCCCCTCCACCCCTACCTCCTTCCCTCCACCCCTCCCCTCTCCCTTCCCCCCACATCTCCCCCTCCCTTCCCCCACCTCGCCCATCCATTCCCCCACCTCTCCACCTCCCTTCTCATCCCATCTCCCCCCCTTCCCTTCCTTCCCCACCTCTCAGACACCTCTCCCCATCTCTCTCTTCCCATCTCTCTCTCCCCTCCCCCTCCCCCCTCCCCCACCCTCCCTCTCCTCCTCCTCTTCCCCCCTCTCCCCCTGTCTCTTTCCCTTCTGTCTCTGCCTCTCTAACTGTCTCTCCCCATTCTTTCTCTGCCCTGACTCTCTACTCCCCTCTCCCTCTCTAGACACGCCTGCGAGTTGGGGGCTATGCGTCCGTGGCTAGGGCGGTTATGGGATAAAAGTGCATGTGAGTGCGGCCAGCAGGCAGCTGATGAGTGAGTGCGGCCGGCAGGCAGCCGGCGAGTGAGTGCAGCGGCAGGCAGCCGGTAGGTGAGAGCAGCCGGCAGGCAGCTGGTCAGTGAGTGTGGCTGGCAGGCAGCTGGCAAGTGAGTGCAGCCCGGAGGTAGTGACTGAGTGTGGCCGGGAGCAAGCGAGTGACTGTGACTGGGTGAGTGGTGGAATATTGCATTGGGGGACCAGGCCTCCCTTGTGAGAATGGGACCCAACGGGTCCCACTTAGTCTAGTAGCTCGATTCGGAAGAGGGGTTTAGAATACACCTGTCCACAAATCAACTAAAAATAAAATACAGCTTTCTAACTAACTTTCTTTGGTTTAGGTGGCTATCATAAACATTTGGAAACATTCAGAAACAAATGAAAACAAATTAAACAAATTAACAAAACATTTAAGGAGTGCCAAATGTATTAAAAAAACATCACCAAATCGATTAAAACCATAAAATAAATGTAATAATTAGGTTACTTTTTCCCATCACAGTTCATTCCATTCAACTGAGAGAAGGTTATCATTCTTGCACCATGCTATAAACTCCTGTGGGTTTATTGAACTGATTCCACAGTGCATGTTCCTGGCAATTGTGGTAACTTCATTATCCACTGATGGAGGAGTGCAACATGGAACACAATAGAGAACAGAATGGCAAAGAGAGGCCAAAGTGTTGGGACATTCAGATTCACATGTGAAAATGCAAGCTCCATGAACAGCACAACTTGCCATCAAAGCTCAAACCATTGGCGTTGTCAAAGTTTACATTGAGGAGGATCCAGAAACATAGAAACATAGAAAATAGGTGCAGGAGTAGGCCATTCGGCCCTTTGAGCCGGCATCACCATTCAATATGATCATGACTGATCATCCAACTCAGTATCCTGTACCTGCCTTCTCTCCATACCCCCTGCTCCCTTTAGCCACAAGGGCCACATCTAACTCCCTCTTAAATATAGCCAATGAACTGGCCTCAACTACCTTCTGTGGCACAGAATTCCACAGATTCACCACTATGTGTGATAAATGTTTTTCTCATCTCGGTCCTAAAAGACTTCCCCCTTATCCTTAAACTGTGACCCCTTGTTCTGGACTTCCCCAACATCGGGAACAATCTTCCTGCAACTAGCCTGTCCAACCCCTTAACAATTTTGTAAGTTTCTATAAGATTCCCCCTAAATCTTCTAAATTCTAGCGAGTACAAGCCGAGTCTACCCAGTCTTTCTTCAAATGAAAGTCCTGCCATCCCAGGAATCAGTCTGGAGAACCTTCTCTGTACACCCTTTATGGCAAGAATGTCTTTCCTCAGATTTAAAGAAAGACAGACAGTTAGACTCAATTTGATGTTTCCCAAACTTTAGAACCTTTTCCCAAACTTTAGAACACAACAGACAACTTCTTCACTGACTGCATATTTCATTTCGGAGTCTTGAATCTACCCTGTTGTTATCACAAGGGATAAATTATTTGGAGATGCTAGGAGCATTTCACGGACTTAGAGCTTATTGTTCAAACTTTACTGACACTCATGTCTGTCTCCAAATAGATAATACCACTGCGGTGGCATATCTAAATCATATGGGCGGTACCAGGTCAATTTCATGTGATGAATTGGCAGATACAATTCGGCTCTGGTGCATACAACGGAATATTTGGATTTCAGCTACCTATTTACCAGGTAAGCTCAATACAGTGGCGGACACCAGGTCACGCAAATTTAATGACAACATCGAGTGGATGTTAAATCCCCAAATATTCGCAAAAGTTACAGCCAAATTTGGTAAACCGGATATTGACCTTTTTGCGTCACGGTTGAACCATCAGGTACCAACATACGTATCATGGGAGCCAGGCGATGGACGCGTTCTCGCTAGATTGGGGGAAATGGTTTTTCTATGCATTTCCTCCATTTTGCCTCATCAGTCGGGTATTGCGGAAAATACAGTCAGATGCTGCTAAAGGCATTCTTATCATACCCGACTGGCCTACGCAGCCATGGTATCCGGTGGTCCTTGATATGATCAGTCAACCATGGGTCCTCTTAGAGGGTTGCCCACAACTGGTGTTGAACCCTGTTTCAGGGGAATCACATTCCTGCCATAGTCACTTAAAGTTATTGGCTTGCAGGTTCTGAACAGGCCATTACTGCGGTATGGTCTATCATCAAGGACAATGGATACTATTGGAGCATCATGCAGGGAGTCCACTAGGCGGCAATATCTTACGCATATCAGGAAATGGGAAACCTACTGCGGCCGCTCCAACATTGCATATGACTCAGTTACTATCACCGATGTGCTGGAATTCCTGGCGGGGTTGCATCATGCAAACACCTCAGCTACAGTGCCATCAACAGCACCAGGAGTGCGCTATCATTCTACCTCAATATTGAGGTAGGATCCAACAAGCTGGTGTCCAAACTTATGTGGGGAATATTCAATTCCAATCCGCCAAGACCTCGTTACAACATCACCTGGGATATTGGGGAAGTATTAACCCTGCTCAGGACGTGGTCGCCCATGGAATGGCTTGAATTGGACAAACTTACCCTGAAGCTGGTGATATTACTGGCACTGGCTTCAGCGCAAAGGGTACAGACACTTCACAAGGTCAAGATTGAGAGAATGATCTCTATCCCCAGACAAAGTAATCTTCTTTATAGATGAATTACTTAAGCAGCATAGACCTGGATACACAGGGCTGCAGCTGAAGTTTCCAGCATAGCCCGCTGATGCAAGGCAATGTTTAGCCACCCATATCCGCCACTATATTAAAGTGACGCGGAAATTAAGGGGAATGGAGAAATACCTACTTATCAGCCACAAAAAACCTCACCATAGAGTGACGGTACAGACGATCTCCAGATGGCTCAGGATCGTCTTGAACGAAGCAGGTATTGACACTAATGTCTTTAAATCCCATTCCACCAGGGCTGCATCGACATCGGCGGCAAGGGTCATGGAGGTGCCCATGGACCATATTCTTGCCACAGCGGGATGGGCGAAAGAAGCCATCTTTCAACGGTTTTATAATAAACCTGTTACCGCTCCTGTATTGTTCGCAGAGGCCGTGCTGAATGCGGGTCAAGAGCATACAGATTCCCCCCAGTGAGGGTTTTTTTCTTTGTTGTTATTAATAAATATTATTATTTTTCAGTACAAGCAGTCTCAAAAGTTGATTACTCCTATCCATCCTTATAAGTGGTGTGTGACAGCATGGACGTCGTCCAGGGCATGGAATCACATAGCTTTGAAGTCTTCATGAAGTCACTCACGTGACTCCGAAATGAAATAGTAAGATTAAACGAGAACTTACCAGTTTGAAGGTTGATCTTTATTTTATGAGGAGTTGCGATGAGGGATTTCATGCCCTCCGCTCCCAACCCTCGATCATAAAGTCAACTAATAATTAGAGTCTCTTCAATCTTACTATAACAAGTCATTTCTTTGTTTGTTGGTTCTGTGATTCCACACCACTGCTTTGAAGAATGTCGCGCATGCGTGCTGGCGGGTTCTTCACGAAATCCCTCATCGCAACTCCTCATAAAATAAAGATCAAACTTCAAACTGGTAAGTTCTCGTTTAATTTTACTATTTTACTCCAGTGTACAACATACAAGTGAATTGTATTCAGTCACGCAAAGAAGAAAAAAGGAAAGATTGATCAATATTGCATACCTTGGACAACTTGGCCCTTAATATGATTATTCTTATATTGAGCGAAAGTTTCCTCTGGATGTTTCAGTGCCTCCCACATTCCATAAATGGGAAGATGTGTAGTAAATTGAACACTGCAAATTGCCCACAGTACATAGGAAAGTCATAAAATCTAGGAGACAAGTGATGGAAAAGTAGGGAGAATAACATGTTAGGGTAGGAATAGTGTGAAAATTGTCCTTGGTGGTTGGTGGGATCTCTGTGGATTGAAGGGTCTGTTTCTGATCAATATACCTCTATAATTCTGTGACTAACCTTTTTGAAATATTGGGATTTATTCAAGATTCTGGAGAGGTAGGTGTATTTTGTCCCACTCCTGGGTGTCATATATGCCTCTGGACATTTCTGATAATGGTCAAGAGATAATATCAACCTGCAGCCAAACCTATGCCAATGATCAGCATGGACAAGGTGGCCATTGGGCCTGTTTCCATGCTGTATCACTGTATGATTCTATTTTCTCCCAGGTACCCTACATATTCTATTTGCACCCTGACCTCCTCTCTGATACAATGGCCAAACCTCTCCTCAGCTCCCCGAAGATGTTCTCCCTTACCATTTTCTTGTCACATACAATCAGCATCACTTCATCCACTAAGCACTCCTCTATTTTCTTCCCATGTCCTTTTCCCCAGCCACAGATCTTTCTCCTTGACTACCTCATACTAAATGATGTGAATGTTCTCAATTTGAGAGAAAGCTGAAAAGGGAGAGCACTGAAGCATCCATATCAAAACAGCATTCTCAGAAATCCCCTCAAAAGGGCTACCAAGCTAGTATTGTACAATGCTGGTCCATCACCATATTCTTCTCCTGTTGAGATATGGTGTCAATGAATGGAATGAAAAAAGCTGCTGCAAATGAGAATTATATTGTTCCGGTTCATATCTGGTATGTATGACAAATAAACACTCTTCATTCTTGGCTCTTGCCAAAATCATCCAAGTATCCTAACACAAGAGTTTGTTGCTATCTGCAACAGAGCAACCAGCATGAACCATGCATTCTTCCACGGTCTTTGGGGCTATTAGATTTATCTCCCAGATTCTCAAGATCAATGTTTGTTCAAATAGAAAAAAATAATGTACCATTATTCTCTGTAAATGATTTTTTAAAAAATATTTTTATTTATTAGAGGTAAATACATCAGTCTACATCACATATATAATGTTACAATCATTGTACCCCATAATTTTATGGCATTTTAAGAAAAAGAATAGAATGCAAGAGAGTGAAGTAGGTGAAAAGAGTTGTAAAAGTGAAAGAGCGTGCCAAAGGGGAGAAAACAAAACCTTTGGTCAAAGAATTAGTTAATTGGTCAAAAAAAGCCAGTTACTATATTATATATATAACGCAAAAGGAATCCACCAACTTGATAGTTTTTCATCCCCCCCTACCAAGACCCAAGGTACTCCTGCACCCTATCTTTGCAGCAATTCTATAAATGCAGACCACGTCTGATAGAAACGATCTGATTTTCCTGCCAGGCGGAGTCTCATATCTTCCAGATGTAATGTTTCAAACATAGTTGAAATACACATATTTAATGTTGGTATAGGAGCATTTTTCCAGAATTTTAAGATTAGCTTTTTTCCTATTATTAAGCCATAATCAAATATATTATTTTGATACACATTTAATTCCGAACTACCTTCTGTAATTTCGGAAATAATCCATTCTGGCTTTGGTGTCAATTTTATTTTAATCAGTTTTGTGAAGATTTCAAAGATTTCAATCCAAAACCTTTGAATTTTTATACAAATGATGAATGAGTGCGCTATAGTAGCTTCTTGAAACTGGCATTTATCAAAAATTGGTGAGACGTTGGAGAAAAATTTATTTAATTTAGTTTTTGAGTAGTATAATCTGTGTAAAATTTTAAATTGTATTAAAGTGTGTCTTACATTAATTGAAAATGATTATGCTTAGTTTGTTTTCCCACTCACCTCTGATACCTTCCGTTGTTGGTATTACTGCATTTAGTATAATAATATATATATATGAAATTAAATATACTGATTCTGCCTTTGTATTAACTTCATCTAGTAAGTCTAATGGCATTTTGTGAAATTCTTGTGCATTGTTTTTCAGATAATCACATATTTGTAAATATTTATAATAACCATATAACAATTACAGCATGGAAAGAAGCCTTCCTGGCCCTTCCAGTCCGTGCCGACCATTTATTTTCCCCTAGTCCCATCTATCTGCACTCAGACCATACCCCTCCATTCCCTTCCCGTCCATATACCTATCCACTTTACTTTTAAATGTTAAAATTGATCCTGCCTCCACCACTTCTGCTGGAAGATCATTCCACACAGCCACCATTCTCTGAGTAAAGAAGTTCCCCCTCATGTTACCCCTAAACTTCTATCCCTTCATTCTCATGTCATGCCCTCTTGTTTGAATCTTCTCTATCCTCAATGGGAAAAGCTTATCCACATCAACTCTGTCTATCCCTTTCATCATTTTAAAGACCTCAATCAAGTCCCCCCTTAACCTTCTGTGCTCCAAAGAATAAAGACCTAACTTGATCAACCTTTCTCTGTAATTTAGTTGCTGGAACCCAGGCAACATTCTAGTAAATCTCCTCTGTACCCTCTCTATTTTGTTGACATCCTTCCTATAATTAGGCGACCAAAATTGTACACCATACTCCAGAATTGGTCTTACCGATGCCTTGTACAATTTTAACATTACTTCCCTACTCCGATATTCAATGCTCTGATTTATAAAGGCCAGCACACCAAAAGCTTTCTTTACACCCTATCTACATGCAATTCCACCTTCAGGGAACTATGCACAGTTATTCCTAGATCCCTCTGTTCCACAGCATTCCTCAATTCCCTACCATTTACCATGTACATCCTATTTTGATTTGTCCTGCCAAGATGTAGCACCTCACACTTATCAGCATTAAACTCCATCTGCCATCTTTCAGCCTACTCTTCCAAACGGCCAAAATCTCTTTGTAGACTTTGAAAATCTACTTCATTATCCACAGCACCACCTATCTTAGTATCATCCGCATACTTACTTATCCAATTTTCCACCCCATCATCTAGATCATTGATGTACATGACAAACAACAGTGGACCCAACACAGATCCCTGAGGCACCCCACTGGTCACCGGCTTCTAACCTGACAAACAGCCATCCACCATTACTCTCCGGCATCTCCCATTCAGCCACTGTTGAATCCATTTTGTTACTCCGCCATTAACACCCAAAGATTGAACCTTCTTAACCAACCTTCCATGGGGAACCTTGTCAAAGGCCTTACTGAAATCCATATAGACAACATCCACTGCTTTACCCTCATCAATTTCCCTAGTAACCTCTTCAGAAAATTCAAGAAGGTTTGTCAAACATGACCTTCCAGGCACAAATCCATGTTGACTGTTCTTGATCAGATCCTGTTAATTCAGATGCTTATATATATTATCTCTAATATCCTTTCCATTAATTTGCCCACCACTGACGTCAAACTAACAGGTCTATGATTGCTAGGTTTATTCTTTGAACCCTTTTTAAATAATGGAACAACATGCGCAGTATGCCAATCCTCCGGCACTATTCCCGTTTCTAATGACATTTGAAATATTTCTGTCATAGCCCCTGCTATTTCTACACTAACTTCGCTCAATGTCCTAGGGAATATCCTGTCAGGACCTGGAGACTTATCCACTTTTATATTTTTCAAAAGTGTCAGTACTTCCTCCTCTTTGAATCTCGTAGTTTTCATAGCCACTCTACTTTTTTCCCTTACGTCAATATCCTTCTCCTTGGTGAATACCGAAGAAAATAAATTGTTCAATATCTCCCCCATCTCTTTTTGCTCTGCAGATAGCTGTCCATTCTGGCTCTCTAATGGTCCAATTTTATCCCTCGTTATCCTTTAGCTATTAATATAGCTGTGGAAACCCTTTGTATTTACTTTCACCTTTCTTGCCAAAGCAACCTCATATCTTCTTTTAGCTTTTCTTATTTCTTTCTTAAGATTCTTTTTACATTCTTTATACTCATCTAGCACCTCATTTACTCCATGCCTCCTATAATTATTGTAGATATCTCTCTTTTTTCGAACCGTGTCCAATTTCCCTTGAAAACCATGATACTTTCCGATTTTTACTATTTCCTTTCAACCGAACAGGGACATAAAGATTCTGTACTCTTACAATTTCCTCTTTAAATGTCCTCCATTTCTCTTCTACATCCTTCCCATAAAACAAAATGTCCCAATTCACTCCTTTTAACTCATTACACATTCCCTCAAAGTTATCCTTTCTCCAATCAAAAATCTCAACCCCAGGTCCAGTTCTGACTTTCTCCATAATTATATTGAAACTAATGGTATTGTGATCACTGGTCCCGAAGTGCTCACCAAGGCATACCTCAGTCACCTGACATGCCTCATTGCCTAACAGGAGGTCCAGCACTACCCCTTCTCTGGTCGATACCGCTATGTTTTCTGCAAAAAACTATCCTGCACACATTTAACAAACTCCAAACCATCTAGCCCATTTACAAAATGTGTTTCCCAGTCTATTTTTGGAAAATTGAAATCTCCCACAATCACTACCTTATGCTTACTACTAATATCTGCTATCTCCTTACATATTAGCTCTTCCAATTCTCGCTCCGCATTTGGCGGTCTATAATACACCCCTAAAAGTGTTGCTACACCGTTCCCACTTCTCAGTTCCACCCAAATAGCCTCCCTAGACGAGCCCTCGAATCTATCCTGCCAAAGCACTGCTGTAATGTCTTCTCTGACAAGCAATGCAACCCCTCCACCTCTGGTCCCTCCAATTCTATCACACCTGAAGCAACAAAATCCTGGAATATTTAGTTTATAATCACAACCCTCCTGCAACCATGTTTCACTGATTGCCACAACATCATATTTCCAGGTGTCAATCCAGTCTCTAAGTTCATCCACCTTTCTTACAATGCTCGAAGCATTAAAATATGCACATTTTAGAAACCCACCATCCCTTATTCTCTGTTTATTATCTTTTTCCTCTTTCTCGCCTACATTTTGGGTCAGAGTGCTTACCTTCTCTGCCTCTTGCCCCTCACCCTGTTCCCTAGCCCCCTCTACCTGAGTCCCTCCCCCCAGTCTTTCTAGTTTAAAGTCTCCTTTGCAAATCTCCCCGTCAGGATATTGGTTCCCCTCGGGTTCAAGTGCAACCTGTCCTTTTTATACAGATCAAGCCTTCCCCAAAAGAGGTCCCAGTGATCAAGAAACTTGAATCCCTGCCCACTGCACCAGTTCCTCAGCCAAGCATTTATCCGCCACCTCATTCCATTTCTACTCTCACTGTCACGTGGCACAGGCAGTCATCCAGAAATTGTTACTCTGTTGGTCCTTCTCCTTAACTGTCCCCCCAACTCCCTACATTCTCCTATCAGGACCTCTTCTCTTTTTCTGCCTATGTCATTGGTACCAATGTGCACCACAACATCAGGCTCCTCTCCCTCCCTTTTCAGAATCTTTTCGACATGTTCTGACACATCCGAGCCTGGCACCAGGGAGGCGAGCTACCATCCGGATCTCCCGACTGCGTCCACAGAATTGCCAATCTGACCCCCTAACTATGGAGTCCCCTATTACAATTGCCCTCCTCTTTCTGCTACCCTTCTGAACATCAGGGCCGTTCTCTGTGCCGGAGGCCCGGCCGCTGTTGCTGCCCCCAGGACGGCTATCCACTCCAATCAAACTCAAACATGAGTATCTATTTTCCAGGAGTACAACCACCGGGGTACTCTCCATTCCCTGCCTCTGCCCCTTGCCCTTCCTAACAGTGACCCACTTGTCTGCCTCCCGTGATCTGGGAGCGACCACCTCCCTGTAACTCCTCTCTATGACCTCCTCACTCTCCCTGACCAGACGGAGGTCCTCGAGCTGTTGCTCCAGGTTCCTAACACAGTCCTTTAGGAGCCCCATCTCGGCACACCTGGCGCAGATGTGGACGTCTGGAGGGCTATCAGCTTTCCTGACCTCCCACATCTGACATCCACAACAGTACACTGCTCTGGCCTTCATACTTGCCCCTTACAAGGGACACAATATCAACACAAAATACACTACAAACTGCTGGAATCTGACAGCCAATCAGCTACTTACCCTAGTCCCCTTCCCACCAACCAGTGACTTCCTCAAAAATCCCCCAAAAAAATCCACTTCTCCGAATGGAACGTTATGGATTTTGGTAAACAAGCCCCGCGCTGGATTTTTATCCTTACCGGTTGGGTGTCGCTCCTCCCCCTCCTCCTCTTCCAATGGCTCCTGTGGGCCTCTGAAAAAACAAGCCCCACACTGGATTTTTATCCTTACTGGTCGGGTGTCACTCCTCCCCTCTTCCTCTTCCAATGGCTCCTGTGGCCTCTGAAAAAACAAGCCCCACGCTGGATTTTATCCTTACCGGTTGGGTGTCGCTCCTCCCCCTCCTCCTCTTCCAATGGCTTCTGTGGGCCTCAACAAACAATATTGATTGTTGCCCAGATTGAATTTTAGTTGTAATTGTTTAAATGATAATAGTTTTCCCGTATCATACAAATCTCCCACAATTTTAATTCCTGCTCTTTCCCATTACATAAATGCTTTATTTATAATTTAGGGTTTAAACAGAGGTTTTTTTTTGCAATAGGAGATAGGAGAGATAAGTTTCTTAATTTTAAGTTGTAGTTTATTTGTTTCCAAATTCTGATTGTACTATGGATAATAGGGGGTTTTTGGTGTAGTTTGTATTATTCACCGTCATTGGTGAAAGAAGGATCACACCAGTTTTAAAAGGGGAGCAGTCCTATTTTTCCATAATGATCCATTCCGGTTGATGAAGAGAATTATCCAACAATTGAATCATATTTCTAATATTTACTGACCAATAATAAAACATGAAGTTAGGGAGTGCTAATCCCCCTACTACTTTGGGTTTATTCAGGTGTGGTTTTTATAGTCCATGGAACTTATAATCCCAAATGAAATTTGTAATATCTGAGTCCAATTAAAAAAAAAAAAAACTTTTTGGGTAGATAGAATGGGATTGGTTGGAACAAGTATAGAATTTGTGGTAGAAAAATCATTGTTATGGCATTTATTCGACCTATTAAGGACATCGGAAGCGTTTTGCAGAATTTAATTAAATTATGTAGTTTCTTAAGTACATAGAAACATAGAAACATAGAAATTAGGTGCAGGAGTAGGCCATTCGGCCCTTCGAGCCTGCACACCAATATGATCATGGCTGATCATCCAACTCAGCATCCTGTACCTGCCTTCTCTCCATACCCTCTGATCCCCTTAGCCACAAGGGCCACATCTAACTCCCTCTCAAATGTAGCCAATGAACTGGCCTCAACAAACTTCTGTGGCAGAGTGTTCCAGAGACCCACTACTCTCTGTGTGAAAAAAGTCCTTCTCATCTCGGTCCTAAAGGATTTCCCCCTTATCCTTAAGCTGTGACCCCTTGTCCTGGACCTCCCCAACATCGGGAACAATCTTCCTGCATCTAGCCTGTCCAACCCCTGAAGAATTTTGTAAGTTTCTATAAGATCCCCTCTCAATCTCCTATATTCTAGAGAATATAAACCGAGTCTATCCAATCTTTCTTCATAAAACAGTCCTGACATCCCAGGAATCAGTCCGGTGAACCTTCTCTGCACTCCATCTGTGGCAATAATGTCCTTCCTCAGATTTGGAGACCAGAACTGTATGCAATACTCCAGGTGTGGTCTCACCAAGACCCTATACAAGTGAAGTAGAAACTCTCTGCTCCTATACTCAAATCCTTTTGCTATGAAAGCTAACATACCATTTGCTTTCTTCACTGCCTGCTGCACCTTCATGCCTACTTTCAATGACTGGTGTACCATGACACCCAGGTCGCGCTGCATCTCCCCTTTTCATAATCGGCCATCATTTAGATAATAGTCTGCTTTCCTATTTTTGCCACCAAAGTGGATAATCTCACATTTATCCACATTATACTGCACCTGTTAAACATTTGCCCACTCACCCAGCCTATCCAAGTCACCTTGCAGTCGCCTAGCATCCTCCTCATAGCTAACTCATAACTGCCCCCCAGCTTAGCGTCGTCCGCAAACTTGGAGATAGTGCCTTCAATTCCCTCATCCAGATCATTAATGTATATTGTAAATAGCTGGGGTCCCAGCACTGAGCCTTGCGGTACCCCACTAGTCACTGCCTGCCATTGTGAAAATGACCCGTTTACTCCTACTCTTTGTTTCCTGTTTGCCAGCCAGTTCTCTATCCACATCCACTAAACCCCCAATGCCGTATGCTTTAAGTTTGTATACTAATCTCTTATGTGGGACCTTGTCAAAAGCCTTCTGGAAGTCCAGATAATCCTCATCCACTGGTCCTCCCTTATCCACGCTACTAGTTACATCCTCGAAAAATTCCACAAGATTCATCAGACATGATTTACCTTTCGTAAATCCATTCTGACTTTGTCCAATGATTTCACCACTTTCCAAATGTGCTGATATCCCATCTTTAATAACTGACTCTAGCAGTTTCCCCACTACCGATGTTAGACTAACTGGTCTGTAATTCCCCGTTTGCGCTCTCTCTCCCTTCTTAGAAAGAGGGCTTACATTTGCTACCTGCCAATCCTCAGGAACTACTCCAGAATCTAAAGAGTTTTAAACGATTATCACTAATGCATCCACTATTTCCGGAGCTACTTCCTTAAGTACTCTGGGATGCAGACTATCTGGCACTGGGGATTTATTGGCCTTTAATCCATTCAATTTACCCAACACCACTTCCCGACTAACCTGGATTTCACTCAATTCCTCCTTTGACCCGTGGTCCCCTGCTATTTACGTTAGATTATTCATGTCTTCCTTAGTGAAGACGGAACCAAAGTAGTTATTTAATTGGTCCGCCATATTCTCGTTCCCCATGATCAACTCACCTGTTTCTGACTGCAAGGGACCTACATTTGTTTTAACTAATCTCTTTCTCTTCACATATCTATAAAAACTTTTGCAGTCAGTTTTTATGTTCCCTGCCAGTTTCCTTTCATAATCTATTTTTCCTTTCCTAATCAAGCTTATTATATATTAATTTAATCCATTGAATGAAGTTCTCTCCCAGTTGAATTTTTTGCAATTAGTGAACCATATACTTCCATTCTACCTGATCGAATGCTTTCTCTGCATCCAGCAAAATAAATGCGAGATTTGGATCTTTAGTTTGGTGTGAGGGCATTATGTTAAGCAGACGTCTCAAATTATTAAATGATTGTCTCTTAGGGATAAACCCCGTTTGATCTGGATGTATTAGTTTACTGGCGTACTTATTTTATCTTGCTAATATTTATTCTAATATTTTTTGATCTGTATTTAACAACGCGATAGCTCTGTAAGATCCAGGTTCTTCCTTATCTTTATCTTTCTTAAGTATTAATGTAATCATAGATTCTGCTAATGTATCAGGTAATATTTGTTCTCTGAAAGTGTGTGTGTACATTTTCTGAAGATGAGGACTAAATGTCTAATTTGTTCCTCTAGTTGCCGCTGTTCTTTCTTATTTTTTTAATTCTAAAAGGCTTGGTATGAGATTAAAACACCTCTAATAAAAGCTTTGAAAGATTCCCATAATAATGTAGGTGATGTGTCTGGCGTGTCATTTATTTTGAAAAAAAGATCCATTTGCTGTCTTAAATATATACTCCCTTGCGGGTCTTTTAAAATTTTGTGGTTATACCTCCATACCGATGCATTCATAGATATTCCTTCTATTTAAAAAAAAAAGTTAGGGGGGAATGATCTGAAATCATATTTGTATGGTATTTTTGATTTAGAGTATACGGAATTAATTTTGTGTCTACCAGGAAATAATCTATACGTGAATTAGTCTTGTGTACCAATGAATAGAATGAATATTCCTCGCCGGTTGGATTTGCAATCCTCCAAACATTTGTTATATTTGTATATTTTATATATGTGTTTAAGAGTTCACTAGTTTTAGATTTCGTATTACCTCGCTGTTTTTGACTGGATTTATCTAATAAGGGTCTAAAACGTAGTTAAAGTCCTAACCAATTATAACATTCTGGTCATTATATTCTGCGATTATATTCAGAATTTTAATTTTTTTAAGCGGATTATCAAAGTTAGGTGCATATATATTTACCAATGTAATTGGGATGGCATGGATCGCACCGGTAACTATCAAATATCTCCCACCCTTATCTGTCACGGTATTTTTCTGTTTAAATGGTATACCTTTGCGAATAATGATGGACGTGCCTCTTGATTTTGATGTGTATGACAAATGAAAAGTTTGACCTATCCAGTTCACCCTCAATCTAACTTGATCTTGAACTTTAAGATGCGTTTCTTGGAGAAAGATAACATCTGAGTTGAATGCTTTCAGCTGCGCTAAAATCTTACCACTTTTAATACGTTCGTTCGCCCCCCTAATATTCCAACTGCAAAATGAGATTCCTCCCAGTTTATTCTGTTTAATGTCTTGCATCTTGGCTAGGTTTAGTACCTGTGTATCTTGCGGTGCATCCGCACCTCAAGTCTTTAAGTAATGGGGGAACATTCAACCTACCAAGTTCAATTTGTTGATTCCTTTTGCGATTCTCCTTGAATATAAAACACACACATGTGATTAATTGTGATAATAAAAAAAATTAGTAAACGTGAAAATACAGTGACCAAGCTTGATGGCACTGTAATAAGTGGCCAACCTGTTGTTAGGAGAAAACATTATGTCGACTTCCTTTGTCGATGTTAGCAAACATCTAGCTCCGCTCCCTCAGTTAGTCATAACATATCCATACTAGAGTGGTGCCGGTTCAAAATCAACTATATAGTTCCCAGTTGCAGTATATATATCCATTTCAAAAGTATTCCCAGATATATCTAACTGTTTTTATCTGCAAAGTATTAAGCATCAGGTTTTACCTTGATAATAATCAGCTATTGGTTGAAGGTTACCTAGGGCAGACTTCTGGTTCTGAGCCAGGAGCCCGTATTTCCCCCTCACACCCTGGTTATAAATCTGCTTATAATTTAGGAATAATAAAGATAGAACATCTTTACAGGAATGGGAAATTTCTCTCATTTCAGGAGTTGAAAGAGATTTATGGATTGCAAGCAAATAATTTATTTAGATATTTACAAATTAGAGATTATGTCAAATTAAATACGCAAGATTACAGAAATAGAGATCCAGGTTTACTGGATGAAGTACTTAATAAGCATCCAACAACAGAAAAATTAATAGCATATATATATAATATTCTTTTGGACAGGGAAATGCCAAAAACTGAATTATTTCGACAAACATGGGAAAATGAAACTGGTTTACCGATATCAGAAGATTTTTGGGAAGAAAGCTTACAACGAATTCATCTTTGTTCGTTAAATGCCAGACATACTTTGATACAATTCAAAGTATTACATAGATTACACTACTCAAAAAAGAAATTAAATATAATTTTTCCTAATATATCACCACTGTGTGATAAATGTCAGCACATAGAAGCTGATTTAACTCATAGTTTTGGAATATGTACAAAACTTAATAGTTATTGGATTGAGATTTTCAAAATTATTTCCATAGTTTTAAAGATTACATTAATTCCTGAACCAAAACTAATTATATTTGGTGTCTCAGATTCAAACCAAACTTTAACAGCTAATCAAAGAAATTTTCTGGATTATTGTTTAATAATTAGAAAAAAATTAATACTAAAATTTTGGAAGGGACCATTATCCCCTACAATTAAAATGTGGACAGTGGAAATGTTGGAGACGTTGCAATTGGAGAGAATTAGGTTTATCCTAATGGATAAACTTGAGCTTTGTGAACAAATATGGTCTCCATTCACTGATTATATGAAGGGGTAGCTGGGCTCGGCATTGAAACTCAATAAGTACCCGGTGGTAAGATCAAACAAAAATGTTTAATCTGAGATTTATATACGTGTCTCTATATATTATAATTAGAAATTGTTCCATTCATTGATAAGATGCATACTGTTTTCTTTTCCTCAAGTATAATAATTGTTTACTAGTTATAAGTTTTTTTTCCCCTTTTAATCAAGTATAATCATATTCTTTAAATTACTCACTATTCTTTCTTTATACTTTTTTCTTTTTCTCTTTCTCATACTATAAAAAAAAGGCCTATATATATGGCTTGGTAATATTTATATAATTTTGGAAAGATGTAATAAGTATATCTGAAAAAAATTATTATATTATTTGTAATATGTATCGCCTCTAATAAAAATAATTTAAAAAAAAATCTGCTTAAAACTTATTAAGTTATTAAGCTATACATGTTATTTTGTAAATCAACCCCTTGCTACCATTCTGGTTAATATTCATTACAATATCTATGTTAGTGTTCTATGTTTTAAGTGTTAAAGGTGTTAATTCTATAACCTTAGGTTGTTCATTTAAATTCTTATACCACGATAATTGCTCTGTTCATATTCTGTTGTAAAGCTCTGCATTCAGTGTTTATCTTTTTCTGCTTCACTTGGAACTCGGTATGTCCTTGAGTTAACATTCCTCGATAAGCCGTCGAGTCAAAACACAAGGAGAGTTCCATCTTCTGGTAATCACATTTCATGGTGAAATAATAAAGAGAAAGAATATCCATACAGTTCAGCTTTCCAAGTTACAGATTCTCTTCCACAATGGTTAAGGCATATTTATATGCGTTCTCCAGATTTGTAAATGATTTTTGCCATCGCTTGTAAAATATGCGGAATTTCACCGGGTAGTAGACTCCATATCTGACTCCGTTCACACATTGGAGAGCTAGATTTACCTTTGAGAACTGATTTTGTTTCTGCACAATTTCATAGGGGTAATCCTTGAATATTTTGAAAGATGTCAGCCCGTGTTTCAGTGGCACTCCATATTTAATATTACTCATAACCTCTTCCACGGCAGAAATGTCCCGGAATTTCACAATAATCTGACGTGTGTATTCTGAGCCTGTTTGAGATTTTTGCTTGAATCTCGGGACTCGAAGTGCCGCTTCAATTTTCGGAAGGTTAGGAAGATTGAGAGCTTATTTAATTATATCTGCAGTGAACTCCCGAGGGTTATCTCCCTCATCTCCCGAGTGTACGCTTACTAATCTTAGATTAAAGCATCTCGAACAAATCCAAGCACTTATTCAATACTTTTGCCAACTGTTTTGCAGTGCAATCGTGATGTATCTTCATTTTCTTCATATCGTTGGCCATTCGTCCCATCTCTTCCTCCATCTCTTTCATTGTTTTCACATATGAGGAGACAGTATCATTCACTGCAACAAACTTCTTAGAAGTGTCTTCTTCCCCCTTATCCATTCTCTGCAATAGTTCGACTCTCATATCTTGAATTCTTTTATTTACAGTGCCAATCGAATCCTGCACAGACTGCACAGACTCCATAATTTTCAAATTGCCCGCATTCATATTTACCATCAACTTTTCAATCATATCACTCATAATTTTTTCCATATGCTGTGTGTCCACCTTTTCATCTTTCAGTTCTCTTACTGACTGCTTTAAGACCTCAATTTCTTTCTCCTTATCTGCTTTAGATCTTGTAGCCATTGTAGCCATTTCGGAAGGCACTTTTCCTTCAAGAGCCACATCAAAAATCAATTATTCAGGAGAATGTGTGAAACACCTTCTCGGTGTTCTCGGTGTTCCAGTAAAGTTTTGAAATGTTTCTCTAAGGACTCTGAGCAGAAACCGGTTTTTGCATTTAAAGGGTTAAATCCACCATTAAATCCACAGCGTTTACTGATGACGTCATCAGCGCGACGTCCAGAGGCTCCGGTAAGATTTTTAAATCGGTCCCGATCTGTAGACACAGATTAAATGCGAAAAATCGCAAATTTTCAGGTGCGGAGCTATGTGTGGTAATTGTTACCAAAACATGGTACCACCGGAAGTCGATTCTCTGTAAGTTATGAGTAAGCATCTTACTGCTAGACTCTCAATATAGAATTTGCTTGAGGGGAGGACAGAATGGAAAATAAAATGCAAAGTTTGATTTGTTTTGCAGTGGGCATATGATTATTCACATCAGTGGGAAAAAAATACAATCTTACAACATATCTTCCCAAACTGTCTTAACTTTAATTAACTATTTTTGAATTGCAGTTTCACTGAACTTTCAATTAAATTCAAAGTCAAGTCAAGTCAAAAGAGTTTATTATCATGTGTCCCTGACATGACAATGAAAATCTTTATTTGCATAGCACAAAAGAACATAGAAGGCATTGACTACAATTCTATACATAAATACACCCATGACTTAATAAATGAATAAAGTGCAAATAACAGATGGAGGGATATTAATGTTCAGAGTTCCGAGCCAGGTTTAATAGCCTGATGGCTGTGGGGAAGTAGCTATTCCTAAACCGGGTTGTTGCAGTCTTCAGGCTCCTGTACCTTCTACCTGAAGGTAGCAGGGAGATGAGTGTGTGGCTAGGGTGGTGTGGGTCCTTGATGATGCTGCCAGCCTTTTTGAGGCAGTGACTGTGATAAATCCCCTCGATGGAAGGAAGGTCAGAGCCGATGATGGACTGGGCAGTGTTTACTACTTTTTGGAGTCTTTTCCTCTACAGGGCGCTCAGGTTGCCGAACCAAGCCACGATGCAACCAGTCAGCAAGCTCTCTACTGTACACCTGTAGAAGTTAGAGAGAGTCCTCCTTGACAGACCAACTCTCCATAATCTTCTCAGGAAGTAGAGGCGCTGATGAGCTTTCTTAATAATTGCATCTGTGTTCTCGGACCAGGAAAGATCTTCACAGATGTGCATGCCCAGGAATTTGAAGCTCTTGACCCTTTCAACCATCGACCCGTTGATATAAACAGGACTGTGGGTCCCCATCCTACTCCTTCCGAAGTCCACAATCAGTTCCTTGGTTTTGCTGGTGTTGAGGGCCAGGTTGTTGTGCTGGCACCATACGGACAGTCGGTGCATAACCAGACAACAAATGGCATAATTTAACAGAACCATTATTGGCCAATAGTTCTAATAAATTTGTTTGAACTGTTTACAGAGTAGTATCTCATCAAACCATCTAAAACATAGGACTCCAGCAACTTAACCTCCCTCTGTACTAAGCTGTTCAAGATTTGAAATCTTGGCTGTTGAACAAGAACACTTATTAATTTTATATAAAACTTGACCAAGTGGGACCCATTGGGCCCTGTTCCCCCAACGCAAGAATCCACCACTCACCCGTTCCCCCAACACAACCTGTTTCCTCCGCTCACCCATTCCCCCAACGCAATATTCCACCACTCACACATAGCCCCGACGGTTGGACTGATCCCCCAAAGCAATCCGTTCCCCAACATAAGATTCCACCCCCCACCTGCCTCCCCAGCACTGGACTTAAAAAAATAAATAATAATTTAAAATGTTTAAAAAAAAAATCCAATTGCATTTCCCCTGACTTCACCAGCAATTTCAATTCCAATTCCACTTCCCCTGGCACCTCCCCTCCTGCTCAAACACATGCTGCCAGTACCAAAACTAAGTGTACTATGATGGCAACATTGTTGCAAATGTCAGGAGGAGGACTGTGAGATAGCGGCAATTGCCAGCACTGAAGTGTTGAAGTGATTATCAAAGTGGATTTAGTAAACTTAAAAATGTGATAACTTGTGAAATATAACATCAATCTGAACAAACTTGAAACACACAACCACAGGTCAATGGTGAGTAAGGTGGGGCAAACATTTTTGCGCTATTATGTACCATTTTGACGTAGTTCCTTGAGATCGCACGCAGACAGACTTTCAAACAAGACGTTACTCCAAACATTAGTTTTAGTAATATATAGATATCTACATCTTCCTCTTTCAATTTTTCCATGGGGGTCAATCTGAAGAAGGGTCTCAACCCAGAACGTCGCCTATCTCCTTCACTCCTTAGAAGCTGCTGCACCCGCTGAGTTTCTCCAGCTTTTTGTGTAACCCATAACTTTTATTAATAACAGTAATGTTTCACTTTTTTGCATTTTATAGAGTAAAACTACATGCTTATTGAACGTTGCTAAGTAACTATTATCAAGAAGATGTTAATCATCTGGAATAGCTCTGGGTCATTGGCCATCAACACATTCATTGGTTTGTGTAACACATTTTAGATCCATGTAGAGAAATGTAATTGAAAACCAAGTAATGACAACAATCACATTTATCTGCTGTTCATTCAATAAGTGAAGGCTTTGTGGTGTTCCTTAGATTGAAGCTTTGTTCGCTAATTGCTGATCCATTACTCTTAAGAAAACTTCAGCTACAGCTAAATTGCTCTAAGGCTGTATTGAAGAGAAAGCAGTCATGCTTGTTCTCTGTGAAGAATGATGGCATGACAATGTTAGTGGAGACTTGGAAAACAGCCCAGGAATCTGTAGGTGGGTTAGTAATTCATCATTTGGATTACAAATCACTGAACAAAGAATATATTAGGCTGCTCATAGAGAATCTCTAAACCAAGCCTCGACAATACACTTTAAAATTACAGCAACTGGTACAAATTGCTAAGGCGCAACATTATGTTCTTGTTACAATGCCCGTGCCTACAGAGTGATAGCTTAATTCAAAAGCAGACAACCTCTCACACCAGCATGCTTTACCTTTAGCCGAGTCAAATTTAAAAACAATTCTGTTACCCAAGATTTAGATCTTCCTTTCTTAAAAATTACCACCATTACTGATTTACTTAATACTTACATGTCCAGCTTGATGGTGCACTTTATTTGAAAAATTAGTTTGGTTTAGACAATAGACAATAAACAATAGACAATAGACAATAGGTGCAGGGGTCGGCCAGTCGGCCCTTCGAGCCAGAACCACTATTCAATGTGATCATGGCTGATCATCCCCAATCATCCCTTTCCTGCTTCTCCCCATATCCCCTGACTCCGCTATCTTTAAGAGCCCTTTCTAGCTTTCTCTTGAAAGTATCCAGAGAACCAGCCTCCACCGCCCCCTGAGGCAGAGAATTCCACAGACTCACAACTCTCTGTGTGAAGAAGTGTTTCCTCGTCTCCATTCTGTCATTCTGTTTAGTTTTGTTTATTGTACCGAGGTACAGTGAAAAGATTTTGTTGCATGCTAACCAATCAGCATAAAGACTATGCATGATTCCAATCGAGACGTTTACAGTGTATAGATACATGATAAGGGAATAACGTTTAGTCAAGGTAAAGCCAATAAAGTCTGATCAAAAAATTGTTAAGAGTCGTGTCAAGAGTGTTTTATTGCCATATCACAGAAGGAACAATGAAATTCTTTCTTGCTGCAGAAGAATAGAATATATAAACATAGTACACTGTAAACAACCTGATAAATGAGAGAGAAAAAAAAGTTTAGTGTGTATATATGCAAAGAAGAAAAAGAAGAAGAAGTCGAATAAGAAGAAGAATTTTCAAGTAATATAATCTATGTAAAATTTTAAATTGAATTAAGGTATGTCTTACATTGATCGAGCATTTGTGTACATATAGCAAATATTTATCCCATCTGTCTTTTGAGATTTTTATAGATAGTTCTTGTTCATACTAATTGCGTCAGATGATGGTATTTCTTTATTAAGAATGATATTATACAAACATGATATTAAATTAATTGAATCCGCCTTTCTGTTCATGGCTTCATTTAATATATCTGTTCAGAGTTTGATATTCTTGTGTATGTTTTTTTTTTCAAATAGTCATGAATATGAAGGTATTTAAAGTATTGATTACTTTTCAGGTTGTATTTGAGTTGTAGTTGTTGGAATGATAAAAGGTTTCCCATTTCATACATGTCTCCAAACATTTTAATTCCTATTCTTTCCCAATAGATAAACGTTTTATCAATAATAGATGGTTTAAATGTCAGATTAATAACTATAGGAGCGATAAACGTCTTAATTTGAGAGTTAATTTTATTTGTTTCGAAATTCGTATGGTACTATGACTAATTGGATTATTCTTGTATATTGTATTATTCAGTTTTATCGGTGAGAGAAGGATCGCTCCTATATTAAAAGGAGAACAATCCTCTCTCTCCATTACTATCCAATCTACCCATTGGGCAGAATTGTCCAACAAGTAAATTACATTTTTGAGATTCACTGCCCAGTAATAGCACAAAAAATTGGGGAGTGTCAGTCCACCCAATTCTTTGGGTTTACACAAGTGTCTTCTTTGAATTCTATGGGAATAATAGTCCCATATGAAATTTGTGATATTAGAATCGAGTTAAAAAAAAATAGGTAACTATATTGGTATTGATTCAAATAAATATAACATTTGTAGTTAAAAAAATGATTTTTATGACAGATATTTTGCCTATTAAAGACATCGGAAGTGTTTTCCAAAATTTAATCAATGCATTTAATTTAGCAAGTAAGGGCATATAGTTTGCATTGATAAAAGATTTATATTTTCTGGTAATTTTGATACCCAGATATTTAAATTTTTCTGTAGCAGTTCTAAAGGGGAATTTTAAAAGGTGTGTTGGCTCTTGAGGTTTTATCGTCATCATTTCACTTTTGTTCCAGTTTATTCTATATCCTGAGAAGGATCGAAATTCCTCTATTAAATTTAATATGTTTGGTATGCTGATTTGTGATTTTGTAATATATAATAGTATGTCGTCTGCATATAGTGATTTTTTATTATTTGAGTGTTTTGTATTATAACCATGGATATTCGGATGCGTTCTTATACTTTCTGCTAAGGATTCTATCATAACAGCAAATAGCAGGGGTGATAATGCACATCCCTGTCTATTGCCCCTGGATAGTTGAAATTTTGGAGACAGTCATATAATAATTTTACCCATGAGATAAACTTCTCTCCCATTTGACATTTTTGCAATACTTTGAAGAGATATTCCCATTCACTTGGTCGAATGCTTTTTCTGCATCCAGTGAAATAATTGATGTCTTCCTCTTCAATTTTATATGAATGCATTATATTAAACAGACGTCTCAAATTATTGAATGAGTGTCTCTTGGGTATAAACCCTGTTTGATCCGCATTTATTAATTTACTAACATATTTGCTCAATCTTCATGCTAGAGTTTTCGCTAGTATTTTCTGATTTGTTTAAGAGTGCAATGACTCTATATGAACCAGGGTCTTCTAGGTCTTTATCTTTTTTAAGTATTAGTGTAATAGTTGATTCCGCTAATGTTTCTGGTAGTGTTTGTTCTTTAATAGCGTATGTGTACAGTTTTTGTAGTCGTGGTGAAATTGTCTTGTAAAATCTTTTATAAAATTCATTACTAAATCCATCAGGTCCTGGCATTTTATCGTTCTTCAGTGAATTTGTTGTTTCTTCTATTTCTTTAATTGAGACCTGAGCTCTTAATTCCTCCTGTTCCAACATATTAAGTTTTGGGAGGTTACAGTTATCCAAAAAAAGTATAACTTTAGTGTTGTCTGCTGATGTTTTGGATGTATATAAATGTTGATAAAATTGAGCAAATCTCTTATGAATGTCTTTAGGTAATGTTAACAATTCACCTTTATCTGATTTAATTTTTGAAATCGTATGATCCTTTTCCCGTTTTTTCAGTTGATGTGCCAAGAGTTTATGTGGTTTATCGCCAAATTCAAAATTATCCTGTTTTGTCATTTGACATAGTCTTATAACTCTTGCAGATAAGATTCTGTTTTATTTAAATTTTAGTATTGTTATTTTATTGTGTTTGTCTATGGTTGGTTCTTTTGCATTATCTAGATCCAATTGTCTAATTTGTTCTTGTAGCTGCAATTGTTCATTCTTATTATTTTTATTTTGAAAAGCTTGATATGAAATTATAGATCCTCTGATAAATGCCTTAAAAAATTCCCATAATAAAGCGGGTGAAATGCCTGGGGGTGCCATTTGTCTCAAATAAAAGTTCCATCCGTTGTTTTAGATATATACCACCTTGTGGGCCATTTAAAGTTTGGGGATTGAACCTCCAGTATGATTTTTTATTGGGCGTTCCTTCCAGTTTTAGGAAAAGGTTAACGGGGAGTGATCAGAAATGATGCTATTTTGATAGTTAGGGTTAGTTGTGTAAGGAATTAATTTCGTATCCACTAGAAAATAGCCTATACATGAGTAAGTTTTAAGTACCATTGAGTAGAAAGAGTATTCCCTTCCAACTGGATTAGCAATCCTCCATACATCTGTTATATTTGTGTTTTTTATGTACGTATTTAGAAGTTCACTGGCTTTAGATTTTATGTTAAGCCTCTTTTGTTGTGCAGATTTTTCCAGGTATGGATCTAAAACACAATTAAAATCTCCCCCAATTATCACATTTTGATAATTAAACTCTGAAATTATATTCAGGATATTGTTAAAAAATTGAGGATTATCAAAACTAGGTGCATAAATATTTACCACAGTAAGTGGGGTAGAATGGATCTCTCCCGTTACTATGAGATATCTTCCCTCTTTATCTGCTATAATATTCTTTGATTTAAATGGTATACCTTTACAAATAATAATTTTTTAACGATCCAATTGATTCTTCGATATCTATTACCGATATTTCAGCATTTAATAATTGCCTACTCTCAAAATCTAGCTTATTAAAATGACATTTTTCTAGAAATGTTTCCATTTCATCTGTTTGCCCTGTTAATTTAGATGAATAAAGATTTTGATAATATTGTAAAAATGTGTCATTAATGTCTTTTGGTATAGTCAACGTATTTCCCTGTACCGATCTAATACTATGTATAGTTTTTTCATCGTCTAATCTTCTGAGTTGTCGTGCTAATAATTTTTGAGGTTTATCACCAAATTCAAAATGAACTTGTTTAGTTTGTTGATATAGTTTTATCACTTGATCAGAGTAAATTTTATTTAATCTATATTTTAATATAGCAATTTTATTACTCAACTCTTTAGAAGGATGTATTATATTTTCACTATCTAATTGTTTTATCTCTTTTTCTAACTTTTGCTCCATTTTTCGATTTTCTTTGTTAAAATGAGCTTGTGCTGATATTATTGCACCGCGCATAAATGCTTTAAATGTGTCCCATAATAATAATGGGGAAGTCTCAGGTTTATCGTTAGTTTCAAAAAATAATTTAATCTGTTTCTCCACATAGTTACAGCAGTCTTTATCCTTTAATATCTGTGTGTTGAATCTCCAAATATTAGTTTTATTAACTATATCTTTTAATTTTATCTTAAATGTTAATGGAGCATGATCTGAGATAATAACATTATGATACTTTGCATCATACGTAAAGGGGAGTAATTTTGAGTCGACTAAGAAATAATCTATCCTCGAATAGGTTCCGAATACCGGCGAGAAAAATGAATATTCCCGTCCGGTTGGATTATCCAATCTCCCAATATCTTTAACATTCGATGTCTTAATAAAATAATTTATAAGCTTACTTGATTTAGAAAGAGCCTTTCTTTTTGTAGAAGATCTATCCAAATAATTATCTAATGTACAGTTTAAATCACCTCCAATTATTAAATTATATTGGGTGGATATAGGAATACTATTAAATATTTTCTTAAAAAATAGTGGATTATCAAAATTAGGTGCGTATATATTCATAAGAATTACTTTTTTTAAATGTAGTTCCCCTGTAATTATTAAATATCTACCCTCCTTATCCTCTATTATCGAATTAAGTTTAAAAGGTATACCTTTACGAATAATTATTGCAACCCCTCTAGATTTGTGTATAAACGAAGAATGATATACTTTTGAAATCCATTTAGCTGTTAATCTATATTGAGCATCTTTTTTAAGATGTGTCTCTTGAAGAAACGTAACTCCAGATTTCAATCTATTCAGCTGAGCTAATACCTTTCCCCTTTTAATTGGTTCATTGATTCCTTTAACATTCCAACTACAGAAGGTGATTCCATCACCCCCATTCCTTACATTCATATCTTGCATTTTATTGTTAGGGTGGCTTTTTTTGGAGTAGCCTTCTTGGCTCCTCCAGCCCGACATTACACCCCAACTTCAATCCGATGCGAATTTCCAATTCCATTAAACCATATCCATTTAATCTGATTATATAAAATAGATAGAAGTCATGATTATATAATATATAATATAAAATCAAGTATGTGTTATACAAAAAATAATAACGAGTGTAAATATAAAAAAAGTAAAGGGTGATAAAAAGGTGATCAGAAAAAAAAGAGACTACACTTTTATAATGTGTAGTGTGCACAGGTGAAAGCCACACTAACATGGCTACTAATCTAGCGACTTCCGTTTTCTAAAAAAAAAAGATGTTAAATATTCCAGCTCTTATTTGGAATACTGTATATATTGGGGTGGGGGTGCTAACTTTATTTACAAATAATAATTGCCGTGCCTCTAGATTTAGAGATATATGAAGAGTAATATGTTTGGCCGATCCAATTTGCCTTCAGTCTGGTCTGAGCTTAGAGTTTCAAGTGTGTTTCCTGTAGGAACGTTATGTTTGCATTAAGTGATTTTAATTAGGCGAAAATCTTACCCCTTTTGATTGGCTCATTAGCACCCCTTATATTCCAGCTACAAAACGTGATTCCTCCAATGTTCTTTTGTTTATCATCTTGCATTATGAATTACTTTGATACTTTAAGTCATATGGTGCAACACAATAGGTGTTGGGTGGGAACTCGTGGCTACTAGGTTCTGTTGGTATATCCCTTTTAAACTTAACCTTTAAAAAAGACAGAAAAGTGTAAAGTGACGTAAAAATAAAGAAGATGATATTACAGTATCTAACAATAGCGATATTTTTAAAAAGATAACCATCTATTGATGGTAGCTACATGTTTAAGAACTTCTGTTGATGTTAATTTACATTAAGCTTCGCTCCCTTAACCAGATATTGTAAGAAGGAAGAAGGGCCAGTTCAAGACCGAGTGATATATAAGGAAACTTCGAACATGTATATCTAATTGAATCTTCAAATAATCTACCATTTACTATATACTAACAATTATTACATTTTACTTCACAGTCAGATCCCAGTCTCTTATAATAGTAAACAGCTGGTTGGAAGGGGTTAACCAGAATCAGACTCTTGGCTATCAGCCAAGTGTCTGAATCGCCTCCTCTCCACTTGCGCATAGCTAGGCCCGAATCTGTTATATGTGTTTTAGTTTATTAGTATGATATTAATATATATTAGTAAGATTAAATGAGAACTTACCAGTTTGAAGTTTGATCTTTATTTTATGAGGAGTTGCGATGAGGGATTTCGTGAAGAATCGGCCAGCACGCATGCGCGATATTCTTCAAAGCAGCGGAGTGGAATCACAGAACCAACAAACAAATAAATGACTTGTTATAGTAAGATTGAAGAGACACTAATTACCAGTTGACTTTATGATCGAGGGTTGGGAGCGGAGGGCACGAAATCCCTCATCGCAACTCCTCATAAAATAAAGATCAAACTTCAAACTGGTAAGTTCTCATTTAATCTTACTATTTCATTTCGGAGTCAGGTGAGTGACTTCGTGAAGACTTCAAAGCTCTGTGATTTCATGCCCTGGACCACGTCCATGCTCTCACACATGCCACTATAAGGATGGATAGGAGTAATCAAGTTTTCAGACTGGATGTACTGAAAAATAATAATATTTATTAATTATAACAAAGAAAAAACCCTCACTGGGGAGTGGCTGTATGTTCTTGACCCGCATTCAGCACGGCCTCCGCGAACATTACAAGAGCGGCAGCAGGTTTGTTGTAAAACCGTTGAAAAGTGGCTTCACTAGCCCATCCCGCTGTGGCAAGAATATGGTCCATGGGCACCTCATGACCTTTGCCGCCGACGTCGATGCAGCCCTGGTGGAATGGGATTTAAAGACATTAGTGTCAATAGCTGCTGCGTCCAAGACGATCCTGAGCCATCTGGAGATCGTCTGAACCGACACTCTATGGTGTGGTTTTTTTGTGGCTGAGTAGCAGATATTTTTCCATTCCCTTTAAATTCCGCGTCACTTTAATATAGTGGCTGATATGAATTCTCTAAACATAGCCTAGCATCAGCGGGATATGCTGGAAACACCAGCTGCAGCCCTGTGAACCCAGGTCTATGCTGCTTTAGTAATTCATCAATATAGAAAATTACTTTCTCCGGGGTAGAGACCACTCTGTCAATCTTGATCTTTTGAAGTGTCTGTACCCTTTGTGCTGAGTTAAATGCCAATAACATCACCAGCTTCAGGGTGAGTTTGTCCAAATCGAGCCCAGCCATGGGCGACCATGTCCTGAGTAGGGATAATACTCTCCCAATGTCCCAGGTAACATTGTAACGGGGTCTGGGCGGGTTTGAATTAAATATTCCCTGCATCAATTTGGACACCAGTTTATTGGATCCTACTTCGATATTGAGGTAGAATGATAGCGCACTCCTGGCGCTATGGATGGCACTGTAGCTGAGGTGTTCGTCATGATGCAACCCCGCAAGAAATTCCAGCATTTCTGTTATGGTGACGGAGTCCTATGCAATGTTCAAGCAGCCGCAGTAGGTTTCCCATTTCCTGATTTGCGTTATATATTGCCGTCTTGTGGACTCCCTGCATGATGCTCCAATTGTATCCATAGTCCTTGATGAGAGACCATACTGCAGTAATGGTCTATTCAGAACCTGCAAGCCAATCATTTCAAATGACTATGGCAGGGATGATGTTCCCCTGTAACAGGGTTCGTCACCAATTGTGGGCAATTCTCTAAGAGGGCCCATGGTTCACTTATCATTCCAAGGACCACCGGATACCATGGCTGTGTAGGCCAGTCGGGTATGATAAGAATGCCTTTAGCAGCATCTGACTGGATTTTCCGCAATACCCGACTGATGAGGCAAAATGGAGGAAATCCATTTCCCCCAGTCTAGCGAGAAAGCGTCCATCGCCATTGCCCCAGGATCCGGTTCCCATGATACATATGTTGGTACCTGATGGTTTAACCGTGACGCGAAAAGGTCAATATCCGGTTTACCAAATTTGGTTATATTTTGGCGAATATTTGAGGATTTAACATCCACTCGATGTTGTCATTAAATTTCCGTGACCTGGTGTCCGCCACTGTATTGAGCTTACCTGGTAGGTAGGTAGCTGAAATCCAAATATTACGTTGTATGCACCAGAGCCAAATTGTATTTGCCAATTCATCACATGAAATTGACCTGGTACCGCCCATATGATTTAGATATGCCACCGCAGTGGTGTTGTCTATTTGGAGATGGACATGAGTGTCAGTAATGTTTGAACAATAAGCTCTAAGTCCGTGGAATGCCCCTAGCATCTCCAAATAATTTATCCCTTGTGATAACAAAAGGGTAGATTCAAGAGTGTCCCATCTGCCCCCACAACTTGTGTTGTTGTCCGTAGCTCCCCAGCCATGGGAGCTTGCATCTGTTTGTAAGTACACCAACGGACAAGGCACAATGATGGGTTTGAATGAGTTACGGATATTGTCAATCCACCATTGTAACTCAATTTTTGCCTTGAATGGCAGCTGCATGGGTCTATCAAAATGTCCAGCATTCAATTTTAATGCTGAAATCTTGGATCTTTGCAAATTTTGATCATGTAAAGGTCCGAATTGAGCAGCTGGAAAAGCTGCTACCATTTTCCTAATTACCTTGGCAGCTTGTCTGATTGATGGTATATGGGCGCAGACCAGATTATTACATGCTTCAATGATGTCCCCAACTTTGTTATTTGGTATGGTGGTAATCATTCGATTGGAATCAATCGTAAATCCCAGATAGTCCATGATCTGTGAAGGACAGAACTTCGATTTATCTGGATGGAGGTGCCCACATAGCATTTTTTGAAATAATTTCACAGTGGCTGTAACTGCCAAATTTGCTGATTCCAATGTATTCCCAATGATAAGGATATCATCTAGGTAAGCCATAACTGTATGGTTTTGTCTCCTTAGTGTTGCTAACACTGGCTTGAGTAATTTAGTAAACAATCTGGGGGCTGTGGTAAGCTCATTGGGCAAAGCTCTGTATTGCCAAAGTTGATCCACCCAAGTAAATTTTAAGAACTTCCTGTGATGTTTCTGAATGGGTACCGAATAGTATGCATCTTTTAAATCAATGCATGCCATGAAGCAGCCCTTGGAAACCAGCGATTTGGCTGTCTCGAACGTGTCCATTTTAAAATGGGTATATTTTACAAACGTATTCAAATGGGTTAGATCTATGATAACCCGACATCCACCATCTTTCTTGGCTTTTGTGAAAATGTTGGATACAAATTCAATTGGTTCGTGGATAGTTCTTTCAATCACTCCTTTTTCTTGTAACCTGAAGATTTCAGCATAGCCTTCTGCTACTTCCTTATTGGAAAGTGCAAATTTGCGATTTGGCATATGCTGAGGTGGAGAAAGTTGACCATTTATAAACTCAATCTCATGGCCTTGAATACTTTGTAAAATAAACTCATCTGAGGTGATGGTATCCCATGCCTCCTTAAAGAACCGTAATCTCCCTCCAACATGTGAGGTTAGACATGTAAGTGCATGAAATCCAGACCGCCTTACCTCCATGGTTATCGGCGGTCCCTGGCATGTTTGGTGGGACGTGGAGGTGCTGGGTTGTGCTGGTGACGCGGTTGCCGCATCTTCCATGCTGGCCGCTGCGGGCCTTGCCCTAAAAAAGGCCTCGGCTGTTGGAATTACTGGTATTGTGGAGGCGCCGGTATGTAGGTCCTTGCTGGCCTTTCGGTTTGACCCCGTGGCCTGGAATATGGTGTTTTCCTGGCCGTTTGTCTGGTCGAGGTATGCGACCTCATAAGACCCACTGTCTTGGCATGGTCGTCTAGATCCTTGACCTGCTTCGGTAGGTCTTCCCCGAATAGTTGTCTGGGTGGTGGTGTTGGAGATGCTCTGCATAGCCCCGCGAATTTGGGATTAGAGTGGGTTTCATGGTACTTTTCCGAAACGCATTTATCTCATATTGCGTGTTACACAATAATGCAAGAGCGTCCTCCTGTTTGGTGTTTAAATCCATCCCGTCCACCGACCTCGCAAAAGCGGTAATCCTAGACGTGAGCAATTTTAGGGTTTTTTGTAATTTTATCTCCTGTGCTCTTATGCCCGGGCTTATATTGCCCCAAATAGGCATACTTACTATAGGTACATTGAGTGAGTTGCAATTACTCGGTGCTTTGTACCTATTCATGGCTTCCGCAAGGACCTGATCCTGTAATTGGTGATTGGTGAGGAAGTCAATGGTAGCGGCCAGTTTTGGTTTGAGAGGTTGCCCTGATGATTTGGGTAACGCAAACTTGGCTGCCACGTCCAAAAGTTCTTCCTGAGGAACCTCAGGTGCCACTGGTTCGTGTACCAATATATCCTCTTCTTCTCCTGGCTGCCTCATGCTACCCATTGACGATGGGGATATATCCAAAAGTCCCCTGGAACTGGACATTTCCTGCCGTTGACTTTGCTGCAGGATCCGTTCCATCATCCTCTCCATTCGTTCGATGCGTCCTTCATCGTGAGTGAATGGGAGGTCAGAGCCCTCAAGCCCGAAGGAACTCCTGAGGCTCCTATCATCTGCCCGTACCTCGTCGAGGTAATCTCGGTGCCGTGACGAAAAGTCGCTGCCAACCGCCTCAGCGGAGCTGTACGACTCCCGCGCGGATCTGCTCATTCGCCTCCTTTTGGATAAGCTAGGTCCGCTTGCCTCAAAGGCCATATGTGGTGTAAAGTCGGTACCTGCCGCCGCAGCGTGGTGACCCGACATCCGCGCGGGCTTGCCGCCTGTCCTTCTCCTGGACTCAGGCGACGTACGGTCCCGTCCTGCCGCTAATGGGGGATGCGGTGGCCGTGGTGAGACTCCACCTGCATGACTTCTCCTGGTTCTGCTAGGTGGTGAGTCTACACTGGCCCTTCCTGGTCTGCCAGTGGACTCGGGTCTCGGTAAGCCACCAGTCCGCAGTCTAGCGGACTCTGGTGAGTATTCTGCCATGAAAGGGCTATGCTGTTGAGCTCTATCCATGGCTCTTCCACGAGGGCTCGGGGAGAAGGGCCGTGCAGCAGCACGTGAAACCCGTTTGCTCATATCAGCCAATGATTCTCTCCCTGTTAGAGATAGTGAAATGGAGTCAGGGTCTACCTGCTCCGGTGCCGTTCCAACTTGCTGCTCTGCGGGTTCCCCGCTCATACACAGCTGTGTCGGTGGGTCGGGTCCTGTAGTCACAGCGCTCCCCGACTGTGCACCTTTTTCCCGGCCCATCTTGCGGGTGCTGCCGTTGTAGAGAGCTCCGGGAATAATGGCCGATGACTCCTTTCAGAAGTCCTGCAGCCTGTACTCCTTTTATCCATATCCCTGTTGAAGAAAACACAGTTCAAACACCAGAGACAACCAGCTCAAGGTTGCCTATACTTACCTGAGCGGTCCTTATGAAGGGATGGTGGAGAGCCGCGCTCCTCCTCCAGCCGTTGACTGCAAATGCGAGCGACGATATGTCGCGCATGCGTGCTGGCGGGTTCTTCACGAAGTCACTCACGTGACTCCGAAATGAAACAATGTATTTAGCTCGTTGTCCTAAATCTGGAGATTCATTAACAATTTGAAATAAAACCCCCTTCCCCCGGAGGAGTTAGTCATTATTATGTCATACTAATTCATATTAGATTGCTATTGTTAAGTTAATTCAATTACTTGTATGTTAGTATAAGATTATAAAAATCTTATAATTCATAATTTTTTATTTTCAAGTCCATTTGTATTGATTTTTCCATGCTCCACGGCTCCCCTTTATTTTTAAGTCTTTCATTCAAAGATAAAAAAAAGTTCGTCCTTGGGCTAACATTCCAAAGTAGATAAGATGTCTAGACATTGCCTCCTGTAAAATTCTGCCATCTTAACAACAACATTTATAATTTATTTTATTAAAAAGTCATATTTTCCCAGCTTCGCCTCTGCCGATATTTATAAAATAAACCAGCTCCTGATAGTCGTGCTGTTTTACTTATCTGTTGGTCTTGTTTACGATTTCTTGTGCATATTTGTATGAATCTTCTGGATCAGTAAAAGCACGTTCCACACTCTTGTAAGTGATCTTCATTTTTGCAGGGTACATTATGCCGTATCTTACATTTTGACATCCTTTCAGGATCTGTCTTGTCTTTGTGGACAGATCATGTTTTTTAGCCACTTCTGCTGGGTAGTCTCTAAAGAATCTAAGATTGTCAGATCAGATTCATTCCGAATTGAATTTTTTTCATAATAACTTCCAATGCAGAAATGTCATGAAATTTCACTATGATCTGTCTTGGAGGGGCTCCTGGCCTTAATTGAGCTCTTCACACCCGATGTGCCACATCTATTTTCAGTTTGTCTGGCAGCTTGAATACTTGTTTAAGTAAGTTGGCAGCCAACTCCCGAGAGTCTTTTCCAGTTTACTTTCCCTCTCTCACTCCCCTTCCGGTGGCGCCATGCTGGGTTAGAGAGGAACGCCAGCCAGCTCCATGAAAAAAAACGAAGAAAAACCGGGAGAAGAAGCCCTACCTGCTGCCTGCCGTTTCTGCACCGACTGTTGTGAGTGACGTCATCAGGCGCGCGACCCGTAATGGCAACACAGCGCAGCCCACCCATGGATAAAACAAAACTTCGCTATACAAGACAAAGAACGGCAGAGCAAGAACAAGGCCTGACTGAAGCCCCGGGCTCAGGTAGGACACTATCCCAGGAAGATGTGTCTAAAAAGTTAAAGAAAAAATCGGAAATTGAAGAACTTAAAACTTTTTTTGCACAAGAAATGATAGAGTTAAAATTGGAATTAAAGTCCGAATTGGCAAAAATGAACTTCAAGGAAGAAATAGAAAAAATCAAGGAGGAGATGAAGGAGTTAAAGTCTGAAATTAACACCTCGGCTCTGGAATTATCTGATAAATTGCAAAAGGAAATCGTAGAAATATTAACGGATCAAGCTGCAACTATAGCAGAAGAGATGAATGCTAAAATACAAAGTAAGAAGTGGAAGAAGAGCTGGAACCTATGGAGGCAGCACTTAATGACCAGTCGTCGGCCATAAAGAACTTCGAAGATTTAGCTGAAACAAGCGCTCATTCTATGAAAACACTCCTCAAAGAAAATCAACGTTTATCTGATCTACTGGGCAAAATAACTGAAAAATGTACCAAGCTGGAAGGACGCCAGAGAAGGCAGAACTTAAGGATCGTGGGTATTCGAGAAGGGAGAGAAGCGAATCAAGATACCCGAGAGTTTACTGCAAACTTGTTACAAAAGGTTTTATCTCTGGACCAAAAACCTTTACTAGCCCGACCACATAGAGTAATGAGGCGATATACAAGGCAAGACGCCCCTCCAAGACAAATGATAGTGAAAGTCCAGTATGATCATGTTTTGGAGGAGATGATGAACAAAATAGTAAGAAGCAGAAATCTTACATACGAAGGAGACTCTATCAGCATTTATCGAGATTATCCAGCAGAGGTTTCTAAGAAGCGGAATGCGTTCAAGGAGACCAAAAGAATTTTGAGAGAAGTGAAGAACCTGAAGTACACTCTGAGATATCCAGCCACTCTAAGAATCACCCACAACCAGGAAGAACACTATTTCAAAAACCCAGCAGATGCACTGGACTTTGCCAAGAGGATTAAGGATCAAGAGGAAGACTGAAAGTCTCAAAGATGAACCTCATCAACAAATAAACCGTATTTTCAGGACTGGAATGGACTATGGACTTGTGGTACTTAAAGAAGATGGAGAAGGATGCGGACTGGAGACTCGGATGGGAGACACGGATTGGACATTCTTTTATGGATATTAACAATTAGAATAATAACACTACTAATATTAACTAACAAATACTAAAATCCATGGCGCAGTATTATTACTAATCTATAGCGCAGTATTAATACTAATTAAAGTTGATAATTTTCAATTAAGGATTAATAACTACTTATAGCTGATTTAACTTGAATTAGGTAATTAGTAAATATAATCACATAGAATATAAAGCTTAACTTTATTTATCCCCCTTGGTATTTCCTTTTTTATTTTCTTCCCTTTTTATTATATTTTATAATATTTTTAATTTGTATCAAGTATAGATATTATCATATACTTGACTGATAGATCCCGTACACATCAGAGTTTAATATTCCCGGTTAAATATTTTTATGAATTAACAATATTAAGGAACCATAGAGCTGGTAAGATGACCACATCGACTACGGAAGTCTATAGATTGCTATCCATGTTAGAATGGCTAACACCTACTACGCTAACATTAGATGTAGTTTTTTCTCTCTTTGTGCACCCTTTTAATCTCTTAATCTATCCTTTTTTTAATACTATTTTCTGGTATTATTACTTTATATTTGAATGGAGTTATAAATTAATGCAAAGGAGATGTATACGTGAGAGTTATTTAAGGGTCTTGAAATTCATCTACTCGGAGTTCGGGTGTAAGGTCGGGTATGTCAAGCTGAACCATTTGCTCTATTACAGACCCCCTTAGACAAAAGATGCAAGACTTAAAAACGAGTACGGGGAATGGAGGAATAACATTTTGTAGCTGGAATGTTAAAGGTATTAACGAACCAATTAAGAGAGGTAAAGTATTAGCACACCTAAAAGCACTTAAAGTAGATGTGGCATTCATCCAAGAAACACATTTAACAAAAGATGCAGAGCATAGATTAAAAGCTAAATGGATTGACAAAGCGTATCACTCTTCTTTTACACATAAATCAAGAGGTGTAGCAATATTAATCCGTAAAGGCACCTCATTTAAACACACCTCAACTATAACCGATAAGGAGGGTAGATATATTTTTATAATAGGAGAATTATATACACAAAAAATGATTTTTGTTAATATTTACAGCCCAAATTTTGACAGCCCATTGTTTTTTAAGAAAATACTAAATACTATCCCAGAATTACCACAACACAATCTAATAATTGGAGGAGATCTAAATTGCACACTAGATCCCTAATTAGACAGATCATCAAGACAACGGAAAATTAAATCACATTCCAGCGATCTAATAAATGCATATATAGATACTAGTAATATTATAGATGTTTGGAGAATGGAAAACCCAACTGGACGAGAATACTCATTTTACTCATCGGTACATAAAACCTATTCAAGAGGTTTTCTGGTAGACTCAAAACTTATCCCACTCACCTATAATTCAAAATATCACAATATTATAATTTCAGATCATGCACCGTTATCTTTCATGATTAAAATAACTGGAAAAATGGAAAAACAGGGACAATGGAGACTCAACCCACAAATTTTAAAGGACAAAACAACTCAAGAATATATTACAAAACAGATTAAGATTTTCTTTGAAACAAATGACAAACCAGAAATACCTTCGTCCCTACTATGGGAAACTTTTAAAGCATATACACGTGGAATTATGATATCCTCTCAAGCATTTTATAACAAAGAGAATCGGAGGGAACAACAGGCATTGGAAAAGGAGATTAAACAATTAGACATAGAAAACGCTGCTAACCCAACCATGATAAAACATAATAAAATTTCTGCATTGAAATATAAATTAAATAAAATACAGTCAGACCAAGTTGTAAAACTTTATCAATATACTAAACAAGTACATTTTGAATTTGGAGATAAACCACAAAAATTATTGGCCCGTCAATTACGAAAATTGGAGGGAGAAAAAATAATCCATAGGATTAAATCAGATAAAGGCGAATTACTAATACAAACTAAAGATATTAATGAGAGATTTTTGCAATATTATAAAAATTTATATTCAGCCAAAACGACAGAAAACCAGATGGGAATAGAAACATTTTTTTAAACATTGTAATTTAAAAGGATTAGATTTAGAAAACAGAGAATCACTAAACGCTGAAATAACCACTAAAGAAATCGACGAATCTATTAGGTCATTAAAAAATGGTAAAGCACCAGAATGGATGGTATCGGTTCAGAATTTTATAAAACATTTTATGATCTGATGGCACCACGTTTGAAGGCACTTTATGAATATATTTATACACAACAGAAATTACCGGAAACATTAAATGAATCTATTATAACACTTATACCTAAATTAGATAAGGATCTGGAGGACCCAGGGTCGTATAGAGCCATAGCTCTTTTAAACACTGATCAAAAAATATTAACTAAAATATTAGCACAAAGACTAAATATGGTGATTAATAAAGTAGTACATCCAGACCAAACAGGATTTATACCAAAACGATACTCTTCATATAACCTGAGATGATTATTCAATATTATATACTCGAAAAGAAATACTAATAAAGACCTAGCAATTATTTCATTAGATGCAGAGAAAGTTTTTGACCAGGTTGAATGGTCTTACTTATTTTCGGTTATGGAAACTTTCCAGCTGGGAGAGAAGTTTATAACGTGGGTTAAATTACCATACCAATCAGACAGCTAGAATACTAACAAACCAAATGTTATCAACCAAATTTAATTTATTCAGAGGCTGTAGACAAGGTTGTCCACTATCACCACTACTCTTTGCGCTGGCAATAGAACCATTAGCACAGCGCATGAGATTACATCCTGAAATATACGGATATGAAACCAAAGAAACTGAAAATAAAATTTCTCTATACACAGATGATGTATTACTTTATATTACAAAGCCTGAAACTAGTATTCCTAACCTGCTAGATTTAATAACTCAATTTGGTTTGTTTTCAGGATATAGAATCAATTGGAATAAAAGTGAACTTATGTCAATAACGGGAAATAACATACATATTACAATAATTTCTTTTTACGATAGCAATTGAAAAAATCAAATATCTTGGAATTTATGTAACAAAAAAGATATAACTCTTAAATCTATTTTCCCACCCCTACTGAATAAACTACTTAAGAATATCCTATATTGGAAAACACTACCTATCTCAATGTTAGGTAAAATAAATGCGATAAAAATGATTTTTCTTCCGCAATTATTATATCTAATAATATATACAGTACTGTAAAAAGCAAAACAGACCCCACCACCATAATACATGACAAATGATAAACTATCATACAACTACCTTACAACTTATTATACAACTACCTTCCTTGTCAAGGATGCATTCAACCCTCTGCCATGCCCAGCAGTCCCGAAAATCCCCCAGGGCACCCGTGGACAGCGCGTAGTTCCTCTCTAACACCATCTCTAACTTGGCCGTAATCCCGGAAAAGGGACAGGCAGACAGCTCAGGCAGATCCCTCTTCCGCCTGGTGCTATGACTCCCAGATGGCTAGCTTGGCCAGGCCCAGGAGCAACCCAACCAGGACATCCTCGGCCCTACCCCCTTCCCTACGCACAGGGTGTCAAAAGATGGTGGGTGAGAAATGCAGCCAGAAGTCGAGGAGCAGCCCCTTTAGATAATCGAGCAGAAGCTGTAACCTCACACACTCCATATACACGTGGTACACAGACTTCCTGCCTGCAAAAGTGGCAGGTAACTGGCGAGTCTGTGAACCGTGTGAAAAACAGGTGTCAAGGGACACTCCACCCCATCACCCTCCACCCTCCAACCCAGGTCCTCGATGTAGAGGGGGATGATAACCAGCATGGAGGAGATGATGGTAATGAACATTGAGCTGTAGCCTATAAACAAAAGCCTGACATGTGTTTTTACTGTCCAAGTGGTCCATTGCGGAGTGGAGAGCCAGTGAGATTGCATCCTATCACCTGTTGTGATGATATGCAAAATGGAGTTGGTCGAGGTTCCTATAGGTGTCTGGACTTCTGCATCACCAGACCTGAATGCCCGAGCGTCACCAATGAGTTCACCAGAACAATTATTCTTCCTTGGAATACTTGAATCTGTGTATGTTGCTGCAGTGATAAAACATTTATGGGTTTGCTTTAAAACAGCCCTTCCCTAATCACATACTGCAGTTCAACAGTCATTTTTCCCCAGACAATTCTAAGACCATACAAATCAATATTAAGAAATAAGGTTTTGAAGGGGCTGGGAAATTATTTGGGATCAAATGTTGTTGGTGAGGTTGAAGGAAGGATGATGAGTTAATGCATTGAAGAAAGCGGGAAATAATCTCAAAATTATAACTGGTACAGATCTAGAAAATTCAGAGCCAAAGTGAGTTGCAAAATCAAGAGTCTGCTGATGGAAAAACTGATGTAAATATATATTTTGGAGGACATTTTTTCAGCAAATGAATAAAACTAAAACACTCTTGTCATCACACTTTTACAAACAGTCCACTTTCCAGAAATTGCCTTCAACCAACCCACTCCAATTAACTTAAAGTTCATGTCTCATAACATCAAAGTTGACCTTGCCCCAATTCGGAATTTAAAAATTCAGAATATCATCCTGTCTTTATCCATAATTATTTAAAAACTAATAGAATAGTGGTTGCTGGTGCCAAAATGTTTATCCACAGGCACTATAGCCACCTGCCCTTCCTAATTTCCTAAGAGTAGATCAAGCTTTGCCTTCTGCATAGGGTGCTGTACATATTGCCTGAGGAAGTTTTCCATAATACATTTGACAAAATTCACCGCATCTAAACCCTTACCATGATGTCAATATCAGTCTATATTGGGAAAGTTAAAATCACTTACTATGACAACCTTGTTCGTATGGCAGTTGCCTGCAATCTCCTGGTGTAGTTGCTCTTCTGAATCCTGCTGACCACTTGGGGGCCTATAGTATTTATTTATTTAAAAAAACTTGTTTTAATTAATACTTGATTGGAGTAGTTTTATTTGAATTGTCTGTTTATTTTATTTTATTGAATTTTGCATTTGTTAATGGTGAAGAATGGGGGTAGGACTTGACAAGCATAGGATTCTTCCTATCCCTTTTGAAATTAGTCTAATGTGTATTACGTTGACATTGACTTTGGATTTTTTAATTTATGTATATACATATATGTTATGTATGTGTGTATGTGAGTATATGTGTATATGTATGTATATATATATGTACATGTATATGTATGT
This sequence comes from Raja brachyura, assembly GCA_963514005.1. Next base: position 47,416,512 of record OY740786.1, on the reverse strand, counting down.
ATGTGTGTATGTATTTATGCATATATATATGTATATATATAATTTTCCTTTTATTTATTCATTTTCATCTTTTCTTTTCTTCTCTTTTTTTAATCGTTTGAAATAAAGATAAATAAAGATAAAAGATAGTACACTCCCATCAAGGTGATCATCCCATTTTTATTTCTCAGTTCTAGCTATCAAGCCTCAGTGGACAAACCATAATTAATGTCACCTCGAACTGCTGCCGTGACATTCTCCTTAATCAATAAACAACAACCCCTCTTCTTTTACCCCCACCTCTGCACTCCTGTAGCAAATGGACCCTGGAAAGTTAAGCTGCCAGTCCTGTCCCTCTCTTAGCTAGATTTCCTTAATGGCTACAATTTCCCAGTCACATGTGCCTATCTATGCCAAGTTGTTCTAACTTATAGGTCAGACCTCTTGGATTAAACTAAATGCAATTCAATCAAACAGTTCTACCTTGCTCCCTGCCGCCATGCTTCTACCTATTCTGTCCACAGAACTTTCTTTCATCACCGTCCATACTGACTTCTAGCCTCTCACCTGTCTCAGTCCTCCATTGGATCCCACCACTCTGACAACCCACCCATTCATCACCAGCAAACCTGCCAGCCAAGAAATTGGTTCTGCACCAGTTCAGGTACAACCCATCCCTTTTGTACTGCTCATCTCTGCCCCAGAAGAGATCCCAAGTGTCCAAAAATCTAAATCCCTGTCCCCTGCACCAGCTCCTCAGCCATGTTATTCATCTGTCCTATTTTTCTCTTATAATTCTCACATGCACATGGCACCAGGAGCAATCCCAGGATCACCATGCTGGAGGTTTTGCTTTTGAACCTTCAGCTTAATTCCCTCTAATCATTTTGCAGGACCGCATCCCTTTTCTTCTAATGTCATTTATGCCAACATGCACAATGACGTCTGGCTGCTCACCCTCCCGCTTGAGAATGTCATGCAGCCACTCCAAGACATCTCTGACGTTGGGCCAAGGTAGGCAACACAGCATACTGGAGTCTCAATTGTTGCCACAGAATCACAGAATCATGCTGTCTCCTTAACGAATCTCCTACCACTATGGCTGCATCTAACATTACCCTTCCGCGATGTGCTTCAGAGCCTGGCTCAGTGTAACATCCCAGATTACTACTGCCACTCTCCCCTAATGGGACTTCCCCCCCCCCCCCCCACAAACAGTATCCAAAATGGTGTAACACTTTTGAAGGTGAATGGTCACTGGGTTCACCAGCACGTTATGTCTCTTTGCTCACTATCTCCCACCTACTCTCTTCCTAGATGTTAGGTGTGACTATCTCGAATGTAATCTCCAATGTATGAGGCTTTCCTTCTCCCGGATGATCCTGAGGTCTTTGCAGTTCCAATTCTCTAATGAAGCCTGCAAGGAGCTGCACCTTATTTTTGTAAGAAGGAACTGCAGATGCTGGTGTAAACCGATGATAGACACAAAAAGCTGGAGTAACTCAGTGGGACAGGGAGCATCTCTGGAGAGAAGGAATGGCTATGTGTCCTGTTGAGTTACTCCAGCTTTTTGTGTCTACTGTCTATCTTAATTTTATTGGCATCTCATTAAGCCAATTTTGATCACTCAAACAATCCAACAGCTACCTTTTGAAATCTCATGATGTTGAAAAGGAAAATGTGAATTTTATGTGGCAGTTGGCAATAAATGTGTAAATGCAAGTTAGATAATAATGAATTATATTTATATTTGAGTATGGTTTACATTTATCATCAAAAGGACACAAAATGCTTGAGTAACTCAGTAAGTCAGGCAGAATATCTGGAGAAATGAATAGGTGACGTTTGGGTTGAGACCCTTCTTCAAACCTATCATTTTTGGCCAGCCACCTTTAAATGGATATGATCTTCATTGACATCATTGGCTGTCACCTCAGCCCTGAACTTTCCCTCATTCTTACTGTGAGTCATGTCCCAGAAGAACCATCAGTTTGGTGCTGAATGGAGATGTTCACTAATACAGTATAAACAAAGTATATTGTGAAGAATCCTTGAGAATCCACAAATTAATGGTGAATATCAGTAGTGGAGTTATCATTCAGAGCAGGGACAGAATTATTGCAGAGGAATCTAGCTACTCATAGGTACACCTCTATTAGGACAAAACATATGATGGTAATGTGCTTGGAGGTGTTCAGTGCAACGCCAGTTTAAGCAAATTGATTCAGAGAAGAGTTACACAAAACTATAAGCACAAAATTGTCAGTATTAAACTACAATCTTCAAAGTCCATGGAAAATTTAAAGCTAACTGCTGTTTGCATGCTTTTGAAAACTATTCATGTAAAATGAATAAAGACTGATTAGGTTAATCTGTTTTCAGAAATCAGTTGACCATCAGCTAACCTCTTCTGACATCAACCTAATGCTACCTCAACAATGAAACACCTCAAACCACCTCTGGCACTACAATGAATTTGTTCCTAATTATGTTTTTGCTCTATCGTCTTGTTTTGCAGTTTTTTTTTTCACTGCCTTGCATGATTTATGAATAACATTAAGCTCTCTGTGTTTTCTGAGTCGACATGCCAATTATGCTGCTACAAACAAGCTTTACATTGTCCCTGTTCCTGTCCATACTTATACATATTACGATATACTTGACTTCACTTGAGAGAAATTAAGCTGGACCTAGAGTAACTGAGATGTAAGTGACCAGCAAAAGAGAAGAGATATATTTGGAAGCATTTAATTTACGTCTGGAATCACTGTACTGAATACAATCATAATTTAAATGAATAATATTGAATAGAATGGAGAAATTGAAAATGTAGTTTTTATCTAAGGTCATAAAGTGAAAAGGGAAGTCATCTTGCCTTCATGCCATAATTGCAGGATAAATGTTACTTTTTCCTCACATTTTCTTTGGAAAAATGCACGCATTGTACATTCATGGATTTCAGATGAACATTGGTAACGGACCGTGAAGAATCAATTTGACAATATAGACAGCAAATGATTAAATCCCAGCTAACAGCCCAAAAGGAGGAAATATATTTAATTTCTGACATTAACCCTTCTGTGAAATAGATAAGCTGGATTGATGAATGCAAAATATATGGTAAGGAAAGATCTGCACTGGCAATGCAGTCCCATCTATTAGTCATTATTAGGCATAGGACCAATATTTTGGTAGCAATCTGTAGTGCAAGCAAGAGAAAATCTTCAAACTGTTCATTTGTATTTGCAACAAGAAATCAAATGGACACCATGGTCTTCAAGGACTGCAGGCAATTGGTGCCCAGTGGGAGATCTGAAGAAGGATCTCAACCTGAAACGTCACCCATTCCTTCTCTTCAGAGATGCTGCCTGTGCCACTGAGTTACCCCAGCTTTTTGTGTCCATCTTCAATTAAGGGATATGCTTTGGAAAATGGCAAAGCAATTTATTTTAACTAATACTTGTATTAATATATTTGTTGAATAACATAACACCCCATCGATATTTTAAGAGCAATAGAATGTCACAATAGGCATGAGACAACCTGAGTTTTGTACTATTGCAAATCACAAAATAGACAAATGTCTATGTTAATCACAGTACAATGCCAAAGTTGGTCGAGCTGCTGCCTCACAGTGAGTCACCCAAGTTCGACCTTGACCTTGTTTACACAGTCTCACTGTGAACTCATGGCTTTCTCCTGGGCCACCAGTTTCCTCCCACATCCAAAAGGCAAGTAAGTTAATTGGCTGCTGTAAATTGCTGTATCTTTCAATCTATAGAAACCCCCAGTTTGAGATCAGTGAAAGGGAACAGACTGGCTAACATTGCCACTTAAAATCTGCTCGTAGACATTTGTTCTGGCAGTAAATATTTACAGTATTTATATATCCAGAAAGCCTTGCCTCAATACAGTGGTAATACGATACACTATGATACAATGCGATAGAACTTTATTTATCCCAAGAGGGAAATTGATCTGTCAACAGTCATAAAAAAACACAAAAACTCAAAATACATGAAACATTAAAGTAAAGTGACAAGTGGAAAGGATTGGGGATATGCAAAGATTGAGGAGGGGTAGGGGGGAGTCAGTCTCAGTCTCAGTCTACCCCACGCCAGAATGGGGAGGAGTTGTACAGTTTGATAGGCACTGGAAATAAGGATGTCCTGTGGCATTCTGTCCTGCATCTTGGTGGAAGAATGGAGCGAGCCTTCCTGATGAGGTAATTAATTTTATTGACGTCCGCGGCCTTTGTCGTGCTGTCCCACCACACGGCAGTGAAGAAGATGGCACTGGGTACCACCGATTGGTAGAACATCTGCAGTATCTTACTGCAGACATTGAAGGAGCAGAGCTTTCTCAAAAGGTACAGCCGACTCTGTCCCTTCTTGTACAGAGCCTCAGCATTCCTGGACCAGTCCAGTTTACTATCCAGGTACACTCCAAGGTATTAGTACTCCTGGTAAACTGCACATCCACACCATTAATGGAGGCAGGGGACAGGGGTGTTCCTCTCCTTGTAAAGTCCACCATTAACTCCTTAGTCATGTCAGTGTTGAGATGTAGAAGGCTGTTTGGGTGAAGGCCGTTTGGGTGTCTGGATTCCAAAGGAAGGTGTTTGAATCGTCAAAGGTGCCTGGTCAGTAAAGAAGTGCTCTCATTGTAAATATAGTTTTACAGAACCAGTTGTGTACCAAGAATCCTAGAAACATAGAAAATATGTGCAGGAGGAGGCCATTTGGCCCTTCGAGCGAGCACCACCATTCATTGTGATCATGACTGATCATCCACAATCAGGAACCCATGTCTGCCTTCTCCTCATATCCGTTGATTCCTAACCTGGGGTAAATTTACCCCCAGGGGGTACATTTTGCCTACCTAGGGGGTAAATTTGTTGATTCTGGATTTGTACATATTTTTTCTCATTGATTGACTGTGTTTGGTTTTGGTATACCGGTATCTGTGCATCATTAGTTGTTCATAAATAAGTGAAATAACATTGTTATGTACTATTAAAGTTGCCAGGGGTAAATGGGGTGAAAAAGGTTGGAATCCTCTGCCCTAGAGCTCTATCTAACTCTCTTTTAAATTCATCCAGTGAATTGGCCTCCACTGCCTTCTGTGGCAGAGAATTCCACAAATTCACATCTCTCCAGGTGAAAAAGTTTCTTCTCATCTCAGTTTTAAATGGCCTCCCCTTTATTGTTGGACTGTGGCCCCTGGTTCTGGACTCCCCCAACATTGGGAACATGTTTCCTGCATCTAGCTTGTCCAGTCCTTTTATAATTTTATATGTTTCTATAAGATCCCCTCTCATCGTTCTAAGTTCCAATGAATACGAGCCCAGTCTTTCCAATCTTTCCTCATATGACAGTCCCAACATCCCAGGAATTAACCTCGTGAACCTATGCTGCAGTGCCTCAATTGCAAGGATGTCCTTCCTCGAATTAGGAGACCAAAAATGCACACAATTATACAGATGTGGTGTCACTGGGGCCCTGTACAACTGCAGAAGGACTTCTTTACTCCTTTCCTCAAATCCTCTTGTTATGAAGGCCAACATGCTATTAGCTTTCTTCACTGCCTTCTGTACCTGAATATTTACTTTCAGTGACTGGTGTACAAGGACACCCAGGTCTCGTTGCACTTCCCTTTTTCCAAATCACCATTGAGCTAATAATCTTTTACATCAGTTAGACCAAGCGTAGGCTTGGTGATCGTTTCGCCGAAAACCTCCGCTCGGTCCGCATTAACCAACCTGATCTCCCTGTGGCTCAGCACTTCAACACCCCCTCCCATTCAGAATCCGACCTTTCTGTCCTGGGCCTCCTCCATGGCCAGAGTGAGCACCACCGGAAATTGGAGGAGCAGCACCTCATATTCCGCTTGGGCAGTTTGCACCCTAGCGGCATAAACATTAACTTCTCCAATTTCCGGTAGCCCTTGGTGTCTCCTCCTCTTCTCAGTTCTCCTTCAGCCCTCTGGCTCCTCTTCTCCCTTTCTCCTTTCCACTCCTTCCCCACCCTACATCTGTCTGAAGAAGAGTTTCAGCCCAAAACGTTGCCCATTTCCTTCGGTCCATAGATGCTGCGGCACCCGCTGAGTTTCTCCAGCACTTTTGTCTACCTATAATAATCTGCCTCCTTGTTCTTGCCATCAAAGTGGATAATCTCACATTTATCTACATTATACTGCATCTGCCATGCATCTGCCTACTCACTCAATCTGTCCAAGTTACCCTGCAACTCCCGAGCATCCTTTTCTTAGTTCACACTGCCGCCCAGCTTTGTGTCATCTGTAAATTTGCTAATGTTACTATTAATTCCATCATCTAAATCAATAATATATTTTATAAATAGTTGCGGCCCCAGCACCGAGCCTTGCGGCACTCCACTCAACACTGCCTGCCATTCTGACAGGGACCCGTTTATTCCTACTCTTCGTCAATCAACCCTTGAGTTTTGGTCCAGCATTAACCCTTGACTCCCTTGTACTTTTAAAGTCTATCAATCTCCAAATTCAATAATTAAGTAAGCGCTGCCAGGGTGATGTTGGTTTTCTGATGACATTGGATGCCTTTTTGAACCAGCATCTTCTATAGATCCCCTTGATGGTGGGGAGGTCAGTACCTGTGATGGACTGGACAGTTTCTACCTCTCTCTGTAGTCACCTTCAATCCTAGGTGTTTGAGTTGCCAAGCCAGGCTGTGATGCAACCAGTCAGCGTGCACATCTGGAAATTTTATTAGAAGCAAGTACATAATAAAAAAAAATCATGTATATCCGTCATACATTGCTAATATTATCCATTATTTAATGACTCTGCTTCTATATATATATATTTTTTAATTATAGATAGAAAATAATAATGAAAGAGAAAAAAAAGCATGATAAAGAAGAATTGAAAAATGTACTAATAATACAACAATGGAGATAGGTTCAAAAATTATTAAGTATAACTTTTCATCTAATCCAGAGTTCGAGCTTCAGTCAGTTTTCCGTGCCGAACCTTCAAATAGTCCATAAATGGAGACCATATTCTGACAAAGAGTTCTTGTTTGTCCATTAAGACAAGTCTAGTTCTTTCCAAATGTAAGGTCTCCGACATTTCCATAATCCACATTTTAATTGTGGGGGTTATAGGGCCTTTCCAAAATTTATATATATTTATTTTTCCAGTTATTATACTATAGTCGAGAATGTTTCTTTGGCTTGTAGTAAGTGTTAGACTTTGTTCTGATATTCCTAATATTATTAGAGTCGGGATCCAATTGGGTGTTGACAACTTCCGAAATGATCTTACAAATTTCCATCCAAAAGTTTTTAATTGTTATACAATTTACAAATGTGTGAGTTAAGTTAGCCTCTAAATGCTGACATTTTTCGCAAATAGGAGATATATGTAGGAAGATTCTATTTAATTTCATTTTTGAGTAATGTAACCTATGTAATACTTTAAATTGTATTCAAGAATGTCTGGCATTTAACGAGCATTGATGTATATGTTGTAAACTTTCGTCCCAAATATCTTTCATTATTGGTTGGCTTAGTTCATTTTCCCATGTTTGCCTATATATTTCCGTCGATGATGCCTCACTATCTAATAGGATATTATAGATATATTATTTTTTCTGTATTAGGATGTTTATTCAAACATTCATCGTGTTTCTGAATCTCTAGTTCTGTAGTCCTGTGTATTTGATTTAACATAATCTCTAAATTGTAAATATCTGAAATAAGTGGAGTCTGTAAGTTTGTTGTAACTCCTGAAATGAAAGAGATTTCTTATAGAGATGACACATCTTTTTAATTTCGTGATTTTTCCATTGTAAAAAACCTTTACCCAACATTGAAGGTTTAAATGCAGGGTTGTTTACAATGGGAAGAAAGAGTGATAGATTATCCAATTTTAATGTATTTTTTAATTGTTTCCAAATTCGTGTACCAATGTATATTATAGGGTTTTCACTATAGGTTTTTTTGTTCAATTTAGTGGTAGCAAACAGAATAGAGCCAATTTCAAAGGGTAAGCAGTCTTCCTTTTCCATCTTTACCCAGTCTGGTTGCTGGTCCATTTCTTGCAACCAAAAGTTCATATTTTTAATGTTAACTGCCCAGAAATAAAACATGAAGTTCGGTAAAGCTAAACCTCCATTTGTCTTTGATTTACATAAATGTTTTTTTGTTTATTCTGTGATTCTTATAATCCCGGATAAAATTAGTGACAATGGATTCCACCTTTTAAAAACACATTTTTGGAAGACATATCGGGATTGATTGAAAGAGGCACAATAATTGCGGAAGAAAAATCATTTTCATGGTATTAATTCTACCTAACATTGAGATAGGGAGTGTTTTCCAATATTGAATATTCTTATGCAATTTATTCAGTAAAGGGGAAAAGTTTAATTTAAATAAAGAAGTATATGTCTTAGTTACATAAATTGTTAGATATTTAAAATTGCCATTAACTATTTTAAAGAGGGATTGTTGTAATATATGTAGATTGATTTCCATCATTGGCATGATTTCACTTTTATTCCAATTAATTCTGTATCCCGAGAACAAACCAAATTGAGTTATTAAATTTAATAGATTTGGAATACTAATTTCAGGTTTTGAAATGTAGATTAATACATCATCTGCATATAAAGAGATTTTATTCTCGGTGTCTTTAGTATTATACCCGTGTATTTCTGGATGGACCCTAACACTTTCTGCTGGTGGCTCAATTGCGAGTGGAAATAATAACGGGTATAATGGGCATCATTGTCTACAACCACTAGATAAGTTAAATTTAGTTGATAACATTTGGTTTGTTAATATTCTAGCTGTTGGGTTAGTATATAGAAGTTTTACCCATGTACTAAACTTCTCGCCCAATTGAAATTTTTCCATCACCGAAAATAAATAGGGCCACCCCACCTGATTAAATGCTTTCTCAGCATCTAATGAAATAATTGCTAAGTCTGCCTTAGTAATTCTCTTTAAGTATATAATATTGAATAATCGTCTCAGGTTATAAGATGAGTAACGTTTTGGGTTAATCCTGTTTGGTCACGGTGTATTAATTTATTTATCACTGTACTTGATCTTTGTGCTAGGATTTTAGTTAATATTTTCTGATCAGTTTTTAAGAGAGCTATAGCTTCAGGGTCTTCAGGGTCCTTATCTTTTTTGGTATGTGTTATTAGAGATAGCGTTTCTGGTAATTTCTGTTGAGTATAAATGTATTCATACAGCGTCTGTAAACATGGGGAGATTAGATCATTAATTTATAAATAAAATTCAGAGCTTATACCATCAGGGCCAGGGGCCTTGCTGTTTTTTACAGATCTAATAGACTCTTCAATTTCTTTTACTGTTATTTCAGCACCTAGTAATTCTCTCTTTTTCAAATCTAAACCTTTAAGGTTACATTTTTGTAAGAATGTTTCCATTCCTGTTGAGTGTTCTGTCGTTTTGGCTGAGTAAAGATTTTGATAATATTGCAGACGTCTCTCATTGATATCCTTGGGCTGTGTTAGTAGTTCTCCTATATCTGATCTAATTTTGTGAATTGTTTGTTCCCCATCCAGCTTTCGAAGTTGGCATGCGAATAGTTTTTGTGGTTTGTCACCGAATTCAAACTGCAATTGTTTAGTATGCTGATAAATTTTTGTAACTTGGTCTGAGTATATTTTATTTAATTTATATTTCAATACTGCAATTTTGTTGTGTTTTATCATAGTTGGCGCAGCCGCATTTTCTATGTCTAATTGCCATATTTCCATTTCCAGTATCTGTTGCTTCACCTGGCTCTCTTTATTATGAAATGCTTGGGAGGAGATCAATGCTCCTCGAGCAAATGCTTTAAATGTTTCCCAGAGAAGGGAGGCAGACATTCCAGGGCGATCATTGGTCTCAAAAAACATATTAGTAATGAATTTTATAAACGATTCTACGAGATAATTTCACCATGCTTACAAATTTTATATATACATGCTTTTAAAGAAAATATACTACCACAATTATTTAATGCAAACTACATGCCTTTATTAACTAAATTGAATGTGTTGATTAAATTCTGGAAGACATTGCCGATGTCTTTAATAGCCAGAATAAATGCTATCAAAATGATATTTTTACCACAAATACTGTACCTATTTCAATCAATACCAATATACTTACCAAAAAATGTATTAAAAAAATTAGACTCTGATATTACAAATTTCATATGGGACTATAGATCACATAGAATCCAAAGAAAATATCTGCGTAAACCTAAAGAATTTGGGGGACTGACACTCCCCAACTTGCTATACTACTATTGGGCAGTGAATATTAAAAATATAATTTACTGGTAGGACAGTTCTGCCCAACAAGTAGACTGGATAAGAATGGAGGAAGAGGATTGTTTCCCCTATAATATAGGAGCAATTGTTCTCTCTCCGATAAAACTGAACAACATAATATATAAGAACCTAATTATTCACAGTATAATATAAATTTGGAAACAAATAAAATAAAATTTAAAATTAAGAAATCTATCACTTCTGTCCCCAATAGTCAACAATCCCTCATTCAAACCATCTATTATTGATAAAATGTTTATCCATCGGGAAAGAATAGGAATTAAAATGATTGGAGACGTATGAAATGGGAAAACCTCTATAAATCCAACAACTACAACTAAAGTCTGATCTAAACAGCAATCAATATTTCAAATACCTTCAAATTCGAGCTTATTTGAAAAAACATATATCTAACTATATCAAATAGGATATCAAACTCCAACCTCAGATTTAATAGATGAAGGAATGAACAGAAAGGCAGAATCAAGCAATTTAATACCATATTTATGTAATATAATTTTAAATATAGAAACACCAATGACAGAGGCAATCAGAAGGGACTGGGAACGAGAATTATTGATAAAAATTCCAAAAGGCAGATGGGAAAAATACCTATTATATGTACATAAATTTTTGATTAATGTAAGGCATAACTTAATTCAATTTTAAATTATACATAGACTATATTACTCAAAAACTACACTGAATAAAATGTCCCCCATTTGTGACAAATGTCTATCTCAAAATGCCACTATAACACATTCCTTTGTCTCCTGCACAAAACTTCATAAATTTTAGAATGACATTTTTGGAACTTTTCAAAACTGTTTAACATAAAATTGAACCCCAATACAGAACTAATTATCTTCGGATCAATGGAAGATGCACGTAAGCTAACTATGTTTCAAAAATCTCTCTTTAATTATGGTTTAATAACAGTAAAAAAACTCATACTTAAATTTTGGAAAAACTCATCCACGCCAACGATTGTTGATGTGGATTTCAAATATGTCGGAAACGGTACACCTTGAAGAAATTAGATTCCTTCTTTTAGGCAAAGCAGACCAATTCTTAAAGATTTGGTCTCCTTTTATCGACTTCTTGCATACATATGGTGCAACATAACCTTAGAAATTAAATGGTTCAGAACCAGGTGACAGGTGGGTAAAGATATTAAATAGGTATATCTCTCTTAATTTCCTTTCCTTTTTTTTCTCTTTTTCTATTTCTCTAGCTTATTTTTTCTTCTCTCTGTTTCTCTAGTTATTCATTTCTACTCTCTTGTCTATTTATCTCTTTTTTTTCGGGCTTTTCTTATTGTATCACAAACTAGCACCATTACGATTTCTTATGACACTCTCTATTTTCTTCTTTCTATTATTGCTTTTCATACTGGCTGTTTTATTATTAAATTCAGAATAAGAAGTTTTACAAGATTTGTAATATGTCTGTATAACCATATAACCATATAATAATTACAGCACGGAAACAGGCCTTCTCGGCCCTTCCAGTCCATGCCGACCATTTATTTTCCTCTAGTCCCATCTACCTGCACTCAGACCATACACCTCCATTGCCTTCCCGTCCATATACCTATCCACTTTACTTTTAAATGTTAAAATCGATCCTGCCTCCACCACTTCTGCAGGAAGATCATTCCACACAGCCACCACTCTCTGAGTAAAGAAGTTCACCCTCATGTCACCCCTAAACTTCTGTCCCTTAATTCTCATGTCATGCCCTCTTGTTTGAATCTTTCCTACCCTCAATGGGAAAAGCTTATCCACGTCAACTCTGTCTATCCCTTTCATCATTTTAAAGACCTCAATCAAGTCCCCCCTTAACCTTCTGTGCTCCAAAGAATAAAGACCTAACTTGTTCAACCTTTCTCTGTAACTTAGTTGCTGGAACCCAGGCAACATTCTAGTAAATCTCCTCTGTACTCTCTCTATTTTGTTGACATCCTTCCTATAATTAGGCGACCAAAATTGTACACCATACTCCAGAATTGGTCTTACCAATGCCTTGTACAATTTTAACATTACTTCCCTACTCCTATATTCAATGCTCTGATTTATAAAGGCCAGCACACCAAAAGCTTTCTTTACCACCCTATCTACATACGATTCCACCTTCAGGGAACTATGCACAGTTATTCCTAGATCCCTCTGTTCCACAGCATTCCCCAATTTCCTACCATTTACCATGTACGTCCTATTTTGATTTGTCCTGCTGAGATGTAGCACCTCACACTTATCAGCATTAAACTCCATCTGCAATCTTTCAGCCCACTCTTCCAAATGGCCCAATTCTCTCTGTAGACTTTGAAAATCTACTTCCACAGCACCCCGTATCTTAGTATCATCTGCATACTTACTTATCCAATTTTCCACCCCATCATCTAGATCATTGATGTACATGACAAACAACAGTTGACCCAACACCGATCCCTGAGGCACCCCACTGGTCACCAGCTTCCAACCTGACAAACAGCCATCCACCATTACTCTCTGGCATCTCCCATTCAGCCACTGTTGAATCCATCTTGCTACTCCGATATGCACCAGGTGCTTATGTACTACATTACTGTATTTACTTCTAACAAAAATAAATAAAGAAACAAAAGCAAAAAAAAAACATATTAATCTGTTCAATAAGAAATTCCTGACATACTTTTTCATTTATAATTTGTGGATTGTGTCTGTTTCTCAGTCCTACCATTTAGTTTAATCATAAATGCTAAGCGTGCATGGTCCGAGATTATGATGTTATGATACTTCAAGTTGTAGTTAATGGGATGAGCTTGGAGTCAACTAAAAATTAGTCTATTCTTGAATAAGTTTTATGTACTGATGAGTAAAATGAGTATTCTCGGCCAGTTGGGTTTTCGATTCTCCAGACGTCCTTAATATTAGTTCTATCAATGTATGCATTTTAAAATTCACTTGACTGAGATTTTACTTTACGTTGTCTTGATGATCTGTCTAAATAGGGGTCTAGCGTACAATTTAAGTCTCCTCCAATTATTAAATTGTGTTGTGTAAATTCCAGAATTATATTGAATAATTTCTTGAAAATCAAAATTTTTGTCCATAAACATTAAGAAGTATCACTTTGTTTGCATAAAAATAGGTGAGTCTTTGCATAACTCGCCCATTAATACAATATATCTACCATCAAAATCCGTTATAGATAAGGGTGCATGGTCTGAGATTATGAAGTTATGATATTTCGAGTTGTAGGTAAATGGGATGAACTTGGAGTCTACTAAAAAATAGTCTATTCTTGAATAGGTTTTATGTACCGATGAGTAAAATGAGTATTCTCGTCCGGTTGGGTTTTCGATTCTCCAGACGTCTTTAATATTAGTTGTATCAATATATGCATTTTGACATTCTCTTGACTGAGATTTTACTTTACGTTTTCTTGATGATCTGTCTAAATAGGGGCCTAGTGTACAATTTAAGTCTCCTCCAATTATTAAATTGTGTTCTGTAAGTTCCAGAATTATATTGAATAATTTCTTGAAAATCAAAATTTTTGTCCATAAACATTAAGAAGAATCACTTTTTTTGCATAAAAATAGGCGAGTTTTTGCATAACTCGCCTATTAATAAAATATATCTACCACCAATGTCTGTTATAGTTAATGTATGTTTAAAAAGTATCCCTTTACGGATTAATATTGCAACTCCTCTCGATTTATGTGAAAATGAGGAATGATACATTTTAGCAATCCATTTTGATTTCAATCTATGCTGTGCTTCCTTTTTAAGGTGAATTTCCTGAAGGAATATTATATCTGTTTTAAGTGATTTTAAATGTGCTAATACATTACCTCTCTTGATTGGTTCATTAATTCCCTTAACATTCCTTCACTCCCAATCTTCATATTCACATCATGCATCGTATGTTTAGGGTGGTCTATAAGAGAGCAGATGCCTCAGCACAACAAAACTGACAATACACCCGAACATCAGATAGATGAATTATAAATCTCGCAGATCTTTCTCCCGTACACATCTCCTTTGGTAAAACTTATAATTCCATTCAAACTTAAAATTATAATAAGATGTTAAGTAAAAAAGATGATGGGGTAGGTGGTTAGTAAAGTGCAAAAAAAAGGAAAAAACTACATCTATAATTAGTGCAGTTAGTGATAGCCACACTAAAATGGCTAGCCATCTGCAGACTTCCATAGCCTTTGGAAAAAAAAAGGTGACATCAGGTAATTAATGAGCAATGTTCAGTCATTGGTCATATTTTCGAATTTCTGGTCAAAATCAATTGCTTCATTATGGTTAGTGAAGAGACATTCCTTCTTTTTGTTGCGAGGTACATCAGGCCATATCTCAGACCTGGTATGTTCTTGAGTATTCTTCTTCTCTCTGTAAACAGCGCTCTCTTCTGGGAGACCTCCACACGATAGTCTCTAAAAATGCTGATCTTAACTCCTTCAAATATGAGATCTCTGGTACGAACAATTTTCTTCATCATGTCATCCAATACATGGCTGTATTGCACCTTCACTATCAGTTGTCTTGGTGGGGCATCCACCCATAGGCGGCATCTCAGTGCTCTATGTGCTCGACCTAGTAAAGGTTTTTGATCCAGATTTAAGACTTTTTGCAACAAGTCTGCAGCAAATTTGTGGGGGTCTCTGTTCCCCTCTCTTCCTTCTTGGACGCTGACAACTCTTAAATTCTGACGTCCCTGATGTCCTTCCAAGTCAATCCATTTTTCAGTTATTTCATTCAATAAGTCTGATAAGCGTTGATTCTCTTTGAGAATCTGTTTTGTAGTTTCAGCACTTGTCGCCGCAATTTCCTCTAAATGAGTTATTGCTATATTTTGTTGGTCTAATGTCATATTGATGGAATCCGACCTATCATTAAAGCTGGATTCCATTAAATTGATTTTAACATTTACCTCTTCAGTCTGTTGAGCAAGATTTTCTTCTGTTTATTTCTTCCATGCATCGAATAGTTCATGAACAGTGGCAGTGATTTCTTCTTTAATTTATTCTTTAAAAGATTGAAGTTCTTCTTTAGAGTTCAGTTTTTCATTGACATTTTTGAGTTGCTCCTTTATATTTACAATTTCTTGAGATAGAAAATTCCGAAGTTCTTCTATCTCTGTTTTTTTGGTCTTTGGTTTCCTTGACACATCTTCTTGGAACGACGTTGTACCTGATCCCGAGGCTTCAGCAGGGCCTACTTCTTCCGCCGGGCCTACTGCTTCCTCCGGTTGCCTGAGCTTCACGGCCCGTTTCGTCTCAGGGGGCATATATTGGGTAGACATACCGCCGAGGTCGCACGCCTGATGACATCACTCACTCGTTGCAGGCAGCCGGTGGAATAACAGCAGGTAAGTCCTGTTCTTTTTCCCCGTTTTCAGTGATTTTTGTGTGGAGCTAGCTGGTGCTAGTCTCTAGCCCTCCATAGTGCCACCGGAAGTCCAGCGCCACCAGAAGTCCATCAATCTTTAATATCTATGGATAATTATTATAGATTGTAAATAATTAAGCACACAGCACTAAACCCTGTGCATTTCAGTGGTTATTATTTGCCAATATGGATTTGTTCTATTTATCCCGGGTGTTTTTCTTATGTTGGCTACTCCCCTATCAATTCCAAAAAGATTCTCTATTCACAAACACTCTTATCTTGCACAGTGATTTTGGACATTGCACCTTACGGGATGTCTATTTGCTTCATCTATGAGAATAAATTGGATAACAGTTAGAAAAGGCATAGACATGGTCAGACCACAAACTTGTCATGTACATGTTAATTCCAAAGGAAAAATGATCAGAATTTCAGTGAAGAAACACAGAAGAAATATTAAAATATTAATATTTTGTAAATTGAAATGCATTTTGTATTGAAATTGCTGAGTGTGTATGTTACAGAAAATCAATTGTATATTTAATAAATTAATTTGAACTTTTTTATTTCAGGTCATTTTGTACTTTGAGCAAAATCAAAAACAAAATCATCATACCTGTCAAATTACTGATGCCCTTCCACTAATAAGAAAAAATAAAACCTTTGCTCCCAGTTCTAACCACCATTTTAAATTTTACTTCAGAGTCACGTGAGTGACTTCGTGTAGACCCCGCCAGCATGCATGCGCGACATATCGTTGCTCCCATTGCAATCGACAAGCTGGGAGGAGTGCAGCTCCTCTGCCAGCAGCTTTAAAAAAGGACCATCAGGTAAGTTTTACTAACCTTGAGTTGGTTGGTGCTCTGTATTTGTTAAAATCTTTTACAGAGGCTTCGAGATGGACAAAACTCGAAAGAGGGCTGCTTCCAAGCGTGCCTGCAGACTGGTGGTAAAGCTGTACGAAAGTTGAGGATCCCCGTTTTTATGGCAGGCACTGACTTTCCGCCGCATCAGTCCGGAAGACCACAGACTGGTGACAGGCCTGCGCGGATGTCGTGTAGCCACGCTGGAGTGGCAGGCACCGACTCCCCATCGCCACAGTCCGGAAGACCGCGGACTGGCGGTAGATCTAATAGGAAGTCGCATAGCCCCGCTTGAGCGGCAGGCACCAACTTTCTACCACAACAGTCCGGGAGACTCCACCCCAACGGGATGCGGACTGGCAGTCATAGCCCCATTGACTCAGCTTAGTCTGGGGACCACCATCTGCCGTTCACAGACAGCAACGGTGATTGCACTAACAGCATGGAGCGGATGATGGAGCAGCTGCTCCAGAGGGACCTATTACAGCAGGAGCATGGGTTCCGTGGATCACACAGGTCCACGACAGCTCCTTTTCCAGGACTGTCCAACATCTCCCTCCTCAGAGGGGAGTGCCAGAAGTCAGGGGTTGGCTGACTTTGAGGAGGGGTTGACCGAAGATCCAAAGTTGCATGGAATGCAGGAAGAGGAATTTCTGGGGATGGTGTCCAAATTTGCACAGCCGACCCAGAAAGGACAACCACTTCAGCCATGGCTAGCGGCAAGCATCAATTACCTGACTACTCACCAACTACATGAACAGGTAATATCCGAGACCACAGCCAAGTACCTGGCCCCGGAGAATTGCATGTCGCTGAATGTGCCCACCATCAACACTCCCATATGGGGGAGCATAAGCCCTAGTATAAGGGCACAAGAATCGAAAATTCTGAAAATTCTGAAACTGCTGATTTCAGGGATTACTGCATTTGCCAGGTCCATTGATGGTGCGGACATGACGGAAGAGCAGCAGGATGCGTTAGCCCTGTTCTGCAATACTCAATATGAGAATCATTGTTTCTGGAAGAGCTCAATCCGTCCTACATTCAACCCCAAATTTGCGGAGTTTGTAAAGCCAGCACTATTCCGTCACCGAACTTGCTGTTTGGGGATGACCTGCCTAAACAGGTCAAGGACCTTATGAGGAAGCCAAAGTGGTTGACAATGATAAAACCACCTTCCTCTAGCAGGCTACCAGTGTATCGACGGCAGCATCCCTACGCAACACCCAACAGGCCCCAGGTTCACCCCGACAGGGTGACGGGTGCAAACCCAAAGGTCGGGCCTTATCCACAGAGGCCTTTTTTTGGCCAAGGCCCAGAGCGACCCACATGGAAAATGCGTACATCCCATACCACAGTGCCACCACATCCCAAGAACCAAGGACGGAAGACCAAGCCCCACCGGTAACCATGGAGGTAAGTGGGTCTGGTTCCTTTGGGAATTCTGCAGGCATAACCTCACAAGTGGTAGGTAGGTTATGCCTGTTTGGGGATGCATGGAGTTCCATAACTTGTGACCTCTTTATATTGCATAGTATTCAGGGTTATGAAATTGAATTAATTAACAAACTCCTCCCTCCAGCTCAACATGTACCTAGCCGAAAATTTGTACTTTCTCAAAAAGAGAAAGTGGAAGCATATGCAGAACTATTTAGATTATATGCCAAGGGAGCAATAGAGAAAACCAAACATGAACCTCTTGAGTTTGTATCTAACATCTTTACCAAAACCCCAAAAGATGGTGGATGTCATATTATTATTGATTTATCTCAACGGAATACCTTTGTGCAATATACCTACTTCAAGATGGAAATATTTGAAACTGCCAAACAACTGATTTCCAGAGGGTACTTCATGGCCTGCATCGATCTAAAAGATGCATTGTATTCAGTACCTATACATAAAGATCACTGCAGATATTTGTAATTTGTCTGGATGGGGCAGTTGTGGCAGTATAGAGCGCTGCCTAATGGACTAACAGCCTCCAGGTTATTTACCAAAATATTGAAACCAGCATTGGCGTCTCTACGAAGACAAAGCCACATAGTCATGGCCTATCTTGATGCCATCCTGATTGTGGGTAAAACCTTGGAATTGGCTAAATTAGCTGTGACAGCCACCAAGTCACTATTCCAAAAGCTGGGGTTCGTCATCCATCCAGACAAATCAAAGTTAACACCCTTTGTCATAATAGACTATCTGGGGTTCAAGATTAACATGAATCACATGACTATCACTTTACCAAATAATAAAACGGCAGATATAATAGAGGCAAGTAATAGCCTTGCTTGTGCCAGAAAAATGACTATTCGACATGCTGCTAAGGTAATTGGGAAACTTGTAGCTACGTTTCCAGCTGCACAATATGGACCATTGCATTATCAAAATTTGCAAAGAGCAAAAATCTCAGCACTAAAAATTCATGCTGGGCATCTTGACAGACCTATGCAGCTACCGGCCAAAGCAGAAATAAGTTATGATGGTGGATTAGCAGCATTCAACATTGTTTTAATCCCATCATAGTTACAAACCCTTCAGTCGTGTTGCAAACTGATGCCAGCGCCCACGGCTGGGGAGCTACCGACACCACCTCCAGTGGTGGCGGTAGATGGGATTTGCATGAATCTACATTGCTTCAATCATGAGTTATAAACTATTTGGAAATGCTGGGAGCGTTTCACAGACTAGGGCCTGCTGTACAAACATGCATCATATGCATGTCTGTCTACAAGTAGACAATACCACAGTGGTGGCATATTTAAACCATATGGGTGGTATCAAGTCGATATCTTGTGATGAATTGGCAAACACAATTCGTCACTGGTGCATTGAAAGAAACATTTGGATTTCAGCTACATACCTTCCGGGTAAGCTAAATACAGTGGCGGACACCAGGTCATGGATCTTCAATGAAAACACCGAGTGGATGTTGAACCTGCAAATATTTTCTGACATTATAGCTCAGTATGAAACACCAGATAGCGACCTTCTTGCGTCCGGACTGAACCATCAGATACCAACATATGTCTCTTGGGAACCAGACCCTGGGGCAGTAGCAATGGACGCTTTCTCGCTACATTGGGGGAACTTGTTCTTCTATCCATTTCCCCCTTTCTGCCTCATCAGTTGGGTATTGCGGAAAATTCAGTTAGATTCCACTTCAGGGATACTGATAATACCCGACTGGCCTACACAGCCATGGTTCCCGGTGGTCCTTGACATGGTGAAGAAACCGTGTTTGCCGGTTCCCAAATGCACAAACCTCCTGACACATCCCATAACAGGGGAGACATCCATGCCATGGTCATTTGAACTTGTTGGCTTGCAAGTTCTGCAGAGACCATTACTGGAGTTCGGCCTGTCGATCAGGACCATGGACATCATCACGGCGTCGTGCAGAGAGTCCACAAGGAAGCAATACCTTACCCATCTAAGGATATGGGAGGTGTTCTGGTCCAAGACTGATACCACCAACATCTCTGCAACCATCACAGATGTGCTGGAATTCCTCGTGGGCCTTCACTACGATGAGGGCCTCAGCTACATGCCATCAATAGTGTAAGGAGTGCATTATCATCCTACCTCAGACTTGGAGTGGGATCCCATCCATTGGTATCCATTGGTAATGAGGGGTATTTTTAATTCCAACCCTCCCAGGCCGCGATACACTCTGACCTGGGATATTGGGGTGGTGTTGTCCCTACTCAGGAGTTGGGCACCAGTCTCAAATCTCCCACTGGCTAAGCTCACCTACAAAGTGGTGATGCTGATGGCACTTATCACTGCTCAACGGGTCCAGACCCTTCACTAAATTGGACAGGATGGTCTCAACCCCCACCAAGGTAACCTTCTTTATCGATGAGTTACTAAAACACCATAGACCTGGAATAACCGGTCTTAAATTGGAATTCCTGGCATATCCTATTGATGAACGCCTTTGTATAGCTACCCACCTCTGACATTATATAGATATCACCAAGAATATCAGGGGATTGGAAGTAGGTCTTATTTTATTAGTTTCAAACGCCCTCACTACAGGGTAACTGTGAGACTATTTCTAGGTGGCTCAGGGTGGTGTTGGGTGCAGCAGGGGTAGATGTTAACATTTTAAAATCTCATTCTACCAGGGCTGCATCCACATCAGCGGCGAGGACCATGGAGGTTCCCATGTACCATGTCCTCGCAACAGTAGGTTGGGCCAATGAGGGCACATTTCAGCAGTTTTACAATAAACCTGTGGCCACGCCCACAACATTTGAAGACACTGTTTTTAGTTTTGTTCCCTATACATTCCCCAAAGTCAGGGATTTTTGTTTTTGTTTTTTAATAAATACATTATTAATTTTCAGCTCTGTTTCAAGTCTGAAATACGTTAACATACTTCCTCCATCAGTTATCTCGGCAGTGTCTGGGCATGGACGTGGTTCCAGGGCATGAAATCACAGAGCTTTGAAATCTTCACGAAGTCACTCACGTGACTCCGAAGTAAAATGGTAAGATTAAACGAGAACTTACCAGTTTGAAGTTTAATCCTTATTTTATGAGGAGTTACGATGAGGGATCTCGTGCCCTCCACTCCCAACCCTCTATCATAAGGTCAACTGGTATATTAGTTTCTCTTAATCTTACTATCTCCAGTCAATTCTACTATCTGTGATTTCACACTGCTGCTTTGAAGAATGTCACGCATGCATGCTGGCGGGGTCTTCACGAAATCCCTCATCGTAACTCCTCATAAAATAAGGATCAAACTTCAAACTGGTAAGTTCTCATTTAATCTTACTATTTTACCGCAATTATTCAGCAACAGAGAGCAGAGCTATTGTGTTACTTCAATGTAGTTTTAATGCCTTATTAGTCATGGAAGGATACTATGAAGCTTCTGATTACTTTTCAGCAAGGTGTTCTTAAATTTTATTTTGATTCATTCTTCGTAAAAGACCCGATACCTGCATAATTGTTTTCTTTTGGGAACCTAACTATCTTCCACATTGATGGTGCTGAATGTATTCCACATGCATGTGTATGAAGTTGAACAATTTTCCATTTCTTGCACCTAGGAAAGGGTTGAAGTGAGATCAGAATTCATCTCTTGTGACTAATTCAAATAATGTTCCATAAGTGATTGAGTTTAGTGCAGTTGAAGGATTTAAAATCCATAATTCTGTGATTCATGCCACACTATTATTGATCTGCTCAATTGACAGGTGAGCTAAGACTTTGGCTTCATTGCTTCCAAACACCTGGTGTGCCATTGTATTCCATGCATTATTTTTACTGTTCACTTTTCGAAGTGTTCTGATAATTGCGTTTGAATCCAAATGTGATCCACACATTAAACAATTGATTGGCAAATTGTCATACAATATGTTTAATTAGAGCACTTTTGTCTTCAACATTAATATTATTGTTATTATTATGTCTGTACGGAGTTTGTACGTTCTCCCTGTGACCATGTGGGTTCTCTTAGTGTGCACCCGTTTCCTCCCACATTCCAAAGATGTGCAATTGTGTAGGGGTGGCATAGTGGAGCAGCCTCCTTACAGTGCCAGAGACTTGGGTTCAATCTGACTATGGGTACTATGTGAATGGAGTTTGTATGTTCTCACTGTGACCGCGTCGGTTTTCTGCAGGTTGTTCCAGTTTTTTCCCACATTCCATAGGTGTGCAGGTTTGTAGGTTAAAATGGCTTCTGCAAATTGTCCCTTGTGTCTAAGATAGAAATAGTGTACAGGTGATTGTTGGTCGGCACGGATTCAGTGGGCCATAGGGCCTGTTTCCACACTCTATCTCTAAACCAAATAATTAATATGAAAACAGCAGTAAATATTCAGAGTTGCTTAGCAGCAAAAAAATTAAATTCCTTAACTAGTGATCGGTATTCCTAACCCATATTCAGCTGATATCCAAACTCTGCTTCACAATATTGCTGGTGCTGGATAGATGAATGAAAATTGTGCAGAAAAATGCTCCGATGGGAAAACAGAGCAGAGTTCCACACTCACAGAATTCAAAATGCAAGAAATAATTGAAGCAATTCAAAGCACGACTTCAGGTTTGAAAGGTCACGTGGCAGCCTACCAACAAATTGTTAACGTTTCACTGTGGCTCGGCTTAAACCTTAAAAATCATTTGCAGTCTTGTATTCTTCCTTCCAAACATGGCTTGAAGATGACTTTTTTTGCTGCCATTAAAAATAACAGCTTCATAAATCTGCAGTTGAATAGATTTGGTTTGATCATACCTGTGAGTAGAGTCGCAAAAGAGCTGTTAGGAGTCTACAGACTGCTGTAAACAATACTCATAGGTTTACAAAGGGTCATGTTGTAAAGAGTAGTTTATGTAAGCACCACATGTTAGCACAAAGTGTCATAGAAACTGCTGGGTTATAAAAGGGAAGACATGCACCAGCAGCTTATTACTGGAGGAGTCATCAAATGCTAAGAATATAGGTTGTAAAATGTGATTACGACACTGAGTTATATAGTCAGGTATTTCATTCATGTTATTTATTTAAATGTAGTAAGCAGTTAGAGTTAAATGAAACTTTGGCATATTTTGAAATCATAAAATATTTGTTTTAGTTTGTTAGTCGTGTGTGTGATATAACCTTAAGTAACTAGAGAAGGGGAGAAACAAAAAAACACTGAAAATAAACGTGAAGAAATCTAAAAGGAAAAGGTTTCAGTGAAGTGTCATTGAGTCTTATGCAGCATGGAATTAGGACCTAGTTAGCCATGCCAACCATGTTGGCATTATAGACATTTGCTTAAATTTGGTCCATATATTATAGAACGTCGTAATAGACTTCAGTTCTCTAGCTTCTCCTGGCAACTTGTTCCAGATACAGCTCTGAGTAAAAGTTGCCCCCGAGATCCCTCTTAAATATCTCCTTCCTCACCTTAAGTCTATGCCCTATAGTATTAGAATCCTTATTCCAGGGAGGGGGAGAGGTTGTTAGAGGTTACCTAAAATTGGAGAATTCAATGCTCACACTGTTGGATTGTTGGGTTGTTTGCTACCCACATGCAATGTGAGGTACTGTTCCTCCAGTTTGTGTGTGGCCTGGAAAAGGTCCAGAATAGAAAGGCCAGTATGTGAATGGAAGGGTATTACCTGCCACATTTTAATATAGGTTCATAAGTTCTAGGAGCAGAATTGGGCTATTCGGCACATCAAATCTCCTCTGCCATTCAATCATGGCTGCTCTATCTTCCCCTCTTAACCCCATTCTCTTTTCTTCTTCACATAGCTCCTGACACCTGTAATAATCAAGAATCTAACTATACCTTAAAAATATCCATTGACTTGGCCTCTGCAGCCTTCTTTGACAGTGAATTCCACAGTTTCACCACCTTTCGACAAAATAAATTCCGCTTCATCTCCTTCCTAAAGGACCATCCTTTTATTCTGAGGATATGACCTGGACTCTCCCACTAGTGGAAACAAACTCTTCACTTCTACTCTATCCAGGCCTTTGTTCTGCCCCTCCTTTTTCTCCAGCCCCCCCCCCCCCCCCCCTCCCACACACACACACTCCATAATCAGACTGAAAAAGGGTCCTAGACCTGAAATGTGACTGATCCATGTTCTCCAGGGATGCTGACTGCCCCACTGTTACTCCAGCACTTTTTGGTGTATATATTCTCCCACCTTAATTACATCCTTCCTACAGCTGGGTGACCAGAACTGCACATAGTACTCCAAGTGTGGTCTCACAAATCACTTTCACAGCTGTTCATGATGTTCTAACTTTTGCATTCAATATTCTTCCCAAAGTACGAAAGCAAGGCAAATGTCTTCTTCATCACCCTGTCCACCTGTCTCGCCATTTTCAGGGATCCATGCACATGCTCCTAGGTCTATAATATAATGTGGTATAATAATGATAAATGTGAGGTTTTCCACTTTGACGGCAAAAACAAGGGGGCAGATTATTATCTCAATGGGGTTAGGTTAGGTAAGGGGGAGGTGCAGTGAGACCTGGGCGACTTTGTACACCGGTCACTGAAATTTGGCTTACAGGTACAGCAAGCAGTAAAGAAAGCTAATGGAATGTTGGCCTTCATAACAAGAGGATTGCAGTAGAGGAGTAAAGAGGTTCTTCTGCAGTTGTATAGGGCTCTGATGAGACCACATCTGGAGTATTGTGTACAGTTTTGGTCTCCTAATTTGAGGAAGGAAATCCTTGTGATTGAGGCAGTGCAGCGTAGGTTCACGAGCTTGATCGCTGGGATGGTGGGACTGTCATATGAGGAAAGATTGAAAAGACTAGGCTTGTACTCACTGGAATTTAGAAGGATGAGGGGCATCTTATAGAAACATATAAAATTATAAAAGGACTGGACAAGCTAGGAGCAGGACAAATGACAAGCTAGGTGCAGGAGTCCAGAACCAGGGTCCGCAGTCTAAGTTTAAAGGGGAAGGCATTTAAGACTGAGGTGAGAGAAAACGTTTTCACCCAGAGAGCTGTGAATTTATGGAATTCCCTGCCACAGAGGGCAGAAGAGGCCAAGTCACTGGATGGATTTAAGAGAGAGTTAGATAGAGCTCTGGGGGTTGTGGAGTCAAGGGATATGGGGAGAAGGCAGGCACGGGTTATTGATAGGGGCGATCAGCCGTGATCACAATGAATTGCGGTGCTGGCTCAAATGGCCGAATGGCCTCCTCCTGCACCTATTTTCTATGTTTCTATGTTTCTATCTATTCCTCAAGACTCTCCAGGGTTCTATCTTCTACTGTGTATGCCCTTCCCTGAAGATATCAATGGGAATAAAATAAACTGAAAGCATCAGGTAGAAGACAGAAATGTATGACAATGAATGCCAAAAGGTAAGTTGAAGAAGCTGTACCCACAGTTTATCGTGGAGGAATGTATAATGGAGATAGAGTGATAATGGAGGTAGAGCAAAACTAAAAATTTGAAATTTGAACTATAAATAGAAAATATTGGAAATGTATAGTTGATTAAAGTGCTACTTCTGAAGTATAAAATCAGTAGCTAGCTTTACAACTTTGTAATCTTTGATCAGAGCTAAATACACAAACAGCAGCAAAGTTTAATGCATTTCGTTGTCTCTGTACTGTACACTGACAATGACAATTAAAATTGAATCTGAATCTGAATCTGAATCAAAGGAGAGGATAATTGAAGGGATTTTCAGAAATAAAAAGGCTTGACAAAAGAGATTGTACTATCAAAGATAAGAAATTGCATTGCTACAGAAGGTTCATCAAATTATACTCACGGAATATATTATGATGATTTTGGCAGCAGTCAACCTTATCATTATGTAATGCGAAATGTGTAGTAATGAACTACAGATGCTGGTTTACACCAGAGATAGATACAAAATGTTGGAGTAACTCAGTGGGACAGGATGCATCTCTAGATAGAAAGAATGGGTAATATACATCAACGTCACTCATTCCTTCTATCCAGAGATGCTGCCTGTCCCGCTGAGTTACTCCAGCATTCCGCGCCTCTCTTCATTATATAGCACACTCTCTGACAAGATTAGCCCTGCATACAAGACAAATACTTAACGCTGTCGGAGAAGGGGGGGGGGGTGATCCAAATCCAATTGAGCAGGTGGTCTTGTCTGTTGTAGTCTACTTGGCAGACATTGAGGCTCATCCTAAATGCGAAATCCCAACTTTTGGTGAGCTTGTCATAGAAACATAGATAATAGTAGGAGTAGGCCATTCGGCCCTTTGATCCAGCACCGTCATTCAATATAATCATGGCTGATCGTCCAAAATCAGTACGCCATTTATGCTCTTCCCCCATATCCCTTGATTCCTTTAGCCCCAAGAACTATATCTAACTCTCTCTTGAAAACATCCAGTGATTTGGCCTCCACTATCTTCTGTGGCAGAGAATTCCACAGATTCACAACTCTCTGGGTGAAGAAAGTTTTCCTCCTCTCAGTCCTAAATGGCCCACCCCTTATTCTTAAAATATACCCCCCGGTTCTGGACTCCCCCAATATCGGGACCATTTTTCCTGCATCCAATCCTTTAGGAATTTTATATGTTTCTATAAAGACCCTCTCATCCTTCTAAATTCCAGTGAATACGAGCCCAGTCGACCCATTCTTTAATCATATAGTATGTCAGTCCCGCCATCCCGGGAATTAACCTGGTAAATCTAAGCTGCACTTCCTCAATAGCAAGAATTGATATTCTTGATATTCTGAAAGTCTCCCCTTTATATTTGTTTGCCAGACTTTTTTTCCTTGGCTTGTGGCCAATTATTGATTACAGTCTGCGTGACGGAGCACAATCACCTTATACGGTACCTTGTTTTTTTTTTACCTAAACAGTCTTGCTATACCGCTTCTCCTTTGCTTCTAATTTCTCACATTCACCTTAAGCAGCATGAACAGACATTGTGACTGTTTACAGAGACCCCATGCACATTTTGCAAATAATTAACCCTTTGCTCACAGAAATGAAACATGTGACCGAGTCGCAGAGCAGTAAAGCTACACAGCAAGGAATCAGACACTTCGGCTCAACTCATCCATGCCTTCCTAGTTGCTTAATACAGATAGTCACACTTGCCTGCACCTGACCCATATCCTATCCCTCTACCTGTCTAGGAGTCTTTTTAATGTCATTATAGTACTCACCTCCATCAATTCCACTGGCAACTCATTCTATACATACACCTTCTCACCTTCAACCTCTGTTTTAGACTATCCTATCCTGGTGGAATGACTGTGGCTATCCACCTTATTTATGCCCCTCAGTCTTTAATATACCCCAATAAGGTCACCCCTCAGCCTCCTGTCCTCCAAGGAAAATAGAGAGCCAATCTTACTGGAGTAGCTGCAGCTGGAAACAGCTGAAATATTAGTTGGAGCTGCTGTGCAAAAGAATGGGAACAGTTGCGCACAAATTACTTGAGCTTCTGCTCTTCACAGGAACTCAGCATGCAAGGCTGATGACACAAATGTTATGAATTAATTGCAGATCTTATTATCAGCTTCCTTAATTGAATAAGCTAAAAAGTTGTTGCTGGTTGTGAGTTGCCTACACTCACTTGTGTCATCAATAAGAACTTATCCTTCATGAACATCTTTATTCTCAAAGCAATACCTTATGTAGCAATGTTACAAAATTTTGAGATTTAAAAAATCAAGTCTGCAATTTATCCCATCAGTTAAAGCATAAAAAGAAGTTTAATTTGACACCTAATTTACTTTCATATCTTCAGTATTAAGAAAGTTATGGCCATTTTCATACTCAGAAAATAGTATATTGTTCCCCATTGCCTTTCAATTGACTTAACTCAAAAGCTGTGATCTGGAAAAGTTAAAAGCCCATAAATTTCTTAAAAATTAAGAGAACTCAATTAAATTTTCAGTTATTATAGATTGAAGCATTCTGAAACAAATATGAAACAATCTTACTTGGATGACCTGAAATTAAAGCATATAATTAGTTAGTTATCTAATTGTAGCTAATTACAAAATTCAATGAGTAGATCTAAACATCTATCCATTTCTTAAGAAAAGATAAACTTTTTTTAAATTGCCTCAGTGTCCAAATAACAATCACACAATAATCCACAATATAACATAATTTTTAAATCTAATTTTCATGAATTTCTGGGCCAAATGGAAGGAATTTAGTGTTTGATTCCTGTAAATTAACGGCCATTTAAATCAACTAGCGAGTGTGTTTTAGTGGAATGCGGTGGATTGGAACGTTGCGGTTAGCGGTGAAGTCGGGAGGAAAAATACTGTTTGTTCATACATTTTTTGGGACCACATTTCGCAACATATAAATATTATTAAAGCCTCCCGAAAAACCAACTTTTAATATAAAAATAAACTATTTACCTTTTCTTCTCCCCTACACAAAATCCTTCCGGTTGTCGGCGCTCACGGCTTTTGAATGTGATTTTTAAATTACTCTAGTTAATAAATAATTTAGAGTAATTTAAAAATACCTTCATATAACATATAACAATTACAGCACGGAAACAGGCCATCTCGGCCCTTCAAGTCCGTGCCGAACAACTTCTTTCCCTTAGTCCCACCTGCCTGCACTCATACCATAACCCTCCATATCCTTCTCATCCATATGCCTATCCAATTTATTTTTAAATGATACCAACGAACCTGCCGCCACCACTTCCACTGGAAGCTCATTCCACACCGCTAACACTCTCTGAGTAAAGAAGTTCCGCCTTATGTTACCCCTAAACCTCTGTCCCTTAATTCTAAAGTCATGTCCTCATGTTTGAATCTTCCCTATTCTCAAAGGGAAAAGCTTGTCCAGATTAACTCTGTCTATCCCTCTCATCATTTTAAAGACCTCTATCAAGTCCCCCCTTAACCTCCTGCGCTCCAGAGAATAAAGACCTAACTTATTTAACCTATCTCTGTAACTTAGCTGTTGAAACCCAGGCAATATTCTAGTAAATCTCCTCTGTACCCTCTCTATTTTGTTGACATCCTTCCTATAATTGGGCGACCAAAATTGTACACCATATAATTGGGCGACCAAAATTGTACACCAATTACACCAAAATTGTACACTTCATTCATGAAATGTCGGAGCGATTTTTCTTCCGCAACGAAATCGCCCGACATTGATCGATTTTTCCTGCCTGTGGAAAAACGGCAATTTAAGCCCGCCCCCCTCTGAAAGGCACCAAAGTCGCGCACACGGGGAGCGGCAGAACTGGAGCACTGCTCAACATAAGTTTTGTAACATACCTACCTTACGGGCCTGTCCCAGTTAGGCGATTTTTTTTGGCGACTGCCGGCAACTGTCATAGTCGAAGCAGGTCACCGAAAAACCAGTGACTGAACCCCCCCCCCCATGATAATGTCTACAACAACCTACCCCCTAGTTGACATCAAGCTACGGCAAACTAGCAACAACCGGCGGCCATTAGGAACTCCACCTATGACCACACCTACGACAACCAATGTCCACCCGCAACAAGCTATGACAAGGTAAGTCAATCCAGTTACCAGTACCCGTCGCCGGTTGACAATGGTTGACGTAGGTAGTCGCCAATGGAATTCACCGAACTCAGCACCGGCGATAACCTACGTCATCCTGGCGACAACCTAATTCATCCTGGCGACAACACCTACATCAGGCTATGATCATCTGTGTCAAGTCCATGGGCACCGACTGTCGACAAAATGTTTTGAACATTTCAAAACCCAGCGGCGACCACAAAAAAGGTATGACTCATTGGGCGACTGAGGAGACCATACAGGCGACATGTGGTGACAGCCTAGTTGCCTGTAGTCACCTAAAAATCGTCTAAGTGGGGGAGGTGCATTTATCATCCCCATGTCAGTATATATAGTAATCTCATGAAGTTGGGGAAGGTATGGGGAATTGGTGCACAATAAGCTTCACTCACCAAAAATATTTGACAGCCATTATAACAATCCATTCCAGTCATCCATTAATGCTGTCAATACATTGAATATTTCTGAATACTCTTGATAGAGAAAACACATTACAAACATCCAAACAATCATGATCCAATAACCATGAAGCAATTCAAACTATTAGAAGTTAATAGTTTCTGAAACAAATTGCTTACATTAAAAATGAAGCAGGAACATTTGACTAAAAATAAACTATGGCTTCTAGGTTACATATGTTTACATTCACATCACTACATTAATAGATAAATAAGCATTATATCTATATTACTCAAGTCTCATCTTGACCACTTCCTGTTTGCACTGTATATTGATTTTAGAAAAAACGCTGCCACTTACGGCTGTAATTTTTGGCCATCTTACTCAATCCCCCTACGCTCATCAGGTGCCACGGATTTTTCCAATTGATGAAAAATAAAAGAGTTATTAGTGTTTAAAAAAATTTGAGAGGACCTCCGGTGACGCCATGTTTTTGGTAACAGTCGCCACCCATAGCTCCGCTCCAGAAAATTTGCAATTTTTCGCATTAAAATTGGATCTACAGATCGGGACCAAATAATAAAAGTTATCGGAGCCTTTGAATGCTCTGCTGCTGGTGTTATCAGTAAGTGCTGTGCAGTAAACTCTGGATTTAACCCTTTAAATGCAGAATCCGATTTTTGCTCAGCGTCCTCAGAGAAGCATTTCAAAAATATACTACAGCACGGAGAAAGAGCCTGAAGAGCTTGAAGAAGGTGCTCATGAAGGAAAACTGCCATCCGAAATGTCTAAAAGAGCTAAGGCAGATAAGGCAGATAAGGCAGATAACGAGAAAGACTTGGAGGACTTAAAGCAAACGGTAAGGGAACTGAAAGATAAAAAGGTGGACGGAACACACATGGAAAAATTGATGAAAGATATGACAGATAAGCTAATGCTGAATACGAATACAGGCAATTTGAAAGTTATTGAGTCTGTGCAGGATTTGATCAACACAGTAAATAAAAGAATTGAAGATGTGAGAGTTCAAGTTTTGGAGCGAATGAACAAGGGGGAAGAGGACACTAATAAGACGTTTACTGCAGTGCATGAGACTGTCTCCTCATAAGTGAAAACAATGAAAGCGATGGAGGAAGAGATGGGACGAATGGCCGAAGATATGAAGAAAATGAAGTTACAGCACGACCTCACTGCAAAACAGTTGGCAAAATGTTCGGATAAGTGCTTAGACTTGGAAACTCATTCGAGATGCTTTAATCTTAGGCCAGTAGGAGTACCCGAGGAAGCCGAGGGAGATAACCATCAGGAGTTTGCTGCGGATCTAATTAAAGAAGCTCTCAATCTTCCTAACCTTCCAAAAATTGAAGCAGCCCATCAAATTCTGAGATTCAAACAAAAATCCCAAACAGGCTCAGAATACACACGTCAGACCATTGTGAAATTCCGGGACATTTCTGGCGTGGAAGAGGTTATGAACAATATTAAATATGGAGTACCACTGAAATACGAGCAGACAACCTTCAAAATATTTAGAGATTATCCCTATGAAGTTGTCCAGAAAAGAAATCAGTTCTATAAGGTAAAGCAAGCTCTCCAAGGCGTGAAGAGTGTCAGATATGGAGTCTACTTTCCCGCGAGAATGCGTATTTCTTACAAGGATCAGCAAAAATCGTTTACAAATCCAGAGAGCGCATATAAATATGCCTTAACCATTGTGGAAGAGAATCAGTAATTTTAAAAGCTGAACTGTATGAATATTCTTTCTCTTATTATTTTACCATGAAATGTGTTCAACAGAAGATAGAACTCTACCTGTGTTTTGACTCGACAGCTTATCGAGGAATGTTAATTCAAGGACATACTGGGTTCCAAATATTAATAACAATTTCCTGAAAACATAGCTTACAACCAGTTTATAATGGGCTAATAATTTTACTTGTTTTATGATTGGAAACTCAAATTGGAAGAAATGCAGTCAAATATGAAAGGACATAACCTTGGGCCTCCTGTAAAGTTATGATGAGCTATTTGCCATGTCATTGTTGTCAATGTAGACATGTCACCTCTGCATATTTTTGGAACTTTGGAATATTGCTGACAGATGAATTGCCTTAATCGGTTTCCGGTCATTGAATTTGTTATCTTACAACACTTGGGATCTCACAAATTGTTTGAATTTACGTATTCTCCAACAAAACACATTGTTTGTAGATACCCAAACTTGTAAAATCTTTTGATATACAGTATGAGCATGCTTAATGTTATTCATCATATACCGCTCTCTGACAATCTCTAGAGAGATTTTAAAAAATAAGAATAATATAAACATTGGAAAGTATAAACGAAAAATGTCTGATGTACAGAATGGTTCTGGCAGCATCTGAAAATGAAACAATGGAGCAATATTTCAGATAAAGACTCTCCTTTGAACTCACAGCCAGAGCTCTAAGAAGTGTACATTTATCTTTTCTATTGCAGAAATTCTTCACATGTACTTAATATATGAAAAACAATATTTTATTAATAGTTGAGTTTCATTTTCATTAGTTGATTTAAAAAATGTTGTTTTATTTTTTATGTTGTTTTATGTTGTTATCTGTCATTCCATTTACTCTGACTAGTGCAAGATATTCCATGGTTCACATAATATATATTTTTAATTCTGAAGACTCATTCTCAGACAATCTGCTGTGTCTGCTTTATTTCAGTTTCTGTGTTGGATGCTCTCCTCTCTTTCTTTGGCTCCTTAGCCAAGTCTGAGCTTCTGGCAATGCCACAGAATGACTGTGACAACTCCTACTGCAGACCCACTGAGAACCTGATAGAGCCTGCCATCTGGTTAATCAAGATGGCATTCTGTTGCTTGGATTGTGCGAGAAGGACTCTGTAGTACTCTACAGAATGAGTTACAGAACTGGCTTGTGAATACCATGCCACAGAGTTGAGCTATATTAGAGCTCTTGCCACTGCGTAGGGTGAAGGAGCAAGAGGTCCATGTGGCAGAAACAATGTTTCTGAACATACTGCCAGGAAACACTTCTTAACTCTGAGAAACATAAAGATCCTACTTCATCAGCTCTGCTGACAAGCAGAAAGGCAGTCTTTGCCACACTGCAACCAGATTTTTCAAAACTCACTTTTACCTGATAATGTATATGGGCTGGGGCCTTTGCTGTCTGTGATATATATATATATATGTATATATATATATATATAATATATATATATATATATATATATATATATATATATATATATATGACTCGGACACGTAGAAGGGTTGGTTAGTAAGTTTGCAGATGACACCCATGCTGGAGTTGCAGACTGTGAGGAAGGCTGTCAAAGGATACAGCGGGATTGAGATCAGTTACAGTAATGGGTGGAGACATAGCAGATGGAGTTTAATCCAATGTTGCACTTTGGGAGGATGAATGTAAGGAGAAAATATACAATTAATGGTAAGACCCTCAACAGCTTTGATGTACAGAAGGATCTTGGGGTCCAAATCCATAATTCCCTGAAAGTGGCAACACCAGTGTCCCCTTCCACCTATATACCTTCTTCTGGCTTTACATTTCATGCCTCTGCTCTTCTTATCTGATATCTTTTGTCTCCTTTTCACCTCCAGCCTTTGTCACTTAATCTACTCATCTGCCGATCAAAACCTTCTCACCTGTACCCACCGATCTCCTGTCAGGATTGTCCTGCACCAACATCTCTTTTTCAGCTTTCTCCCCTCACTGTTTTTGAGGTAGGGTCCCGACTCAAAGCATCATCTTTCCATTCCCACCACAGATGGTGCTGATCCATTGAGTTCTAATGAAGAATTTGTCTATCTCTGCCTTAAAAATATCTTTGCCACAGCTTATCTTTGCCACAGCTATCTCTGCCTTAAAAATATCTTTGCCACAGAGTTCCACAGATGAACTACCCTCTGACCAAAGAAGTTCATCCTCACCTTTTTAAAAGAGTTCCTTTTAATTCTGAGCCTATGACCTCTGGTCCAAGACACTCCCACCAGTAGAAACATCAATAGTTTAATGGACCCAGATCAGACAGGCATAAGCAGCTTTTAAAACTTTTTTTTCTATTTACTTATTTCTTCCCAGTGGTTCCTTATCTTCTTCCTCCTTAGAACTGAACAATGACATTAAGCCAAATTTCACAATGGTCCTCCCGGAGAGGTCTACTTGTGCACTATGGGCTCCAATGTCATTTAAAGCAAGCATTTTACACTCAGCATATACTGACTGTCAATTATTTTATTTACCTCAGCATAGCTTTCTCAGCTCACATTCTGTTCTTGACCTAGACTATGATTTACAGAGTGTAGGTTTAAATTTGTATTTCTTTCCCTCCCAGAATATAATTAACTTATGATCATGTCTTCGGGTCAAGCGTTAATAACTAATCGTTTGACTCTTTTAATTTTGAGTGGGCGTTTTCCTCAATTAAATAATATATTTTGTTTTCCTCTACTACTTATAGTTGAGGAAATAGTATCTGTATAGTATATTTTAAAAGTTTTAGTATTTCTGGTAGCTCACCTAACAAGTTTAATGATGAAAAATGATGTCCTTTCATTGAAAGCTTTACCTGTGGGCATTTAAGATAGGGGCAGGACAGATCATAAGGTGAGCCTCCAATCCCGTTCAACACAACCATCATCATTCTTCAGTTTCCCCACGCTACTTCTTACAATATCCACTGATCCCATTAACAATGAGAAACATCAACTTATTTGTGGAATGTATTTAATCATGTGGCCTTCACTGCTTGCAGAGCCAAATAATTTTACAAGCTGACCACCATCTGAATGAAGACACTTCTTCTGATCTTTGTTCTAAATCCCCTGTATCCTGACACGTTGAACACTTGTTCTGGAATCTCCAGCCTACATAATATTGTTGAAGTATCTGGTATGACTGATCCTGTTCGAATTTTAGATATTTCTTTAAAATCTGATCTTGTTCTTTGATGTTTCAGAAAAATAGGCTCAATCTCTCCACATTCACCAATCATGTCATCCTAGGAAATATTCATTGCACTCTCTCCATGGAGAGGGCATCCTTAGATCAGAGACCACAACTGCACACAAAAGCTCAAGACACAGGCTTATCCAGGCACTGCACCACTGCAGTAATCTCATTTACTCAGATCCTTTTGCAATACCAATGTATTTCCACAATGCTTGCTACATCTGAACATTTGCTTTCAGCGACCAATCTATAAGGATATCTTTATCGCATTGGTGTGCCGTTTACTCCATCTATCATCATTCAGATAAATGATCATTCTTATTTGCATCCTCATCATTGCTGTTAGATCACCATTAAAGTTTGTTTTGATTGCACTCATCTTTCAATGGGAGCTCTCAACCTCATTGCCAAGTAATTAAACTTTTGGCATTTTAGGGGGGATTGAATTGGTGCTGTGGACAATATTGATGGAAATTCTCAAATCGCAAAAGAAAAGCAAGAACTGAGTCAGGGCTTTTACAGTACATGTCCACCACCAATTTTCCGGCATCTGGTGGTCCAGCCACTCCTTTAATCTGGACAAACCCATCTCTCCTGCCTCCTGGAAGTCCCCCTGAAAAAGTGGCACCCAGGCCGGGTGAGGTGGTGGCAGATCTCAACCTCATCAGGACTTCCATGCTGATTGGCGGGTTGAATTTGCTCCCTATTTTGGGGCTCTGGAACATTGGCCCAGCCGGAGCCAACAGAGCTGTTCCCATAGCCAATATCTGACCTCCACTATTCTGACAAAATGGGTAATTCAGAAAGGCTCTGGAACCCAGGGTGTCAGAAAATCAGTGGTGGACCGATCGTGTGTTCACGGAACCCTGCTGTAGAGGGAGTGGGAGGGGTAATATTATGTGTCTTCTGGAAGAGACTCCAGTTTAATGGTGGAACAGGGCTGATTGCAGCCAAAGGCCTGGGTGTGCAATAACATTCTTACCTCTTGATTTTTACTGCCAGTACAGAGTGCAATTGATGAAGAAAAAAAACGATGACTTCTTTGACTTAGATAATGCCTCTCATTTATTGCTTTGGGAACTGATTTTGTAAAATTTCAAACTATTTTCAGGGGTAATGAATTATTTGTTCATTTCAAAGGTCGTAGGTCCCAAAACAAAGCCAGCAATGCATAAAAAGCAGTTTCACATGAGACATTTTCTGACTATAACAAATTTAAGGGAAAAATCAGGTATCAACCTTTGTAGTACAGGAGGAGGGTACACAAAAGGCTGGAGAAACTCAGCGGGTGCAGCAGCATCTAAGAAGCGAAGGAGATAGGCGACGTTTCAAGTCGAGACCCTTCTTCAGACTGGTTAGGGATCAGGGAAATGAGAGATATAGACGGTGATGTGGAGAGATAAAGAACAATGAATGAAAGATATGCAAAAAAGTATCGATGATAAAGGAAACAGGCCATTGTAAGCTGTTTGTAGTGTGAAAATGAGAAGCTAGTGTGACTTGGGTGGGGGAGAGATAGAGAGAGAGGGAATGCCAGGGCCCGAGGGCTGAGGGAGAGGTGGGAAGGAGAGGAGACAGCAAGGGTTAACAGAATTGAGAAAATTCAATGTTCAAGCCCAGAGGATGCAAACTCCCCAAGCGGGATATGAGGTGCTGTTTAGTACAGGAGGAGGTTTGGGTTCACATATCCCTTCTAGAGAAGTGAACAATTGCAGTAATCATGCTTTGAACTTTCAAGATGCCAACAATCTATTTAAATATGTGTGCTGCTCCACAGCCTGATGCTCCACACTGGAATAGAATAAAATGTCTGCTTCATTGAGTAGAAAGTATCAGCAACATCCCATAAACAATGTGATCTGCAAGCTAAGACACATGGCATAACTCAACCATTGCCATCTGGAATGATCTGTAGGCTAAGTCATTTAGGGTGACCTCCATGGACAGGGATGAGTGCATAGCTGTAACTCTGCCGTCAGAAGATGACAGACCTCCAAGTGCCATTTCTTTAAAAGTATTCCTGCAAAGGCTGTGATTTTCGATTTGACATTTTCTCTGTTACATAATCATTATTATTTCATTGCATTTTTCATGATTGAAATTCTTTATTCATTGTTTTGCTTTGCTTAGAGGATTTCTAACATGAGAAATCTTTATACTGCTGGAAATTGTTTTTTTTAAATCTTAACAACAGAATTTCTTCAGATCTGTGAGCCGTATATCTTCTGAATCTTTTTTGACAGCTTTTTGATCAACAGTTTTCATCTCCAAATTTGAATTTTTTGCAGTGAATGGGAGATGGATAAACTGAGAGTCAAGATCCATTACAAAGATCAAAATGCCAATTTTAAAGATAAAGTAGTTGTGTGAGATATTATATTATACATGGTGCATTGGGTTGAAATATACTTACAGATTAGCTAGTTGGTTTATTTTGAGATACAGACTAAATCCGTAAAATTAATGTTGCTGACACAAAATATGCTGTGGTTATCACAAATGGAATTTTAAAAAGTGAACCGTTTGCCTAAATTAACAATTACTGGTGCTTTCTTTTGAAGTTATGATTTTTTCACTATTACTTTCTGTGTGGGAACGCACCAAATTTAATTTATTTTCTTTCTGCTTTCAAACTTATATATAATATATCTCAGGAGTGTGAGAAGTGTTGTCGGCAATTATCCTGTTGAGCTGTTGTAAACTTAGCTAGGCATTGGTGAAAACTTATAACATTGTGATTTTCCTGTCAAACTGCACAGAAGTGACAGCACAAAAGAAATGTGGCTATTTTTCCCCCAAACTTCACAGATTTTGCTTTAATCTACCCATATATGAAATGCAGGCATTGGTGCAAAATTTGCAGCATTAATTGTCCATCTTGCTGCTCGCAGATCTGTTGGTGAATTACCTTCCTTAAATTACTTCTTCTTTCGTGTCCATCTTCCATGTTTCAAACGTTTATATCGCTGTTATCGTCTGCCCTGAAAAGGATGCAAGCTTCCGGCGAAATCAGTGGGAGCCACCACTTGTTGCAATAGATGATGGTGGTAGCAGAATTAGCTTGGGATACTTCCAGTTTCCAGCCCCGCGACGCGGACGCTTCTGCTATGGGCCCTTAATGACTGTATTGCTATGATGCCATCCTACTGTGCAACAATGATTATTCACATTGAAAATGATCCATTCACATCGTGGGAGTTCATGGTTTTGGTGGTACATGTCACTGGCTCAGGAGATGTATCAGAATAGCCTTGGTATGTCAGTGCAGTACCTTTATATGGCTGCATATTTTAACCGCAATACTCTGGTTTTGGAGGGAATATCTACAGTATTTAAGTTGGAGGAATGTGTATTGATTATGTGAGCAACTTTAACTTACAGCACAGAAGGGCAGCAAGTAAAGGTGTTGCCGCACAACACCAATAACTCCCGATCTTCAGTGTTCTCCTCCAGATTCTATGTTGCTCCCTTTCCCCACCCACATCCCAAAGATGTGTTCATTGGTAAGTTAACTGAATGCTCAAAATTGTTCTTAGTTGTGGTATTGTCATGGAGGGGGATGGGAACATTCATAAGAATGTGGGGAGAATAAAATGGATCAGTAATTTTGATGGTAGAGTCGATGACATTGACTTATAGTTATAATTTTGTAAGTACATAATTGTCAGGCTTCCGTTTTTCTTGTATGTGCAATAGCTCTCCTAAGGTAAAGACAAGTCCTGGTGTATTTATAAAGATAACTCTGTAAGGCTGACTGTCCTGTGTATCCAATGCCTTGTTGTAAAGTTTTAGAGGATAATTAATAGTTCGCAAGGTCACGTGGGTCTGTAGTCATATATGAATCGGACAGGAAAAGGTTGAATGTCATAGAAAACCAAAGATGTTTTCACAGCAATCCTGTGGTTCTATAGTTGAGTCTTAAGACCGCTTTAAAAAAACAAATAGATTGTTTTTCAATTACCTGAACATAAATTCATGAACTGTAATTCTGGGATTCAATGTGTAGGAGAGAACTGCAGATACTGGTTTAAATAGATACGAAATGGTGGAGTAACTCAGTGGATCAGGCAGCATCTCTGGACAAAAGGAATGGGTGAATATTCAGGTCGAGACCCTTCTTCAGACCCTTCTCGACCCAAAAACGTCACCCATTCCTTCTCTTCAGAGATGCTGCCTGTTTTGCTGAATTACTCCAACATTTTGTGTCTACAATGCTGGGATTCAACTTCTCTCTGTGAAATGTCACACAAGATTGTCAAATGTCAGTCTGGATTGGTTATTCACTAACTTACACGCATTCAAAGAAGACTTACTCAAAGAAAGATCACGACCCAAAATATTGTCTGTCCATTCCCTCCACAGGTGCTGCCTAACCTGCTGAGTTTTTCCAACACTTTGTTTTAGTTTAACTTAACAGAATGCTTCTGGTCCCGTTGTTCATATCTTTCTCAAAGCATTTGTCAAAACCTTTCACAAATGAGCACTGCATTACATTTTCTATTACTGTGAATGCTCGTTGAGAACATTTAAATTGATCCCATTAAGAAAGTGAAGCTGACAGTTGCATTTTCACAAACTGATGCATACATGGGCATAAATTATGCTAGAATATGGGAAATTATATGAACTCTTCTGGCTCCAACTTTGAATCAGTTTACTACAATGCATGCATTTGATTTTTTTCCCCGCAATTTATGTGATGGTCATTTGCAATAACTTTGCTGCAACTTGAAATGAGAACTCAGGCAGCATATACTTTGAAGATTACCTACATCGACAAAATGATGTTATTGAACTGACCAGTTGCTGAGGGAATTCACTCTAGTTATTTTTTGGACCAGACACATACCCATTGATATTGAATTGGAAAATGAAAAGAGGAATATCAGAACGTTATACCATGGAGAGGGGCATTCAGCTCAGTTTGTCCATGATTGCTGAAAATGCAGTCTAATCCCTCTTTTCAGCCCAAGGCTTTGTACATGCTTTTTAAATGTATTGGGTTTTTTCCCCACAACATTTTCTGGCAGTGAGATCCAGATCAAGTTTGCAGTCAAAAGAAAAGTCTCAAATATGAGTTAATTCCACTACCAATTATTCCGTCTGCTTATTTGTAGACTTCTTTGCAAATAAGTTCCTCTTTGCCACATGGAATAGATACTTTTTATCCACTAAATTTAAACCTTCCGAAATGTTATATATTCCAATTAAATCTCTCATCAACAGCCTTTGTTTCAATTAAAACAACCCAATCCCACCAGTCATCCTTCCAAATTAACATTTTCCAGTTCAATAACATTTTGGTAAATCTCCTTTGAATCCTCTCTATTCTAATTTAATTCTTCCTGTATTGTGGCAACCAGAACTATACTCTAAACTCATGGCAATCAAATTCCTTCTAAATTCAAGCATAATCTGTCCTGGCCTTTATATTATATATAGAGAGAAGATAAGGTATCCCATATGTCAAAATGACTGTTGTATCTAGCTATCTTTATGGATCCTTTAACGTCAATTACAAAATCACTCTGATCTCCTATCTTCTCAGTTTCCTACCATTTAACCCTCAGGAAAAGGATCAAGTGCACAAGCTCTAATGCTGTCCACTATGGAAAGGATCTTCTTCTTCTTCGAGAATCCATCAGAAGTCTGGATGACTTGCTGCTGCACTGGTTTTGTTGATGTTTAGATGATGAATGAGACCATTGTTGGACTTCCAAGCTATTCCATGGGTGGAGAAGGACATGTCTGATAGGACATTTGGGTTGGTAGTTTGTAAAATAATGCGCTTCTTATGACACATACCTGACTTCTATGTGTTCCCAATACATGCAAACAATGTTCTCAAAACCAACCCAAATAATCCTTCTTCACAGTCATGAGCAATGGATCCCCTGAAGTAAGTAGAAATGTTGATCTTCATGAACACTTTGAACACATCCATGTTTATTACCGTCTGTTTACCAGATAATGTATTCCTGTGACTTTAATGAGAAAATCTCTGTTCACACTAATACAAAAACATAACGCCGGAATTACTCAACAGATCAGGCAGAATTTATGGAAAGAGAAACATTAAATCTATTTTGCTTTCCTCAGTTGCTGACTATCCTGTAAAGTGTTCCCAGCATTTTCTGTTTATGTTTCAGATTTTAGCATCTGTAAGTTAAAAAAATATATGTTTTTATCTTCTGTTGATGCTAACTTGTTGTGAACAGAATGGTGGTGTTAATAGAACTGATTATGCGATGGGCAGTCTGGCAAACATCAGTCTCTGTCATAATATGATCCCTCTCCTGGACAATGCTACAATCTAATAGGTTTCAGTGCTCGCACTTGGGTTGTAGACATGACACCCTGAGCTTGTTAATTGTTCTGATAAAACAACTGGCTATTGGTCATGGGATGGCTGTGTTCCAAACATTGTCTTAAGAGAATGACACTTCTAGAATTATCCTTCTCTGCTCTTTCCTTGCCCAAAAACCTTGCCTAAGCCTTCCAGCCCTGGCATTGAAGTCACTGTAAGAGATCATTTGGCTTGCTTTAAGATATTTTAAAGTCAAACTAGAATTCCTCCTTGGCCTCATCAGTAGCTTTCAATGTTGGACTAAAGGCATGTTTGATATAGTGTATATAGTTAGTCGCCCCAAATTAAGTCCTTTCCATCTAGATATAATCGTTATTCATTGCTCACACATAGCTTGAGCATATCTTAAGGATTTTTCATAATTCCAAATTAGAGCTACCTTCTTTCTCAGGGCATACATCACTATGGGCATGGCGTCTGGCCACAACAACCTATTTTGCTGCCATACTTTGTCCAAAGTAGCTTGTCCAAGTTCTGAACTAATTTACTGGTGAAATGAGTTCCTCTGTCACTGTTCATTCCCATGGGTATCCCGAATCTAAGTATTATTTCCATTAATATATTGAGTACCATCCTTGCATCATCCCTCCTAGTGGGGTGTGCTTCCACCCATCTGGAGAACATATCATCTATGACCAGAATGTACTTAAAAACTTTTGCTATTGCCATATGTACAAAATCAATTTACAAATTCTCAAAAGGCATTCAGGTTGTGGGAGGTGATCATATTTTGCAGGCGTCTTCCATTTATAATTTTGTTGACACATCAGACATGTTCTTGCAACCTTATCAATTATGACTGATATACCTGGTGCATACCATTGTTGGGACAATGCGTGTGCCACCCCCCTTCCATGTGATCCTGTCCATGAGCTAGGTGGGACAGCAGCAAAAATAGACTCCTGGGACAAACTACCCAACCATCAGGATGGACTCAGACAATGGGGTCTTCATAACACCCTGCTTTGCTCCAGGAATTCCTTACCTGGAGTGATGCGAGGCTCTGGGCATCCTGTAACTGGTTTACATCAATGTTATTTTAGAGCTTACCTTGCGCTGTAGACTTAATTGTAACCGCTTGTAATTGCGGGGTTTGCCTCAGGACAATCTGTTTGGCTACAGATCTGTTTCCCCTTGATACATCATCATCCGATGATGTATGAGCCTCTCATTAAATAACTGCAATTTGCTGTGGCAATTGAATAGCATTCAATAAATTTAAGACCAGTTTATCTTGCTAAATAGTATTTCCTGTTGATGTGATGAATCCATTTTTAAAATTACTGCCCAAAGTCATGTACAACTCCAAACGCATAGCGAGAATCGGTGCAGATATTAGCACTTTTATCTCAAAGGTTCAAAGGTTATTTTATTGGTCACATACACCAATTGGTGAAATGTTTCTTACCAATGCAGCACATAAAAAAGAATGCAGACATAACAATAATAAGAGATTTTAAACATAAAAAACATCCCCCCACAATGGTCCCCATTATGAGGGAAGGCACAATGTCCAGTCCGCATCCCAGATCCACCCATAGTCAGCCCATTGAGGCCTCCGCAGTCGCCTTCACGGAGGCCCGATGTTCCAGACAATTCTCACCGGGTGATGGTGCTCTGGCGTCGGGACAATCCTCTCAAAGGCTTGGGACACCTGGAACGGCCACTTCCTTACCGGAGTCCGCAGCTTCCGAAGCCAACAAGGCCACGCTGAATGGAGCCCCCCCACTGACTCCCGATGTTGGAGTCAGCGCTGCCGCCCGCAGCTGGCCGCTCCACAGACCCGCAGCTCCGCGATGTTTTTTTCTCGGTGGTTTCAGCTTACCAGAGTTCCAGCGCGGCGACCCAGGCAAGGCATCGACCGCTCCGCGATAGTTTCCAGTGCTGCGCCACTGCCGAAGCTGAGGTTCTGGGTGGTCTCCTCAGGAAACGCCGCTCCAGGCCCGCTGGTAGGCCGTGAGGACGGGTCAAAAGTGCAGCCCGGAGGAAAGCTGCCTCTCCGACCAGGTAGGGACCCTGAAAAGTAGTTCCCCTTCCCCCCCTCCACCCCCCCACATAAAAAAATAATAGACTCAAAAAACAAACACTAACACACTAAAAATAAAGAAAAGAGTGAAAAACAAACAGCTGCAGGCTGGGCAGCCATACCATACAGGACGGCGCCCTCTATGGGAGGCCCCTCTTTTGCCAATTTTCCGGCATGAGTCAGGGCATGCAGCTAAGTTGCCTGAGTGGATGATCCAGATGGTAAAGCATATGCCTCCAGCACTTGGGTGGTGTGACCACTGCATATCCTGCTAATAATCTATCATCGGTGTGAAGAGCCATCAGTAATTAGGACCAGATGAGGATTATCAATCGGTTGTCTCTGTAAGTCCAACCAGAGAGTAGCAACACTTCTGAAACCAATAGACAATCATGGTCACAATCTTCTTCACAATCACAATCTTCTTCTGGCAGTGGTACAAAGGTAACTGGTTTCATAGCAGGTGATCGCTGATAAGTATAGTTCGGATGTGATAAAAGGATCTTTAGATTTCTAAGCACCTGGTCTCTTACTACTCTTGAGGGTGCAGTCTGCAAGGTGGCTGAATGTAATGCTGCATCTAGTTCCCTGCAGTCATGGATCCACTGTCTGCAGTAACCCAACATACCTAAGAAGGAGAGAATGTCCTTCTTTATCTTCTGGGCCTTCAGTATACTCATGGGGTAGCCTAGTTCAGATGTATTGTTGATCTTTGTAGGTAAAAGCAAACAGGAGCTGGCTCTCTTTATTCAGGGGTATGGCAAAAAAAGGCTGAACATAGGTCAATTACTGTAAAGGTGTCGGCTTCTGCCGGCACATATGACAGAATAATATTTGTGTCAGGTGCCGAAGGAGCACTATTTTGTTTTGTTTTAATTAATTTTTTTAGCCCTCGGGTCTTGGATGAAATGCCATTCATTTCGTCTTCGCACTTTTTGGATTGGCAGAATAGGAGTATTACATGAATTTTGCATTTTCACTAATACTCTTTGTTGTAATAAAGATAATACGACCATAGTTATCCCTTCTCACCCTCCAGGGTCAGTCAATATTGTTTTAAACATGGCAAGGCAGCACACTTTTTAAAGTCACATTATGTTCAGGGGCTGAATGCATTTGTCCCTCATGATTCTTATGCTTTGCCCACAGTTCAGAGGATACTTGGACCAAAGCCATTGGTAACCTTTGCGGTTCCTCAGTAGGTTGCTGTTATCTTTCAAAAATTTGGCCCTTCAAGCCAGCACCGCCATTCAATGTGATCATGGCTGATCATCCCCAATCAGTACCCAATCCTTATGTTGTCTTCACAGCGTGGTGGAGCAGTATTATAGTCCGTGATGGTTTGGATTCCCTGCCACATGCGCCTGGTGTTCATGGGGTCATGAAAGAAGCTCTGGATTTTCTGACCATGAGCATGCTTTGCTAGCCTGATGACTCGTTTCAAGTTGGCTCTTGCGGATCTGGGTGCCACCAAGTCACTGGATTTAAATGCGGCATTT
This sequence comes from Raja brachyura, assembly GCA_963514005.1. The sequence continues at coordinate 47,371,673 of OY740786.1, read as the reverse complement.
CATGCTCTAAACATTCCACATACCTCAGGGGTCATCCAGGATTTCTGGTTGGCCCATATAGTGATGGTCTTGGTGACACGGACATCCTCTATGCACTTTTCCATGTAAGCAGACACAGACGCAGCAAACTCCTCCAGGTTGGTGTGTTGATTGTCAGTTGCAGCCTTCTTGAACATGTCCCAGTCCGTGCACTCAAAGCAGTCCTGTAATGCTGTCATAGCTTCCTCTGGCCAGACCCTAACCTGCTTCACAGTAGGGTTTTCTCTGGAAAGCAGGGGCCTGTACGCAGGAATTACCATCACAGAGATATGGTCTGAGGAGCCAAGGTGGGGGCGGGGGACTGCCAAGTCACTGATGGAGCGATAAAGGGCATTCAGGACCTCCTTAGTGTTTGCACGGGGGGGGGGGGGGGGGGTGTACATGGCTGTGATGGTTATGATAGTAAATTCCGTGGGCAGATAGAAGGGTCTGCACTTTATTGTCAAAAACTCAATGTCTGGGGAGCAATGATTTAAGACCACTGTGGCATTATTACACCAGCTGTTATTAGTGTAAATGCACACACCACCACCCTAGGATTACCCGCTGAGAGCGCAGCTCCTGTCCGACTGGAATGTTGTTAGCCCCTCCATGCTAATAGCGCCGTCGGGAACAGAGAGTTTAACCACGTCTCTGTTAAGATGAGGGCGTAGCAATCTCTCACCTCCTGTTTGGTTACCAAATCAAGCCTCAGTTAGTCCAACTTACTCTCCAAGGAGCGGACGTCAGCGAGCAGAATAGATGGAAGCAGTGTTCTGCAGAGGTTAGCCTTTAGTTTTGCCGTTAGCCCCCCCCCCCCCGAGTGCTGCGCTTCTGCTTCCTGTCGCACCGTCTGAGTGCAGCCAGTGCTGGTAGGAGACTCCGCAGCTTCTAGCCGATGCGACAGCCCGAGACTCCGTAGAGTATCCAGAAAGGCCGGATCCACGACTGCTGAACTGCTGGATGTACGCAGTTCCAACATGAACTGACAGTCACACACCATCTGCAGCCGACTGAACAGTGACCATCAAACTCTCCAGACTAAGTTATTTACTGTAAAATTCTATTGCTATCGGAAGCCAGTGCAGCCGCAGCCAAGGAAGGTGCCGCCATTTTAGACTTGCGGAACTCACGGATTAGGTCGTCGCAGTGGGACAGCCCCTTTATCTTACTTTGTTGATTCCCTCTAACTTCTTCTGCACCTGGTCAAGCGAGAGCTGCCAATTGTCACATCCAAAACACCCTTTCATTACCTTGTTCAATTCCAATTAAATAAAGAAGGATATACATTTTTCTTCCACAATTATATTATTGTTTATTGTGTATTAATTTGTTGTGTAATTAGTTTAATGTGCCTGCAATTTTCTGTTCTCAGTAAATATGACAAACACTATTGACTATTGACTTCTCTTGGCTTGGATTCATAAGTTTGAGTTACCAACAAATCATTTTTTTATTGCAGGGAGCCAACACTCAACAAGCATCAATGGCCAGTACACCAATAAACAAGTGTCATACCACACATTGTGCACAGATCTTCAAGGTGCTTATGAATACATATTAAGACTAATTTCTCAATTCCAATGTCACTTCTGTAGATTAACCCTTATTAATTCATGGCATTTAAAATCTCCACTACACATATGTGCATGCCACCCTTTACATGGTAATACAATACTACACAAGGTCAGCTAACTCACTCTCTCTCTCTCACAAGCCAGCAGAGCTAGATGCGAGCAGCTGGCTGTTTGAATGTACCTGTTTGCCTATGGAATAAAGATTGTGGAATAAAGAATAAAGAACATGTGCGTGTTGTTGTGGATCTTTCATAAACATGGTGTCAGAGTATTGAATCACGTCTCCAACTCTTTTTCCTGAATTTATTTTAGTTTATTTTTTTAACATCGAACCATGGAAGAAGGCTGCTTCCGTAGACCAGATCCTTTGGTGTTCGACAGTGAACTTGTCGCATCTTCGAGGTGGAATTCTGGATTTTCATAGATGCTGCCCACCCTGGAGCTGCTCCCCACGCCGTTGCATCAATTCTCCTCAACATAGCGGGCACAGAGGCTGCCCTGCGGGCACAAGATTTCTACTACGCCCCAGAACATACCTATGCGGTAACACATGTTGTGACCACAGCAGAGTCCATCTGAGACCCTGTCTGCCTTCTCCAAAAGTTCAGAGACCTGTGCCAACTTCGCATTAACGTTATCGTGGAGCACCACAAGTTTTTTTTTCCTGTAACCAACAAGAGGGTGAAACAGTCGAATCCTACATTGGCACCGTCAAAAGCATTGCAGCCAGATGCCACTTCCAAGACCGCGACATACTCATCAGCGTCAGAATCATATATGGCATCCGGAATGATAAGGTGAGAAACTAATTACTCTGGGATGAGGCGCTTGCACTAGATAAAAATGTGCCTGCCGGGTTGCAGAATACACTGACACCCATACCAAAGACTTTGACTGGGACCACACTCTGCCTACAATGTCCATGCCTTCTATAGGTCCCCACGACAAACATTAACCCCTCAACTACTGCCTACAGCTCCAGGGAGGGTAACTAATCCTCTGGTCCATAACGGTAGTAATTGCAGTGACTCGAAATATCATGAGCAATGCCTCGCTTATGGCAAAACTTGTCACTATTGTAAAAAGAAAGGCCACTTTATCCAGTGATGCTGTGACTGTGCCAACAAGGCCCAGTCACAACAATCTCTCTATGCGCTTGAGCCCTCACTTTTCCACGAGCCACTGACAGAATCAGCAGTTCCAGCAGAACCACAACCACAGCACCTGCAAGAAGTCAGCCAAAACATACATTCTTGTATACCCGATTTACCGTCTACAAATAGTGATCCCATGACAATGCTCACTAGCAATGTTACAAAATGTTGAGATTTTAAAAATCAAGTCTGCAATTTATCCCATCAGATAACGCATAAAAAGAAGTTTAATTTGACACCTAATTCACTTTCATATCTTCAGTATTAAGAAAGTTATGACCATTTTCATTCTCGGAAATTAGCATCTTGTTCCCCATTGCCTTTCAATTGACTTAATTCAAAAGCTGAGATCTAGAACAGTCAAAAGCCCATAACTTTCTTAAAAATTAAGAGAACTCAATGAAATTTTCAGTTATTATAGATTGAAGCATTCTGAAACAAATATGAAACAATCTTACTTGGATGACCTGAAATTAAAGCATATAATTAGTTAGTTATCTAATTGTAGCTAATTACAAAATTCAATGACTAGATCCATTTCTTAAGAAAAGATAAACTTTTTTAAAAATTGCCTAAGTGTCCAAATAACATTCACACAATAATCCACAATATAACATATTTTTAAAATCTCATTTTCATGAATTTATAGGCAAAATGGAAGGAATTTAGTGTTTAATGCCTGTAAATTAATGGCCATTTAAATCAACTAGCGAGTGGGTTTTAGTGGAATGAAGTGGATTGGAACGTTGCGGTTTGCGATGAAGTCAGTATGAAAAATACAGCCAGTTCATACATTTTTCTTTTGTCCCCTTCTCGAAAATGTGATTAAAGCCTTCCTAAAAACCAAGTTTTTATGCAAAAATAAACTGTGTAGCTTATTTTATCGCCTACCTTAGGTCCGTTCCGCTGTCACCATTCAGAGCTTTAGAAGATGATTTTTAGTTAATAAATAATTTAGCGGAGTTTAAAAATACCTTTATGAATAAAATGTCGGAGCGATTTCTCTTTAGCGACGAAATCGCCCGACATGGATTGATTTGGACTGCCTAGAAAAAAACGTCATTGTAGACCCGCCCCCCTCTGAAAGGCGCCAAAGTCGTGCACACGGGGAGCGGCAGAACTGCAGCGCTGTTAAAGGTAGGTATTGTAACATACCTATGCTCAGTATCAACAACACTCTATACTGGAGCGAGATGTAACACGGTCTCTCTATTAGACTTCCAAAGAATTCACAACAAGGAAACTGTCATGAAAACAAACTCAAAGTTGCATCCATTTGGTGGGAGGGAGTTGCAACCAGTTGGTATGGTTACATTACATTGCCATCTAGCATATCAAGTTTACAACCTGGAGTTTTTCATCATTAGAGGGAAAGTGCCCCTCCTTCTGGGCATTGATGCATGCCACGATATGAACCTAGTCTTCTTCGGCAAAACTGTGTACCAGCTGTCGACCTCTCAATATCCCACCCAAGAACTGCTCGAATGATACAATGACCTTTTTGATAACCAGCTGGGCAAGCTTCCCACACAATACAGCATTGGAACCAACAAGGAAGTCATACCTGTCGTTTGCTCTCCTCACCGAATCCTGTACGCAATAAAGGACCGTGTCAAAGATGAACTTGAAAGAATGGAAACACTGGGCGTAATAGCCCCTGTCAATGACCCCTCCTCCTTGGTCTCCACCATGGTTGAAGCAGTCAAGAAGAACAAAGACAAAATAAGGATCTGCATTAACCCTAAAGACTGCCATCAAACGACCACACCACCCGGGTTAGTCAGATCTTACACTCCAGATTTAATAGCAGGTCCAGGACTGTGGCAATATTAATCGCCAAAAGAATACAGTTTACACCGCCCGACGTAGTCAGTGACCCTAATGGCTGGTTTATTAGTTTCCGGGTGTCTTTTTCAAAAACCTGTCGTTTTAGTGAATGTTTATACCCCTAATTGGGATGATGTTCACTTTGCAAGTAAGGTTTTGTCATTAACACCCGATCTGAATATGCACCAACTATTTTTTTCGAGAGGCCTGAACTGCTATTGATTCACTGCTTGATAGATCTAGTTCTAAGGGGACACCTTCTGGTATGGCAAAGACCCTCTCATTGTTAATGCAACAAAATGGTTTTGTGGACTCCTGGAGATTTCTCTCATGTTCACCGTTCTTTTTCCAGAATTGACAATTTTTTAATATATAGCCCCTTCATTCCTATGGTTAAGAAAATCGAATATAATGCTATAGTAATATCAGATCACTCGCCTGTGATACTGGACCTAGGCTTTCCTTTAAACATTAAAGAATGACCTCTTTGGAAATCCCTTTTGCTTTCCAATGAAAAATGTTGCATTTTTGTATCGGCTAACATAGACACATTCCTTGAGATTAATAAAACCGAGTCCGTATATTGCTCTTTACTTTGGGAAACTTTAAAAGCCTACTTGAGAGGTCAAATCATATCTTATACTTCATACGCCAATAAACAACGCAAGAAGGAAATGTAAACCCTGTTACAATCCATCTTGGCTCTGGATAGGCAATATTCTGAAGCACCCACCACCCAATTATATAAAAGCCGTGCTGATTTACAAACAAAATTCAATCTTCTATCTACTAATCAAACAGAACAATTAATTCTTAGGACTCGTGGTCTTTATTATGAATACGGTGGTAAGGCGAGCTGGCTTATGGCTCACCAACTGAAGCGTCAATCCGCGTCACGACTTATTCCTCAAATAAGAGACATACACCAAGACATAATAAGCAATCCAAAAGAAATAAACAATACTTTCACAGCCGTTTATTCTTCTCTTTACACCTCAGAATTCCCCTTAGATACAATGAATATGGAAAATTTCTTAGACGATTTGGAACTACCCACTCTGGAATTAGAAGACGCAGAAAATCTAGACCAGTCCCTTGGGCAGGAAGAGATTAATAATGCCATTATGGCAATGCAGAGGTAAAACCCCGGATCCTGACGGCTACCCATTAGAATTTTATTAAAAATGTAAGGATAAGCTCACACCAGTTCTTTTAGAAATGTTTCAAGAATCTTTGGAAAATGGTTCATTACCCCCCACCTTTTCACAAGCATCTATTTCACTTCTTCTTAAAAAAGACCAGGATCCGACTCAATGTGGATCATACAGCCCCATCTCAGTTTTGAATGTAGATGTAAAAACGTTGTCTAAGGCGCTGGCTAGCCATTTAGAATGCCAACTTCCCAAAATAATCTCAGAAGATCAATCAGGTTTCATTAAAAATCATCATTCCTTTTCTAGTATCCGCCAACTGACCAGTGTGGTCTATTCGCCCAGTGCTTCTCCATGCCCAGAGAGTGTTATCTCTTTGGACGTGGAGAAGGCAAACGATCGAGTGGAGTAGCCATATTTGTTAAGAGTCCTGGAGAGATTTGGATTCGGCAAAAAATGTGTTGCCTGGGTTAAGCTATTATATCAGTTACATTTAGCATGTATACAGACAAATTATTTGCGATCTGATTATTTTCCATTTACACGTAGCACTCGTCAAGGCTGCCCTTTGTCTCCACTTCTTTTTGCAATTGCAATTGACCCTCTTTCTATTGCACTTAAGTCAACCACATTATTCCAGGGCATTAGGAAAGGAAACAGGGAACATAGCGTGTCTCTATATGCTGACCCCCTTCTTTATGTGAGCGACCCTACAGCCAGTGGCCCTGCAAATGTGTCCTTGTTAGATCATCTTGGAACATTCTCTGGCTATAAACTAAACCTCCTGAATCTCTGCCCGGCTAGGCCTGCGGCTCCCACAGGCCAAGCCGGGCAGAGATTCACACTGGCGGCCCTCGGCAAAGGGATATCAGGATTCCGCGATGTTGAAGTCAGCGCAGCCTGCAGCTAAGCTCCGCAAAGCACAGCTCCACGATGTTGAAGCAGCAGGTCCAACACTCCGGAGCTGCAAACAGCGATCCCGGTAAGGTATCGCCCGCTCCACGATGGTAAATCAGTGTTGTGCCACTGCTGAAGCTCTGGCTGGTCTCCAGTCCCTGGCAGGAAAGGCCGTGCCAATCCAGTTGGTAGGCCGCGAGGGGGAGGGGAGGAGTGAGGACGTGACTCGGAGAACAGTCACATCCTCGCCAGGAAGTGACTGGGAAAGAGTTTCCCCCTTATCCTACTCACCTCCCCCACATAAAAATACTAAAATAACCTCCAAAACATACTTTTTAAACAGACAAAAAATTGTTTTTAAATGAAAATGGATGCAATCTGAAGTATCCCACTCCTGACACCACTTTTGTGTTCTTATTCTAGGTCTGCACAAAACTTGAGGGTCTTTAGCTACAACAGTAGTCTGTAATGTTTCACTCAATGCTGGCAGCAAGGCTAGTCACAATGGCTGCCCGCATACTGTCTGCCGACAGGATGAACTATATACAAGACATCTCCTTTTGTCCTGTGCCACGCCACCTGAGCACGGGAGGAGCAATGGGTCCTCCCACCCAGGGCCGGATTTAGATGAAGAGAGGCCCTAAGCTATTTCACTTGTGAGGCCCCCCTCCCAATCCCCCACCCCCACGATTAGAGGACCATGACTATCCGACAGTGACAGTGTGACACTTTTAGATCCGACTGTATGTCATCATTAAACAGTTGGTTTTAAAATACATATTGGATTTACCGCAGGGCGGGCGATGCCTTACCTGGATTGCCGTTTGAAGCTCTGGAGTGTTGAGTCTGCTGCTTCAACATCATGGAGCTGTGGTTTGCAGAGCTCCTAGCCTCGGGCAACACCGATTTCAACATCCCTTTGCTGAGGGACGCCAGCATGAATCTCCGCCCAGCTCAGCCTGTGGACTTCAGGAGCCGTGGTCTCTGGTAGGAAGTGGCCAATTCGGAAATCCAAGCCGCTGAGAATGTTCTCCCATTCCGACGTCGGATGGTGATCCCCCAAATTTAATTGCACCCATTGGTGCATGTGACAAGATGTGTCTCTTGAATTGAATCTTGAATATTAAGAAATAAAGAAACTAAAAATACACTAAGAGCAAAAATGTTTTTTTCTCACCTTCTTCATAGCAAAATCATCCAGAAGTTCACAAAGATCTGTTTGTTAGTGCATAGGGAGGAGGTTGAAGGGAAATTGACTGAATTTGTCAGGGGGAGGGGAATGGCATGGAGCAGAGTGGGGTGGGGAAGGGAGGAGGGGTGATTGAGTGAACTGCCACCACACCAGCCATGAGTGAGTGGACTGCCAGCCCACCAGCCATGAGTAAGTGAACTGTTAGCCCACCAGCTGTAAGTGACTGAAGTGCCAGCCCACCAGCCATGACTTAGTGAACTGCCAGCCCACCAGCCATGACTCACTGAACTGCAAGTGAAATAATCCATTCAGTCCACAATGTCCCTCTGGAAACCAGTCTCTTCAGTGCACAACACCCAATACTAGTGCTCCAGAGATCCACACAAGAATAGACTTTCCTCCTTCATTGCTGTGATCTGTAAAAAAATATGAAAATGTCTAAAATTGATTGTCCACCCTCTCCCCCTTTTCTCTCTCACAGAGTCTGTCACATGTTTTTAGAATAATTTCTGGCAGTTTCTCAGATGCCAGCCCGCCAGGCCTAAGTTACTGAGCTGCCAGCCTGCCATGCCTCAGTGACTGAGCTGCCAGGCTGAGTGACTGAGCGGCCTGGCCTGAGTGACTGAGCTGCCATACCTGAGTGACTGAGCTGCCAGGCCTGAGTGACTGAGCTACCTGGCCTGAGTGAATGAGCTGCCTGGCCTGAGTGACTGAGCTGCCTGGCCTGAGTGACTGAGCTGGAAGTCACTTCGACCCACAACACCCATACTAGTGCTCCAGAACCCCCCCCCCCTCCCCCCCCCCCCTCCCCCCCCCCCCCCTCCCTCCCCCCCCCACTACCCAGTAATATTGGAATTGGTGGAGAGGTGAAATATTGCATTTGGGGACCAGCCCTCCCGTGTGACACTGGAATCCAACGGGTTCCACTTAGACTAGTACAGAACTTAAACTCTGATCTTGTGCTCTTGTGCTCTTCTGGTTTTCTATTTACTCTAAAATGGTACGTGATATCACTACGATTATTTGCCAGCTTACTCAGCGTTCACCCGTGCCGCGAGTGCAATAAGTTTTGTTGCGATCGATGGTATATTGTAAAAGTTATTAAGGTTTAACAATTGTAAAATCCGTGCAAGCGCAGTTTGCTGTCAGTCGCCATCACCCAGATTGGTCTCCTCCACCTGTCAGTCAGGAAGGGGCGTTGCCGGGATGGCAACAGTCCTTCCAGGCACCTTCACCGCACTGATTGGCCACATCCACTGTCAATCGGGTGGAGGTCACCATGGTGAAGGAGTGACGCTGCCACCCGTGGAGCTGCGGCTGCGCTGTACCTGGTGGGGAGGGTAGTGCCGCGGGCCGAGCCCAGCAACTGGGCCTGGGCTGGAATCAAAGACGGGCCTGGGTCCAGGGTCAGGGACGAGCCCAGAGATGAAGTCGGGGCCTGGACTGGAGCCCAGGTGGTGGCCGAGCTGTGGGCTGGAGGCGTGCCCAAGCTCGAGGCCGGGGTGAGGCATACCAGCGCCTCGGAGGCCACCCGGCCACCACCATCCTGCAGCACAGCCCCCGCTTCCTACTCTGTGGGCAACTCTGGCTCAGCAGCCCACCACCCTCATCCTGCCCCCGGCACAGCGAGCCCGGCACTGTTGAAGCCCAGGTCTGCGAGTGCTTCGACAACCTACAGCCAGGGCTGGGCCGAGTACAAGAACCAGGCCAAGTTCCAGGCCCTGGTGCTGCTCTATGACCTGGGTAGGTGCAGGGGCAGGGAATGGGAAGGGAGGAGAATGATGGAAATGGGGATGAGGGAGATAGGGTGGTAAAGGGAGATGGAGGGGGTGCAGCGCCGAGCTCCGCTGTATACCCGCTGGTGAGGGACACCGCTGGTCCCTGGACGGGCAATGCTCCAGCGACTCCTGGCACGGACACCGGGAGCAGCCCTCATGCACTGCACAATTACACGGAGAGAAGGAGCGCCACAGCCCAGCCCACAGCACGGGGGGGGGGAGAGAAGATGGGGGGGGGGGAGTTAGAAGAGAGAGAGGGATGAGGAAGGGAGGGCGAGGGAGGGATGAGGGAGCGAGAGGGGAGCAAGGGATGAGGAAGGGAGAGGGGAGATAGAGATGAGGATGGGAGGGGAGAAAGAGAGGGAGGGAGTGGGGTAGAGGGATGGTGGAGTGCAGGGGTTGGGGAGGGGGGTAAAAGGGGTCGGGGTGATGGGCAAGGTGGAATAGAGGGGGGTAGAGGGAGAGTGGGATTGGGAGGTGTGGATTTGCTGGGAGGGGGATAGGCGTGAGTGGTAGAATATTATGTTTGGAGAATGGGTTGCGTTGGGGCAACGGGTTAGTGGTGGAATACTGCATTGGGGAACGGGTTGCGTTAGGGGACCAGGCCTCCCATGTGACAGGGACCCAATGGGTCCCAATTATTCTAGTATTTTATTATTATTATTGTTGGCCGAGAAAGAAATTCATATAATTTGGATGGCAAATGGTGTGTGGCTATGGTGGCATAAGTAACATTTTTTCATCAGACTATTGTCTTTGTTAATGTTAACACAGATTCCGATCCACTTAAAATTATAGATTCCTTTCTGCACATTTCATGAATTATTTTATCCCAGTATCAATTTCTGCAAGAGAAAGACAGAATTACCTGCATTTATATAGTCTCTTTTGTGATCTTGGATACCCAACAGTGCAATATAATTTACAGCTTTTCAATCCATTAGAAAGTTCTCCCTGAGAGAGTCACGCCATTAAAGATATAGACAAATTCAACACACTGATGTTCCATTTCAAAGTTGCTTTCAGCACTAGTTTCATTCTCTACTCGTCTCTTTTTGCAAACAACATCCCATCTGCACCATCTATCTGCCACCTGAATACCTGAATGAGTTATAGACTCCCAAAGTACTGGCCATCATTTCTGCGCTTCCTTTTCTTGAAGCACCCCAATCATCCCCACTGCAGTAATGAAATGACACCAATCGGTTTACAAGCTGCTTTTGTTTTATATCTCAAGGTAACTGTAGTATAATGACCATTTTCAATCTTACTGTGGACTTTTTCATTATCTGCTGGCTTATTACTCTCCAATGTTTCCCCTTCATGTCTAACTTAGAGACACTGACATTTTTATCAGCATGCTTCCCTGTCTCTCAATAATACGCAACCTTGTTTGAGGCACCATTGGAATTAAAATGCAATTAATTTCAGAAAGCATTTCACAAGAAATATATGTTAACCACGCTGCTATTTTTAGTAACCACTGAGTTACACCACCATTTTGCGCCTATATTCAGTTTAAACTAGCATCTGCAGTTCCTTCCTACACCGATATTTTTAGTCATCTCTATGAAGACAAAAATGTTAAAATGCATTAATTTATTAGTTTATTTTTACACTGCTGCCGAGCAAACTAAAATAATGATGGCCTCATTTAAATGCAAGGGAATTTTCCTTGTAGCTTTATGTGTTTTTTCAGCCTAATCTGCAATGGTCAGTGGGCAGGTGCAAAAGACCTGCACGGGAAGGTAGATGCTCCTGCCCTCTCAGATTGGGCAGATGGGGCTCGTCAGCCTGGGAAGGCAGTCCATCTAGGAGAGGGAAAACTCTGATTTAAAACTTCCACTGCCTTGTGGCCATATCCAGTCATGGGAAAGGCTTCAGGAATAAACCTCAAGAAATTCCGGAGTCGGAACCCCTAAGGCAGTTCGCCGTTGTCCACAACCCCTCTCTGGCAGCTCCTGCAAAGGCGCTTATGCCAAACTGTAATGGCCCTGCTGTTCCTTTGGATCGATCAGCGATGTGGAGAGGGGGGACATGCTGCATCGCCAACAGCCTGTCCTCCATATGACATCGCCCAGGCTTGCATCCGACCAGGATGCATCGTCCATGGTCAGTCATGACCGAGGGGAGCCTACTACTACTACTAATCTGCAATTCATTTAAACTTTTTTTTCTATCTATTGGAATGTGAGTGCAGGATGGTGCCGTTGATGAAGTCAGTGAGTTCTGCATGGGTGCAGGAGTTCGGGGATAGGGCCAGCGTGTGCCTGGAACAGGGATTGTTTGATTACGCTACAAAGAGGCAGGCATAGGGCCCATGCAAGTGCCCATATCTATGCCTTAGATTTGGAAGAAATGGGAGGAGTTGAAGAAGTAAGTAAGCCAGTAAGTATGTTTTATTTATATAGTAGCAACGTTACAAAATTTTGAGATTTAAAAAAATCAAGTCTGCAATTTATCCCATCAGATAAAGTATAAAAAGAAGTTTAATTTGACACCTAATTCGCTTTCATATCTTTAGTATTAAAAAAGTTAGGGCCATTTTCATACTCGGAAATTAGCAACTTGCTTCCTATTGCTTTTCTATTGACTTGTCACAAAAGTTGTGATCGAGGACGGTCAAAAGCCCATAACTTCCTTAAAATTTAAGAGAACTGAAAGAAATTTTCAGTTATCATAGATTGAAGTATTCTGAAACAAGTATGAAACAATCTTACTTGGATGACCTGAAATAAAAGCATATAATTAGTTAGTTACCCAATTGTAGCCAATTACAAAATTCAATTACTAGATCTAAACATTTATCAATTTCTTAAGAAAAATTTAAAAAAAAATTAAAGCCTAAGTGTCTAATTAACAGTCACACAATAATTCACAATAAAACATGATTTTTAAATCTAATTGTCATTAATTTATAGGCCAAATTGAAGGAATTCAGTGTTTAATGCCTGTAAATTAATGGGCATTTTAAACAGCTTGCGAGTGGGATTTTATGGAACGCGCTGTATTGGAACGTTGCGGTTGCGGTGAATTTAAACCCCATATCAGCAGGAAAAATTCTGACAGTTCATATGGGGGCTAAATCACCGTTTCGCAACATGAAATATTGATTAAAGTCCCCTAAAAAAAACAAGTTTATATGAAAAAATAAACAGCTTTCACTTACCTGTCCCCTACGTAAAATCGGTCCCCGTTGTTGGTGTTCACGGCATTGGGAGCTAATTTTTATTTTACTGCAGCAATTAAATAGTCGGACGATTTATTTTAAAAAACGGACTAACCGGCAGTCGGAATGAATCTCCAAAATTAGCTCGCACTCCGAGAAAATAAAGCTCCGGATTGCAACGGGAAAACCGCGTTTTAACCCCGCCCCCCCCCACTTAAAGGCGCTAAAGTTGCGCACTCGGCCAGCGGCAGAACTCCACCACCACTAAAGGTAAGTTTTGTAACATACCTATATATAGCACGTTTAAATCAACTCGTGTTGAAACCAAAGTGCTTTAATAAATAATTAAGTTCCGTACATCCATAGAGAAATTTAAAAAAGAAAAATGACACAACACATCATAGAATTCAACACAAACGTCCCCCCACAACAGAATCAAAATTCTCCACTGTGGGGAAAGGCATCATAAAGTTTAGAAGTTGTTGAGGGTAAAGACCAGCTCTGTTAGGCAGAGGAGAGTATTGGTAGATGGAAATTGGCTGGTTCTACAGTCGAGGAAGAAACAGAAGGCTTTAAGACCCTCCTGGTGGGGGATGGAGGTGTAGAATGACTGGACATCTATAGTAAAGATGAGATAGTGGGGGCCTGGAAAACGGAAGTCATTGAAGAGACGATGAGCATATGAGGTGTCTTGGACATAGGTAGGGAGGGATTGGACCAGGGGGGATAGGATGGAGTCAAAGTATGTGGACATTTATTTAGTGGGCATAAACAAGCAGAAACAATGGGTCTGCCACGACAGTTCTGTTTGTCGATTTTGGGGAGAAGATAAAATCAGACCTTGCTGGGCTGGGGAAAGTTAAGTTTGGGGACTTTAGAGGGCAGAAAGCGGGAAGTGATGAAATCAGTAATGGTGCTTGAGATTAAGGCCTGGTGCTCGTCTGTGGGGTCATGGTCCATGAATAAGTAAGTGGAGGTGCCTGAAAGTTATTGCCTGTCCTCAATCCGGTAGAGGTCAGCACGCCAGACTACCACAGCACCTCCCTTGTCGGCGGGTTTGACTATCCAGTCGGGTTGCTGCAGAGTGAGTGACCGTACGTTCAGAGGGGGAGAGGTTAGAGTGAGTAAATATTTCCTATTTGTGTACCTGCGCAACTGTCTTTTAAAAGTTGTTACAGTACATGCCTCAATAACTTTGTTTGACAGCTCATTCCATATCTGTACCACTCTGTGTGTGAAAAGGTTGCACCTCAGGCTCCTATTAAAACATTCCCCTCTCACCATAGCTGATTCCTGGGATGTCAGGACTTTCACATGGAGAGACTGGATAGACTCGGCATGTACTCACTAGAATTTAGAATACTGAGGGGGGATCTTATAGAAACTTACAAAATTCTTAAGGGGTTGGGCAGGCTAGATGCAGGAAGATTGTTCCCGGTGTTGGGGAGGTCCAGAACAAGGAATCACAGTTTAAGGATAAGGGGGAAGTCTTGTAGGACCGAGATGAGAAAAACATTTTTCACACAGAGAGTGGTGAATCTTTGGCTTTCTCTGCCACAGAAGATAGTTGAGCCCAGTTCATTGGCTATATTTAAGAGGGAGTTAGATGTGGCTAAGGGGATCAGGGGGTATGGAGAGAAGGCAGGTACGGGATACTGAGTTGGATGATCAGCCATGATCATATTGAATGGCGGTGCAGGCTTGAAGAGCCGAATGGCCTGCTCCTGCACTTATTTTCTATGTTTCTATGTTTCTATAAATCTATTCTTGTTTCCCCTACCCTGGATAAAAGGTTCTATGCATTCACCCTATCTATTTACCTCATGATTTTATACATCTCTACAAGATCACCCCTCAGCGTCCTATACTCCAATAAAGTCTTGGCCCACCCAATTTTTCTCTGTAGCTCAGGCCCTTGAATCATGGCAACATTCTCATAAATTTCTGCACTCTTGCCATCTTAATGGCACTTTTCCTAAAACAGGGTTACCAAAACTGAACACAATACGCCAAGTGCAGCCACGCCAACTTTAACATAATGTCCCAAATTTTCTACTAATTTCCCTGATCGATGAAGGCTAAGATGTCAAAAACCTTCATCACCATCCTATTTACCTGTGATGCCATTTTCACGCTCTTTGATCCCTCTCAGCACAACACTTCCCAGGGCCCTACCGTTCAATGTGAAGGTCCGGCCCTTGTTTGACTTCCCAAAATAAGGTTACGATCACATCTAATTCCCAAACCGCGGGAGCATTGCAGGTGGCCAAGAATAACCCATGCCTCTCACAGCTTGAACATGACTACAATATATTAATTGACATTCTGCATTCCAAAAGAAACTTTCTCCCTTTTTCATAGTGATAGTCATTTCACATGGGAACAGGTCAATCGGCTCAAATCATCCATGCAGATTAGGGTGCCCATCTAAGATAACTGCATTTGCCTGCATGTGACCTCTACCCCTCTAAACATTTAGAGTTTAAAGGTAATGTGCACCAATAATCTAATTGTTGTCACAGCATCTCCTCCAATATTTATTTTTCTTCTCGGACTCACATTGCTAACACGAGATTACAAAGCTTCATTTCTGTACCTATTACTTATCTTAATTGTACACTGCTTCTTGAATATATTGGCTGAAAAATACATCCTTAAAAATGAAGCCAATATTATGCACAATACTCCAGATGTGTTCTCCCCAATGCACTGTATAACTGAATAATTGCCTCCCTATTAATGTATCCAATTCTCCTGGCAATAAAGCATAATAGATTCAAGATTCAAGAGAGTTTATTGTCATGTGTCCCAGATAGGACAATGAAATTCTTGCTTTGCTTCAGCACAACAGTATATAGTAGGCATAAATAAATACAGAACAGATCAGTGTGACCATATACTATTGAATATATATACACACAAAATAATCAGATAAAGTGCAATGGGCTATTAATGTTCAGAGTTTTGTTTGAGTTGAGTTTAATAGCCTGGTGGCTGTGGGGAAGTAGCTATTCCTGAACCTGGATGTTGCAGATTTCAGCTCCTGTATATTCTACCTGAAGGCAGCGGGGAGATGAGTGAGTGGCAGGATGGTGTGGATCCTTGATGATGCTGGCAGCCTTTTTGAGGCAGTGACTGCGATAGATCCCCTTGATGGTTAGGAGGTCAGAGACGATGGTGGACTGGGCAGTATCTACAACTTTTTGCAGTCTTTTCCGCTCCTGGGTGCTCAGGTTGCCGAACCAAGCCACGATGCAACCGGTCAGCATGCTGTCTACTATGCACCTGCAGAAGTTCGAGAGAGTCCTTCTTGACATAACAACTCTCTGTAATAATCTCAGGAAGTAGAGGCGCTGATGTGCTTTCTTTATAGTTGCATCAGTGTTCTCAGACCAGGAGAGATCTTCAGAGATATGCACGCCCAGGAATTTAAAGTTCTTGACCCTCTCAACCATCAACCCGTTGATATAAATGGGACTATGGGTCCCCATCCTACCCCTTCCAAAGTCCACAATCAGTTCCTTGGTTTTGCTGGTGTTGAGAGCCAGGTTATTGTGCTGGCACCATTTGGTCAAACGGTCGATCTCACCTCTATACTCTGACTCATCTCCATCAGTGATACGTCCCTGATATTTTGTTAGCTTCCTGATTATTTACAGTATCTGCTCGCATTTCTTTAGTAAATTATGTATGCCTTCATTCCTTAGAATCTCAGAGCTCAGTGACTCCCACTATTTAGATGGTACATTTTTTTTTTCTGTTCCTGTCAAAAAATAACAACTTCACATCTTCCCACATTGCAATTTATATATCAAACAAAAAAGGACAAAAAGTGCTGGAGTAACAAAGCAGGTCAGGCAGCTTCTATGGAGAACATGGATAGGTGACTTTGCGGGTCAAGTCCCTTCTTCAGTCTTGTCCCAAAATGTCACCTATTTATGTTCTCCAGAGATGCTGCCTGACCTGCTGAGCTACTCAAGCACTTGTTGTCCTTTTGTGTACTAACCAGGATTAATTAAGAGTTACTAATTATGTTGCCTGTTCTTCTCATTATTTTGCAAAATATCTGTTATCTTCTACAGGCCATACTGCATAGCGATGAAGTTATCTTCAACTATGCTCCCACCAGATGTCAATACCAGCCACAATGTAATTTTCTTTGTTCTCCTAGTCGCAGCATTTCTCTGTGTTTCTCTCTAACTAGTAGTATCCTCCCAAATCTTGACACGATATTTGACATAAAATCTCTGGCTAAAGAACATACTTTCCTACCTCTTTGTGTGTTATTGGAAAATTTAGCAACCAGACTCTTGGATCCTCCACCTAAGTTACGAAAATAAATTGTGAAACATTGAGACCCTAGATCTGAACTCGGTGGTATAACATTTGTTATACCTTGCCAATCTGATGCAAATATGAGCTATTTATGCTTCCTCTCTGTCTGTCCAATCATCTATCCATGCTAAAATAATACCTCTCATTATCACACTCGATATATATTTTTAGTTTTCTGCAGCAACTTTTGACGCTACATCTTTTTGGATTTTTTTTCCAAATAATACAGATTTATCAGTTTTTCCTCCATCCATGGCACATTGCCTCTTCAAAGAAATTAAATAAACTGGTCAAATATAATTTCTCTTTTATGAAACCATATTGCCACGATATTTTGGCCTGTTGGCCTCAAAATCTTTTCTATATATGTACCTCTTTGAAACAAAAAAACATAATAGTTTTGTTTGATTTCTCAGGTGGTAAAGTTAGAAACAGTCAGCACATTTAGATTGTACTTAAATCTAGCTAGTAACCTGTAAGGCTACAGACCAAGTCTGGGAACATGGGATTAGTTTGGGTAGGAAGGAACTGCAGCTGCTGGTTTACACCAAAGATAGATGTAAAATGCTGGACAGTGGGACAGGCAGCATCTCTGGATAAAAGGAATGGGTGACTTTTTGGGAAACATTGTTTTGGCCTAAAGAACTAACAGGCCTCCTGTTGTCCAATATTTCGTCTGTGATTCTGTGATCAATGTAATTTTGGATTATTATTTCCCCTGTTAAATTAATGTCAGGTCACCCAAAAAAAAATCCATTCTGTTCATAAACATGTCATCTGTGTAATGGAGCAGCACCAAGCAGTGGACAATTGGAGGCAGTTGCAGCAGTTAATAAATGCAGCTGTTGTACAAAGGAGCCTTAATTGTTGTTAGACCAGCAGGTGTATTGATGTGGGAAAGAGAATTATGTTTTGTATATGAATGTAGTTTGAAAAATGCATTTGGAAGAAATACTTAAGTGGTACTTATTTCTCTTTTGCCCTCTGAGCATGTTTCCATGAACAGAGAAAGAATTAGCATTTTTATATCTATATAATTATAAGTCTCAACTTGACCACTTCCTGTTTGCACTGTATATATTTTTTAGACAAAACACTACCACTTACGGCTGTGATTTCTGCCCATCTTACTCATAGTCCCTCTCCAGCTGTCAGGGCCAGAGTTTTTTTCCCATCGATGAAAAATAAAACACTTATTAATGTTTAAAAAATGTTGAGATTCTCTCTCATGTCAATCATGCCATGAAGACCACACCCCTTCTGGTGGGTGGGCGGGACTATAAAACTCGGAAGTGTGGATGTGCCTCAGTCTCTGCAAGATGGGGGAGCGAGAGGTCAAGACTCTCAGTCTGAGCTGTGAATAACACTGAACACATGTCTACTAAACTGTGAGTGTAGTTTTACTGACCTGTAAGTGCCCTTAATGTGGTTTGAAAATGAGGTTTGATAATGAAAATGTGGTTTGAAAATGAAGTTTGAAAATGAAAATGTGGTTGGTTTGAAAATGTGGTGGGTTGAAAATTTGTTTTTTTTGAAAATGTGATTGGTTTGAAAATGAAAATGTGGTTGGTTTGAAAAGATGATTTGGAAATGAAAATGTGGTTTGAAAATGATAATGTGGTTGGTTTGAAAATGTGGTTTGAAAATAAAAATGTGGTTGGTTTAAAAATGTGGTTGGTTTGAGAATGAAAATGTGGTTGGTTTGAAAATGTGGTTGGTTTGAAAATGTGGTTGGTGTGAAAATGTGGTTGGTTTGAAAATAAAAACGTGGTTTGAAAATGAAGTTTGTAAATGAAAAGGTGGTTCGTTTGAAACTGTGGTTGGTTTAGATCCTCTGCCCCCCCTACTCTTTGATATTGCTCTGGAACCTCTAGCAATAGGTATCAGGAGTCACCCTAACATCAGGGGTAGTAAGGTGGGGAATGTGGAAAGCCATGTGGGACTTTACGCCGATGACACATTATTATATCTCTCCTATCCAGAAGTCTCTGTCCCTCCCTTGTTAGATTTTATAAAATCATTTGGCAATGTTTCCGGATACACAGTCAACTGGAGTAAGAGCGAGTTTATGCCTTTATCAGACAGTATAGATTCAGATTTCCTTGAGGCTCTACCATTTAAGATAGTATATGACCATTTTACATATCTAGGACTCAAAATACCCCTAAACTCCAAAGTTATATTCAAACTCAACTATGCTGATATGATTACACTGTTAAAACTGAACATAGAGAAGTGGAGGATTTTACCCTTGTCTATAGTGGGGCATATTAACGCTATCAAGATGGCGTCTCTTCCTAGATTTTTATATTTATTTCAAAACCTTCCAATTTTTCTTACTTCATCATTCTTTAAAAAACTGGACTCCATTATCCTTCCATTTATTTGGGGCTATAAAGCCCACCGTATATCAAAGGCTCATCTTCAAAAGCCAAAAAATGAGGGAGGCATGGGCCTTCTTGTATTTAGGCAGTACTATTGGGCAGCCAATGCTAGAGCCCTGATCTACTGGCAAAGGGGATTCCCAGATGAAATTTTGAATAACAATAATAACCCCCTGTGGCTAAACATTGAAAGCACAGCAGTGAAAAATTCCACCCTCTGTACTTTGCTCTTTTCCAAAACAGAATACCCACACAAGTTGGTTGGTGAGAATTTTATGTTAAGAAATTCTATTCTATTCGAATTTTAAATCAGATAAGAAGTTTCAGTACATTGTCAAACGTTTCTATTTACACCCCCATATGTGACAAACAATCCTTTTTGCCATCAAAGACAGATAGGGTGTTTGCTGTCTGGAGGGACAAGGGCCTTGCAACCCTAAGAGATCTATATATAGACAAAAAGTTTGCTTCGTTTAATCAGATGAAATCAAAATTTAACCTTTCCAACTCTCATTTTTTTCGCTATCTCCAAATTAGGCTCTACGTTAAAGACCAAATTTCAAATTTTCAAACTATGCCTGACAGTTGCCCACCCTACGAGCTCCTGCAGCTTCCTCCAGACTCCAACAATCTAATATCTCGCTTTGTGGGTCTATTCACCACCTCTGCATCCACTAACCATCTAAAAGATGCCTGGTCTGCTGAATTGAATTTCAAGGTGTCTGACGACATTTGGAATGAAGGTTTGACCAGAATCCAAACTTGTTCGATCAATGCCAGGTATAAACTGATCCAGTTTAAAGTCATCCATAGACTTCATTACTCAAAGACCAAATTACCTCTAATCTACCCAGCTATTTCTCCACTATGTGATAGATGCAAAGGTGCAGATGGTTCTTTAACACACATTTTCTGGCTCTGTCCTCATATTCAAAGATACTGGTCTGAAATATTTACGTGGTTCTCTGGGGTTTATGGAAAAGATATCCCCCCTGATCCAGAACTGGCACTTTTTGGATGTTCAGAGACTGCTTTGTACTTCACGTCTGAAGAACAACAAGCACTGATGCTTGGTATGGTGGCAGCCAAGAAAATGATCTTAACAGACTGGAAATCTCCCACACCCCCCTGCTTCAAAAAATGGCTCAATGAAATGATAACAATCACAAAGATGGAAAGGATACACTTCTACAACTCCAAGATACCCAACAACTTTTTAAGTGTTTGGGGACCATTTGTCAACCACCTCAAAGACCAATAATTTCATAAGCTCATATTATTCGCAGTGATATAGTCCTGTGCTTTTTACTTGTGCTCTTGCAATACCTGACTGTGTAGCACCATGTGAATTGCACCATACTGTTATGTCTGGCGGCTCTTACGTTATTTTTATTTTTTTCTTGGATGTCTTTTTTTTTAAATTTTATATATATTTTTTATTTTATTTATTGTATTTTTTTTGTTTTTGTTTGTTTCCTTCTCTTTTTTTGTCTTGTTTTGTTTAAATAAAATTAAAAATATATATATATTACAAAAAAGAAAATGTGTTTTTTTTTAATATGTGATTGGTTTGAAAATGAAAATGTGGTTGGTTTGAAAAGGTGATTTGGAAATGAAAATGTGGTCTGAAAATGATAACCAGGTTGGTTTAAAAATGTGGTTGGTTTGAAAATGTGGTTGGTTTGAAAATGTGGTTGGTGTGAAAATGTGGTTGGTTTGAAAATAAAAATGTGGTTTGAAAATGAAGTTTGTAAATGAAAAGGTGGTTCGTTTGAAACTGTGGTTGGTTTAAAAATGTGGTTGGATTGAAAATGTGGTTGATTTGAAAGTGTGGTTGGTTGGAAAATGTGGTTTGTAAATGAAAATGTGGTTTCAAAAATCTATATAATTAAAAGTCTAATTTTGACCACTTCCTGTTTGCGCTGTATATTGATTTTAGAAAAAAAAAATTGGTAGCCTTGCACCCTGCTTGAAATGGTTTGAAACTGCATTTGAATTTAGTGGCCTTGCACCCCGCTTGAAATGGCATGAACTGGCGTTTGAATTTGGTGGCCTTGCACCCTGCAAGGAATGGTATGAAGCTGCACTTGAATTTGATGGCCTTGCACCCTGCATGAAATCGTATGAAAATGCACTTGAAATTGGTGGGCTTGCACCCTGCTTGAAATGGCATGAAACTGCACTTGAATTTGGTGTCATTACACCCTACTTGATATGGCATGAAATTGCACTTGAATTTGGTGGCCTTAATAATGCATCGTTTAAACCATCCATTATTGATAAATCATTTACCCATTGGGAAAGAATAGGAATTAAAACGCTTGGAGACATGTGTGAATCGGGGAAATGTTTTAGCTAATTAGGAAATTACAACTACTACAACTCAAATACAACCTGAGAAGTAATCAATATTTTAAATATATTCAAATATTCATGATTATTTGAAAAAACATACACAAGAATACCAAACTTTGACTCCAGACTTATTAGATGAAGCTATGAACAGAAAGGCGGATTCAACTAACTTAATATCATACTAGTATAATATCATCCTAAATATAGAAATACCATCATCTGATAGATTTAGAAGAGGTTGGGAACAAAAACTATCTATAAAAATCGCAAAAGAGAGTTGGGATAAATAATTGCTATATGTGCATAAATGCTCTATCAATGTAAGACATATTTTAATCCAATTCAAAACCCTACATAGATTATATTATTCAAAAACTAAATAAAATCTTTCCAAATGTTTCCCCCATTTGTGATAAATGTTTATCTCAAGATGCAACCATAGCGCATTCCTTTGATTTCTGCATAAAAATCTAAAAATTTTGGAATGAAAATTTTGACATTTTTACAAAAGTATTAAAAATATAATTGATACTTAATGCAGAATTGATTATTTTTGGGACAAAGGAAGTCGGCTTGGAGCAGACTTCGTTCCAAAAGAGTTTCCTTAATTATGGCTTAATAACGGCAAATAAAAGTCATACTTAAATTCTGGAAAAACGCTCCCACACCAACGGTAATACTGTGGATTTCAAATATGTTCGAAATGTTACACCTCGAAGATATGAGATTCATCCTAGCAGGCAAATCAGACCAATTCTTAAAGATTTAGTCTCCATTTATCGATTTATTACAAGCATAAGGTGAGGAGTGTGTAAAGATATGAAGTAGGTACATCCCTTTTATCTTCTCTTATTTTCTTATATTTTCCTTTTTATATTTTCTTTATTTTATTCTTCCTTGTGCTCCACATCTTTATGGGCTCTTTTTTTCCACTTTTTCATGCACTATTAATATCACTATCTTATCTAACTTTCTCTATTTCTCTTTTTCTTCCTGTTACTTTCCTATTATTAAAGTTTAAAACAAGAAGTGGTACATGAAATGTATTATGTTATTCTTGGTTTATACTTTTGTACATTACTTCTAATAAAAATAAAAAATAATAATAATAATTTGGTGGCCTTGCACCCTGCTTGAAATTGTATGAAACTGTACTTGAATTTGGTGGCCTTGCACCCTGCCTGAAATGACATAAAACTAAACTTGAATTTGGTGGCCTTGCACCCTGCTTGTAATGGCATGAAACTCCACTTGAATTTGGTGGCCTTGAACCCTGCTTGTAATGGCATGAAACTCCACTTGAATTTGATGGCCTTGCACCCTGTTTGTAATGGCATGAAACTGCATTTGAATTTGGTGGCCTTGCTCCCTGCTTGAAATGGCATGAAACTGCACTTGAATTTGATGGCCTTGCACCCTGCATGTTACGGCATGAAGCTGCACTTGCATTTGGTGGCCTTGCACCCTGCTTGAAACGGTATGAAACTGCATTTGAATTTGGTAGCATTGCACCCTGCATGAAATGGTATGGAACTGTAGTTAAATTTGGTGGCCTTGCACCCTGCTAGAAATGAAATTTCAACGAATAGCCGTGAGTTAACTGCCAGTCCACCAGCCATATGTGAGTGAGCTTGCCAGCACACCAGGCTTGAGTGACTGAACTGCCAGCCCAAAAATCCATTCGGTCCACAATGTCCATACTAACCCTCTGGAAACCAGTCCCTTCAGCCCACAACACCCATACTAGTGCTCCAGATGCTCCAGAAAGCCCCCCCCACCCCCACAACATTTTTTTCCCAGTAACTTCCCATATGACAATGGAGTTCTGTGGATAATTGTATTGGCTACTGTAAATAGCAACATAATTTAAAGTTATGTTCAGGTAACATTACTTATTTATCCCATTCCAAATATCCCCCCATTTTAATTTGTATCCTGAAACTTGAGCCAAAATTTAACATCTAATCTGCAAAACGTATTCTTCGCTCTGTGCATAAGTGTTGTGGATGATAAGCTCAGGTCTCTAAAGTGTAATTCAAATCTAAATCTTCCAAATTAAAATAAAATATCTTGGTGAGAGCACGAACAAAGAATAAGAATATTTTGTCTATATTTTTGATTATCTAATTATAGGGAAATTGTAATATATGTGTAGAATTAGAATCATGGAGTTATACAGCACAGAAACAGACCTCTTGGCCCAACTTATCCATGCCAGCCAAATCACCTATCAGAGTTAATCTATTTTTCCTGCATTTGGCCTACAGTCTTCAAACCCTTTTCTATCAACGTATTAAGGGTGGTTAAGTAGGCAAATGGTATGCCTTCATTGCTACGGGCATTAAATAAATCATGATGCAGCTCTGTGTAGTACATTAATTTGGAGTATTGCATGCAGTACTGGCCACACATTTCAAGAAAGATGTGGAGCCTTTGAGAGGATTCAAATGAGGTTTACCAGAATACTGCCTTGATTAAAGGGTTTCTGTTACAGGGAAAGTTTGGATCGACTTTCATTGTTTCTCTGGAAATTTGGAGGTTGAGGGGAGACTTGATAGAAGTTTTTTTTAAGTGAAGCCATAGATAGGGTAGACAGTCAAACCCTTTTTCCTATGGTGGAAATGTCCAACATTATAGGGCATGGTTTTAAGGTAAGAAGGGGGAGTTTGATAGAGGGCATCTACTACACACGTTGCCTCAGGAAGGCCGTCAGCATCCACAAAGACTCCTCACACCCTTGCAATGGACTATTCGATCTCCTACCTTCTGGCAAACGTTACAAGGCCTTTTATGCCCACACCTCCAGACTCAGGAACAGCTTCATCCCCAGAGCTATAGCTGCTCTGAACCGGCCCTGCTGAGTGCCCCCCACCCCCATGAACTGTCTCCCTTGGATGGTCACATCGCACATCTACCTGGCACAGACTCATTTGCACTTTAGACTGTTTTACTGTTCTTTTTATAAATCATGTTTCTCGGGGTATCTAAAGCTAAATGTTATCTAAATTTTATTAGTTGTTTAAGTTATGACATTTGATGGAAGCTGCATACCAAATCTCATTGCACATATGTGCAATGAGAATAAAAGATATTATTATTGTTTAATGGAGATGTACAGAGAAAGTTATTTACACAGAGAGTGGTGGGGCTTGGAACACATTTCCGGGGAGGTGGTGGAGGCAGATATAATAGTGGTGTTCAAGAGGCTTTAGATAGGCACATGGAAGTGCAGCGAATAGAAGGATATAGACCATGTGCAAGCAGATGAGATCCGTATAACTTGGCATCATGTTCGGCATGAACATTGCAGGCCAAGGGGCCTGTTCCTATGCTGTGCTGTTCTATGTCTCTGTTTTACGTATCCATGTACCTGCCTAAATGTCTTTTAATCATTACTCACCACCGCCACTTCTGGCAGTTGGTTCCACATATCCATCACCTTATTTGTGTAAACATTTGCCCCCTCAGGTCCCCTTTAAATCTTTCCCTTCACCAACAAAGGGCAGTTTTTGTATGCTCTTTGATGCATATTTTATCAAACTTCTCGCAAGTATTTTTGAGTAGTTTACATGTCAATGAATCAAGTCAGCTCCATCAATTCTAAACCGCCCTGGTGGCCGATGTTGTGGAGTTGTGTTTTGAATGGAATGATGATATGAATCAAATGTCAAGACTGAGTGGGTAGCAGGGCCAATGATGGCCCCTAGCAGAAGTGTTCACATCGCAGGGCTGGAAACTGGAAGTGTCCCGAGTTAATTCTGCTACCACCATCATCTATTGCAACAAGTGATGGCTCCCACTGATCGTTGCCGGAAGCTTGCGTCCTTTTCATGATAGCGATATCAACATTTGAAATATGGAAGATGGAGAAAGAAGATGGGCCAATGATTCATTGCAGTTCCTCTATGACCATGGGGATTGCACAATGAACTGACATCTGTAGAGAGACTGCAGTCTGAAGCATGAAGAGAGTTTGAGTTAACTCTGGCTGTGTTTCAAACAGTATTTTTAAGCTGAGTGGTAATTCTGAAAAAAACCCATCTTGTTTTGACTGGGGGGACATCAAATCACTTTAATTGTGCATTCCGCCACTGAGTACTGTTCGTGTTTGCATATTTCATGATAAAAAATTAGTTTATTTGTTCATAACGTTCACCCTGGTTTAATTCCGACCTGACACTATCATTCTGTCCAATGAAAAGATCCCCAGTGATGCGATTTTTTTTTCCAGTTTGCTTGATATGTTAGTGTGAGAAAATCATCCATTTTCCTTTGGGGTTTAGGGAAAGGGATTAATTTGATTTTCTGCAATATTCTCTCGAGTGTACATCGACTTATCTTCCACCTAGTGTACTAATTGTTATCATCATCAGTGAATGCATGAATTGGAATACTAAGTAAACAATCTGTTTTTCTGTTTTTTGCCCAAAAACTGTAATGCGTAGTTTTAAATTAATTACATGAAGTGCTCAGTTTAAGTTGAATTTGATAGGTGATTTCAGCTGATGTGTTGATATGATCCCCACAATATAGATCACAATGTGACCCAGCAAATCACAAACTGCTTTCCATATCTGAGGAAATGCCTCCATGAAGTTAGACATTAATGATGCAATTCACTATCACCTTGTGCATTAGTATATCCAATGGATATCTGAGGAAAAATAGCCATTTTTCAAGACCACATTTTTCAAGATCAAGAACACAAATCTGGCACAGGGTCATGGTCTGTGAGAGAGGACAGATCTCATGTTGGGCCTCAACTTGAAACATGACAATTCTTCCTCCTGCAGCACACCACAGAAGGAAGAGGAATTCAATTTGTTGCTCCAGCTTCCAGAATCTACTGTCTCTTGTGTCTTCACTAATCATTGTTCTCCTACTGGACAGTTATGGACTACATACAACAGGCATCTTAAAACTTTGGAGAAATACCACCAATGCAAATTCTTCAAATCTACTGACAGAATAAGCAAGGTGACATTAACATTCTCCTTCATACCAGAATTGAGGGCCTAACTGCACTTATCTGGACCTGATGATCAATCCATGTAATTCACATGCCCGAGAACAGACTACTGAAATCCTTTGTAATTGTCAGAAAAACAGTCCAACTGTGTGCGGATGTGGCACCGATGGACGAGAAGCCGAAGCAAAGAAGTGGAAGCCAAATAACCAAATGGAAATGAAGCCGAAATGCCAACTAACTGAAAGGGTGGGACGCCTAAATGCAAACTAACCTAAAGGGCGGGACGCCTAAAAGCCAACTAACCAAAAGGCTGCGTCACCTAAAAGCAAACTCACCGAATGGCCTCTCTGCCAAAACGCCATCTACCCGAAAGGCGCCATCGCCTACAAGCCAACGGACTGAATGTCGCTCAACAGAAATGTCAAATAACAGACATGATGTTGCCGGGGGGCGGGACTTGTCAGTGATTGGTCCAGGCCCCCCCATCCATCACATCACTGTGGAGGGATGAACATTGTCCCACACCTCCGCTCCAACTGACTCACAGCCCGTGGAGTGTGGCCGTGGGAGAGAGGGGCCTGTCCCGAGGGATGCGCACCTTTGGCCGCTTACAACTTGGTGCTTGGGTTCAGATTCCCCAGTCACCTATGGCTTGTGTGGGAAAATGACCCCATGCTCCCATCTCCCCTTCTTTCTCCCCTCTCTCTCTCTCTCCCTTCTCTCTCTCCCCTTCTCTGCCTCCTCCTCTCTCTCCCCTCCTCTCTCCCCCTCTCTTTCTCTCCCCTCTTCTCTCTCTTCCCCTTTTGCTCTCCTATCTCTCCCTTCTGTCTCTCTCCCGCATCTTTCTCCCCCTCCCCTCTCTCTCTCTTCTCTCTTCGCCTTCTCTCTCCCCCTCTCTCTCACCCCTCTATCTACCATCTCTCTCCCCTTTTCTCTCTCACCTCTTTCTCCCCCTCCTCTCTCTCCCCCTCCTCTCTCTCCCCCTCCCTCTCCCTTCTCTCTCTACCCTTCCCTCTTTCTCTCCCCTCTCTCTCCCCACTCACCCCCTTCTCTCTCCCCCCCACATGCAGAGCGGCTATGGAAGTTGAGAAACCTGGCACCGACAGCTAAGATAGACACAAAATGCTGGAGTGACCCAGTGGGTCAGGCAGCATCTCTGGAGAGAAGCAATGGGTGGCATTTCGGGTCGAGACTTCAGACTCAGTCTTTCGGTCTGAAGAATGGTCTCGACACAAAACGTCACCCATTCCTTCTCTCCAGAGATGCTGCCTGTACCGCAGAGTTACTCCAGCTTTTTGTGTCCGTCTTCGGTTAAAACAGTTTACAGATTCTGGTGTTTTGTGCGTGGGAGCTTGCTGTGTGCGTTCCGAGGGAGAGTGGGGGCTGTCCGGAGGAAAGTGACCCCCACCCCCGCCGTGGAGAAGGAGGAGAGAGAGAAGGGGAGAGAAAGTGAAAAGTGGAGAGAGAGGGGAGAGAGGGAGAGAGAGGAGGAGAGAGAGAAGGGGGCGAGAGAGGGGGAGAGAGAGAAGAGGGGAGAGAAAGAGAGAAGGGGGGAGAATAGGGGGAGAGAGAGAGGAGGAGAGAGAGAAGGTGTTGAGAGAGAAGTGGGATAGAGGGGGGAGAGAGAGAAGAGGGGAGAGAGAAGGGGGAGACAGGAGCATGGGGGTCATTTTACCACACAAGCCATTGGTGACTGGGCAATGTGAACACAAGGACCAAGTTGTAAGCAGCCAAAAGTGCGCATCCCTTGGGACAGCCCCGACTCTTCCTCGGAAAGCACACAGCAAGCTCCCATGCACAAAACAATCGTTGGCAAGTCCACCCCCCCCCCCCACCCCCCCTCCCCCCCCCCCCCAGCAACGTCGTGTCCATTATTTGACGTTGGCTTGTAGGCGACGCCGCTTTTCGGGTAGGTGGCGTTTCGGCAGAGAGACCATTTGGTGAGTTTGCTTTTAAACGATGCAGCCTTTCGGTTAGTTGGCTTTTAGGCCCTTTTGGTTAGTTTGCATTTAGACATCCCACCCTTTCAGTTAGTTGGAGTTTTGGCTTAGTTTCCATTTGGTTATTTGGTATTGCGGCTTCAATTCCATTCGGTTATTTGGCTTCCACTTCTTTGCTTCGGCTTCTCGTCCGTCGACGCCACAACCGGGTACTAGTCCAACAATGTCTTGAAACATACCAGAAAATATCCCTCAAGCCCCACATAAAATATCCCACAGTAAACAACCCTCTATGGAACCAAGGAGTCAATTGCTTTTGCCTCACAGGTTCAGTGAACTGGGTTATTTTCTAAGCTGTGATGTAACCTGTTTAGAGTTTGAATATACTCCCAGTTATTCTGTGAGATTTTATCAGATACTCCTGTTTGCATCCTCATCCCAAAGTAGTTGGCCTGCTGGTGAATCAGCTATTGTAAATTGCCCTTGGTGCGGCTGGTTTAGAAGAAGCAGGGTGGAATTAATGAGTATATCAGCAAGAATATAGGACAACTTTTACAGGAAACAATAAGAGAATGTGATTGATAGGATTGCTCTGAGAATTGTCATAGACTCACTGGGCTGAATAACTCCTTCCAATGATGTGAGAAGAAGAAGAGAACACAGAGAATCGCATTTAGGATGGCATGGAGGACCTCAAGTCCATTAACAGGAACATATACAACCCCACGGTACATGGTGGAATGTTTATACCAGCTTTTAGACTACCCAGTTCTCGGCCCTATCAATATCTCCTGTCCCACTTATGTTAGAATCGGTAAGCCCTATAGTGGTCATAACAACCAGCTCAGAACACACAGCATTGAAGTAAATGATAGTCATCCTAGGTTTTGAGAAATTGCCAAGTGAGGAGAGAAGAATATACCACTTCATAGGAGTATTTGTGAATAGATTATGACAAAGGACTAGTTATGGACACGCACACATATTGTGAATTTAAAAAAAATCAGTAAGTAGATATTTGAATGGGTAAGGATAGACTAGAGAACTCTGAATCACAAACCAAAACAAAACATAAAATTGAATGTAAGGGTTTGTAGAGGCCAATAGTGCCAAGGATTTAATAGAATAATTTTGTTTTGTTTTGTTAAACTATCCAAATTATGAAGAATGCCCATTGTCTTCTATTTTAATTTAGACGTATCTTGGTCCTGGCACATAAAACGTACTAAAAAAAATAGTCATCATATTGTTCTCAAATCCACATTCTTTATGTAAGATGTGAGGTGACAAAGGTGATTGATGAGGGTAGGAGCTGATGAAGGTCATCAATGAGGGTAGGGCGGTTGATGTTGTCTACATGTGTAAGTAAGGCATTTGATAAACTTCCCCATGGTCGGCTGATCTAGAAAATTAAGATGGATTCAAAACTGACACTGATAGAAGATGGAGGGTTGTGGTGGAAGAACAATATTCAGGCTGCAATTCTGTGAGCAGCAGAGTTCCCCTGGGATTTTGTGCTGTGACCTCTGTTGTTTGTGCCTATAAATGACTTGGATGCAATCCTTTAACGGTTGATTAATCAGATTCCAGATGATACAAAGATTGTGGTGGTTGAGGTCTGTGAAGAAGGTTATTAAATGATGCAGTAGGATGTGGGTCAGCTACAGAAATTGAAAGAAGGCATACGGCATGTTTGCCTTCACTGTATTTGCCATTGATTATAAGAATCAGGATATCATGATGCACTTTTTAGATTTTAGATAGGCTGCATTTGGAGTGTTGCATACAGTACTGGTTGCCCCAATACAGGAATAATGTGGAGGCTTTAGAAATGGTGCAGATGCGGTTTAACAGAATGATGCATGGTTTAGAGCAAGGGTTCCCAATCTGGGGCACATTTTGCCTACCCAGGGGGTAAATTTGTTGATTCTTGATTTGTACATATTTTTTCTCATTGACTGACTGTGTTTGGTTCTGGTATACTGGTAACTGTTCATCATTAGTTGTTCATAAATAAATTAAATAACATTGTTATGTGCTATTTTGGTTGCCAGGGGTAAATGGGACGAAAAAAAGTGGGAACCCCTGGTTTAGTGTATTAGCTGCTAGAAGAGGTCAGACATGCTCGGTCTGTTTTCCCTGAAACACCAGATTTGAAGTTTGATCTGATAGAAACATATAACGTTATGGAAGGTATAGATTAGGTGGCCAGTCATAACTTATTTTGCAGAGAAAGTTACTAGAGAGCATAGTTTTAAGGTATGACAGGCAAAGTTTAAAGAAAATGTGTGGGACGAGTATTTTACACAGAGGCCTTACGTGCTGCCCGGGTGGGTGGTGGTGGAGACAGATACGATAGTGGCATTAAGAAATATTTGGATAGGCAGGGAATGGAGGGATATGGGTTATATGTAGGCATATAAGGGTTGGTCTTGACATCATGTTTGTCGTAGGCATTGTGGGCCAAAGGGCCTGTTCCTGTGATGTACTGTACTGTTCTATGTTCTATCTTTATATCAATGATTTGGATGAAAATGTACAAGGTATGATTAGTGAGTTGCAGATGATACAAAAGTGAGTGTCATCATAGGTAGCAAAAATTGTTATCAGAAATTGCAACAGCATCTTTATCATTTGGGCAGGTGGACTGTTAATACAAATAAGTAACAAATAAGTCAAACCAGGGCAGGGCCTTCACCACTCTGAATTGTCTACACCTCTCTGAGTTGTTGTTAATAAGATCCATTAGGTCAATATCGTTGCATCTGACAAGGGTACTGTTGCATTTAGGATCTTTGGAACTGTCAGGTTATTGGACATCCACACTTGGATAAAAGCAGTGGATTGATCCCTTTGAAATCAAACATATTCTCAAGCTATTTAAATTTAAAATGTAGGCCACTCAAACCTATTCTATTCCACAATGAATATTTGTAAAATATTTGTACAAAGTGCAATAATTGATGAATAATGAATGCTGCTGCAATTAGCTTTGATGTTGACAGATGGCTCTCAATTGATAATATCCTTTCATAAGCAGTCTTACTCCTGGCCAATATTTAATGGGATTTTTTTGGCAAAGTTGGTCATCCAAATAGAGTAAGGGGTTTTAAGTGGGGAATCTAATAGCTCAATTAATACAAATAAAACCGCTTAGACACAGACAAATAAGTCTCCTTCAGATGTGGAATTAATAGAAAAAGTAGTTAGGTCGTATATGGAATGCAATTTAATTGCAAATTTATCACATTTAATCACACCTGGCCTGACTGTGGTTAGTTTGAATGGTTGGTATGGAAATGTATTTTACCCACTTAGAGAATTTAAAGGAAAAGGTACTGTCCAGTGACATTATGATAATCTTATAGCAGTAAATCATGAATAAAGATTGATGCAAAACAATTTCCATTTATATCCATATTTTGGTTATGCACAGACAATATTATGACTTTGATTCTCCTGCTGTCTTGGAAGTCTTTCTCCTTATTGGAGTATTCCATATACCCCTGCACTTTGCATTTCTTGCATTTTATTCTCGGATAATTGACACAGTTTCCTCATAATCTTTCCACGATTCTCCCACTTTCATACTCACTTTTTCATGAATTTATAACAATTATTTGTTGCTGAAAAGTAAGAGATTAGGGGGCATTCTTAATTATTAACATCCTAAATATTATACAAAGCACATCATTGTTTTGCTCCATCACCAATTTGAAATTTAATATTACATCCAATGTAGCCTTTATTCAAATTTATTTCTCTTCACGTTTCTCTCATTATTAACTGAAGGAAGAATCAGTTCCCAATACTTAACTAAAATATATATTGTAATCCTGTTTCACATTTAACAGTTCCACCAACATTTGGAGAAATGGGATTGGCCTTCCAGTTGTTTCATAACATCCAGACCCTAGTTCTTATATTTATTTTCACTTTACCATCTGGATGCCTCTTTTACATCTCCAGAATTTCAATTTATTTAACATTTCTCTGCCTATTTCATTCTATCTGGATTCCATGTAATCACAGCAGTAAAACTCTTGATAATGCAATGATCCATTATCTACATCAATGTCAAGCTTTGTGCACTTACTGATAGTTTATAAGGAAAGAAGACACTCACCTTACAAATAGCCTTTTTTGTCATTATGCCTATGGAGAGATAGAGGTGAAATTAAAAAATGAACAGAAAATACGAATTCGACTTTTACTTTAAAATCAACAAAATAAATACAAAGGAGTTGCTAAAAACTGCAGATGCCGGAATCTGGAACAAAATAAATAACAAACTGCTTTTTAGTGGAGACTATGCGTAAGGGCTGAGGACATACAAGGAAGGTAGCCAAAGTTACGAAGGGCTTGAGATAATGGCTGATAGGTGAAGGATGGAACCAGATGAGGTTCAGGTTGATAAGCAGATGGAGTCAAATGGGAGAGTGTGACGAGGTGTTTAGAGATTGAGGCTGGTGGGTGATAGTGGTAAGTTATTTCTAGACTGATTGTTATCTGGAATTTGCAGGATCAATAGTGTTAGATATAGCCATTGCACTTAAGGAACATATGGATGGGGACTTAAATTGGCAAGGCATAGAACACAGGCTAATGAGGACCAAAGGGGTTAGTCTAGATGTACAACATGTCATATGTTAGTGGCATATTGGGCTGAAGAGACAATTTATGTGTTGTATGATTCCATGACTCAGTAAACATTTTGAGTCTGAGCAAATCTAACAGCTATTTGCAAAAATACTTGAATTTAAAAGAAATACTGGTGATATCAATTGAGGCTAGCATGTATTACCCTGAGACTTTTGACTTAAACTTCTGCAATCCATGTGCTCAAGGTACTCCCGCAACCTTGTAAAATATTGACCTGACTTCAATCAAGGAATTCTAATGCATCAGGTTGGGTGATGACATTTCTTCCACTTCTGTCAGATAGCTCGCAGTACAAAAAGATAAAACACAGCATTGCCTAAATATGAAACAATCAAGAATAACAGGTGAAGTGATGTACTCCCCAATAAACTAGTGAAGGCAGAAATTGGAAAGGTCGTATGAACATTTTTTTAAAGAACTTTTCTTGACATGTGTGATCCATTGATAAATGACCTTCTAATTAGGCATTTCATTTGTTGGGATGAAAGATGAAATAAAAATTGTCAATTAATTATTTGTAAAAATTTAGATATTTTTGACAAGCTCCTGAGAGACTTTCATCAGCCTATCTATCTGTCTCCGATATATATAATAGATTGTATTTGGGGCAATACATGCAATTGCATTTACTTTAGTTTCATCTGATGACCAAATTGAAAAGAGCTAGTGCAACTATTTATACAATGTAATGGATTACTGTCGGCATATTTAACATTTGCTGCAGCAAATATTTGCCAGGAAATTTATCCTTGATTAAAGATGATGAACATGCTGTAAAGTGACAATCATTTGGTTTTACTCGGCCTTTGAACTTGATTCGATTCATTCCGCATTTCACAATGTTTGTCAGTGGCAGACCATATGAATTTTAGGTAACTGAACTAATTTAGACCCAAGAGAAATAAGAGAGTTCAGGTGCTGGAAACTAGAACAGAAATTGCAGATATAATTCAGCATGTTGAGCAGCATCTATGGAGAAAAAGGGAAGGCCAAAATATTGGGTATAAAATATTGGATCAAGCCTGAGAGTGTAGAGGGAAGGTAGCCCAGTATATAGAAGAAAGAAGGGAGGGATGTGATAGGGACTGGTGGATGATAGGTGGAACAAGATGAGAGGGAAGTGGAATGATGGGTAGATGACCCCCAGGATGCCTCGGCGGCAGACAACTTCCAGGAGGATGCGAAGAATCCAAGCAGCGGCAGAACCAGCGGCCGGTGCCTGGGGCAACGTTGGTGCGGTGATCGACGAGGTCAGTGTGGAGATGGGCTACGTGGGAGCTGGAGGATGCGCCACTAGAACAAAGGAGGAGCCATTGTGGGGGACTGCCATAAGGGAGGGCGAGGGAGAGAACAAAGGTTGACCTTGTGCAGGATACTTTGTAACTTTGTCAGCACCCTTTATGTGGCAACTCTTTGCATACCTAGGGAATGCAAAACAAAGAATGTCACTGTGACTTGTCGCAGGTGACAATAACATATTCATTCATTCATTCATTCATTCATTCATTCAGATGATGCCAGGTTGGGAAGGAAGAAAGGGGAGAGTTTGTCTCAAGTGATAAGTGATAAATGGGCACAGATAGGAGAACAAATAGACAGGTGGAACCAGGTGTGGGAGGGGTGGTTCTAGATAGAGGCTGATAGTGA
Organism: Raja brachyura; assembly: GCA_963514005.1. The sequence goes on along the minus strand of OY740786.1, from coordinate 47,336,618 downwards.
TAGGAAATACCAGATAATGGAGGGACAATGGGTAGATGGTAATAGGTGGGCGAGGGGTAGGTATGGTAGGCCACAGGAGAAGAAATTTAGGTGGATGGGTGTGTTGGTGTTGAGCGGATGGAACTACATGGAGGAGGGTAATGGGAGGAGGGTTGGTAGTGTAGGAATGGAAAAGGTGAACAAAGGGAGAGAAATCCTAAACAGATTGGAAGGAGTGGGAAGCTAACACTAGAGGCCTATGTTACATAATGCTGGAAAATTATAAGCACATGATATTGAATTGCATGCTACCCAAGTGGAATATGAAATCCCATTGTGCTAACTTTCATTTGTCATCACCATGGCAATAAAGAAGTACGAGGACAGGCAGATCAATGTAGAAATGGGAGGAGAAGTTGAAATTACATGTAATTGGAAGCTCAAGATAGTGGTTGAGGGCACAGAGCAGGTTAACATTTAATTGCATAATACTTTTTATGGAACTGCTTTTTTTCTGAAATAAAACTAGTTAAAGTCCAATTTACACCCTTCTGGAAATTTCAGCTATGCATCTCCAGCTGTGAAACATCTTTGTGTTCATCAGTGTGCACTCCTGAGTCATTCAATCTTAATGCTGGACCAGGATGACTGCCTGGTAAATGAATTGTCTAACATCATCTTTCAGTATGGTCACTTACCATACTCTAGCTTCACCAACCAGCCTGCAAACCCCATTCTTAAATCTGGCACTTCAATTGCCCAAATCCCATCCACTGACTTTCATTCCCCTGATGATTGTGATTATTCTAGATTTGGTAAGCTGATCCCTACCCGCACCACTGCTGAAACTTCCCTCATCCAAACCCCCACCCCTGACAATTGAAACACTTTGTTTGGATTTCCATCTCTGCACCATAACTATTTAAACTGTTAGGCTTCAGTGCTCCCTTCCCTCGTCCTACAATGTAAGGGTTAAACAGACTGTCACACTAAACAGGTGTATGCTGAGGCTAACTCAAAGGGACCAGTAAATCATGAGGTCACTAAGATAAGCTTTGCTTTCCAAGAGACATCCAGGACTAGCTTGGCGTCGGATAAGACACATAACTCATGACATTATATTACACGGGAGGATAGCTAGTTTTGAGACTTCTTCAAATTAATCTCCATATTTTACAATCAAAATACTTTAATATTTTAAAATAATTTAAAATGTTTACATCTATTTTAATTAGTTTTGGACGTCTCTGGTTATCAGCTTCTAAAGAGACAAAGGATAGTGAGGTCACTGCGAATGCTCAGGGAGTGAATTCAAGGCTGACCAAGCAGTATCCAGTCCAATATTCTATTAGGCGACATTATTCCCACTCCCTCTCTGCTTGAGAACATACCTGCTCCAAAGCTGGCCCGCTATATTGAAGTTGAATGTTAAGATCTCCCACTACAGCAAGAGATTGGTTCTTGTGTGCATTTTGTATAAAACAACAACCAAAAGGCTCCATATTCATGATTCTAGTATGCAACATTCATAATACATTATGCTCATTGAAAATATCTCTTCATTGCAACCTCACACAAAACTGATGCAAGCCTCCTGTGAGTTCTGTCGCCAGACATAGGAACACCTTCTTCCCCTCTGTTATCAGATTTTTGAATGGCCGATAAGCTCAGGTATAATCTTGAACTTCCAATCTCTTGAAATAAAAGTATTTTTGATTCTTGTCTTGGAATCGTTACACTACCATGCTGAAAGACTGTATTCCCCACTCTGGTATTAAGCTCTTCGCTCCGCCGCTGCCTTATATCTGGCTTGCTTGTTTTGTCTATACTATTATGAGATTTGATTGAATAGCATTCAAACAAATGCGTTTCCCTGTATCTCAGTGCATGTGACAATAATAAATCTGTTATGTACAGAATTAATTTTAGTTCAAGCAGCCCCTGGTTTGTCTACACAGAAATGTGCATTTACTTACTTTCTGTGATAATTGAATGTTGTGATGATAAGTGACGCAGTTGTTTAATGTTTGTTTTTAAAAGCTTGGAACAGATTGACACAAAAACCTGCAGATGCTGAAATCTAGAGCAAATCAAAATGTGCTGGAGGAACTCAGTAGGTTCTGCAGCATCTAGAGAAGGCAGAAGGACTGAGGTGTTTTGTCCAAAAGCAAGTGCAAAATTTCCCACAACACCGCCTCTCAGTTTTCCATTTAGGTGAACCTCGCATCGTATCATGAGCCGCATCAATATCAGGTAGCTTGTTTATGACATTTATACAATTTGTCTAGTTTATGAATAGATTTTTCAATATCATTTTTAGGGTTACACATGTCTTCAACTATAACTCTGAAGAAGGATCCTGACCTGTTGAATTATTCCATAATTTTATATGCATATCAGCAACTTATCAGCCTATTCAGTCATCCAATCTATGTCAACGAGAAGCCTTCTTCCTTCTTTCTCCCCTCTACTCCATCATTCTAAAGAAGGGTCTCAATCCAAAATGCTGTATGACCATTTCCTTCCATGGATACTGCCTGGCCTGCTGAGTTCCTCCACTAATTTGTTAAAGAAGGAACTGCAGATGCTGGAAAATCGAGCGAACACAAAATGCAGGAGAAACTCAGCGGGTGCAGCAGCATCTATGGAGCGAAGGAGATGGGTAACGTTTCGGGCCGAAACCCTTCTTCAGACTGATAGGGGGTGGGGGGAGGCGGGGGGAAGAAAGGAAAAAGGAGGAGGAGGAGCCCGAGGACTGAGGGAGAGGTGGGAAGGGGAGGAGACAGCGAGGGTCAACAGAATTGAGAGAATTCAATTTTCATGCCAAGAGGATGCAGACACCCAAACGGAATATGAGGTGCTGTTCCTCCAACTTGCGGTGATGCTCACTCTGGCCATGGAGGAGACCCAGGACAGAGAGGTTGGATACAGAATGGGAGGGGGAGTCCAATGGGAGGTCGGGTTGGTTATTGCAGATCGAGCGGAGGTGTTCGGCGAAACGATCGCCCAGCCTCCGCTTGGTCACACCGATATAGATCAGCTGGCATCTAGAGCAGCAGATGCAATAGATGAGGTTGGAGGAGGTGCAGGTGAACATCTGTCGGACCTGGAAGGACTGCTTGGGTCCTTGAAAGATAGTGGAGGGGGGAGGTAAAGGGACAAGTGTAGCATCTCTTGCGGTTGCAAGGGAAAGTGCCCGGGGAAGGGGTGGAGCGGGAGGGAAGGGAAGAATTGACAAGGGAGTTGCGGAGGGAGCGGTCTTTGCGGAAGGCAGACAGGGGGGGAGATGGGAAGATGTGGCGGGTGGTGGGGTCATATTGGAGGTGACATAACTGGTGGAGGACTATGTGTTGTGTGTGCCGGCTGGTGGGGTGAAAGGTGAGGACCAAGGGGACTTGTTGTGAGTGGGGGGGATGGGGAGAGAGGGCAGTGTTGCGGGGTACGGAGGAGACCTCGGTGCAAGCCTCAACTATAGTGGGGGAGGGGAATCCCCGTTCTATGAAGAATGAGGACATTTGTGATGCCCTGATGTGGAACACCTCATCCTGGGAGCAGATGCGGCGTAGACGGAGGAATTGGGAATGGGGGATGGAATCCTTACAGGAAGCAGGGTGGGAGGAAGAGTAGTCCAGGTAGCTGTGGGAGTTAGTGGGTTTATAATGGATGCCGGTCAGGAGTGTATCCCCTGTGATGGAGATGGTGAGGTCAAGGAATGGTAGGGAAGTGCCAGAAATGGTCCAGGAGTACTTAAGTGCCAGATGGAAGTTGGTGGTGAAATGGATGAAGTCAGTCAGTTGTGTGTGGGTGCAGGAGGAGCCACCAAGGCATTCGCCGATGTAACGGAGGTAGAGTTCGGGGATGGGGCCCTGGTACGCCATGAACAAGGATTGTTTGATGTACCGGACAAAGAGGCAGGCGTAGCTGGGGCCCATGCGTGTACCTGTAGCTACGCCTTGTATTTGGAGGAAATGGGAGGTGTCAAATGAAAAGTTATTGAAGGTAAGGATCAACTAGGCGGAGGAGAGTGGCAGTGGACGGGAATAGGTTGCTCCTCCGGTCGAGGAAGAACCGGAGGGCTTTGAGACCATCCTGGTGGGGGATGGAATGTATAGAGTGATTGGACATCCATGGTGAAGATGAGAGGAGGAGGCCTGGAGAATGGAATGCGCGGAGACGACAGAGAGTGTGTGAGGTGTCTTGAACATAGGTGGGGCGGGATTTAACCAAAGGGGATAGGATGGAGTCAAGGTATGTGGGAATGAGTTCGGTGGGGCACGAACTGGCAGAGACAATGGGTCTGCAGGGGCAATCAGGTTTGTGGATTTTGGGGAGAAGGTAAAATCGGGCCGTGCGGGGCTGGGGAATGATGAGGTTAGAGGCTCGGAGGGGCAGTGAGCCAGAAACGATGAAGTCGGTGATGGTGCTCAAGATGGTGGCCTGGTGCTCGTCAGTGGGTCATGGTCCAGGGGTAAGTAGGAGGAGGTGTCCAAGAGTTGGCGCATGACGTCAGCTTTGTAGCGATCGACGCGCCAGACTACCACGGGACTTCTCTTGTTGGCGGGTTTGCTAACCCAGTCTGGGATGTTGTGGAGTGAGTCGACAGTTTGGGGAGGGAGAGATTGGAGTGAGACAGGGGAGTAGAGAAGTCGAGGCGGTTGATGTCGCGACGGCAGTTTTGGATAAAGAGTTCTAAGGCCGGAGGGCCATGAGAGGGGGGGTTCATGAGGAGGGGGTTCGTTGGAGACGGGAAAAGGAGTCATCGGGGCGGGCGAGGACTTCTTCCCGTGGAAGAATGCTGTGAGGCGGAGACGACGGTAGAAGAGCCCCAAGTCATGGTGGGCGCGGAACTCATTGAGGTGGGGATGGAGGGGGACAAAGGTAAGACTTCTGCTGAGGACCAACTGTTCGGTGTCGGAGAGGGGGAGGTCTGGGGGGATGGCGAACACATGGCAGGGATGGGGTTTGGGGCTGGAGGAAGGCAGGTTAGTGGACTGAGGACGAAGCGTAGTGTCGGGGGGGGGTGGAGGGTGGTCAGGGGGTGGGGGGGTATGAGGGCTGTGGTGTGGGTAGGGAAGAGATGGGGTCACATAGTTGGAGAGGGATGGGGAAGACCAGTGCTTTCAAACCCCGAGTAGTGAGAATCAGCAGCGTGGAGGCTTCAGGCCCGCTGCAGAGTCCAGTTTGCAGGTGAGGCGACGGCTGCGGGCTGCTGAAGGGCGGTGGAGTGTCGTGGGTCGGCGGACCCGAAAGTAGTACTACTAATTTGTTTTCTTCTCAAGATTCCAGCAACTACCAGCTATAAAGAGAGGTTGAGCAGACTAGGACATTATTCCTTGGAGCACAGGGGGATAAGGAGTGTTCTTATAGAGGTGTACAAGATTTTGAGAGAATAGAGTGGTAGATGTACAAAGTATTTTGACCAGAATTGGGGAGTGAAGAACCGGAGGACATAGGATTAAAGGGAGGGTAAATATTTAAGAGGAACCTTTTTACATTAAGGGTGGTGGGCAAATAGAATGAGTTGCCGGAGGATGTAGTTGAGCCAGGTACTATCATGTTTAAGAAACATTGGACAGCTATATGGATAGCATATGTTTTGAGGTTTATGGGCCAAGTGGGGCAGGTGGGACCAGTATAGATGGTGCATGTAAGTCGTCATGGGTAAGTTGGGATTGCGGGCCTGTTTCCATGCTATATGACTCTTTACCTGGGGTCTGTTTTGTCCCCTCAATATCCTTCACCGTTTGGTACAAGTTCAAGCTCTAAACATCCACAAATTTGGAAAAGCTATTTTAAGAATATAAGCAAAAAAAACCTTGTTTCCAACTTTGATCCTTTCAAAACAACCCTGGCTACCAATTTCCTAGGTGAAAGATAAAATTTTACCATGATTTTGTGCCTTCCATTTAAGCCAATTCCTGTCCATCCTGCTAATAAACTGTTATTTCCATAGGCCTCATTCTGTAAATAAGCGATTAGTTTGGACTTAAAAATGTCTTCTGAACACATATACTGCACACCCCGCATTAACCTTTGAGCTATACAGCACAGAGTGAGACCTTTAGGTCCAGCATGTGCATGGTGACCATCAAGCATCCATTATCTTACATATATTTTATATTTTCCCACCTTCTTCCTCCCTTCTCAAACTCTATCACTCACCCCCAACACAATGTAGGCAACTTACAGTGCATAAGTAACCTCTTAGCATGTACGTCTTTAGGATGTGGGAGAAAGCCAGATAATTTAGGGTAAAGACATGAAGTGACAGGGAGTATGTGTAAACTGCACACAGTCAGTACCTGTTGGCATGATTGAACCCAGTTCTTGTGTAAAGTAGCAACACTATTTGCCGTCCCACTGTGTCGAACCTTCTCTATTACTTCATCATAAATATATATTCAGGTTACTAAAACACATTTTGCCTTAATCAAATCTGTTCTGGTTTTCATTTAAACCTCAATCTTCATCTGTCTATTAATGTTTTCTTTCCGCTTCCTCACAACTGGGATTAAATTAATTGGCTGTATTTACCAGTCAACGTTGCAGTATTGAGGATGAATTGGGGATTATGGAAAATGCTTATGCAACCTCAACTAAGTAAGATGCATTACTTCAAGACCAGGATGAATTTTAATTTAAATACATCATTTAACGTTAGCCACATAATGTTGCAGTGCAATACATGAGGATAGCAATACTTTGCTTTGAAAATAGAGTAGTAAAACATATTTCATTTGTAGGAAAATGAACAGGCCACCAAAAGCAAGGCAGGTTTTATTTGTGTTGATGAACTCTCAGGGGCCCCGAGACACAGCTTCCACTCCTGCAACCCTCACATTACTAATCCCATCTCTGAATGACACAAACTGTCAAACCCATCCCTTACACATTCCCAAAGCTCACACAGCCCATGGCATTACATCTCTTTAATATATATTTATGTGCACTAAACAAATCCACATATCTTGAGGCTGCATTAGCTCAGCACAACCAGACCTTAAAAGGCTAAATTCTGAACATGTTGCACAAACTAATTTTGTGTTCCCTTGGGTGTCAAAGGCTGAGGAGTAGTTTAATAGAGAGAATTAATCTAATAAATGAAGTTAGAAACCATTTATTCCAGAGGAGAATCCAGAATTAAAATAAAAAAACAAGAATAAAGAGGAATTATCTTAGAGTTAGAACGAGAGAAAATCAAGATATCATTCCACGGGAAGGTTGGACAGATTATATCAGTTTATCATGTAGAAAGTGCATTCATAGATTGCTACTAGACTAAGTGGGACCAGTTGGGTCCATGTCACACAGGAGCCTTGGTCCCCCAACGCAATACTCCACCACTCACCCATAGCCCCCAACTGCACAGGTGCAGCTCATTTCCCCTCATCACTAGCACTCTTTCCCCCTACTCTTCACTCTCCCTCTTCTTTACTCTCTCCTCCTCCCCTCCCCCAATCCCTCCCTCACCTCTCACTCCTCATTTCCTCTACCCTCAGTCTCTCCTCCCTCCATAATTCCTCTCTCCACCCTACCCCCTCCTATCCCTCTACCCCCCTTCTCCCCCAACTCCTCCTACCCCTCCTACTATCCCGCCTCACCTCCCCTGCTGCCCTTTGTTCCCCACTCCCTACCTCCCCAATCCCCCCTCCTCTACCCCCCCTCATCTCCTATTCCCTCTCTCTCCCTCACTCTCCCTCCTTACCTCCTCCCTCTTCTCTTTCCTCTCCTCCTGCCCTCCCCAATCCCTCCATCTTCTCTCCTTTCCCTTACACCAGTGTCTCCCTCCCTCCTTCCATAACTATTGTCCCCTTCCTGCTCCACTGTTCTCCCTCTACCCCCTCTCCTCCCCCACTCTCCCTACCCAGGATCTCAAGCTTGCTGCTCCTCTCCCTTTTTGTGTGCCCTGGAGGAACCCTCAGAGCCGGGCCTCAGATAGGCCCGTAAGCACCAGCAGTTACGGCCGCACTGGCATGTGGGCAGGAGTGGGTTGTGGTGGGGGGCGGAGGGGGACAGCTCGGAGAATAGATGGAGGAAGAGCTATGGGGGAGAGGGGGGTATCACAGGGGTGGGGGAAGGAGCTAGCAAGGGGGACCAGTGGGGAAGGGGCTGGAGCAGTGGGGCATTGTAATGGCAGTGTATTTTGGAACTTACAGCGGGTGCTGGATACTCTACTCTACCGGAATCAGATTCACTACTTTCTGTTTGGCGACATCTCTGTGCCACGCCACTTCCGGTCCCTCTGAAAATTGTTCCGTTTGGAGGTCTCCACATGCCATCTCAGCTCGAGTAAAGATGCATTGTCGCAGGAAGGGATGGACCATCCCAGGGAGTGACAAGAGAAGAGACTTCGCGCGGCACTGAATGGCAGGAGAGGAGATCGATCTGCGCAGCGTGGTTTTTAAGATTTTTAAACTCGCTAACTTTTTTATTATAACACTGATCATAATGAAACTTGTTGCACTTGGAGCACAAGAGAACGATGAGTGAGCTGGCTAAAAACCAAAGCACAATTGCATACTGTTTTTGCGGCAATAGAAAAACCACGCAAACCGGAAGAGCACAAGATCAGAGCTTTAGTTATGTACTAGACTAAGTGGGACCCATTGGGTCCCATGTTCACATGGGAGGGCTGGTCCCCCAACACAATATTACACCACTCCACCAATTCCAATATTGGTGGCCAGTGCAGGGGTGGGAACTTTCTGCAGCGCGGGCATGGGTGTTGTGGGCCAAAGGGACTGGTTTCCAGAGGGCTAGTATGGATATTGTGGGCCAAATGGATTCTCGAGCTGGCAGCTTAGTCACTCAGGCCTGGTGGGCTGGCAGCTCAGTCACTCAGGCCTGGTTGGCTGGCATCTCAGTCACTCAGGGCTGGTGAGCTGGCAGCTTACTCACTCAGGGCTGGTGGGATGGCAGTTCACTCACTCACGGCTGGTGGGCTGGCAGTTGACTGACTCACGGCTGTTGGGCTGAAAGTTGACTGACTCACAGCTGTTGGGCTGGCAGTTGATTGACTCACGGCTGGTGGGCTGGCAGTTCACTCATGGCTATTCCTTGAAATACCATTTCAAGCAAAGTGTAGGCCACCAAATTCAAATACAATTTTATACCATTTCAAGCAGAGTGCAGGCCATCAAATTCAAATGCAATTTCATACCATTTTAAGCAGAGTGCAGGCCACCAAATTCAAATGCAATTTCAAACCATTTGGGCTTTATACTCCTGCCCCCCCCCCCGCCCCCCAGAAGGGGCGTTACCCAGGCGAGAGGACTAATCAGCTGATCTCAAGATGTTTTAAACACTCATAACTTTTTTATTTTTCATCGATCGGATAAATCCTCGGGGCTGCCTCAGCGGAGGATGACCAAGTAAGATGGCCAAAAATCATAATGATATATGGTAGTGTTTTTTCTAAAATCAATATAGAGCACAGACAGGAAGTGGTCAAGATGAGACTTTTAGTTATATAGATAGATTAAATAAATGTTTCTGAAAATAACTTGGGCATGGATCAGTTGTGGTCAAAGTCAATGCTTCTATATGGTATGATTTGCCTACTTCTATTGTTCTGTGATTCTCTTCTTCAAGCACTATTAGAAGCACCTTAACAGTTCACACAGAAGGCTAACAATTTGAGGCCGATCCCAAGTCACTTCATGCCTACCAATAAATGTCAATGAAACCAAGAGCATCAGAAAGAATATAAATATAGACGAGAAGACATTAACTATTCGGTAGCTTTTAGAAATGCATCAATATTGGTGGACTTTTCCATGTCAGGTTTGCCTCCGGTTGTGTGAATTTGACAGAATAGGCAACTAGTATCCATAAAATATTTGACAGTATCTTTTTGTGTAGGTAAAGTTTGTTCCCATGGTCACAAGCGACATAATTATCTATTGTGCATACAGTATATTGCCAGCAAAGTGAAGATGGTAGAATACAACGCTTTAATTCTGTTTGCTTCCAATGAATTTAGCTGCGTTCAAAATATATGACTTTGGATTGCTGCTCTACTGACTTAGCTTCAGAGAATGTGAAAGATGTCTGATGCATTTTATATCCCTCTGGATTTAGACCTTTCATCGTGTTCTACAAGCTGATGTTAACAGCATAATCCATTAAAGCCTTTAAGCATGGGTTAGCAAGCAGCTTACAATGCAAATCCACAGACTTTTGCAATGACAGAATTTTGGAAGGGTATTAGCAGATTTTCATCTTGGGCTATCTGACTAACATGTAAAAAATACAAAAATCACAATTTATTCAATTGAGAAACTTCTTCAAAAAGAATTTGGTTATTTTAGTAATTGGAACTGATCTTAACCCTAGAATGTCACTTTTCAAAAAGAGCATCAAAGTCAATGGAATAATTTTACAGTGTTTATAAATAGGCTAATTTTCCAGCTAAATTTTTAACAAGACCTCTCTCACTGCAATGGGGTTCATTTATTAGTATTAGTTTAGTAAGGCCAATTAACTATTATATGTATGTTTTGCATTTGCCTTAATGACCTGTCATATCTATCAGAAAAATTAAACAAATTAATGATAATAATTCCTTGATGTCAGTGGTGCCAATATTCCACTACATTTCCATTAACCCCTTTTCCTAACATATAGTTTCACATACAACAGATGACCCAAAGAGAGATTATCCACCGTGTTCAAATGAATCGCCAACTTGCTTTTTATGTCACCACAGTTGCTACAGCTCAGTGTTTTGGAAATTTTTTATGGTTGCTCAAATTTTCAGCTATGTAAAATTATTACTGTTTCAGTTCCCTACAGGGAGTGGTGGCATATGTAGAAAACAATAGTTTCTTGACATGATAAACAAAAGCTTAAAGGCCCTGTCTCACAGTGCGAGTTGACCCACGAGTGTCCCAGAGTGACAGACTCGTGGTTGTGTACGATATTCCAAGTTGATGTTCAAGTGTTTGAGGCGAGTTCCCATGGGTATGGTAAGTTTGCCATTTACTTGTACTTTCTGCGATGTTCGGAGTTCATCTCCAGAGTTACCAAGTTCCCCTCCCGTTTGCTCTTGAGTTACCAAGTTCCTCTCCTGCTCATCTCCGGTTATCTTCAGCAGTTCAGGAGAGGACAGGTTGAGGGGGGGGGGGGGGGGGGGGGGGAGGACGAGGGATGGTGGAATTAGGAGAAGGCAAGGACTATGGGTGGGGAGAAGTGAGAGGGGAGCTGGGAACGGTGTTGGCAGTTGAGGAGAAGGAATGAGAGGAAGGAGTAGAGGAGTGGGCCTGGACTCAGCTGGAGGTCAGAAGAGGTGAAGAGCGAACTGGTCGAGATGAAAGAGCAGGTTGAGGGCTCAATGATCATTTTGTTCATGCAATTGAGGAAGTTATGACTTAATCTGAAGCACAAACCGAGTGCTTTGGAAAATTGTTTCAATTCCGTCGGCACCAACCACGGAAGAAGAGTTTGAAGCTGTTCAAGGTGCAGGTTTAACTAAATATGTAAGCACTGCAGCTTTGATTTCCCAGTAAGCATGGGTCAATATCGACCTTCACTTCACAAGCAACTTTTGCCTTTGGAGGTCAAGGAGATTGCAGATGCTGGAGTCTGGGACAAAAGCAAACTGCAGGAAGAAGCCAACAGCCAGGCAGCATCTGTGAAACGGGTAGTCAACCTTTAGGGTCCCAGCCCAAAACATCTGTGTACAATTTATGATTTTCCTCCAAAGATGCAGTCTCCCATGGTTTGTTTGCACAACTCTCTCCCCTTTCTCTCCCAACATTGGGGGGGGGGGGAACACAACGAGATAGTTTAGATGGACCTTACCCCCACTTCATGCTTCTGTTGCGCATAATTCAGCAGTAAAAACTCTCTTCCCCTTACCCAGTGACGCCCGATTCCTCGCACCCCCACAAGTTCACATCGACGAGGGAAGAATGAGCGGGGAGTCTGAAGAAGGGTCCCGACCCGAAACATCACCCATTCCTTCTCTCCAGAGGCGATGCCTGTCCCACTGAATTACTTGTTTGTGTCTATCGTCGGTGTAAACCAGCATCTGCAGTTCCTTCCTACACACGGACAGTGAAGTGCCTCGGCCAAATTGCACGTGTCCTCGGTCAAACCATTCACACCAATAAGTACTGGGATTGTTTTAGTTTGCGCTCAGTGTGGTGTCCGTAGCCTGGGCACACTGCCGGAAAAAATATTGATAAATATGTGTGGAACTTTCACAAATAAGGGGTTAGATAGGTCTGGAGTGTGGTGTTAACCACGGGACTGTGCCCTGCTGAGATAGACACAAAATGCTGGAGTAACTCTGGGCTGTTAAAAAAACCCCAGAGGAAATTAATTGCTTCTACTGAAGAGCGGAGTCATTCCATTATGAATCATTGATTCTCAATGTATTTTTATAAATTAGATAATTTGAACTGCTGCAGTTTTGAATGGTAAAGCCGGCATAATTTCTAAAATCTAGGAGATTATTTTAAGCAAATATCGGACCTATTTATTTTCTCCTTCTCGCTTTTAGGTTTTGATGCGTTTATTTTGTCACCCAAGTAAATAGATACAGGTTATAAATATTTTAAAATATTGCAGTGGTTTAACACAATCTCTATGATTGGCATACTTTTCATTTAAAGGGCAGCCTTTTAAATCTTGAGCTCATAGATGCATAGTATGGATGATATTCATGCAATTTAATATTGGATGTAACTAGGGTGTGTGGATTTTTATCCTGGAACATTAGGATTCTCTGATGTGAAGGTAGTCTGGTTTGCGTTTCTTACTACTTGACCATATCCGAAACTAAAGTATAGATCGGCACAAAATGCTGGAGTAACTCGGCGGGACAGGCCGCATCTCTCAAGAGAAAGAATGGGTTGTGTTTCGGGTAAGTCTGAAGAAGGGTCTCGACTCCATTCCTTCTCTCCAGAGATGCTGCCTGGTCCACTGAGTTACTCCAGCATTTTGTGCCTATCTTTGGTTCAGTCTTTACTCGAGCGAACAAACAGATTAAAGAGTTCCCACGGTAGACGCACGAATCACTAAAGTTAACGCACGGGCCACTACGATATTACAATGAGCTTAAATGTTTCAATTTTTAACTTGGAATGTAAATTTGGCTCGTGGAAAATATCAAACATGTTTGATCTTTTTCACAAGTTTCACGGGTACCTGACGTTAGCACCACGAGTCGCTAAGTTGCTCACGCGAGTTCCGGCGTCCCCGCTACGTTGGTTGTATGGGATTACCGCGAGTGAAAACTCGGGGTACCTCGTGGGACAACTCGCGCCGTGAGACAGGGGTTTAAAGGAGGAGGAGGAAGAAAAAGAGGAGTGAGGGTGAAGGGGCAACAATGGAAGAATTAATCCAATGAGTATTTAGAGAACAAATCCCTTACTTGAACTTTAGCGACATCTATTCCTTCAGATTTCTGCACTTCATAGAAAAGATCTTCACGAACCGCTATCAATTGTTGTTTCCTCAATTCATCTCTGATAAGGACAGCAATTTATATATATCGCAGTAATATACTTGCGATATAGCACAGGTCACTGAGGATCTCTATATGGCAGAGACAGTTTTATCTCATATCCTCAGGCTAGAAATAAGCGGATTGAGTAAGCCTAATGGTTTGCAAAGGTTTTAAATTGAGGTGTACGGTACTATTACGTGTGCTTCATGTTCTACACTTGATATCATGGGGAATGGCTCTTGCCCGCAAAAAAATAGCTTGTATTAGGAATCTAAATAGGAATCTTACTGCAACCATGGCAGCACAAGAATTATTATGGACTCGCAATTAATGCCTCAACACAATAATTACATTCTGGAGGAACTCTGCTTTTCAGAAATACTGGACGTCTCATTTTTTCTGATAGTATGATCATCAAACAGTGTTTTTATAAAACAGGGGCAATTGTACGTCGACAAGTAATAAATCCTGAGAGATAGCCAATCAGCTCAAAAGATCCATTCAGGTTTTTAAATATGAATATATACTCCCCTGATCCTCTCTGTCTGATCCGTCTTCTCTTTCCCTTGTGTGCATATTCAGTTTCACCTTAAATGCATTGATACGTCTTGGGTAAAAAGTGCTATTCAGATGATTTCTACATTATTTTGCCACCTAATTAAAGTTTCAGTTGCAACCAATGAAAATCAAATTTGGATAAGCCGCATAATTGGCATCCTATCTGATGCAACCTAATTTATGACAACAAGATGTAAAATTTCCCAGAAACATTTCTGGAAGAAAATAAGATTCAAAGAATTATAGCAGCCCCATGGAATTTTTTTTAAGGCTTCTTAATATATAGCTTTTACAAGTACATTGTTTTTAAGGATCTTCTTCTGTATTCCAAACCTCTGTGGTTATACACTGCAACATATTTTTTTTTAAACATGTCCTGCGAACTATGAGTATTATGCGTAAAATTTAAATGGATTGACAGGTCAATACAAATAATAAACCTTATGAAAATAATTTAATAACCTATACTTTTTGTTTATTACCTGCAGAATGTAGAGTGAAATTGCATTTGACCTCAGCCTTTCTTTTCTGAGAGTGTTCAAGGGAGGATTTGGAATTTAATTATTATGTTTTCTGCTATTCATCGTTACATTTAATTTCAACTTGTTATTTTTTTCCAAAATCTTTTACCTGTTGTCAATTTTTTTTGTATATTTAGCTGGCCCTTAGTGTAGTAGATAACTTTCTTAAATTTAATACATTTCAAACTTTAGGGTAATATCGGCCTGGATTTTGTTGCAAAATGTTGATATTTACTCATGTGAGTGAACAATATTAGGATTCACTATGGAGACCATTATAGCAGTGCAAATTTAAAGCAATTCACCACCAAATGGTGAAGAATCTATGGAAACTTTCTGTGCCATATTAGACCATTGATGTGAATAAAAAGGAATGAAATGTTTCCAAATTAGAAGTTTCTGAAACGTTTTTGAAATTGGTACTTAAATAATGTTCTTTAAACTGTTTTAGGTTTATCAATAAAAAAAATGATAGTTATTTAATAATTTCAATGCATCTTAATTATCATTGGATATCAGAAATCGATTCCCATAATGTCAGGGTTTTCATGTTCTCATTGCTCCAGATTCCTTTCCCAAACCTGGGATGCACTTTTTAAAATGCATCCATTCTTGCTTCTCATTTCTTTTCTCTAGAATTGGAGGACATGTCCAGCCTAACTCACCAAGCATATCTTCCTTACGTTCCGTAAATCTGGTAGCCTTCTCTGTATGGTCTTTTCCCCATTTTGTTACTCTCAAATTGTTCACAATCTTCTATTAACAATATAACCGTCCAAACAGCTTATTCCCACAGTCGCTCTAAATAAGCTTTATTAAGCTATTGGAGATATCCCCTCAACACACTCTACCTGCAGATTATGAACGTTTTTTGTCCTCTTGCCTAGTTATAACAAATGTTTATTAATCCGAAAGGATAACTAATTCTTTCCTCACAGATGCGACGTGATCTGTTGTATGGTTCCAGCATGTTCTATTTTTATTTTGCTTCTCATGGTTGTCCTAGACTTTTGTCATTGGAATCTCCTCCCTCTCCAAAATTATTATAATCTAATTTTAGTATTATTTGAATGATTATTTATAAATGTATACAAATCACCTCAATGCTTTGTATGAATATTCAACAATGCACAGCTTCATCATTCTGCTGCAAAAGGCTTTCTTTTTGCTCTGTGACAAGATGCTGATTTGAAATGGCTTTAATGCTTCCTTTAATAGGCATTGTGTATTGCTTGTGCCTTTTCTATATTGCACACAAAGGACAAGATATTCTGGCTTGCCTTTTGCTTCAGCATATTAATGATTGAACTTCCCCTGGTTGTCAAGGCATCAATCAGATGGTGTTCAGTCCTCTGATATGTTTGCTGAGTCTCTTCAAATTGTCCAGTAGCTTTAAAAAAGCAGAATGATATTGAACAAATGTTTCAACAATGAGTGGAAACACAGTATCTAATTTAGGTTAGTTGGAAAAAAAAATTGGTCAGATTCAATGAGAATGAAATCAATATTATGTGGATAATATCTCAAACCTTTATTAATTGTGATCATACTGTACTTGCAAGTTATAGTAATCTCACCCGGCCATATTTTGGTGTGTACTTTCAACATTGTTGGAAAGATATATTTTATCACTCTCTTTCTTGTTTTACCCTCAGCTTACAAATACAGGATTACAGTGGCTAACTCCTTTACTCTTGTTGCCAATTTTAGATATTACTGTTGCACATCAAATCATTTAAAAAAATAATGTTTGAATTACTTTCATCCCTAGTGTAAATCACATTTTCAGGCAACTGCCATCATATATTAGGTTTATCTGCTGAGGCCATTGCGATTGATTTTGTGGCATTAATCACGCCTACCTATAAATAGTCCTGAGATCCACTATTTGTCGGGGCTGACGGTAATAATGCAGTATTTTGACACGATAACTAGTTCCTACAACTTTTACACGTCTGACCAAAGTTTAATTCCCAGATATTCCAGTGAGGTAGAGAAAAGGGTTTATGTTTTAAAATGATCAGATTTGTTGGAGTGTCTCCACTCGGTGGGGGGGGGGGGGGGGGGGGGGGGGGGTTCTACCATGATTTATGTTGCACATTTGCATGTATGAAATCTCACAACTAATAATTGCAGTGAATGGCATGATTTTTAACTATATGCATATATACAATATTTGTCCTGTGTCCCCAAGACTGGAACATAACTTAACCAGAAAGTTAAGACCTGCTCCCACTTAAGTTAAAGCATGCTTCCCCATTTAAGGCGCCGGAAGGAAACCCAGCAATCTCTCTGCTTATACAGTGATTCTTCATGTAATTTCCAGTTTTCCTTCACATTTAGAAGACCAATTCCACACTTCCAATCATATAATGACCTACCCATTGTGGATCTTCACCTGTTCTGCACCATTCCTTTGATCTCACTCTCCCATCATCTTCCCAATGTTGACCTTGATGATACCTCCTAACTTTCTGTTTATCTGATCATTCACACACTCTGATAAATTCCTCCTGACTTCCCTCTGATCTCTTTCAAGACCATCTCTTTTGCTGGAAACTTTAATTCTCCTTCCCATTCCTGAGAAAACCTTTCTGTCCTCAGTCTCCTCCATTGTCAGAGTGAGGCTAAATGCAAATTGGATGAACAGTATCTCATATTTTGCTTGGGCAGTGGTAAGAATTTAGATTTATGTCACTTTAGATAGCCCCGGCATTTCTTCTCTCTCTACCACACCCCCCCCCCCCCCCAACAATTCACACTAGCTTCTCATTTTCACCCTATTAACAGCTTACTATGGCCTGTTTCCTTTATTATCATTACCTTTTTGCATATCTTTAATTCATTGTTCTTTATCTCTCCACATCACCATCAATATCTGTTCTTTCCCAATTGCTAATCAGTCCGAACCAGACCCGAACCATCACCAATTCCTTCTCTTCAGAGATGCTGCCTGTCCCGCTGAGGTACTCCAGCTTTTCCTGTCTATCTTCGGTTTAAACTAGCATCTGCAGTTTTTTCTTACACATCTCTACAGCGTGTCTGATCTTCACCAGATTTTCACCCCCTTCAGCCCTTGTTTCTCCCCATTAATCATCTGCAACTCACCACTCTCTCCATTGTCTACATTCCTTTTCATAGCAAGAGATTGAAGAGGATGGGGTTTATAACAGGAAGAAGACTGATGTGTAAAATTATTTCGTGTCATATATAGAGCCATAGAGTTATGCCATGTCGAAACAGGCCCTTTGGCCCAACTTGCCTACAGCGGCCGACATGTCCCAGCTACATTAGTCCCACCTGCTTGCGCTTGGCCCATATCCTTCCAAGCCTGTCCTATCCATGTAACTGTCTAGCCCTTTCTTAAACATTGCAAATGTTACCCCTCAAATTCCTATTAAATCTTTTCCCCTTCACCTTAAACCTATGTCCAATAATATCATATAGTTGTTTTTTCTCTATTAAACAATACACAGAGATCTCCAATAATTGATTCAAAACATTTCATTAGTTTGGTTTAATTTACCTTCACATAATATTGCCAAGCAGATAACATATTGTACTTTCCATATAAGTGGGATGTCATGATTTGATTAAAATAAAGTAACTTTCCAACCTCTTTCATCCCTGGGGCCAGATGAGATCTGTCCCAAGCAGCAATTGGAAACAAGAAGGAAGGTGGCTCAGAGTCCTGATGGGTATTCTTGCAATATTGTTAATCACAGGTAAGGTGCCAGAAGACTGAAAGGCAGCAAATCATATTGCATTGTTTAAGAAGGGCAGCAGGGATAAGCCAAATAGGCAAACATCAGAGGCAAGAAAATAGGGGAAATGCTGCTTACTAAGACTTAAAGAGTCAATTAAGAAGGGTGATGAATGCAGCATGGTAGATGTTGTCTTCATGTATTTTTGTAAGCCTGTTGACAAAGTCCTGCATTGGTTGGTTAGCTTGTCTTAATCCCATGGATTAAATCCCATGGGATCCAAGACAAGCTAACTAATTGAGTGAAAAATTGGCTTGGTAATAGGAGGCAGAGAGTAATGTTTGAAGACTGCCATTTTGATTGAAAGACAGTGTGACCAGTGGTTTACCCTACAGATCACATCTGGGAACCTTGCTATTTGTGATATGTATCAACAACAGATGCAAACGTAAGATATATGATTAGTAAGTTCACGGATGACATGGAAATTGCTGGTGTGGTGAACAGTGTCTAAGGCTACAACAAGATGTTGATCAGAGAGAAAAATGGCAGACTTGGCAAATGCAATTTCATTCCAACAAGTGAGGTGGGGCATTTTAGGAAGTAAACTGGAGGTAGCACATACAAAGTAAACTGTAGGCTTCTTAGCGACATTCATGAGCAGATAGTTTGGAGCTCAAGTCTGTAAGTTGCTTAAAATGGCAGCACAGGTAAATAGGATGGTGAATAAAGCATATGGTACACTTGTTCTCACAGGTCAGGGCATGAAATACAAAAGTTGCTATGTCATGTTGCAACTGTATAAAACATCGCTTAGAACACATTTGATATATAGTTTAGAGTTCTGGAGCCCAAAATATGGGGAGGATGTGGGTATGCTGGAGAGTGATGAGAGGAGATTAACCACAATGTTGCCTGAATTGAAGGATTTTAGTTATAAGGAAAGAAAGTATAGGCTGGGATTGATTTCCTTGGAGGGAAGGTAGCTGAGCGTTCACCAGATATAGGTACGTAAAATTATGAGAGGCATTGATTGGGCAGATACAGCAGTTAGAGCCTTTTTCCCCATGTTGGGCTATCAAAACAAGATGTCTAAAGTTTAAGGTGTGAGACAGGAATTTTAAATGCAATTTGATGGGAAAGTATTTTTTATACAGAGGGTGGTTGATAACTGGAACTTGTTCCGCAGGGAGATGGTGAAATAAGATATAATCACAAAATGTTGGCGTAGCTGGACAGGCAGTATCACGGGAGAGAAGGAATGGGTGATGTTTCGGGTGGAGACCCTTCTTCAGACTGAAGGGTCTCAACCCAAAACATCACCCATTCTTTCTCCCAACAGATGCTGCCTGTCCTGCTGAGTTACCCCAGCATTTTGTGTCTTTGTTCAATTTAAAACAACATCTGCAGTTCCTTCCTACACACGATATAATCACTATGTTTAAGAGACATTTAGATATACGCAAAAATAGAATAGGATTTGAAGGACGGGAGTTAAAGAAGCAAATAAGATATGTATAGATGGACAAGATAGACATGGTGCAGTGACAATCTGAGTCTGGCCAATCTTACAGTGTTTAAAAAAAATAAAAAATGTAAAAAGAAAATGAGGATATTGATTAAGGCCACCATGTACTGCCATCAGCAGTTGCCCTATGACTTTTTTCTTGAACATTTGCAATTCATGTGGCTAAGGTATTGTCACAACTTTATAAAGTATTAATCCAGCTGCAATCAAAGAATTACAATGCCTAGTCAGGCTGGAAGAGTGCTGATGTTTCTTTCAATTCTGTGATACGGCAAGCAGTACAAAAATAAATCACAGTATTGCCTAAATATGAAACAATCAAGAATGCCAAGAGAAGTGATGGACTCCCCAATAAACTAGTGAAGGCAAAAATGTTGGAATAGGTTTCCAAACACTTTTGTAAAAGGACTTTTCTTGATAAGTGTGATATATTGATTGATGACGTTCTTTGTGTGAATTTTCATAGCCTGGATAAAAGTTGAAATAAAAAATAAATTTGATTGACTACTAATTGTCTGTAGCATTATCAATATTTTTGACAAGGTCATGAGAGTCTGCCAGCGTTATCTGTCTCTGAGTTACCTGAGATCGGATTTGGGACAATAAATGAAATTCTATTTAATTATGTTTCATCTAATAAAATAATTCTATAGTGCAATTATTTATACAATGCATAGGTGACAGCCGGCATACTTAATATTTATTACAGCAAATATTTGCTGGAGAATTCATCCTTGTTTAAAGGTTGAAGACCTTATGAAGTGGCATCAATAGATTGTAGAAACAAAGAACTGTAGATGCTGGTTTATACACACAGGAGTAACTCAGCAGGTCGGGCAGCATTTCTGGAGAACATAGATAGGTGACACTTTGTATTGAAACCCTTCTTCAGGCTCAGCATGGATATGTGTAGTTTTTTGGATTGAGACCCTTCTTCAGATTGGATTAATTGATCAACTCGACCTCTGAACTTCATTCAATTACTTTTGCTTCAAAAAAATTGTTTGTCACAGGCAGGCCACTTGAATTTTGAATAACTGAGCTGTTAAGGTGCAACATGAATTTAACAAACTCTCTCTTTTCCCTTTCTGTATCAATTTTGACTAATTCATTGTCTTCTGTCATTCCTCAGTATTTTCCCCTCAAACATAGCATCTCATTAGTTATGGAGTTACATCTCACTTGTTGTTAGTTGTAATTTTTTAAGCTTCTTGATGCTTTGTCATTATTACTTCATTATAAACTCAAATTTAAAGTATTAAAAAGTTGAAAAATAATTTTGAACTGAAGAATGTTGGATAAAGTATAATTAATATTGTATCCAGCTGAATGTTCTTTTTCAGCATGATCAGGCTTATTGTTTTATAAACTGTTTCTCTCCTGGATTAGTAATTTAATTCTAAATAACTGCAATAATAACATGATCACTGTTTTATGCAAAGCCCATAAAAGTGATATAGTATCCTGATTAGATTTTGAAAATAAACTGTGGTAAACCATAGGGTGCACCATTTTGAAGTAATGCTGATGTAAAGATCTGCAAGTTAATACCTTCATCTAACTATATAAACAAGCATAGGGAAATGTTGGCCTCGCTTAATTACATGAATACAAAAATTCTTACTGCCTTTTTTTTCAAGCTCATTTTTTAATCTATCTTAAAACAAATTTTATTTTGTTAAATACTTCATTTAGATAACCTCACCATTACAGACAGATCTCATTCCACTCTCTGGCTATTGGGAAGACCAGACCCATTTTATTGTTGAAAACAATTCCATAGACACAAAAAAAAATCATTAAAGAATATTAAGGAACATTCCAAGGGTAGAGCAACTGGAATCTTCATATTGCTATTATTTTTCCAAATACCGCAGTTGTGAACAGGTTGATTAGATGAATTATGTAATGCAAGAGTTATACAAAAATCAACTCAAACTCAAATACAGCACATAAGCCATTTAAAAAGAAAAGCTTTTTTAAAAAACATTAAAAAAGACAATTAACAGAATCATAATTTGTTAACATATTAATCTTTAACAAAATTTAACAGAATTATGATTGAACAGAATTATGAATCTAACCCTATATCACACACACAAACTGTTCCCCCGCAACACTGATTACACTGCATGAGGGATATACAAAGTCGGGTCTGGTTACTGAAATGGACGAAGAAATGGCCCACGTTCCGCTCCATTGCGTACTACACGTGAGCCCATTGCATTTAACAGGAGTGGACTATCTTGCTCGATAGAGGATCTTCGCATGGCAGCGCTCACCCCTCTCCCCACCAGCCCCAACTGGCCCCGCCTAAAGCCGTGCCACTCCCCCGGCTGCTGGACGCTCCCCCCACCGGCCCCTGACAGCCCCCCACCAGAGGTCATCCCCTCCCCCAGCTACAGATCGCAACAAGAGACGCAACAAGAAAGAATGGATTGAATAAATCTCATCTTTAACGTTTAAATTGTTGTTATATTTTGTTATTCTCATTTTAAGCTTTATTAAATCCCTTTTCCACTTGCCGTGCCCGTCAGCTGTAACTGCACAGTAATACCTGCGTGTTCTACGTCCCAATGGGAACCCAATGGGCGGGAACGGATGCGTCTCCAGAGAGCCGCTAATTGTGGATTGTGGGGTTGAGGCGGGATGGAGTGAGTGCAGGATGCACCACTCCCCACCCACACCGGCCCCTGACAGCTCACTCCCCCGACTGCAGGATGCACACCCCTACCGGCCACCATCTGAAGCTGTCCTGTCCCCAGCTGCAGGACACATCCCTCTACCAGTCCACACCTGAAGCCGTCCCCATCCCCAGCTGCAGGATGCTCCCCACCGGTCCACGCCTGAAGCTGGTTGGGTCTGGCAGTGGTAGGCCACGGCAACAGTAGGCCACAGCAGCGCTCCATCCCCCCTCTGGCCCTCGACAGGCCCCGCCTGAAGCCATGCTGCAGGATGCTCTAGCTGCAGGACGCTCTCCCCTCCCCCACTGGCCCCGCCTGAAGCTGTGCCCCTCCGCAAGCTGCAGGACGCTCCCCTCCATAGGCCCCGACAGTCCCCGCCTGAAGCCGTCCCCCGTGCCCGGCTGTAGAATGCAACAAGAGACGCAACAAGAAAGAACTGAACTGAATAAACCTCATCTTTAACATTTATATTGTTATATTATAAGAGTTATTCCTATTTTAACATTGAATAAATACCTTTTCCACTTGCCGTGCCCGTCAGCTGTGCCTGCACAATAACGCCTGCAGGTTCTACATCACAATGGGAACCCAATTGCGCCGGCACATAGCCACTATGTGCATGGGGGGGGGGGGGGGGTTGTGGGTGGGATGGAGTGAGTGCGTGCGGCGGAATGGCAAGTGGCGGAGTGAGGAGGTGAGGGGAGGAGGGGGATCAGGAGCATCACAACGGGGACCTGTCTGCCATGCCTGCACCGTTGGGGGCTGTAGATGAGTGGTGGAATATTATGTTGAAGGAGCAGGCCTCCCGGGTGAGAATGGGACCCAACAGGACCCACATAGCCTAGGCTATATTACTAAATGTCTGATCTTGACTGCTTTTGGCCCACTGTGGTGCAATTTCCGAGGGAACGCAACCACCTACGGCTGTCATTTTTGGCTGCCTTGCTCAGAGACCCCCCTCCACCTCTCTGGACCAGAGGAATTTTCCCATTGATTAAAAATGAGAAAGATATTAATGTTGTTAACAAATTTCCCATTCTCTCTGCTGTCCCCGCTGGCAGCAGGGGGAGGGACTATAAAACCCGGAAGTATTGTGCCTCACTCAGTCTCTGCCAGACCCAGGAAGCCAGAGGGTCACGGCTCTCTGAGCTGCGAATAGCACTGAACGCATTGGTTGTAAAGTATTTACAAATTTGTTTCTCTTGGCTATTTAAAAAATGTTTACAGAAATTGTATTGTATTGGTTGTAAAGTGTTTGCAAATTTGTTTCTCTTGGGTTTTAAAATGGTTGCAACAGTTTTCGGATAAATAAAGTGTGAATAAACATGTTATTAGATCAGAACTGTGTTTAATTTTAAAATTGGCGCTTATTCTGTGATTTTCGCTTGGTTGCAAATGGTGTGATGACATCATTTCCGGTTAGCGGCATGCTGGCGCTGAGTGTGTTATTTCCGGTTCGTGGCAAGCAGTGGGATGGTGGCGAGTACTGCTGAATAATTCATGAGTTTACTGCTCTATGGTGAGTGTGTTTGTTAGATGTTACATTGCTTCAGCAGCGGCAGCCTGTACAGCAGGTTTTAAAGATTTGTTTTACACACTATATATTCAACACGTTCTGAAGTTACTTGGCATTTTAATATTGGGTATGTGAGTGTGAGTGAATGTGTGAGTGTGTGTGTGAATGTGTGTGTGTGTGTGTGTGTGTGTGTGTGTGTGTGTGTATGTGTGTGTGTGTGTGTGTGTGTGTGTGTGTGTGTGTGAGTGAGTGTGAATGTGTGAGTGAATGTGTGAGTATGAGTGTGAGTGAATGTGTAAGCGTGTGAATGTGTGAGTGAATGCGTGAGTGAATGCGTGAGTGAATGCGTGAGTGAATGTGTGAGTGAATGTGTGAGTGTGAGTGTGAGTGCGTGTGCGTGTGCGTGTGTGTGTGTGTGTGTTTATGTGTGTGTGAGTGTGTGTTTGTGAGAGTATGTATGTGTGAGCGTGTGAGTGTGTGGTCTTAGTGACTGAGCTGCCAGCCCAAGACACCATTCATAGAATCATAGAATCATAGAAAATAGGTGCAGGAGTAGGCCATTCAGCCCTTCCAGCCTGCACTGCCATTCAATATGATCATGGCTGATCATCCAAATTAGTATCCTGTGCCTGCCTTCTCCCCACAATGACCCACAATGTCCATACTAGCCCTCTGGAAACCAGTCGCTTTGGTCCACAACACCATGCTAGCACTACAGAAAGCCCTCCGCCCCCACTGGCCAGCAATATTGGAATTGGAGAGGTGGAATATTGCGTTGGGGGACCAGCCCTCCCATGTGAAGATGGGACCCAACGGATCCCACCTAGTCTAGTATATTACTAAAAATCTTATCTTGTTTGTTTATTTGTTAGTTTGTTTGCTTGTATGCGTGTGTTTCCTGGAATTCCACCACCAAAAAAAGGTACAGGATAGCACTATCATTTTTGTCCAACATTACTCACCATTGTCCTAGGGTGTGCATTAGCCAAGTTTTGTTCAGATTGATGTTATATTTTACAAGTTATTGACAGTTTAAACTTTATAAAAAACATTTTTTCACTTGCCCTGCCTGTCAGTCATGTTCGACATCACCAAAACTCCACCAAAGAGGTACACCATAGCGCTACAACTCTTAGGCCCACCTCACTCACCATTGTCCTGCGATGTGAACTACCAAGTTTTGTTCAGATTTATGTTATATTTTACATTATTGATATTTAAAACTTAAAAAAAATCCCTTTGCCACTTGCCCTGCCCATCAGCCATGTTCACCGTCACAATTACGTCACAATAGTATCCCAATGGGTTTTGCACCTGTGCTCGTTGCCCGCCGCCATCGTAAAATCTCAATAGGTCCACGCTTGCACAGCTGGAACCCGTTGATCTAATACTTACTTGTTGATCTTGCATCACAACAGTAAGTTTGGGATATGGTTGCCTTTTTGAGATTGCCATTTGATTTGTAGTACCACCTCCCCCCCACGTGGGGTCAATTGATTGGCTCTGACCTTCTGCTTGTTGCCTACCCATGCGTACACTGTGAGCCCGGTATTTGCATGTGCGGGATTTTAAATGACTGCGGTGCTGAAGCTGGGGCTAGGTCTGGGGTCAATAGCGCTGCTGCTCCGGGCCCACATGGAGGGAGATGAGCGGGACCCAGGGCAAGGAATAGGGTGCTGTCTCGGCCTCTCCCTGCCCTTACCATGGCTCCAGGTTGCTCAGCCTGTCCTCACAGACAGCCCCCGCCTCAAGTACAACTTAATTGCTGACGTGGTGGAGAAAACGGGGCTGCACTGGTTTGCATCGAGATCCTGGGGAGGTGAGGAGGGGGTAGGGAGGGAGATGAGGAGGGGAGGTAGGAAGTGGTGGATAGAGGGAGAAGAGGGCATGAGAAGGTAAAGAAGGAGAGTGGGGGTGGGTTAGGGGGGAGAAGAGAGGGGAAAGAAGAGGGAGGATGAAGAGGAGGGGGAGGGAATGCTGGGGGATGAGGGGGAGTGAAGGAGGATAGGAGTAGGAAGAGGGTGAGGTAATGGAGGAGGGGAGAGTGAAGAGCGAGAGTAGGGGTAGGGTTTCTGGGCCCAGCAATGAAGAGATGGAATTTGAAACTGAACATCTCGATGATCTCTGGCTTTACAATGGGGACCCAATGGATCCCCATGGGTCATCTGGTTTACCGTAAATCTATGCATCTTTGCAAAGCATAATGCTAAGCAGAGGTGCATAGATTTAGGGCAAATTATAGAAATTGGATATGTTATCAAATACTTAAAAGAAAGTAAAAAACAAAGTTGCATTTAAAGAAAACCATGAAATGTCAGGGTATATCATTGCCCATTCTTTCCACTATTGTATCATTAGGTTCCAATTACTGTTGTGAGTAAAGATAAACCTGTCAGTTTGGGCTCTATGCATTTTCAGTCTGTTTTAGTGTTGTATTGAGAACAAAATGTTGACCAGCACACTGAGTTATCTGCTTCTCTGAGTCATAGCTAACATTGTTTTTTTTTTAGCAACTCGGAGAATAGACAAGGCTTACTTTAACAACTCCCCAGGTGAATATCACACAATTGGTAGTGATCTGATGTATTGGGTTAAATTATCTTTCATGTCCTCACAAATTTTTCTGAGCAAACTTATGTTTCAGTACCGAAATACAAAGACATTTTTCCCCAATCTGAATTATATGTTCCAGTAAGTAGATGAGATCATTCCATTTCATACCTATTCATTTATCCACCTTTTGCACTGGACACTCAAGTGTTGCCCAATGTCCTATATATTCTTCTTTAAAGTGAAATCATAATTGTGCTAAAACAAATCTATCTTGATCAGTCATGGTTGAATCTTTTTCTCTTTGTTGTTTCTTCTGTGCAATAGCACACTGCAAAAGGATCATTCTAACATTTTTACTGAACTACAGCTGCCTGCAATCTCTTCTGTCAAATCTGAAACTTGCTCTTTACTGACTACAGGAGAGCAATCCATCTTCATCCAATTAGCTACCAAGTTATCTATCTTTCTCCAAGGAGGTGCATCTAACTTTCTATCATTGTTTTGGTGCCACCTCCTTCCTAAAGGTGCTTCTACAATGCTCTAACTGGGAATAATTCATGAGCTGCTGCTGCTTTCCAAGTGTTGGAAACAGCACAGAAATGGCCAGTACACCAATGTCTCTCTTTAAGCTATTGCAGCATAGATGTTAAGTTTTATATAATGTTTTATTAAGCACAATTTTACTGCCACGGTACACATTTCTTCTTTCTTGCACTGTGGTACAGCTGAAAAAGCTTCTGCCTCAAAGTGCCAGAGACACAGATTCAATCCTTGCTTTGTGTGCTGTCTGCGGAGTTTGCACATTCTCCCTGAGACCATGTGGATCTCCTCTGGCTGCTCCGGTTTCCTCCCCCAATCCAATGATGTGTGGGTTTGTAGGCGAATTGCCTCAGTAAATTGCCCCAAATACGTGTAGGAAGTGGATGTAAAAGGTGGATAACATAGAACTAACGTGCATGGGTAATCAATGGTAGGCATGGACTCGATGAGCTAAAGGACCTGTTTCCATGCTGTATCTCTAAACTAATGCCTTCTTCCAGTGAATTCAAACCTCAAAATGTAATATAGAAACCATTTAGTCACAAGGAGCATTGTGTAAAAAAGACATATACATAATGTTAAATAAACAACATGTTATAGCTGAGACCTAAAGGGAAAGGGGTTAGCAAGTGCCTTCAAAGCCTATTTCAGCAAAGACATTAAGAATTCAGATCTCAATTTATCAAAGAAGAAATGTCACCAGAGGCTATGGGCAGCCATACCAGGGATCTGGGACTGTGTGCATTGGAACTCCAACCATGCACGTATGTTTAGTTTAGAGATACAGCATGGAAACAGGTCCTTCAGTCGACTGTGTCCCTGTCAACCATTGATCACCCATTCACACTAATTCTATATTATCCCATTTTTGCTTCCACTCCCCGCATAGTAGGAGCAATTTATACAGACCACTTAATCTACAAACCTGCACATCTTCCGGGCTTCAACAAATGACTCAATTGATTTTCTTACAGTCCTGTATGGAAATGCAGTATTTTTGTAAAAGGTGCAGGCTGTTAAGTAATGTATAGTCTGCTTAATTATGGATCTTAATGGAATTCCACTCAGACTCTCCCATTGTAAGATCTGGATGCAGGAGTGCCTTTGGACTTGAAAATAAATGAAAATAATGAGCATGGATAATTGAACAGCATATTCACCAAAAATCACCTTTGAAACTTATCCATGCATTCTGTTATGTCATAAGCGTCAGGTTGCCCTTCTTTTCTGACTAGAAATTGGCAGAGGAGCTGAACTTCTACTGAGAAAACAGTAAGATAAGGTACTACATGTCCCAATGACACATGGTGTTTAAGTTGATCTAGATGCTTCAGTTGAGAAGCAGCAATATGTTGTCTTACTTTGGGGACCATGCTGAAATATGAAAAGACTGATTCAATCCATCCACGTATGTCTATCTATCCCTTTTCACAACATGCCCCCATCTGTCACTATTGTGTTGTTCCTGACATGCTGAGACTCACTGATGAAGGATAAGGATGTCAAACTTAACATAAGGAATCCCTGCAAGCTGCCTACCACTTTAAATCATATTAATGTCAAATCTGGTTGTTCTCAAGTGTCTGATATGGCTGACTGGAAACCTTATCCAATTAGATTACATCCACAGCAGTAAACTTTGTCTAACTTTCAAACAGATGGATGAAAGCAATGAGCAGTGCACTACATGAAAGACAAAGTATTGTTGGTGCTTGTTCATAAGGATGATAGTTCTTAGCTGATCGTAATAACTTCCCAGACCTAGTGTATGCCATTAGGGCACTGTCAAATCTGAAACTCTTTTAGTGATTCATCTTGAAGACACACATTCTGGTGTGATAGGTTCAATGCACAGCTGTTCAGTCAGAGAATTAACAAGGACAGAAATGCCAATATTATCTATTTTACTCAAAGTTGACTATATTCAATCAGCAGCAGTGCTGCGACAAAAATGTATCAAAATCATACCTTATGTAGCAGCACTTAAATATTTTCTCATTTTCATACGTGCTGCATACAGGTTGAAATTTGGATTTGATAAGTGGTAATAAATTCGCAGAAGGATGATTCAAAATATGATTCTCATCCTGTTTGATTATCTTAACTTAGTCAGGTAAGGTATGACAATAAGCCAGGATTTTAATCACAGTCTTTTTTGTTGGAAATCCCACAGAAAATGTTCAGTTATGGGCATTATTACCCCTCAGGTTTGTTTCAATAATTATTGATATGACTCCTAAAGAACTTTAATGATAATAAAAATGGATTTCATAATGGAGTTCAGAGTCTGTGTATTCTATCGAGAGTTCATCCTCCTCACCTGCTGCAATAAGGCAGTAAACACTCTATCAGACACATGTGGAACTTTGATAGAGAATTCATAAACATAATGAATTTCCTCAATCTTATGAGAAAGTGGAGGTGTTGATGAGCTTCCTTTTTGATTGTGTCAATGTACTGGGCCTAATGAGAGGTTTTCAGAGGTATGCACGCTCAGGAAGTTGATGGGCCTGACCCACTTAGGCGATTTTTTTGCAGGCGACTAGTTTGTTGCCACATGTTTGCCGGTGGTTGCCAGGAGTAGTCTCCTCAGTCACGCAAAAAGTCATAGTGTCTTTCTGGTCATCGCTAAATTTTCAACATGTTGAAACATTTTCGGTGACAGTGGGTTTGACGCCAATGAGCATAACTTGACTTAACCTGACATAGGTGCTGTTGTAGGTTGTCGCCAGGATGACCCAGGT
Organism: Raja brachyura; assembly: GCA_963514005.1. The sequence continues at coordinate 47,306,838 of OY740786.1, read as the reverse complement.
TGTCGCCGATTTTTCAGTGACCTGCTATGATTATGACAGTCGCTGGCATTTGCCTAAAAAATCACCAAGTGGGACAGGCCCATGATGGTTGGTGTTGACTCTCTCCATTGCTGTCCTGTCAATAAAGACAGGTTTGTGAAACCCCAGCTTTCCCCTCCTGAAGTCACCAATCTACTCGTTGGTCTTGCTAATGGCCTTTGGCAATCTCCCTCCTGAACTCCTGAATTATTGTCTAACGATAGTGGGCAAATTTAAAGCTAGTGTTGTAAATGTACCGGGCTACACAGTCATGAATATAGAGTGTGGAGCTGGGGTCTGAGCACACAGCCTTGAGCTGCTTCTCTATTGAGCATTATCAAGGTGGAAGTACTGTTGCCAAAGCATACTGATTGTGGTCTGCTGCAAATGATCCGATTACATAAGAATGGTCAGAGACATTGGCACAGTGGTGCAACGATAGAGTTGCTGCATTAGTGCCAGCAACCTGGGTTTGATCCAGACTACAGGTGTTGTCTGTACAGAGTTTGTACGTTCTCCCTGTACGTTTTCATGGGTTTTCTCAGGGTGCTCTTGGTTTCCTCACACACTCCAAAGATGTACAGGTTTGTAGGTTAATTGGATTTGGTATAATTATAAATGTTCCCTAGTGTGTAAAATAGTGATAGTGTACAGGTCGACATGGACTCAGTGGGCCGAAGGGCCTGTTTCCACAGTGTATTTCTAAACTAAACTAAACTAAACATAATTCTCTGAGTTTGAGAATAAATTTAGAAGAAATGGTAGTCACACAGTCATGGAGTCATACAGCATGGAAACAGGCTCTCCAGCTCAACTTGCCCATGCCGGCCAACATACTTCATCTACACTTGTCCAATTTGCCTGCTTTTGGCCTATCTCCCGCTAAACCTATCCTATTCAATGGTGTTGAATCTCATGCTGTAGTTCATAAACATCATCCTGACATAGCCGTTCTTATTGTCCCATTTGTCCAGTTCAGACCAGAGGGCCAGCAAAATCACATCCCCTATTTGATTATTGTGGCAGTGGGCCACAGGTCCTTACTAGGCAGGAAATGATATGGGCTATAACCAACCCTTCAGAGCAATTCTTTACCACAGACATTGGTGCACCACTTGGGGGCGTTGGTGCCATCATTGAGGTGTGTCACCTTGCTCTTCTTGCTCTTGATGCCATTTTAAGCTGGTGGAAGCCTTGGACGTTAGTAATGAGAAGATGAAGATATTTGTCCCCATACATGTTCAGGATCAATTTGTCTCTCATGTATACTGTAGGTCATTTCTGCCCCAGAAGATATCAATGGATTAAACATTTTAATCTATGCCCCCTTCAGCAACTGCTTAAATGTGCTTTTATATATCCTATATTCTTATACCTACCCCCACTACTATGTGGCACTGGGAGTGGTCCAGAAATTACTACCCTTGATATCCTGCTTTTTAACTGTTTACCAAACCCCTGTTTTCATTCAGCAGGATTAAATCCCTTTTACTACACATGTCATTTGTGCCAATATGACAACAACTTCTTGCTGCACACCCTTCCCCTTGACAATGAGCTGCAGTTGCTCTGAGACAAGCTGGACCTTGGCACCAGGGAGGCAACACTCCATCCGAAAGTCCTATTTCCTACCACCGAATCTTCGGTCTATTCAGTCTACTATCGTGAGAACCCGGTGTGACTTTATCCACAAATCTGCTATGCCGCAGAGCTAGTGCCACTGACCTAATTGCAGCTGCTGCTCTTCTCTGAATAGTCAATCCCCCCAACAGCACTCAAATAACTTTATTTGTTTCAAGAAGAATGGCCACAGGGATTCCTATACTCTTAGATACTCCCTTTCTTGATACAAGATACAAGATACATTTATTTGTCACATGTGCCAGTTGGCACAGTGAAATGTGATCACCATACAGCCATAAAATAAAAATAAAAATAAAGAACACAGCACACGATAGAGTTCAACATAATACATCCCCACACAGCAGAATAAAAGTTTCCCGCTGTGAGGGAAGGCACCAAAGTCAGTCATCTTCCTCTTCGTGGTTGGGGCCTCCGGAGCCCTCCGCAGCCGCCGCAATGGGCAGCCCGCCACTTTGGCCCGCTCATCGGGATGTTGGAACTCCAACGTATGAACAGGAGGCCAACCTCAGCGGCTTGGACCTCCAAAATGGCCGCCACCTCCCACCGGAGTCTGCGGCTCCCGACGTCCCCAGGCCGCGCCGGGGATGTCGGGATAGCCATCTATCTATTTTCTGTCTGAATCTAAGGTGTGTCCACCCTATAACTCTCACCCATGATGCTCACAGTCTCTGGGATGATCCTGCGGTCATCCAGGTGCATTTCCAGTTCCCTAATGTGGTCTGTGTGTAGCTATAGCTGGATGCTGTTGATCAGCAACACTGGACATTTCCCTGACTTCCAACATCCTGCAGGAGGAGCACTGGTGTTCCAACTGCCGTTGTTCTTGCACAAAGACCAAGGAAGAGTTACAAAGGGTTAGTGAGGAAGAATGGGTCAATGATGGGAAAATGGAACAGGGAGTTGGTGTCAGAGCTTCGGGTCAATTGATAGGTCAGGGTCAAAGTCAAGGGGCAATTAGGTTTTGAGGTTTAAATCAAGTTCTTCAAGTTAGTGGTAGGGACAATAAGAGGGTCGCACAATCAAGTGAGGGATGGGGAAATGGAAATTAGTGTGTTTGTGGGGGAATTGGTGTTGGTGAAGTTAGATTTGTCATGTAGCAGAAGGAAACACAATTGTGTGACTGTGTTCTCCTTCTCCCTCCCACTGTGACATTGTAATATAAAGACTATTGCTTAATGAAGTGAATAATTCAAGAGCTAGAAATCTGATGTGGTATTGTTGCATTAAATACCAGCAACTGTGTCAAATGTTCATGTCCACAGCTGCTTCCTTTATATGGAAGTTTTCACCAGTCAGAACATGCCTGTCCTTTTATTCCAGAAAATGATATAAAACTATGGACCTGCAGAAACAACATCGTGACATTGGGGAACCACACATCACCGAACTACTGTTGTAGACCAAAATAATATCTAGACTGTACTGATGAGAAAAGTGATGTGGGAAACAATGTAATGTTGTTCTGCCATCTAGCCTTAGAATAGGAGAATTACTAAATATATTGATAGTATCTGAACAAATTCTACCTGTGCCTAAGGCCTCAGATCCAAATGCATTTTGTTATAGTCTACCAATATTACAATGTCACTGCATTTATTTAGAGCAAATATTAACCTCTGATAAATTATTTATGGCTGAGAAATTTATATAACCAGCTACCAATATATCTTTTGTTATTACAAAACTTTATTTTATTGAAGCATTTTAAAATCTAGATTTATTTTGTGTTTGAAGTATTTTATTGTTTGAGTAAATCCACTTTGCTGTTGAATTATAGTCATGCTAGATTATATAATACATACAGAACATTGAACAATTATTTTACATTGATAAAGACAAGTTAAAATTACAGAGGACTATCTCTGCAAAATTATTTTGCATGGAAGCCCCAAGATATACTGTGGCAGGAAAAGAGATTTATAAGTTTAATAAACCAAATTTTGTCTCCTGCACCTACTTTGGCAGTGGTAGAACACGTATAGTGAAACGGGCTTGCATTGGTTCTGATTGGTGAGTTACTATATGAGGGGACATTCTACTGATGCTTTTGTAGGGCTGGTACAGGTTGTTGATTGCTAGGGATGGGTAGAGTTGGATGATCAGATGATAGAGGTGGACTCTTCTGGACAGGCAGTATCTCTGGAGTGAAGGAATGGGTGATGTTTCAGGTCAAGACTCTTCTTCAGACCTATCGTGCTGTCCTGTTATTGCAACATTCCTGAATTCCTGAAGTCCCACCAACACAAAATATATTTTAAACCACTAATATTACATCTTTCCTTTAATAATGAAAAACAACAAAAAGAAAAAGCAAACAACCTGAATAATTGATCAGTTATAGGGAGTTTCACTTCACCACAAAATATTTCAAATACTTCTATAGCTGGACCCGTGTCAATTTTTCTGATAGGGGATATCCTCCACTATCACGGCCATGTATGATATTGGTGCAGTATTCCATTCACGGGTTTGTTTTTTGTATGATGTGTGTTACATCCTCGCTGTGCTTTTTGGTGGTGTGCTTATTTGTGCAAGGCCTTTGCACATTTGTGGTAAATGTGGACCTATCTTATTTTACTTCGGAGTCACGTGAGTGATTCCGTGAAGAAGCCCTGCCAATGCACATGCGCATCATTACGTCAGACGCATGACACACCAACGGGCTGGAGAGCGTAGCTCCACCAGCGGTAAATTATAAACCCGCAGGTAAGTGCTTTAAAACTTGACTTGGGTTCTGTAAGGCTGGTTGCAGGAACCACCAGGAACGATTTCAGAATGGAAAATGCAACAAAAAGTAAGGCGAGGGATGCCACTGTTAGAAGTAAAATACTTACCCGCGGGACCGCGTTCAGCGAACGTACGCTGGCTTCAGAGACGCTCGCTTCAGAGTCGGTGATTTCAGAGCCACCGGCAGATCAGCCAGCGGCAGCAACTCCAGTGCTTCAGAGCACTGTGGACACTCCTGTCTGGAGGACCCATACCAGCAGCGCCATGTCAAGGGCTGCATGATACCTCCCTTGGGCATGAGCCGGGAGAGCCAGGGCAGTATGATTCTGACCCTGAAGTTGGTGGTACTGCAGAAGAGCATACACCAAAACACATGAGCTATGCTCCAGGTATGCCGATGTGGCAAGCAAATTTGCCATGCCGGCTGGAACTGGTGAGGAGATGGACGAAAACCTGGCCAGCAATGTCAACTATATGGCCTCTCACCAGCTCCAGGACTCCATAATGGAAGAAACTTTGCAAAGATATTAGACACCTGTTAACTGTGCTTCGCTTGAAGTGCCCACAGTGAACCAGGCCATCTGGGGGCAAATGAGCGCATCCATGTGACCGCATAAGTTGAGGCTACAGAAAGTTCTCAAACTGGTTGGAGCAGGAATAACGGCGTTTGGGCGAATGGTACAAGGGGCACAACTATCAAATACACAGCAGGATATGCTGGCCCTGCTGTGTAATGCCCATTTTGAAATTAATTGCTTACGGAACGTAGCCATCAAGCCAACACTCAACCCACGGTTCATGGACTTGTGCAGATCCTCCAATATCCATGCTGGAGCAGGTCAAGGACCAAGCTGGGGGATTCCAGCTACACGCCATTGGCACGCACCAATGCACACCCCCAACAGGGCCAGGAGACCGAGGAATCCAGCAACTATGGAGGTACGAGTAACTGGACTAGGTTGCAATTGTTCTGTGATGAATGGTGCTGCATAACATCAGATCTATTCATACTGGGCAGTATCCGGGGGTCTCGAATTGAGTTTATCTCGGAAATACATCCACCCATACTAAATACACCTAGTCAGGTATTGGTTTTTTCAAAACAAGAAACTCTACAGGTGAATGATGAAATTGGAATATTACTCCAAAAAGGGGTAGTTGAAAGGACAGCATATCAGCCTCAACAATGGTGGATAACTAATGTCTCACGATGTACTAGAGACATTCTGACTCAACAACCTCCAGTTATTTTACAAACTAACGTGAGTGCTTCAGGATGGGGAGCCACTGATACCGAGTCTAGCTGTGGTGGCAGATGGAGTGTGCAAGAGGCATTAATCCTGCAGAGGTACGGATAAACTATTTAGAACTGCTGGGTGCATTCTATGGCCTAAAAGCATACTGTTCAACAATGCATGATTTACATGTTCAGCTCCAGATTGACAATATCACAGCTGTTGCATATGTCAATCACATGGGAGGAATTAGGTCAGTATCATGTGATAATCTGGCTAAACTTATTTGAAACTGATGCTTATGAGAAACATCTGGGTCTCAGCTATCGACCTACCAGGTAGAGATAGCGTGGTGGCAGACACCAGGTCACGTAAATTTAATTACAACACAGAATGGATGCTGAATCCAAAAGTTTTCAAAATGATTGTCAGCCAGTATGGATTGCCAGACATAGATCTGTTTGCATCCAGGTTAAGTTACCAAAATACGTCTGATGGGAACCAAATCCAGGGGCAGTAGCGGTGGATGCATTCTTGCTACATTGGGGACGTACATTCTTTTACGCTTTTCCCCCATTCTGCCTCATCAGTCAATGTCTCACCAAAATAGTGCAGGACTCCGCTTCAGACGTTTTGGTAGTTCCAGACTGGCCCACACAGCCATGGTTCCCATTGATTCTGAGACTGATGAAACAGCCATTCATGAGATGGGGTCAAATGAGATGGAGGAACTGAGTGAAATCCAAGTTAGCCGGGAAGTGGTGTTAAGTAAATTGAATGCATTAAAGGCCGATAAATCCCCATGGCCAGATTGGCTGCATCCCAGAGTACTTAAGGAAGTTGCCCCAGAAATAGTGGATGCATTAGTCATAATGTTTCAAAACTCTTTCGATTCTGGAGTAGTTCTTCAGGATTGGAGAGTAGCTAATGTAACCCCACTTTTTAAAAAGGGAGGGAGTGAGAAAAAGGGGAATTACAGACCAGTTAGTCTCACATAGGTAGTGGGGAAAATGCTAGAGTAAGTTATTAAAGATGGGATAGCAGCACATTTGGAAAGTGGGGAAATCATTGGACAAAGTCAGCATGGATTTATGAAAGGTAATCATGTCTGACGAATCTTATAGAATTTTTCGAGGATGTAACTAATAGAGTGGATAAGGGAGAACCTGTGGATGTGTTATATCTGGACTTTCAGAAGGCTTTTGACAAGGTCCCACATAAGAGATTAGTATACGAACTTAAAGCACATGGTATTGGGGTTTCAGTATTGATGTGGATAGAGAACTGGCTAACAGACAGGAAGCAAAGAGTAGGAGTAAACGGGTCCTTTTCAGAATGGCAGGCCGTGACTAGTGGGGTGCCGCAAGGCTCAGTGCTGGGACCCCAGCTATTTACAATATATATTAATGATCTGGATGAGGGAATTGAATGCAAGATCTCCAAGTTTGCGAATGACACGAAGCTGGGGGACAGTGTTAGCTGTGAGGAGGTGGCTAGGAGGCTGCAAGATGACTTGGATAGGTTGGGTGAGTGGGCAAATGCATGCCAGATGCAGTATAATATGGACAAATGTGACGTTATTCACTTTGGTGGCAAAAACAGAAAAGTAGACTATTATCTGAATGGTGGCTCATTAGGAAAAGGGGAGATGCAACGAGACCTGGATGTCATGGTACTCCAGTCATTGAAAGTAGGCATGCAGCTGCAGCAGGCAGTGAAGGAAGCGAATGGTATGTTGGCATTCATAGCAAAAGGATTTGAGTACAAGAGCAGGGAGGTTCTACTGTAGTTGTACAGGGTCTTGGTGAGGCCACACCTGGAGTATTGCGTACAGTTTTGGGCTCCTACTCTGAGGAAAGAGATTCTTGCCATAGAGGGAATACCGAGAAGGTTCACCAGACTGATTCCTGGGATGGCAAGACTTCCATATGAAGAAAGACCGGATAGACTCGGCTTGTACTCGCTGGAATTTAGAAGATTGAAGGGGGATCATATAGAGACTTACCAAATTCTTAAGGGGTTGGACAGGCTAGATGCAGGAAGATTGTTCTCAATGTTGGGAAGTCCAGAACAAGGGGTCACAGTTTAAGGATAAGGGGGAAGTCTTTTAGGACCGAGATGAGAAACTCATTTTTCACACAGAAGGTAGTTGAGGCTAGTTCATTGGCTATATTTAAGAGGGAGTTAGATGTGGCCCTTGTGGTTAAAGGGATCAGGGGGTATGGAGAGAAGGCATATACAGGATACTGAGTTGGATGATCAGCCATGATCATATTGAATGGCGGTGCAGGCTTGAAGGGCCGAATGGCCTACTCCTGCACCTATTTTTCTATGTTTCTATGACTATCTCCAAATGCAGCAACTTGTTGGTTCACCCAGTGACAGGAGGGTCACCCTTTACATGATCGTATTAATCTGTTGATTTGCAGATTCTGACCAGACCGTTCCAGGGACTCGGACTATCGAGTAGGACCGTGGATGTGATTACTTCGGCCTGGAGAGATAGTACTAAAATACAATATATATCTCATATTAAGAAATGATAGATGTTCTGTTTACAGTCAAATATATCTTATCATATTGCAGGCATACCGGATGTATTGGAGTTCCTTGCTACATTGCATTTTGACGAGCAATTGCGCTATAGTGCCATTAATAGTGCTCAAAGTGCTTTGTCCTCCTATTTAGGGCAAGGGTTGGGACAACACTCTGTCGGATCTCATCCATTGGTGGCCTGATTCATGAGAGGTATTTTTAACAAAAACACTCCCAGACCTAGATATACGGAAATCTGGGATGTGAGCATAGTTCTCACACTGCTTCAGGAATAGGCTCCAATTACATCTGTCTTTCCAGAAATTAATGCTCAAAGTGGTCATGCTCATGGCGTTAGTGTCAGCGCAATGGGTCCAGACATTGCAAAAGCTACGACTGGACAGCATGCATTCTTCTGTAGACAATATTACGTTTTATGTATATGGTCTAATCAAACAAAGCAGGCCATGGACGGCTGGAACCAAAATAAGCTTTAAAGCATACCCCATTGACCTGAGGCTATGTGTAGTTACGCACCTAAGTCAATATATTGAGGTCACCAAGAGTCTCAGAGGCTCTGAAACAGCGATGCTCATCAGCCACAAAAAAACTCATAGAAAGGTGTCAGGACAAACTATTTCTAGGTGGCTGAAACAGGTTTTGGATTGTGCTGGAGTAGACACTGATGTGTTTAAATCTCACTCCACCAGGGCAGCGTCAACATCCGCAGCGAAGGCGCAGGACATGCCTTTAGATCAAATCCTCGGGGCCATGGGATGGTCCAGTGAAGGAATCTTTTCACGATTTTATGATGAACCTGTCCTCGAAGTGGAAGGATTTGGGCATGCTGTTTTGGGTTTTGTTTTGAGTTCTCCTTTGTTATTTCCCCCCTGGGAGAGAGGGGTTATTACTGTTCTTTTATTATTAAAAATGTTCATTGTATAATTTAAACAATGTTCAATACAGTATTTGTTTATCCTGTGTCAACCGAAGCAGTGTGTCGTATGGTACTGGATCTATGGCATGAAATCCCAGAGCTTTGAAATCTTCATGGAATCACTCACGTGATTCCGAAGTAAAATAGTAAGATTAAACGAGAACTTACCAGCTTGATCTTTATTTTGTGAGGAGTTACGGTGAGCGATTACGTGCCCTCCGCTCCCGGCCCTCATAATCGCAAAGATCATCTGGTAGTTCTTGTCTTCTGAGTCTTACTATATCACTTTGACTGTAGTTACTGTGATTTCACGCCGCTGCTTTGAAGATTGACACGCATGTGCACTGGCAGGGCTTTTTCACGTAATCGCTCACCATAACTCCTCATAAAATAAACATCAAACTGGTAAGTTCCCATTTAATCTTACTATTTTTGTTTACTGAGTTTATCCTCCCGCACCTTTTTGGATGTCTGCGTTCGCTGTTCCTGGTATCAGAATTAGAGAGATATATCACACCTGCTGCCCTTGTCCTTCATGACTGTAGAGATCATGTGCACAGCAGGTGGTTTGGGATAGCTTGGGTAACTACAGGTTATTTTGTAAATGGTGCCCTGCAGCCCTATGCAATGATAGTTGAGGGAATGTAAGTTTAGGTTGGTTAATAGTTGCTAATCAAACCAACTGCATGTTTTAGTTCACTGAGCTTCTGGTAGGGCTGACCCTCCTGCAGAATATTGATAATAGGGACTTGACAATGAACCCTCAGTCTGAAGAAGGGTCGTGACCCAAAATGTCACCTGTTCATTTTCTCCAGAGATGCTGCCTGACCTATAGACAAAATTAATCCAGCATTTTGTCTATCTTCGAATACCAACGATATATAGTTATACTCACCTGCTGGAGATGGCCATTGCAAAGCCCTTTAATGATCTAAACATTACCTAAATATTACTCGCCTGTATTTTTATTGGTCTTGCTTCATTTGCTGAGGAGGTGCAAATTAAATGGAACATTATGTAATCATCAACAAACAGACCACTGCTTTTCCTTTGAGGGAGGTATTACAAAACCAAAGGAGTGCTTTCCTCTTGATGCCCATTTAGTTCATTGTAATCAGGACTCCGTCTGAAGAAAGATATCGACCCGAAATGTCACCCATTCCTTTGCTCCAGATATGCTGCTTTTCCCACTGAGTTACTCCAGCTTTTTTGTCTATCTCTTTGATGGTACATTTGTTTAAATGCTGCCTTAGGAGCAAGATCAGGAAAATGCTTACGACCAATTTTATAGTTTAACAGATTGCCCCTGGATGTCCAGATCAAGAATCCTTGAGAACTTTCATTCTATATGCACGTGGACTTGAGTCTATTGGCTTAGATTTCTCCATTAGTAATGAGGGTACAGCATTTACCACTGATCTTGAGGACATAAGATCTGATACAATACATTACATATACAAGAACAAGTAGTGCAAGAGAAAAAAATAACTGAGTGCACAATATAATTTTACATTACAATTACAGAGAAAGAGCAGATGTAAAAAGTGCAAGGTCTCACTGAAGTAGATTGGTAAATTGGTTCTACAGATCACAAGAGAACAATTGAGTAGTTTGATAACAGTGGGGAAGTAAGTTGTTCCTGAACCTGGTGGTAGGAGCTTTTGAGCTTTTGTGTCTTTGTGGCTTCTGCCAGAACGGAGAGAGAAGAAGAGGGAATGACAGGCATTTTGAGGTATCATGGAAACAGAGTTATGAAATCATTCCAGCATAGAAGATCATTTAGCCCTCTGAGACCATGTCAGCTTTTAGTGATTTACAGTGTATAGATAGACGATAAGGGAACAACATTTAGTGCAAGGTAAAGCCAATGAAGTCCAAAATAAGATAGTCCGAAGGTCACCAATGAGGTAGATGATAGTTCAGGACTGCTCTCACGTTGTGGTAGAATGATTCAGTTACCTGATAAGGCCAGGTGCAATTTATCCATGTTTATGCTGCTGGCCTTGCCATGACAGCACGAGGTACAACTGGAGTCAATGGTAGAGGGGTTGGTTTGTGTGATGGTCTGGGCTGCGTCCACAATTCGCTTGTGGTCTTGGATGGATCTGTTCCCAAACCAAACTTCCCAAGCCTTCTAAGGAAGTAGCAGAAGTAGAATGTTTATGTGAATAATCTGCTTCCTCTCCACCCAAAGTTACCCAGCCTTAATTCAAATGATCTAATTCAAAATCTTGAAGTGATTGCCAAACTGAACTGAGTCAAGAAGTGGAATAGGCATCTAACCTGCTTGCACCTCTCACTGGAATATTTCAAAGAGTTGGTGTGGAAGTCAGATATGAGCTGGTCTGCAAGGTAGACCTGACCAAACCTCAGCATAATCTGCTCGAGAAAGTGCACGTGCTTTATATCTCACCAGCACACTGTTAACATAAGAAAATTGAGATTTATACTTTAAAAAAAAGATTAATATTATCAAAAGCCATAATGTGTAGTACTCCAAAATGTCAGAATAATCTCAGTAGTTTGGCATTTTTTGTTTCATCACCTGCGCAATTGCAACCTGTTCAAAATGGTACGTGGTGGTTGCCTTTGCATTGCAAGATATAAATTATTCTTGTTTAAATTGCTTTTACATGCACCTGAAGTGTGGCAATACGCGAGGTGATTGATCACTGTGTTTGAAAGATTCACTGAAGTGAATTCAAATGTCAACCATTTTAGGAGATTATAATTGTTTACATAAGAATAAATAGCAAATTATTATTTCAAATTGACATCAAAATTATTTCCTGCTCTGCACTACTTAATCAATTTAAAGAAAAAATCATGTTGGTTTCCTTCTTGTCTTATTTTTAATATATCAGAAATGTTCAAACCTTAACCTTTAAACCTTTGAAACACTGCAAGTAAAACTACACTATTTCACAAATGACAAAAAATATGTAACAAGACCAAATTATTTCTCACATAAATGACATATGGATTTAACATGCAAATTAGGTACTGTATTAATTTAATTATGTTAATGATCAACATATTCAATCACCTGGGAGGTTTTCTAATTAATTACGCAGAAGAAGCAGGCTGTCACTTACACTTACATATAATAACATATGTTAAATCTCAGATTCATTCATATTTTGTAGAAATGTATCCAGGTACAGCTCCTGAAGGACCAAGTTGAGGAACTGGAGAAGCAAGTGGATGACCTCAGGAAAAGCAAGTGGATGACCTCAGGTTCATCCTAGAGGCTGAGTCGTTCCTCATCAAGTCCTACAGCAAGATTGTTACGCCTAAGGTACTGGAAGGGAGAAGGTGAGTGACGGTGAGAAAGGGAGGTAAACATGGAATGCACAGGTCCCCTGGTGTTATACCTCTTGTGAACAGGTTACCCACTTAAAAGCTGTTGGGACAGAAGACGTTGATGCACTGAGCGGCGCACTGGCATGCGAAGCAAAAAGTGCTGTTGAGCCAAAACCAAAGAGGCCGACGTCAGGCAATGCAGTGGTAGTTGGAGACTCCATTATGAGAGGTACGGACAGGGGATTCTGCAGCAACAGATGGGATTCGAGGATGGTGTGCTGCCTCCTGTGTGCCAGGATCCAGGATGTCACGGACAGAGTGCAGAAAATCCTCAAGGGCGAATGTGAACAGCCGGAAGTTGTAGTGCATGTTGGCACAAACGATGTAGGAAAGAAGGGGATGAATAGTCTGAAGCGTGACTTTAGAGAGCTTGGAAAAGTACTGAAAAGCAGGACCTCCAGGGTGGTTATCTCCAGTTTGCTTCCAGTTCCTCGTGCTGGCGAGAGCAGGAACAGGGAGATACGGGACCTGAATGTGTGGCTGGGGAACTGGTGCAGGGGGCAGGCATTTACATTCTTACACCACTGGGATCTGTTTTGGAGTAACGGATTGCACCTTAACAAGTGGGGGAATGGCATTCTGGCAGGCAGTTTAAAAGTACTGTATTTGAATGCACAAAGTATAAGTAAAGTAGATAAGCTTGAGGCTCAGATAGAGGTTGGTAGATATGACATTATGGGGATTACCGAGACGTGGCTGCAGGAGGATCAGGTCTGGGAATTTAATATTCAGGGTTATACATCCTACAGAAAGGACAGACAGGTAGGCAGAGGAGGGAGGGTAGCTCTTCTGCTGAGGAATGGACTTCAGTCGCTTGCGAGGGAAGACATAGGGACTGACGAGGTAGAGTCACTGTGGATTGAGTTGAGGAATTGTAAAAGCAAGAAGACACTAATTGGTGTAATCTACAGACTCCCAAATAGTAGCCCAGATGTAAGGTGTAAGTTGCAACAGGAGTTAAAACTGGCATGTAACAAAGGTAATGCCACTGTGGTGATGGGGATTTCAAAATGCAGGTAAACTGGGAAAATCAGGTTGGTTCAGAACAGCAAGAAAGAGAGTTTGTAGAGTGCCTCCGAGATGGATTCTTAGAGCAGATGGTAATGGAGCCGACCAGAGAAAAGGCAATTCTGGATTTAGTGTTGAACCAAATTTGATAAGAGAACTCGAGATAAAGGAACCGCTTGGAGGTAGTGATCATAATATGATTGGTTTTAATCTGCAATTTGAGAAGGAGAAGGTTAAATCGGAAGTGGCAGTGATGCATTTGAACAAAGGGGATTAAGAAGGCATGAGATGAGCTGGCCAAGGTAGACTGGAAAGGGGTACTAGCAAGAATGACGGTGGAACAGCAATGGTAGGAAGTTCTGGGCATAATCCCGAAGATGCAGGATCATTTCATTCCAAAAAGGAAGAAAGATTCTAAGGAGAGTAGGAGGCAACCGTGGCTGACAAGATAAGTTAGGGATAGAATAAAACTAAAAGAAAAGATGTATAACACAGCAAAGAGTAGCCGGAAGCCACAGGATTGGGAAAATTTCATAGGACAACAGAAGGAATCAAAACGGGCAATACAGGCTGAAACGATGAAGTACGAAGGGAAGCTGGCCAGGAATATAAAGATGGACAGAAAAAGCTTCTTTAGATATGTTAAGGGAAAAAGAGTAGCAAAGTCAAATGTGGGTCCCTTGAAGGTAGACATGGGTGAAATTATTATGGGGAACAAGGAAATGGCAGAAGAGTTGAACAGGTACTTCGGATCTGTTTTCACTAAGGAAGACACAAACAATCTCCTGGTACTGTCCCTGAAGTCCTGGAGGACAGAGGGTCTAAAAGGGTCGAGGAACTGAAAGAAATTTACATTAGGCGAGAAATAGTATTGTGTTAAAGAAGGAACTGCAGATGCTGGAGAATTGAGGGTTACACAAAAAGCTGGAGAAACTCAGCGGATGCTAAGGAGCGAAGGAGATAGGCGACGTTTCGGGTCGAGACCCTTCTTCAGACTGGTCAGGGATCAGGAAAATGAGAGATATAGATGGTGATGTGGAGAGATAAAGAACAATGAATGAAAGATATGCAAAACGGTATTGATGATAATGGAAACGGGCCATTGTAAGCTGTTTGTAGCGTGAAAATGTGAAGCTAGTGCGACTTGGGTGGGGGAGAGATAAAGAGAGAAGGAATGCCTGGGCCCGAGGGCTCTGAGGGAGAGGTGGGAAGGGGAGGAGGCAGCCAGGGTTAACAGAATTGAGAAAATTCAATGTTTAAGCCCAGAGGATGCAGGCTCCCCAAGCGGAATATGAGGTGCTGTTCCTCCAACTTGCGTGTTGCTCACTCTGGCCGTGGAGGAGGCCCAGGACCGAGAGGTCGGATATGGAATGGGAGGGGGAAGTTGAAGTGCTGAGCCACCGGGAGGTCAGTTTGGTTATTGCGGACCGAGCGGAGGTGTTCGGCGAAACGATCGCCCAGCCTCCGCTTGGTCTCACCGATGTAGATAAGCTGGCATCTGGAGCAACGGATGCAGTAGATGAGGTTGGAAGAGGTGCAAGTGAACCTCTGTCGGACTTGGAAGGACTGCTTTGGTCTCTGAAAGGAGTGGATGGGGGAGGTGAAGGGACAAGGGGAGCATCTCTTGCGGTTGCAAGGGAAAGTGCCCGGGGAAGGGGTGGAGCGGGAGGGAAGGGAAGAATTGACAAGGGAGTTGCAGAGGGAGCGGTCTTTGCGGAAGGCAGACAGGGGGGGAGATGGGAAGATGTGGCGAGTGGAGGGGTCATGTTGGAGGTGGCGAAACTGGCGGAGGACTATCTGTTGTATGCGCCGGTTGGTGGGGTGAAAGGTGAGGACCAGGGGGACTCTGCCCTTGTTGTGAGTGGGGGAATGGGTTGAGAGGGCAGTGTTGCGGGGTGTGGAGGAGACCCTGGTGCGAGCCTCATCTAGAGTGGGGGAGGGGAATCACCGTTCTCTGAAGAATGAGAACATTTGTGATGACCTGGTGTGGAACACCTCATCCTGGGAGCAGATGCGACGTAGACGGAGGAATTGACAATAGGGGATGGAGTCCTTACAGGAAGCAGGGTGGGAGGAAGAGTAGTCCAGGTAGCTGTGGGAGTCAGTTGGTTTGTTGTGGATGTCGGTCAGGAGTGTATCACCTGCAATAGAGATGGTGAGGTCAAGGAATGGTAGGGAAATGTCGGAAATGGTCCAAGTGTATTTGAGTGCCGGATGGAAGTTGGTGGTGAAATGGATGAAGTCAGTCAGTTGTGTGTGGGTGCAGGATGTGACACCAAAGCAGTCATCAATGTAACGGAGGTAAAGGTCGGGGGTGGGGCCCTGGTACGGCGAGAACAAAGATTGGTCGACGTACCCGACAAAGAGGCAAGCGTAGCTAGGGCCCATGCGTGTGCCCATAGCTACACCTTGTGTTTGGAGGAAATGGGAGGAGTCAAAAGAGAAGTTATTGAGGGGAAGGACCAACTCCGCTAGGCGGAGGAGGGTGTCAGTGGACGGGTATGGGTTGCTCCTCTGGTCGAGGAAGTACCGGAGGGCTTTGAGACCATCCTGGTGGGGGATAGAGGTGTATAGTGACTGGACGTCCATGGTGAAGATGAGAGGATGGGGGCCTGGGGAATGGAATGCGTGGAGCCGACAGAGAGTGTCTGAGGTGTCTTGAACATAGGTGGGGAGGGATTTAACAAAGGGGGATAGGATGGAGTCAAGGTATGTGGAAATGTGTTTGGTGGGGCACGAACAGGCAGAGACAATGGGTCTGCCGGGGCAGTCGGGTTTGTGGATTTTGGGGAGAAGGTAAAATCGGGCCATGCGGGGTTGGGAAAATATGAGGTTGGAGCCTCATGGGGGTAGGGAGTAAGAGTTGATGAAGTTGGTTATGGTGCTCGAGATGGTGGCCTGGTGCTCGTCAGTGGGGTCATGGTCCAGGGGTAAGTAGGAGGAGATGTCCGAGGGTTGGTGCGTGGCCTCCGCTTTGAAGAGATCGACGCGCCAGACTACCACAGCACGGCGGTTGATGTCCCAACGGCAGTTCTGCATAAAGAGTTCTAAAGCTGGAGGGCCACGAGGGGGGGTCCACGAGGAGGGTGTTCGTGGGAGACAGGAAAAGGGATCATCAGTGGGTGGCGAGGAACTATTCCCATGGAAGAACGCTGTGAGGCGGGGGCGACGGTAGAAGAGCTCCAAGTCGTGGTGGGCGCGGAACTCATTGAGGTGGGGACGGAGGGGGACAAAGGTAAGACCTCTGCTGAGGACCGACCTTTCGGTGTCAGAGAGGGGGAGGTCCGGGGGGATGGTGAACATGCGGCAAGGTTGGGGGTTGTGGCTGGATAAGGCAGGTGAGTGGACTGAGGACAGAGCGTTGTGTGGTGGGGTGGTGGAGGGTGATCAGGGGGTGGGGGGTATGGGGGCTGTGGTGTGGGTGGGGAAGAGCAGGGGTTATATAGTAGGAGGGGAATGGGGAAGACCCAGACCCGAGAAATAGAATTGGGTAGGCTAATGGGACTGAAGGATGATAAATCCCCAGGGTCCTCTGGGAGGTGGCTCTAGAAATAGTGGACGCATTGGTGATCATTTTCCAATGTTTAATAGATTCCTGATCAGTTCCCGTGGATTGAAGGATAGCTAATGTTATCCCACTATTCAAGAAAGGATCGAGAGAGAAAATGGAGAATTACAGACCAGTTAGCCTGACTTCAGTGGTGGGTAAGATGCTGGAGTCAATTATTAAAGAGGTAATAATGGGACATTTGGGTAACAGTAAAAGGATTAGTCCAAGTCAGCATGGATTTATGAAAGGAAAATCATGCTTGACTAATCTTCTGAAATTTTATGAGGATGTGACAAGATGAAGGGGAGCCAGTGGATGTAGTGTATCTAGACTTTCAGAAAGCCTTTGATAAAGTCCCGCACGGGGGACTGGTGACTAAAATTAGAGCACATGGTATTGGGGGTAGGGTGTTGACATGGATAGACAATTGGTTGGCAGACAGGAAGAAAAGAGTAGGAGTGAACGGGTCCTTTTCAGAATGGCAGGCAGTGGCGAGTGGAGTGCCGCAATGCTCGGTGTTGGAGCTGCAACTGTTTACCATATATATTCATGATTTGGAAGAGAGAATTAGGAGCAACACTAGCAAGTTTGCGGATGACACAAAGCTGGGTGGCAGTGTGAATTGTGAAGAGGATGTTAGGAGGTTGCAGGGGGACCTGGACAGGTTGAGTGTGTTGGCAGATGCGTGGCAGATGCAGCATAATATAGATAAATGTGAAGTTATCCACTTTGGTGGCAAAAACAAGGGGGAAGATTATTATCTCAATGGGGTTAGGTGAGGCAAGGGGGAAGTACAGTGAGACCTGGGTGTCCTTGTACACCGGTCACTGAAAGTTGGCATGCAGGTACACCAGGCAGTGAAGAAAGCTAATGGAATGTTGGCCTTCATAACAAGAGGAATTCAGTATAAGAGTAGAGAGGTTTTTCTGCATTTGGATAGGGCTCCGGTAAGACAACATCTGGAGTATTACGTACAGTTTTAGTCTCCTAATTTGAGGAAGGACATCCTTGTGATTGAGGCAGTGCAGCGTAGGTTCACAAGATTGATCACTGGGATGGCGGGACTGTTATATGAGGAAAGATTGAAAAGACTAGGCTTGTATTCACTGGAATTTAGAAGAATGAGCGGGGATCTTATAGAAACATATAAAATTATAAAAGAACTGGACAAGTTAGATGCAGGAAAAATGTTCCCAATGTTGGACGAGTCCAGAACCAGGAGCACAGTCTTAGAATAAAGGGGAGGCCATTTAAAACTTTTTCACCCAGAGAGTTGTGAATTTGTGGTATTCCCTGCCACAGAGGGCAGTGGGGACCAAATCACTGGATGAAGAGTGTTAGATAGAGCTCTAGGGGCTAGTGGAATCGAGGGATATGGGGAGAAGGCGGGCACGGGTTATTGATTGGGGACGATCAGCCATGATCACAATGAATGGTGGTGCTGGCTCAAAGGGCCGAATGGCCTCCTCCTGCACCTATTTTCTATGTTTCTATGTAATCTTCTTCCATATATCTATAAATATTGTGCAACTTTGTACTGTAAGTGTTTTACCACCTAACTTATCTGTCAACCATCTATGTGTTTTTCTTGCAATTTTGTATTATCCATGCCTATTATGATAGATACAATGCATTTTTTTTTAAACAATTTCAAGATGAATTCATGAATAACAATAATGTTCAAATAATGCTTTTATGAGAACAAAAAAAACTTCTCAAAGCACTACTGACAGAGAATATAAAAATTGAATTGTAGTGAAAGAAAATGGATTTTGGGCAGAGTAGATCTTATTGAATCTGAAGCGGCTATATGCATTGGACTCAGTACACATTATTGGTAATTGTGCTTTGGTCTTCAGTACCAATACTACATAGGTGTATAGGAAATGGTAAACATTCCTAATGGCATCCACTATACTTGCAACAATGAAATCACTTAAGTAATTATTCTTTACTCTCCGTGCTCTTTGGGGGAAGAGGTTGTCTGTAATCCAAACATTAGTCCCTGTAGCGAATCCATGTCTTTTGTTTTCACAATGGCAACATGTGATTCTTTACATGTGAATTTGGGTCTGCCATACAATTTGCACACATGAACCGTAGCATTGACAATTATAAAAATATGTTGCTTCATATGCCATTTGATTAAAATGTCCATCTCTGAGCATTGCAATAACTGGCATAGTGTTTCATAGGATGCCATTTAACAATACCAAGGAATTTCCAAACCCACATATTTTAGATCCATTACATTTGCCTTATCTTTAGTTTTTCTTTAGTAAATCAAGCGATATAATCTATCAGACACATGTTATTATATATCTGTTACCTATATTACTAAAAGTCTGATCTTGACCGCTTTTGGCTCGCTATGCTGTGATTTCTGAGAGAACGCCATCACCTACAGCCGTCATTTTTGGCTAGCTTGCACAGAGCCCCCTCCGCCTTCCTGGACCAGAGGATTTTTCCCATCGATGAAATATCAGAGAGATATTAATGTTTTCAACAAATTCCCCATTCTCTCTGCTGCCCCTGCTGGAGGGTGGGGGAGGAACTATAAAACCAGGAAGTGGTGTGCCTCATTCAGTCTCTGCAAGATGGAGGAACCAGAGAGTCATGTCTCTCTGAGCTCTGAATAGCACCCAAGGCACCATTGAACACATGCCTACTCAACTGTGAGTGCCCTTAATGTGGTGTGAAAATGAAAATATGGTTGGGTTGAAGTTAAAAGGCACTACAACAAATGGTGGCTTGGATGCTTTGGCTTGAATTTAAAAGGCACCACTGCAAATGGTGGCTTGGGTGCTTTGGGTTGAAGTTAAAAGGCACTACTGCAAATGGTGGCTTGGATGCTTTGGCTTGAATTTAAAATGCACCACTGCAAATGGTGGCTTGGGTGCTTTGGCTTGAAGTGAAAAGGCACCACTGTAATGGTGGCTTGGGTGCTTTGGGTTGAAGTGGAAATGCACTACTGCAAATGGTGGCTTGGGTGCTTTGGCTTGAAGTGAAAAGGCACTACTGCAAATGGTGGCTTGGGTGCTTTGGCTTGAAGTGAAAAGGCACTACTTCAAATGGTGCCATGGGTGCTTGGGCTTGAAGTGAAAAGGCACTACTGCAAATGGTGCCTTGGGTGCTTCGGGTTGAAGTGAAAAGGCACTACTTCAAATGGTGCCATGGGTGCTTTGGCTTGAAGTGAAAAGGCACTACTGCAAGTGGTGCCTTGGGTGCTTTGGCTTGAAGTGAAAAGGCACTACTGCAAGTGGTGCCTTGGGTGCTTTGGCTTGAAGTGAAAAGGCACTACTGCAATTGGTGACTTGAGTGCTTTGGGTAACTTCCTGTTTGCGCTGTATATTGATTTTAGATAAAACGCTACCACTTACGGCAATGAATTTTGGCCATCTTACTCCATTCAGCAGGTGCAGAGGATTCTTCCCATCAATTAAAAATAAAAATGTTATTAGTGTTTAAACAAATGTTGAGAATGTCTCTCCTGTCATTAAGGCCACATGTTTTCCGGTGGGAGGTGTTATAAAACCGAGAAGTGAGGGTGTGGCGCACTCTCTGCATGATGGGGAGGGAGGTCACGACTCTGTCTGGGCTGTGAACAAACTGAACACACCGAATGTGTACGGAACTGTGAGTTTGGTGTTTTGTGTAGTTTTATGGTGGTTTCACGTTGCTTGAAATGGTATGAAACTGTATTTGAATGTGGTGCCCTTGCACCCTGCATGAAATAGTATGAAACTGCATTTGAATGTGGTGGCATTGCACCCTGCATGAAGTGGTAGGAAACTGCACTTGAATTTGGTGGCCTTGCACTCTGCTTGAAGTGGTAGGAAACTGCACTTGAATTTGGTGGCCTTGCACCCTGCTTGAAATGGTAGGAAAATGGATTTGAATTTTGTGACCTTGAACCTTGCTTGAAATGGAATTTCAAGGAATAGCCATGAGTCAACTGCCAGCACTACCAGCACATCAGGCTTGAGGGACTGAGCTGCCACCCCAAGAACCCATACCAGTGCTCCAGAAATCCCCCCCACAGGCCACCAATATTGGAATTGGTGGACAGGTGGAATATTGTGTCGGGGGACCAGCCCTCCCAATTAGTCTAGTAATCTACATTTCTCCACAGTCACTGTGACCATGTTATTATATCTATTATAATCTATATATCTCCATAGTCCTGGGAACCATCATCTCCAAGGACCTTAAGTGAAGGGCTACCATCGACTCCGCAGTCAAAAAGGCACAACAGAGGATGTACTTCCTACGGCAGCTGAGGAAGCACAATCTGGCACAGGCAATGATGGTCCAATTCTACACTGCCATCGTAGAGTCTGTTCTCACCTTCTCCATCCTGGTCTGGTTTGGCTCAGCCACCAAGCACGACACCTGGAGGCTGCAGCGAATCGTCCGATCAGCAGAGAAGGTTATTAGCTGCAACCTTCCCTCCATTGATGAACTGTACACTGCAAGGGCCAGGAAGCAAGCGGGCAAGTTCATCTCTGACCCCTCTCATCCTGGCCACAAACTTTTTGAATCACTTCCCTCTGAAAGGTAACTCCGGACTGTCAAAGCTGCCACAGCCAGACATAAAACAGTTTTTATCCACGAGTAGTTGCTTGACTCGACAGTCAAAAATCTGTAGCCTCCATTTGATCTGGTATTTTGTTGGTTCACATGCTTGATCAATGGTGTTTTATCATGAATGTTTTATTATTATTAATGTTTAGTGTTTTCGGAGTCATTCGTAACTGTCACTGTATGTCATGTTGTTACTTGTGAGCAGAGCACCAAGGCAAATTCCTTGTATGTGAATACTTGGCCAGTAAACTTACTTAGTTGATTCAGGGAAAGGAGTATGCAAAGACTCATTTCTTGTTTTTAGTAACTATCAATTGAACCCTTCGGAAGTTACCCATGTATAAATGATGATACTCGGGATACAAGCTTTGAAGGTTTACGATTTTGTGTTTTGAGCAATTTAATTTCAATTAAAACAGAAATGTAAAGAGAACCAGAGATATTGTACTGTAATTTACACGGTGTTAATTTTCAGGTCCTCCATTCCTCCAGGTCCAATATTTGTTGAAGTCCACACAAGCACCGTGACATCCATTGACATCCAAGCCACATCTGAATGCCACATGTGCATATTTTGTCCATGCATTTGTGCTTTAGCATTAGTTAAAGGAGATCATTTGAAGCCAGTCCCAGCTTGTGGAGTGTGGCGCTGAGATTCTGTGTCACACAACCCCTTTTTAAGAAATGTACCAATCCATTGCTCTTTTCTGGATCCCCACAACACTGCCCAGCTTATGATCACAGCTCAACCCCAATGCTGACTGCCTTTGTAATGACCAGAACACCCTTTATCCCCTCTTTGGTCAAACACATTTGTTTTTACTTTTTTTTTAAAAATTCCTCCATTTTTGATAGTGCTCCTAATCATCTTCTCCACTCTTGTGTACCAATGGTTCGAATGCATCGATCAGATTCAAATGCCGAACATCGTGGTGTTTGTTTGGGACTGGCCTTGTGCCCCACCGTGGGGCATGGAGTTACCATTGGGGCTGAGCACTTGCCTGGGATCGATGCTCCAACCGCGTCCAGCGGACTTTAACATCAGGAGCTCGCAGTCTCGGGTGAGGGACCGATGTCGGGAGCAAAGTCGCAGAAGGTTTCGACTAGCCCTGACCCAGGATCGATCGCCGGTGCGGGGAGCTGACATCCCCCCCATGCAGGACCTTGATTGCTCCAACACAGAGGGCCCGACTGCCAGCTATGGGAGTCAAGATTGTCCCATCAATGGAAGGCTCAAGGCCCCCAACCACGGGAGAATAAAGAAGGGAAGAGATTGAACATTCTTTTGCCTTCCATCACAGTGAGGAATGTGGAGGAGTCACTGTGGTGGATGTTTATGTTAAAATGTATTTTGTGTGTTCTGTTGCTTTTTATTAGTATGACTATGGCAAATCAAATTCTTCATATGTTACAAAAATACTTGGCTAATATAGTATGATTGTTTTGTTTTCCCTTTGCTTACAACTCCTTATTGTCTGTGTTTCCTTAAATTAGATTTTGAAATAATTAGCCTTTCTCAACACTTCATCAACCTGAAACCCTTATGATTGTGCACCAAATGCTAAAGAGAGAATCTTATTGTGAAGAAATCAATAACATTTTCAATCAGCGTTTTGACCAGAATTTTCAGGAAGTCTTAACCATTTCTAAACTGACAGGCATTACGATCAAAATCAATCTCTACATTAATTAATTGCCTGGGATTGAGGTGATATAATTTATTACACTTTGCAATAATAAAATGTCTTTTGCATGGATGCTGTGACTACACTTGAGTCACTTATGTTTAAAAAAATAAATCCTGTGACTGAATAGCACAACTTGGAGACATTGGTCCACTGATCACTGTATCATAGCCTTAAGGGAATGAATCATGCCATGTAGATAATAGATAAAATGATCAAGAAGTAGACAACTGGAAAAATGCTGTGTTATGTCTGAATAATTATTTCTTGAGGAAAAATTAACAACTTTATAACAAAATCTATTTGTCATTACTTGTGTCAGAACCCCATTTTTACCAGTTTAATTCATAGTTTTAAGAGGCAAATGAGTTAGTTAATGTTCATCAACTGGAAGCAACTGTTATCTTTGTAATAAATAAATTATATTGTAAATACAACAAAAATGTTACTGATAGATGAGCAAGTACAGAGTTGAGACTGAAATTACAAATCACAAGGACCCATTTGGGTTGAACTGCTTGATATCTGTATATATTGTTTCTGCCTGCTGCTTAGGGGACCATTATGCATGATGCATGTGACTGGAAAGTGCATGGACTTTATTCAAGCATGTATCTTTCTTCTAGGAATATATATCAAGGGATTTAGGGGAAAAAACAGGAACGGGTTACTGATTTTAGATGATCATATTGAATGTCGGTGCTGGCTCGAAGGGACAAAAGACCTACTTCTGCACCTATTTTTCTATTTTCTATGTTTCTATGGACAAAGCCCATGTACCCAGGGATCAATCTTTTTTGCTCTTCCTCCAACCTTCCTTAATTAGTGTTAATTGATCCATATAATCGCATTGAAGTCTTTAGTCAAATACTCCCGCAATAAAGGCTCACATCCTCTTTGCCTACCTTTCTGCTCTCTGCAATTTTCCTGTCATTGACTAATGTATAAGAACATCTTTGTCTCTCTGAACCCTTTCCATGTCTCACTATTTATAAAGTACTCAAGTACTTTGTCTTTCTATTTCCCTACAAAAGAGTGCAACCTCACATTTTTCAACTATATATTTCAACAACTGCTCATCCATTGCAAAGAGTTGTGGCATGACCACTGTGGCATCACAGCAGCCACATCCAACTTGAAAATGACATATTTAGGCCCAGATGTCTGTCCATGCACTAAAACACAGTCCAGATCAATGTGTTATACCCAATCTATATGCTCCGATTTTAAAAAAATCATGAGGGCCATCTTATTCATGATTTGTTTCGAATCCAAATACAGCTCACCCCATTAATCCAGTTAGCTTAAAACAACATGAAAAAATCTTTTAACATTTATGTCAAGTACTAGACTAAGTGGGACCCGTTGGGACCCATTCTCACACAGGAGGCCTGGTCCCCCAACACAATATTCCACCACTCACCCACAGCCCCCAATTGTGCAGGTGCGGTTGACGGTCCCCGTTGTGACGCTAGTGATCCCCCCTCCTCCACCCCTTGCCATTCCCCCCATGCACTCACTCCATCCCCCCCCTCACCCCCTCTTAGCGGCTCTCCGGCGGCACAGCCATTCCCGCTCATTAGGTTCCCATTGTGACGTAGAACACGCAGGCATTAATGCGCAGGTATAGCTGACGGGCACAGCAAGTGGAAAAGTATTTATTCAAGCTTAAAATGTGAATAACTCTTATAATATAATGACAATTTAAATGTTAAAGATGAGATTTATTTAGTTCAGTTCTTTCTTGTTGCATTCTGCAGCCGGTGAGGAGGACAGCTTCAGGCGGGGGCTGTTGGGGGCCGGTGGGTGGAGAATCATGCAGCCAGGGGAGGGGGACAAATTCAGGCGTGGGTTGTCGAGGGCGGAGGGGAGCGCTGCCATGGCCTACCATTGCCGCTGCCTAGCCCTGTTGCTGCCTACCCCTGCCGCTGCCCATCCCTGCCACTGTCTACAACTTCCACTGCCTACAGGTGGTAGCCAGTGGGGGGGGGGGGGGGGGGGTGCGGCAGTGGTAGCCGTAGCCTATGCTGCCGTGGCCATGGCCTGTCACTGCTGCTCCCCACCAGCTTCAGGCGGGGACTGGTGAGTAGCATCCTGCAGCTGAAGATGGGGATGGCTTCAGGTGGGGGCCATTTTGGGGGGGGGGGCGCTTTAGGTGGGGTCTGGTGAGGAGGGCAGCAACCTGCACCTGGGGATGGGGAAGACTTCATACGGGGGCCGGCAGGAGCGTTCTGTAGTCAGGGGACGGGGACGGCTTCAGGCGGGGCCTGTCGGGGGCTGGTAGGGGGAGGGAATTATGCTGTGGCCTACTGCTGCTATGGCCTACCACAGTCGCTGCCTACCCCTGCTGTGGCCTACCGCTATGTGGTGGGGTGGTTGTTTGGCGGGGGGTGTGTGGTGGGAGGGTTATGGTGGGGGGTGGGTGTGTGCGGGCAGGGTTGGTGTGGGGGGAGGGGTGTGTGGGCTGCATGCATGTGGGGGGGAGGGGATGAGTGGGGTTGGGGGGGATTGGGGGGGAAGGGAGGGGGTGTGTGCAGGTGTGGAAGGGGGGGACAGGTGTGTGTTGGAGCGGGGTGGAGCAGCAGATTTTTATATCATTCAAGATATTACTCCCTCTAGCCGCTAAATGGACTGCATGGTTCAGGGGAATGTCTTTATACGCATGCAAGCACACCATCAGAGACCTTCAGAGCTTCTTCACAGACAAATCTTCCAAAACAGTCTTTTGATAAATAAATTCTTTATTGTTGATGAAAAACAGTAAGGTACATCCAAACTTCTTCCGACTCATTACTATAACCTTCATCGAACTCCAGCATATCGCTTTAAATGTTAGAAAACTCCTCGTGTCTCCGTTACACTTTGCATGGTAAAATGGTGATATGATGATTTGTTTTGAATCCAAATACAGCTCACCCCATTAATCCAGTTAGCTTAAAACAACATGAAAAAATCTTTTAACATTTATGTCAAGTACTAGACTAAGTGGGACCCGTTGGGACCCATTCTCACACAGGAGGCCTGGTCCCCCAACACAATATTCCACCACTCACCCACAGCCCCCAATTGTGCAGGTGTGGTTGACGGTCCCCGTTGTGACGCTCGTGATCCCCCTCCTCCCTCCTCCACCCCTTGCCATTCCCCCCACGCACTCACTCCATCGCCCCTCAAACCCCCCCCCCCCCCCCCCTTAGCGGCTCTCCGGCGGCACAGCCATTCCCGCTCATTAGGTTCCCATTGTGACGTAGAACACGCAGGCATTAATGCGCAGGTATAGCTGACGGGCACAGCAAGTGGAAAAGTATTTATTCAAGCTTAAATGCATGGTCAAATGGTAAACCTTCTCCATGCTGGTCCGAAATTAAACTAAAAACTGAGCTTCTGCGCATGAAGCGTAGCTCAAATCACGCCCTAAAATACGTCATGGATCCCACCCACAAAATAACGGGCAGTCTAAAATTTAAAGACATGTGCCATCATTAATGACACACAAAACAAGCCAAATGGCCACCACATTCCGGCCCCTAATTGTTCCGAGTATACAACGAGGCAATTATTAATAAACATCAAAAAAGTAGCCATGAAGGCTTAACATATATAGAACAAAAATAAAAAGTCAGGGGATTGAACCCCGTGGCTCCTCGTCGGTGAATTGAACCCTGGTCTTCCGCGTGACAGGCGGGGATCCTAATCACTATATAGGTGTTACAAAACTTACATTGAGCAGCGCTGCAGTTCTGCCGCTCCCCATGTGCGTGACTTTATTGCCCGTCAGAGGGGGGGGGGGGGCGGGCTTAAAGTGCCGTTTTTCTTCAGACTGGGCAAATCGATCAATGTCGGGCAATTTCGTTGCGGAAGAAAAATCTCTCCGACATTTCATTAATGAAGGTATTTTTAAATTACGCTAGATTGTTTATTATCTAGAGTAATTTAAAAATCACCTTCAAAAGCAGTGAGCGCCGATAACGGGAAGGATTTTGCGTAGGGGACAAAAAAAGGTACACAGTTTATTTTTATATTAAAAGTTGGTTTTTATGGAGGCTTTAATAATATTTTCATGTTGCGAAATGGGATCCAAAAAAAAGTATGAACCGGCTGTATTTTTCATACCAACTTCACAGCAAACCACAACGTTCCAATCCACCGCATTCCACTATAACCCACTCGCTAGTTGATTTAAATGGGCATTAATTTACAGGCATTAAACACTAAATTCTTTCCATTTGGCCCAGAAATTCATGAAAATTAGATTTAAAAATTATGTTATATTGTGGATTATTGTGTCAATGTTATTTGGACACTTAGGCAATTTTAAAAAAAGTTTATCTTTTCTTAAGAAATGGATACATGTTTAGATCTACTCATTGAATTTTGTAATTAGCTACAATTAGATAACTAACTAATTATATGCTTTAATTTCAGGTCATCCAAGTAAGATTGTTTCATATTTGTTTCAGAATGCTTCAATCTATAATAACGGGAAATTTCATTGAGTTCTCTTAATTTTTAACAAAGTTATGGGCTTTTAACAATTCTAGATCACAGCTTTTGAGTTAAGTCAATTGAAAGGCAATGGGGAACAAGATGCTGATTTCCGAGTATGAAAATGGTCATAACTTTCTTAATACTGAAGATATAAAAGTGAATTAGGCGTCAAATTAAACTTCTTTTTATGCTTTATCTGATGGGATAAATTGCAGACTTGATTTTTAAAATCTCAAATCTCAAAGTTTTGTAACATTGCTACACTATACTAACGAGGAAAAAATAGCATGCACTATATATCCACAATCAGAATTCTTCATCGATTCCTCCATCTTCACTTTCGCCTTCTAGAAGCAAGCATAACTTGATTATTAATCTTATTAACAATTACAGCATGGAAACAGGCCTTCTTGGCCCTTCCAGTCCGTGCCAACCATTTATTTTCCCCTAGTCCCATCTACCTGCACACACTGGTTTTAGTTTAAAGTAATACCGAGCGCACTAAACCCTTAAAATCAGTCATGATACCCAGGATATAGTCCAAGACATAACAGTCCAAAGCTTTGATAGCATGAAACATCTTCCTCCATGTCCGATCATTTCATGAATGTGTTGTAACAACAATGTTGAAGTGTGAAAATCCTTCAAAAGAGTAACACGACTTTTAGCAATAAAGTTCACCATTTGGTTTAATTCCCGGAGCATTAACAGAGATTTCAAATCCCAGCTCGAGCTTTGGCCATTCTCTGTCTGGCTTACTGTGAGACTCTAGTTCATTGATCCATCTCTTATCTCTTAAGAAGCAGTTTGCTGTCAGTTCTCTGGAAGCTTCATCCGCAGGATCTTCTTCGGTGTTAACATATTTCAGTTGTACAACATTAGTAACTCCC
This sequence comes from Raja brachyura, assembly GCA_963514005.1. The sequence goes on along the minus strand of OY740786.1, from coordinate 47,278,177 downwards.
AATGCTCTTTCCATTGGCAGATTGTCTTTGTCCAAATCCAACACTGGTATCTTTGGCTTTATCGTCTAGTGGAATGATTTCACAATTGTCGCTGATCCACTTGGAAAGTGTGAATCCTCCTTTATCGCAAAGGGAAGTCAGATGTTCTACTGGTTGAATTGCTTCCTGCTCAGTAGACATGGATCTTAAGCAATCATCCTTGCAGAAATTATTCTTCAAAGATATTCTTACTTCATGAAATTTAGTATTCTCGTCAAACTTGCATTTTAAAGTCTGGGTACGTTGCTCTGCCATACGCCAATTACTCAGCAGACTAACACTTTCTTGTTTGAAAATTAAGTCCAGAAAATAGTGTCCATCAGTCTTTACTGAGTAGTTCCTAATATCCATGAACTTCAACTCTTTTAGTTCAGTTGAGTTTTGTTTTTCAGTGTCCTAGCCTTTTTTTTTTATGTGGGGGTGGAGGAGGGGAAGGGGAAAACTGCTTTCTAGGGACCCTACCTGGTCGGAGAAGCAGCATTCTCCGGGCTGTACCGACGACCCATCCTCGCGGCCTACCAGCAGGCCTGGAGCGGCGTTTCCTGGGGGGACCACCCAGAGCCACTGCTTCGCCAGCAGCGCAGCGCTGGAGCACCATCGTGGAGCGGAGCGGGTGATGCCTTGCGTGGGTCGCCGCGCTGGAGCTCCGGTGAGCTGAAGACCACAGGAGAACATCACAGAGCTGCGGGGCAGCCGGCTGCGGGGGGCCGGCCGCGGGCAGCAGCGCTGAAATTTAAATCGGGAGCCTGGGATCTCTCGGCGAGATCACCAGTTGTGAAGCTCCATTCAACGCGGCCTGTTGGCATCGGAAGCCACGGCCTCCAGCAAGGAAGCGGCCGTTCCAGGCACCCTGAGCCGCTGAGAGGGTTCTCCCACCGCCGGAGCACCATCACCCGGCGAACATCGGCCCCCATAGCGGCGACTGTTGGGGCCTCAATAGGTTCAACTATGGGTGAACTTGGGATGGGGTCTGGACTTTGTGCCAGAAACATGGTTACATAGTGATGATATTCATATTGATAATTTTGCATTATATGGAGCAGATAGGCCTACGAGAGCTGGAGGTGTGGCTTGTTATGTGTCAACTCGCTTTATATCTGAATCTGCCATCCCTAAAGTAACCTCATCTCTCTTTGAAAGCCTTTTCATTAGGTTAAAAGTTCATGAGAATAAACATCTAATCATCGGCACTATCTATCGAGCCCCCCGTTCATCCCGACTCATCCAAGTCCCTAATTTCTACTCTCACCTCTATTGAACACCCATGTGAATTAGTGGTTCTTGGTGACTTCAATAAAAATTGGCTCAATCGCTCCTCTTCTAATGACAAAAACTTGCTTAAAAGTGTAAACCTGACCCAGTTAATCAACGAACCTACCAGAGTTCATGGCAATTCTACATCACTATTGGATTGGATTCTTGTTACCCACCCTGATCGAATCTTAACATCTGGTGTTTTGTCAGATTGCTTTAGCGATCATTCTGCTATCTTCTGTGGGTGGAAGATTATACCTTCCCATCTTCCTTCTAAACCTATTCGTGTCAGACAAGCTAGAAAATTTAATTGTGATAATTATATGCATGACCTGATTGCAATAAACTGGGACAGGTTTCAACTTATACCAACTGTTGAGGATGCCTGGAACTATTTATTCACTGAAGTCACAAGAGTTATCGATAAGCATGTCCCCTGGAGTGAAATAAAAGTCAAGAGAAAACATTTACCATGGATTAGTGCTGATTTCATCAACCTTTTTAATGAGTGGGATAAAGTCTAGTAGACTTTCAGGGAAACAAAGGACACCGCTGTGTACGACAAGAACACATAATGCTAAATCAAGTCATTTAAAATAAACATCTTTCTGAAGACATGCATAATCCAAAAAAGTTATGGAAAAGACTAAATAATGTTCTTAATAAATCAAATCAAAATATCAGCACTCAGATTCAGGTCAATAATGACATCATTAAGGACTATGCTGTTATATCCAATGCTTTCAACCATCACTTCTCCACTGTATGTAGCTCTAATGTATTTGACTCATTTATTATATGTGACTTTCCAGCTACCTCTACACGTTGTTCTTTTTCTTTTCAAAAAATAAAACCTGTTGATGTTCAACGTGCAATTAATGAATTAAAGGATGATTGTGGATCTGGACCAGCTGGTATTGAGACTAAATTCATTAAGTTAGAAGCTAATATTCTAATGTACCACTATGCGACCTGTTTAATTTGTCCTTCTCAACTTGTACCCTCCCTTCCACATGGAAGTGTGCCAATGTTACTCCACTGCATAAGGGAGGTGACCCACACGATATTAAAAAATTACCGCCCTATCTCAATTATCAACTCGGTGGCTAAAATCCTCGAGAAAATAGTGTTCAACCAGCTATCACACTATGTCTCAACTTTCAACATTCTATCTCTATGTCAGTCTGGGTTCAGACCAAATCACTCCACAACTACAGCTCTGTTAAAACTCACCAGCGATGTGTTCTCTGCTTCTGAGGATGGTAAACTCACCGGTGCCATCTTTTTTGATTTAACAAAGGCCTTTGATGTTGTTGACCACTACCTACCGCTTGATAAACTTTACTCAATTGGTCTTTCTCAAAATAATCTACTGTGGTTTAACTCATACCTTAATAACAGACGCCAATGTGTTACCTTTAATGGAAGTCAATCCAATTCCCTAATTGTTCAGAAGGGGGTCCCGCAAGGTTCATCTTTGGGACCACTTCTTTTCTCTATTTTCATAAACGACCTCCCTAATATTTGTTCTGACTGTCAAACACAACTATATGCTGATGATGCAGTGCTATATACATCGAGTACCAACAAGTTTGAAATTGAAAGATCCCTTCAATCAGATCTTACTTCTGTTCAGAAATGGCTATTATTTAACAAATTAATTTTAAATAAAAATAAATCATGCAGTATGTTATTTGGTACCAAACAAGGCCTTGGAAATTCTGTAGATCCGACTATATCATTTAATGAAGGATCACCATTAGAACAAATATTGAACTTCAAATATCTTGGTGTTTGGCTCGACCCAACGCTTTCATTTACGCAGCATATAGACAATTACAAAAAAACTCAGCTGTAATCTAGCTATTCTTTACCGCCATATAAATTGTTTCACCTTTCAGATGGGAAAAAGAATAGTAAGATTGAACGAGAACTTACCAGTTCGAAGGTTGATCTTTATTTTATGAGGAGTCGAAGTGAGGGATTTTGTGAAGAGCCCGCCGGCGCGCATACTCGACATACTTCAAAGTAGCGGCGTGGAATCACAGAAACCAACAATAGAAATGACTTCGCATAGTAAGATTGAAGTGACTAAGATTACCAGATGAAGGTGATTGAGGGTTGGTCGAGGAGGGCACGAAATCCCTCACTTCGGCTCCTCATAAAATAAAGATCAACCTTCGAACTGGTAAGTTCTCGTTCAATCTCACTATTTCATTTCGGAGTCACGTGAGTGACTTCGTGAAGACTTCAAAGCTTCTGTGATTACACGCCCTGGACCACGTCCATGCTGACACACCACTACCAGGGATGGATGGGAGGAACAAACTTGCTCAATAGTTCATACTGCAAAACAAGAGCATATTTATGAATAACAAATCAAAAACCCCTCATGCGGGGACATCTCCACGTTCTTGACCTGCATTCAGCACGGCTTCTGCGAACTGTAGAGGAGCAGCAACAGGCTTGTTATAAAAACGCTGGAACACAGCTTCATTAGCCCATCCTGCTGTGGCGAGAATTTGGTCCATGGGCACCTCCATGACCCTCGCCGCTGACGTCGATGCAGCCCTGGTGGAATGAGACTTGAACACATTAGTGTCGATACCCGACTTACCCAAGACGACTCGAAGCCACCTGGATATCGTCTGGACTGTCACTCGATGATGAGGTCTCTTATGAGTGACAAGCAGGTATCTCTCCATTCCTCTGATGCGTGCTGTCACCTTGACATAGTGGCGGATATGTGAGGCTAAACATAGCCTAGCATCTGCGGGGTATGCCGGGAACTTCAGCTGCAGCCCTGTGCACCCAGGTCTATGCTGCTTTAGTAGCTCGTCAATGAAAAAGACTACTTCTGGAGGGGTAGAAGTCATTCTGTTGACACGAAGTTTGTGTAGTGTCTGTACCCTCTGAGCTGAAGTCAGCGCTCGTAACATCACCAGCTTCATGGTGAGTTGGTCCAGTTGGAGCCCTTCCATGGGAGACCACGTCCTGAGCAGGGTTAATACGTCCCTGACATCCCAGGTGATATTATAGCGTGGTGTAGGCGGATTCATATTGAATATACCCCGCATGAGTCTGGACACTAGCCTGTTGGATACTACCCCAATATTGAGGTAGAATGATAGCGCACTTCTGGCGCTGTTGATGGCACTGTAACTTAAGTGTTCATCATGGTGCAACCCCGCGAGGAATTCCAGGACGTCGGTTATTGTCACGTCATCGTACGTGATGCGAGAGTGGCTGCAGTAGGCTTCCCACTTCTTAATATGCGAGCGGTATCTTCGCCTTGTGGACTCTCGACACGACGCCCCGATGGCATCCATGGTCCGAGCCGAGAGGCCGTATTAGACTAACAGCCTGTTCAGAACCTGCAAGCCAACAAATTTAAATAGCCATGGCAGGGATGTGGCTCCCCTGAGACAGGGTGAGTAACCAATTCTGGGCAACCCTTCAAAAGGACCCAAGGTTCGTTGAGCATGTCAAAGACCACCGGATACCAAGGCTGTGTGGGCCAGTCGGGTATAATAAGGATGCCCTTGGCAGCATCTGCCTGAATCTTTCGCAATACCCGACTGATGAGGCAAAACGGGGGGGGAAGGTATAGAAAAACCAATTCCCCCAGTCCAGCGAGAATGCATCTAGCGCTATTGCCCCAGGATCTGGTTCCCATGAAACGTAGGTTGGTACCTGATGGTTGAACCGTGACGCAAAAAGGTCAATGTCCAGTTTACCAAATTTGGCTGTGACTTTAGAAAAAATCTCAGGATGCAACATCCATTCAATATTGTCATTAAATTTGCGTGACCTGGTGTCCGCCACAGTATTAAGCTCACCTGGCAAATAGGTAGCTGAAATCCAAATGTCTCTTTGAACACACCAGAGCCAAATTGAGTTAGCCAATTTGTCACACGAAACTGACCTGGTACCACCCATATGGTTTAAGTATGCCACTGCTGTGGTGTTGTTTATTTGGATACGGACATGTGCTCCAACAAGCTTGGAACAATACGCACAAAGTCCGTGGAATGCTGCCAGCAACTCCAAATAGTTAATCCCTTGAGTCAACAACATCGTTGATTCAAGGGTGTCCCATCTGCCCCCACAACTAGAGCAATTATCCGTGGCTCCCCAGCCATTGGAGCTTGCATCAGTCTGCAAATATACCACCGGATTAGCCTCCCTGATAGGCTTGAATGAGCTGCTAATGTGACACACCCACCATAGCAACTCATTTATCGCTTCGGGCGGCAGCTGCATGGACCGATCATAATGACCAGCGTTCTGTTTTAACGCAGCAATTTTAGCTCTTTGCAAATTCTGATAATGCAAAGGTCCATATCGCGCTGCCGGAAACAAAGCTACAAGCTTCCCAATTATTGTAGCTGAATGCCGAATTGATGGTATATTGGTGCGGATTAAATCTTGACACACCTGGGTAACCTCCTCAATCTTGTTAATTGGAATGGTAACCCTCATGCTCATAGAGTTCACCGTGAACCCTAGGTAATTAATCACCTGGGCAGGGCAGAACTTTGATTTCTCTGGATGGACAATAAACCCTAATTGTTGAAATATATTGACCGCAGCTGCAACACCCTGTTCAGCCAATTCCAGGGTGTGGCCCACAATTAAGATATCATCTAAGTAGGCCATAACTATATGGTGTCGTTGTCTCAAATAAGCCATAATTGGTTTCACCAATTTAGTGAACAATCTAGGGGCTGTGGTGAGCCCATTAGGCAAAGCCTTGTACTGCCAGAGTTGCCCCATCCAGATGAATTTCAAAAACCTTCTGTCGTATTTCGGGATGGATACTGAATAATATGCGTCTTTCAAATCGATGCATGCAATAAAGCAACCATGAGAAATCAATGATTTGGCTGTTTCAAACGTATCCATTTTAAAATGAGTATATGTTACAAAAGTATTCAAACGGGTTAGATCAATAATGACACGACAACCTCCATCCTTCTTAGGTCTGGTGAATATATTCGAAACAAATTCAACTGGCTCATGCACCGCTCTCTCAATCACTCCCTTCTGCTCAAGACTTAAAAGTTCCTTGTAGCCTGCTGCCTGTTCTGCAGCAGATAATTTAAACGTTCGAGCGGGCATGTGCTGGGATGGAGGAATGTCGCCATTAATAAACTCAATTTTATGCCCCTGAATATTCTGCAACACATACTCGTCACCAGTAAAATTACCCCATGCACCCAAAAACAACCGAAGGCGACCACCAACATGTGAAGTTAAACAAAGAGAAAAGAGAGAACCAGACCCCCTCACCTCCGTGGTTACCGGCGGTCCTTGACACGCGTGGGTGGACGTGGAGGTGCTGGGTTGGCTTGAGGGCACGGCGTCTTCGTTTTCCACCAGGGTCTCTGCCGACCCTGTCCTAAAAAAGACCCCTGATGCTGGGTCTGATGTTGCTGTCTTCGAGAGGTGTCCCCAAAGAGCTGATGGGGCGGGGGCGGCGGCGGTGGTTTGCACAATCCTGCAAACTTCGGATTGAGCGCTGGGCGGATGCTGGTTTTGCGAAACCCGTTGATTTCGTGCTGGGTCGCGCACAGGAGGGCCAGAGCATCTTCCTGGTCCAAATTCAGTTCGTCCCCGTCCACCGACCGCGCAAAGGCGGTAAGGAGCTTCAGGATCCGCTGCAATTTTACCTCTTGTTGACCTCAATTTTACTGATGTTGCCCCATATCGGCGTATTGACCACAGGCACGTTGAGGGAGTTGCAATTGGATGGAGTCTTGAGACGGCTCATTGCCTGAATGAGGACTTCTTCCTGTAGTTGCTGGTTGTTAAGAAAGTCCACAGTGGCTGCCAGCTTTGCGTTTAAAGGAAGTCCAGATGAATGTGGGGCCGCAAATTTGGTCGCCACATCCAGAAGATCCTCCGCTGGCACCTCCAACGGAGGTAGTATGGAATCCACCAAAACCTCCTCCTCCTGCTGCTGCTCCAGGCTGATGGTGGAGGCTGGTGACGACGCCCTGTGCCTGTTGCTGCCCTGCTGTAGTTGACGTTGAAGCAGGAGCTCCAGCAGCCGCTCCATACGGTCAATACGCCCTTCACCCTGAACACTCAGGTGGTCGGAGTCCTCCGGCTCTGAAAAGAAAACCGGGCTCCTATCATCGGCCCGCACCTCATCGAGGCCCAGCCGGTGCCGGTAGTTGTCGCTAACAGCCGCTGAGGCGAAACTGCGCGATTCCCGCGCGGGCGTGTTCAACCGCCTCTGTTTAGCGCGAGCTGAAGCCGCTGCCACTAAGGGCACTTGCGGCGTGGTGTCGGCACCAGCCAAAGCATGGCTGCCTGAAGCCCGCGCAGGCTTGCCGGCTGCCCACATCGTGGACTTTGCCGATGCATGGTCTCGCCCACCCATCCATGGGGGGCTCGGCGACCGTGACGAGACCCGACTCAACCGACCCGTCCCGGCGTCGAGAGTCGGGGTGTGCCGGCTGGACCTCACAGCCGCCCCGGGTCTCGCCCTGGAACCTGACCGCTCCTCCGTGTCAGGCAATGCCTTAGCCCTGGCAGGGTTAGGCTTCTGGGCTGCTGCCCTTCCCCTACTCGGAGGGCTGAGTGGAACGGGCCGTGCAGCCGCACGCACCCAGCTCGAGGTCGCCAGCGAGCCCGCTGACGACCTGACTGCCATGGCAGGATCCCCCTGCTCTGGCGGCACACCACACTCCTCCTCGTCGAACTCCTCCGCGCTGTGGTGTGCTGGCGGATCTGGACCTGTAATCACAGGGCTTACCCACATCTCCGCCTGAGTCCCGGCCTGCGTTGCAGGTACTGCCGATGGTAAAGGCCCCGGAACTGTTGACCGGCGAACTCGTCCTGACGTCCTCCGGCCCTTGGAACTCCCATCCATGTCCTTGCTGCAAGACATAACCAACAACAAGGACCACCAACTAAAGGTAGGATACTTACCTCCGTGGCCCCTTGTGAAGGGCTGGCGAGGAGCACGCTCCACCGCCAGCCGTCGCAGCAACGCGGTACGACGATATGTCGAGCATGCGCGCCGGCGGGCTCTTCACGAAGTCACTCACATGACTCCGAAATGAAATTGTCTCTCAACTACTACTACCAACACTGGATTATGCTGATATTGTCTATCAGAATACATTTGATACACATCTTCAACCCCTCAATGTAGTTTATAATAGTCTCTGCAGATTTATTTTAAGGTGTCCATATCTAACTCACCACTGTTCTATGTACGAAACGCTAAACTGGTTATCCCCCCATGCTCCAAGATGCTACCACTGGTTCCAGTTCATTTTTAAATGCATCCATTTCAATTACCCTTCTTATTTAAAACAAGACCTATTACCATACACACCCTCATATTCACTAAGACATATTCAGCAACCCTTCTTTTTCATTCCAAGAACTAACAAAGAAATTGGGAGACGGGTATTTAAATTCAAAGCTCTTTCTGACTGGAACACTCTGCCTAGTACCATAAGAACTATTAGCTCATTTTGTCTATTTAAAAATACACTTTTACCCTTACTTATAAAACCATGTACCTGTTTCTAGTATTAGAGTCTTTGAGCTCCTTTATCTAGCTTGCTCTGTGTATGATCATTTGTCATAGCTATTGTATATGCATGGCCATTACACTTATGTATTATTGTATTGCATAATGTAACAAGGTCTTGTATTGTATTATGTCACAATACTATGAAATAATATATCATGTAATAATGTTGATAGTATGTAGTAACGTACGATATATGATAGGTGGTATATGGTATTATGCATCAACATTATGCTGTAACACATAACTTATTATCATTGGATATGTAAAGTCAATTAACAATTGTTATAAACTATAACAAGTGGGGATGGAGGGATTTTGGGATTGGTGTGTGTGTAGGTGGGTCAATGAGAGCCTCTATGTGTGTTATGTCTTGTGCTGTATGTTCTATGTTGGACCCCGTCGAAAACGAGATGACTGTCCATCTCAAGGGGTTATCCATGAATAAACTTTAAACTAGTCCCACTTGCCTGCTATTGGCCGATATCCCTCTAAATCCATCCTATCCATGTACCAATTTAAATGTTTCTTCAATGTTGCGATAGCACCTGCCTCAAGCAGCTTGTTCCATATACCCACCATTCTTTGTGTAAAATGTTACCCCTCAGGCTCCTATTAAATCTTCCCCCCCCCTCACCTTAAACATATGTCCTCTGGTTCTCAATTCCCCTACTCTGTGGATGAGACTCGATGCGTTTACACAATCTGTTCCTCTCACGAGTTTGTACACTTCTATAAGATCACCTATCATCCTCTTGTGCTCCAAGTAATAGAGTCCTAGCCTGTTTAATCACATCCTATAGCTCAGGCTCTTGAGTTGTGACAACAGCTTTGATAATCCTCTCTGCAACTTTTCCAGCTTGACATCATCTTTCCCATAACATTGTGCCTAAGATTGAACACTATATTCTAAATGTGGGCTAAAAAACATCTTGCATAACTGCAGCATGATCCCCCAACTCAATACACTCAATAGCCTGACTGGTGAAGGTAAAAGTATTGAAAGTGCCTTATTGAGGTGTATAAAATCATGAGGGCCACAGATACGGTGAATTAATTGAGTCTTTTTTTTCCCGGATAAGGGAATTTAGAACTAGAGGAAATGGGTTTAAGGTGAGAGTTGAAAAAATGAGTAGGAACCTGAAGGGCGACCTTTTCACATGGACAGGGATGGGTATATGTAACAAGCTGCCAGATTAAGTAGATAAGGCAGTTACAAGAACAACATTTAAAATACATTCAGACAGTACATGATAGGAAATGTTCAGAGGGATACGAGCCAGGTGTGGGTACATGGGACTGACTTGTATGAGGAATCTTGGTTGGCATGGACGAATAGGGCTGAAGTGCCGGTTTTCATGCTGCATAAGTCTGTGATTTCTTCTTCATAAATCCATTTTGAATTTGCTCAATGATTTTATTATTTTTGAAGTACTGCTTCTTATCTTTAATAGGTTCCGACATTTCCCTCATGCCACTGTCAAGCTAAATAGTCTAAAGCTTCCTATTTTCTGTATCAAACCTATCTTCATTAGCGGGGTCAGAAGGGAGGTTGATAATCTTATTGAGAGGTGTCAGTCAATCTATACTGAAAGCTATTCCCTAAATTATGGGATTTTAAAATCTGCTAATGCATTCATTACCTCCTTCAAAACCTTGGCATACTATTCATCTGGTCTGGAAATGTGTCAGCTGGCAGTCTCTTTAAATTATGCAATACTATAATTTAATTTCTTTCAGCTCGTCATTCACTCAAGACCTTCCAATAATTGTTTTTGTACCTTGTTAATTTCTGTCCCATTCTGCAATATGATATTTCTTTTCTCAATCTATCAGAAAGGATATTGACTTTTGCCGATCTCTTCCTCTGCGCTCTCAGTGTCTTATGAATTTCTTCATAGTCTTTTTTTGCAGGATACACTATTCTTTCCCCTCATGTTAATTCCTCGGTGTTCTCTTGCATACTTTGAAATTTTCAAATTGATTATTGTACTTTCTGGTAACATTCTTAGGATTATTGTTCTTTTTGATAACATTCTTAGTCTTTCCCTTGACCTAATATTATGTTTAACTCATTAACTGTGTTTTGATCACACTTCATTTTATATGTTTGTTTTTAATATTTGTTGTAAACTTTGTATTACGACATTACTATATCCGTTTATTGCCTTTCCTGCTAATGCAGTTTACAATGCAGTGCAATACAGTGACCCAATCTACTGTTGTCAGACCTTTGCAGCCCCTACTTTCAGGTCGAACTACATTATTTCCAACTATCCTATGATATCCTACCATATAGTAGTCCTGAACTACTATCTATCTCACTGACGACCCTCGGACTATCTTTGATCAGACTTTACTGACTCTATCTTGCACTAAACGTTATTCCCTTTATCATGTATCTGTACACTGTGAATGGCTCGATTTCAAGAGAGAGTTAGATTTAGTTCTTAGGGCTAAGGGAATGAAGGGATATGGGGGAAAAGCTGGAACGGGGTACTGATTTTGGATGATCAGCCATGAAAATATTGAATGGCGGTGCTGGCTCGATGGGCCGAATGGTTTTCTCCCATTTGCTATGATTTTATGATTGTATTAAATGTGACTTTCTGCTAACTGGTTAGCACACAACAAAAGTTTTTCACTGTACCTCAGTACACGTGAAATAAACTTAACTAAATTATGAACACACCTCCCTGTCAAGTTCCAAATTACCAGATCGTTAATTCTCCATTTTTCATTGCACAACTAGTTCTAAAATTATCTGTTCCCTCCCTGGTTCTTCAAAATCATGATTCAGAGAGAAAACATTCCTCACACTCCAGGAGTTCATCTTCCCCAATCTAATTGTAATTTTGATTTCCTCTTTCTACACAGTTTAAAGTACTGCTCTCTCTCTCTCATATTTTTATTAGAGGCCATACATATAACAAATAATATAGCATTTTTTTCCAAATGTAGTTAATACATCTTTCCAAAATTATATAAATGTTAACAAAATATATATATATTGGCCTCACTTTTTTTTATAGAGTGAAAAAAGTATAAAGAAAGAATAGTGAATAATTATAAGAGTATGATTATAGTTGATTAATATAAAGAGAGAAATAAAAAAAAAAAAAATTTAAACAAAAAAAATAAAATTACAAAAAAAACAAAAATAATAAAAAAACACTTGTGGAAAAGAAAACGGTATACATCTTATCAATGAATGGAGCAATTTCTAATTATAATATATAGAGACAAGTATATTAATCTGATCTTAAACATTTTTGTTTGATCTTTCCACTGGGTACTCATTGAGTTTCTATGCTGAGCCCAGCTACCCCTTCATATAATCAGTGAATGGAGACCATATTTGTCCAAAAATCTCAGGTTTATCCATTAGGATAAATGTAATTCTCTCCAGTTGTAATGTCTCCAACATTTCCACTGTCCACATTTTAATTGTCGGGGGTAATGGTCCCATCCAAAATTGTAATATTAATTTTTTTCCAATTATTAAACAGTAATCCAGAAAATGTCTTTGATTTACTGTTAAAGTTTGATTTGAATCTAAAAACCCAAATATAATTAATTTTGAGTCAGGGCTTAATGTGATCTTTAAAACTGTGGAAATAATTTTAAAAATCTCAGTCCAATAACTTTTAAGTTTTGTACATATTACAAAACTATGATTTAGATCGGCTTCTAGGTCGGTCTCTCCCTCTCCCTCTCCCCCTCTCCCTCTACTTATTTGACGTATTTCAATGCTGTAATTCCTCTGTCAAAACAGTTTGTTGAACACTGTGTTCCCCCCTGTGTGCATGCCATCCAAGCAATTAATCATTTTTTTGCTGCCACCAGTCTAGGAATTAACAGAAGATCAAAGTAATTACTGTTTCCCCAGGTTTCAGAATCTGAACAATTCATTTTCATTTTTCTTTACTCTAGAATGGATTCTTTTGTCCATCCCTAATATTGAATCATCTTTTTTAAATGTTGCAGTTCCTTTAGTGAAAGTATTTGGTGAGTGTTCTTGCATGGAGAGTTTCAGAATTAAAATACTATGTTATAAATCATCAAGCAATCCTGACCTGAAAATATGTAACTGCTAATTATTTAATGCTAGATTTCCTGTAAATGTTGGAAAATACTTTTTGCAGGAAGGGCAGGATCCAATGCAGGACTATGGCTGGTGGGAGGTCAGATGTTGGTATGAAAGGTGATGAAAGAAAGTTCAGTAAACAGAATAGGCAGTAACACAGCAGGTAATGAGGAAGGACTGTTGGATTATATATGCTTTTGGATTGACACCGGTGATTAGGGATAGTCAGCATGGTTCTGTAAGTGAGTAATTGTGTCTGAGGATCGGATTGAGTTTTTTGGAGAAGTAAACAAAAAGGTTGATGTGGGCAAAGCTTTGTGACTATATGGACCCAAGCAAGGTTCCACATGGTAAGTGGCTCTGGACACTTGGATCACATGTGACCTAGGGAGAGCTAGCTGACTGGTAGAGAATAGTAAGATTAAATGAGAACTTACCAGTTTGAAGTATGATCTTTATTTTATGAGGAGTTATGATGAACGATGAGGAAGAAGTCCATCAGCCCACATGCGCGTCAACCTTCAAAGCAGCGGTATGAAATCACGAAATGACAGTTGTTGAACTGACTACATAGTAAGATACGAGAGACTAGAAATACCAGCTGATCTTTGAGGGTTGGAGCGGTGAGCACATAATCGCTCATCGTAACTGCTCATAAAATAAAGATCAAACTTCAAACTGGTAAGTTCTCGTTTAATCTTACTATTTTACTTCGGAGTCACGTGAGTGACAACGTGCAGACTTAGAAGCTTTGTGATTTCAAGCCGGGAACACAAGTCCAAGCCACACGCTGTATTGGTTGACCAAGGATGAGAGATAAATACAATCAGACATGACAATTTTTAAAAACATGTTGATGCTTTTAATGGAAAATTATAAGAACAGTAGATCCTCTTATCTAGGGAAGCTACATAACAGAATTTAAAACGGTGTCGGCAAAAGCCATTGGTTTGGCGACAGGTTTATGATAGAATGTCTGAAATGTGCGTTCCCTAGACCATCCTGCAGTCGATAGGATCTGGTCTAGCAGGACATCCATAGTCCTCACTGCTGATGTGCCTGGTGGAGTGAGATTTAAAATAATCAGTATTTACTCGTGCATATGTCAGTACCTGTTTCAGCCACCTTGAAATGGTCTGAACTGAGACCTTTTTGTGAAGTTTCTGCAAAATGAAGCTTTTGACTGGATGTACCTGGTCTGCTTTGCTTGACTTGGTCATACGCATAAAACATGATAAGCTGTGCCCGTTGAGCTGACACCAGTGCCATTAGCATCAATACTTTGTACGCGAGTTGGACCAGGGACAAGGATGTTGCCAGTGCCCACTGGCGGAGCAGAGTTAACACTGCGCCTACATCCTATATTTCCGTATATCTGGGCCTGAGAGGGTTTGTGTTGAAGATGCCCTTCATGAGCCTGGACACTAGAGGGTGAGACCCAGCAGGATGGTGTCCAGATCCCTGCCACAAATATGCAGATAGTGCATTTCTGGCACAATTAATAGCACTATAACTCAGCTTCTCAACAAGGAATAGACTTGAGAGAAACTCTAACACATCAGTTATCTGTGCCGAGTCATATGATATATTGGCTTGTGAACAGTACACTTCCCACTTCCTAATGTAGGAGATGTATTGCTTCTTCGTACTGTCTCTCCAGCCCGCAACGAGTACATCCATTGTTCGATCAGACAATCCGAGCCCCAGGAAAGGTCTTCTCAGACTCTGTGAAGCAATAAATTAATTTGGCCATGGAGAGGATGTTTTCCTCCCCCCCCCTTTGATCAAGGTGGACTGCAGATGCTGCCTTGGGAATGGCCATAAAGGCTGATCATCCCCAGTGAGATATGAGAATCATGGTTATGTAGGCCAAACTGGTATAACCAGGAGCCTGTGGCAGAGTCTAGCTTGATCTTCAGCAAACATAGACTTATGAGGCAGAGTGGGGGAAATGCACAAAGCACATCCTTCCCCACTGCAGCGGGAATACATCCACTGCCATTGCCTATTTGCCTTGTTCTTATGCAACATACTTTGGTGACCGGTGATTTATCTGCATGCAGTCAAATTGATATCCGGTGTTCCATATCAGTTGATAAGGTCATAAAACATGATCTGATTACATCCGTTCTGTATCCGCCACCAAGTGCCAACTAGGTTAGCCATTTATCACCAGATACAGGCTTGATTCCACCCAAGTGATTAACGTATGCCACTGCTGTGTTGTGATTTTAAAGTTGAATTTGCAGATAATGCATATTCCCGCAATAAGCCTTAACCCATCAACTCCAAGTGGTTAGTACTTGACCATAGAAAAACTGATGACTCATGCGTATTTCATCTGTCACCACAAGTCGTGATACCCCTGGGGAATGCCAAATACAGAATGTCCACCATGTATTCAAAATGGCTTCTGTTGGTAAATGCATAGGTCTATGACAGGACCTGCAATGGGTATTTCGGTATCTGCTCAATAGGTAATTTTGCAGTGTAGCTTATGTGGACAGTTGATACTGCACAACAGTTTAGGTTGTCAAGAATGGTTTGATTATTCATTACTGAATTTGGCTTGAATATCAAAACTCTCGATGCATAAATGGACTGGGTGCATGCCGTGAAGGTGGAAACCGAGTCAGACTAGAATTTTAATTTTGAATTGACGTGGTTGTGCAGTATAAACAAATCTGATATTAATTCACAAAGCAACATAAATTCTCCCCAACTAATGAGTGATGCACACCCTGCATGTTCTAAAAATAACCAGATCCAACTATCTTCATGGTCACTGGTGGCTTCATGGCATGTATCTCTGCCCCCTAGGTTTGGTGGGGTAGAGTTGCTGGAGTGTGTGAGGTGCGCATTTTGGAGGAGGGCCGGCCTTGGCCATGGCCATGCCTGAAATAAGATTGTTGTCCATAATGTTCCGCCCTCATACTGGTATCAGCTTTGAGAAAATGATTGCTGCTGGTAGGCAGAAGGCCGAAGCTCTGCTTGTTGACTGAGCCCGGATTAACCCACGGCTTTTGCCTCGTTATCCATATCTTTGACCTGCTTGGGTTTATCTTCTCCAAACAGGTAGTTTGGTGGCTGCACATTGGCTTTATACGACCCTGGAAACTTAGGATTCAGGGTGGGGTGGATGGCATTCTTGCGATAAGAATTAATCTCAAAGTGCGCATTGCATAATAATGCCAGCGCATCTTATTGGCCATCTGACAAAGGGACTCCATCCACTGATCTGGCGAAGGCTGTGATGCCCGAAGCCAGCAGGCTCAGAATTTTCTGGAGTTTTACCTCCTGGTTCCTGATGCCTCCCCCCGATGTGGTTCCATATTGAGCTGTTTGCAGCTGGCACACTTAAAGTCACACAGTTGCTAGCCGTGTGGTCCCTCATGGTTGTATCCACCATCACTTGCTCTCGGAGCTGATGTGAAGCCAAGTAGTTTATGTTGGCTGCCAATTCTGCCTCGAGCGGCTCCCCAATTTGCGATGACATCGCAAAGTTTGATGGTATGGCGGGTATATCTGCTTCTTGCAGCCCGTGCATCATAATATGTTCCTCAGACATACTGCCAAAGTCTGAACCAGCCCAAAACTGGCTTTGGATGCTCCCCTCCTCAGAGAGGGAGACATCATGCAGCCCTGAACGAGGTGCTGCCGCAGGCTCTCTCGGAGACCCGTGTTGGTCTGACTCAGATCCGAGGAGTGTGTCATGTGGAACATCCTCTCTATGAGTTGCTCCATGTGGGACAGGCGTCCAGCGATGCTATCTGCAGT
Source organism: Raja brachyura (assembly GCA_963514005.1). The sequence continues at coordinate 47,261,468 of OY740786.1, read as the reverse complement.
GGGAGGTGCACATCCTGGCCTGACTCATCTGAGTCTATAGGCCTCACAGATTTTTGCTTGGTTTTCCCTTTTTTGGTAGGCACAGAGTCTGCAAAGTCACCAAGTCTGGAGTTGCTCGAATTATCATCAGCCACTTTGGTGGTGGAGTTGATGGCCACTTCAGTAGTTGACGCTACCCACGGACTTCTGTAGTGGGTCTCCCTGCCGCCCGTCTCCCTTTCACTTTCTTGTCCATTTCCCATTCAAAGCTTGAAGCGATTCTGCAAACAAGGTTTGAATGAACATACGACCTCAGATTGTCCAAAAAAACGTACCTGTGGGTCTTTTAAACTTACCGCTGGAGGAGCAACGTGCCTACCAGCCAGTCGCTATGCAGTCGACGTAATTGATGCGCATGCGGGCTGACGGTCTTTTTCACATAGTCACTCAAGTGACTCTGAAATAAAATTGGCTTTATGGAAGAAAGCAAAGTGTGATGGAGGAAGGTTGCTTTTTTGGATTGGAGACCTGTGACTAGAGGCCTCAGGTATTGGTGCTGGGCCCATTGCTGTGTGTGGTTATATCAATGATTTGGATGAGAAGGCATGATTAGTGAATTTGCACATTACATAGACAGCAAACATAGAAACATAGAAATTAGGTGCAGGTGTAGGCCATTCGGCCCTTCGAGCCTGCACCGCCATTCAATATGATCATGGCTGATCATCCAACTCAGTATCCCGTACCTGCCTTCTCTCCATACCCTCTGATCCCCTTAGCCACAAGGGCCACATCTAACTCCCTCTTAAATATAACCAATGAACTGGCCTCAACTACCCTCTGTGGCAGAGAGTTCCAGAGACCCACCACTCTCTGTGTGAAAAAATTCCTTCTCATCTCAGTCCTAAAGGATTTCCCCCTTATCCTTAAGCTGTGACCCCTTGTCCTGGACCTCCCCAACATCGGGAACAATCTTCCTGCATCTAGCCTGTCCAACCCCTTAAGAATCTTGTAAGTTTCTATAAGATCCCCTCTCAATCTCCTAAATTCTAGAGAGTATAAACCGAGTCTATGCAGTCTTTGTTCATAAGACAGTCCTGACATCCCAGGAATCAGTCTGGTGAACCTTCGCTGCACTCCCTCTATGGCAATAATGTCCTTCCTCAGATTTGGAGACCAGAACTGTACGCAATACTCCAGGTGTGGCCTCACCAAGACCCTATACAACTGAAGTAGAACCTCCCTGCTCCTATACTCAAATCCTTTTGCTATGAAAGCTAACATACCATTGGCTTTCTTCACTGCCCGCTGTACATGCATGCCTACTTTCAATGACTGGTGTACCATGACACCCAGGTCGTGCTGCATCTCCCCTTTTCCTAATCGGCCACCATTTAGATAGTAGTCGGTTTTCCTATTTTTGCCACCAAAGTGGATAACCTCACATTTATCCACATTATACTGCATCTGCCAAACATTTGCCCACTCACCCAGCCTATCCAAGTCACATTGCATTCTCCTAGCATCCTCCTCACAGCTAACACTGCCCCCCAGCTTAGTGTCATCCGCAAACTTGGAGATATTGCCTTCAATTCCCTCATCCAGATCATTTATGTATATTGTAAATAGCTGGGGTCCCAGCACTGAGCCTTGCGGTACCCCACTAGTCACTGCCTGCCATTGTGAAAACGACCCGTTAACTCCTACTCTTTGCTTCCTGTTTGCCAGCCAGTTCTCTATCCACATCAATACTGAACCCCCAATGCCATATGCTTTAAGTTTATATACTAATCGCTTATGTGGGACCTTGTCGAAAGCCTTCTGGAAGTCCAGATACAGCACATCCACTGGTTCTCCCCCATCCACGCTACTAGTTACATCCTCGAAAAATTCCACAAGATTCGTCAGACATGATTTACCTTTCGTAAATCCATGCTGACTTTGTCCAATGATTTCACCACTTTCCAAATGTGCTGCTATCCCATCTTTAATAACTGACTCTAGCAGTTTCCCCACTACCGATGTTAGACTAGCAAAGAGGGTTATTAGCAAAGAGGGTTATTAGAAATGACATCAGGATCTTGATCAGTGATGGCCATCTTTGATGATATTAGCACCCTGTTGAGGTAGCGAAACTTTGATCGTGGATAAGTTGTGATGAATTGTACAATGTCTATTACTTTCTGCAGACTCCTTCAATCCTGAGCAACTGAGTTACTGAGGTAGTCGGTGATGCAACCAGTCAGTATGCTTTCTACCATGTACCTGTAGAAGTTTGATAATCGGCAACTTATCAGTTACATTTTAAACTTTGTAACGTGAAATAACTGCTGATATTCACTGTCCACCCAAGGTTTGAGAACAAATATAAAATAAGTCAGTACATGTCACTGTGACCATTCTAGACTGGCAAAGTCACATCAGAATATGTTCTGAATTACTATTTTACACGGACAGTAAAATCCCCATTTACGGCAAGACATCCTCAGGTTGCAAAATTCATGATCTCCCCTCCATTTTGAATTACATCAAACATGATTTAGTTCTAAATGAGCAAAAAAATACAAACTGCACTCGTATTTGCATTCTCTCTATGTGCCTCCAGGGTGTTATGCGAGTATTTTTACAGTGAACTGTAAATAACTATAACACTTATCCTTCTCTAAACTAGCTTATCCATGGAGGTTAGAAACATTAATGGCCTGGGACCATATGACAAATGCATTTAGAAGACTCTCAACTGCAATGAGCAAGAGAAAGTAAATGTTTTAGATTTATTTTTAAAAGCATTATTGGCTGTAAAAATAAATAACTCCCCTCTGCACCCTCCGATCATTTTAACAGAGAATTGGAAATTTGCTGTTACAGAATAGACACTGGGGTCTGTCTTTGGAAATTGGTGTGCCAGGAGACTATTAGTTGCACACTATTCTTCATTACAACACTGATAGATGTAAAACACTGAACATACAAGGTTACAGGAAATAATTCAGTGTAGCGAATATAAATTTTTGGTTCCAGAACAAATCCAGATTTCTGAATTCGACATATTTAATGGTACTTTTTAAGGTGCAATTAGTGTTAGTAGATTTCCAAGAATGTATATGATAATATGCTTACAGAGAGTTATTCCCAAAATGAGAGCAGATATTATAGGAGTTTATGTAGTTACATGGACAAAGTGTTAATTAATGGGAAAAAAAAACCCATAGGGGTGGGATGTACTCCCCCGCCACCCCTCCCCCTGATTTTAAAATTTAAGTTTAAAATAACCAATAAGGTTATATTATTATTTGCAACAAATTTGCATAATCACACAATAGGACCTTAAAGCCTCTTAATAACTTTATTTGAAGCCTCAATTGATGAGACAAAATGGAGGTAGCCATAAAAGACCTTCCTTCTCCTTTTGGCGAGGATGTATCTTTCGCCACTGCTATGCCAAATATTTTGCAACCACTGAAATAAACATGAAACCAACATATACATATATTAGGTGTTCCATTTAACCAGAATTTCATAATGCATTGTGATTCAACACCATCATCAACACATTGCCATTACCCACACTTGATGATTCTCCTGTGGCAACAAGATTATGTAACCATTCCAGTGGTCTTTAACTGATGCGCCCTCGTGACTAACATATGCCATCATCACAATGCATCAACCTGAACATGAGCATGACAATATGCTTATTTGTGCAATCACTCTATAACCCATACAATGCCCGTAGAGTCTATAGATAGTTGATACTAATAACAGAAATTTTTAGCAAGTAATGCAAATCTGTTCCATCTCCAAACTCAAGATGATATTTGAGCTACTTGGTAACTACCTTAAACAGCAACAATGGCCCGATTTCCGAGCCAGTCTTACAAGAAAATCATAGTCCTTATACTGAACCTACCCAATTCTAACCTGCTTGAAAAGCTAATATTGTACATTTTACATTTACCGTTCAAAGTAGCTGATAATGTCTCAATCATTTGTAACGTATAACTAAGTATACACCTTACCAAACTGCAAGTGGTCCCTTAATTGTAGAGTAGCACAGGTACAGTGAGTGGAACCTCTGGCCAGTTTCCATGCTGCCAGCAACTTCAGTGAACCACTACTGCCAATAAAGACATGGGGTGCATTGTCGCCGAAACTATGAAACCTTGCTCATTCCAATAGCTTGTGCTTCGTCCTCCAGGTTTCACCTATGGAAAAGTCTTACCTGAATAGAAGATTCGGCAGCCAACAGTAATGTCCCCCCGAGAGCGGTGTTCACTGCATATGTGTTTGGGATGGTAACTTTCTTGCCAGGCATAGACCTCTGGCACATGCCCTGATCCCTTGGGCATGCTCTATGGCTATTCCCTCAGACCCGGCGTTAAACTATGCCAATCCCACATGCTCTCATCTTACATGAGGGAGCCATAAAGCAGGCCTGCTACAAAGCCCTGCTGACACAACTTCCCATTTACAATATAATTAAATACTTACCTAACAACTACTGGAGCAGTAATGAACACTGTTTGGCCATCATCGTGACTTTATTCATTTCAGCTGGTGCTAACAATGACCTAGATGGCACTTAATAATTAACCCCCCCCCCTCCCCCCTCCCCCTCCCCCCTCCCCCTCCCCCCTCCCCCTCCCCCCCCCCCCTCCCCCTCCCCCCTCCCCCTCCCCCCTCCCCCTCCCCCCTCCCCCTCCCCCCTCCCCCTCCCCCCTCCCCCCTCCCCCTCCCCCCTCCCCCTCCCCCCTCCCCCTCCCCCCTCCCCCCTCCCCCTCCCCCCTCCCCCTCCCCCCTCCCCCTCCCCCCTCCCCCTCCCCCCCCCTCCCCCTCCCCCCCCCCTCCCCCTCCCCCCTCCCCCCTCCCCCCTCCCCCTCCCCCCTCCCCCTCCCCCCTCCCCCTCCCCCTCCCCCCTCCCCCCTCCCCCTCCCCCTCCCCCCTCCCCCTCCCCCCTCCCCCTCCCCCCTCCCCCTCCCCCCTCCCCCTCCCCCCTCCCCCTCCCCCCTCCCCCCCCCCTCCCCCTCCCCCTCCCCCTCCCCCTCCCCCTCCCCCTCCCCCCTCCCCCTCCCCCCTCCCCCTCCCCCTCCCCCCCCCTCCCCCCCCTCCCCCCCCTTCCCCCCCCCCTCCCCCCCCCTCCCCCCCCTCCCCCCCCCTCCCCCCTCCCCCTCCCCCCTCCCCCTCCCCCCCTCCCCCCCCTCCCCCTCCCCCTCCCCCCCCCTCCCTCCCCCCCCCCTCCCCCCCCCTCCCCCTCCCCCCCCCCCTCCCCCCCCCCCTCCCCTCCCCCCCCCTCCCCCCTCCCCCCTCCCCCTCCTCCCCCCCCCCCCTGTGGTATCCTCCTGGCACCCAGGCTATGTGAGTGAACCTCATTTCCTGGGGACTACTGCGGTCTGGAAAGCGCATATATTTATTACTGACCGCGTTATCAGTGACTCCAATCGCGAACCCAACATTCCCAGCTCTCCACTTCCGCGGTCGGCAGGGTTTTCTCCCAAAGCCCTAGGCTGGTTCACTCATCGGCCATCGCGAACATCCTGCAAAAGCCTCGGAGGTTCCTGCAGGATACCTAGAACAGGTAAGTAATAGCACTTACCTGAAACTTTTTTAGACTTACCGTTGGACGAGCTGCGCTGCTCCACAGTCATCTGCACGAAAGCGTCTGATGCAATGATGCACGAACGGCTGTACGGGGTTCTTCACATAGTCACATTTTAATTGTTGGGGATAATGTTCCCTTCCAAAATTTCAATATTATTTTTTTCCCTAATATCAAACAATAATCAAGGAAATTTATTTGATCCAATGTAAATATCAAATTAGACGCAGGAATTCCCAATATTATTAACTTTGGGTCAGGGTCTAGTTGAACTTTAAGAACTTCAGAAATAACTTTAAAAATTTCTGTCCAATAATAATTCAATTTAGGACATGTAACAAAACTGTGTGTTAAATTTGCTTCTAAATTCTTACATTTATCACAAATAGAGGAGAGATTAGGAAATATACTATTTAATTTAGTTTTCGAATAATGTAATCTGTATAATACTTTAAATTGTATTAATGTATGTCTAGCATTTAACGAGCACCGATGTATTCGTTGTAAACTTTCTTCCCAATTTTCTTTGGTTATAGGTGATCCAATTTCATTTTCCCATGCTTGACGATATGTTTCAGTTATTGGATTCTCCTTATCCTTAATGATGTTATATATATAAGCTATTAATTTTTCTGTGGTTGGATGCAAGTTAAACAATTCATCTAATAATCCTGGTTCTTTATTTTTAAAATCCTGTGTATTAGATTTAATATAACCTCTAATTTGAAAATACCTAAACAAATGTTGTGAAGACAATCCGTAGATATCTTGTAACTCCTGAAATGAAAGAAATTTTCAATTTCTATAAAGGTGCTCTACCCTTGTAATTCCTAAATTATCCCAATGTCTAAACCCCCCATCCAATGTGGAGGGCTTAAATAATGGGTTATTCATAATTGGTAGTCTAAATGAGAGATTATCTAAATGTAAAGTCTTGACTATTTGTTTCCAAATACGTCTATTATTGTAAATGATAGGATTGTCCCTATAAATTTTTTTTTGCACTTCCTTTGGGGCAAAAATAATTGAGTCTACGTTAAAAGGCAAACAATCTTCCTTTTCTATCTTTAACCACGTTGGTTCCAGGTCCGTATTTCCACAAAAAATTCATATTCTTAATCTGTACTGCCCAGAAATAGTATAGAAAATTTGGAAGTGCTAACCCTCCATTTATCTTTGACTTACATAAATGTTTTTTACTTATTCTATGATTTTTATAATCCCAGATAAAACTATTAACAATATTATCAATTTTTTTTTAAAAGGTTTTCGGAAGGAAAAAAGGGATAGCTTGAAACAGATATAACAATTGTGGTAGAAAAACCATCTTTATAGCATTTATTCTACCAATCAAAGATATAGGAAGTGTTTTCCAATATAAAATATTTTTTCTAAGTTTATCTAATAATTGAGGATAATTAGATCTAATTAATGAATTATGGGATTTAGATACATTAATTCCTAAGTATTTAAATTTGTGTGTAACTATTTTTAATCGGTATTGTTGTAATATGTTTACATTTATTTTAGTTAGAGGCATAATATCACTTTTATTCCAATTAATCCTATATCCAGAAAATGTACTAAATTTATTTATAACATCAAACAACGTTGGAATACTAATTTCAGGTTTTGTGATATAAATCAAAACATCATCTGCATATAAGGATATTTTGTTAATTGTTGTATCAGTCTTATAACCATATATTTCAGGTTTAGATCTAATTCTTTCCGCCAAAGGCTCTATCGCCAAGGCAAATAATAAAGGTGATAACGGACATCCCTGTCTGCATCCCCTAAAGAGTTTAAATTTAGCTGATAGTATTTGATTAGTTAGAATTCTTGCAGTAGGATCCGAGTATAGGATTCTTACCCATTTACTTTGTACAACTAAGTTTTAGGTGAATTGTTGCACCAAAACACACAACAAGGATAACGAGGATAAAAGAACAGAAAAGAACGAAAAAGAACAAAGAACATTTATTATCACATACACCAATTGGTGTAGGGAAATTTGACTTTCAATGCAGCACATGAATAAAGATAATGCACAACACTAGAGTATTTAACATTAGAGTATTAAACATAAAAAACATCCCCCCACAATGGTTCCCACTGTGGGGGAAGGCAGCAAAGTCCAGTCCCATCCCCAGTTCACCCATAATCGGGCCTATTGAGGCTTCTGCAGTTGCCGCTACGGCAGCCCGATGTTTCAGGCCCACTCGCCGGATGATGAAGTTATGGCGACGGGTGAACACTCTCAGCGGCTCGGAGTGTCTGGAGTGGCCGCTTATCCCTGGAGTCCATGGGCCGTACCGGTCGGAGCTCCAACTCTGGCGATCTCGGTGTGAGATCCCAGGCTCCGCAGTTTTTAAAGCTCAGCGCCGCCCGCCCGCGGCTGGAAGCTCCGCAGCTCCGCGATGTTGCAGTCAGCGGTCCCAGCCCTCCAGAGCTCCACCGCACGGTGACCTGGGCAAGGCATCGCCCGCTCCACAATGGCGCCCCAGCAATGTGTACCGCCGCTGAAGCTAAAGTTCTGGCCGGTCATGGCAGGAAATGCTGCTCCAGACTGCCGGTAGGCTGCGAGGAAGGGGCGAAGATACGGCCCGGAGAAAAGCCGCATCTCCGACCAGGTAGGGACTGAGAAAATAGTTTCCCCCTTCCCCAACCCTACATAAAAAGACTAAAGTACCTCCAAAAACAAACACTTTAACTAACTAAAAATAAAAAAAGAAGAATGAAAAGACTAACAGCTGCTGGCAGGGCAGCCATCCTCGACGGCGCCCCCTACAAACTGTCAAGGGCTGTCAAGAGAAAAGAAATTTAAAAAGAGGTTGTGTTTGGAAACAAAGTGGAACGGCACTAAGCAAAAAGATTTGGCACCAAATGGTTTTGAATTGGCACCAAAGAAAAGAAAGGTCGGAACAGGAAGAAAGTTAAACAAGTGGGGCAGTAAGTAAGTGTCACTGAAGAACGCAGCCAAAAGCTGGAAGACAAACTGGCAGGACAGCGATGGTGTCAACTTACCTGGAATGCTTTCCAGGGCTGTGCAGCCATGACAAATGGGCAGAAGAGGCCCAGCAGTCACCACCAACCTCAGATGAGTTCCAGGGCCATGTACCATGTAGGCCATGGACAGGTCTGGTGACTGCCACCGACTTCGGACGTTTTCCAGGGCTGTGTAGCCCACAGCCAGATCCAGGAGCCACCACCAATGTCGAGTGAGGGCCTAGTACCGTGTAACCATATACAATTACAGCACGGAAACAGGCTTTCTCGGCCCTTCCAGTCCGTGCTGACCATTTATTTTCCCCTACTCCCATCTACCTGCACTCAGACCATACCCCTCCATTCCCTTCCCGTTCATATACCTATCCACTTTACTTTTAAATGTTAAAATCGATCCTGCCTCCACCACTTCTGCTGGAAGATCATTCCACACAGCCACCACTCTATGAGTAAAGAAGTTGCTCCTCATGTTACCCCTAAACTTCTGTCCCTTAATTCTCATGTCATCCCCTCTTGTTTGAATCTTCCCCACCCTCAATGGGAAAAGCTTATCCACGTCATCCACGTCAACTCTGTCGTGTAGGCCATGGACAGGTCCGGAGAAGCCACCGACAAAAACGGAGTCAACCTGGCTGGGAGCAGAGTCAGCCCGGTTGAGGAAGAAAGTCGGCTGCATGAGAAGTGGACCAGCAGAGTAAAAAAAAACGGCCGTGAGAAAAGCGGACCGGTCGTGAGAGAAAGCCCGGTCGCAGGAGACGACAGCGAGCAGAGAAAGCCCGGTCGGGAGCAGAGTCAGCCCAACCGTGAGCAGAAAAGAGGGTCCGGCCATGCAAGAAAAGCGGACTGCCCGAGTGGGAAAGCCGACCGTGAGAGAGAAGCAGACCAGGCCCCGTGAAAGAAGCGGGACACAGCGCACGGTCGGTAGAGACGGCCAAGAGCGGAGAAAGCCCGGACGTGAGAGGAAGTCCAGCCCCGAGCGAAGAGTGGGTCTGTGCGAGAGAAGCAGGACACAGCACTCAAGCACTTCAGCCCGATCGGGAGCAGAGTAAGCCCGGTCGGGGGAGAAAGTGGAAAAAGCCTGGTCGCGAGAGAAAGCCGGCCGAGAGAGAGAGAGAAGCGGGTCTGCGTGAGAGAGGGGGGGACACAACGGTTACCCAGCTCCCGACAGCAGGCCACAGTCCCGACAAGCCAAGCAGCCAGGCATGCCGGTGAGCCAGCGACGGGCCGAGCAATGGGACCAGCAGCAGTGACTTATCTTCCGCAGGGCGTCCAAGGGAGACAGCAGGCAAGACAGCGGAGCAGCATGAGTCAACTTGGTGGCGAGCCAGCGGCAGCAAAAGTAACGGTGAAGCCTGCGGGAGCCAGCAAAAGCAGCAAAAGTGGAGGTTCGGTGAGGCCATCAGCAAAGGTACCAGTAGGGACAGCTCGTGAGGTTGAGGATGTACCAGAGTCCATTGGCCACAAGCTGGAGCAGTGAAATTCTCGCAATAAAAGCCCTCTGTGAATGTAATGCATGGGCACAGTAATTGGTCACTGTTGTTAATAGTAAATCTGTGTGCATAGAAGGAATATGGTTTAAAATGTTCTTAATGAGCTATTGACATGAAATGTTGGTTAATAGTATAAATCTATTATTATAAGAATTGGTAATAGTCAGTGGACTGGATCACTTCTTAGTGTGTAAAAGGATTAAGTCCAGTGCAGGGAACCCAGTGAGAGAACAGAATATAGTGCACCTGAATAGCAACAGGTAGCATGGCTTTTCAAATTGAAGGAAACGTGCCCCAGTTAGATTCTGGGTGTCATTTTGAGAAATGGACCGAAGTCTTTGAGGCTTGTTTCATTTCCAATGATATCGCTGCAGAGGAAAAGAAGAGAGCATTGTTCATATTAGGCTTAGGAAGAGATGGTTATCAGACCTTATGTATGTTACTGCTGCCAGCAAAGCCCACAGACAATATGTACGAGGAGTGCAAGGAGGCATTAATGGCTCATTTCTCACCAAAACCTCCAAGGGCATCCAGAGGCAAGGACCCTGAACTGAAGAGGGCAGGGAGTCCCTCAAAGGACAAAAGTCAAGGGCAAAGTGACAAAAGTCAAGTGCCAAGTGACAATGGTCAAGTGAAAAAGGCCAAAGGCAAAGTGGCAAAAGTCAAGTGGAAAAGGTCAAAGGTCAAATGCAAAGGGACATTACCATCCAGAGGGCAACCCTAACTATTCAAGCTGCATTAAGGGGTATGAAGGTACGGAGAGAGATCTGGAACAAACTGAAGGCAGCAACGGTAATACAAACAGCATTTAGAAGGCACAGAGTATACCGTCCATACAGGGCAATGAAATTGTCAGCTATAATGGTACAAACCCATTATAGGGCACACCTTCAAATGGGAAGTGATCGCAAGACTTACATGAAGATACACAGCAGTGTTGTGCTAATTCAGGCTGCCTACCGAGGAAATGTTGTTCGAAAGCAATTGTGGTGCATGCACAAATTTGCCAAGGTCATACAGACTTATTAACAGATTAACAGCATAAACAGCGTCAGTATTTCAAGAAACTACGCTGATCTGCCATTGCGGTACAGCAACGATACAGAGCTTGCCAGAGAGGAGATGTCCAGTGAGACATTGTAATTGTTTGAGGAAAAGCAGTGGTTTGTATTCAGGCCTTCTACCGTAGGATTAAAGCCAGAGAATTGGTTGAGAAAATCAAGGCAGCACACCATATTAAGTCAGTCTTAATGATGTGCATTACAAGAAAACATTTCTGTATGCAAAAGGCGGCTGTAGAAACTCTGCAAGCTGCATACTGTGGTTACCGATCAAGGGTATGCTACAGAGCTATGCAACAAGCGGTCATTTCGATCCAGAGACGGTACAAAGTGTGGAAAATAGGGCATTCCCAGTTTGTGCAACCATTACCATTCAGGCTGCCTACAAGGATATGGTGGTTAGGCAGTGGATTAAGCAAAAGAGGGCTACGATAAAAGTTCAGTCGGTACTTCATTTGAGTTGGTATAGGAAAAGGCTGAAATGATACAAAAGGCTTAAACGATATAGGAAAGACTTCCTCAAACTGAAATGTACAACAGTTGTAGTGCAGTGTCACTACTGTACTTATGTAGTAAGAAAACTATATAGAGTGCATATCAAAGCCACTGTTGTATTGCAAAGACAATATAGATCCTACTTCTTGATGAATAACCAGAAATGTGATTTAAGAAGACAAATAGATGAACATCAGAAGAGGCTTAAACAATACAAAGAATGGTTAAATAAATGTGTGACGATGAGCAAAAAGCTGTTAATAGAAAAGTCTGAAGAAGAGAGGCTTGTCAGTCGAGACAAAAATTGCAGGACCGATTGCGATTAGGACACTTCACTATAGTCCAGCATGGGGCCTCCTTCACTGAGCAATGGACAAATAGTTATGCATAGCAGAATGTTATTGTACAGCAAGAGCAGATAAACACACAGCACCGGGAAATTGAGCGACAGAGGAAGCTGCTAGAAAATGAAGACCTGCAGTCATGTGTCAGATCCCATCTACAAATAAGGAACAGAAACAGAGAAAATGTTAACTTTAGCAGAATATCAGGAATAGGAAGAAATCTGCAAATTAGATTAGGATATTTAAAAAGGGAAGAGGCAGAGATACAGGTAGAACTAGACTGATTAGAAAGAGTGCGCAATATTCACAGAAGGAACGGAAAAGGATAACACATAAAGCTAGGGGTAATGTATGTGGTTTATGCAAGATGAGTTGAGTGAAAAATTATGTGCTAAGTTTAGATACGATTATTACAGTTATGTGGATGTAATGTAAGATGACTGTAATAATATAATTTTGCAAGTTAATCAATTATATTTAATGTAAACAAAATGGTGTTAACCGCCTCCAAGTTAAAGTGGGAGCAGTGTAATGTATATGATGTAAATGGTGTTACCTGCCTCCAAGTTAAAGGGGGAGCAGTGTGATGTATGTGATATAATTAGCATATGTTATGTCTTGTGCGAGGGGACGCATGCGCTGGGGTAGACTCAACGTGGCTTCCTAGAATAAAGAAGCTTGTTAGTTTACTCCTGCATCTGAGTGTTCTTTTAAGTCAGTTCCAAGCACCCAAATGCACTACATACAGGATCAAAGGTATGGGTTATGGTTATTTCTTGGAGGAGATATTTATAACAAATAGGAGAGACATTTTGGAAGATCTTATTCAATTTAAACTTTGAATAATAAAGTCTATGCAGTATTTTGAATTGTATTAGCGAGTGCCGAACATTAAGAAAACAATAATGTATGTATAGAAGACTTTCCTCCCAACTATCCTTTGAAATTGTTAAACCCAATTCGTCTTGCCAAGCTCGCCTAATTATTTCCGACGGTGCGATGTAATTTTTTAAAGTGGATTATAGAGGTACAATATTAACTTATTTGAATCCGACTTTCTATTCATGCATTCATCTAGTATATCTGGACTCATAAAGTAACAATCTTGGGTGTGTATTTTCACATAGTCTCGTATTCGAAGATATCGAAGTACCTTTCAAATGATATTTTGACTGTAATTCTTGAAACGAGAGGAGGGTCACCATCTCATTAAGGTCTCCCAGCTTTTTAATTCCTAAGCTTTCCCATTGTACAAACGCCTTGTCTAAAGTAGATGGTTTAAACAAGGGGGTATTGGCGATTGGCAAGAGGAGAGATAAATTTCTCAATATAAGGGTTGATTTCAGCTGTTTACAGATTCGTAAGGTGCTATGGATTATCGGATTTTTTTCATACGTTTATTTCTTCAGATTTATTGGAGAGAGAAGAATCGCGCCTATATTGAAAGGCAAACAATCCTCCCTCTCCATTTTTAACCAGTTTACTTGTTGGCATGTGTCGTCCATAAATTAAAATTTTAATATTATTTGCCCAGTAATAGAGAAAAAAATTAGGGAAAGCCAGTCCGCCGATTTCTTTAAGTTTGCATAAATGTCGTTTGTGAATTCTGTGAGTTTTTAATCCCAGATAAAATTTGTAATCACGAGTCGAGTTTTTTTTTAAAGTTCTTAGGGAGAAAAGTAGGTATTGATTGAAATAAGTACAGGGAAACTGGAAGTGTTTTCCAAAATTGAATAAGGGCATTTAATTTGATAAGTAATGGTGGAAGATTTGCTTAAAATAAACAAGAATATTTTCTAGTCACGTAAACTCCAAGATATTTAAATTTTTCCGTAACAATTCTAAAGGGAAATTTTAGGAGGTGTGACGGGTCTTGCGGTTTTATCGGCATAATTGCACTTTTGTTCCAGTTTATACTATACCCTGAAAAGAAGCCAAATTGTTCTATAAGATCTAGTATATTTGGGATACTGACTTGGGAATTAGTAATATATAATAGTACATCGTCTGCATACAATGATATATTATTACTATTATAATATTTAGTATTATAGCCAATAATGCTCAGATGTACTCTTATACTTTCAGCTAAGGGTTCTATTGCAAGGGCAAATAACAGTGGTGATAATGCACACCCTTGTCTATTGCCCCTGGATAATTGAAATTTAGGTGAGAGTGTTTGATTAGTCAGTATTCTGGCAGTCGGATTGTTGTATAACAACTTTATCCATGAAATAAAGTTTTCTCCGTTGGAGTTTTTGCAGTACTGTGAAGAGATATTCCCATACTTCTTGGTCAAATGCTTTTTCTGCATCTAAGGAAATAATTGATAAGTCTTTGTTTATCATACTGTATGAGTACATTATATTAAACAAGCATCTTAAATTATTAAACGAGTGTCTCTTGGGTATAAACCCAGTTTGATCAGGGTGTATTAATTTACCAACAGATAATAGACCTCTTGCCAGGGTTTTAATTAATACTAGACTAAATACTAGGCTAATACTAGATTCTTGGGGTGGCAGGTCAGTCACTCAAGCCTGATGTGCTGGCAGCTCAATAACAGCTGGTGGGCTAGCAGTTGGCTCACGGCTATTCCTTGAAATTCCATTTCACGCAGGGTGCAAGACTACCAAACTCAAGTGCAGTTTCTTACCACTTCAAGCAGGGTGCAAGGCCACCAAATTCAATTGCAGTTTCATATCACTTCAATCAAGGTGCAAGGTCACCAAATTCAGGTGCAGTTTCCTACATCTTCAAGCAGGGTGCAAGGCCACCGAATTCAAGTGCACTTTCATGCCATTTCAAGCAGGGTGCAATGCCACCAAATTCAAGTGCAGTTTCATGCCACTTCAAGCAGGGTGCAAGGCCACAAAATTCAAGTGTAGTTTCATGCCATTTCAAGCAGGGTGCAAGGCCAGCAAATGCTAGTGCTGTTTCATGCCATTTCAAGCAGGGTGAAACCACCATAAAACCACTTTAAAACCACACAAAACACCACATATACACCACACTCACAGTTCAGTAGATATTCAGTATGTTCAAGGGTTACACACAAAGCTGGAGAAACTCAGCGGGTGCAGCAGCATCTAAGGAACGAAGGAGATGGGCGACGTTTTGGGTCAAGACCCTTCTTCAGATTCAGTATGTTCAGTTGATTCACAGCTCAGACAGTCATGATGTCTCTCTCCACCATATTACTGAGACTAAGCCCCACCCACACCTATGGGTTTTATAATCCCTCTCCTCCAACTGGAAGGGGCGTGGCCTTCATGGTGTGATTGACAGGAGAGAGATCCTCAAATTGTTTTTAAACACTAATAACACTTTTATTTTTCATTGATGGGAAGAATCCTCTGCACCTGATGAGTGGTGATGAACTGAGTAAGATGGCCAAAAATCACAGCCGCAAGTGGTAGCATTTATCAAAAATCAATATTCAGTGCAAGCAGGAAGTTGTCAAGTTTCCACCAACAACAGCCATTTTGTTTTGCCATGCAGCCTTTCAAAGCAGTTACCACCACCAACAACAGCCATTTTGTTTAGCAGTGCAGCAGCCTTTCAAAGCAGTTACCACCATCAACAACAGCCTTTTTTTTGCAGTGCAGACTTTCAAAGCAGTTACCACCACCAACGACAGCCTTTTTTTTGCAGTGCAGCCTTCCAAAGCAGTTACCACCACCACCAACAGCCATTATTTTTGCAGTGCAGCCTTTCAAAGCAGTTACCACAACCAACAGCCATTTTTTTTGCAGTGCAGCCTTTCATAGCAGTTACCACCAACAGACATGTTGTTTTGCAGTGCAGCCTTTCCAAGCAGTTACCACCACAGACAACAGCCATTTTCTTTTTGCAGTGCCGCCTTTCAAAGCAGTTACCGCCACCAACAGCCATTTTTTTGCAGTGCAGCCTTTCAAAGCAGTTACAGCCACCAACATCAGCCTTTTTTTTGCAGTGCAGCCTTTCAAAGCAGTTACCACCACCAACAACAGCCTTTTTTCTTGCAGTGCAGCATTTCAAAGCAACCATATTTTCATTTTCAAACCACATTAAGGGCACTCACAGTTGAGTAGACATGTGTTCAGTGTTATTCAGAGCTCAGAGAGACATGCCCTTCTCGCTTCCTCCATCTTGCAGAGACCGAGTGAGACATGCCACTTTCAGGTTTTATAGTCCCTCCCCCCTCCCACCAACAGGGGCAGCAGAGAGAATGGCGATTTAAAAAAAAAAACATTAATATCTCCCTGATTTTTCATCGATGGGAAAAATTCTCCAGTCCGGCGGAGGGGGGCTCTGAGGGAGGTGGCCAGAAATGAGAGCCGTAAGTGGCGGCATTCTCTCGGAAATCACATCGCAGTGAGTCAAAAGTGGTCAAGATCTTACTTTTAGTAATATAGATTTGGCCAAGTATATGGATAGGAACGTTTTAGAGGGATATAGGCCAGGCGCAAGCAAATGGGACTAACTTGGATGAGATGAGTTAGGCGAAAGACTCTGTTTCAATGCTACGTGATTCCGTGGCTCACTATGATCAACCATATGAATGACATTGAATGTCAACCAAAAAGTGGAAATTTTAAAAACATATTTATGGGATCATATTTTTTCCCAGCCATAAAGTGTGACATTGCTACTCAAGTATGCCTCTAGTATTAACTAGTTTCATTTGTTTTAATGAAATTGTGAAATGTTTCACATTTGCAAAAGCAAAGAACTCATAACTGATGTCATACATTTACAGAATACTGGCTTCTTACTCTTCATGGATGTCCAGAAATATACTGTTCTGTTGTAGGGATTGTTATTGTTATTTATCAACAAATTGTAAACAACCAATAACATTAAAATTTTCAAAATTATTTACTTTTATTGTGCTTGATTTACAATGAGTGTTATGAGTTATTATGCCTTTAAACGTGACAGTCTGGATAAGAAACATTAATCTGGAACATTAATTGCTATGCCATCACATAAATCAATATTATCATGAAGCCCTATTTGGATGCCATTATGTTATCCATCAATAGAAAATTGACATTTCTATTTAGAATGATAATAAATGAAAGACATGAGACCTCCAAAAATGGAATAAATTTACAATCCTTTTAAGTTTTAACATTAAGATGCAGAAGCATTTATAGTTTCTGGCCTTTACTCTCAGTTCAAATTAATAAATGTAGTTCTTGAAGGAAATAAAACTATAAAATATTGTATGATTTTCATATTCTAAACCATTGCTGAAGTGCTAATGGGAATAACCTTGGATGTGCCATGATGTGCTTGCTCTTTTCCCATGTAATCATATCAGGTTTATTGACAAATGTAATTATTGACAAATGTTATTATAATGATTTGTATCATCATTATAAAAGGGACCTTGCCATTGCACTGTGCTAGTGATTCTGTGCAATGGCGTGACTCACTACTGCAGGTAAATAGCATCCATGACCTTGTTTGCATTTGCATCCTACAGGGCCTTCTGCCATTGCTGGTTGATTACAGGTTATTAGAAGGAAGATAACGTCTTGGATAATGAAGGAGTGTATTACCTGCGCACAGCATATCAATTTGATCACATTTGTCACCAACATCCATTGTGGCCTAAAATTCACCTCAACTATTTCTGACACTTCTCCTTCTTTTCTTGATCTTTTTGTTTCCAAATCATCCAGCAATGTCTAGTGTGACACCATGGATCACCATACCAATCTAAACTGTACCCCTTCCTATCCTGATCTCTAGTGTAGATGCCATTCCTATCTCTCATTTTCACCATTGCTCAGCATCCGTTTTCAAGATGAGATTTTCCACGCTAGGACTTCTGAAATGTTGTCTATCATCAGGAAAGCTGGCTTCCCACTGCTGTAGTGATAGAGCCAATACATGCATTTCCTCCAGATCCTGCACATCTGATCACATCCCACTCTCCCCAAATAGAACAGGGAGATAGTGCCCTTGTTCACTACCTTTCAACCCCACCAGCCTCTATCTCCATACTTTCCCATTTCCCTCACCTGCAAGAGGATCCCATCACCAGTTACATCTTTTCCTCTCCAACCGCATGTCTGTTTTCTAGAGGGGCCATTGTCTTCATGAATCCCTGATCCTATCACACCTTCATACTTATCCTTCCTCACCCCCAGTATTTTCTTCTGCAATTATAGGGGTGCAACACTTGCCCCATCACGTCCTTCCTCAACACTATCCAGGGACATAACATCAACAAAACCAAGCATTGATGTGGTGACCATTTTGTAGACCACCTGCGTTCTACCTGTAATGACCATCTTGAACTTCTGGCTTCATGTCAACTCAATCAGTATGAATGGACAACAACGCTTCCTTTTCACTGATAATTGTGTGGTCAATCCACTGTTCTACTCTTTTTGCACCTATGTCTGTGTAACCAGTCACAGCCCAATGCCTTCTTTAATTTTTTCCAATTATATCACCATTGTTAGATGGGTGACAATGTGTTTAAGTTTATGAGGGAGATGGATGATATGATTGAATGGTACCAGAACAACAATCTTAATGTCAGCAAGGCCAAGGAGCTGATTGTTGACTTTACAAAGGGAAAACCAAGGATCCCTGAACTTGTCTTCAGCGACGACACAGCTTCAAGTTGCTATACATACACACCTCTGGAGATCAGATCTGGGCTCAGCACGTCGATGCAATCACAAAGCAAGCTCATCACTACCTCCATATCCTCAGAGGTTTGAGGTGATTTGGCAAGTCGCCAAATTCTCTATCAAACTTCTCCAGGTGTAAGGTACTGCACCTTACGCATTACGGTTTGCATTACGGCTTAATTTGGTACCTCAAATGCTAAAGAATAAAGAAGGCTGCAGAAAGCAGTGCACGTTTCCCAGTCCATCATGGGTATTGACCTCCGCACCATCAAAGGAGTCCACAGAAAGTACAAACTCACTGAAGACATCTAATATCATCCAAGAGTCATAGCACCCTTGCTGTGCTCTGATCTTGCTGCTACCACTGGGAGGAGTACAGGAGTCCAAGAACCCTGGGCTCCAGGTTCACGAACAGGTTCTTTCCATCAACCATTAGGCTTTTCAATGTCACTGCATAAACCTAACCAAAGCATTAATTCATCACTGAGCCACTATGGACTTTGTATATTTTGCTACACACTTTCATTTATAATTCAATTCAACGATTCAATGAATCAATTGTGGCGGCACCTGGTGGCAAGCCACGTACACAATGAATCCTTGGCTCTGGCAGGCGGCGTCTCAGTATGGGAGGCACTAGTCACGGGGTTTGTACCCGAGTTGGTATTTAAGGCTGGGCAACGCATAAGACCTTGGAAGAGTAGGGAGCTGTATTGGAGAGAATAAACACGCCTCATGCACACAACTTGTCTCCACATAGTTTTTGGCTGGACTCCTGTGAGTCCCCACTACGCTGGTGACCCCGATGCCCAGGAGTGTAATCCTGGAAGGAAATTTGAGAAAAAAAATGCATTCCACCACTGCCGCCTACGAAGCCCACGAGGCCGAACACAACGCGGTCTCCCTGAAGCTGCCTATATCTTGGACCTCGCAGCTGGGGGTTTGGTTCAGACAGGCAGTGTCCCAATTCTACAGCCGCGGCATAACAACCAACGAAACCCGTTACCACCATGTGGTAAGCGCCCTTGATCAGGAGATGCCGGTCGGGTTGTACCTTACCTCGATAATCCACTGGTGGTGGGGAAGTATACAGGCCTCAAGGAGCTGCTGCTCTGGATCTACGGGCTGAGCCAAATGGAGCATGCATGTCAGGACCTCAACATGGGCGGGCTCGGCGACCGGAAGCCCTCGGCCCTCATGAATGAGATGCTCACGCTCATGGGTGACCACCAGCCCTGCCCACTTTTTGAATTTACTTACCTACAGCAGTTGCCGCCGGCAGCTCTCGGGGGAGAGCTATGAGGATCTGATCAGACTAGCGGTGCACATTGATGACTGTTGCTGTCCGACCGGCCTGAAAATTATCCTGAATATGATCCTGAAAATTAAGGTGTATGGGATTCGCGATGGCTTGGTAGTTTGAGGTGCTGAACTTCGGGAGGTTCAATGTAAGGGTAGGGTATATAGTTAATGGCAAGACCCATATGACCATTGATATACAGAAGGATATTGGAGTTCAAGTCTTTAACTCCCTGATACTATACACAAAAAAGATAGAGTGATAAAAGGTAAACGGCATGCCTTCATTCGTTAAGGCATTAAGTTTTAGAGTCAGCAAGTCACATTGCAGTTTTCTAAAAGTATAAGAAGTATTGTATGCACATCTGGTTGTTCCATCACAGGAAGGATGTAAAGGCTTTGGAGAAGGTACAGAAGAGATTTACCAGAATACTGCCTTGATTAGAAGGTAATAGTTATTAAGGCAAGGTTAGACAAATTTAGACTGTTTTCTCGGGAGCATTGGAAACAGAGGGGGAAACCTGATAGGGTAGACAGTCAAAATCTTTATTCCAGGTTGATATATCAAAGATGACATATCTTTAAGGTCAAATGTGCGGGATAAGTTCTTTATCTAAAGGGGTGAATGCCTGGGACGATGGTCAAAACAGATATGGTAAGGTATTAGCGAATTTTAGACGGACAGATATATGTGAATAATGGAGGGACATGGATCACATGAAGGCCGAGGACATAACTTGACATCATGTTCGGCAAAAACATTGTGGACCAAATGGCCTGATCCTGACCTCTTCTGTCCTATGTTCAAATGCAGAAGCCTGCTATTCAAATAGCTCTGTGCCTTCTGTGGCAGATATGTAAATAAGAAATTCAAAACTATCTTGCACAATACTTTAATACCCATCGTGTTTATTTATTTGTCAACAACTACCAATGCTATGAAATGCATAAACAGCCTGGTCCAGCTAGTTATGTGTGACTCACAGGAACAGAGTGGATGCTATAATAAAATGTTACATTGATCATGTACAACTGTTGAGCAAAGGTCTTCATTTGTTTAGTGTGCCTCTCATCATTAAATAATTGTGTAACAGTGTATATATCAAAAGGGTTGGGGTGGTGGAAGATAGAAAATATCAGAATGGTTAATGTTTGTGAGCTTTGTGAATGCATTGATGGAAAGGATGAGGCGTGTGTATCAGTGAGACCAGAAGTGATGTTGTTGTACGTATAAAACGAGAAAGCAGTATTCTTAACGTCACAACTCTTGTGCATTCATTGCACTTATTTCAGCTTTTTGATTATGTCCTGCAAGCATATATCATGGCATTTGACCTTTGCAAACATATTATCATCCTCAACAGAATTGTTGCCAGGAGACTTTTCTTTCTTATGTGTTTTCATTCAGTACTCCATTATTTAATACCATTTTTAGCTTTAATTGATAGATTAATAGATAGATTTAGCTTTAAATGATAGATAATCAGTTCATAGACCTCTTTCCCCCTTGTTTTTTTTTAAATAAAGCAATGATTATTCTTGGGACATGGCTCCAGCTGCCCACAGACTCACAACTCAGATGATATATTTTTTAATATGATAGGACGGGAATGAATCTGCCCTCATACCATCGACATATATAATTCCAATGTTGATTACTACACGATTTCCGGCAAAAAATATTCATTATTTCACCGCCTGGCCCGGGAGCATTTTGCAATATTGGTATTTCTCGTGATTTAGCTTAGTGCATACAAAGACTTTCCTGTTGCTTTTTGTGTTGTTTAGAATCTTATAGTAATCCCCAAATAAGTCAAATTTATTTTATATCATTATTCCATTTCAACCAATCATTACTACTACTTTAAAATGTTACCACAAAGACAACACGATAAATATTCAAAGTTGCCATAGTCGGACCTTGAGGTTAAGGATATACTAATAAGTATACTCAAATTGAAGAATGTTTTCCTTACAGAAATGAAAGAAAAGCATCCTTTTGCTGGTGCATGGGACTAACCAAAGAACAAAAGTGTGGACTTAACTAGAACTGCTTTTAAGAAGGTGGCACTACCCAGTTTCCATCACACTGCTTTTTGTTTCTCCAAAGTAGAATCTGGCAATGTGCAGCTTCCCTTTTAAGAAATTGATTATTTATTGCTCGGTAAACTAGTCACAGATGGTACAGCATGGCAGTTCATAGAATAAATACATTTTTAATTAAATGCCAATCAACATTGTCACATGATCAAAATAATCAAAAATAGTCTTTCATTCCATCAGTTTTCAACAATTTTCAGTGATTTTAAAATGATTACGTATATATTAAAACATGTTTTGTTTCCATTTCACCTTTTCTATCCTTAATATAATCCTGCTATCACTGTCTTTACATGCTTACACTTAAATCTGACCTTTATTTCTCCCTATCGCCATCCTCAGTTATTCATCGGTTTTGACATTTTTTTAGCTGAAAATAAACTTTAGTTTAGTTTAGAGATACGCGCAGAAACAGGCCCTTTGGCCCTCCGGGTCCGCACTGACCAGCGATTCCCGCACATTAACACTATCCTACACACACTAGGGACAGTTTACATTTATACAAAGCCTGTACATCTTTGGAGTGTGGGAAGAAACCAAAGTTCTCAGAAAACACCCACGCGGTCAAGGGGAGAATGTACAGACTGCACCCGTAGTTGGGATCGAACCCGGTCTCTGGCACTGAAAGCGCTGTAAGGCAGCAACTCTAATGCTGTGCCACTGTGTAAATGTACAGTAGCTAACAGACAACTTTACACAATGGTTGCTCATGGGATTAGAGTTACGGGCAATCACAGAGCACCAACAGTTCTCTTCCTGGATGGTCCACTCTAGGTGACCTAAATGGTGTGATCCACTTCCCGACTACATTTTCTTCATTCCTACTTGACGATGAACTCTCCCTCATGTTCTCCGTCACAGGCGCTGACCTAATCACTGTTGCTAATATCATAGTGAGAGGATTTGAACATAAGAGCTAGGAGATCTTACTGCAGTTGTACAGGGCCCTAGTGAGACCTCACCAGGACTATTTTGAGCAGTTTTGGTCTCCAAATTTGAGGAAGGACATTTGTGCTATTGAGGGAGTGCAGTGTAGGTTCACCAGGTTAATTCCTGGGATAGCAGTACTGACATGATGCAAGAATGGATCAACTGGGCTTATATTCACTGGAATTTGGAAGGATGAGAGGTGATCATCTAGAGCTTCAGACTGAGAGTCAGGGTAAAGGGAAACGAGATATATAGACACTGATGTAAAGAGATATAGAACAAATAAATAAAAGATATATAAAAAAGGGCAGCACGGTGGTGCAGCGATAGAGTTGCTGCCTTACTGCGCTTACAGCTCCAGAGGCCCGGGTTCAATCCTGGCCATGGGTGCTAGTCTGTGCAAAGTTTGTACGGTCTCCCCGTGACCTTCATATGAAGAAAGACTGGATAGACTCGGCTTGTACTCACTGGAATTTAGAAGATTGAGGGGGGATCTTATAGAAACTTACAAAATTCTTAAGGGGTTGGACAAGCTAGATGCAGGAAGATTGTTACCGATGTTGGGGGAGTCCAGAACAAGGGGTCACAGTCTAAGGATAAGAGGGAATTCCTTTAGGACTGAGATGAGGAAAACATTCTTTACACAGAGAGTGATGAGTCTATGGAATTCTCTGCCACAGAAGGTTGTTGAGGCCAGTTCATTGGCTATATTCAAGACGGAGTTAGATGTGGCTCTTGTGGCTAAAAGGGGTATGGAGAGAAGGCAGGTATGGGATACTGAGTTGGATGATCAGCCATGATCATAATGAATGGCGGTGCAGGCTCGAAGGGCCGAATGGCCTACTCCTGCACCTATTTTTCTATGTTTCTATGACCTGGTTGGGTTTTCTCCGAGAACTTCAATTTCCTCCCACACTCCAAAGACATACAAGTTTGTAGGTTAATTGGCTTGGTTTAAATGTAACAATTGTCCCTGGTGTAGGACATGTTATTGTTCTAGGATTGCTGGTCGGTGCGCACTTGGTGGGCTGAAGGGCCCATTTCTGCACTGTATACCTAAACTAAACAAAACTAAAATAAACATAGAAACATAGAAATTAGGAGCAGGAGTAGGCCATTCGGCCCTTCGAGCCTGCACCGCCATTCAATATGATCATAGCTGATCATCCAACTCAGTATCCCATACCTGCCTTCTCTCCATACCCTCTGATCCCCTTAGCCACAAGGGCCACATCTAACTCCCTCTTAAATATAGCCAATGAACTGGCCTCAACTACCCTCTGTGGCAGAGAGTTCCAGAGAATATAAAATTCTTAAGGGATTAGGCAGGCAAGATGCCAGAAAAAATTTCCCCATGAAGGGGAGTCCAGAACCAGAGGTCACAGTTTAAGAATAAGGGGTAAGCCATTTAGGACTGAGATAAGGAAACATATTTTCTCCCAGAGAGTTGTGAACCTGTGGAATTCTCTGCCATAGTCGGCAGTGGAGACCATTTCACTGGATGTTTTCAAGAGAGATTTAGATATTTCTCTTAGGGTAAATGGAATCAAGGGAAATGGGGTGAAAGCAGGAACGGGGTACTGATTTTGATGATTAACCATGATCATATTAAATGACGGTGCTGCCTCGAATGGCTGAATGGCCTACTCCTGCACCTATTTTCTATGTTTGTATGTTTCTATGGCCAGAATGAGAATGACATGTCAGAGCCATCTAAAAAGTTTAAATGAACGGTGCAAGTTGTTTTTAACAATCATAAAATTAAGTCAATCATAATAACAATTTATTTTATCAAGCAGATCACAATTTTGTGGAGTTTTTTCATAGCTTCCGACTTGAAACATAAAGAACAGTAATCAAAAACCTGAACTACATGTTTTCATGAATGAAGGAATGAATAATAAGTTTATTGGACAAGTATATTCAAATACAAGCGATTTGCTTTGGTGCTCCACCCGCAAGTGACAACATGACATACAGTGACAGTTAGAAATGACACATAAAACATTAATAATAAAACATAATCGATTAAACATGTGAATTAAATAAAATACCACATACAATGACCTTCCTGTTGCTTTGTGTTGTTTAGAATTATATATTATTCCCTAATAAGGTAAATTTATCGTATATCATTATTCCATTTCAACATTCCTTACTACTACTTTAGCCAATAGACAATAGGTGTAGGAGTAGGCCATTTGGCCCTTCGAGCCTGCACCTCTACTCAATGTGATCATGGCTGATCATCCCCAATCAGTACCCTGTTCCTGTCTTCTCCCCATATCCCCTGACTCCACTATTTTAAGAGCCCTATCTAGCTCTCTCTTGAAAGCATCCAGAGAACCTGCCTCCACCACCCTCTGAGGCAGAGAATTCCACAGACTCACCACTCTCCGTGAGAAAAAGTGTTTCCTCGTCTCCATTATAAATGGCTTACTCCTTATTCTTAAACTGTGGCCCCTGGTTCTGGACTCCCCCAACATCGGGAACATGTTTCCTGCCTCTAGTGTGTCCAACCCATTAACATTCTTACATGTTTCAATGAGACATCCTTTCATCCTTCTAAACTCCAGAGTGTACAAGCCCAGCTGCTCCATTCTCTCAGCATATGACAGTCCCGCCATCCCGGGAATTAACCTTGTAAACCTACGCTGCACTCCCTCAATAGCAAGAATGTCCTTCCTCAAATTAGGGGACCAAAATTGCGCACAATACTCCAGGTGTGGTCTCACTAGGGCTCTGTACAACTGCAGAAGGACCTCTTTGTTCTTATATTCCATTCCTCTTGTTATAAAGGCCATTTGCTTTCTTCACTGCCTGCTGTACCTTACTTTCATGCTTACTTTCATAGACTGATGTACAAGGACCCCCTGATCCCGTTGTTATTCCCCTTTTGCCAACTTGACGTCATTTAGATAGTAATCTGCCTTCCTGCTTTTGCTACCAAAGTGGATAACCTCACATTTAGCCGCATTAAACTTCATCTGCCATGCATCTGCCCACTTCCCCAACCTGTCCAAGTCACCCTGCATTCTCATAACATGCTCCTCACAGTTCACACTGCCACCCAACTTTGTGTCATCTGCAAATTTGCAAAGTTACTTTAAAATGTTACCACAAAGACAACACCATAAATATTCAAAGCTGCCATCATCGGACCTTGAGGTGAAGGAGATACTTATAAGCTTACTAATCAGCATATTCAAATTGAAGAATGTTTTCCTTACAGAAATTAAAGAAAAGCATTCTACATTAATTAGCCATTTTAATTAGTGATTTTGATCTCACTACCATTACTATGGTTATTCTGTATACTGTTGATTTGTGCTGGTATTTTAATTTTAGTTTTGTTATTTTTGCCTCTGTTGTGTATGTGAAGCTACAGCAAATAAGAATGGAATTCCTTTGCTTCATATCTGGTGCATTTGACAAACACTAGTCTTGTTTAGGAACCTATATGCAATTCCCTGTAAGTATATTAAATGCATGTGTAGTTCAAATTTTAGGCACCAATTAATGCAAAATCATCCCATTAGACATTGTTCATGATGTGTATGGGTATGTTGGGAAAATATTGTGAAAATTATGTTGAGAAAACCCACCAAATATCTATTCAGAGCAACAATATAACATTCTGAACATGATTTTGGAAGTACCTACATTTACTTTCTACATCAATTAGTCATTTTAATTGGTATTCATTGGTACAACAGAGATAAACAATAATGGGTCTAATCAAGAAGTCTACACAATGATAGACGTGATGGCAAGAACACAAATAAAAAGGAATGTTTTTGATTACTCTGATAATAGAGTGCAGAATATGTCATAATTATCAGCATGTCTAATATGTGCTTTACACCAACTGTTTTGTTTGTTGCGTAAAATGCTGATTATAAATAAACAATTTGTGTGTCACTCAGTTCGCTAAAGATGTCACAGATGCGTTATGCATCCCTGTATTATTTAGAACACTACCATCAAATGATAACTAGTTTTGAACCAGAATGATAATTTTTTAATTAAAAAATATATATATTTTTTTAATAGAAGCATACGCATATCATAACCAAAACACGATTTGCTTACCAATTACATATAAACAAAGCTTCTATTTCTATATATATTTTTTGAAAGATGGAGCTATAGAAAGAAAAGAAATAAGAGAAAAAAAAAGAAACTATAAACTAATAGAGAGGGGATGGAAAAAAAAACAAAGAAGATTACCGTTAACACAATTTTAGAGATGGGTCTGTAGATTATAGAGTGTAATTGTTCATCCAGTCCTGGATTCAAGCTTTAGTCCAGCTTCTGTGTTGAACCAATTTACTCATTTAGAAAATCAACAAATGGAGACTATATTCGAGCAAATAGTTCTGATTTGTCAATTAAGACAAGTCTAATTGTTTCCAAGTGTAAGGTCTCAGACAGTTCCGTAATCCACGTTTTAATTGTGGGGGTTGTTGGATTTTTACAAAATGTTAGTCTTAATTTTTTCCCAATTATTATACTATAATCAAGAACATTGCTTTGATTTATTGTAAGTTTTATACTTTGTTCTGATATTCCTAATATTATTAGTTTTGGATCAGGATCTAATTGAATATTAACAACTTCAGAAATAATTAAAAAAATATCCGTCCAGAATTTTTTAATTTTTATGCAGTTTACAAAGGTATGAGTTAGATTAGCTTCTAAGCATTGACATTTGTCACACATAGGAGAGATATTTGGAAACATTCTGTTTCATTTTGTTTTAGAGTAGTGCAATCTAGTAGTACTTTGAATTGTATTAGAGAGTGTCTGCCATTTAATGAGCATTGATGTATATGTTGTAAACTTTCATTCCATATATCTTTCACTATGGGTTGAGCCAATTCATTTTCCCATGTTTGTCTGTGTAATCCCGTCGACGGGACCTCACGAAAAGGATATTATAGATGTGGGATATTAATTTATCTGTATTAGGATGTTTATTCAAACATTCATCAAGTATTTCTGGTTCCCTAATTCTATATTCATTTTACATAATCTCTAAATTGCAAATATCTAAAAAAATTATTTGGGTGTAGTCCATAATTCTGTTGTAGCTCCTGAAATGAAAGGAAAAAAAACCTTTTCGATAAAGGTGTCCCACCTTTTTAATTCCATGGGTTTTCCATTGTGCAAAACCTTTATCTAAAATGGAAGGTTTAAATGAAGGGTTGTTTACAATAGGGAGAAGTAGTGATAAATTATCCAATTTTAAAGTATTTCTTGTGTTAAATATTTTTTATTAGAAGTAAGTACATATCAAGATAAGGATATACATGTCATATACATTCTTAATATTATTAATATTAACAATTATTTCTAATTTGTACTTCTATGAGTTTTTCATTTTTTATATAGATAGAAAATATAAGAGAAAGATAAAATAAAGATAGAGACTCAGAAAAATGAATGAAGTATCAAGCAGTTTGTACATCATTGGAGATATATCATGGGTTATTATATGTAAATCTTCGTCTATTTCTTCGTTCAGGCATCAGTCAGGTTTTCGCACTGAACCACTTTGACCCTTTAAATATTCAATAAATGGAGACCATATCCCTCTGAATTGATCCAACTTGCCCAGAAGGACAAGTCTTAATCTTTCAAGATGAAGTGTCTCCGACATTTTAGTGATCCACATTTTAATTGTGGGGGATGTAGGACCATTCCAAAATTTCAATATAAGTTTTTTCCCAATTATTAAACTGTAATCAATAAAAAATCTTGGATTTATTGTTATTAATTGATCTGTTTCTAATATTCCTAATATTATTAATTTTGAGTCAGGAAGCAAATTTGTATTAACAACATTCGAGATTATCTTAAACATTTCTGCCCAAAAGGTAGTAATTTTTATTCAGTTTGTGAATGAGTGCGTTAGATTAGCTTCTAAGTGTTGACATTTATCACATATGGCTGGTATATTTGAAAAAAATCTATGCAATTTGGATTTGGAATAATGTAATCTATGTAGTACTTTAAATTGTATCAAGATGTGTCTAGCATTTAACGAACAATGATGTATATTTTGTAAACTTTCATTCCATATTTCTGGTCTAATTGTTTGACCTAATTCATTTTCCCATGAATGCCTATATGTTTCTGTCATTGATACATCATTTTCTAATAAAATATTATAAATATATGATATCAATTTTTCTGTGTTTGGATGTTTATTTAGACATTCATCTAAAATTTCTGCCTTCATATTTTTAATTTCCTGTGTGTTTGATTTTACATAGTCTCTGATTTGTAAACATCTAAAATAATCTTTTGAATGTAATCCATAAATTTGTTGTAATTCTTGAAATGAAAGAAAGGAGTTTTCCCTGTAAAGATCACCCATCCTATTAATTCCATAATTTTTCCATTGTGAAAAACCTTTATCCATCATTGAAGGTTTAAATGTGACATTGTTTACAATGGAAAGAGCTAGTGGTATACATTCCAATTTTAATGTTTTCTTAAGTTGTTTCCAGATACGTATCCCACTCTCTATTATAGGGTTTTCTTAGCTAGTTTAGCATTGGCGAATAAAATCGTACTAATGTCAAAAGGTGTACAATCTTCTTTTTCCATTTTTAACCAATTTGGTTGGTTATCTAATTCCTCCAGCCAAAAATTCATATTTTTAATATTAACTGCCCAGTAATAAAACATAAAGTTTGCCAATGCTAGACCTCCATTTATTTTTGATTTACATAAGTGTTTTTTATTTATTCTATGACTCTTATATTCCCAGATAAAATTGGTGACTATAGAGTCAACTTTTTAAAAAAAGTTTTTAGGAAGGTATATTGGTATCAATTGGAAAAGATATAGTATTTATGGAAGAAAAATCATTTTTATTGCATTAATTCTACCTAACATTGAGATAGGTAATGTTTTCCAATATAAAATATTCTTATTTAGTTTATTCAGTAATGGTGGGAAATTAGATTTAAATAAAAAATCATATATTTTTGTTACATGAATTCCAAGATATTTTATTTTTTCTTTTGCTATCTTAAAAGGATATTGTTGTAATGCATGTAGATTATTTACCATTATTGGCATAAGTTCACTTTTATTCCAATTAATACTATATCCTGAAAATGAACCAAATTCAGTTATTAACTTTAATAAATTTAAAATACTAATTTCCGGTTTTGTAATATAAAGTAATACATCATCAGCATATAAGGAGATTTTATTTTCAGTTTCTCTAGTTTCGTACCCATTTATTTCAGGATGTAATCTCATGCTTTGAGCTAATGGTTCAATTGCAAGTGTGAACAGTAGTGGGGATAAGGGACAACCTTGTCTGCAGCCTCGGGATAAATTAAATTTAGCTGATAACATTTGATTTGTTAATATTCTAGCCGTTGGATTTGCATATAATAATTTAACCCATGATATAAACTTCTCTCCCAATTTAAAAGTTTCCATGACCGAAAACAGATAGGACCATTCCACCTGGTGAAAGGCCTTCTCCGCATCTAATGAAATAATTACTAGGTCTTTATTAATACCTCTTTTCGAATATATAATATTGAATAATTGATTATATGATTATATGAAGAATCTCGTTTTGGTATAAATCCTGTTTGATCCGGATGAATTAATTTGTTAATCACTGAGCTTAGTCTTTGTGCTAGTATCTTAGTTAGTATTTTTTGATCAGTGTTTAAAAGAGCTATAGTTCTATATGATCCTGGATCATCCAGATCCTTATCTATTTTTGGTATAAGCATTATAATAGATTCGTTTAACGTTTCTGGTAATTTCTGTTGGGTATAAAAGTGTTCATAAAGTGTCTTTAAACGTGGTACAATCAAATCATAGAATGTTTTATAAAATTCCGAACCAATACCATCTGGTCCAGGAGTTTTACCATTTTTTAATGATTTAATAGATTCTTCGATTTCTTTTACTGTTATTTCAGCATTTAATGATTCTTTATTTTCTAAATCCAACCCCTTTAATTTACATTTTTTTTTAAATGCTTGTATTCCTATCCAGTTTTCTGCCGTTTTAACTGAATGTAAATTTTTATAATATTGCAAAAATCTCTCATTAATATCTCTAGGATGTACTAGTAGTTCGCCATCACGTGATTTAATCCTATGGATTATTTTTTCTCCCTCCAGTTTCCATAATTGACGGATCAATAATTTTTGGGGTTTATCTCCAAATTCAAATTGTAATTGATTAGTATATTGATAGAGTTTTACCACTTGATCTGAATATATTTTATTTAATTTGTATTTCAATACAGCAATTTTATTATGTTTTATCATAGTTGGGTTAACAGCATTCTCTGTATCTAATTGTTTAATCTCCTTTTCCATGCCTGTTGTTCCCTCCGATTCTCTTTGTTAAAAAATGCTTGAGAAGAAATCATAATTCCACGAGTAAATGCTTTAAAAGTTTCCCATAATAGAGATGAAGATATTTCTGGTTTATCATTTATTTCAAAGAAAGTCTTAATCTGTTCTGCAATATATTTCTGAGTTACTTTGTCCTTTAAAATTTGTGGGTTAAGTCTCCACTGTCTCTGTTTTTTTAAAGTCTATTTTAATTGTTTCCAAGTTTGTATACCACTATATATAATCGGATTTCCACTATAAGTTTTTTTATTTAGTTTTGTAGGGGTTAACAAATCGAGCCAATTTCAAAAGGAAAACAATCTTCCTTTTCCATCTTTAACCAATCTGGTTGTTGATCCATATCCTCCAACCGGAAGGTCATATTTTTAATATTAACTGCCCCAATTTTTATTTTTTTTTAATTGGTAAGACTAATCCTCCATTCATCTTGGATTCACACAAATGTGTTTTACTTATTCTGTGGTTCTTGTAGTCCCAAATAAAGCTTGTAACAATAGAGTCAAGTTTAATCAAGAAATATTTTGGAAGATATATCGGAACTGATTGAAATAAGTACAGTAATTATGGAAGGAAAATCATTTTTATGGCATTAATTCTACAAGTATTGAGATGGGGAGTGTTTCCAATACTGAATATTCTTATGTAGTTTATTAAGTAAAGGAGGAATGTTTAGTTTAAATAAGGAAGTATATTTCTTAGTCACATAAATTCCAAGATATTTAAATTTTTCATAGACTATTATAAAAGGAGATTGTTGCAATGTATGTGGGTTTAGTTCCGTTATTGGCATAATTTGACTTTTATTCCAATTAATTCTATATCCCGAGAATGAGCCAAATTGAGTTATAAGATTTAATAAATTTGGAATACTAGTTTCTGAATCTGTGATGTATAATAATACATCATCTGCATATAAAGAAATGTTATTAACTGTATCTTTAGTATTGTACCAGAATGTTAATTTAACTAAAACCATTAAACCACTAATGTTCACTAGGATTATGAAGGGAAATTAATTTGAAGTAGTTCATTTAGGTTAATCATTCTTCAATGCCCAGAATAGTTAATTAGCTTCACATTAATTAATTATAATTGTCCAATAATCTGCTTGACTAAGCGGCCCAAGTTAAGATGGATGTAACAGCAGGGGCAAAATCAAATTATTAATTGTATTATGAATTCACCTCTTATCCTCAATATGAGTAAATGCTAATAACAAAAACAGTTTATTTAGATTGATATCTTCACTTGCTATGCAAATGAAAACCAATCTTAATGTGACATAATAGCATTAACTGAATGCAAGATGATACACTGCTATGGTGAGATACTTTTTGTGGATGTTGCTACAACCATCTGCATCTTTTCAGTGAATGTCATTATAATATGGACACTAGAGTTAAGAGTAATGACACTAGAGTTCTCAACCTAGAGGGGGGGGGGAAGAGGGGGGGAGGGGGGGAGGGGGGGGAAGAGGGGAAGAGGGGGGGAGGGGGAGGAGGGGGGGAGAGAGGAGGAGGAGGGGAGGGAGGAGGAGGGGGGGAGGGAGGAGGAGGGGGGATGGAGGAGGAGGGGGGGGAGGGAGGAGGGGGGGGAGGGAGGAGGAGGGGGGGAGGGAGGAGGAGGGGGGGAGGGAGGAGGAGGGGGGAGGGAGGAGGAGGGGGGGAGGGAGGAGGAGGGGGGGGAGAGGGAGGAGGAGGGGGGGGAGGGAGGAGGAGGGGGGGGAGGGAGGAGGAGGGGGGAGGGAGGAGGAGGGGGGGGAGAGGAGGAGGGGGGGAGAGAGGAGGAGGGGGGGAGAGAGGAGGAGGGGGGGAGAGAGGAGGAGGGGGGGAGAGAGGAGGAGGGGGGGAGAGAGGAGGAGGGGGGAGAGAGGAGGAGGGGGGGGGGGAGAGGAGGAGGGGGGGGAGAGGAGGAGGGGGGAGAGAGGAGGAGGGGGGAGAGAGGAGGGGGGGGAGAGGAGGAGGGGGGGAGAGGGGAGGAGGGGGGGAGAGGGGAGGAGGGGGGGGAGAGGGGAGGAGGGGGGAGAGAGGAGGAGGGGGGGAGAGAGGAGGAGGGGGGGAGAGAGGAGGAGGGGGGGGAGAGAGGAGGGGTGAGAGAGGAGGGGGGTGAGAGAGGAGGGGGTGAGAGAGGAGGGGGGAGAGAGGAGGGGGGAGAGAGGAGGGGGGAGAGAGGAGGGGGGAGAGGAGGGGGGAGAGAGGAGGGGGGAGAGAGGAGGGGGAGAGAGGAGGGGGGGAGAGAGGAGGGGGGAGAGAGGAGGGGGGGAGAGAGGAGGGGGGGGAGAGAGGAGGGGGGGGAGAGAGGGGGGGGGAGAGAGGAGGGGGGGGAGAGAGGAGGGGGGGAGAGAGGAGGGGGGGGAGAGAGGAGGGGGGGAGAGAGGAGGGGGGGAGAGAGGAGGGGGGGAGAGAGGAGGGGGGGGAGAGAGGAGGGGGGAGAGAGAGGAGGGGGGGAGAGAGAGGGGGGGAGAGAGAGGAGGGGGGAGAGAGGAGGGGGGAGAGAGGAGGGGGGGGAGAGAGGAGGGGGGGAGAGA